>CM060925.1:439590763-441070138 GCA_030737875.1 Allium sativum | reverse complement strand
CATATATACACGTTTACCATTTGATTTCTTTAAATTGTAATTTCTTCATACGAATACTGTTTTCAACATAATATATATAAAAATGTATCATAATTTCGTCACGAACCTAAATAAAATATTTTCATAGGAAAATTCTTAGTGTTGCAAAATTCCATTTTTCATCTTGTTTATGTTTTATTGCTTTATTATAAATTTTTATTTGATCAATTCTTTGGGATCCTTCCTTTCTTCAAACGGAACGAACAGAAATAGAATCAGATCGATTCCCGAAATGCCTTTTTGGATCTTCCTCAATGTCCCGGCTATTCATGAAACGTGAGAAGCAGATTCATAATGTAACACCCCACCTCCGCCAATGCCACTCTTGCAAGGGCACTAGCTTTGGAGGGGCATTAAACGAGGTAAACATGCATGCAGATATCACAAGACAGAACATATAAGTAAAACAGAGTAAGTAAAGCAGCGGATAAAACTAGTATTTCAAAACCATAGTCAAGTTACATCAAAGTACTGAGTCATTATTTTCCACAAAACAAAGTCTAGAAAAACGTAAACTGAAAACTGGAAATAACATAAAGTAAACTATCCCCAAAGTAGAAGAAAGCCAAAGCGAGCTCAAGTCCAAACCGTACATGAGCTATCCAGAAAAGCAGCTAAAGATCTAAGCTAAGTACCAGTGTTCCCACCCTGTAAACCTGAGGGGGGGAAACAGAAGAAAAGAGGCAAAAGAAAACGGGTCAGTCAAAAAGACTGGTAAGTCCTATCTACTATTAGTATAAAAACTAATAAAGTTAACTGAACATGTAAAATAGAGATGAGATGTAGGGTGATAACTAGCATGGTGAAAAGTTAACAAGATAGATCAAGTGTGGCATCGCATATACAAGATTAAGTTGCACCATGTGTGTACTAGTATTCCAATCCATGTCAAGTATAATCAAGAAATGGTCCCTTGGCCCAAAGCTGGCCCACATCATGAGATGACCTAAATCGAGGTCCAACTACTCGGTCTAGTCGATCGGCTCCCTATAAGCCTAACTCGTCGTGTATCGGTGTCATACGGCTTAATCGTGGAATATAGTTAACTGTGATAGGTCCACCCCAGGGTGTATCCAGCCCTAAGGTGTAAACCACAGACACAATTCAAGCACGCACAGTCTAAACCTACAGGTGCCCATGTTCAACTCCGGACTTAATGTGCACGACCATGGTCCGCCTGAACAACCGGTGCACCCTTCAGTCGTCTCTTTTGGTCTCTTACAATCAGTTCAGTAATCGTGCCCCACCCTAGCCTAGTCCTGGGTACCCATGATACTTCCAAGTTGGTTACTGCTGAAAAGGACCACGTAACTAGGATTTCAAGTGGGTTAAGTATGGTTAACCCTATCCTAACCATGTATTGAGTTGGTTAAGTGTATTCGAGCAGTTCATGACTTAACCCTGTCAATACATCGGGTTTAATTGGTTAAGTATATTCAAGTAGTTCATGACTTAACCCTACCAATCCATCGTGTTTAATTGGTTAAGTATATTCAATTAGTCCATGACTTAACCCTACCATGTGGCATTAATTAACTTAATGCACCCCAACCTCTCACATTAGACTTTGTTGTGGTTACTAGTTAAGTCGGGCGGGTCCGGGTAGCTTTACACCACAACCTAGTCTAACCTCGGTTTTTAAGTGCGATATGACCAACTACTCACATTGGGTTCTATTGTTTGTAGCCACTAGTTAAGCCGGTCGGTTCCGGGTAGATTTATGCTACAAACTCAACCCAACCTCGAGTTGGCCACTTTCATGTTTTCTACATGTCATGTCCACGTTCGTGTTTTCAAGCATAAACACATGTCAAACTTTCATGTCATATTTTCAAGTCATATTATTTAAGTTTGCCCCATTACCCATAACGTATTCCCATTGCACATAAATTCGCATTAACACAAATAGATCAAAAAGGGAACATAACAATATGACAAGGTGGGCATAAGGTGGCAAAGTCTATCACAAGTCAAACATGGTGATATTTTAGGCCAAAAAAGGGGTTCAACATACTAGCATATGGCCTCAACATGTATGATAGCATAAAAGGTGTCTTGGCCTCAAACATATCAAATAGCATAGGGGTGATTTGGCCACTAGCATGCATAATAGCATAAGGGTGATTTGGCCACAAGCATGCACACTAGCATAAGGGTGATTTGGCCACAAGCATGCATAATATCATTAGGGGTTAAGGTTTGGCCACAAGTTAAACATGGTGGCATATGAGGCAAATGTGTTCATAAACTTGCATATTACATTATAAGCCTCAAAACATGCATGATATCAAACTTTAGCAAATAAGTGAAACATGATCATAAATGATATAGGATGATAGCTAGTGATTCGCATATAACATCATATGCAAGATAACATAAGGTTTATGAGAGTTTCTATGTTGCTTTATGCAACATTCCAAATCAAAGGTCATAGCTTTCTATGCACAAAGTCAAGGTGATAGCTTTACAAACATGCATAGGATAAATCTATGCATAACATGATAGAATCAAAGCACAAATCATACTTAGGCCCAAACTCAAACTTGCAACATGTCATATTTAACTTCATAGTTAGAATCTAAGAGTAGTATAGGGCTTACAATGCTATGAAGACTTATAAAATATAAATAAGATTGAGACGAAGCCACTAGCAACTCTAAACACTCCCAAATGATAAGCTCCAATGAAAACCCTTGAGAAACAAGCAAAAGATCCTTGCTTTGATGAAGAAAGATTGAACTTTGGCCTTAAATCAAGCTTAGAAACTCTGAAACAAGCTTAGGAACTCTCATATGAATGAAGATGGAGGCTATGACAAGAGGGTGGAGGCCATGATTAAACATTTTGGCAGCACTTAGTTACTAGAATTGATTTATGATGATTTAGGCTAGGTATTAGGGTCTTTTTATAGATGATTAGGTTAATTTAGACCATTGGATTAACCCTAAAACGAATCTGAACCATTAACTCCTGTCAGAAACCAACAAGAGAGGACCCAACATGCCAAAATGGTGCACCAGAAAAATTGGTCCGACCGGGGGGGTCGACCCTTGGGTCGACATGGGTATCGACCCCTGGGTCGACATGGGTGTCGACCCATTGGGGGGGGTCGACACTGGTGTCGACCCCTGTGTCGACCCTGCCTGGGGCGGGAAAATTCCCGCCCATTCTGCCTTGGTTGTAATTCGAATTTGAATTCGAATTTGAACTGTTTTCGGGCTTGGATTTTCTGAAAACTTCATTGGGCCATAACTTGGTCATACGGACTCCGTTTTTCGAAAACTCGGACTCTATTTCGCGTATTTTTCCGAGACGAATGCAATGGCACAGTCTGTTTCCCTTGATTCAGATTTTAGAATTTAATTCTGCCTTGATTTACATTATAACATGTTATTAAAAATACAGGTTGTTACATTCTCCCCTCCTTAAAGGATTTCGTCCCCGAAATCTCCAAGTTAGGAAGAACGTATCCTACCATCCATCATCCATCTACTCAAAACATCATCCACAAGTAACCATTGTCCTTAAAAGATTTCTAATGCTGTATGAACATATGCAAAGGTGTGTGTATATGTACTTATCTAATGCGAAAATCAGGCGGTTACTGATTCAGTAAACCTCCTAAATGCAAAATATGTTTGTGCAATGCGTCCATATGTATGCAAATTCGTAACATAACTTATAGTCTCTACATGAGTGCACATAACATCCGTCTATATGCAACATCCATGTGATAGCATACAAGTTTCATCCATGAATAAGCATAAACACTCATGCATATGCGGTATGAAAGTGTGTGAGCTGATCTTAGTGCCTAACGTGTATCATGCATCCACGAGTATCCCCTTGCAAACACTTGCAACCACTTGCAAACATCAAGCATAACATGTTTCAAATACATGTTTCATCCAAAGGGTTTCTACCTAAGGTTCTCATGACAAGGTTAACGAGATAACTAGGTAAACATGGATAGTGAAAGAAAGATATGCTGGCTAGGAAAAAAAAGAGATCGAGAATGTATCCTCAAAAAGAAATGGGTGAAGCGCGCGCATCTTCTCCTCGGTTTCCTAAGTTGCGTCCTTTTCGGCTTCCCTTTACTAACTTGACTTCTCGATTCCTCAGCTTCTTGATCTCCGTTCCCAAGATATGAATCGGAGCTCTCCTCAAGGTCACCTCTTTCTATACCTCCGTGTCGTCAAGAATGCTAGGCTCAACTACCTCGGCTGACTCATGTGGGCACTTTCGGAGATGCGAGTCGTGAAAAACATTATGCACTCCGGCCAGCCTCTCGGGCAATTCCACCTTATAGGCCGTCTTCCCAATTCTCTCTATGATAGGGAAGGGTCCTACAAACCTTGGTGCCAGTTTCCCAACTGCTCCAAAACGTACCACATTACGCAAAGGAGAAACCTTCACGAAAACCATATCCCCAATTTCAAATTCCAAATCTGTCCTTCGCTTGTCATCATAGGATTTCTGTCTGTCTTGGGCCGCTTTCATCCGTATTCTCACCAATTCAACTTTCTCGGATGTGTCCCGTATCATATCGGGCCCAAGTATAAGCCTATCCGTTGTCTCCTACCAACAAGATGGTGACCTACACGGCCTCCCATACAGAGCTTCAAATGGTGCCATCCCTATGCTAGCTTGATAACTATTATTATAAGCAAACTCTACGAGAGGGAGGTGGTCTTCCCAAGTACCACCAAAGTCAAGAACACAAAGCCTCAAGAGATCTTCTAGCACTCTATTCACCCTTTCGGTTTGGCCATCCGTCTGGGGGTGATAGGCTGTACTCAGATTCAATCGCGTACCCATTGCTTCTTGCAAACTATTCCAGAACTGGCTAGTGAAGATTGGGTCACGATCGCTAACTATGCTAGAAGGAACTCCATGCAATCGCACTATCTCTCGAAGATAAACAGATGCTAAACCTGATACAGTCCTCTTGTTCTTTACTGGAATATAATGGGCTCTCTTTGTAAGTCTATCAATTATTGCCCATATCCCATAAAGCCCAAATAGTTTGGTCATCTTAATGGACATCTTCACCCCAACTATAAATCACAAACATGCGAGTCATACTCCTTATGGGGTTTGCAACAGAACTAAGATTGAGAATAGGACCGAGAGGATATACTTAAAAGATAACATGCGAGTAAGCTCTACAGAATAATAGGGATCAAGGATATACTCTTAGAAAGAGATATAATGCGCGCATCTAGTCTTCAATCTTCTAAGCCGCATTTTCTTGTACTTAATCCCATCGTGCCTTGAACGTCTTTTAACTCCACAATTTCGTAGCTCTTAATTCTTATTTCCAAAATATGAGTTAGAACTCATTTCACCGTTGCCTCTCGTTCCACATCCACTTACTCTTTTCCTAAAAATACTTGGCTACAACTGCGTGCTCATGGTTTCAAGCAAGCTTTACAAAATTCGTTAGTGAATCCTGGATCTCGTTTACATACCATATGGTATTCCACGCAAAAGAATTATCTCTTGAAAACAACTGCCACTCCACGTTGCCAAATGTTCTTACTAGGGTGATTTCTATAACCCGTGCTTAAGCGGAATGGACCATCCGCCTTAGTGGCGAACACTACTCGATTGGATTACAGATTTCCAAAAAAGTGCCAAGGGATTCTAGATAACTAATCATGACGGACCCCTAAAGGTCACACGAGATTTTCGAGGGTATTACCGAGGCGAGTCATGAGCCTCGCAACCCTATGTTCGAAGTCAAGAATGGCTCCATAACTGGACAACCAACCCATGCCCAAAATCAACCCGTATCCCATAAACCCGAGAACATAAGCCTTACACATGAATTCTACGTTCAAGATAGAGATTTTCAAATCCATACAAATCGCAGATAGATGGGCGGTACCCCCAATCAGATTTGAAATACTAACGGGATTTTCAACTAGACTAGTACTTAGGTGCAAACTTTCAACAAGATCAGAAATAAAACTATGCGATGCGCCAAAATCAAACAAGGTACGAACAGGGAAATCAGAAATGTAAACATGAATTTCTATAGAAACACTACCTCGATCAAAAGCTGGAAGAGCGAGGAGAGCCTGCAACTGCCCTCCAGAGGGTCCCGCTCGCTGAGCTTGCCTTTGCCCTTGTCCTCGCTTTTTCGGGCAATCCTTACTATAGTGTCCAGACTCTCCACAATGAAAGCATTCTCCCAACTTCTTTTTCTTCTTCCTACAGTCTTTGGCTATGTGCCCAGTAATCCCACAGAAGTTGCACTTCCTCCTTTCTCTTGACTTGTTGTCCTTGCTGTTGTTGTTCTTGCCTCCTTTTCCAGAATCTACCTTCTCGCCTTAAGACTCATTTGCCTTGTCCTCCTTCTTGCCATCCTTATCTTCCTCTTGAAGCAGGGCCATATTCACCAAACTCTCGAAAGTCGCCCCCATGGGTATATGAGACATGGCCAAACCGCGCAATGGATCATTCAATCCTAGAGCATAGCGTAGGGCCTTTTTCTGAGCTGTGTTAATCAAGTCTAGATTGAACCGAGCAAGTTGATTAAACGTATCCACGTATTCCCTAATTGTCATGTCCCCTTGCTTTAGAGATAGGAACCTCTCCATCTGAAGGTTCTCTTCTGTCGATGATAGAAACCTCAATCTGAACCTTCTCCTAAAGTCATCCTAAGTCTGAATTGGCCTAGTAGTGGTGGTGACTACCCACCAATATGCAGCTTCCCCTTTCAATAGCCATACCGCTAACAGAACCTTCCTACGGTCTTCTATATCAAAGATAGCAAAGAGGTCTTCAGTTTCTTTCAACTAATTTCTTGCCTCAACAAAAGTCTCTGTCCCAATAAAATTCTTGCCACCCATCGCCTTAAAGTCCTTGCAAATCTTCGCGAAATCCTCTTGTGGATACTGAGGAGGAGGAGGAGGAACCTTAGCTATGGGAGGAGGAGAAATGTTAGCCACGGGGGAAGGAGGAGGAATGTTCGCGGGGTCGGATTCATTCGCCCTGGCCTCCATGTACCTTCTAAACCAAATAGGTACTGGTACGCCCTCCAGAATGGAAAAATTATTGGCCATACTGAAACGAAGAAAAAGATAGATTGAGAACGAGGAAACAAAGGATAGTGCTAATGGCTTTTGGGGAATAGCCTTTTTTTAAAATAAACTAGACTTTTCTTGGAAAATACTTTATTGGTTTTGAAAATAGTTTTTTCAAAAGGTAAGTTTTAAAAAACCTTTTTGCCCAGTCTCGTAAACCTTATGCTCTGATACCAAATGTAACACCCCACCTCCGCCAATGCCACTCTTGCAAGGGCACTAGCTTTGGAGGGGCGTTAAACGAGGTAAACATGCATGCAGATATCACAAGACAGAACATATAAGTAAAACAGAGTAAGTAAAGCAGCGGATAAAACTAGTATTTCAAAACCATAGTCAAGTTACATCAAAGTACTGAGTCATTATTTTCCACAAAACAAAGTCTAGAAAATCGTAAACTGAAAACTGGAAATAACATAAAGTAAACTATCCCCAAAGTAGAATAAAGCCATAGCGAGCTCAAGTCCAAACCGTACATGAGCTATCCAGAAAAGCAGCTAAAGATCCAAGCTAAGTACCAGTGTTCCCACCCTGTAAACCTGAGGGGGGGAAACGGAAGAAAAGAGGTGAAAGAAAACGGGTCAGTCAAAAAGACTGGTAAGTCCTATCTACTATTAGTATAAAAACTAATAAAGTTAACTGAACATGTAAAACAGAGATGAGATGTAGGGTGATAACTAGCATGGTGAAAAGTTAACAAGATAGATCAAGTGTGGCATCGCAAATACAAGGTTAAGTTGCACCAGGTGTGTACTAGTATTCCAATCCATGTCAAGTATAATCAAGAAATGATCCCTTGGCCCAAAGCTGGCCCACATCATGAGATGACCTAAATCAAGGTCCAACTACTCGGTCTAGTCGATCGGCTCCCTATAAGCCTAACTCGTCGTGTATCGGTGTCATACGGCTTAATCGTGGAATGTAGTTAACTGTGCTAGGTCCACCCCAGGGTGTATCCAGCCCTAAGGTGTAAACCACAGACACAATTCAAGCACGCACAGTCTAAACCTACTGGTGCCCATGTTCAACTCCGGACTTAATGTGCACGACCATGGTCCGCCTGAACAAACGGTGCACCCTTCAGCCGTCTCTTTTGGTCTCTTACAATCAGTTCATTAATCGTGCCCCACCCTAGCCTAGTCCACGGTACCCATGATACTTCCAAGTTGGTTACTGCTGAAAAGGACCACGTAACTAGGATTTCAAGTGGGTTAAGTGTGGTTAACCCTATCCTAACCATGTATTGAGTTGGTTAAGTGTATTCGAGCAGTTCATGACTTAACCCTATCAATACATCGGGTTTAATTGGTTAAGTATATTCAAGTAGTTCATGACTTAACCCTACCGATCCATCGTGTTTAATTGGTTAAGTATATTCAAGTAGTTCATGACTTAACCCTACCAATCCATCGTGTTTAATTGGTTAAGTATAATCAAGTAGTCCATGACTTAACCCTACCATGTGGCATTAATTAACTTAATGCACCCCAACCTCTCACATTAGACTTTGTTGTGGTTACTAGTTAAGCCGGGCGGGTCCGGGTAGCTTTACACCACAACCTAGTCTAACCTTGGGTTTTAAGTGTGATATGACCAACTACTCACATTGGGTCCTATTGTTTGTAGCCACTAGTTATGCCGGTCGGTTCCGGGTAGATTTATGCTACAAACTCAACCCAACCTCGAGTTGACCACTTTCATGTTTTCTACATGTCATGTCCACGTTCGTGTTTTCAAGCATAAACATATGTCAAACTTTCATGTCATATTTTCTAGTCATGTTATTAAAGTTTGCCCCATTACCCATAACGTATTCCCATCGCACGTAAATTCGCATCAACACAAATAGATCAAAAAGGGAACATAACAATATGACAAGGTGGGCATAAGGTGGCAAAGTCTATCACAAGTCAAACATGGTGATATTTGAGGCCAAAAAAAGGGGTTCAACATACTAGCATATGGCCTCAACATGTATGATAGCATAAAAGGTGTCTTGGCCTCAAACATATCAAATAGCATAGGGGTGATTTGGCCACTAGCATGCATAATAGCATAAGGGTGATTTGGCCACAAGCATGCACACTAGCACAAGGGTGATTTGGCCACAAGCATGCATAATATCATTAGGGGTTAAGGTTTGGCCACAAGTTAAACATGGTGGCATATGAGGCAAATGTGTTCATAAACTTGCATATTACATTATAAGCCTCAAAACATGCATGATATCAAACTTTAGCAAATAGGTGAAACATGATCATAAATGATGTAGGATGATAGCTAGTGATTCGCATATAACATCATATGCAAGATAACATAAGGTTTATGAGAGTTTCTATGTTGCTTTATGCAACATTCCAAATCAAAGGTCATAGCTTTCTATGCACAAAGTCAAGGTGATAGCTTTACAAACATGCATAGGATAAATCTATGCATAACATGATAGAATCAAAGCACAAATCATACTTAGGCCCAAACTCAAATTTGCAACATGTCATATTTAACTTCATAGTTAGAATCTAAGTGTAGTATAGGGCTTACAATGCTATGAAGACTTATAAAATATAAATAAGATTGAGACGAAGCCACTAGCAACTCTAAACACTCCCAAATGATAAGCTCCAATGTAAACCCTTGAGAAACATGCAAAAGATCCTTGCTTTGATGAAGAAAGATTGAACTTTGGCCTTAAATCAAGCTTAGAAACTCTCAAACAAGCTTAGGAACTCTCATATGAATAAAGATGGAGGCTATGACAAGAGGGTGGAGGCCATGATTAAACATTTTGGCAGCACTTAGTTACTAGAATTGATTTATGATGATTTAGGCTAGGTATTAGGGTCTTTTTATAGATGATTAGGTTAATTTAGACCATATGATTAACCCTAAAACGAATCTGAACCATTAACTCCCGTCAGAAACCAACAAGAGAGGACCCAACATGCCAAAATGGTGCACCAGAAAAATTGGTCCGACGGGGGGGTCGACCCCTGGGTCGACATGGGTGTCGACCCATTGGGGGGGGGTCGACACTGGTGTCGACCCTGCCTGGGGCGGGAAAATTCCCGCCCATTCTGCCTTGGTTGTAATTCGAATCTGAATTCGAATTTGAACTGTTTTCGGGCTTGGAATTTTCTGAAAACTTCATTGGGCCATAACTTGGTCATACGGACTCCGTTTTTCGAAAACTCGGACTCTATTTCGCGTATTTTTCCGAGACGAACGCAATGGCACAGCCCGTTTCCCTTGATTCAGATTTTAGAATTTAATTCTGCCTTGATTTACATTATAACATGTTATTAAAAATACGGGTTGTTACACATAATCATCTGCTTCTGAAAGAAATCAAAGAATTTCTTAGGAATCCTATAAGATCAATTCATTCTTTTTTCTCTGATAGATGATAGAATCGTAACCTAAATAAAATATTTTCGTAGGCAAATTCTTAGTGCTGCAAAATTCCATTTTTCATCTTGTTTATATGTTATTGCTTTATTATAAATTTTTATTTGATCGATTCTTTGGGATCCTTCCTTTCTTCAAATGGAACGAGCAGAGGTAAAATCGTTCTTTTTACGATTTAATCCACCTCTACGGTCGCATATTTAGTAATTCCCGAACTACTTCTTTTATATTATGGATCGTCAAAATAAGCAAGAATATTATTTCTATGTAAAATACCATTTGTGGGTATTTCAATTGAAATACCAAAAGAGGGTATTAGTTCTTTCTCTCCTTCTAGATTATATTGTAATTGTAATGGAGTGATAAATCCATTTCTTCACATTTTCACAAAAAAAAATCAGAATTCTCTTGGAGAATCGAAGGATATATAAAATCCAAATGCCTATTGGAGATGATTTGATCAAGTCTTTAATAGTCAAAAATTTCCCTATCTTTTTTAACAGAAGGATCCAACATTTTATGCCTTACTTGATCATTAGTAATTGAGAAGTCAGAGATATATCATTCGTCGACAGAAAAAGAGTAAAAATTAATTTGATCTTGATCTTTGTGGAGTGAAAAAGACACTATACTGGATCTGCATGGACTTCTAGATAATAGCCATAAATGACTTGTTTTTGGTTATAGATGAACGTTACTATATGTATATTCGGGTGTATGATAGACATTGGTACTCCAGTGCATTTCTCCCTCTGGTTTTCGGACCTTCTCTTTAAAATGAAAAGTTGACGTTCCAGTACGAACCTCTGCAATAACTTGTTCAGATTCTACATATTGATTATTTTGAACTAAAATCAAATTTTTAGGAGGAATGTTTACACTATATAGAATATCCCGACTCTCAATAGTTACATACAAGTCTATAGAACATAGAAAAGCAGGATGCTCGTGATAGGGACGTGTGGGATGAACCAAATACTTGTTGAACTTTATTTTTTTGTTAGAACGAGCTCGTACATGTTCGGTAGTACCGCCCGTGAATACTCCACCCGTATGAAAAAGTTCTTAATGTTAGTTGAGTTCCCAGTTCCCCAATTGATTGCCCCGCAATAATTCCTACATCTTACCCAATTCAACCAGACCGCCGTGAGTGGAACTTCTACCATAACATAATTGACAGATCCAAGATGTATTCCTGCAAGTAAAGGGGGTTCGAATATATATTGGTTGTGCTCGAAAAGTTATGCATCGATTGGCAAGTCCAATCCCAATATCTTGATTTTGAGTGGCAATGCAACGTATTCCCATATATATATCGTTCGCTAATACACGACCAATTAGGGTCTAGACAATATTTTTTTTCTGTCACCCCATTTCAAGGACTCATGGAAATACCTCAGATAGTACCACAATCTATTCTACGTACAATAATGTGATGAACTACTTCAACAAGTCTACGCGTGAGGTATCCGGCATCTGATGTTCGTACAGTAGTATCCACGACTCCTTTTCGAGCTCTGTAGTAGGAAATTATATGTTCTGTCAAAGAAAGTCCTTCACGTAAATTTCTTTGAATGGGTAAATCAATCATTTGTCCTTGGGGATCCGACATTAATCCTCTCATACCTACTAAATGGAATTTCCCTTTCCCCTTTCTATTTTATCGAAGAAAAAAAAAGAATCCATCCGATCTAGATTGTTGTATGATCCATTTACCACCCTTCCTTTCATTCATATTGTAATGTAAAAAAAACACTATGATGGTTCTGTTGCTTTCTATATTTATCTCGTCTGTGATTTATCAATCCCAAAGTTTTTTTTTCATACCCTTTTCTTCATAAGAGAAATATCAGAAAAAGGCTTCTGGTGTGGAAGAAAACGGTTTGTGACGCTGAAATGCACTCCCGACATAGAAGATCAAGTCGGAAATAACCTTTTTTCATACTACTATCTCGATGGAAAATATCTTGTTAGAAAAAACAATAATAGTTTGTTCATCTCTAACTCGAAGTGCCATGCTATTATTACCTATTCATATTCAATATGGTGAAGGCATAGTTTTTTTTATTATAAAAACTCATTGGCGCCAAGCATGGGGGAACGCTAGACGTTTGGTAATTTCCCCTCCGACCAGAATGAAGGATCCCATTGAAGCGGCTAATCCGATGCATATTGTATGCACATCGGGCGAAACAAATTGCATAGTATCATAAATAGCGATTCCTTCTATTAACCATCCACCAAGGGAATTTATAAACAAATAAAGATCTTTAGTATCATATTCTGTACTGAGATATACCATGAGACCAACAAGTTGATTTGAGATCTCACTATCAACTTCTTGGCCTAAAAAAGTAATCTTTCTCGATAAAGTAGGTTGATTAGGACAAAATTATGTCCCTTTTGAACCATACGCGCATCTTTGGATGCATACGGTTCAAAAAAATTGCGAAAATAAAGAATCAATGTGTTGATTCCAATCCTATTTCTCTTTTTTTTTAAGAGATTCCTGCTTTTCTAATGAAGGGGTTTTTTCTTCCATTAAAAAAAGAAAGAGTTTTTATCCTTTCCCTAAAACAAAAAAATAATTTACTGAACTTATTTAATTAACCTCTCATTGATGTATTGTTTCATTGAGATTTAAATCACTATGTCATTTTCTTGTTCCTGAATGGGCCCTTTGAATTCTTTTAAGTTCATGTTCTACTCCGGGGAAAGATCTATCTGAATTCTAGTTGTACATATAGGACAAATGATCTCAGTACCTCTTCTGTTTGCTACGAGTTTTTTTTCAATTCGTTTCATGTCTCCAAAAAACTATTCGATGGATTTATTATAATGGTTGACATGGCAGTTTAAGAGTGCTTCTCTAATTAAATAAATAAAATAGAGGAATCTTCTATGCATAGTTACATGTGGTAATTCTACATATATTACTATTACCCATTTGGTATTTTATGAGCAGAGCCTGGATACCCCATTTTTTTAGTCTTTAGTCCAAGTTAACGATAAATTCTTCTAATTAAGAATATTGCTCCTCAATCTAAATTAATCTAATTTAACTTCACGCTACACATGTTGTATTTTCCGGTACATCATTATGGATTGGATTAGTTTTCCTGGTAGCTATCCTTAATTCTCTCATCTCTTGAACTTCCTTGGCATTTTCTCGACCCAAAAATGTCATTCTTCCCCCAATTTTGGATTGTGAGACACATGTAAATTCAATCTGAGTGTTTGAAAGATTGACTTGACCCACTCTTTCTTAATCTGCACAAAGAAACCTTGCCTAATTCACTAATTCATGTGGAGATACTGAATTTTTGGATTTGAAAAATACTCCAGAGATACTTTCTGAAGTAGGTGGTGATTGATAGAGTAATCCTTGCTCGTAATTTCCAGTATGAGTACTATGTCAAACATAAAACTTGTGATTAGTAGTAAGACACTGATTTTGCTGAAGTTCTATCTTCGAAGATTTCTTGGGATATCTTCTTACGAAGTTTCGTTATAGCATCGATAACTGCTTCTGGTTTAGGCGGGCAGCCTGGCAAATAGACATCTACGGGAATTAACTTATCGACTTCCCAAACGCGAAAACTTCTTGATAGGTATCCTACATCTACAGTGAATTCTTTTTGGTTAAAGAATCTCTTTTTAGTTGCTCTGGAATAATTAGGAGATTCTCTGGAAGAGATACGGGGTTTTGCTTTTTGTGGCAACATGTTATTGGGTGGTGGTTCCACTTATTGGGTCAAATCAATAAGTTCTAAGAAGAAATATTTGAATATAAATCTCATCGATCTCATAAGTATCATACCACTCTTTATTCTCGTCCGATTAATCATTTTTTGTTATAGAAGAATTTGAGTTACCAATGCAACGTAGTCAACTCCATTCGTTAGACCAACTTCCATTGAGTCTCTGCACCTATCCTTTTTTATTCTCTTTTTTAAACCCTTGTTTTTTAAAAAATAAAGATTTGGCTCAGGATTGCCTATTTTTGGCGAATGAAACTCAAAGGAATTGACGGGGGCCCGTACAAGCGGTGGAGCATGTGGTTTAATTCGATGCAAAGCGAAGAACCTTACCAAGGCTTGACATGCCATGAATCCTCTTGAAAGAGAAGGGTGTCTATTTATATGTATTTATATTATAGTCATGGCTAATTTTTCAACAAACTTGATTGATTAATACGAGTTGATTTTCTATTATGATAGATTGGCGAAAAAATAGCTAGCCCAATAGCAGCTTCCGCCACTGCAATCGCTATAATAAAGATTGAGAAAATCTCACCTTTTAATTGGCGACTATCAAAAATATCAGAAAATAGTACGAGATTAATATTAACCGAATTTAGTACAAGTTCAAGACACATAAGTGCTCTAACCATGTTTCGACTTCTGATCAATCCATTGATGCCAATTGCAAATAAATAGACACTATATTTCAAGAATAGGTTGGACCCAACCGACTGCACTTTATTTATTTGTGTTATTTATATACATATTTTTATTAGAATAAGATAAATAGGAAAAAAGTGTACAGTCTCGATGAATTTCTTCTGAGTAAATTAATAAATCATATGTAAGAATTATAACATTTCATTCTTTATTGGTAAGTTAACTTTGATTCTCTATCAACCAATAAAGTGAGACCATTAACATGGTTAAAGCTAAACTGTTTGAAGGCCGGGCACAACATGGTACTCTTTCTACCATTACGTTAATATTGAAATGGTTTAAAAACGAATAGTTGGTAATTTTTCTGATATATAACACTCATATCAATAAAATCACTTGAACCATTTACTAGAATAAATAAAAGTGCGCCCTTTTATTATCAATGCCGAATCGACGGCCTATTTATAAAAAAGAATTTTTTTTGGATTTGATTAAAAATTTCATTGAAATTTAAATAAAGAAACAACTTTGCTAACAATTAGAGATTCTTGTCTGGTCAGAAGAGTCCTTATAATATTCTGGTCTTGTATCGGTTTTGATATGTTTGCATACAAACAAAACAGAACTAGAAAAAAAAGATATGAAAGTGCCCATAAAATAAAAAATTGAGCATGAGAGCCAAATGAATCGAAAGATTCATGTTTGGTTCGAGAAGAGATCATGGAAGTTGTAAGATTAATGGTAAGATAATCTACTCTCATTAAATGATTTATTAGATAATCGAAAACAGAGAATTTTGAGTACTATTCGAAATTCGGAAGAATTGCGTAAAGGGGCCATCGAGCAGCTCGAACAAAGGTTCCTCCAATGATCGTAGCACCAAGTAATTCTTGATGAGATTTAATATGATCATATTTATAAGTAAGCATCTCTTGTAAAATATGAGCAATACCAAATCCTTCTAGAGCCCAAACTTCCATTTCCCCTACTCGTTGCCCCCTTTGTTTAGCCCTTCCTCCAGGGGTTGTTGTGTAACAAGTGCGTAATGCCCACTCGAATGTCCATGGATTTTATCATCAACTTGATGAATTAATTTTAGGATATAGGACCTACTTATTTAGTTTTAGCTATATTTTTACGAGGTGTTATACTAAGTCTTAAACATAGAATTTCCTTGTAGAACATCTGGGTTCAACTTTGGGCAGCACTGCCCAAAACCCTCCATTAGGCTTCATGGCGATCAGTCGTCAAATGTGCACAGTTGGATCCATTCCTCCCTTCAACTCATTCATCGTTTATTTCCTTCATTAAACTAGCACCAATGCAGATCCATCATATGATGTATTCTTACCTCTATTCGTTGTATATCACGTTTATGGAACATCTAGGTCAAGAGGCAACATTCGACGACATTGTCTTTCTTTATAACTTCAAGCGTTGTCAGATTGTGACTCCTTCAATTCTCTATTTTGAATCTGTTTCGAGTAGGAAATTCATCATAGAGGGATTCAGAAAAATAGGGGACATAAGGCTTGAATGGTTTTACATTCCTTTACAGGAAGGATGTGCTAGAAGTGGATCAAGTGCAGTAAGTGCGAGAAGTGGATCAATTGCGGTAAGTATCGAGATTGAACTTGCTTTCCCCAACCTTACTAGAAAATTTCTAACACTTATCACCATTTGCAGGTGACACTTCGGCTAAGGCCTGTTGGTCAAGAATTCCTCGATCGTGTGAATATTTTGCGAAGCACTCTGGTAAGTAGTTGTAGTGTCAAAAGATGCATTTTTGACAAGCTCTTACATAGGTATCATCTCCTCGATGCCAATCTTTCTGTTAGGGCTCGAAATCCAACTGCTGCTCTTTCAGCAATTGCTCCAAATGTCGTCGTGCCTCAAGTCGGGGGAAAGTGGCAGTGCCCTCATTCGAAGGGCCTGTAGTCACCATAGCTCGCCCTCAAGCCGAAGTCAAGAGGGTCGTGAAAAATAGGAAGAGCATGAAGGATATAGACTCCCTTGGTTCTAGTTGAGAACCCGTAGAAGGGGAGAAAAATCCATCTCCCAAAAAGGTGGTTAAGGAAAAATCATGAAGCCCTCAATCGAAGGATACGACTGCGAAGAAGGAGACTTATGCAAGGTGCCCGATCAAATGAAATTTAGTCACCATACTTGGGCTTAGAAGATTTGGACTTGTTGGACACTATATATTCTTCTCAGAATCTGGATTTCGCTTCTATATTATCGAAGTCTACGGAGGAGACAACTCCTACGAAGTTTAAGGAGACAAAGGTGACTAGCCTAAATCCAAGCTCAGGTCTGTCAGAGGGACACTTAGGACATGCACACACACAAGCACTACACATCACATCAATTTTTCCATCTATGTACGTCAAGTGCTAACTTGAGCTCTTCCTTGAATTATAGGTCCCATAACGAGGGGAGCGAAATACCATGGTCAATTCGACAGTCTTCACATTGACGGTCCCAGTGGTCCAACTTTTTCCCAGGAAAAATGAGATCGAGAATATAATGAAGGGAGCGCCCGTGAAAGGGAACAAAATGAGCATGAGAATAAGAGGTAAAACGGTAGGACCAAGAAAGGAAGGAAAAGGAGAGGGAGCGA
The DNA here is from genome assembly GCA_030737875.1 of Allium sativum. Taxonomy (NCBI): domain Eukaryota; kingdom Viridiplantae; phylum Streptophyta; class Magnoliopsida; order Asparagales; family Amaryllidaceae; genus Allium; species Allium sativum. Next base: position 441,052,580 of record CM060925.1, on the reverse strand, counting down.
GTTCAAAGGAAATAGGAAGAGCATGAAAGAGAAAAACACCAGTCCATCCCCTGTTCTCATGACAAATCCTCCAGGGGTGATGGTAAAAGCGCTAATGAACACTCCTAAACAAAGACCTCTCACCACAAACTCCTTGCCGATCATCCCCAACTATCACAGTCGATGGCTTCTCATGGTCGAGAACTTTCTGTCCCTTCCAAGCATGAACACAAAAGTCCTTATCTATCAATTTCTTATGGGAAAAAGAAGACCCATGTTAAGAGGATCAAAGAACTGGAGCAGGCATTCCCCTAATATTACTTCTCTCGTATGAAGTTTGTTCTCAACTTGCAACCGGTTCCAGAATCTTTCGACAGTCGGGTTAGGTCAGACATCGATTTTGCTTTGTCTCAGTATAATGAAATGTCCATATATTCAAGGTGATTGCATGAAGTCATCAGGAGTATGGTGGTTGATATAGAGGGAATGAAGCTATAATAGGGCTTTTAGAAAAATGTTCTTAAGCATACAAAGAAAGGACTAGATGAGCATGGGACAGAATTGACCACCCTCTAGGAGCAATATAACAAGACCAAAGAAGAGCTTAACAATGTGCGTAATTGACTAGAAACTAAGCTCAGCAATTGGTCGCTCCTAATTAAGACTGCCGAAGATGATGTGAAGTTGGTGAGTTAGCAATGTCATTCCCTTAACGTTGAAAATGAGAGCTTAAGGAAGGATAAAGGGCTGATGGAACAAGAGATCAGCGATCTTAAGGCGAATTTATCCGCCTCTGAAGAAGCTAGGAACAAGGTGGAAGAAAATGCCCATGCTGCTCTGAAAAATGCCTCAAATTCCTGTCTTTAGCACAACATAAAAATCCAAAGCTTCAAGGTAAGTCATGCGGCTGAGATAGAAAAGATGTGTGAGGATTTCGACAACGACATGCTTACGTTCTATACCCTAGTTCTTCGCAATTGGGATATCGTGGGTTGTCAATTACCGGTGAAAATTAGCCAACACCTGGGAGGTGTTTATGGATGAGGAGTGAAGGGTTTCTGCTGGGAGCATGGTGAATGAAGAGGCATTAATGGCCCAATTTCCAAGGGGCAACGAGCCGGAGGTCTTGGCTAAGGGGAAGCGGTTATTGCTAGAGGAGGATGTTGTTGAGCGATATAGGCAGAAAGGATAAACAACTATGGAGGGGGAACCCGACATGTGTACATGTGACGCAGCTTCCAAACAATCCACTAGCCATCGTACCCCTACCATGTATCCTTCTATAGAAGAAATAACCATTTTGCCTCCTCCAGCCCAAACATTGGGAATAGTGAAAGGATACAACACAGATGAGCCAGGTCTGTCCCCAAGATAGTCTCTCACTCCTATTTAAGAAGTCGGGACCACCGCCACTCCCAAAGACGTCTCAACCGAGGGTATATCTCTTCTTTCTCCCCAATTTTGAAAAATAATTATTCCTTATTGCCTAACGGTCGGGTTTCTAGTTGGGAGACCCATTATTCCACCAGGTTTGATTATTTCTCTTCCTGCTCTAGTTACACCTATGACAAAAACTACTTCTAAATCATAGGCCAAAGCACTCAAGGAGCAACACGTGCCCCCGCTGAGGAATCAGATAAAGACGAAGAAGTGATTAATGCGTTGAAAGGACTAGATGACGGAGGCAGCCATCCTGACGAAGAAGAAGTTGTTTACAGAGAGGAGTCCGGAAAGACGGTCCTTCTAACCCTTACGGAGATGAAGGCGCTTGATAAGGGAAAGCTTCTTGTAACAACCCGAATTCCGATAGACCAATCTTTTTTTCAAAATTCTAATCTATCGAAATTCGTGCTGATTTGCTCTGGTATCCTGCAGAAAAGACAAAGACATAAAATATGTCAAAGCTTAGAAAATATCTCACAGCGGATTAGATAAAATATAATGTAATCAAAATATAGCCTTACCGTAGTAATAATACTGCATAACCAATATTCAAAGCTATCATGTCTCTGCCACAAATCTAATTTGTGAGTATGCGATGAGGAGGGGGTCATAACACAAGTTCTGGTGACTATATTTAAACTATACACTTTGGATAATCCTACATATATCGTTCAATCATATTTTCTTATTCATTAGCTTACTAGGGTTATCAGCACTCAAGGCTTACACACACGTCGTATCCATTTACTTCCCAGTGGATTAACCTAATATAGCATATATGTAGCTACCCTCCCATAATATTGAGGTACTCCCCATGGTACCACATTTGCACGGTCTCCACCATAATTTCATAGAAATAAACGCAGTCCCTCATCCTATGCCGAAGTGACATACGGATCTCTGCATAACATTGTTACATTTCACATATATCTATCATTACTATGCTACGTAAGTGTACGAACTGCCACCATTGATCGAATCAAACTCCATACCAGAGTAATGCCCTCAAATCTACGATACACCACACAGAGCCGATATGCATGTATCTAGACTTTCCCATGTATGTATCGTCAATCGTATTAGATGCCTTAACTGCACATAATGTGCACCGGGTTCCGTGGCAGGGCTATGCAAGAAACACATAACTCGGTCGGGAGCTTTTCCATATCTGTACAGGCCCGTCTTTAAGAGCCTCTAAATACAGATATTCCTAGGGTCTGTTTTCCATCATGGCTATGGTCCCACCTTAACCCCTCCCTCAACTAGTAAAGACTACAAGAGCTAAGCGACTTTCCCTAACAAATAATCTAAACATCCAGTTGGCATCTCCCCTCAACAACCGTACCCCGATAGTGAAAGGTGAATGGTCTATTGGGTTTAGCTCTAGTCTTTTCAAATCCCACTGGCTACCGATGACGGGTACCCGATGATCTACTATCTTTATTGGTCCTGACATCTGCGTCCCCGTTGAGGCGACTGCCGAATCACCCTAGTGTCACCATTCTGACTACAAAGCTACTTTTGCAGTCAAGGCCCACCCTCCTGGTAGTTACGTGCAGACCCAACATCTGAGAGAATAGACTAAACATCCGCCACCACACAGAGGACTACTAGGACCACCTTACGTACCTCAGGAAGCTGCGTGCTTCCCCTTCAAGTCCTTCGGAGCCGACAGAATAATCAGATGAACGTGCACTCCCCTCGTGCCTCATGACACTATGATGGTCTACCCCGTTAGGTTATTCACCCTCAAACATGCGGACTGGTCCAAGCGCCTCATTTTAATATGTTCCTATGTCTAAGCATTCCTTTATGCGCTTGCCTTACCTCATCAGGTTTCCTTTTAACTTGATTATTCTCATTCACATTGACTTCTTATTCAAGTTACCAAGTTTCTCTTGCTTATTAATTTCAGTCATATAACTTAACTCATTTAAGTTTATTACTAAGCCCACAACATGTTGTTCTCTAAATTGTGATCCAAGGTATGTAATACACAATCCCTTTATATTCTTGTTTGATTTCACAGTTACAATAACATGTTCTACTTAATATGTAATTTTGTATATCTCTATTTACATGTTTTCTGTTTAACATGTCACTTATCATTTATGATTAAATATAACTTATTTCATTTCATAAGTTTGACTCACTCTTTCTTGTTTAATCATAATTCCATCTTACACTGTCACTACAACTTATCCTTGGTTACTTATTAACTTAGTTCTCATAACTAAGGTTCACTAATAAGTCTTCTTTCAATTTATTATAACCTATGTTATAATTTCCTTTTGTCCCTAGGACAAGCCTTAACATATTATTCTTATCAGCATATCTCAGATTTCCACGTTTTCAAATTACTTAAATTAAGTACAACGTCTTACACAAAATTTTCCTCCATTTGTTGGTTAATTAATTTACAATTAAGTACCATTTTTCTCATTACACAAGTTATCTCATTTTCTCACTAGTTTATTAAAACCTAAGTTATAATATCCACTTGTCCCTAGGAGAAGTCTACCTATTATATAACATTCTCATTAATGTAAATTATTTAAAATAGGTTATTATCATTCCCTGTGCATTCCCTTTCCTTTACTATTGTAATTATCTTTCATTTAACTCCATTTATTTCCATTAATTAGAATTAATGATGTTTATCAGTCCTGCCATTTAAATATATTTATATATATGTTTATGTACCAGACCTCTCACATTAAGCCTTCACTTGTGGATGTTGGATTTGCCGGGCGGTTCCGGGCAGACTTCTTCCACAAGTTGACTTAACCTCGTGTCCTAGCACCATTACATGTTTTATTTATGCACTTAGACCCCTCACATTAGATTTACCACTTGTGGATGCTGGATATGTTGGGCGGTTCCGGGCAGACTTCTACCACAAGTGTAATCTAACCTCGTGTCTAAGCGTGGTTACAGTTTCTTATTTACTGCAAATCTTCTATATAATCTAGGCATGTCTGTTCGTTCAAATTTCCATTGTAATTTATGTTTTATATGTCATTATATTATGCTTATTTTATGTCATACGTTCTTTCTAACATATAATCAATTCTATTCCATCATGTAATCAATTAATCAGATAATTGTTCAAATTTAACAATAACATGAGATTGCCAAATCATGTAATTTTTCTCAATTTCTACCGTTAATGGTCCAGGTACATAAATGTCACAAGTAACATGGAATTGAAACAACATAATCACTATGCACATTTTGGCAAATTTTCCAACATATTAATATCTTACCATATTAATATTCCAACATGTCATATTTGTCACTTTAATCCTTTTAACATATGTTTAAACATTTCAACATATCATATTTTAAACATGTCATAATAACATTTCAATACTTTTAATTATTCTAGCCAATTCACATTGTACAATAACGAGGAATGTTAAACGTTAATATATCATTATCTAAAATGATATAACTTAAATCTACTCACCTCATTTGCTTTCCAAATCCTGGATCTGGTCCAGATCTAGCATTCCATGGGTTTTTCCCTAACTGAATTCAGAGCCTAACAACCATGGATTCATAGCCTTTACTAAAAGAAAAAGGGAAGAAAGAGGAAGAAAATTGAATAGATAGATCTAGAAAATTACCTTACTTCACATTTGATTCTGAACACCTTTTTATTAATGTCAATTCTCTTCCTCTAGATGTTGATTTAGAAATTTTCCTAAACTAATAATCTTAATTTTCTGAATAGATTTGAGGAGGAAGAAGAAAGGCAGAGTATATACGTTGTCTCAGAAATGTGAGATTTAGGCTAGGCTCCACTACATATTTATTGGTGTTCGGGATCTTATCATACACGCAATGCTTAGTCAGTAACAAACCTTGTTAAGAAAATAGTTCAGATTCGTTGTATCGACCCCGGTGTCGACCCCCCGGGTCTCATCAGCAGTTTTGGCGCATAAATCTCATTATCGAATTTTTGAATTTCAAATGTTTGATATTTTTGGTATTTATTTAATTGTTATATTCACATGAAATTTTCTTATACATACATAATTCTTCTAACAACCATTTTACGGTATATATATATACGCACAACTTATGTTTGGTTTTCAAAATTCAAATGGTGTTGCATCGTTATTTGATTCTTGCCATATTTCATTGATTCCAGCCTTATCTTGAATTTTATCTCTTGTATACATATATTTATGCACATATATACATATATATTCTCTCTCTCTCTCTCACACACACACATATATATTGGCAAACGTTCGGTTGCACCCCAAAAATGGAGCACCCCAAATGCCCCCTGATTTCCACTACCCGTTTATATTAAAGAATGTGAGTGGGAAGTGAGAAAGCGAGTGGAAGGAGAGAGAGAAGGGGAAATACTTGGTGGAGATTGAGGGGCATTTGGGGTGCTGCACTATTTAAGGTGCTCTCGAACCTGCCTTATATATATATATATTCTTTATCTCCTTATATATGCGTTCTTATCCTTACAAATTTTGAATTTGTATGCGTACACATATTTGTATGTTTAGTTGGCCTTCTCTAAAACAAAGATAAAAATTATGTCACCACCGGGGTTCGTACCCCCGACCTCTATGTTGCAAATCCAATGCCTTAATCAACTGAGCTATGATGTAATTTGTTAATAAGTTTAGAAACAATGGTAGTCATTGTTCTCCTTCTTTTACCTTATTTTCATGTTTTGCTACAATACTTCATTTAAAAGTATCTCTTTCATCTTAAATCAGTTTTTGCAATCCATAGGTTTAAATTGACCAGAAAATCACCACGAATGCAATAACGCTAATCCCGTGGCCAAATTCTGGAAGCTCTTCAAAATTTTCCTTTTCTTAAATGTTTATGTCTATGCATATATATACATATATGCATTATTTAATTATTTAATTGTTATAAAATGCGGGATGTTACATTCTCCCACCCTTAGGAAATTTCGTCCCCGAAATTTGATAAGGGTAAAAATTAATTAACCCCTCGCATAATATACACTCATCATGTGTGCATCTAATTTTTGCAAACATTGTGCACTTGTGCAAAGTGAAATACAACATAACAAAGTATGTATGCCTAAGCGGTACCTCCTATATTTATGCAAATTTTCCAAAATCCTTTTAAAACATGATGCTCACATCCTAAATATACTAGCAGTTCTACATGAATGCAATATTTTGAAAATCAAAATACATTTTCATCCAAGTTTTCCCACATTCTTGCAGAGCAAGAACGCAGTTCATCCAATTGTTGCACCTAAAATCCTACCAACCAACTTTATTTTTCGAATTTTAGAAAAATCTAATTTTCTAAATTCGGTTTCTTATGTTACAAAAAAGTGGAAAATGGAAAACTCCACATCTTCCGTTTTTCTTTTCCTACCTTTTTCTAACCATACTTGGATTTTATGTAACTATTTATAAAGATTCCCCTATTTTCCTATCCAAGCACAGCCCATATAAGAAAAAAGTTTCTGTTACAGATTTTCTTTTTCATCTTATCTTGGAAAATTTTATTCTTATCCATCTTTTCTCATAATTTGTCAAGTTTATCTCTTTACTAAATTTGTTGTTTCCTTTTTAGTTATACCTTTTCTCTTAGCTTATTTAATCATCTGTTCTAAGTTTAGTTTTCAAATAAGCCTTCTAGTCCTTCAACTAAACAGGAAAACAGACACTTTACACAGTTACTACTAAGAGCCAAGAATCTCGGGACTATATCCCCCTCAGACAACAAAGTCCAAACCATGGGATCCATGACAGGTTTAGATGTTACCCTAAAAACCCAACAAGAACAAAATAACGTAACGATCCTAGCAGAAATGTAATAATGGGTTTTGCCCCTCGCATGAAAATTAGCAACATGATCTAAACAATTACTTGCCCTTTTCTATCTAGTAGTCACCACTAATTCTTGCTGTGTATCAATAATCATTTCAAGAAACAACCTAGGCTTTTTAATGCTTACGCATTCCACGGGAACTTACCATTATTCCAAGATAATTCTCGCTATCTACTTCATATCCTCAAAACTTTTCCCGTCTTTCCAAGGCACCAATCCTCACCTACTCCATACTTTTTAAAACACGGTTTGGCCTTTTTTTCATTTAAATTTTCTTTCAAAAATTTAAAAGTGTCAAAATTTCATTTTCCTCATGAAAACTTACTTTTTCCAAACCATAAAAACATGTCACCTTCAAAAAAATGTAAATCATCATTTTTTTCAAATCATAAAAACTGGAGTAGATAAGGACAAGTATTCCTCAATCGGGTTTATAACTTATTTTTACCTATAAGATCGGTTTAGTCTCTTACTACAAGGTGCAACCATCTACTATATTTATAATTTCTACAACTTATTTTGTCCACCCAACAAAATTTTCTCTTTTAAACAAATTATCAAAAATGGTTGTCAAAAGAATAGAGACTTCGAAACTTTCCTTATTAAAAATTCTTGTATGAAATATAACAAAAAAACTAGCAAGCTATATATGCTCTATAATATGCACCTTTTTCTATGAGAATTTTACTTTAAAACTCAATATGTATACTTTACATATATGAAATTATAACTTTTAAGATAAAAACTTGAAAACACCATAAACCATTTTACCAAAACTTTTACAATTTCAAGTTCTTAAAAGTTAACAACGGGGTTGGACTCAAAGCGGGTTTCCAATCTCTCTAGGCTTTCCTATACAATCCCACAAAGTCAGTTCTCTCAACTATATATATTCCTAATCCATTTTTCCCTTTTTAGCCTTTTCCAATTTATAAGGTTTTACTACCAAGCCCACTAATCCGAAGTACTAACATATGGGATCCCCCTTTCTTTATTCCAAAATATATTGTACATTTTCCCACCCAAATTTTCTAAGGATCTCAAATTTCCACATTCATTCCTTTAGTGTGCAAAACAGTCATCCCAATTCTTACCATATTATACTCTTTCTGTTTAGTGGGTTCCTTTATGGATATAGGTGTGTAATTATATATTTATATTTTAAAAAATACATATACGTTCACTCTCTATTTATACAGGAATCCTAAACCAAAGCTCTGATACCGGATGTAACAACCCAAATTACGACAAACCGATTGTTTTTTTTCAAAATTCTAATCTATCGAAACTCGTGTTGGTTTGCTCTAGTATCCTGCAGAAAAAACAGAGACAAAAATATGTCAGAGCTCAGAAAATATCTCATAGCGGAATGGATAAAATATAATGTAATCAAAATATAGCCTTACCGTAGTAATAATACTGCCTAACCAGTATCCAAAACTATCATGTCTCTGCTATATTGCCTAGCCAGTATCCAAAGCCATCATGTCTCTACTATAAATCTAAACTGCGAGTATGTGATGAGGAGGGGTTCAGAACACAAGTTCTGGTGATTGGATTTTTGCTATACACTTTGGATAATCCTACATATACCATTCAATCACATTTTCTAATTTATTAGGTTACTTGGGTTATCATCACTCAAGTCTTATACACATGTTGTACCCATTTACTTCCCACTGGATTAACCAAATATAGTATATATGTAGTTACCCTCCTTCAATATTGAGGTACTTCCCATGGTACCCCACTCGCACGGTCTCCAACGTAATTTCATAGAAATAAACGCAGTCCCTCATCCTACGCCGGAGTGACGAACAGATCTCCACATAACATTGTTACGTTCTACATATATTTGTCATTACTATGCTATGTAAGCATACAGACTACCACCGTTGGATGAATCATATTCCATACCAGAGTAATGCCATTAAGTCTACAATACACCACCCAGAGCCGATATGCATGTATCTAGACTTTCCCACGTACGTATCATCAATCGTATTCAATGCCTTAACTGCACATAATGTGCACCGGGTTCCATGGCAAGGCTATACTAGAAACATGAAACTCGGTTGGGAGCTTTTCCATATCTGTACAGGCCCGTCTTTAAGAGTCTCTAAATAGAAATATTCCTAGGTTCTGGTTTTCATGGTGGTTATGGCCCCACCTCGGCCCCTCCCTCGACTGGTAAAGACAACAAGAGATAAGTGACTTGCCCCTAACAAACAATCTAAACATCCAGTTGGCATCTCCCCTCAATCACCATACCCCGATAGTGAAAGGTGAATGGTCTATTGGGTTTAGCTTTAGTCTTTTCGCATCCCACGGGTTGCCGATGACGGGTACCCGATGATCTACTATCTTTGTTGGTCCTGACCTCTGCCTCCCCGTTGAGGTGACCGCTGAATCACCCTAGTGTCATCAAGTCCTAACATTCTGACTACAAAGCTACTTTTGTAGTCATGGCCACCTCACCTGGTAGTTAAACGCAGACCCAACCTTTGAGAGCAAAGCCTAAACATATGCCACCACACAGAGGACTACTAGGAGCACCTTACATACCTCAGGGAGCTGCGTGTTTCACCTTCCGGTCTTTCGGAGCCAACAAAATAATCAGATGAACGTGCGCTCCCCTCATGCCTCATGACACCATGACGATCTACCACGTTGAGTTATTCACCCTCAAACGTGTGGACTGGTCCAAGCGCCTCATTTTAATATGTTATTAGACCCTATGTCTAAACATTCTTTTATCTTCTTGCCTTACCTCATCAGGTTTCCTTTTAACTTGGTTATTCCCATTCACATTGACTTCTTATTCAAGTTACCAAGTTCCTATTGCTTATTAATTTCAGTCATATAACTTAACCCATTTAAGTTTATTAATAAGCCCACAACATGTTGTTCACTAGATTGTGATCCAAGGTCGGTAATACACAATCCCTTTATATTCTTGTTTAATTTCACAGTTACAATAACATGATATACTTAATATGTAATTAAGTATATCTCTATTTACATGTTTTCTGTTTGACATGTCAATTATCATTTATGATTAAATATAACTTATTTCATTTCATAAGTTTGCCTCACTCTTTCCTATTTAATCATAATTCCATCTTACACTGACAGTCCAACTTATCGTTGATTACTTATTAACTTAGTTCTCTTAACTAAGGTTCGCCAATAAGTCTTCTTTCCTTTATTATAACCTATGTTATAATTTTCCCTTGTCCCTAGGACGAGCCTTAACATGTTATTCTTATCAGCGTATTTCAGATTTGCATGTTTTCAAATTACTTAAATTAAGTACAATTCTTACACAAAATTTTCCCACATTTGTTGATTACTTAATTTACAATTAAGTACCATTTTTCTTATTACACAAGTTATCACATTTTCTCACTTATTTATTATAACCTAAGTTATAATATCCCCTTGTCCCTAGGACAAGTCTACCTATTATATGACATTCTCATTAATGTAATTTATTTATAATAGGTTATTATCATTCCTCATTCATTCCCTTTCCTTTATAGTTGTAATTATTTTTCATTCAATTCCATTTATTTCCATTAAATACAATTAACGATGTTTATCAGTCCTGCAATTTACACACACACACACACACACACACACACACACATATATATATATATATATATATATATATATATATATATATATGTTTATGTACCAGACCTCTCACATTAAGCCTTCACTTGTGGATGCTGGATTTGCCGGGCGGTTCCGGGAAGACTTCTTCCACAAGATGACTTAACCTCGTGTCTTAGCACCTTACATGATTTATTTATGCACTTAGACCACTCACATTAGATTTACCACTTGTAGATGCTGGATATGCTAGGCGGTTCCTGGCATACTTCTATCAAAAGTGTAATATAACGTCGTATCTAAGTGCGGTTACAGTTTCTTATTTACTGTAGATCTTCTTTATAATCTAGGAATGTTTATTCTTTCAAATTTCCATGGTAATTTATGTTTTACATGTCATCATATTATGCCTACTTTATGTCATACGTTCTTTCTAACATATAATCAATTCTATCCCATCATGTAATCAATTAATCAGATAATTGTTCAAATTTAACAATAACATGTGATTGCCAAATCATGTAATTTTCTCAATTTCTACCATTAATGGTCTAGGTACATAAATGTCACAAGTTAATGTGGAATTGAAACAATAGTAATCAATATGCATCTTTTAGCAAATTTTCAAACATATTAATATCTTAGCATATTAATATTCAAACATGTCATAAACGTCACTTTAATCCTTTTAATATATGTTTAAAAATTTCAACAAATCAGATTTAAACATGTCATAATAACATTTCAATAATTTTAATTATTTTAGCCAATTCACATTGTACAATAACGGGGAATGTTAAACCATAATATATCATGATCTAAAATGATATAACTTAAATTCACTCACCTCATTTGCTTTCCAAATCCAGGATCTGGTACAGATCTAGCATTCCATGGGTTTTTCCCTAATTGAATTCAGAACCTAACAACTATGGATTCATAACTTTTACTAAAAGAAAAAGGGAAGAAAGAGGAAGAAAATTGAATAGACCAGATCTAGAAAATTACCTTACTTTGCATTTGATTATGAACACTTTTTTACTAACGTCAATTCTCTTCCTCCAGATCTTGATTTAGAATTTTTCCTAAACTAATATTCTTAATTTTCTGAAGAGATTTGAGGAGGAAGAAAAAAGGAAAAGTATAGACGTTGTCTCAGAAATATGAGATTTAGGCTAGGCTCTACTAGCCTATTTGTGGGAGTTTAGAATCTTATCGTATACGCAGAACTGATTCAGCAACGAATCTTGATAAGAAAATAATCCAGATTCATTGATGAATTCGGATGGATTTAGGGGGTGTCGACCTCTGTGTCGATACTCCTATAGGAATGTCGACCTCTCGGGTCCCACCAGCAGTTTTGGCGCATAAATCTCATTTTCGAATTTATGAATTTCAGATGTTTGAATTTTTTGGAATTTATTTAACTGTTATATTCACATGAAATTTTCTTATATATATACAATTCTTCTAACGACCATTTTACGTGTGTGTATATATATATATTTATATATATTCGCAACTTATGTTTGGTTTTCAAAATTCAAACGGTGTTGCACCGTTATTTGATTCTTTCCATATTTCATTGATTCTAGCCTTATCTTGAATTTTATCTCTTGTATACATATATTTCTGCATATATATACATATATATTCTCATATATATATATATATATATATATATATATATATTTTCTTTATTTCCTTATATGTACGTTCTTATCCTTACAAATTTTGTATTTGTATGCGTACACACATTTGTATGTCTAGTTGGCCTTCTCTTAAACAAAGATAAAAATTATGTCACCGCCGGGGTTCGAATCCCCAACCTCTATGCTGCAAATCCAATATCTTAACCAACTGAGCTATGTTGTATTTTGTTAATAAGTTTAGAAACAATGGTAGTCATTGTTCTCCTTCTTTTACCTTATTTTCTTGTTTTGCTAAAATACTTCACTTAAAGGTATCTCTTTCATCTTAAATCAATTTTTTTGCAATCCATAGGTCTAAATTGACCAGAAAATTGCCACGAATGCAATGATGCTAATCCCTTCGCCAAATTCTAGAAGCTCTTCGAAATTTTCTTTTTCTTAAATGTTTATGTTTGTGCATATATATACATATATGCATTATTTAATTGTTATAAACTGCGGAGTGTACACTTCTCCACCTCAAGTATGAGTCAAGTACTAGACCCTCGTAGTCAAGCCACTTCAAGCTATTCCTCCTTCTAGCATGGATTTTCCACCTAAGGAAACTCCACCACCTACCTAAACTAAATGACAACATGACGTGCCTGCTTCCAGGTCAAGAGTGTTCCAACTGGTCAATTGAAGAAAAGGCGCAACCTTACTGTGGAGGAGCTGACCGAGTTGGACGAGGAGAAAGAGAAGAAGAAGAAAAATTGACGATGACTCTCCTAAGGCTTAGCCGTTAATTATTTGTACCATGTTTAGGTCCCATGGTGCTATTGCGAGTGCGACCCTCGCGTTATTGCCTGTAATTTAGTACAAAACCTGAATTGTGAATAAACAAAGTTTTAGTCAAGCAAAACAATGTTACTTGTCTACATGTTTTTATCGCTTTTCCATTCAGTGCGACACGATTTTAATTTTACTATGTCAAGCATAAACTATAGGCAATTATAATCTGAAATAATTACTAAGTGCTAAGAGGTTAATCGTATCACTTAAGATAGTATAAGTGTTAAGTTTTTTCCTTAAGTGAGAATTAAGTGTCAAGCCGTTCTAAGCTATCTCGCTTGGAATTGCTAATTGTTGTAGCTTAGAGTATCACGGTACTAAGTGTTACACTATCAAGTGTAGGAGTTTGGAGGTATAATGTATATGCCCCAATTAACTTTCAATAACGATTCACATTCGAAACGCGTTCGAAGTTAATTTTTAATTCCATATCATGCTCCCAGCACTGATGGGCACAAGTTCATGTAACTTGGATATCAGATCTTAAGTCTTTATACTTTTATCCCTATTTGAGGGTTGATGGAGTTAGTGTGGACATGTAGAATCACCCTTTATACTCTCCTGAAGTTGATTCGGGTTAGAATTACATGATTAGTGGTCGTAAGTCGTGGTGCACCATTCACACTAGCTCGATTTAATACTTTCTCTGTCAAGTCGTGAGAGTTAGAGTTGATCAAGTGAATGGTCATATCATATTTGGCTTATCGTCATTCGGGTACTTTGGTTCATAAAGTGAGGATCTCTGTGTTGAGCATCGGAGTCAAGCTCGAACATAGTTGACCCAAGTTCGACTAGTCGCAGAGTTGAGTCATCTTGTCGAAACATGAGCCAACGAACGTCGTTTGGGAGTTAATCATCCCCCTCGTTCGACCCTTGGCATAGGTATGTCAAATCACAAAATATAGCCAAAGTAATAGCCACAATCATGGAGCATGGAAAAGAGCTTTTATTTATAAACAATTGGAGAGTCACACTTTATTACATAGCTGGAAAATGAAATAATAATTTAAAAAATGAAAATAAAGGCCTATGTCAAATAAGGCCGCAAGTGCTCAGTGTTCCATGCTCTTTGAAGATCATCACCATCGATAGTCATTAGCCTGAAAGTTCAATCATCAAGCTTCCGTCGAATTGCGTAAGGTCCTTCCCATCTTGTCCTATCTGAACTTGGGTCGGGAAGACGCGCTTTAGTACAAGGTCACCAGGCTCGAAGGTTCTAGGCTAAACCTTTTTGTTATCGGGTGACTCATTGTCTATACTCTAAAGCACACAAGTTAGCCTCCTCTCTCTTCTCATCGATCATGTCCAGCGATTCGATGAGAAGTGCCTTGTTACTCAAAAGGTCATAGTAAGTCATTCTATGAGAGAGAACTTTGAGCTCAATAGGTATCACCGCCTCAGAGCCGTAAGACAATGCGAATGGAATGTGGTCAGTCACAGACTTGTGGGTTGTGCAGTATGCCCAAAAGGCAAATGTTAGTTCATCGACCCACTTTCCTTTGGCCCGCTCCAATCGCTTTTTAAGAATGGACTTAACAATCTTGTTCATTGCTTCGACCTGTCCATTTGACTGTAGGTGAGCTAATACAACATATTCTGTTTCAATGTGATGTCATTGGCAGAAATATCTGAATTCTGTGCTATCAAATTAGGTCCCGTTATCAATGATGATAGCCTTGGGGAGTCTAAATAGATATATGATGTTTCTGATGATGAGATTGATCACCCGCTTTGTTGAGATCGTGGTCAGTGGTTAAGCTTCAGCCCATTTCGGGAAATAGTTAATTGACATGATCGCATACTTAGCTCCACCTTTCGAGATCATAGATTATCGATGATATCAATCCCCGTGATTGAAAATGGTCAAGGACTGACCACCTTGGTGAGTTGAGTTGGCGGAGCTCTAGGATCATTTGCAAACCTCCAGCATTTGTTGTAGCGTCGTTCATAATCAGCCACATCTCACGGTAGATCGGAAGTAGCCATACCTAATTACCTTTTTTGCCAAAGTTTACCCCCTCCCCCGATGTGATTGCCATGCTTGCCTTAGTGTACTTCCTACAATAAAAGTTTGACATCGACGTTGGAAACACACCGGAGTAAAGGAGCTGAGAAGCCATTTTGATATAGATTGTGTGACACCCCACATCTGTTAATGTCACTCTTTAATAAAATGCATTAAGTTTCGTGAAGTGTTATAGGTAAACGGAATAGAATCTCACAAGATAGATATATAAAATAGCAGTGGAAATTTAAAACTTTATTTTTCAATAGAAAACATTGTGGCCTCAAAATCCAGTAACAACATCATACTAAAATACTGAAACAAAATACATTAAATAAAAGCATCTGCCTTGCGTAAAACCATCAGAGTACATAAATAAAAAGCCCTTGTACCCAAAAGTAGCCATAAACAAGTACAAATATATTCAAAGAAGTACATCTAAGTAATATCCAAATCCAAGTAGAACAGAAGAGAGAGTCTTAGTCAAGCCTGAGCGTTCCCAACCTGAGAACCTGCGGTAGGAAGAGAGAGAAAAGGAAACAAAATAGGTCAGACATAAAGTATGGCGAGTCCAGTTACCTTAAGCATATAAATAAGTAAAATCATCATGACAGGCATATAAACTAGATGGGAGATAACAGCATCATATAACAGGTATGAACAAGATAAGCAGAACGAACTGAACAGATTACGCTTCTCAAATACTTTTCTCTGCACCAATACTAGTATAATAGATATGATCCCAATAGAAACATATGGTGGACGTAGGTGTACTTCTAGTAACAGTTTTTACCCCCAAACAGTAATAACAGCTACCCTAACAGAAATAATGGGTGTTACCTCCAACCATAAACGATGGGCACCTAAACAGGCAGGACTAGATGTACCCTAATTACTATCCTCAATCGATCGGCTCCCTATCCCATAAATACCCTGTGTTGGCCCCGTAGTAGGATGTATCACTCCCTAATATGGGAACCCTCAGAAGGACACAAACCTATTTACTGGTGTTATATCGTCTTATTTTCCCGAGCAAGCCGGACCCATGCACGCACATGACTTCATTGGAACGCACTATCAGAACGCCTCCACACATTTGGGCCTCTTATAATCAGCTCAGTAAGCATGCCATGGTCCCTACCTAGTTCGGGGTCACCCTTTGATACTAGAATTAGTTACTGACTGATACAGGTCCCATGAAACAAATGACACAAGCCACCCCCAGGCTTGTATCCCCAACTACTAGGATTTTGACAGGTTATGCGTAACAGAATAACAATCCCACATTATCCCAACAGATATAACAGGTTAATTTTATCGGGTTCATATAACCTCCCAAAGATTTAACAGATTTACGTTACCCCTACAGGTTCAAACAAGTTTACTTAACCCCCACTAATTAACAAGTTCATATACTCCCCACCAATTTAAAAAGGTTACGTATTATAGGTTAATAGGTTCATATAACCCCCATAGATCTAAATAGGGTTCACGTGTTGTTTAAGGTTTCATTACATGTTCTGCTTAATCTATAAATTAAGCCTTCAAATTTACATGCCCCGACCCTCAAGTCATAATTCATAGTATAAGATATACCCCAAATTTTAGTCATACATCATGTTAATGATATTTTTCATCAACACCGGAAGTGGATCAATGGGGACAAATATTCAGGGAAAATTAGGTGGATTGATTCTCTTCCCCGATCGATCTTAGTAGGGAATTGGCATGATAGGGTTCTAAGTCGCAGGCTCACTGAGGATTACCAGATCGGATCTAGACTCAGCGAACGAGGTTTGATCACCATTCGAGGGTGTTGACGAATGCAAATTCAGACTTCTCTTTAGAATGGATAATGAACTACGACTTTTGCAATTACATAAATAAAATTACACAATTACAGAGCAGTTTTCTTAAGAAGTTCTCCTTTCATTAAGCTTTTAATGGAAATACATAGATGTCATAGAGTGGAATTCTCCATTGATGTTATTTTCTAAGATGCTTTTTAGGATACAAAAAGTAAGACAAAAAGTCCCCTTTAATGTGATTCCTAGGGTCCTATTTATAGTGGTTTTAGGCTCCTCCCATCGTAGGACTATCGGACCCGCCTGGGGTGCATTTGGTTATGATGCTCGAATTCTCGAGGGTGGCTTCTGAATGTAGGCTTGCAGACATGAGCTCCTGGATACAGGCTTTCGACCTTATCGTGAATATGTGGATGGGCTCGACCCCGTGGTGTATGTTGATTGCTGTCGGGTTGAAACCGCTACGGGTTTCGGTACTACATAAACCAGTACGGGTGGCCTATATTCCTTTCCGGACGCTGGTTAGCTCTCTGGTATGGCCTTTGCGGTAGCCTGCATTCTTGGCGGTTGGCTTCCGGTGTTCTCTTATTTATTTGTGGATGTGATCTTTCTAGTATTTATGTAGTAGACGCTTCAGAAGCTGGTTTTGAGTGGCCTTCGTGTTCTTCCAGTTTAGTACATTTGGTGCTTTCGTCTCTAAGTGTATCAGTATTTGGGCAGGTCAGTATTGAAGGTTTCCCTTTAGGCTTCGCCTGTCAGGTTTGTTGCTGCTGACTTCTTTGATTCTGGATTAGAGTGGTTCTTTGCACGGACCCTTTCGTTTAGCCAATACTATCGAAAGGGGTCTTGTCGGACTGACTTTGGTGGAGAGGCCTTGTCGGTTAAATTCCCTAGTTCTTCACGACCTTTTCTCTTAGGGGGGGAGGGTAAAAAGGGTCATGGTTAATGCGGCCTTTCAGATTACGTTTTCTGCTCTCGCTCTTCACATTGTTAGGCCCCACTTTCTATTAAGCCTTATGCGAACTTTCGTTTATCTGATATCCCTTCACCTCCGGCTCGCCTCATTGTTAATTTGGGTAATAACATTTGCTCCTAGTGAAGGGGTGTTTTCGACTTTACAATTCAAACTTTGTCCTTTCTTTGGAGTGTCATGTCAGAGTCTCTTGGTCTTACTCAATTAGAGGTGTTGATTGGCTTTTACTTGTGCGGCCCAGATTGACCTTGGAATTTAAACATAAACTTTTCTTCTTCATTGTTCCTATAATTCATCTGCAAATCTAATTCCTGAACAAGATTACTATTCTTACAAAAGAAAATGCTCGAATCCTCCTTTTCCTTGAAGACTCGAGATTGATTACTGGTGAGCATTTTCACATTTCCTATAATTGCAATCCTATTTATGCATCAGGATTGATACGATGGTTAGCTAAGGTTACGCTTGTTTATAAAGACAGGTCTATGTGCTAATCTTAATACCGCTTCTGAAAGGACTCTAATGTCATCAGGACTATCTCCTTCTGTAATTATGTCAATTTTGCTTAGGGTTTTAGGACATCCGTGCTGAGCATAATCGTATGCTAGCTAAGGTATAAAAGGTCACGACTTTCTCCGTATCCCCTATCTGGGTTTGACTTAGGTTTTCACCCGCTTGACCTCTGTTAATCGAGGTGTGATGGAATTTAGTAATATTGAAAATGCCAATGGTACATGCATTTGTGTAAGAGATACATGTTCTGATCGTATTATTATGAAACGATGTTACCTAGCAAAACCATGTTTCGTAAAAACTTTGCTATAGAGAAGGTCAAAGGTTCCAAGGTTCCCTGTCCTCAGGAGGCATTTGCGTCCAAGCCATCCTTGCTTTTTTTAACAGTTTGCGAATTCCATAATGGATGACATTGGAATAGTGGGTGTGGCTGCTGTGATTGCTGCTTCTCCAATCTTCCTTAGGTAACCTCCAGAAGGATTCTCCACATATTCGACCCTTCATATCTGGCATAAGGGCTTTCTCCCTGGTTTTCCTGCTCCTCACTTTTAATTCGTTTTCCATCTTTTGGAGAAAACACATTAATGGTAGCCGCTTTATTCTTCCTTTTATATTATCAATTTGTAGAGCACAGTTTTGCAAATACTCATTTTCCTTTGAATCAGTGGCACATGGTTTAGTAGGGATAAGCTCTCCTTTATGCTCCTTTGAATCGTTTTCTAAAGTTCATGTGGTCATCGGACACGATGTGTGATGTTTTAGATCCCTTTATGATGACAATAGTCAGAATCTTGGAGTGGACTCGATATTTTTTGTGTACGCACTTGTCTGAGAGAGAGATCAGCCTCAACATGCCCCTTTTCTATGGTTTTGAACTTTGTACATATGATACGTTTGTTAAGACGTTTTAGACAACCTCTTAGTTCATACTTTGCACGACTTCCAATCTTATGACTATGCGCAAACGGTTTGGTCCTAGCTGTCGTGTTTGGAGGGGTACAAACTTATTAGCACATACGATGCTTGGTGAAATGACCAAGCCACATAGCCTTGTTTGGTCCTAATATTGTTGCTGTCACTTATACTTTTGGTTTTGATTCTTATGGTTGCTCAAGCTTATTCGATGGAGGATTGCTTCTATTTAACTTTAAGTCGGTCCTGAACGGTCCTATACAAGTGACCGTTTTGAGTCAAGCATATGAGAACGGTATGAGCTTATCGTGCGCGGCCAGGGCTGGAGGGGTTGATTGTTCGCGGCCTTACCTTTGGTTGCGCCGCTTGTTTTTATCTTGGCCGATCCTTAAATCCCCTTATTGTATGACTTATTCATCGATTCATTTGTACAAGATGGATACATCTCAGAAGCCCTATGAGCAGGAGAAGTTTTTCGATATAGACGTCCCGATGACCGAAGTTCAATCAACTAGCCAGCCATCCGTATATTCCCCATTCATCAGTCCTACTCATGCGGAGCTTCAAACAATTATTAGTATGCCCCATTATGCCCCAAAGCCATGCAATCCTAAACTTGCCAAACGATTCAATGGATGGGATCTGCAGGTAGTGTATTCTGACATGGATATATCCCTATCTGACCACCAAACAATCTCTAGTGAGATGAACATTGTGAATACCCAGATGCTTGCTCGGTTCGAGACCGCCATGTACCGGTTTGTGGAACACATGGATATGCTCAAGGTTCATACTACGAAACAGTTGAGTGGTTGGCACACACTAGCTTTAGATCTTCAAAAGCTACACAGGAACAATCTTGAGCACATCTCCATCTTACAAAAAGACAAGGTGAAGTTAATCCAGGCTCTCAAGTCCCGGGATAGCGTTGTTGCCTCTTTTGCTCAAGGAGACATTGATTTGGCAGATCCAAAGCGCAAAAATCCCTTGGCTGGTGAACCTCCGTCCTGCTCTACTCAGGTTAAAAGGGTAGGCCTAGGAAGAATAAAGGTCTATAGTCTTATTAGCTTGCCAATGATCGCTTCTCATTTTCTTTTTTTATGAACTATGCTTTAGATCGGTTGTAGTAGCGAGTGCCGGTCCTTGCGTTTAACTTTGTGTAGATCTGTATTGCGACTTAGACTCATGTTGGTGTTTTGATGGCCCCGTGACTGGTTAGTGGCATTGTGATATCGCTGTGCTTTGCTTTGTTAGTATGGGATGGTGCCTTTGTTTGCCAACCTTTCTTCTCATTTTATTGCACTTTTATTTGTACTTTGAACACTGCATTTGTGTCACTATTCACTTTGTTGGCCACGTGATTGTAGCGAGTGTACGGTATTATCAATTTGCTTTTGATGCAATAGTAGCTTGCTATAGCCTTATTAGGCTGGAAGGGATCAATCTTATTAGACTGAAAGTGATCATGATTTTTGGCAGACCTATATTACATTTCTTATAAAGAACTTCTTCTTGAATCAACTATCCTTAAAATATATTCTAATGAAAAATTGCCTAGAATAAATTAAAAACAAAAAAGGTAGTCATTCACTGGATGCTTATTGAAACCGTTTACGATCCTCTTCCTAATTTCTCTTTGATCTGATGCTATGATACGATGTCGTCTTTCAGAGTTGTGTAAGGATTTGACATATTAAAAAGGGAAACAACTAATGGATATATAAATGAAAAGCACTTCCCTGAGAGGTTTATAAGCCAAATTTTAGTGGTAAACCTTGAGCCTTTACTTGAATTTTCGGGAGGGGCGAGCGACTTTTTCTTGTTTGATCCATGGATTGGGCTCTTCATAAGTGAGGTGTGGTCTTAGTGGCACCATATCTGATGGTAATTTTGCATGATTATTTCAAGTTGTGGTATGTAAGACCTCCGGTTCGCTTTAGGGCTCTGTCGAGAAATCGATTCATTCTAGATTCGGCCATTAATACATAGGGCATCGGAATCCATTTCAGTTATTGTAAAGAGCTAAATGAATCCAGATTCAGGTATTGGTATATAGGAGACCGGAACCCCTCCGATATAAGTGGCATTTCGAATCGACCCGGATTTAGAAATTTGACCTAGGAAATCGAAACTACTTCCGGTATTAAAGGAGTAACGAATCGACCCAGATCCGGGAATTTAGTACTGAAGACCGGGACCCCTCCGGTTTAGTGAAGCACCGAATCGACCTAGATTCGAGTGTTAGTATTAAAGACCGGAACCTCCTCCGGTATTAGTGAAGCACCGAATCGACCCAGATTCAGGCATTAGTATTGAAGACTGGAACCTCACCTGGTATTAGTTAAGCGCCGAACCGATCCAGATTCGGGTATTAGTATTGAAAACCGGAACCTCCTCCAGTATTAGTGAAGCGCCGAATCGCCCTAGATTCGGGTATTACTATTGAAGATCGGAACCTCCTCCGGTATTAGTGAAGCGCCGAATCGACCCAAATTCGGGTATTCATATTGAAGACTGGAACCTCCTTCGATATTAGTGAAGTGCCGAATAGACCTAGATTCGGGTATTAGTATTGAAGACCGGAAACTCCTCCGATATTAGTGAAGCGCCGAATGGACTCAGATTCGGGTATTAGTATTAAAGACCGGAACCCCCTCCGGTATTGGTGAAGTAGGTATCCCCTTCGGATTTGATTCGGAAAGCAGAGGTTGTACGTGTCATAGGCGATGATAAGTGCTTAGAAACTTAGACGAGGCAATCGTAGGAATAGAACTAAGGTTTACTCTTTTGACGCTCTACACGGACCATCGTAGGCACTGATAGAGGATTATACACCACCCCTTCCTAGGGGTTCCCTATTCTGACCATCGTAGGAGATGATAAGGGTTTGCGTTCCATTCTGCGGGTAACACGGAACATAAGAAGAGGTAGGACGTGCTCTTCTGCGAGCTGAGGTAGGACGTGCTTGGTTCTAGCAGAGGCAGTGTGTACTCTTTTACGAGTAGAGGCAGGGCGTGCTAATTTTAGATGCATCACCACGACCATTTCTGGTGTGAAACGA
Source organism: Allium sativum (assembly GCA_030737875.1). Classification (NCBI taxonomy): domain Eukaryota; kingdom Viridiplantae; phylum Streptophyta; class Magnoliopsida; order Asparagales; family Amaryllidaceae; genus Allium; species Allium sativum. The sequence goes on along the minus strand of CM060925.1, from coordinate 441,029,938 downwards.
TGGCTTACGCTTTTGATGCTTTAACCCTGCCTCATATGATTTTGGCATGGAGAAAGACTAACACACCATGCCCCTCCGGGGGATTCTTCGCCCCGGCAAATTTGGCGAGGACAAGGGATTTAATCCGTTAATGATTGGACCCCTTTTGGGTATTCCTTTTAAAATTCTGAGGGATGGGATTTTCGGATATTAGCACATGCGTATTAATCCTTTCCTAAGGTCTTTCTCAGACTCATCTCGATTTTTCGATGAACTCTAGTAATCGGCCTTTACTGATGAATTTGACAATGGCTACCCCAAGAGTTCTATAGTGATTACTCTCGTGTCCATTCATCAAGTGGTAATGGTAATATGGTCCTCTTGTCTTTCTTTCGTATTTAGGCCTCTTCTTCGTGGAGGTCCAATAGTCGAGTTCGTTTTGGTTAGGAAGTAAACATTCTCCCTCGATGTAGTGAGTTGGTATTCCTGGGGTATCTTTAACGTACACTTCCTTTTTCGCTGTTAGGGTCCGATCCTCCTGTGAATCGTTTTAGTTGTGGTTCCAATACTTTCGTACTTTCTTTCTGGAATGTACTGGAATCGAGTCATAATCTCTTTAGCCCACTTGTCGGCAAAGCGGTTGAAATCGTCCATTATTTCACGTTCGAGCGTCATTCCCTTAACTTGCTTGTAGAGAGCATCCTTTAAGTGGGGGAAAACTCTAATGTCTCCTGATGTAGATCCACTGGGTGGGAACGCCAAGGTTTTTTCTATGTGGGAAGAGTTGCTATTCCACGCCTCATAAGCATGTAGTTCTTTTTTCCTCTTCCACTTTATTACTCGCAAAGCCTCTGCTCTTAACTCTTGTTCCTCCATTACCCTACGGTTGGTGGTTCTCGACTTATCTGCTCGAGATCCTGAAAGCCTTTGTCCGGGTTTCTTGCTCATAACTTTGCTTCTTCAAAGCTAGTCCGATCCGGGATGGAATAGCATAGGTGGATGTGTGGCTGTTAACCACAAGGTCGGAGGTTCAGGCCCTCCTTCTAGCACCAAAATGTTAACAATATTTTTTGTCAACACCAGAAGTGGATCAATGGGGACAAATATTAAAGGAAAATCAGGTGGACTGATTCTCTTCCCCGATCGATCTTAGTAGGGAATTGGGATGCTAGGGTTCTAAGTCGCAGGTTCATTAAGGATTATCAGATCAGTTCTAGACTCAGCGACCGAGGTTTGATCGCCATTCCAGGGTGTTGACGGATGCAAATTCAGACTTATTTGTAGATTGGATAATGAACTGCGACTATTGCAATTAGAGTAATAAAACTACACACTTATAGAGCAATTTTTTTAAGAAGTTCTCCTTTGATTAAGCTTTTAATGAAAATACATAGATGTCATAGAGTGGAATTCTCCATTAATGTTATTTTTAAGCTGCTTTTTAGGATACAAAAAGTAAGAGAAAAAGTCCCCTTTAATGTGATCCTTGGGGTCCTATTTATAGTGGTTTTGGGCTCCTCCCGTTGTAGGACTATCAGACCTGTCTGGGGTGCATTCAGTTACGATGCTTGAATTCTTGTGAATAGCTTCTGAATGTAGGCTTGCAGACATTATCTCTCGGATATAGGCTTTTGGCTTTATCGTGAATATGTGGAGGGGCTCAACCCCATGGTGTATGTTGATAGTTGTCGGATTGAAACCGCTATGAGTTTCGGTAGTAGGTAGACTAGTATGGGTAGCCTGTATTCCTGTCCAGACGCTAGCTAGCCCTCCGGTAAGGCCTTTGTGGTAGCCTGCATTCTTGGCGGGTGGCTTCCAGTGTTACTCTTATTTATTTGCAGACATGACCTTTTTGGTATTTATGTAGTAGATCTTTGGAAGCTGGTTCTGTGAGGCCTTCGCGTTCTTCCGGGTTAGTGCCTTCGGTGCTTTCGTCTCTAAGTGTATCTGTATTTGGGCACGTTAGTATTGAAGGTTTCTTTCTAGGTTTCGTCCATCAGGTTTGTTGCTTCTGACTTCTTTGGTTCTGGATTAGAGTGGTTCTTTACATGGAGCCTTTCATTGAGCCAATACTGTCGAAAGGGTCTTGTCAGACTGACTTTGGTGGAGAGGCCTTGTCGGTTAAATTCCCTAGTTCTTCATGACCTTTTCTCTTTGGGGGGGGGAGGGGGTGTAAAAAGGGTCATGGTTAATACGACCTTTTGGATTATGTTTTCCTGCACTCGCTTTTCACGTTGTTAGGCCCCACTTTCTATTAAGCCTTCTGCGAACTTTCGGTTATCCGATACCCCTTCATCTTCGGCTCGCCTCATTGTTAATTTTGGTAATAACACATCATAGAATAGGTTATGCCCTAAATCCCAATCATGATTCATGATACAAGATATGCCCCAATTTATCCTTCCCAACCATTCCCAATTTCGTTCGTTCACATATTTCAGTTATAGGCCTAAGCTCGAAGGTAGCGCAGGCTATAAAAATAAAAAAGGAAAGAGGGAGAGAAAAAAAATAGAAATAGGCATAATAACAGAACAGGCATATGATAACTGAAATAGGCATATAAGAATTGAACAGTAGATCTGGTGTACATGTAATGAAAGATTTGTTTAGGTATGAATTAGATTCTTAACAGGCATAGGTTTAGATCCAGATTTGTAAACATATTAGGATTACTTGTTAAATGTTTTTATCTAAAATAACTTGAAGTAACAGAGACTGGATCTAAAGAACAGAGAATAATAAGCAGATGTTGCAGAAGAATTTCTTGTAGGCGTATAAGCTATTGTTGAAGAAAAATAGGCTAACTCAATCCAAGCAGGGGTAACATCTCATTGTCTCCATTGTTTTTGACGTGTAAAACAATAGAAATGAGATCCTATATATATATCCTTAAGCAATCAAATCTCGTTCAAAAACAAGTCCAGGTTCAGGGAATAAACCTGGCTGGATCCGGGGTGGGTCGACACCCCCTTGAGTGTGTCGACCCATGGGTCGACACCCCTACGGCGTGGGTCGACCCTCAATGGGTCTTAATCACGCGTCCCTTTCCCACTTCAATTTCGAATTGTTTTGAATTTTCTGGACTTGATTTGTTTATATATATATATATATATCTTATACGTATACAAATTTCTAAGCTTAATAACTTTCTTATACGATGACTATTTTATGCAAACACAGAGTCTATCTTAAGCAAAATTCCGGGATGAACGCATTGGTGCAGTCCGTTTTACTTAATTCCCAATATTTACTTAAGTATTCTTTAGTTTATCATTACAGTGTTCTTTAAAATTATGGGGTGTTACATTCTCCCTTACTTAAAGGATTTCGTCTCCGAAATTTCCAAGTTAAGAAGAATGTATATCCTAAGATCCATCAATCATCTACTCATCCATCTATCACAGGCGTCCACTGTCCTTAAAAGATTTCTAATGTTTATATGAACATATGCAAAGGCGTGTGTATATGTCCCTACACTACTGCGAAAGATCAGGCGGTCTACTGATTCATTCGACCTAATTAATGCAATGTATGTTAGTGCCATGAATCCAACATGTATGCAAATAGTCCTACGATATCATGCAAAAAGCTATATATGTGCACAATCATCCATCCAAATGCAACATGCATATGATGATATAGTAATTTCCATCCATAAAACTTAAAATGCATACACATCCATATGCAATATGTAAGTGATTGAGCCGATCTAGTGCCCAGTGTGTGTGTGTGTATATGCATCCACGAGCAACCACTAGCAAACACTTGCATCCACTTGCATCCATTAAACATAACATGTCTCAAACACATGTTTACACCCATTGGTTTTCTACCTAAAGGTCGAAGATTCGATCGATAGGATATACTTACATGACAGAAGTAAGTGCGAATAAAAGCTTTAAAAAAGAAGTTAAGAACATACCCTTGAAAAGAAAAGGGTATGAGGCGCGAATCTTATCTTTAGTCCCCCAGGTTGCATCCTCGCGGTCTTCTCCCCATTAAACTTTCATCAACTTGACCTCTCGATGGCGTAGCTTCTTAATCTCTGATCCTAGAATATAGGTAGGAACTCGTCTATCTGTTGCCTCCCGTTCTACCTCTACTTCCTCAAGCATACTTGGCTCAACTACCTCTGCGGTATCATGCAGAAACTTCCGCAATTAAGAAACGTGGAAAACATCATGAAAACCCGCCAATCTTTCTGGTAGCTTTAATCTATAGGTCATTTGACCTATCCTTTCCACTATGGGAAATGACCCTACGAACCTTGGCGGCAGTTTCCCTACAAATCCAAAGCGAACCACATTCCTCAAAGCTGATACTTAAATGAAAACCATGTCTCCTACCTCAAACTCAATATTGGTCCTTCTCTTATCTGTGTATGACCTTTTCTTGTCCTGAGCCGTCTTCATGCATCTACGGATAAGAAGAATCTTTTTTGAGGTTTCTCTAATCATCTCAGGTCCAAGTAGAAGCCTATCTGTAGACTCCCACCAACAAGTCGGTGATCTACATGATAGTTCGTACAATGCTTTGAAGGCTGCCATGCCAATACTAGTCTGATAACTGTTGTTGTAGGCAAACTCGACCAATGGAAGATGCTCTGTAGTCTAGGATACACAACCTCAAAAGATCCTCAAAACTCTATTCACCCTCTCGGTTTGCCCATCGGTCTGAGGGTGATAAGAGGTGCTCAAACACAATTGTGTACCTAATGCCTCTTGCAGGCTCTTCCAGAACTCTCTAGGAAAGATGGGGTCACGATCACTCACTATGCTAGAAGGTACTCCATGTAGACGGACTATCTCACAAAGATAAATTGATGCCAGCCATGTTGCCATTCTCTTACTCTTAACAGGAATAAAATGAGCGCTCTTAGTAAGCCTGTCAACTATAACCCAAATACTGGTGTTGCTCTTCCTCGATCTAGGCAAACCATCAATGAAATCCATAGAGATGCTCTACCACTTCCACTGTAGGACCTACAAAGGATGAAGTAAACCTTCTGGCTTCCTTTGCTCAGCTTTGACTTTTTGGCAAACTAAACATCAAGAGACAAACTCTGCTACATCTTTCTTCATCCCAGCCAAAAGAAAACCGTCTTTATACGTCTATATATCTTATCACCGCCAAGATGAATAGTCATCCTAGAATGATGGGATTCCTCAAGGACTGTCTTCAACAGACTCCCAACTCGGAGAACACAAAGCCTTCGATCCTATCGCAACCACCCTCTAACATCCATGGGGTATCTACTAAGGTGACTAGAAGTCTCCACTCTACCGAGCCTATCCAAGATGTCCGCTATCTGTGGGTCCTATCGCTGCAAAGATCCTATCTGATCCATAAGAGTAGGTTGCACCTCTAAGAATGCCAACAAACCAGGTATAAGATCCGTAGATGGCCTAAAATCGAAGGTCGATATGTAATCTAAGCTCCGCCTCTCTATGAATAGAGGACTCAAAGTTATCCTCTGCCTTCTCAACACGTCCGCCACCACATTACCCTTGCCAGGGGTATAAGAAATCCCAAAATCATAGGACGCTAGGAACTCCATCCATTTCTGTTGTCTTAAATTGATATCCTTTTGCAAGAACACATACTTGAGTGATTTATGGTCCGTGTTTAATTCGAACCTCTCTCAAAGCAGATAATGCCGCCAAGTGTTAAGCGCGAATACTATAGCAGCCAACTCTAAATCCTGGGTGGGGTAGTTCTTCTCATGAACTCTCGGTTGTCTACCACCATAACATACTACCCTTCCCTCTTGCATCAGGACGATTCCAAGCCCGGTACCACATGCATCGGTGTACACTGTGAAGCATCCTTACAATCAATATCCTAAGAAAAGGTCTGATTATTTTTCGTCAGTTTGGTGAGTGGGGCTGATATCTTAGCGAAGTCATTAATAAACTTCCTATAATAGCCCGCTAAACCAAGAAAACTCCTTACCTCCATTGTATTCTTTGGAACCTTCCAATCTTGAACTGCAACCACTTTCGTGGGATCCACTGCTATCCCATCCTTGGAGACCACATTCTATAGAAATCTCACTTCCTCCCTCTAAAAATGACATTTGGAGAATTTCGCCTTAAGCTAGTGCGCTCGCGGAGTCCTCAAAACCTCCCCTAAATGTAGGGCATGCTCTTCCTCGCTCTTCGAGAAGATCAGAATGTCATCCACAAAGACCATTATGAACTTATCCGGAAACTCCCGAAACATCCTACTCATCAGATCCACAAAATATGCGGATGCATTCATCAACCAAAAAGGCATGACTAGCCACTCGAAGAAACCATCTGGAGTTCTGAAAGCGGTCTTGTCTATACTGTCCTCGGCTACCCTGAACTGATCAAACTCCATGGTCAAATCAAACTGAGATAAAACAAATGCACCAACAAGCTGTCAAACAGATCATCAATCCTCAGAAGTTAGTGTTTATTTTTCTTAGTGAGCTTATTCAGCTCTCTATAATCCACACATAAGTGAAGCAAGCCATACGCCTTAGTTGCAAAGACGACTGGAGCACCCCATTCAGATATGCTTCGCCTAATAAACCCCTTCTCAAGTAGCTCCCTTACTTGCTTGCTAAGCTCCCTCCGTTCCGTTGGAGTCATGTGGTGCACAGGCAATGCGACTGGCTTCACATTATCCAACATGTATATCCGGAAATCAATCTCGCGCCTTGGAGGTAAGCCCCTAACCTCCTTAAAAACATCTGAATACTCACAGACTAACGGTACAGATTGCAAATCATCGATAGAAGCATCAAGTGATTCTAGGAAACTAAGCATAATAGACCCCCTTGGGTCACAAGAAATCTCAAGAGTCCTCCCATGGTAAGTCAAAAGTCTAACGACCATCCTCTCACAATCCAGAATGACACCGTACATGGCTAGCCAATTCATCCCTAGAATCAGACCATAGCCACATATGTGTCACACTCAAAATCGACGCCCAATACAAATATCCTCAAACCCTGATAAATCATGGACAGATGAGCCGTACTCCCAATTGCGTTTGATACAACAACGGAATCCGAAACCATACTAGTACAAAGGAGAAGAGACTTAATCACAGAATTAGATATAAAAGAATGCGAAGCGCCAGAGTCGAAAAGGGTCCTAACAGGATGATCGGAAAGAGAAATCAAACCTTCAACAGAAACTTTTCTACCTCTTTTCGGTACACTGGCCTCGAGAGCATGAACCCACCCTCCAGAAGATCCTGCCCTTGTCCTTGCTTCTTCGGGCACTCACTAGAATAGTGTCCAACCTCACCATAGTGGAAACAAGCATTCTTCCTTTTTTGGCAATCTTTGATCAAATGACCCACTCTTCCACAACCATGACATTTTGTATTGCCTTGAGCTTTGTCATTCTTTCTACCTTTCTTTTGTTGTTGCTATTCTTTCTTGGGCCACACTTTCTTGTTTTACGTCTCATCAATCTTAGCTCTTTCTTTTTGCATTTATCTTCTTCATGCAATAATGCCATATCAACAAGCTTCTTGAAAGTTGCACCCATCGGAATATAAGACATAGACCATCCATGGAGGAGTTCATTCAATCCTCTTACAAACCTCAAAGCTTTATTGTGTGGGGTACTCACTAACTCCAAATCAAACCTTGCAAACTAATTGCACTTATTGACATACTCTTTGACAAACATGCTTCATTGCTTAAGTGCCAGAAACCTTTCCATTTAGATACTCTCTTCTGTCTGAGAAAGAAACTTCATCTCGAATCTTTGTCGAAAATCATCCCAAGTCTCAACTAGATGCCCCGCTTGCGTCACTTCCCACTAGAATGAAGCCTCTTCTTTCAGCTGCCAAGAGGCCAACTGAATCTTCCTGTGGTCGTCAACCTCAAATATCCAAAACAAATCCTCCATCTCTTTAAGACAATTCCTTGCTTCTACAAAGGTCTCAGTTCCTCGGAAAGGCTTTCCTCCCATAGCACATAAATCCTTGCATATCTTAGAGAAATTATCTGCTCGCAGAGGAGGAGTAAAAGCGGCTACAGCTGGGGGAGGGGCGTTTGCTTGGCCTCCAGCAGGTGCCGTAACCTCATGATATCTATGGAAACAAGTCGATATCAGAACGCCCTCGGGAATATTCGATTCCCCAGACATAATGAAAAGAAAAGGAAAAAGAGTTTCAAACAGAGAATCGAATGATATTTCATATGGATTTGGGGTATATGTTTTTCAAAAATAGACTTTTCCTTTGAAAATACTTTCTTTTTGAAACCTTTTGAAAACAATTTTCAAAATCTTTTATCCGATCTTGTAACCTTCAGCTCTGATACCAAATGTGACACCTTACGACCATTAATATCACTCTTTAATAGAATGCATTAAGTTTTGTGAAGCGTTATAGGTAAACAGAATAGAATCCCACAAGATAGATATATAAAATAGCAGTGGAAATTTAAAGTTTTATTTTTCAACAGAAAACGTCGTGGACTCAAAATCGAGTTACAACATCATACTGAAATTCTGGAACATAATACATAAAGTAAAAAAGCATATATATTCCAAAAAACCATTAGAGTATATAAATAAAAAGCCATAGTCCCCAAAAATAGTCATAAACAAGTAGATAGATAGCCAAAGTGGTGCATCTAAGAAATATTCAAATCTAAGATTAACAGAAGAGAGAGTCCTAGTCAAGCCTGAGCGTTCCCACCCTAAGAACCTGGGTGGGAGGAAGAGAGAGAAAAGGAAATAGAACGTGTCAGACATAGAGTTTGGCGAGTCCAGTTACTTTTAGCATATAAATAAGTAAAAGCAGCATAACATGCATATAAACTAGATAGGAGATATCAGCATCATATAACAGATATGAACAGGATAAGCAAAATGAACTGAACAAATTACACTTCTAAAGTACTTTTCTCTACACCAATACTAGTATAACAAATATGATCCCAATAGAAACATATGGTAGACTTACATGTACCTCTAGTAACGAGTTTTACCCCCAAACAGTAATAACAGGTACCCCAACAGAAATAATGGGTGTTACCTCAACCATAAACCACGGGAACCTAAATAGGCAGGACTAGATGTACCCTAGTTACTACCGCCAATCGATTGACTCCCTATCCCGTAAATACCCTGTGCCAACCCGATAGTAGGATGTATCACTCCCTAAAGTGGCAACCCCCAGAAGGACACATACATATTTACTAGTGTTTTAACATCTTATTTTCCCAAGAAAGACGGACCCATGCACGCACATGACTCAGTTGGAACATGTTATCAGAATACCTCCACCCATATGGACCTCTTATAATCATCTCATTAAGTGTGCCCTGACCCCTACCTAGCTCGGGGTCCCCTTTTGATACCGGAATGAGTTACTGACTAATACAGGTCCCTCACAACAAATGACACAACCCACCCCCTAGGCTTGTATCCCCAACTACAAGGACTTTGGCAGGTTTTGCCTAATAGAATAACAAGCCCGCATAACCCCAATAGATAAAACAACTTAAGTTTATCGGGTTCGTATAAACCCCCCACAGATTTAACAGATTTACTTAACCCCCACAGATTCAAACAAGTTTACTTAACCCCCACTATTCAACAGGTTCATATAATCCCCACCGATTTAAACAGGTTAAGTATTACAGATTAATAGGTTCATATAACCCACACAGATCTAAACAGGTTTCACATATTGTTTAACGTTTCATTGCATGTTCTGCTTAATCTATATATTAAGCCTAAAACTTTACTTGCCCCAACCCTCAAGTCATAATTCACAGTATAAGATATGCGCCAAATTCTTGTCATACATCATAGTACAGGTTATGCCCACAAATCCTAGTCATGGTTCATAATACAAGATATGCCCCAATTTATTCTTCCCAACCATTCCCAATTTCGTTCGTTCGCATATTTTAGAGATAGGCTTAGGCTCGAAGGTAGCCCAGGCTATAAAAATAAAAAAAGGAAAGAGGGAGAGAAAAGAAAAAAGGGCATAATAACAGGATAGGCATATGATAACAGAAATTGGCATATCAGAAATAGGCATATAAGAATTGAATAGTAGATCAGGTGTACATGTAATGACAGATCTGTTTTGGTATGAGTTAGATTCTTAACAGGCATAGGTTTAGATCCAGATTTATAAACATGTCAGATTACTTGTTAAATGTTTATATCTAAAAATAACATGAACTCACAGAGACTGGATCGAAAGAACAGAGAATAACAAGCAAATGTTGTAGAAAAATTTGTTGCATACGTATAAGCTGTTGTTGAAGAAAAATAGGCTAATTCAATCCAAATAGGGGCAACTTCTCGTTTTCTCCATTGTTTTTTATGTGTAAAACAATAGAAATAAGATCCTATTTATAGCCTTAAGCGAACGAATCTCGTTCAGAAACAAGTCCAGGTTCAGGGAATGAACCTAGCTGGATCCAGGGTGGGTCGACCCCGGTGTCGACTCTAGGGTCGACACCCTTTTGAGTGTGGCGACGCATGGGTCGACACCCCTGTGGCGTGGGTCGACCCCAACGGGTCTCAATCCCGCTTCCCTTTCCTAATTCAATTTCGAACTATTTTGAATTTTCTAGACTTGACTTTACATATATATATATATATATATATCTTATACGTATACAAACTTCTAAGCTTAATAACTTTCTCATACGATGCCCGTTTTACCCAAACTTAGAGTTTATCTTAAGCAAAATTCCGAAATAAACGCAATGGTGCAATCTATTTTACTTAATTCCCAATATTAACTTAAGAATTATTTAGTTTATCATTATAGTGTTCTTTAAAATTACGGGGTGTTACAGACTGTCTCCTTGAATGATTTATCTTGAAGCTTTATGTACTAGAGCATGCTTTTCATTCTTTCGCTCCAAAAGGGTTCCCTGTAAGAGGAAGTTTTTGATAGGGGTCATCCATGACTCCATCTCGGGCTTGGTATTCAGTACTTGATCAACTTCCAAATTATCTATACTTGGCACATCCCGGACTTCTATCAGGACCATTTCCACTTGATTGGATCATAGGAACTAGCAAATTTTGCCAATTGGTCAGCTCTCTAATTCAGCTTTCATGGGATATGAGAGATGTTGTAATAGTCAGACTTCTCCAATAGTTCTTCCACCAAATTAAAGTAACTAGTTAGCCGTGAAACTCTAATTTGGAAATCCCTCCTTACCCGGAATACAACAACCCTTGAGTCACAGAAAATGTCAACAGCTTTTATTCCCGGTTCATTTGTGGGTCTCAACCCAACAATCAGGGCTTCATACTCGGTCTTATAGTTTGTGGTGAAAATTCCATCCTCAATGCATAATAGATCGAACGTCCTTTGGGAGATAATAGAAAAACTCCAATGCGAGAACGTCGATCGTTTCATGTCCCGTCATAATTTCCACTGTTGACGTCAAGAATCACTAGTGACAGTCAACCCCCAATCATGTGTAGATCACATGTAACGACCCGGAAAATCTGAACCAATTTAAAATTTTTAAATTGGCTAAAATAGTGGATTTTAAATATTTAAAATAAATATTTTAAATAATAGAAATGAAAAGTGAGTTTGAATCGACGTTTGAAAATGAATATAATTAATTCTAATTATAAACAAGGCCTGAAATGGCGCGGTAGTTTCAAAATTTGAATTCAAACTTTGACTGACTGTACTGGGTGCAAAACAAAATGGATTTGAGTGAAACCAAAAATATTTAAATCTGTTAGTGAATACCTTTCTAACGAATCTGAAAAATCGAAGTTTCATAGCGGAAAGCAAAAGTTATGGCCAAATGAATTTTCAGAAAGGTCGCTATGGAATTTATATAGCCTGTGAAAATGGCCATTTTGCAAACAACCTCGGAATTCGATGAAACCAGTTTTGTTGGATCCGGGATGTGAAGTTATTGCTAGGTTTCAAATTTCATAATTTTTGAAGTTAATATGTGAGCGTGGCAAAGGAAAATGTGTTTTGGTCAAATACTGTTAAATTGGATCGACCAGAAATGGGCCATTTTCAAATGGTCTCAGAATTCGACGAAACTAGTTTTGTTGGGACTGTATCGTCAAAACATAGCTAGATTTATTTTTTTGGAATTTTTCGAATCAGTTTGTGGCCCTGGCAAATTGAAATGTACGTTCAAATCGAATATTGAATGTTATATATTTTAAATTGAAGGAAAACCGACTGAAACAATCGAATGGGCCCTCAAAACATGTCCTATTGTGTTCGGAATGGGGGTAAAACGCTAGGGACGACAGTCGTTGGGTTTGGATTGGTGTTCGTGTGTGAAAGAGGGTATTTTAGAGATTTTAAAATATATAAAAAAAATCATTGGTCAATAAACTTTCTCTCTCCCCGTAAGCTTCAACGCGTAAGGCGGAAAGGCCTTCCATCCTTCCTCCTCTGATTCCTCCTCCTACACTCAATAAAAACCCATGCCCCTTTGGAGAATTTTGTAGTGCTCCTCACGATCTTCACATCCATAGGAAGTTTGGATTTTTTTCGTGCCCTATAGAGCCAGAATCGAGCTCGAGAAGGTCAGAACTTGCAGCCGCCGCCGCACCCTGGTGGCGCCGCCGCACCTGGCTCCCCGCCACTGATCTGCGCGCCTCTCAGAGCTAGACGATGTGGTGAAAGCTGATCGGCTTAACGTGTAACAGATTTGAAGATAAGTCGAACCCTAGTTTTGAAGATCGAGCTGAGGGTAACGGCCTATTTAATTTTAAACTATATTATAGTATTTTAAAGCGCTACCGTTTATAATTTCACTGTAAAAATCATATCTTTTTCGTTTCTTGACGAAATTCGGTGAAACAAGAGACAGTGGACTCGTGTGGACGTCTTTAACATTCTAGAAGAGACCGCATATTTTTCTGAGCCTTCTGCTATTTTTTGTGGAGTGGAACCCAATGTGAGATTTCTAAATTATAAACGATATGGAAAACGACGATGTATAAATTATATAGTCGATGTATGAGTTATATAAGTGTTGTACACCTCTTGTATAAGCGTTTTATAAGTTGTACGTTCGATGTATAAGTTATATATGCATTGTAAAAATTATATTCCAAAGATTACCCTTGCCACCGTCAGTACGGGGTTCGGGGTCGTCTCATTACACGAATAACAATCACAAAGTATGGAAAATTAAAGAAAATAAGTGACACGCAAGAATTTTTATAGTGGTTCGACAAAGATTGTAGTGTCCTGAATTTCCAGTGCCATTTGAGCTGACCCAATAACACAAGTCTAACCCAAATTGCACTAGATACCAGAAAACTAATAGAAAGAAAACAGAGGGTGAGAATAGATAAGATAGAAACTTAGAATAGAAGAAGAAGAACATACAACATCAGAGTAACACGAATCTCACAGCGGAACGAACAACATATAATAGATAACATATCTTTGAAATAAATTCAGTATATGTATACAGTAACATTATCAGAGTACAACACTTACAACACAGCGGAATAAATAATAGCTATACAATCCTAACGCTTCCTGCTCCAAACTCTCCAAGTATATCTGTGAAATCCTGACTACTTGACTGCCCGTACAAAATTGGGCACCCAAAAGTTTAGGGAAAACAAAAACAAAACAAACTCTGGGTCAGTCATGGGACTGGTGTGAGTAAAACAATTTAAAAATAATTTGAGCAATTAAATGATATCTCATAAAACCACGCCGTATAACACGGAATGGGTTTTTCCCTCATGAATATCCAAAACATTTTATTCAACATTCAAAATCCTTTTGGAAAAAACGATAATCTTTATATCAAATTTCTTTTGATATTATAATAATGTCTACCAACCACAACTAAATAATCATCTAGTAGAAACGCTTTCATCTCACGTTCTACATATATATTATACAATCAAAACCGCAGGAACTTATTGGATAATGGATTACAAACTATGACAAGGTATGGAACCACCTTCCGATAGTGTACCTCTAGAGAGGAATACACTGGGTTCAATAAGAACATCTTGCAACCCGGCCATACATGACCGACCACTCATTTCGCTTGAGTGTATCGAATGTATATCACCAACGGTTGGGATCAGCAACCGTTTCCTGAATGGGACAACATCGAATAGATTTAAGAATGAAATGAATATCTCTAGATAGGTGATAATACACCCTAATTGGTAGCCAACCACTTAGCCATGCTTCTTGCCCGATTTCTGTCATTTCCCAGTTGTGAGGCTAGAGGCCATGCTTATCTCTGACAGATCACACAATTATTCACTTTGAATGTCACATCGTCATATCCGCCAAATCACAAATTGATTTCCCCAAAAATACAACGAGTATACAGCTAAGAGAAACAAATTCCTCCGCCACCAAACGTACATACTTTTGAAGAGATTAACTTACGTGATCCATTAAATATACTCTGGCAGACATTCTTCCATACAAGTTGTCCTGGGACTGGACAAACCGAAGGCACTATTCTGTAAATCCATCTTAGGCAATTTCTACCTAGGATTTGATAGAACGACCCTTGCACAAACTCCGTCTTCAATTATCTTCATCATATTTGATCGCAACGCTAATGCCCATATAGAGTGGTATTCAGATAATGAATCTGATCCCGGTCTCTCCGTATTGACGACAGAAAAATGGTTGAAAACTCCGATAGTCGGTGGGTTAACTATCAAAGAAAAACACGTATGTAAACAACGATATTATTTCCAGATGGAAATTATATCGATCAAACATCATTTAACATTTATCTCTTTAGTTCATTAATTTATTTATTTCCTGTTTCCATATATTCAACATTTCTTATTTTCTAAATTTAGAAAATATACGTTATTGACATTGGAAAACATTTCCATTTCTTGTTTTCTACATTAGAAAACATTTCTGATTTCTTATTTGGAAAACATTTCCAAAACTCCTACATTTGGATTTAAACGGATGTTTAAATAAAACATCGCTATGCCAACTCAAAAAATTACGTTCATTAACCAATTTCACTTAACCAACCTTCACTATCGAACCTTAACCATTCCTTAGTTAAAAACGAAGCCAATCAAGTTGGGGTATAACTACCTCTCAGACCTTAACTAAACAACATTTCTAACCTCGAAATAGACAAAGTTCACCCTTTAAATCTTTAACAAACTTCCTTACGTAACTCTCGGATTCTATTTACGAATCCACTTCTTTATTGAAAAACATTGATTATAACTATAGCGTTATAGTCCCTACTTCTGAAATATCTAACTCCAAATCGATTAACTCAAATCAATTAACCCTAACTCCATTAACTTTAACTCGATTAACTTTAATTCATTAACTCTTATCACTTAACCCCTTTCGAATAAATTATTTTCGATTAACTCATTTCTAGTAAACTATATTCGATAACTCCTTTAACTCTATTCGAATAAACTATATTCGATTAGCTCCTTTAACTCTATTCGAATAAACTATATTCGATTAACTCCTTTAACTCTATTCGAATAAACTATATTCGATTAACTCCTTTAACTCTATTCGAATAAACTATATTCGATTAACTCCTTTCACTCTATTCGAATAAATTATAATCAATTAACTCTTTTAACTCTATCGAATAAACTATATTCGATTAACTCCTTTGACTTTATTTGAAAACAATATTCGATTAACTCCTTTAACTCTATTAGAATAAACTATATTCGATTAACTCCTTTAAGTTTATTCGAATAAACTCCATTCGATTAACTCTTATTCGAATAACTAATATTCGACTAACTCTTATTTGAATAAATAATATTCGATAACTCTCTTTCGAATAACCAATATTTGATTAAATCTCTTTCGAATAACCAATATTCGATAACTCTCTTTTGAATAAACAATATTCGATAACTCTTTTCGAATAAACTATATTCAATTAATTCCTTTTGAATAAACTATATTCGATTACTCCTTTCGAATAAACTATATTCGATTAATTGCTTTCGCATAAACTATATTCGATTAATTCCTTTCGAATAAACTATATTCGAATAATTCCTTTTGAATAAACTATATTCAATTAATTCCTTTCGAATAAACTATATTCAATTACTCCTTTTTAATTAACTCGATTTGATTTACTCCTTTATAATTAACTCTATTCGATTAACTCTATTCAATAACTCTAATCGATAACTCTAATTGATTTACTCTATTCGATTAACTCTAATTGATAACTCTAATTGATTAACACAATTCGATTAACTCTAATCGATAACTCTAATTGATTAACACTGTAACACCCCACCTCCGCCAGGGTGTCTCTTGCAAGCACTCTGACTTTGGAGGGGCGTTTGAATCAGGTAAACATGCATAATGATATATCAAGGCAGAACAAGAACATATGTATATATGTAAACAGAGTAAATAAGATAAGTAAAACAGCGGAAGATTTCAAACTATTTCAAAACAAGTCTGGTACAACATAATGTCAACTTTCCAAATACACAAGTCTAGATAAAAACAACATCACTGAAAAACTGAAATACACAAGTACTATCCCCAAAATAAGTGATAACCATAGCTAGCTTCATGTCAAGACCGTACATGAGCTAAAATCCCACAAGCAAGTGATCAGAAATCCAAGCTAAGCTCCAATATTCCCACCCTGAGAACCTGGGGAGGGAAACGGAAGAAAAGAGGCGAAAGAAAAACAGGTCAGTCAAAAAGACTGAGTAAGCCCTACTACAATCAATGTAAACTGATAGAGTTAACTAGCATGATGAAAGCTGGGATGAACATAAGGATAACAACATACTAGCATGATGATTAACTAACAAGGTAGATAAAGGTGTCATCGCATAATCAGGATTAAGGTTTTGCACCACAGGTGTACTAGCAAGCTAACATGACTTGAATAAACAAGTATTGATCCCTTGGCCCAAGCTTTGGCCCAATAACATGAAGTGACCCTAATACGAGGTCCAACCAAACGGTCTAGTCGATCGGCTCCCTATAAGCCAAACTCGTCACGTGTTGGTGTCAATGCGGCCCAAACATAATTGTAGTCAGACTGTGCAGGGTCTCCCGTCGGGTGTATCAAGCCCTAGGGTGTCAACCCCTGGACACCATAAACATAAGTGCACAGTCTCGATCTACTGGTACCCGTGCATGCTTTCCCCGGCGTCGGACTATGTGCACGACCATAGTCCGCCCGGAACTACACCGGCGTTTCGGACTATGTGCACGACCATAGTCCGCCCGGAACTACACCGGCGTACCACTCTGCCATCGTTTTTGGTCACTTACCTCAAGTCCAGTAATCGTGCCCCCACCCTAGCCTAGTCCCTAGGGTCATAATGATACAAACTTGGGATTACTGCTGGAGTGGACCCCCATTGCTAGGATTTTCTAGTGGGTTAAGTACGGTTTAACCCTCTTGCTAATCATGGATTAACTTGGTTAAGTGTAACGATGAGTTCACGACTTAACCCCGATTAATCTACCAAGCCCGCATTGATTAAGTATTAAGTGGACCATGACTTAAACCCTAATCATGAGGCATTAATTAATTAACGTGCCTTAACCTCTCACATTAGACCTTGTTGTGGTTACTAGTTAAGCCGGGCGGGTCCGGGTAGCTTTACACCACAACTTGGTCTAACCTCGGGTTCAAGGTACAACATGACCAAATTCTCACATTGGGTCCTATTGTTTGTAGCAACTAGTTAAGCCGGTCGGTTCCGGGTAGGTTTACGCTACAAACTCAACCCAACCTCGAGTTGGTCACACTTAAGTGTCATGTCCATCATGTTTCCAAAACATGTTACATGTTTTCAAGCATTTAGGTAGACCTAACTTAATAGGTAAATTCCCAAAGGGTAGACCTAACTTAATAGGTAAATTCCCAAGCTTATGTTTTTATGTCTTTTAAGTTTACCCAACCCCAAACGCAATCCCATCGCTTACATATCGCAATAGCGCATAAAGGATAGAAAGAGGGAACTTGGCATTATCATGACATAAAGGTGTTGAAGCCACAAGTTTAACATGGTGGCATATGAAATGTACATATGTTCACATACTTGCATATTACATTTTTAGGCCTCAAAAGCATGCATAAAACCAAACTTAGCATATTGGTGATACATGGTGATAAATGACATGTAGAAATGGCCATAAGTTCGCATTTAGCCTCACATGCAAGTTATCATAAGAGATATGATAACTTACATGTTGCCAAAATGCAACCTTTAGCATAAAGCTTGAAGCTTTGTGTTCATATACTCAAAGTAAGCTTGCATAACATGATAACATGAACAAAATGATCAACCCAAACTTGCATAACATAACTTGCATATCATATGACAAAACTTGCATATCAAACCTGCATAACATAACATGATCAAACTTGCATATCATAACATAGCAACTTACATACATAACATGATAGACTTGCATAACACATCATAGTAAACTTGCATATCATAATGATCAAACACAACTTGCATCATTCATTTAACTTTAGAGTTTAAATATGAAAGTAGAAAAGGGCTTACTATGCTTATGAAGACACAAAAATATGACAAAGCCCTTATGCAATCAAATAGACCCAAAATGCAAGCTCTAATAGAAAAACCCTTGAGCCAAAATGATCAAAACCCTTGCTTTATGATGTAAATATGGAAACTTGACTTGAATGCAAGCTAATGGTGCTCATACAAGCTTGAAAACACTTGTATGCATGGAAAATCTCATAGAAATTTATTTAGGAATTTTATGAAGAGAGTGGAGGCCATGAGAGGAATGATTTTGCCATAGTTTAGTTGTAGGGTTGATTAATGATGATTTAGGGTTAGGTTAGGGGCTTATTTATAGAGATTAGGATTAGTTTCAACCTTAGGATTAAACCCTAATTCCAATCTCAGCCCTTAAAACCGAATCTGGCCCAAAACCTAACCAAAACCCCAAAATGGTGCACCAGGCAAAACTGCCCGGCTGAGCCAAGTCGACAGCCAAGTCGACAGGGCTGTCGACTTGGGTCCAACCAAGTCGACTCCCAAGTCGACAGGGCTGTCGACTTGGGTGCTCTGGCGGGAATTTTCCCGCCTGGCCCAATCTGCCATAATTTTCCAAATTCAAACTTGAATTTGAAATCTGTTTTTACTTTGAAATTTTCCGAAAACTTCGTTGGGCCTTAATCGGGTCATACGGACTCCGATTTTCGAAAACTCGGACTCTATTTCGCGTATTTTTCCGAGACGAACGCAATGGCATATCCCGTTTCCCTTGATTCAGATTTATAAATTAAATTCTGCCTCGATTTATGTTATAACAGGTTTTTGAAAATACGGGTTGTTACAAACACTATTCGATTAACTCTAATCGATAACTTTATTCAATTAACTCTACTCAATTAACTCTATCCTTTAACTCTAATCGATAACTCTTTTATATCTCGTTAATTCCCTTTTATAATCCCATTTATTTTCCAAATAAATATTCCTTTTATAATTTTATTTATTTAACAAATAAATATTTCCTTTTTAATTCCTTTTCAATTCTATTTGTAAATGTTTTACAAATATTTCCTTTTCAATTCTATTTGTTAATGTTTTACAAATATTTCCTTTTATAATTCTCTATATATATTTTCCAAATAATTATTTCTTTTATAATCTATTTATTTTGAAAACGTTTCATTTTATAAAATTCTTTGATTTTATAAATATTTCTTTTAAAAAAACATTGAAAATTTCCTTTTTAACTTTCCAATATCCCTTATGGTATTTAACATACCATATAACAATAATCAATTTCATTCTACACATATCATCATCAATAGATTATATATCACATCATATATCACCATATATGAAAAATAGTAAAATAAATATTGAGGAATCCAATTGGATTCCTCCGACCTATTTCCCTGCATCCATAGATGTTACACAATATAATTCACATCAATTTTATTTCAATATGAAATATTCTAATAAACAGAATCAATATTTGATTAACAATATATATATATAACTATATCGATATTTTCAACCAATCAATTAGCAGTTCAACCAAACAGTCAACACACAGCAATCAACTAATATTTAACAGTTCTAAATATACGTTATAAAAATATGAACTGGTGAAGTTGGTGAGTTTTACTCACATTGGCAGTTCATCGTTAAATAATGCTAGACTGTTGGTTGGTTCATACCGACAATTTATTTCGCTATAAATTGTAACGAGCTTCAATTAACTCCCTGTCAGTCACATTGTGTAGCGCTCGTCCATACGATCCCAATGTATCCTGTTTCGTCCAATTCTGATATCGTATGGCGAAGATATGATATTTACAAGTTTAATACACATTTAAATAAAATAAAACTTGAATTTTAGTTTCAATGGGCCTTAACCTTGAATTGTCGACCCATCCTCCTTCATAAACTAGACCCGCAACATATCCCTTCTTCCCCGATGACTGGAGCAACACGCTGAAACACTCCCTCTTCCATTACGGTACATTCATCTCCAAACCGCAAATGCTTCCTTGAACTATAAAATAAAACCACAAAAATTCTTCTCTCGCATTTCTCTACAACCTCATATCAACTATCCCCAACTCGCCTCCATACTGTGTATCGCGTCAATGGGCTGTCGAACATTGCTATAGCAGTCATGCGACACCTTTAATCCTCAACAAATCCAGAAAAATGTATACTGACTCCATTTCTCACCACAAATGTCGATACGATACTCATTTTATCTCACACTTCATATATCTCTCAAAAAATCCAGCCCTAGATCACGGTGGAACTTCGACAGCGAACAAAAATGCCACGAAACTCAATAAGACCTAAATCAGATTGGAGCTCTCACTAATACGATTACATTGAATCCAAAAAAATTGATTTCGTTTTGATTTTTCAAGGTAGATGTTTTTAGCGTGAAAATGAAGAACAACGGCGGCTACATGTTTTGATCGCAAAAGTATGGAATTAGGTTTAGATAGGTGGTATGGTATTTATAGGTGGTTTTTAACATTTTCATATTGATTATTGTATTAATTATAATCAACCGTTGCTTTCATTTATCTTTTAAAAATCTATATGATCACACACGATACCCAAAAATCATGGAAATGGACATACAACTAGAGTTCGACATTACGGACCCAACGAAACTGGTTTCATCAAATTCCGACTCCGTTTGCTTAGCGTATTTTTAACCATCAAAATACTAACTGTTTTTCACATTCAAATCCCCCACGGCCACATATTGACTTCAAAAATCACGAAAATTGAAATCTAGCAATAATTTAATATTGCGGATCCAACAAAATTAGTTTCGTTGAAAACGGAGTTCGTTTGCAAAACTGGCTATTTTTAAACCTCTAAATTACCCATTTAAACATTAATATATTTAAAAATAATTAAATTTATTATTTATACTACCGTATATATTCACAATAGAATATCACACAGCTCTAATTGGATTTATAACTCGATATTCAAATCCGGTTGAATCGATATTCAATTTATATTGAAAATTTCATTTATAATATAAATAAATCATTATAAACTATAAAGAAATTCCATAGCGACTTCTCGAAAATTTGATTTGGACATAAATCAAAATCTACACGATGAAATCCCGATTTTTCTCTTCCATTAGAAAAATATACTTCACCAGCTCCGAAGTTTCTTGTTTCACCAAAATCCGATTTAAAACGGACTCGGTATATTGGTTTAAAGTTCGAATCGCCAAATAACAAACTACTGCGCCATTTCTTGCTCGATTATAATTATAATATAATTTATACGTTCTAACTTCGTTAATTAAATATCTTCATTATCGTAATTCAATTTTAAACTGAATTATAGCTTATATATGATCCAATTCACATCGTATTGTGAATTCTACTATTTCCGACTATTTTGGAATTTAAATATATTATTTAATTATTATATAAATTAAATATTCATTATTATTTAATTCTGGTCATTTTAAATTACCAAACCTTTATTTAAATAACTAAATAAATTATTTATTATCCATAAAAGTATGGGTCGTTACAAAGATGGTGCCTACGTCCACTTTATATATATTGATATTCTTTAGAATACAAGTACAACACCTTTTTTATTTGAAGAAAAAAGAAGATTCGGCTATTTCTGGAGTTAGCCGTGAGAGAAGCTTTTAAAAGTTAGAATTGGAAGCCTTATATGGAGAAAAGAGCATCCGTAAACGGTTCTTTTCCATTTTGAGCTTGGTGTTATTTATAGGTGAAGAAGTGGGATGAACAGGTTGTGATGTGGCTATCCTCTTTTGTGGAGCTTAGACACGTGGAGCTCGATCATTTGAAGTAGTTACGACGGTGGGACATAGTCTACTGTTGATTAATAGTATCCTCGAGGATTGTGGCTTACGTGGCATTCAAGATGAGGTGTATCAAAAGTAGAGCTTTATCTGAAAGTGGTTGGCCGCATTTATTGCCTTGAGAATCGGGCCGAGTATTGAATGACTCAGCTGGATATTTCCATATAGATCCAGAGATATCTGGTCGATCCGAACTTTAACGAAGCACTTGACTCGATTGGTTTGGGAGAATGATTACTTTGGGGCATGAGATGCCGTTGAAGGAAACTGACTTGGGCCAAGTCTTTTCTGGAATTTCTGAAGTACAGGTAACTTCTGTCGACCGATCGATCGATGTTGGAGAGTGAGTTTTCTTACATTGGGCTTCAATCCATTGTACCGCAATAGCTTTTGCCAAAAATATGGTCAACACTCTGCCCCTCAAAATACATCTTCTTTGGTAAAGGAGGTGTGTTCTGAACCTTGTATCGAAGTTCGATGTGCGAGTAGCGATGGTTGTGCTGAAACTTGTGAAGGCCAGAAATCCGACGATCCCGACGGTTGTATTAAGACTAGAATACCGACGATTGAAGTAGGTTGTATTAAGGTCATAAAACCGATAACCATCGAGGACCGTATTAAGGCAGTGAAAGTAATTGACAACTTCGGTCATGAGATCCAACAACTGTAGAGATTATGTGGGCCATTCTCATCCTAGAGAAGGCTTTGGTCTTGATTGGGTGAGTATTATCCATACTCGGCTTGAAGATAAGGACGAGCAACAATTAAACTTGGCCTGGACTGATGGCGAGTATTATCCATACTCGGCTTATGGAGATGGCGAGTATCATCCATACTCAGCTTATGACAAGTGTTAATCGCGCTCGACTTATATAAGGCTATTTGTGAACTTCGACGAGTTGAGAGTTCACTCGGTTTAGAGAAAGGGAGAGTATGATCCATACCCGACTTAAAGAGATGTGACAATATTCGAGTGAGCGAGCATAAGCCACGCTCGGCTGAATTCATTCAAGCATAATCTATATTTGCAAAAGAAAGTTCATTGTTGCTAAAGAACTATGACAAGAAAATGGAAATAAATTCTAATAGGACGACCGTTGATTCCAAAACATGCATAGGAGCTAAATCCTGACCCCGTCCAAGTGTACATCAACATATCCATTTTATTGAAGGAAATAGAAAATACATTGAAAATAAGAAATCTAAATCTTATTAATTGATGATGATGCCGTGAGCACTAGGCTAAGGGTCATTTCCGTTTCTAGGAGCTCCAGGACCGACCTGAGGAGCTTGGGCAGAACATTGTGGCGGCATGGCCAGTGTGTTTTTCTTGACAAACTCAGGGAGTTCTCCTCGCCTGACCATACCCTCGATGAGATCGCGTAGGTGCCTGAGTTCACTGATATCGTGACCGGTAATGTTGTGAAACATGCAGTGCTTTCCGGAGTCAATTTTTTTCTAGGTCGGTTCTCTCCGAAGAGGTTTTGGGAAAGGCAGAGACCCTTGCACGTCAAAGTAGATGTCGAGCAGAGAAGAATTGAGCTCAATATACTGATCGTACTTGTTTTCCCTTCGGGGTTGTACATTGCGATCATTCTTTTCCGAGGTCTTTCCTCTTCCTTTATCCTGGCCATTGGTGTTGGATTGACTTCCTTCTTTGTTGGCAAGGACCTCGAGGCTCTCCATCTCAATGCTGGCGTCTTCCTACCAGACGAACTGCTCGACCTTGGCATAAAAATCTTCAATGTCCTTAGGAGGATCTCTTGTCAAGGAGATCGAGAATTCTTATCGGTTTTGAACACCTGCGATGGCGGCCATGAGCACCATTGATGGCTCGGGTCGATCGACTAATGCCAGGCCGCATTGAATCTTTTGAGAGAAGACCGAAGTGTCTCTTCCGGTCGTTGCTTGATGGAGGTCAGGAACATGACACTCTTTGGCCAGGAGATGTTAACTCTGAATTGCTCGATGAAGCAGGTGACCAGCGTGTTCCAGCTACCGATCGACTCGGTCGTTAGCTGCCAAAAACACATGCCAGTTATGTTTGTGAGGAAGAGTAGGAAGCACTTGGCCATGATGTTTGTCGATGCAGAGAGAACTTCCATGTGGTGCATGTATCACATAAGTTGGATGGTCGGGCCAGTCCGACCATTGAAGGGCTCAATGGCTAGAAACTTGAAGTCCGGAGGATTGCAGGAGTTCCTGATTTCCCTAGTAAAGAGGCTACAGTGGATATTGTCTATATCCCGCTGAGAAGAGGTGCCCGTGGTGAAGCATCGTATGATGCTTGCATGTTGGCTTTCATCTTCGAGGATTCATTGCCACGAATCCAATTCTACGTTAGGGGGGTGCCTCCGCGCTATGATCCACCGAAAGCATGCTCGGAAGGGGAGCCATTGGTTGGGCTCGGCCTCCGAGAGTTGAGTCATGGTGAGGGCAAGAGTCCATCGAAGTTGTTGGTTCTGGGCAGACTAACGCCTCTTGAACCGGACGAGAACTGGTTCGGGTCGTGCCTATGATGGAAGGTCCAGGATGATTCACCATAGCATGTGATGTTCGGGGTCTTTCAATGCCCCCACCCGGAATGAAGTTAGAAGGGTCTATGGTAGCGTTTTCCGCAGCTTGTCTGGGAACTGGTATGGTAGAGTGATCTCCATGATTCGAAATGAAGGCTCCACCAGCTCTTGGTTGAAGGAGACGAGGCATAAGACGAGTCTACTGCAATATGCTAGGTTGTAATGGGAATGGCATTGATCCTACTTGGCCAAGCTGTTACTTGATTGGTCCGGGGGGGAGGGAGGAGGCGAGCTATTCGCCAAAGTGGAGGCAATATGGTTGAACAACCTAGATATTGATCGTGGGCCTCTTGTGAATTTGTAGCTGCGGCTGCGCTGGTTGCTGAAAGCGATACTCTTAGCTGTGATTGCTTAGGAATTGAAACCGAACCAGGAGGAAGCAAAGGTGTGATTTGATCTGCGGCTTGCATTTGTGCAGATAGAAGATCGGTCACTACCCTAGCCTCACTCGGGGGAGGAATTGATGTTGAAGCGTTAAATCCCTTTTCCATCCGAATGAGAAGGTGATCCATCAACTGTTGTTGTTCGAGGAATTTACCCTAATATTTCATATGGCCTCTAAACTCGGCCATAATCTTGTTCATGTCGTCCCGAGTAAGATATGGGGACATATCTTCATGATAGAAGGCGTCTTGACTTACTTCTGCAGCGTATGTCTCGGCTATATCAGCGTTTGTGGGGCGAGAAAATGTTGCATTTTTCTTCTGCTTGTTCGCCATCGATCAGGAATTGTAGAAGGTCGTAGGTTCATCCTCTTCCCGGCGCACTAAAGTGTTGATGTCAAAAGTTAGTCGCTAGTGACAGTCAACCCCCAATCATGTGTAGATCACACGAATAACAATCATAAAGTACGAAAAATTAAAGAAATTGGGGGACATGTAAGAATTTTTATAGTGGTTCGTCAAAGATGGTGCCTACGTCCACTTTATATGTATTGATCTTCTTTAGATTATAAGTACAAAACATTTTCTATTTGAAGAAAGAAGGAGATTCAGCTATTTCTTGAGTTAGCCATGAGAGAAGCTTTTAAAAGGAGTTAGAATCAGAAGCCTTGTGTGGAGGAAAGAGCATCTGAAAAAGGTCCTATTCCATTTTGAGCTTAGAGGTAATTATAGGTGAAGAACTGGGCGGAAAGGGTTGTGACGTGGCATGCCACTTTTGCGGAGCTTGGACAAGTGGAGCTCGATCATTTGAAGTAGATATGGCGGTGGGAGCCGGTCTACTGTTGATGAATAGTATCCTCGAGGATTGCGGCTTATGTGGCATTCGAGATGAGGTGTATCAAAAGTGGAGCTTTGTCCGGAAGTAGTTGACCGCCTTTAATGCCTTGAGAATCGGGTCGAGTATTGAATGACTCAGCTGGACATTTCCACATAGATCCGGAGATATCTGGGCGATCCAAACTTTAAGGAAGCACTTGACTCGGTCGGTCCAGGGTAGTGATTACTTTGGGGCATGAGATGCCGCTGAAAAAAACTGACTTAGGCTAAATCTTTTGTGGATTTTTTGAAGTACAAGTCACTTCTATCGACCGATCGATCGTTGTTGGAGAGTGAGTTTTTGGACATTGGGCTTCGATCCATTGAATCACGACAACTTTTTCCAAAAAGTTGGTCAACATCCATATAGTAGCCGGTTGGCCAATTTTCCATCTTCTGGAGCAGTAAATTCAGCTATGAAGTCTGTAACAACCCGAATTTCGATAGATCAATTTTTTTTCAAAAATCAAATCTATCGAAGCTCAATTTGGTTTGTCTGGTATCCTTCAGAAAACCAAAGTTAAATAAATCAGATCTCATAATAAAAACCTCACAACGAAAGAGAATAAAAATTTAATAGTAGGCAAATACTTACCAATATATTGACACTATCTAACAAGTTACTCTCGTGGGTATGTTATGAGGAGGGGGTCAAACCAAAAATTATGGTGAATGGAAAAATTATACTTTATACAAATAACGTTACATATATCATTCTATCACTTATTTATATTTATTAAGTTATTCAGATTTATCTCACAATATACTTTCGATTTTTCCGCATAAATCATACACATCTACTTCCCAATAGATTAACCTAATAAATAATATATATGTAGCTATATGCTCAATATATCGAGGTACTCCCCATAGTACCCTCCTTAAGTGTTCCCCATCGTTGTAATACGATAACATATTGGACTTCAATGCTACACTATGAAAGCATACTTGGCTACACTGTGAAAGTGAATAAGCAACTACAATTGTGCCATAAGGGCGCCCTAATCCCTGAGTTCCTCCATAGAACTCAGTCCGGAGATTTCTAAATATTTGAAAAGGATGCCTTGTTAGGCCAGTAATACAGATATCGAAAGATTGGTCTGCCTCTTTTGGAGGGTCATCAAGGCCCCACCCAGCCTACCCTCATACTAATGAAGACTATTCGAAGAGATAAATGACCACCCTACCATCCAATCTAAACAAACATGTGGTCCCCCATCCAATGACACGATAGTAAAAGATCATTGGCCTTTTGGTTTAGCTCCAGTCTTTCCGATACATGCTCCAACTGACGATGTCAGGTATCTGATGACTACTATCCTTTGTTTGGTCCTGACCATGAAGCCTAAAACACCCCCACACCCCTTAACGCCATCTATATGAGTATGCAATAAGGTTTATAAAGAGCTTAGGTATAAAGTAGCATTACCGTGACTAAAATTCATAAGACAAAAGTATAAAACACAACGGAAATTTAAAAAACAACATTTCATAAAATTAGTCAAATCACAGTATTTATTACATTTCATAAATGCCAAATAAAACCAAATACAATGTCTCGTGGAAAACTAAAATATCATAGTACATAAGTAAAACCATCCTTTTCAAATATCAATACAATAACCAGAAAACGAGAAGTGAACCAATACATGATTCTAAATCTAAGCTGAAGAAAAAAGGTCAAGAATCACCGCTGAGACCCTCTACCCTAAGAACCTTAGAGGGGAGGGAAGGAAGAAAGAAGGAGAAAACAAACTAGGTAAGACGTACGTTTGGTGAATTCTAGTAATTTCTAGCATGAGCATAATTTAAGGAAGCATTAGTGAGATGAATAGTTTAAGGACATAGGATATAAAAGTGTAAAAGCAGTAAACAGAGTTAAGCACGAACTAAATATTGACTTCCATTCATGTACAAGATTGTTGCACCAACTTTCTGAGATGTCATAATTATTCTTTATCTAATTTTACCTATCGATCGGCTCCTATAAGCACAATGTGTTAATTTATGCTAGCTATGGAATTCAGGTTATCAATCTTTAACCATTCAACTAAAAGGACATAGTAGTTAATCATAGGTGTTACAATGGCTCATCTTCCTCAATCAGCAACATGCATGCTCACCCTCCTACCGGAAAGCGCCTGTACCCACCTAGTTCAGAGCTCTTACTATCTAGCGCAATAAAGCGAGCCCTCGCCTCTATGTATTGTGAGAATTCTATAGATGATAAAAGGGATACTGCCTAATATGGGTCCCCAACCAAATATGTAATTGACACAAGTCACCCCCTATAGTTGGACTCCATTTGTTCTATTAAGCCACTTAGTTTCCCCTAATTAGCCCCGTGCTGCCGTAACGGACCTAAACTAGGATTTTGTTGTCTTATTACGCCTTTTATTTTCTCCAATCAGCTCCACGTAGTCGAATCGGACCTACGAGCAAATTATTTTCTCTAACCAGTCCCGTGCTACTGGAACAGACTCCCACTACAATTTCATTATTTTATTAGGCCTCTAATTTTCCCCAATCACCCCCACGCTGCTGAAATGAACCTACAAGCCACTTATTTTCCCCAATCAGCCCCCGTGATGCCAGAATAGACTCCACTATCTTAACTTATTAATTTCATCTTTAATTTAACTTAACATAATTTAAGTTTATTAACAAGCTCAACATGACCAAATATTATATTGCTAGGTTAAATTAAACATTTCTAATCCATATTTATCTTTTTATGCAACCCAACCCCATGTTACTTAGCATCCAACTAAGTTAATCCTATTCTAGTTTATATGTTTGCATGTTCTCCAATTATATATTATGTTTTGTCCCCAATTTACAGTTCAATTCTGATTATAATACTTAATCAACTTCGACATGCCCAAAAATTCATTTTTATTCAATTCCAACATTATTCCAATTTGTAACGCAAAAGTAACAAAAAAAGCCTAGGCTCTCTTCAGGCCTAGGCTCAGTGCTAAAGTAAAACGGAAATGGTATAGGCTATTCGCATGGCCTAGACTCAAAAATATATAAACAAGTGGAATAGGGCATAAGCATAACTGTAAATAAAACTACAACAAATATGGGGATAGAAGCAGGAGAATTACTTGTAAACAACAAATAACTAGAATAGACATAGATAGTTACTAAATTACAGTAATTTTATAGAATAACTAAACATATAAATATTGTAAATAACGTAAACATTAAATTTGTAAACTTAAAACTATTAATTGTCTAACCTTTCCTACATATATTACTAATCTATAAATCACATAAAAGCTCACTGTTCCAGTGAAAAGAGCCTCCCCGTTGGCCTTTTTCTCATCTAGTAGATTCTTCGCCTCCAGAAGTACCTATAAAGGTAAATATTTAAAAGTATAAGACTTCTTTATCCCTATAAAAAGTTTAATTATTTGGCCCTTCCTAATTTTGAGGATAGGCTTGGGGAAGAAGAAGAAAAGAGAAGATATAATGAATGTGGAGAAATGAGAGAGGATCTATTAGTCTATTTATAGGATTTACTGAATGCCCTTAGTCGTCCAATTTTAAGATTAGATTTTGACCAACCATGTCATTGGGCCAATCAAAAAGCGCCACATCGACTTTTGGTTCAAACTAAACCAATAAAACAATGTCACACCATCAAAAATAACATTCAAATGGAATGAAATGATCGCTGCAAATGTGTGCACCACGTCGCGTGCCTACAGGCGCAATAGGTCGACCCAGCTCGCCTTGGGTCTATACAGGGTTGACCCAAGGACCGTTGGGTCGACACTAGGTTGACCTAAGTAGGAGAAGGGTTGTCTCATGGCCTGTTTAATTATATATATTCTGATTTTCTGGTTAACTTCTTTATTTCATAACTAATTCATTTTAACTCTAATTTCAAACCAAGTGTCCATTTTAATCAGAAAATTACAATGGATCCATTGGTGCCAGTCCCATTGTCTAATTCCAAAGTTTACTGATTAATATTTAATTTATTACACTTTTCTATTTAACTACTATTAATTGAAATTTGTGGTGTAACATTCTCCCCTCCTTAGGATTTCGTCCCCAAAATATCTAAGGCTAGAAGAATGATGTAAGTGTTATCAACCATTATCTACACCCATCACTCAACCATCAACCATCGGTATCCGTTATCCTGAGATTTTCTAATACTTTTCATGGACATATGCAAAAGGTTTAGTGTATATCCCTATGCTAAAGCAAAAATCAGGCAATTCACTGATTCAGTTGACCTACTTAATGCAATTTCATATATGTGCCATTCATTCAATATATATATGCAAAGGGATCCTAATGATATATATAATTCTATATGAGTGCAACAACCATCCACTAAAATGTAATATCCAAGTGATGATTCAGCAATTTCCACCCATATTTAAAATAAATTAAAAAGGCAAACATATCCATATGCAATTATGTAAGTGTCCTAGTTTGCCGATCACTAACTGCATAGTGTGTGTGTGTGTGTGTGAATCCATAACATTCACTAGCAAACACTTGCATCCATGTGAACCAATTTAACCATAACATGTTCTATTAACATGTTTTAAAGCATGTCCTACCATTCATTGGCTTCTACCTAAGACTCATAACTCACGCGATAGGAAAATAATATATTCAAATTCAAAGTTCAGGAAAGGATAAGAGCGTACTATCAAAGAGAAACAGGAAAGAAGTGTGAATCCTATTATCCGGTTCACTAGTCGCATCATCATTGTCCTCTCCCCACTGAATCATAACAAGCTTTATCTCTTTATTCCACATCTTCTTCACCTCAGGTCCTAGTATCCATGTAGGAAACTTCCTAACTGATGTCTCCCTCTCTGCCTCGATCTCCTCTAGATTACTCGGCTCTACTACTACCGCGAAATCATGCAAGCACTTTTGCAAGTGCAAAACATGGAATACATCATAAACTCCAGCCAATCTCTCTGGTAGTCTGACCCTACAAGCCATCTAGATTTTCCTCTATACTATAAGGAAAGGCCCTAAGAACCTTGGTGCCAGCTTTCCCACTGAGGTGAACAAAACCACACTCGTCAAAGATGACACCTTAATAAAACCAATTCTCCTACCTCGAACCTTAGGTTTGTCCTCTGCTGATCTGCATACGACTTTTGTTTGTCCTGAGCTACCTCCCTCCACCTCCGAATCAAATATATCTTCTCTGAGGTCTCGCTAACCATCTCAGTTATAGAGTTTATGTCCTAGAGGAAATCCATTTGATGTGATTAATAACACTATTGATGTTATATTTTATTTTGAATAAAAGATTCTGTTATGTAATATTAATCTTATAATATAAATATTAACTTAATAAAAGTCCTTAGAATAATAATATTGAATTATATAGTTTCAAGTAAGTGACTTAAACATCGGATTATATAATTTAATAATAAGTATTATAGTTCCTAAATGTCCCTAGTCAAGTTTTGTTATATATAGGACAACAAAAAACATTAAGACTGGTATGTTGATTGAATGATGATCACATCTCATTGATCATTAACATATGTGATATTGATGTCAATACATAAATACGCATTAGAGAATAATATATTTGGCTGACCCAACATGAGAAAACTTCATGGAGCACGATTAGTAGTGTCATAAGTAATTCTCATAGTGACAGTGATATAATGGTCCTCAGACCTAAAATCATTACATGTTTTATTCAAGGATATTTGTGTTTTGATATCATCAAAAGTTACTTTTAACTGAGTAGACGATAAAGGTGATTAATGGATACATCTTGAATCGATTAAATAATATGAATGATTTAGATGGAATTTAACCCTACAATATAAGTAGAGATATCCATGAGCGATTGATTGAGTATGATTGTAAAATTCATGGCTATGCTCAAATATTGATTTGTTTTGTATAATCTACTCATTGATAAAGATAAAAGAATTAAATTATAAAGAGGATGATACATTCCATGCCTTGAAACTAATCTTGGATATAATGGTCAAAAGGATTAAATTATGTTAATACATTATCATAGAAAAGGTTGTATTGAATCATTGATTTTATTATAACATGGGTAACATCGACGTATTACTAGATACTGCTCACTATTTATAATTTAAATTATTTCCAACGTTATAATAACCTATTGAGTCACACAATTAATACATTATTAAAAGGGAGAACCATTGTTAAGCAAATATTAAATATATATATACCAAACGTTGATATTTATTTTGTTTGAAATGGTTAACCAAGATTATCGTTTTCCTCCGTAGAGATTTCATTTGTTTTAAAAAGGAACCGACCCCTTTCTTTTTTCTACACACAGACAATCGGAATCCATAAAAAGGAAAAAGGGAAATCTCACTTCGGCTAGTACCAATATCTTCTTTTTTCTTCAATTTCATTCTATGGCATCGAAGCAACATTAGTGGACTTCTGCAGAGGCACCGCCATTACTAGGAGCGCTCGAAATTGATTCTGAGTAGATATCGTTAAAGTTCATGGATTCTTGGATTCATCATGTAAGTTATGCAAACCCTAATTATATGTTTACTTTTGATTTATTATTTTTTGCATAGATATTGATTTATGGATTGTCAAAAAATTTAAAATCGGTTATCGATTAGATCGTGAAAGCCCTAACAGTGGATCGGAGCTATGGCCTGCAAAAAATTGTATTTTGAATTTTGACTTCGACTTGTGTATGTTTAATTCTTCCAAAATCGGAAGAATTGAAAACAAAGACACAGGAATTTAATTCTGAAGTGATAAAATTGGGACTGTTATATAGATTTATTTTTGAAATGAAAATTGTTTCATTATAAACGCAAATTAATAGATATTAATTCTATTTATACATTGCTTGATCCTAGACTGTTAAACTATTAACATGTGGCTATATGTATTTTAATTAGGGTATATATCTGTTAATATGTATAAACATTGTTAAACTTGTAATTAAAGATTTTTGATTGCTAAGTACAAATGTTCTGACTCTATTATACATATTTTTTCCTTTTGATCAAAAAACAGGTTTTACTGACTGACCAATCAACAATATGGTTTTCAATTATATTTGACTTGATAAAATTAATTTATATAGAGAATATGTTAAGACAAATTTTTTGATTTTAATCTTTATGCTTGAATATAAAATCAGGACCTTAACTCTATTTTTATTTTAGATCAAAAACTAGTCTGTTTGATCAAAGAATGTTGATCCTATTTTTATAATGATAAATATAAATATACTACAATATGATTCTAAAAGATACAGGAAATACGATTTCTATTTTATTTATACTATCTGTATAAATAATAGTATCAAAATACCATGTTTGGTTTCTGTTCAGTAGAATTTTTCCTTTTGATAACAAGCAAGCATAGATTAATTTGATTTATATTATGTGTGTTTAAAAATTGTTTGAATCGAAGTTCATGGTTTAGATGGAAATCTTTTAGATGTTTTCATTTATACATATTTCTGTTTTATACACTTTGCCATATATAATAGATCAACAAGTCTAATAATATAGAGAATATGTTTTTCTTCTCTAGGATAAGTGTTGATGACTGAATGATTTTAAATCAATATAAAAACTAAGCAATAAGTAGACTTAAAAATTTAGGACTTCGTTGATCTGATATATTTTCACGTAAACATATATCTCTGTCTTTTATCAATACATTTATGTTAGGAATACATCGCGAAGTCTTCACTGAATCCTGCATTTGCATGATAAAATGTCTAGTTCACAAATGTATTCCCACTCTTTACTGTACAACAAACTTGCTGTGAATGATTTTTTTTTATTTCAGATTTTACTGATTATATACATAGTGATGTACATATGCTGCAGATATGATTTGCAATCCCTAAGTTATACGCATTTTAAACTTTGAAGTATACGTGCTGCGGCTACTTTATACTGCAATTTAATTTGCAATCGCCTATATTCTGTTGCAAACGTAGTTTGCATCGGCATAAATATATTTTCTATGGATATGTTTATATAGTTCTATGCAACATATATATTTTGGATATCACTTCTTCACCTTCATTTACTTTTGTTTATATGACATGCACTATTATATAAATTTTGTAAGTATGGATTGTTGCCATATTGTTAGCCTGCTTTGTGACCAGGCCACCCAAAGCAAAGATCATGTTGACACACCTCTGGGTAAATGCTGTCTCATATGGAATCTCTGGATAACATCGCTCTCCGGCATTGGAAGCATCATCAGAAGACATAAGGCAGTTTGATCAAAATCACAACATCAGTATAAACTAGCCCGAAACCCCTATCAAATGACCTCGTTTGGATCTATTCACATCATATACTTGTAGCCCTTTGAATTAGCTTCAATTTGAGCTTTGGTTTGGCTCAATCGGACTTACGGTTTGAAAGGTACGCCCATTTCCGTGAACGGGTGTAAGCTGGCATATGACCGCGATCCGATCCGCCCTTGCCTACGCGATCCGATCCGACCTATGACCGCGATCCGACCCATGACCGCGATCCGACCCACGACCGCGATCCGACCCAAGATCGCGATCCGACCCATGACCGCGATCCGACCCATGACCGCGATCCGACCATATGACCACGATCCGACCTTCGGACCTGTTCACACGCAGCTTGTTTTGACCTATTCTCAAGGCTACTGGCTCTCCTATTTTTCTGGATCGCCTGCCACATACCCCATCACGAACCAGTCCTCCCAGGAGCTTTCCTACAGCTATAAATACACATTCAAAGGGCATTTTTAAGGGACTTTTGGCATCTCCTTGTCCATGGCTGCCATGGCTAACACTTCTCCATGAATAACTATCATCTTCCTCAATAAAAATTCAATGAATTCGGAGAGAATATTCATTGTAATTGTAATCCATGAATGAAATGAGAAAATATGAAGTGGACGTAGGCTCGTTAACGTCGAACCACTATAAAAACCTTGTTGTCTCACTTTTTCTATATTTTTTCAGTTATTTCTTCATATCCTATGCTCAAAATACAACGATTTGGGTGTTAGGACCATTTTTTGGTCTAACATTTTGGTGCTTTCACTGAGAATTGAACTCAGGACTGATTCTCAACCATAGATCTTCTCGTCTGCTAATGGATATCATAGTTCATTGAGGGGAGATCCGAACCTGATTTGAATGATTCACCGACTACCTAATTGCATAAATTTTCATGGCGGTGAGAGATGAAACCATGTATATGTGGATGCGAAGCACGTCTTGCGAAAGAAGCTGACATGGCTTCATCATGGGTTCGTGGAGATATCAGCTTTCATGTATGCATCAGGTGTGGCACGTATATAAAAACCGGTTCGTGATCATGGATGGTTGAAGACCTATGTACAGTTCACAACTAATAGTTAATTCATGAAGTGTGGGGTCAGCTCGTGCAATGATGTCAACATGCTACCCATAACTCACTCATAATCCGCTCATAATTAAACCCGAAACTTCACAATGAGACCCGCTTGTAGATCCCCCGTTGAATGCACAGGGATCGCACTGTTGACCCACGACCTGACCTATTCCCCATCACCTCCACGATCCGTTCCGGTTTGGCGAGCGATCATATATATTAATCATGCCGTAGCTCCTATGCAAGCTAGGACCTTTGTTCTTGCTCGTCTCCATGGCGTCGCATCCAACATGGGATGACAGCTGTCATCATTTGAGTCGTGTCGTGGGGATGTATACAAAGTCATGTCGTATAAAACAAAGGCCACGCCAGGTCATTTCCTCATCATTCACATATTGGAAAAGCTGCAAATTGTACAAAATGGAATAATATATTGCACGTGATGGTTGCATGCACTTTGGAGGCAGCATATATATAAACAAAGTAGTTCTCAGATGTACAGAGCATTTGGTCCATATTTAAGATCGCAACAATGGGTTACGGGTCAAAATATAGAGCCATGTGATGGAGCTACAGCTGGCAACAGATTGGATTATAAACCAAGTCGTTAAAGCTTTATAAATTCCATGCGGCACACTGTAATACAGTCCAAACCACAAGTCATGTGCAAACACGTGAAGCCAGCTGTAAAGAGATAAAAGGAATCGCTTGAGCACACGTACGTGTTTCTGGGTTTCACGAGTGGTTTTTGCTGACTCATGCCCGCTGTTCACAAGTGGATAACGGACCATGCACGAACAGATAAACACGAACCGTGACCAGCGATCCGAAGAGGTGACCGCGACCAGAAATCTTGTTGAACTGCGATCCTCTTCCTCTTCAACATATATCATTATCATGAGCTCCAAAAAAGAGTGCAAGACTGAACGGTCAATTTATTTACTTTATTCCTTCACTTCAAGGCGAGTACTACTGTGACTGTGAGCGTGTCCATGTTATGGGCCAATCAACGAAATAAAATGTGAAACCATAGTCTGTTCATGATACAACATGGAATATCTGAGTCGTTCACGTGTTATGAACGTTACGAATTGGAATATGAAAATCACTGAGGAAAATATGGATCGACACAATTAGACAAGGGGATGATGTGGCAATCATAACTTATATGGGACGTTCAAGTACGCAGCACGGAGTAACATATTCATGCACGAGTCGATTGTATTAAGGTAAAAAAGAGGGCACGTGGAAAAGATCAACATCAGTTTGTATAATACATGGGACTGATGAAGCACGTGTATGGAGCTATATGGCACATTGTGGTGTATGGATTGTTTGTGTAGTTC
The DNA here is from genome assembly GCA_030737875.1 of Allium sativum. Taxonomy (NCBI): domain Eukaryota; kingdom Viridiplantae; phylum Streptophyta; class Magnoliopsida; order Asparagales; family Amaryllidaceae; genus Allium; species Allium sativum. The sequence continues at coordinate 440,993,057 of CM060925.1, read as the reverse complement.
ACAACATCCCTGGATCCGTCATAAAACTGATCCCAGTAGCGAATCGAAGGATAGCAATGAACCGCGTCCCCAAAGACCAACGACGAACAAGGGTCGCGACCCGACCCAAAAAAGTGACATTTTTTGGAAAAAAAATGCAATTTTCAGATCATTTCAGAAAAGGCTCCATCTTCCAAAATCAAAAAAATCGTGCGGTGTCCACATTTTCGACCTAACCGGCTAGGTCGATCGCCGCCGGGACTGCGGGGCCCCGGACCCCCGCCAGCGCTGCGCCCGGACCCGCTGACGGCCTCGCCTTCCGCTCGGAGCACGGCTCGCCTTAGGCTCGAAATACGTTTTGCCATACAATTATCATCAATGCTTATCAACCGAGGTTCAGTAGATAGTCCGAAGATATTGACAGTAAATTGGCAACGACTGGAATTCTTCTTAGAGCCATAATACATATTGCTGATGTTATTCAAAGTGAGGAGCTACTGAAAAGATTCGCATGCGGGCTATGGCGATATACGAGATAATGATTGTCTCACAACAGCCTCCTCCCCCTCCTCCAGAGCTCCGATGGTGTATAAATTTCACCAATGTAACTGATGATGTCCGTGAACGAATAGTGATCACCTAGTTTACATGACTTAAACCTCCCCAATAGGCGGAATCCCAGATGATATTGACATAGAACAATCCGGACACTATTCTGTAGATGACTCAGAAGATTCCAATGACCAAAATTCTCAATGGTGGGATACCCGATGGCAAGTAAGGATCCTAGCACTACAAAGTTACCCTCCACCTGAATGGCACGGTGTAAGACGTGTGTCCTGCAGTTCACTCCCTGAAAGGCTTAGCTAACATTTGCGATGCCTATTTGCCGTCAACCACGTTAATGAAGATTGATTTCCATCATATAAGGTTCACATCAACACGTTATGGTGCCCAGAGTCAGGTACCAATTGAACCACTGCAAGCCATGATTGGACCTAGGGATCCTTGCCCGGATGTTAGCAACATTGACTACTCACTATCCACCATACAACCTTGGTCATGAGATGAGAGCTTGACATCAACGCAAATATGGAACAACCATTAGCTCCCCTCTTGATGTAACAAGTTGTGACAGAATATGTGAACATTCCTTGAAGCATTGCAAATCATGCTATCGTATTCAAGCTTATCTGATCAAGGTCCAGACAGACCAGCTCCAACATAGTTCAGATCTTGCATTGCACTCTAGTGCTTATTTCTAAATATCCCAACCGAAGATAGATTAGGGATTGTCTACGGTGGCCAACTTATTAGAGAGGGCGACTATTTAGCTGGATGGAATACGCTACGCAACAGAGATGGCATGAAACCCGAAGGTGCTTCCCCTTCAGACGAAATGGAGTGTGAAGGTGATGTTAATATTGTGAATAAAGGGAGCATCACAAAGGGAATTGCCCGATGATCTGCCCGAAGATATAGATCCCATAGAGGATGAAGATTCAGGATGCAGGAGTGCGGCATCTAACGTAGCAACTGCCCAAAGTTGGAAAAGCTTGCTTAAAGCTCGTTCATTGTTTCGACAAAACTCCGCCACTATTGACATTCACCTGATTGTGATACACATTGATTAGATACTACGACAGGTCCTACAACAACCTGAGGCTTTTGGAAGACAGCTCGAATGGGACATAGAGCTGAACCAGTTTGATCTCAATTTCATCCTAAAGAAGCCCATACGAGTGCAAGCGTTAGCCAACTACATCGCTGAATGTGCAGCTCCCGTAGAGGATGTGTTAGAAGAAGAAAATGGAACCTCGAAATGAAAGATGAAATCAAGCACTCGGAAACTGTATACAGACGGTGCAAAAAATGATCGGAAATCCAACGACGGAGTTTTGCAGATAACCCCCGAAGGACGGCTCGAAAGGAATTCTAGTCGAAGAAACCACAACTCACAGCTTACTTAGAACCAGTAGAAGAGCTATTGGATGGATTGGAACGTTACAACATACCTCATGTTCCGCACATAGAAGATCAGATGGCGGATAATATGACCAAGTTAGAAGGTTCCGACAATTCGTAAAAGATGGACATGATCCCCATCAAGACACTATAAAATCCAACCATTGATCAGATGGAAGTTGATCTAGCATTGGAGACCGAACCCGGAAGAGAGTCGTGGATAAACCCATGATAAACTTGTTGCAGTACGGAACGCATCTAGCAAGGTGAAGTGAAAAGCCTGCCATCATTTTTATTCCTCGAGATATGACAGGCAAGTCAACATTGCTTATTTTCCTTGGAAGGTTTTCCCAAAATAGACACCGATGAGCCTCATTGTTGATTCACCGCCCTGATTGATATGGCAAAATCACTAATCAAGTCCCAGCTTAATGAGAAATATACGTGAACCGAATATCTGATGAGTGACGTTTTAGTGTTAGAAAGTGAAGATTCACACTTTCACTCCTCTCGTCAACTATCTGCTAAGTAACTCATTCCCCGGATGCTGGGGGCAACTGGAGATTTGAGCATGAATCGCTCGAGATTACATCATCTAATTCGAAGCCGATACATCCTAAGTTGGCATGACTGACTGCCTCATTGTTCCCTGAAGACTGGCAAGTTAAAGGTCTGAAACACTCAAGTCTGAATACTGAGTGATCGTCTGCGCACCAATCCTTGTCCCCGATGTGGGATCGAAGCCATACCAGCAAATTGATGAGATATGATTATTCCACCAACAGCAATATCCTTTTTCCTAGCATGGAAAGTGCAAATATTTCTATAAGCATGAATCCATTGTTCTCCTGCCAATTACCGTCGTAACACCAATGTGATGGTGTCCTACCATAAGCGGCACAAACATGATTCCACGACACTCTATCCTTACCCTCAGCATGGGGGCAGAAAGGCGATTCAAATGGGATGCGACCTCATCACTCGCTTATGATACTAACCGCCCTTGCCATCTCAAAACCTCGATCAAGATCTACTCATTCTTGGAACTGCCGCCTCACAATAATTTGAAAAAGCATTCCTCATCAACTAAAAGACTTTGGTAGGCCTTCATTGGCAGAGATAGGGCGAAGCAAAATGGACCTGCAATGAATATGCAACGCCATTTTTCACTCAGAATGATACTCATTCCTTTAACAGGATTATTCTATAACCATGACTCTTATATTTGCATGATTTATGAGTTATTGATGTAATTAACTCAGATGAATTAATATGTGGATGGTGTAGGTATCCAGGATTTGCTACCGATCAAACTTGTAACACCCGCATATAGAGCCATAGAGCAATACTTCAATGAGCCCGATTGAACTGCTCATTTACAAAGCTACGCCCTCCGTCTGAGGAAAGGTGTATAAATCAAGGTGGATCCTAGATGACCATCCACTCCTTGGCTCACACGTGGCAGACCTCAGGATAACTATGCATTGAATTTAGCATTTCAAAAACGGAATCCGATTCCAGATGGGCGTTGTTCGACCGTCTACATGGCGCGATCCTATGCTCGACGCCACCAGATTACATGAATTCAAATAAAGGAGGCAACACTGCCCCTTGATATGCTCACTTTTCAATCAGGTACCCGAAGTTTGGTGCCAACCACTCCTCCCAAAGACTGTTCAGAGGAACGCAAAGCCTTGGCAAACGTTTTCCAACTGTTTGTCTGACCGACCTTAATCCTCAGAGCTTGGATTAAAATATAAATCTAGGATGAGTTTGATGGGAAATGCATGATTGAAGACCGCTCGATCCATGACTCTAACTCTCATGATTTGAGAAAGAGTATAAAGGACGAGAAAAAGACGTCCACCACTCTAACTCTCCAGAGCAAAGAGAGTATAAAAGCGTCTCCGACTGAGCGCTGAGAAAGAGCTCCTACCCCGCTGAAGGATCGGGGAGCGATTGAACAGCTGAGCTCGAACTCTAACCTCGGCGACTGCCAGGAGAGTATAAAAGCGTCCCTGATTGTGCGCTGAGAAAGAACTCTTACCCCACTGAAGGATCGGGGAGCGACAGAACAGCTGAGTTCGAACTCTAACCTTGGCGATCGCCAGGAGAGTATAAAAGCGTCTTTGATTAAGCGCTGAGAAAGGTGCTGGAGACTCAGCACCCCCTATAATTTCTGCTCCGCTGAAGGATCATTGAGCATATCATGAAACAAGCTAGAACTCCTACCCCGCTGAAGGATTGGGGAGCAGATTGAAAGCTGAGTTCGAACTCCAGAGAGAGTATAAAGGCGCTAGAGACTTAGCGCCACAAGGACTCCTACCCCGCCAGAGTGTCGGGGGACTGACTGAACTCCGAGCCCGGATCCTCCATGTCCGGACATGGGGGAAAAACAGTTAAGATCCTAATCAATCCTCAACCAAGTCTTGGCCAGGTACTAAGTTAATGATTGATTGGGAGCATACCTATACACACATACTACTTTAGTGCATTTTCATTTATAATTGCATTGACTACTTATAACGCTTCATGACTTATTTGCCCATTCGCAGGTACAAGACAATGCGAAAGGAACAATTTTTTTATTACTAAACGCAGGTTTACAAAAGATAACTAGTCAAGAATGCGAGGGCCTCACTCGCAATGATGGCAACATGCCAATGGAAAACGAACAAAAGGTCGCGCCCAAAAGGATGATGCAGGCCCCTTGAAGACCAGAAAGCAGATGCAAAGAGAACGTCCATCTGCTGATCCCAACTTACATCCGGAATGGGAAGCTCAGATAAGGCTGGATATATCCCACGTAATAATTGAACATGATGCAACCATTTCGTCCCCGACCTTTCCCTTGATGCAAAGAGAAAACGGGAGCACTCGAGGCGACTACAATCTGACCGTTCACCGCTTGATTTCTGTCCTCGGAGCTTGGATGGGAGACTAGGGCTTAGCATGGGCTGAATACCAACAATTCATTTTTGCACTCAACTCCGGCTCTTGATGCGAGAAGTGAACATGAATCCAGAGAAGACATGAATTCGAAGTGTACTGCTCAACAAAACCCCCCTGTGGATAGGGGGCACATGATATGAGCCTTGAGCAGCATAGTTCAATTACTTGATGCCTCCATTCCCAGTCGAGTGACAGATGCCTGATTGATGGCTACTGCACATATGGATTTGAGAAGCCCGAGGCCGATCTTTACTTATTTCAAGACTTTACGCTGGGGGCATCAATGACAATTTAAAGGCTAAGCAACAATCATCAATTCACTGGAAATGATAAAATCGAAGTTCAAGCAGTGACGAACTTGGCACAGTCAGATATCAACCATCAGCTTGGGTTGAACACAAACCAATCAGCAGGCGCGCAGCATGCGGTTTCGATTCCCTACGTCATGGATGGAAACACGGGCAATGGAACAACTACCTGCAACATCCTAGATGAGAATGCAAGAATTGTGACATACTCAGATCATGCACGACCAGTTTTAACTCCAACTCGAATGAATACTCGAGCGACATTTCATACTCAACTCCAAGAAAGAACGCACAATTCGAAAAACAGGAACCCAGTCAGGTCGAATGACTCGAACCATGACCCGGGGGCAATATCGACGTGGAAACAAGAAATCAGCAAAGACCCCCTTTGTAATCTCAGATTCGATGCTGGGAGCACCAGCCAGGATCTTGATAATGTGCATCAATTCTTTGATGGAAACCTGCTCGCTAGTTTGATTCGGCGCCTCTCGAGAGGCGGCACTTCTCGAGATGATATGGATAACAACAATTACAGCCCTCACACGTGGGACGTCAGGATTCCCTGTTATTCCCCCGGACTTTAAATTTTCTATATAACAAGTCTTGCTCAGAGATTTTGATGAATTCAACCCTGAAGTGGATAGACTTTCATGACAAAAAGGTGTTAGCGTCGAGACGAATGACCTAGATGCCTTCCTGACTAAAGAATGGAGTACCTTCTAATTCCTGAAACGATAAGGACAAAGGAAAAGCCCTAGAAAACAATGACAAGAATGTGCCATTCCAAAGAGAATCTATACCACTTATCGAGCCCATGATCTTGTTTGTCAAGCACAATTGGACCGAGCATGAGAAAGAGACTCAATAAGACTGCGATAACCATTTCGGACTATGCTGAAGCATAAACGGTGCGGCCTAACTAACTTCATAACGACATTTATTCACTCGCATTCAACAACCTTACTTGACTTCGCAACTGATCTGATGAGAGTAACCGAAGTCGTTGACGCCCAATGAGGCAATCCTCACTATCTGACTAAAGAGAAGAGATGATATCAAAGCAAATGTGGTTCAACCATTTGCATATACAATTCCGATTTTTGCTAAATTGAGAAACAGTACAGAATGATCTGGGTCAGCTAAGAATGCTGAACCTGCAACTCTTACCAGATGCAACGACAGGAAGTATAAAATCTTCAAGATTAAATGCCTTATTGACTCAACTCAACCCCCATCGATACTGGGGGCATAAGTACTGACCTCGCTTGTCCTCCGATGGCACTGAGAGCACAAGTGTCGGTTCATAGACTAACTTTGAAGACAATCCTGGCATGAAATGGGATTCAAAACATGTACGTCATGCCTCTGGAGTACAACCTTACTCATCTTTGCCGACCAAGCGAGCTAGCTTGTGGATCGAATGTGAACTTAAAGACTCAAACTACACCGAATGGAAGGTGTGACAAACCTATCTACTACCTTGCGATGGTGACGATCCTATAGGCACTGGTCCACATAATTTTAATAACATCTCTTACTGACTTGCATATGATTATTGAATTTCGAAGCAATCCAGAGCGATCGCGGATTCCTTTGACCACGATCCAGAGTGATCATGGCCTTCAGATTCCCTACTGTTACGATTCAATGCGATTTTAAGATCCTGGATCAATACCAAGATATCAAGATAATCCAAACATGAGTACAAATGACAAATTCGTATGTTGATTCTGATGTGCTTTATCCCAACAGTCCAGTTGTTAGCTCAGAGCCCAAAGATTCTTACATCGCCCCATGATTTGGGTGGCTACTTCATTTATTGACTCATATGTAAAAGAAAGTCCAACCCTACCACGCGCTTGGCTTGCATAGAGTGATGATGTTGTCTGGCAACGACCTGTGCGTGTAGAATCACGCTCGGGAGCCAATGATTTAGCATGACATCTGACGGATGAATTAGATCTTTTGACCCGACAAGGTTTAAACAATTTCTTGATCGTCTCGAATAATCCTCTCGTGGAACTTGGCCTGACTAGCTCCCAGGTAAGCAATGCAATAGTTGGATGAAGCCTTCTCAAGGATAAATGACGTTCCATAGAGATTTAGCTCAACATATTCAAAGCACATCTCATCTTCGATAAGATGTACTTTGGGGGGCAAAATGTTAGCCTGCTTTATGACCAGGCCACCCAAAGCAAAGATCATGTTGACACACCTCTGGGTAAATGCGGTCTCATATGGAATCTCTGGATAACATCGCTCTCCGGCATTGGAAGCATCATCAGAAGACACAAGGCAGTTTGGTCAAAATCACAACATCAGTATAAACTGGCCCGAAACCCCTATCAAATGACCTCATTTGGATCTATTCACATCATATACTTGTAGCCCTTTGAATTAGCTTCAATTTGAGCTTTGGTTTGGCTCAATCAGACTTACGGTTTGAAAGTTACGCCCATTTCCGTGAACGGGTGTAAGCTGCCATATGACCGCGATCCGATCCGCCCTTGCCTACGCGATCCGATCCGACCTATGACCGCGATCCGACCCATGATCGCGATCCGACCTACGACCGCGATCCGACCCATGACCGCAATCCGACCCAGGACCGCGATCCGACCTATGACCGCGATCCGACCCATGACCGCGATCCGACCATATGACCACGATCCGACCTTCGGACCTTTCCACACGCAGCTTGTTTTGACCTATTCTCAAGGCTACTGGCTCTCCTATTTTTCTGGATCGCCTGCCACGTACCCCATCACGAACCAGTCCTCCCAGGAGCTTTCCTACAGCTATAAATACACATTCAGAGGGCATTTTCAAGGGACTTTTGGCATCTCCTTGTCCATGGCTGCCATGGCTAACACTTCTCCATGAATAACTATCATCTTCCTCAATAAAAATTCAATGAATTCGGAGAGAATATTCATTGTAATTGTAATCCATGAATGAAATGAGAAAATATGAAGTGGACGTAGGCTCGTTAACGCCGAACCACTATAAAAACCTTGTTGTCTCACTTTTTCTATATTTTTTCAGTTATTTCTTCGTATCCTATGCTCAAAATACGACGATTTGGGTGTTAGGACCATTTTTTGGTCTAACACATATATTAGTATCATATGCATGCACAAGTATACCGATTGTGTATAGATGTGAGTTGATATAAAGATCTTTAAATTGCATCACTGAATTTTCACATAATTAGCTAATATATGCAATTCCATGAACATAACTCATTGCACACATGGGTTTCAACCTGCACTTACCCATATCATTCAATGGTATAATGTATTCTTTACCACAATATACCTGAAATGTTGGTAGAGGTCATCTGCATTTAATAAACTGCTTGTATGTATTAATATAAGTGCATTGCAAATTTGATTTGCATTTTTAAACCCATTGTTGTACACATAATAAAACACAAAAGCAGATATGATCTATTGACTTCAGTATACTAAAACTATGACTTGGAGTAACATTACCCCTGTAATTTGCTTGCAACATCAACCATGATTTGCTGATTCAATTTTATACTATTTGTATAAATAAAAAGTATTTGGATACAGAATTTAGTTTGGAAATAGTTACAGTTTACTGCATATATATATATATATATATATATATATATATATATATATGAATATATATATATATGCTGGATGTCATCTTCTATTAAAGAATAGTAAATCATTTAAACTTACAACCTGACTTGATATTAGATCTGTAGTCACGGTTTACTGAAAATTTAACTTGGATTTTGAAGCCATATCCCCATATAATTACTGTTGTGCATTATTACATACATATAAATGTATTCTAGTTAGCCTGACCCTACGAATTAAATATTTTTTAATAGGGCAACATTAGTGCTTAGCTGAATACTGAAATTAGTTCAATAGGAGGGGCAACAAAAATAGTACATGGTCGACAATGGCTACATGCTGCAAGTATATTTTGAAAGATAAACAAGTATGACTTATTTTAACTTTCATGATGTTTGTGTATACAAATTTTGTATCTTACTACATGGTTGTGAACCTATGTATCTATATTGCTTATAAATAAATGATGTAAGGATAGTGAATACTGCCGATATGTATAGTTGTATACATCATTAAATTTGTATGTTGTTTATGTACCCCCATTTACATGCACGAAATCTGGTTTACATTTAAATGCCCAGGCAGACTTGGGAATATAAAACCACGTTACATATACATGCCCAGGAGATTATCACGTTGCATGGGTATGAGTTTGCATGATGAACACTACACTGCCATGCAATCGGTCGAAATAGAGCGATCAAGTCATACCCAATGAAACTGGTCTCCTGGAATATTCGAGGGTTAGGGACCCATCTAAAAGCCGTGTTATAAACCTTATTTTATCCCTGCACAGAATTTATATTCTTCTCCTCCAAGAAACCAAAATTAATGACCATAAATCTACCTTAATTAATGAACTAGCGGTCCCATCTTATTTGGATGGGCACATATTAATGCCTTAGGCTCTAGAGGTTGTCTAATCACAGCCTGGAATTAATCTGTTTGGTCCCATCACCAAACCATCTCTCAACCAACAACCCTGCATGTATCCATTTGTCATTTACCTTCTAACACAATCTAGTTCTTCTCAAATATTCATGGCTCTCAAGATGTTAATGAATGATCTGATTTATAGTCGTCTTGCTTGTACTACGCAGTCCACATCAATGGACCTTGGGTGATCGGAGGAGATTTTAACACCACCAGATTCACATCGAAAAGAAACCTGGGAAACCTATCCTGTGATTCAACAGCATTCAAGTCCTTCATCAACTCTTGTTCACACATTGACCCACCCATTAGCAACCACATGTTCGCTTGGTCAAACTAAAGATCCATTCCCTCCCTTGCTAAGCTTGACCGTTTCCTTTTTAACTCGGCCTGGGAAGAGCTTCACCCTCTCTCTTTAGTAAAAGGCCTAGCTACAGTCTTTTCTGACCACTGTCCCCTTCTACTTGACTCTGGTTCCTTGCCTAACTCCTAACGCCCATTCAGATTCGAACGTCTCTGGCTTCTTGAACCATCCTTTGAAGAATTCATTAAACTTGCTTACTCACAACCGACGCAGTTACAGTCTAGTACGGAAAGAGTTGTTTTCAAACTTCGATCTCTAAGGAAAATTATTCTTCCTTGGTCTAAATCTATCTGGGGATCCCTCCACTCGCGGATCTCGGCTACCCATGAAGGCATTCTGAATCTCAACATCCTGGAAGAATCTCGCTTACTAACTAACGTTTAAACCATTTGTCTAAAAGAATTAGAAGTCCAGCTTGGCAGACTCATTAAGAAGGAAGAGATTGGATGGAAACAATGCTCAAAAGCTAATTGGATTGAAGATGGTAATAAGAACACGACTTATTCCATCGCCTTGCTAATGGTCGTTGCAGATCTACCTTTATTTCAAAAATTCAACATAACAATACCACATACATTGAGCAATCTGACCTCCTTCGTCTCTTTACTAATTTCTATCATGACCTCCTTGGTAAAAAATCTCCTTCGCTTCGTAATTTTGACTGGGACCTCCTTTACCTTGATCCTTCTCCCATTAACATTGATCATCCTTTTTCAGAAGAAGAGATTTGGGTAGCTCTTAAAAACGTGGCAGATGACAAAGCTTTGGGTCCTGATGGATTTGGACCTTTTTTTAATCGCTTTGGACTATTGTTAAATCCGACGTTTTGGAGATGTGCATTGAATTCCAATCCAATCTGATGTCCATTGCATGATTAAACTATGCGAATACCATACTTCTACCTAAATACCCTAGCTCCAATACCCTATCATCTTTTCGCCCTATAAACCTCCTCAACACAAACTTTATATCGTCACCAAGGTCCTTATTAACCATCTCCAATCTATCACCGCATCCTTAGTTGGTTCTGAGCAATCTGCATTTATCCTAGGACGTAACATCCTTGACTACGTAGCAGCCACACAAGAAGTCGTCTTCTTTTGTCACCGCACCTCAGTGCTTGGAGTACTACTAAACTTGACTTCTCAAAAGCTTTTGATTCGGACAATTGGAATTTTATCCGCAAGCTTATGGCTTATAGAGGTTTCACTATCGAATGGTGCAGTTGGATCAACTATGCCCTAAATACTACCTTCTCCTGTATCAACGTTAGTGGCAAAATGGGCAGTCTCATCAAGTCTGCACGTGTCCTGAGGTAGGGAGACCCTCTCTCACCACTTACTTTCATCCTTATTGCTGATATGTTAACCGTAAGGTTAAACTGTCCATAAACAATAATCTCTGCTGGAAACAGACATTCTAAATCGAACCAAATGAACATCATTCTACAATTCGTGGACGATACTATTCTCTTTGCCTCACCTGAACCTAATTACATCCATTTCCTCAAAGTCCTCTTACATGTTTCTAACTGGTTTTTGGCCTTTCCATTAACTTTCATAAATGCTCCATTATAATATTAGGCGATTCTGATCACATTGGCCCTCACATCTCCTTCCTTATTAACTGTAATCTGGAACATTTCCCCATCACCTACCTAGGTATTTCACTCTATCCCACCAAACTTGGAAAATTGGATCGGTTCGCCCTCATTGACAAAATCTATTCTAGAATCTCTTCTTGGAAAGCTAACTCTCTTTACACCGCTGGCCGCCTTGTCCTCGTCAAATCTATCCCCTCGATCGCCCCTTCCTGTTGGATGTCGTTTCATAAACTTCCATGCTAGGTGATCAACATAATATATGCTATTATGAGTTTCTTTCTATGGAGTGACAGTAAGACTAAAAGACTTGTAAATTGGCAGATTGTCTGTCTCCATCATAATCAGGGTGGTCTAGGTCTGTGTAGTTAAAGCGCTTAAATGTTCTATAGCGGTGGAGGTGCAAAAAGGTTAGCGTGGATAAAGCAGGGAAATAGCGAGGATATAGAAAAGATGCAAAAAAGTTCATTAGATGTAACACCAAATATTTGAATATTAATTAATCAATTTTCTCACATTATATGTGTACAAGAAACTAATATTAATTAATCGTACATAATAAAATCAAGGAATGTCATAGATATGCATGCTAAATTTGATGAGCGTAATTGATTCTTACCATATATTAGGCACTTATGCCTTAAATTTAGCCTTTTATGCTAAATTTACTGAATTTTTCAAAAAGGGAACTAGTCAAATCAAGCTCTATATATTAATATTGCTAAAGCAAACACTAAAAAGCCTTGATTTAGTGGATGCAACGGAACATAACAGGGCTAAAAGTAGATCTACTGTTTATCATCGCTAAATTAAAACTGCGTAGCATGCTACAGGCTATAGCAGGGATATTACGAGTCTTTAGCGGGGACTAACTAACTGCATAGGTCTAGGTATCATAAACCTCAATTCTTTCAACTTGGCTTTGTTAACCAAATGGCTTTGAAGACTTCTCACTCTAGGAAATTTCATTTGGAAGGATTGGATCCTATCGCTGCACTACCACTCTAACCCTCACCTGTCACTTCACTACCCACCCCGCTTTAATCCTTCTCCCTTCTAGTTCGGAGTTCTATCCACCCTTCCTCGTGTTAAACCCCTCTTCAATGTTAAAATTAGTGATGTCAACAATTGTCTCTTCTGGTTTGATATATGGCATGATGACCTTCCCCTTTCCAACTCGTTCTCTAACCTTTTCCCTCACATTTATCCCTATGACCTTACTGTTAAATGCACTACTGACTTCGGTCCAGCTTTCCTTTGTCCTACTTCACTCTTTGATTTTGACACATTTGCTGACCTCTAGGAAGTATCTAATTTACTCCTCTCTCTCTTCATCTATCTAATTGACTTGATCATTTTTCATGGACTTTGGCCCAGCCAAAGGTTTCACTATTTCAACTTGTTACAACTTCCTTAACCATTATGGTCGCCTCTTCTCCTTCGCAAGCCTCTGGAAATGTCATCTTCTTCCTCGCATTTTATTCTTTCAATGGTGCCTAATTCATGCTCGTATTAATGCAAAAGATAAGCTTCATCATTTTAACATTCCCATGGAACCCACTTTTGTTCTTTACTCACTCCATAACGATCCATTCACCATCTCTTCCTGGATTGTAACTTCTCTTACCCTATCTGGGCTACGATAAGTTCTTACCTTCTCCTCTTCATCCATGTTCTCTCCTCGTTCTATGACTACTGGAAGTTCAACACCCCCAATCATTTTATGGACCTATTCATAACTATTTATTGTTGGTGCATTTAGAAGGATTGCAATGCTTTTATATTTTGCAAACCTAAAATAAATTTTGTAAGCATCTACAAAAGTATCTCTTATTTGTTTCATATTTGGTTAGGGTCTACTCATTCGTCACCTTTTAGAATCTCGCTTCCAACTGTGGATCAAGATGCAAAATCCCAAGGTAGTACCGGCACGGATCCGTCAGGTTGGAACACAAGGAGGCAGCATTGACCATCACTATTTAGTTTTTATGTAGTATTATGTCTTTACCTCTATGTATATATTATGAATATTCTTCTCTACTTTGTTGCTTGTTGAAAATTTAGGGATCACCTCTGATCCCAAGCGTATTATTTTGGCTACCGATCTGATTTGTTGTTCAGCTATATTAATTAACTTGTCTATTTAATCAACTATGTACCTCCACGCAGCATAACCGTTTTGTCTCTAAAAAACACCAAACTGTTGCATATCCGAGTAAGGAGAACATATGATCGTTTCTGAATGAATAGTTGAATGTGTGTGGATATATATATATATATATATATATGTACATGCGATGTGACTACCCGCCCTGCACCAGTCGACATTTCCAATGAAAGCGCATTGTACAGATGTTCAACCAGCATGGGACGGTCGTCAAAGAAAGAAATTTGAACTAGCAAGGAACCTGTAGTATATTTCATAGCGCATGGAACAAAATATAATAATAACATAACTTTGACATAAAGCAGGTGAGACAGTGCATAAGCTGAAAACTAAACTATCCTAGCAGCGAAAAATTCAAAATACAGCTTGTGTTCCACATCATCATTATTACAACTTTTAAAAACTGTCTCCAAAGCAAAATAATAAAGGTACACAACTAATGCCCAAAATAGTGACCAGCAGTGATACAGGGAGAATATATATATATATATATATATATCATACGTAGAAGCCTCCTGCTCGTCTCCGGAACAACTACTCGTGCATAATCATCTGACCTGTCTCTAGTCTGCCCGTTTAAGAGCACCCAAAGTAACAAGAAGAGATATAAAACTCTGGGTCAGACAAAAGTCTGGTATGAGCAATAAGCAGCAAAATAGAATAATAACAGGTATACTAAACCATACCTGAACCTGGACCTGCAACCAAAGAGTTAGCACAATGTAACACCCCGTAATTCTGTTAATATTAATATTCACAAATTAAAGAATAACTAATCTCAGACGTGAGAATTGTGGGAAACAGGTTGCGCCATTGTGTTCGTCTCGGAATTCTGGTTGAGATAGAGTCCGAGTTTGCGTGATTTGGACTTCGTATGAAGGAGATATGGCCATCAGAAGTTTCAGAAAATTCAAAACAGATTCAGAAAATTCAAAATTCAAAATTCAAAATTCAAAATTCGGAGTCAAACAGGCTAGGCGGGAAATTTCCCGCCCAGCACCCAGGTCGACTGGGCAGTCGATACCCCAGGGACCAGGTCAACTGCGCAGTCGACCTGGGTGTCGACCTGGTCCAGGCGGCTAGGGTTTGACGGAGCCCAATCTTGAGCTGCTGATGTATCTTTAGGGCTGAGTTGGCAAATTAAACGGTTCAGGTTAGTTCTGAGTTGATCTGACGGCCTAAATAAATCCCAAACTCTATATATACCTAGGTAGTCTCCCACTCTAATTCACATGAAAAATAGAATAGCCGCTGTCATGCCATCGCCATGGAACTCAGTGTAGCCGCCGCCAACTAAGAAGGAAGAAAGCTAATCAAAATTCTAATTCTACTCAACTCTAAAGCAAATCAAGACTCTCTTTCTTCTCTAATTGTGAGTATGATGATCTTAACAAGATTATTAGCAAATTAATTAGATTAAGATGTGATTTGGATCATAAGAAAATGATGTGAATTGTCATATATGTTGTTGTAAACCTTATGCTATCATGTATGTTGTAAATCCTATGTTATGTGATGATGATATCCTATATGTTGTAAATCATGCTATGATGATATTGTATAGGTTGTAATTTTCTATGCTAAGATGTGATAAATCATACATGTTATAAAGTCATGATGTTATTACCTATGCTAATTAGTTCATGTTAATCAAATCATAATGTTGATATTATTTGGGCTATGTTGATCTATATGACAAATCATGTATGCAAGTTTAGATTGATTAGTAAAGATTATGAACATATGCCATGACACCTATTTAGATCTAGAATTGTGCTATGACATGTGTGAGTTCTATGTGTTAGATGCTAGTTCACACCATCATTATGTTGCCTAAACCACATATGCAAGTCCATACATGAATTTGGATTATGATCATATTATGTAAGTTGTGACATTTTACCAAACAAGTTGACACCTTTAGATCCATGACATGTGTAGTTTTATGCAAGTTTCACCCCTATTATGATTAGGTCTATTTTATTTGTCTATATGTTGTGATAATTTATCTTTATTCTATGAGTTAGACTATTCAAGTCTAACGTATATTCTGCGTTGAATAAACGAACGTATAACGTGGGGTAGGGGAAATATTAAGGATTTAATATTAAGAAATTGGGGTGCAATTGATATGATTTTACATACTATAAGTGGATGGCCATAATTGAGTCAATTATGGACATCATTAAAATTGGAAGTAATTAATGATTTGAATAGGGATATATTTAAAACTGGGGTAAAAGATTATAAGTGATAATCAATGCTTAGGACACGAGGTTGGACTCGTTTGTGACGTAAACCTGCCCGGACCCGCCCGGCAAATCCAGTAGTCACAAATGTTAGCCCAATGTGAGAGGTCTTAGGCCAAACTAAAGCATAACAGTTGTAAAGACACGAGGTTAGACTCTTTTATGGTGTAAGACTGCCCGGACCCGCCCGGCGAATCCAGCTGCCATAAATGCCAGTCTAATGTGAGAGGTCTTTATGAGGTTATGGCCTGAATGAATTAAGAAATACTTAACCAAATAAACATGTAAGGTGGGACATGGGGGTTAAGTAGGTGCCTTGGGTGGCATGAGGAATCTAGTGGGTGCCCTTAGTGGCATTTGAAATACGATTAGTAAGACTTAACCAAACACATGTAAATGAACATGACTAAGAGGGTTAAGTGAGATGTACTAGTGGGGACAAGCTTAGGTGGATAGCTTGTGGGGGCCCATTTCAACCAGTAACCCAAACGTATCTTTGTGGGCTCGACCCAAGTCGAGGACGGGACACGCGTACTGGGTTTGACTATAAGAGGCCAAACGGGGTAGCGGTGGCAACGCAAGTCCAACGGGTTTCATATGCGTGTGTGGACCCGGGCTGGTAGGTAAGATGTTGTTGCGTTGTGTAGGTATAAGCCGTGCATTCTCAAGTTGTATCGGGTTGCCACTTTAGGGGAGTGATACACCCCACCGTGGGGCCAGCACGGGTATCTACGACTAGGGAGCCGATCGCAAGTAATTATTCGTTAGTAATTAGGTGTGCCTTTAACGTTATCTTTATCTGCTCTTCCATACCCAATAGTTCATAGACATTTCCTTGTTTTCCAGCTTATGCCTCGGTCTAATTATTTTGATAATAGTATTGTTAGAATTATCATACTCGCCAGACTTTATGTCTGACCCCTCCATTTCTATCCTTTTCCCCCCTCCAGGTCCTCAGGGTGGACCCAACTCTAGCGGAGTTTGATTGGATTGCTTTATATCTCTTTTGGAAAGCTTGGACTGTTGAAGTAAAGTCCAGCTCGTTACCTTCTTTAATGGCTATTTATGTAATGGGATTATGTGTTTTGTTTATCAAGATGGATATTGTACTTGACTCTGATTTATGGTTTTATGATGTAACAAACATGTTTAATTTCCGCTGCAATAAAATAAAGTTTTAGATTTCCAAGTACTACTTATTATCTGTCTTGTTGTAATTTTTCTGTTCTATATTCACTTAAAACCTCCATGGAAGTTAATACATTCCCTTTGTGAGTGACATTAATGGACGTGGGGTGTTACACACAACAAGACGTACAATGCTCTAAGGTGACACTAACATATGGTGTAAAGATATGGGGGTGGGGGTGTGCATGTCATAGTGATGTCAAACAATCAAGCATAGCAACCATCCTCACATTTCTCACTCAGTGTGTAAAGTATACGATATCCACCGCTTTGATCACCCAAATCCTTACTATGATCACTTTGCCTCATGGAGTCATGGTGACTCCACTGCACCGATCCGTAGCCACTAGTCCTTGCTATGTCCACTCTGCCCCATGAAATCATGATGACTCCATTGCATTGGCTCATAGCCATGCTACGATCACTCTACCCCATGGAGTAATAACCACCCCACTGCACTGATCTGTAGCCTAATATTCGTCTTGGTGGTGAATCAAAGTCATGGATGTCGATAACTCCTTAGCACACGTCCCACAGCAAGGCCCAATTCATGAAGTTGACTCATTGGTTCCCAACTGGATCCTGAGTACAAACCTCCCATTTAGGCTACCTTTTCATCTCGGGTTTTGGTTTCCTCCGGATTGGTTCCGTCGTGATCAATGCTCCAGCCATCCTTGGTTCGGTTCAGTGCATTCTCGGTTCGTGCTCGTGGCTACCCACCTGATTCGTGTCGTGGTCCACAGCTCGTAGGAACACCTTCCGGTTTGGTTCGTGAGTCAGGTTGTCCTTCGGATCAGGTTGTGATTGCATGCTTCGAGTTCCAGACTCCTTCATTTGGTTCGTGATGCCAAGCTCCGGTTCGGTCCTCCTCTCCAACATCGGGTCGGTTCATGATTACATTAGCGGCAATAAGCTCTCTCGTCGATTCGTGGTCCAGGCATCAGTTCAACAACTTCACGGTTCGAAGGGGGATGGGCCACGATTCGAGTCGGAGGAGGGGTGCCCC
This sequence comes from Allium sativum, assembly GCA_030737875.1. Taxonomy (NCBI): domain Eukaryota; kingdom Viridiplantae; phylum Streptophyta; class Magnoliopsida; order Asparagales; family Amaryllidaceae; genus Allium; species Allium sativum. The sequence goes on along the minus strand of CM060925.1, from coordinate 440,974,732 downwards.
ACGAATGGTTCGGTTCGGGTAGCGGCGATCCGATCCAGTCCGGCTCCTGCATATTTTTCCTACAACTTCCAGCGACTGTTTTTACGCCATCCGACAGCGTTTTCGACCATTCTAACTATTCTAAACAATTACAAAACATTCCAAACAGAAATGGCTACATGTATAGTCATCCAAAAATACTAAAACAACAATTAATCATGATAATACAGATAAACATACCCAAAAAAAAACCTTGTTTTCCCTATAATCATGTTTAAGCATAACTAACCTTAGGATTAGCAAAAATTAACCAAAATTTTTATCAGAGCCCTCAAATAATATTTCAGAATTTTACAAATTTTTCCAGATTTTTCTGAGCAATAATTTCGCTAATTATCACTAATCATCCCTAATTAGCCATAATTAGTGAAAAACAATGTAAATCACTCACCTTTGCCACGAATAAAACTTAGATCTAAAAATATATCTGATTTGGGTCGAATCTCTATGCAACACAGCAGCTCCAACTCTGATTTGGTGCTATTTCTCCTTGATTTTACGTAGATTAGCTTAATCCTTGATTAAACAAATATTAGAAGGTGTTTTAGAAGTTGGAGGTCATTGTTAGGGTTGACGAGAGGTAAGTGGCGGCTTGAAAATGACAAGGAAAAGGTTTCTCTAACTCTAATCAGCCCTCATATAGCTCTAATCCTGAAATCCCCCAATGGGCCTAGCTGCTAATCACCCGGTTAAGCCCAATTAAGCTGCTTTTCACCTTCTAAACCATATTTCTGCCATATCTCCCAAACGGTAAGTCCGTTTGGCTAATGTGATCACTCTACGGAAAGGTAAACCATCATCCGGATCTAATAGAAGTGGCTTCAGGTCGAAATTTCTTACCAATCAAAAGTTATGGCCAAAATAAGATTAGCTACAGGCAAAACAGTCATTTAAAAATTGGCAAAAATCGTGAACATGGGAAATGACCCCAATAGTTGTTCCCCAAAGTTACACGACTATATGACCTCGTACAAAAAAAGAAATAATTATTCTACGATCCTCCAAGGCGTAGAATTCGGGTCGTTACACTCTTCCTTCCTTAAGAAATTTCGCCTCCGAAATTCTTTAACCAAAAACATACAAAGGTGTTCTGCATTTGTAACAACCCGTATTTTCAATAACCTGTTATAACGTAAATCAAGGAAGAATTTAATTTATAAATCTGAATCAAGGGAAACGGGCTATGCCATTGCGTTCGTCTCGGAAAAATACGCGAAATAGAGTCCGAGTTTTCGAAAATCGGAGTCCGTATGACCCGATTAAGGCCCAATGAAGTTTTCAGAAAATTTCAAGTTCAAAACAGATTTCGAATTTCGGGTTCAAAATTCGAAAAAGGGTCAGATTGGGCTAGGCGGGAAAATTCCCGCCAGAGCACCCAAGTCGACAGCCCTGTCGACTTGGGATTCGACTTGGTGGGACCCAAGTCGACAGCCCTGTCGACTTGGCTGTCGACTTGGTTCAGCCAGGCAGTTTTGCCTGGTGCACCATTTTGGGGTTTTGGTTAGGTTTTGGGGCCAGATTCGGTTTTAAGGGCTGAGATTGGAATTAGGGTTTAATCCTAAGGTTGAAACTAATCCTAATCTCTATAAATAAGCCCCTAACCTAACCCTAAATCATCATTATTCATTCAAGTAACTAAACTATGGCAAAATCATTCCTCTCATGGCCTCCACTCTCTTCATAAAATTCCTAAGTTATTTCTATGAGAGATTTTCAATGCATACAAGTGTTTTCAAGCTTGTATGAGCATCATTAGCTTGCATTCAAGTCAAGTTTCCATATTTACATCATAAAGCAAGAGTTTTGATCATTTTTGCTCAAGGGTTTTTCTATTGGAGCTTGCATTTTGGGTTTATTTGATTGCATAAGGGCTTTGTCTCAATCTATATATATTTTTGTGTCTTCATAAGAATTTGTAAGCCCTTTTCTACTTTCATATTTAAACTCTAAAGTTAAATGAATGATGCAAGTTTGGTTGATCATTATGATATGCAAGTTTGCCATGTTATGATATGCAAGTTTATCATGTTATGTTATGCAAGTATGCCATGTTATGATATGCAAGTTTACCATGTTATGCTATGCAAGTTTGCCATGTTATGATATGCAAGTTTATCATGTTATGTTATGCAAGTTTGCCATGTTATGATATGCAAGTTTATCATGTTATGTTATGCAAGTTTGCTATGTTATGATATGCAAGTTTGCCATATGATATGCAAGTTATGTTATGCAAGTTTGGGTTGATCATTTTGCTCATGTTATCATTTTATGCAAGCTTATCTTGGGTTTATGAGCTTAAAGCTTCAAGCTTTATGCTAAAGGTTGCATTTTGGCAACATGTAAGTTATCATATCCCTTATGATAACTTGCATGTGAGGTTAAATGCGAACTTATGGCAACTTCTACATGTCATTTATCACCATGTATCACTTATATGCTAAGTTTGGTTTTATGCATACTTTTGAGGCCTAATGATGCAATATGCAAGTATATGAACATATGTACATTTCATATGCCACCATGTTAAACTTGTGGCTTCAACACCATTTGTCATCTTTATGCCAAGTTCCCTCTTTCTATCCTTTATGCGCTATTGCGATTATGTAAGCGATGGGATTGCGTTTGGGGTTGGGTAAACTTAAAAGACATGAAAACATAAGATTGGGAATTTACCTATTAAGTTAGGTCTACCCATTGGGAATTTACCTATTAAGTTAGGTCTACCCAAATTCTTGAAAACTTGTAATATGTTTTGGAAAACATGATGGACATGACACTTAGAAAATATAAGTGTGACCAACTCAAGGTTGGGTTGAGTTTGTAGCGTAAAACTACCCGGAACCGACCGGCTTAACTAGTTGCTACAAACAATAGGACCCAATGTGAGAAGTTGGTCATGTTGTACCTTGAACCCGAGGTTAGACCAAGTTGTGGTGTAAAGCTACCCGGACCCGCCCGGCTTAACTAGTAACCACAACAAGGTCTAATGTGAGAGGTTAAGGCACATTAAATTAATTAATGCCTCATGATTAGGGTTAAGTCATGGTCCACTTAATACTTAACCAATTTGGGCTTGGTATATTAATCAGGGTTAAGTGGTGAACTCATCGTTACACTTAACCAAGTTAATCCATGATTAGTAAAAGGGTTAAACCGTACTTAACCCACTAGAAAATCCTAGCAATGGGGGTCCACTCCAGCAGTAATCTCAAGTTTGTATCATTAAGACCCTAGGGACTAGGCTAGGGTGGGGAGCACGATTACTGGACTTGAGGTAAGTGACCAAAAACGACGGCAGAGTGGTACGCCGATGTAGTTCCGGACGGACTATGGTCGTGCACGTAGTCCGTATTTGGAGAAGTCAAGCATGGGTACCAGTAGATCGAGACTGTGCACTTATGTTTATGGTGTCCAGGGGTTGACACCCTAGGGCTTGATACACCCGACGGGAGACCCGGCACAGTCCGACTACAATTATGTTTGGGCCGTATTGACACCAACACGTGACGAGTTAGGCTTATAGGGAGCCGATCGACTAGACCGTTTGGTTGGACCTCGTATTAGGGTCACTTCATGTTATTGGACCTCGTATTAGGGTCACTTCATGTTATTGGGCCAAAGCTTGGGCCAAGGGATCAATACGTGTTTATTCAAGTCATGTTAGTTTGCTAGTACACCTGTGGTGCAAAACCTTAAACCTGATTACGCGATGACACCTTTATCTATCATGCCAGTATGTAGTTATCCTTATGTTCATCCCCGCTTCTCATGCCAGTTAACTTTATCATTTTACATTGATTGTAGTAGGGCTTACTCAGTCTTTTTGACTGACCTGTTTTTCTTTCGCCTCTTTTCTTCCGTTTCCCCCCCCCCCCCCCAGGTTCTCAGGGTGGGAATATTGGAGCTTAGCTTGGATTTCTGATCGCTTGCTTGTGGGATTTTAGCTCATGTACGGTCTTGACATGAAGCTAGCTATGGTTATCACTTATTTTGGGGATAGTACTTATGTATTTCAGTTTTTCAGTGATATTGTTTTTATCTAGACTTGTGTATTTGGAAAGTTGACATTATGTTGTACCAGACTTGTTTTGAAATAGTTTGAAATCTTCCGCTGTTTTACTTATCTTATTTACTCTGTTTACATATATACATATGTTCTTGTTCTGCCTTGATATATCATTATGCATGTTTACCCGGTACAAACGCCCCTCCAAAGTCAGAGTGTGCAAGAGCCACCCTGGCGGAGGTGGGGTGTTACAGCATTCCTATCAGTCATTCACAAACAATCAAACACACACAAAAAAAAACCTATCCTAGCATGCAAAAAGACTATACCGAAATTTAAAATCTTACTAGGCAAAGAGTTTTGGATACGTCTCCTTAATGCTCTCCTCGGTCTCCCAAGTAAAGTCATTCTCATCCTTGTCCCACTGAACTTTGACTAGATTCATCGCTTTCCTTCAAAGTTTCTTCGTATCGTGCTCGACAATACGAATTGGCTTGCGGTTCCCAACCACCTCGGGTTCTACTTCGATGTCATCCAACTGATCAGATGAAATAGCCACATCGGGGTCATGCACGAACTTCCTTAACTGGGAAACATGAAATACGTTGTGAACTCCTACCATCTTGTCAGGCAACCCAACTTTATATGCCAAATTCCCAACTTGTTCGAAAAGAGGGACTGGACCAACAAATCTTGGTGTCAACTTACCTCTCCTACCAAATCGAATCACGCTCTTTAACGGAGAAATCTTGACAAGCACCAAGTCAACAATGGAGAATTTTAAATCTCTTCTCCTCTTATCGGCATAACTCTTCTGCCTATCTTAGGCATCCTTCATTGGTTGTTGGATAACTTTGATCTTATCTGAGATTTCTCTTATCACATCTAGCCCAAGCACAAATTTCTCACCGGTTTCTAACCAACATGACGGTAAGTTGCACGGTCTTCCATACAAACCTTCAAATGGAGCCATACCAATACTAGATTGGTAACTGTTATTATATGCAAACTCTACTAGATGCAAATGGTCATCCCATGATCCGCCAAAATCTAATATGCAAGCCCTCAAGAGATCTTCTAATACTCGATTCACCCTCTCTATCTGATCGTCGGTTTGAGGATGGTACGCGGTACTGAGATGTAATTCTGATCCTAACGCCTCTTATAAGCTCTTCCAAAATCCACTAGTGAACAACGGATCTCAGTCACTTACAATGCCTTTGGGTACTTACATATATAGTTCAACTAACTTAGCTGTCGTTCTATTCAACTTGACGGGTATAAACCTTGAACTCTTGGTTATTCGATCCACAATCACCCAAATGTTATCATGGCCTGATCTAGTCCTTGGTAAACCATCAATGAAATCCACTGAGACTTGTTCCCATTTCCATTCGGGGATTTCTAATGGTTGCAACAAACCACTAGGTTTCTTTTGCTCAGCTTTAACTAAATGTTAATTCATACATTTGGATATAAACTCCCCAATGTCTCTTTTCATCCCTTCATAGTGGTTGGTCTGCTTCATGTCTCGATACATTTTGTTACCACCGGGATGTATAGTCAGTTTTGAGTGATGACATTCTTTAAGCACTTCATCTCTCAATACATTAACATTGGACACAACTAGTCTCCCACTCTTTCTAAGACATCCATCTTGATCAAGACTATACTTGTTCATCTCTTCGTCAATACCCATCTCTAACTTAGAGATGATTTCCAATAGATTAGGATTATCCCTCTGACTAGAACCAATCCGCTCAATCAAAGTAGGTCTGATCATCAGACTTGCTAACATTACTGGATCCAATTCGCACTTTGGTCTGAAATCATACCCTGCGATATACTCCAGTTGCTTCCACTCAAGAAACATAGCCCTTGAACTGGCATGTCTCCTACTCAGTGCATCAGCTAATGCATTGCCCTTTCCTGGCGTATACGTGATATCGAAATCATAGTAAGCCAAGAAATCTAACCATCTTTGCTATCGAAGATTTAGATCCTTCTGGGAGAAAAGGTACTTTAACGTTTTATTATTAGCAGACAACTCAAATCTTTCTCCCAACAGATAATGTCTCCACGTCTTTAATGCGAACACGATCGCTGCTAATTCCAGATCGTGTGTAGGGTATCTTTTCTCATGCGGTTTCAGTTGCCGACTTGCATAAACTACAATCCTACCTACTTGCATCAATACAGAACCTAATCCGGTACCACATGCATCTGTATATACTGTCATCTCTTCATTCTCTTTAGGAATGACTAACACTGGCGCACTCGTCAACTTTTCCTTTAGACTCTTGAATGCCTTTTCGCACCTTTCGTCCCAAACAAAAGCTTGATTCTTCTTGGTCAATTGAGTTAACGGTGCCGCTATCTTGGAGAAGTCTTGGATAAACTTATAATAATATCCAGCTAATCCCAAGAAACTTCTTACGTCTGTTACATTCTTGGCGTAGACCAATCTTGTACCGTAGCCACTTTCGCAGGATCCACGGCACTACCATTCTCTGAAATGACATGGGCCAAGAATCTCATTTCCCTCCTCCAGAAGTGACACTTAGAAAACTTTTCTACCAATTGGTATTTTCTCAACACCTCCATCACTACTCTCAAATGTTCCTTGTGTTCTTCTTCTGTCCTCGAATAAACCAAGACATTGTCTACGAATACAAGAACAAACTTACTCAATTGATCTCTGAATACCCTATTCATAAGATCCACAAAATATGCTGGTGCATTCGTCAACCCGAATGGCATGACCAACCACCCTTAGAGTCCAAACGGCGTCCGAAAGGCTGTTTTAGCTATGCTCTCAATTTCCACCCTAAGCTGATGAAAACCTGTCGCGAGATCCAATTGGGAGAATACTCCCGCGCTACTGAACTGATCAAACAAATTGTCTATCCGCGGAAGAGGATACCTATTCTTCCTAGTCACTTTATTCAACTCGCGAAAGTCCACACATAAATGAAGGGAACCATCTGCCTTGCACTACAAGAAAATATGATATACATAGCATTGTATCATAGCCTTACATTAAAGTGCTATAATAAAATAATTAAAGAAAAAGAAAATAATGCATAGATTGTGTTATAAAAAGGAAGCAAAGAAAATGACAAAAAAAGTATGCTATACATAGATATATTCCATTATATTAACAATTCTGATAAAAAAGGAGGAAGCGAAAACAAATGCGGAACAAAATAAAACGTGAGGCTGCGAAAGTAAAAAATCCCATCCATCACTTCCATTTGTAACAAGCTTATCGCTAAATCCCTAATTTTTTCGATTCACTGAAAGTCGGCATCTTCGATTCAATCCATCCTCCGAGTCATTCATCTCCTGCTCAGGCAACGGTAAATCTAGAGCATCTCCCTGATCCACTCTGATTCTTCCAAATTACTATTGGGATTTTTTGAAATCGGTAAATTTTTTTACTTTCTTCCCTTTTATAAATTGGCTTCACTCGCCATTTATCTTTTCTTACTCCACTGAATCCCTAACACTGAGACGAACCCTTTACTTCGATGTTAGGCTACAGAGCTATAGCTCAATTTGAAAGGAAGTTAACCTAGTTTAGCTGCAGATTTCAATTCGGTACATTTTCAGAAACTAGGTAGGTGCTAAATTGTTTAACGGATCCATGAGTGATTAAGTCCAACGCATTGACTGCCCTTCTCTCCTTTTATATGTTTTTCCAACATGTTTGTGAAATATATTTGACGGTTGCTGCACCATTATGTTATGTTGAGATTGCTAAAAGTTGACTTTCGCGCAATGAAGAAACGTTTAAATTGTTCAAAAGGATATTTTTTTTATGTTTAAATTTAAATATTTGTAAATTGCTTCCAACTATTGTTCAAGGATGATAAATGTACCAGTTATCTTTCTACTAATGAATTTTTCTTATTTTTTTAATGTTGGTTTATCTCTATAGGGATACGTTGTTAGATGGGTTTGCTTTATTATTTTGATCTGCATGGATGGCGAACAATTAAAAACAACTAATGCTTATTTACCGTGTTTAAATTTGAAAGTCTTTTTTTCCTTTTCGTTTATCTAGCCTGACTTTGGAAAAGTCCGGTTATCTGAATGTGTAAATGGTTGTTTATTTTTAATGCATTAGACTTTAGTGGTATTCATGATAAAACATGAAATCTTAATTGTTAATGCTGGTAATTGCACTACCTCACGTATACAAGGTAATATTTAGTTGCTCAGAATGAACTGTATGCTTTGATTAATTGATTCAAAATTCATTTGATTAACAAATGTGGACGTGAAATAATACAAGCCATGTTAGCTTTAAATGGTTCGTTATATTATACGTTACTGACAGTGCAATGCATAAATAATAAAAACATGCATACAAATATTAAACTCTATTGTGTTAGTTGAAAGCCTAAGGTGGATTTTGGGGGGGGGGGGCTTAGTAGAGCAAGGTGGATTTGGCAGCTGTGTTAGATGGATGCCTGGTTGCTTTTAGAGACAGCTGTAACGCTTTCATGATTGGTAGTGAATGGGATATAATGGAAAGAGCAACTTTACTGGTTGATCTATTTCATTTAGGCCTTTATATTTTAAATATTTATATATTACACATTCAATCTTCTAATCAATATATCTCTTGCATATGACCTTTGTTTGACACATGGTTAGTTTTATGGCAAAATTCTGGAAATTTTGACATGTGGTTTGCTGACTTTTGAAGTTGTTTGTGAAAGTATACTGGTAAAACTCAATGGTGGTAAGCATTTACATTTTAAAAATATTATCAAGTAACCATCAATAAAAAATACATATTTTCATATAAGTTATTCCCTTTAATGATTGTTCGACCATTATGATGTTTCGGTATGATGTGTTCCAATTTTGTTGTTAGATATGTTTAATTGTTACATTTTTAGATGATGACACATTACAGACTAATTGTAGATAGGAAAAAGAACTAATTAATAAAAATTAAGTAAAATTGTGTAATTTTAGGAAAACAGTTTTGTTAGAAAATTTGAGTAATATTGGTAAACAAATATGATTACTGTAATATGTCTAGTCACCATTCATATAGGTTTAAAGTGGGTTTTGTGCATTCCATATATGAATATTGTATATCGAGTGACACCATCAACATGTGGACTTCCGTCAATGGCATTATTTTTGACTTCTATTGGTACTAAAATTCATTCTCTCATTCAGCATCACATGTCTACTTCTATAAAGATATTCTGTTACCACTAAATTTGTAATCGGAAAAAACAGGTTCTTTAAGTAATTGTTAAATCATTTTGTATTATAAGTTTATAACACAGCTGAAAATCGGTGTTATATGCAGATCCATTTCTCTGTAAACATATAATGTGAAGACTATCAATCAAATTTGTGTTAATACACTGTAAGCTTCTGAGGTGGGTCACTAGAAATATTAATTTTCAGTTTGTACAACCTGGTGGATATAATAAATCCATGAATGAGAACCTAATCTTCTTTTGGCATGTCGTCCTTTTTTGTCTATCTTCACTTCACACTGCATTGTCATTGTGCAGTGCATAAAAGATATGTGCATCTGTAGTGTACTATATAGTATATATTATATATTATACCTATAATGGTAAATGCATTATTTGATATTTTTGTAGTATACTATATAGTATATAGTATATATTATATATTATACCTATAATGGTTAATGCATTATTAGAGATTATAATATTGAGAGGACTAAGAGGTAATCAAGATAAATGATAAAGTTATTTACCATTGCAAGGTACAATTCCACTAATGAAGTTTTCATTATTTTCATCCAAATAAGCAGATTGACTTTGTGAGTCGCTTTTGCAAAACGGATCCAATCCCAGCCCACGACTGCTGCTAGAAGATACCAGCCTATGAACATTCAAAGTTAATACATGGACAAATCAGAGGTAAACATGGACAAATGTTTGCAAATAAAGTGTTGCAGTGGATGTCACCACCAAGTTACGGCCGAAATCAAAGCCTCCTTAACAAATAGCGATATGTTCCATATCTGAAAACATTTTAGATAGGTATAGTTGAAATTTATATACCCCTCGACTGATTAAATTATCTTGTGAAATTAATTATTTGGGCCAGTCTTTGCAGGAAATTAAGAGAGGTTGACTTTTTATCTGCAAAAATAATGAAAAAATAGCAGTACGTAGTGAACCTTTCTTCGCTTCTAGCAATACCAATCTTGTTACTGAAACAAATGTAAGGTTCCTAACTGTTCTATCTTAATTTATTTCAGAACTTTGCATTGATCTTTTTTTTTCTTATGCATTGCTAAATTCCTACAATTGGTCTTTATCACTCAAATTATTTTGGAATTGCATTTATGCTTCACCAAACAGCTATATGTTGTATTGTCATCCATGTTATTTTCATAGTTAGGAAATGAGATAGATTGACTTTATATTATTATTTTTGGGCACCATGCAGTTGGTTTAATTTTTGTCTTTATATTTTTTGCATGCTTTGATTCATTAAAAGCTTTTATACTTACATTATACATACAATATCATTAGTAGAGCCTTCCAACTTGCATTATTACATTTACATGTTATTTGCATTAGTAGAGCCTTCTAACTTATATGATTTAATAAACTCATGAATCTTCTTTTTTTGTTTAAATCACATATAATTAAATATATTAGCTAATCGTGAATGTTATACGATTAAAAGTTTAAAACAGAAAGTTTCATCTGCAATTTGTACCTCAACCCCATTCATATTATATAATTGCAATCTTTAGAAGGCGCAATATCACGTATACATTGTATCATGGTTGGCACTAAGATTCCCTGACCTATGTAGTTCCACCTCAATTTAGCCACTCACTGCAGTTCCCTTGTTGTATATATATATATCTCTGCATAATGGTAGTCAGAGTGCTCTAAAATATGCTTGTATTTTTTGAATTAAGATCATCCACGTGATGATCTCCATTGTATTATTTTTTCATATGGCGTAAACATCTATGATGGACTTTTGAATTATAAATTAATAAAAATTAGTGCGCTTTTGTTTTGTAAGACTGCAGTTTCATTAAAGAAATCAGTTAAGGAGTAAGTATTAAAATAACATCAATATCTTGTCAAAGATATGTGGCTAGTTAGTGTTGTTTACCAACCAAATGTTGTTTCATGAGAACATTTCTAAATTATATTTTGTCTTCTAATATAAAGAGATAATTTCTGTATGTTTTTCATTTTTATAATGTAATTTGCACATAGTTTTCATTTTTATAAAGATGTAGGCTTCATTGCTATATGAAGCTATTACTCAAAAACATTTCAGATAATGTATGTATTATTAGTACTTTTGTTATTACATAATTGTATTACAAACAGACAGCAACAACAATCAATGTTAATCAATTATGCCACAATTGTCACGTCAAACTGTGTGTACAAGAATCACAGAAAGCGTAATCGATTTGTGCATAAGACTGAAGATTAACAGAAAGTATTCTGTTTCAGTAATGTCCGAGTCCAGAAGTTTTCTGTTTGCTTGAAACAATATTGCCGTCGTATGCACCAATCGACGTTGTTGCAATTTGTTTCCCAGGATAAAATGGACCAGCTCCGTTGCGTAGTGCCAGCAAACGGAGCTCTGACGAACTGAAGTTAATTATAGAAACCAGATCAGAGGATTACTTTGAAGAAGAAGATGAAGTAATGCAAGTAGAAAAAGGTGAATTCTGTCTTGTTTTGGGCAGTGTATATATAGGCAAGGAGGAGTGCATGTTCGCATGCATTAGTAACCGTCAGAATAGGAAAGGTTGCGACCCTTTAACCGCCCGGTTATTAATATGCGTCTGTTGAGAGTTCAAATGGTTGTCTTTATTCAACTAACAGACATTCCTTTCGAATTCTGGACTGAACGGACACACCTTTAAAATTCTGAGAAAAAATAATCTCATGTCAGTGCACTAGCCCAATCAGCAACCGTCGGTCATATCCAATCATGAGACCCCAAGAGCCCCAAGGCCCAAGGCCCTTATCTTTAACATTTTAATGTATTATTATGTCATGGCCATGCCCACATCCTCATATCATCCCTCTCCTTTTTATTTTACATAAGCCTATTTGGCTTCTAATATATTAGGAGAGATTGTGCTAATATTTCTATGATGTGGGACTTTAAATGTTTCTATCTCTTCTTCTTCCTTATTTCTTCTTCTTCCTACTTTCCCCTTTCTTTGCTCGTTCATTTCCAACATGTATAAATGGCAACTAAAATTGATTTGGTCTTTAGTAAAAGAGAGTCCACAAAAACCAAGAAGCTATAAATAGTTTGATGTCTAAATCAACAATTCATAAGTTAACATTATTTACCTAAATTAGAAAATATTTAGGTACAACTACTGGAAGGTACTATAACGTAAATTGACAACAAAATCGAAATTGGTTACCCTTAAGCAGGTGTAAGTCATCAGTAATGGCTCATGGGGTAGCTGGTTCTTTCTGGTCAATTGGATTGCTTTTTACCACAAAAAGACAGTTCTTGTTATCATTAACTTGAAACCCCAACCATAATACAACACATATTTCTACAACAGAATAGTATAGTGTTTCTCAATTGTAGTAATGGCCATTTCTTTTGCAGTAATGTTTGGAGAAACCAAACCTAGTGGCAAAGAACTTCTGATTGGTATTCCTTCATTTTGCTTATTGCTTTTATATTGAAAACATTAAATAAATTGTAATTTTACTACAAAAGTGGTTTCATCAGTAATATTTTATAGAGCAAGAAGAGGAATCATAACAACACTTTTAGAAGTTAGTACTGAACTATATGCTTTGGCATTGAACATATGTTTGGTAAATAAAATAACAGATGTTATTGGATGCCCACTATATGATGTTTTGTATTTCATTTTGAAATTCTGATATCTGCAGATATTACAATAATCATATGATGTTCTTGTTCTCCACTGTAAAATTTACAGCATGGAGTTATAAGCACTTACACACATATATATCAGCTAATTCCTACACCGTATGAAAACAGGTATGTCATCAAGATATCCTACCGTTGCTAATGCTGGTGATCAATGAATAATCCAAACGTAAATAGTTGAAAGTCTGAATTGGAGTATTTGGAGAAGCAAAATTGAAGAAAGGCCTAAAGTGGTCAAAAGAACATAGGATACGAAGTATCCTTTGCTGTTTATATCCAAATTCATGAGCAGCCATATCCAGCAGTAGCAAAATATTTGTATGATGCAAGAGTTGTGCAGGTACACTCTCCTCTCCTCTTTCCTTTCCCTACTATGGTGGGTACATATCCTTTTGGTTCTTCCTTTTCTCTCCTAGTCATTATTTGTTTTTATAAGTTTTTTTTGTATGCTGATTGTTTTATAAGAGAATTTAGTTGGTTTTTTGGATTTTTGAATACCCATAAGGTTTATGGTGATTGCTTGGCTTTGTTTGTTTATTAAACTAGGACAGGAAAAACCTTGGTTTCTCGACTTTTAATCCTTTCGCCTTTCTCCGTCATTTCATTTGTTCTCTCTCCACTTTTAGCTCTAATTTACCTACATTTACGATTGACGTTCCTCAACTTTTAGCTCCAATTTACCTCCATTTCATTTTGGTACGATGTAATTGCTATAACATGTCAGTCCGTAGTTTGATCTTGGTTTATTTGTCATTTACTGTAACCATATACTTACCTTTTCATGATAGCAAAGGTTACTGCGAACACTTTGAAAGACTTGCTATGGTGGAGCAACAATAATCGTAGATGTATATAATGGCTTGAAGCAAAAAAGTTGAGTAGAACATACATATGCTAGTAATAGTTTTTACTTTAACATATTTGTTTTCTTTTATATCAGCTCCAAGTTGGAAACATAACGTCAGTAAGGTGGATGCCTCCACTTAATGGATGCCTTTTCTGCATGGAAGAATTATTGTTGTTTGCCATGGTACCATTTGGCAAAAAAATTACTTCTCAGATTTACTCCAATAATCACTTTTAATTTCATCGCTTTAGTGCAATGAGTCTTGCCAAATAAGTTAGAATTTGTTGTTGTTTCTTCTTTAGCTTATCTTTCACAATACCTAGTTGGTTTAAAATGTGAAAATGAACAACTAATTGGAATTCAGTTGTGCGGAGTAATTTTGGTTAACGTTATTCTCCTTTAGGTCATAAATGAATTTTCTTATCGCCATTCATTCACACAAATTTATTATCAATATTGTTCCCATCCATCGCACGAGTTGCTAAATCATAAACTATCATTAAATATAGTGATTAAGTTTATAAATTTATTAGCAAGTTTGATGCAATTTCAACCTTCCTTTTGAACGGAAGGGTTGTGCTCTCGTGGTATAATTGTTCTGTTATACTCTCTTTTTTTCAATCTAAAACTGTATCACGTTTTGTGTTATAGCAGTGATTCTTGCTTTTTATTTGATGTTAGCATGAAACCCTTTATACTTATTACTGAATAGTATCATTGTTTGGGACAAGAGTTGATAGCAATTTTCTTGATTGTATTTCTCAATGATTGTTGATTAAAGAAAAGCTTGGCGGTTAAATCCATAACATAGTGATGCATTTCTTTTTCTTATTTTAAGTTAGAAATGTAAACGTAGTTTGTTTTTTTAGGTAGTTAAAGACACTGTAAACATTGGAGCGGAAATTGTAGCTGCACACAATGCTAGAGTGAGTTGTCGTTTTTTTGCTGTTTTTTTTTTACTTTTTTATAGAAAACTATATTTCAGCAGTCTTATTTATGTCCATTAGACTAAATAATATAATGAAATGACAATTGACATTAAGCTTGAGTCCTAATTTAACAAAGTTATGACTTGGATAAGATTCACATCTCTGTAGCTAGATAAGTCTATGAAGTTCACTTAATATTGGTTAATGCATGTACAGGATCACCTGCTTAGGCTAAGGCTGCAGATGGAAAACAAATACAAAATTTCTTTTGGTATTTTAATATTTACTCAAAGTATATAACGAGGTGGTGAAGGTGCTGAAATGGAAATGAAGGAACATAGCAAATGTAAGAGATTGTCAGTTGCTTATTTCCAAAATGAGCTCAAGAGTAGCCTCAAAGAATTATAGAGATGATGAGTATATTGTGGCAAAGAAAGAAGTATCGAGTTTATGGTTAATTTTGACCTTTTTTTTTGGGACCAAGTCTTAAACAATTGGTTATCTGTTTACATGAAAAATACTATAATGAAAAAGATAAAAAGAAGTTTGGTGTATGTTTCAGGAGATAGGCCATTATCATTTTTATCAAGCACAACAAAAGCAATGATGATAAAGAAATACACAGTTATAGAGGGAACGAACCAGCTGTCTTGGTTTAGGATTCTATCCCTTTCTATGAAATTATTGCATACTATGTTGCAGTTGAGTGTTCCATTATGATTTCTCTAAGAAAATGTAAGTTTTGAATCCCTAATTTGGTTTTGAAGTGACTTTAATGGGAAACACAATTCTTTTTTATTTTCATTTTGGTTAAATTAATATAATATTGACTTGCAGACTCTAGTTGTGGCTGTTGAGCTGGAAGTGTGTGGGATATGTTTTGCTGAGTTAGTGCTCTGGCTTGGGTATGCATATGGAGATGGTTGATGGCAGTTATTAAGAAGATGGATGTGTTCGGGCGGTAGCTGTCAAGATGATTGCAACAGTGAGAAGTGGAGTGTTTAGTAAAGCTTAAATGTTGTTATGGTGATTGAGAATGTGGAGCTGTGAGTACGTTTGGTTCTGGAATAGCAGTAATCGATTTAAGCTTTAATGTTGTTATGGTTGATGGTTTTGGAAAGATTCTTCAGCTCATTAGCCAGGTTTATCTTTCTGCTTCATATAATATGTTGTTCATAATTTTTCTTTTATCTTACATGTCTTTTTATTAGTGGACTTGTTTTACATTGTTTGGTATATGCAGATGATTTCATTTGTTGCTTAAGAAGGGAGTTACAGGTGGTTGCGTGGAAGATGAAAAGATGAGGATTCTAGAATGAAAGCTGGACTTGAGCGTCATATTGTTTGGTATATAACTTTTGTTTGTTCAGGTGAAGTTTGTGGTTTTAGGTTTTTATATCCAGATAAATTATTCTAGGTAGCAACTTGAGCATACATTATATTGCAATTTTAATCCTCTTTATCAAACTTCTTAGTAAGTGAGATATATACATAAAGCTGGGTTGTATGTCTGAGTACACTTCGAAAACAAAATCATTGCTAAGTTCGATGCAGCAATACTTGTTAATAACATTCAGCGATGGCTGTTTCTAATCAATTTTTTTTCTGCACTAGTAGACCATATTATATAATAATACCATATGTTTCTATTCACCGATGGTTGTTTCTAGTCTTTGTTATAAGACTATAACTTGTGCTTGTGAATTACAGGTTTTAGAAGTTGGATGAGCTTACAAGCTGAAGACTAAGTGATTTTTCATGTAATCTTGTTTTGAAACGATGTTTGAACAACATGTATATTGACTTATTTCTATATTTATTAGTAGATTTATTAACTATGACTTTGTAATTGAAATCAAATATGCTTTTGGTATTAGTTTTTTTCCATTGACAGTTTTGTCTTTTGAATTTACTGCTCAATTGTTTGAGCTGTGCACAAATTAAATAAGAGATTTATTAAATAAAGATCATAACTGAAATTTACCCTATATATTAAAAATATTAATAGCGGAAAATTGCACTTATGGAAATAAAAGGTGAAATGCTATGCAAAAAATTAAATAGTGTGGAAAATCTTTTCATATCATTGAATGTGTGCTATGAAAACACTGAAAACGCTATATATACTACAAATATTCATAGCGGAAAACTCCTCTTATGGAATCAAAATGTGAAATGCTATATAAAATGTAAACCGTATGGAAAACTTTTCATATCAATGAATATGAGCAATGAAAACAGTGATAATGCTATAAAAAGCGAGTATTTAACATAGTAAGGTCTAAACGTTATATATCAATGGGGAATTCAATAATAGCGGAATATTTTTTTAAAAACAAAATGAAAAACATTTTCATAGCAACGAATATGTGCTATGAATTTATTGATAATGCTATAAAAAATAAGCTGAGATTTTAGTAAACAAATATAATTGCAAGGTCTGAATGCTATGTAAAACATTTCATGTTGGTGAACATGCGCTATAAAATGTATAATACTATAGCGTTTAGATTTGAGCTACAAGATGTAATAGGGCTATTATTACATGTCGTTATATAGTGTCATCACTAATGCTATGGTAACCTATTATAGCGTTTTTCACATGTTATTAAAAGGTAAATCTGTTGTAGTGTTGGTAGCAAATACAACTGGTGATGCCCACTTGGAGATACTTCTTCTTATAAATCCCTTCTTCAAAAGATCGCTTACTTGCACCCCGAGCTCTCGCTGCTCCCTTGGTTCCACATGATGGAGTGGCATCACTATAGGTCTGGCATCTTTCACTAAATCAATACGAAACTCAATCTCTTGGTGTGGTGGAAGTCCGGTCACTTCCTCGAAGACGTCCAGATACTGGCCAGCCACGGGCACATCTGACAACTCATCATGCGGGATGTAGAGGGAATTTAGAAAAATAGACATTACCCCATCACTAGGTAGACCACAAACACTACTCTCCACGCATAATCCGCTCTAACTGTCACCAAAAAGCCCTCATAGTCTACCACCACCCCATACCCTTGGAGCCAATCGACTCCCAAAATAATGCCAAACCCAGTAAAGCCCAAAACAAATTAATCACGAGCAAACATACATCCATGACTCGATAAGACCACATTACGACAAATCATACTAAGGCTAGTTGAACTGCCAATCGGGTTCGCCACCGCTAAAGGTCTATCGACTATCTTGAGTTCCAATCCCAACCTATCTACCAGGTCACTAGATATGAAGGAACGGGAAGCTCCGGTGTCAAACAATACTCGAACAGGAACATTATAAACAGAAAGCATACCTTGAATGACGACATTCTTTTCTTTCTCCGCCGCAGTAGGGGCATTCGATGAAGAAGGGATGACATTAATAGCATATGCTTTCACAATCTTCTTTTCTTTAGGGGGTTATGGACATTTATCTTTGTGATGTCCCACTTGGTCGAAGTTAGAACAATTCATGTCCGCTGGCTTTGCTCGACATTCTTTAGCATAATGGCCCTTCTTTCCATAGCTAAAGCACTCAACATCTTTCTTTCTCTTTTTCTGACCATCCTTAGCTTGGTTTTGCTTCCCTTTGTTCTGAGAATTATTCTTGCCTCCACCACTTGCTTGCGGCTTTGGCCCTTCTGCAGATGCAACAATGACTACAGTCTTGGGCTTAGGATAAAGGCTCTCTAACCTCAATGCTTTCCCAACAATCGATTCAAAGGTCTCATCAATATGGTTTATAAGCCTTTCCCCCATGTACTGATCTAACCTGTTATGAACTTCTCATTCTTCTTCTCGGGGGTGTCAATAAGGGATAATCCATACTTGGATAAAGTATCGATCTCAGCAATATATTCCGAGACTACCCTACCATTTTTCTTAAGCTCCAAGAACTTCCTAAACAATTCTATCTTCTGGGCAGTTGGGATGAAATTATTACTGAATCGGGCCTTGAACTGATCCCTAGTAACTTGATCCTCAAGGGTAGCTGCCTTAATAGCATTCCACCAATTCATTGCCCATCCTTGCAGCTGATGGGATGCTAGCTTTCTCTTCATCGCATCCTCGATACCCAAGTCTTCGAAGATATGCTCATAGCTATCCAACCAATTTTGAACTTCTGTAGCCGACTCCGTTTCGTGGAACGGCTTTCCACCAAGACTAGTGTAATCCTTGCATAGCTTGGCGAAATCGGCCCTAGGCACCTGCACGCTGCACCACCACCATTTGCAGCGTTAGGAACTGCTCTCTGAGCATCCCTAAGAATCTCTCTCATGAAGTCAGTGAACATCTTCCTCATATCAGGAGCATTCCCATTATTATCTCCTCTACCAGTACCCCTCGTATGTCGACTCATCGTTCAATCTGTAAGGAGAAAACGATTAACCATCTCTTCAGTGGTGCCAATGCTGTACGAATCCATCCTTAGATATACTAATAGTATATATATATACACATAGCTTTTAAAAAACCAAAATATCACAAATATGCGCTCTCATATACGTATACTATCTCTCCATGGCGTCTTTCCCTAGGTTAACTATGCAACCTAGAGCTCTGATACCAAGTGTGACGACCCGCCCCACACCAGCCGACATTTCCAATCAAAGTGTGCTGTACAGATGTCCAACCAGCACGGGACGGTCGTCAAAGAAAGGAATTTGAACTAGCAAGGAACCTGTAGTATATCTCACAGCGCATGGAACAAAATATAATAATAACATAACTTTGACATAAAGCAGGTGAGACAGTGTATAAGCTAAAAACTAAACCATCATAGAAGCAGAAAATACAAAATACAGCTCGTTTTCCACATCATCATTATTACAACTTTTAGAAACTGTCTCCAAAGCAAAATAAGAAAGGTACACTACTAATGCCCAAAGTAGTGACCAGCAGCGACACTGGGAGAATATATATATCATACGTAGAAGTCTTCTGCTCGTCTCCGGTATAGCAACTCGTGCATAATCACCTGACCTGTCTCTAGTCTACTCGTTTAAGAGCACTTAGAGTAATAAGAAGAGACATAAAACTAGGTCGAACAAAAATCTGGTGTGAGCGATAAGTAGCAAAACAGAACAATAACATGTATACTAAACCATACCTGAACCTGCAACCAAAGAGTTAGCACAACAAGATGTACAATACTCTATGGCGACACTAACATATGGTGTAAAGATATGGGGGTGGGGTAGGGGTGTGCATGTCATAGTGATGTCAAATAATCAAGCATAGCAACCATCCTCACATTTCTCACTCAGTGCGTAAAGTATACTATATCCCGCTTTGATCACCCAAATCCTTGCTATGATCACTCTGCCACATGGAGTCATGGCGACTCCACTGCACTGATCCATAACCACTAGTCCTTGCTATGTGCACTCTGCCCGATGAAGTCATGACGACTCCACTGCACTGGCTCATAGCCATGCTACAATCACTCTGCCCCTATGGAGTAATAACTACCCCACTGCACTGATCCGTAGCCTAACATCTGTCTTGGTGGTGAATCAAAGTCATGGACGTCGATAACTCCTTAGCACACGTCCCCCAGCAAAGCCCAATTCATTAAGTTGACTCGTTGGTTCCCAACTGGATCCTGAGTACAAACCTCCCATTTAGGCTACCTTTGCATCTCGGGTTTTGGTTTCCTCCGGATCAGTTCGGTCGTGATCAATGCTTCAGCCATCCTTGGTTCGGTTCAGTGCATTCTCGGTTCGTGCTCGTGGCTACCCACCCGGTTCGGGTCGTGGTCCACAGCTTGTGGGAACACCTTCCGATTTGGTTCGTGTGCCATGTTTTCCTCCGGATCGGGTCGTGATTGCATGCTACGGATTCCAGGCTCCTTCGTTTGGTTCGTGATGTCAAGCTCCGGTTCAGTCCTTCTCTCCAACATCGGGTCGGTTCATGGTTACATTAGCGGTTTGTGAGCTCTCTCATCGGTTCGTGGTCCAGGCATCAGTTCAACTACTTCACGGTTCGAAGGGGGATGGGCCATGGTTCGGGTCAAAGTAGGGGTGCTCCACGAACGGTTCGGTTCGGGTAGGGCGATCCGATCTGGTCCAACTCCTGCATATTTTTCCTGCAACTTCCAGCGACTGTTTTTACGCCACACGACGGTGTTTTTGACCATTCTAACTATTCTAAACAACTAAAAAAACATTCCAAATAGTCATAGCAACATGTATAGTCATCCAAAAACACTAAAACAACAATTAATCATGATAATATAGATCAAACATACCCAAAAACCCTTGTTTTCCTCATAATCATGTTTAAGTATAACTAACCTTACGATTAGCAAAACTTAAGCAAATTAATTCAAATTTTTATCAGAGCCCTAAAATAATATTTTAGAATTTTACAAACTTTTCCAGATTTTTCTGAGCCATAATTTCGCTAATTTTCACTAGTCACCCCTAATTAGCCATAATTAGTGAAAAACAATGCAAATCACTCACCTTAGCCACGAATAAAACTTATATCTGAAACTATCTCTGATTTGGGTCGAATCTTTATGCAACACAGAAGCTCCAACTCTGATTTGGTGCTATTGCTCCTTGATTTGACGTTGATTAGCTTAATCCTTGATTAAAAGGTGATTAGAAGGTGTTTTAGAAGTTGGAGGCCATTGTTAGGTTGAAGAGAGATAAGTGACGGCTGGAAAATGACAAGGAAAAGGTTTCTCTAATCCCAATCAGTCCTCATATAGCTCTAATCCCGAAATCCCCCAATGGGCCTAGCTGCTAATCACCCGGTTAAGCCCAATTAAGCTGTTTTTCACCTTCTAAACCTTGTTTCAGCCATATTTCCCTAATAGTAAGTCCGTTTGGCTAATGTGACCACTCTATGTAAAGGTAAACCATCATCCGGATCTAATGGAAGTGGTTTCAGGTCAAAATTCTTACCAATCAAAACTTATGGCCGAAACAAGATCAGCTAAGGGAAAAACGGTCATTTAAAAATTAGCAAAAATCGTGAACATGGGAAATGACCCCAATAGTTGTTCCCTAAAGTTACATGACTATACGACCTCGTATGAAAAAGAAATAATTTTTCTACGATCCTCTGATGCGTAGAATGCGGATCGTTACATGCGACGTATACATATTTATTTTATTTTGTAAATGCATGCTATAATCTGTTGGTAGGTAATTTTATTGTGGTAGCCATATTTGTATAGTTCTAATTACTATATGCATATGATTTAATTATATGTTTCTTGGATATGTATAATGTTACAATCATGCCTTCATGAAACTGTTTTATTAATGCAAATGGTCTATATGCTAATATGGCACTCTAGCATATGTGTATTTGGCGTGCAAACGTTAGCTGAAGGGAATTTTGTAACTTGCATTTCGAAATGTTCAAAAAAAATTGGCATAGTTCTTATATAACATTTAATTAATTTACACATATGTTATATATAAATATAATTTTCTTTTTGCATCTGTATGCAATTAAAATTACGAAAGTGAAATACATTTTGAAATGTAAAAGTGACACCGATATGATTTTCCACTTCGAATTGTAAAATCCCTTTAAACTAATTGTTTATACTAAGTCATAATGATGTTTTCCAAGAAAAACACTCTTTAGTGTCATAATAAATAGTTGTGGGTTACGCCAAAGCATAAGCATATTGTTTATTATGGTTACATGTGATAGAGTAATTATGATTCTCGAATCGTTTATACTTGAGCCTGACTAAACTAGGCTTCCCTAATAAGATTATTGGCTTAAAAACAAACAGTGTGAAATATTCAATATTTAAATGAACAAAAAAGGTTCATTATGCTATTAAAGAATTATATATGATATAATTAACATAAGATGTCTACCTAAAAGATTTATCTTGGGGATTAGCCTAAGCTAACTTAAGACATGATCAGATATGGATCTTGGCTCAATTAAATATATGTATATTGATATATAGAGGGATTTTGATTTGAGTAGGAGCATATTTTACTTAATTTATATATTCATATAAATATACAATGTTATGTATATATTTGATTATCAAAATTTGTGTGTGTGTGTGTGTGTATATATTAAACATATATGTTGCAATATCATTTGTCATTATTTTATCTTCTATAAATATTAAATTGCAAAAAACACCAATAATTTATCACTAAGATTGATCCTTAAGAAGGATAAATTGAATTAAATCAATTTTTTGACTACTTCGAAATTTGAGGATTATCCTCAAACAAAAGAAAAATGTAATTGTTTTGTATAATTAGAAGATCTGGAAAGAAAAGGGTGAAGTATGACTTCAACCAAATAAGGTATAAATGTTATAACTATCTACTTATACATCTTTGGTATTAGATACTAGATGTGGATCACATATATATGTGAACTTGCAGGAAATGAAAAATAGTAAAAATTTGGCAAAAGAAGAAGTGGACTTACATGTGGGAAATATGGGCAAATGTTTCTGCATTAACCTTAAGAAGATGTCGCTCATCCTTTCCTAACCACTGGCTTAATTGAAGAATTTAAAGATTGATGTTATGCAATTTCCATTAAAATAAATGTTATTATGTATCTAGTTTAGACAAGTTTTGATTTTCATTTGTAATAAAAGACAGTTTTCGTTCATTTTACTTAAATGAAATACCTTATGGAAATGTACAATTAGTTAACAATCCTTATAAGTCCTTAACTTTGATGTGCTTGATTATAACATAAATACTGAGCAGAATAAATTTAATGATCTAAATCTAATATACTTTTGGTGTTGTCATTTGGGCCATGTAAATGAGAAACACATGTTAAAGCTCCATAATGATGATTTTGAATTCATTTGATTCCAAATCATATGGAAAATCTTGTTTATTAGGCAAGACGAATAAAGCACCTTTCACTAGACACAACGAACAGGCTAATGGTGTTTTAAGCATTATACATAATGATGTACATAGACCAATGAATATATCAGCTAGAAGTAGGTTTTATTACTTCATTATATTTACTAATGATTTCAGTGGATATGGTTATGTGTATCTTATTAGACACAAACCTAAATCCTTTGAAAAGTTCAAGGAATTTAAGAATGAAATTCAAAAACCAACTTGAAAGGAATATAAATATCCTTCAAATAGATTGAGTAGTAGAATATTTAATCCAATAATTTATTGACTATCTAAAAGAGTATGGCTCATAACTTACTCCGTCTAGAACACAACATTGGAATGGTGTGTTTGAAAGAAGAAATCACACTTTATTAGATATGGTGCGATCAATGATAAGTCATATAGATCTTCTAATAAATTTAGGGGTAATGCCCTTGAAACAATTGCATTCATATTTAATTGTAATCCTACTAAAACGATTTTGACGGCGCCATATGAGATATGAAATAGAAAATGTCCTAGTGTGTCTTTTATGAAGATTAGGGATGTGAGGCGTTTGTTAAATATCTTGCTTCTAACAAGCTTAAACCCAAATCCAAGAGGTAATATTTTGTGGGACATCTAAAAAAGAAAATGATGTCATTTCTACAAATCTTTTGATAATAAAATGTTTATTGCTCGAACTACTATTTTTTCTGAAAGAGAACTAGTCTCTAGAAGTACCGATTGGAATAAAGTAGATCTCGGAGAGATTTGGGAACCAAAAAATACAAATGAACCTAGCATATGCAAGGAAGTTAGTGGGAGTAACATTATATTCTTGGTGTTATATATTGATAACATATTACTTATTGGGAATGATGTTAGTTTAAAGCATGAAACAGTTGTTGATTTCACAAAGGAGGCTGTTTGGATTAAGGAAGTTCATTATTGATCTTAGATCATCCATTCTTGATCCAATATATTTATATTGTGATAACAACGGGCTATTGATCAGGCTTAGAAACCAAGATCTCATTATCGACCCAAACTCATATTTAGGCAATATAATTTCGTCCGTAAAATTGTTCATAGAGGAGATATACATATCTTCAAACTATAATAAATTTAATAATAACGTTGCAAACCCACTGACTAAAACTCTGTCACGATAGAAGAATGATAGTCACACTAGTTTCATGGAAATATGATGCATGGTCGATTTACTCTAGTGCAAGTAGGAGATTGTTAGAGTTTATGACCTAGAGGCAATCCATTAGATGTGATTAATAACACTGTTGATGTTATATTTTATTTTGAATTAAAGATTCTGTTATGTTATATTTACTGTGTAATATAAATATTAAGATAATAGAAGTGCTTAGAATAATAGTAAAGAATTATATAGTTTCAAATAAGTGACTTGAGCATGAGATTATATAATATAATAATAAGTATTATAATTCTTAAATGTCTTCAGTCAAGTTTTATTGTATATAGGACAACAATAAAACATTGAGACTAGTATGTTGATTGACTGATGATCATATCTCATTGATCATTGATACATGTGATATTAATGTTAATACATAAATACATATTAGAGAATAGTGTATTAGGCTGACCCAACATGAGAAAATTTCATGGAGCACGATTAATAGCGTCATAAGTAATTCTCATAGTGACAGTGATGTAATGGTCCTCAAACCTAAAATCATTATATGTTTTATTCGAGGATATTTGAGTTTTGAAACATCAAAAGCTACTTTTAACCGAGTAGACGATATAGGTGATTATCGGATACATCTCGAATCGATTAAATAATATGAATGGTCTAGATGGAATTTAACCCTACAATATAAGTATAGATATCCATGAGCCCTCTTGATTGAGTATGATTATAAAATTCATGGCCATGCTCAAATATTGATTTGTTTTATATAATCTACTCATTGATCAAGATAAAAGGATTAAATTATAAAGAGGATGATACATTCCATGCCTCGAATTTAATCTCGGATATAATGGTTAAAAGGATTAAATTACGTTAATATGCTATCATAGAAAAAGTTGTATCGAATCGTTGATTTTATTATAACTTGGGTAACAGCGATGTACTACTAGATACCGCTCAATGTTTATAATTTAAATATAATTCGAAATATTGCCAACATTATAATAACCTATAGAGTCACACAATTAGAACGTTATTAAAAGGGAGAACCATTATTAAGAAAATATTATATATATATATATATACATCAAATGTCGATATTTATTTTGTTTGAAATGGCAAACCGAGATTATCGTTTTCATCTTTAGAGATTTCATTTGTTCTAAATAGGGAGCGGCCTCTTTCTTTATTCAACACCAGAAAAAATTGAAATCTATAAAAAGAAAAAAGGGAAATCTCACTTCGGCTAATACCGATATCTTCTCTTTTCTTCGATTCCGCTCGATGACATCGAAGCGACATTCGTGGACTTCTATAGAGGCATCGCCATTACTAGGAGCGCTTGAAATAGATTAGGTTCCAATATCGTTCAAGTTCATGGATTCTTGGATTCATCACATAAACTATGCAAACCCTAATTGGATATTTACTTTCTATTTTTTATTTTCTGCATAGAACTTGATTTATGGATTATCAAAAAATTTAAAATTCATTCCCCATTAGATCGTGGAAACCTTAACACTTAGGTCTAGGAAGAAGTCTATCCATAGACTCCCAACAACAAGTAGGCGATCTGTAGGGTCGTCCATACAATGCCTCCAAGTGAGCCATACCTATACTCGTTTGGTAGTTATTATTATACTCGAACGCTATCAACGGAAGTTGTTCCTCCTAAGTCCCTCCTAAGTCTAGGATACACAGCCTCTATAAATCCCCAAGAATCCTATTAACCCTCTACATTTGTCCATCTGTCTAAGGGTGGTAGGAAGTGCAAAGTCGTAGCTGTGTCCCCAATGCTTCTTACAGGCTCCTCCAAAATTCACTCGTAAAGAAGGGGTCTTTATAAAAACAATGCTAGAGGGAACTCCATGAAGTCAGACGATTTCACTAAGAAACATTGATGCCAATCAAGCTGCTATCCTCTTAATCTTAACCGGGGAAAAGTGAGCGCTCTTAGTCAACCAATCGACTATAACCCAAATATTGGTGTTGGCCTTCCTCGATCTGGGCAACCCATCTATAAAGTCCATTGAGGCTCTGTCGTACTTACACTATGGCACATCTAGAGGCTAAAGCAATCCATCAGGCTTTCTCTGCTCATCCTTCACCCTTTGACAAGTCATACATCTAGCCACATACTCCGCCATGTCCTTCATCCCAATCTAGTGAAAAACTATAACAACCCATAATATAAACTTAATGTAGATATAGGTTAATTTTATTTTAAAATAGAAAATAATAATTAATAATATATTAAAAGGCTGAAAATGGAATTTTGAACAATTAATAATTGGGCCATGAAAATATCGTAGTTGCATTTGTGGCAAGATTTCGATCCGTTTTCATATTTTATTTGTTGAAAATGGAGTCTGTACGCAAAAGTTATTAATTAATTAAGTTATAAGTATATATTAATACACAAAATTTGAATTTCAAATAAATATATATACAAGCTGGGAATATGTTAAATAGGATAAGCATGAAAAGAATATTTCCTTTCATTTCAAACTTATATGTATATTTTCACACAAAGTAGGGAACAAGAGTAAATTAACTAAGGGAAGAAATTAAGAGAATTAACCAAGGAATAATAAAAAAGTAATGTACAGGAGACATTTTCTACTGGGCTGGACCCGGAAGGGGTATCGACCGCCCCTCTAGGAGGAGTGTCGACTGTCAGGTCAGCCAACCTCCTAGGGAGGGTGTAGACCGCCCTTTTACAAAGAAGCCCAGTGAGGGTTGTTTTATGTATGGAATTATTTATAAATACTATCAATCAGACTGCTTAGATTTAATCAATTAAATCCAATGGTTTGAAAACATGATATCAATTATAAAAAGAGCACCAACCCCTCACTCCGAACCCTATCTCCATTCTCTTCCCTACCTCCGCTATGCCTTTCTTCCATTTCTAAATCTTCGAAAAAGAAAATAGGTTCTTCTTCTATCTTCTTAATCTATTTTCATTTCCTCTGTCCTATCCCGATTAGATTTATATTTTTAAATATTCTGAGATTTAGATTTATATATATACAAATTCTAGTATATGTGATTCATACATACATACATATATATATATATATATATATATATATATATATATATTAAAAGGCCACGTTAATGGCAACTGGTGATTTTTCACCAGATTTCGTCATGCGCGAGTGTCCTCACCGTCTTTCTTAATTTTCCTTCTCTGATTTCTTTTAATCGAATTACTTCAGAAACCTTCAATGATTTCTCATTGATAATACTTCATTTTTCCATCTCTTTTTCACACCTATAGTCAGATCTGAAAATTTTACTTTACTTTTTAAACCCCAGTTTAGGCTTCGACTTCCATCTTCGTCCTCGATTCGTTTGACCAGGTTTGTTACTCTCCAAATTCTGCAATCGTGGAAGCCTAACCCAAGAATAGCCCTATACATATATGCTTAAAAGGGATCCACAACCGATTTGAATATGGCGAAAAACTGGAGAACAAGACATCTGGAGAATTGGGATCTGACATTGTCGGCGCAAATGTTAAATCACTTCCGATTCTTCATAACCGTTTCTGCTGTTCTTTCAATATTTTCGAGCTGTATGTGTTTGAATCTAAAATTTAGAACATTTGCGTTTGGGTTTTTGGGTTTTGTTGGTCTATGATCTGAATAGATCTGGTCTATCGATATTGTCTTCTTCATGATATTGTTTACGAAAGACCTTCTATGTGATGAGCAGCAGATAATCAAGGGCTTATGGATAGTATGAAATAGGGGATTAGCGATGGAAGATCTAGCTCCTTATTTCTTTACTTTAGATGATTTTCTGTTATCATTGAATTTCATCAATTTTAATCAAGCCTTCCATTTAAATTCCGATTTTGATCCAGATCGGTTTTTTTCCAGTTCTCGCTGATGGCTAAAACCCAAGATCTGCTCTAGATCTGAAAAGTTTAAATCGCCTTTATATCCCTAAACATTACATAGTACCAGACTATTGGATTGTAGATTTTCATCCTCTGGATTTTTCATGTTGGTCTCTTATGTTTTCAGTATCATTTAATCTCAGTTAATGCTCTTTGATATGTTCTTGCTATATTTTGTGATGATTCTGAAGTAGCTAGCTTCTGCGAATATTTTACCCAAATTTATACAGGGTGTATGTTATATGTTTGGGGATATTTTGCTGGATAATATGATTTTCTTCCCTAAATGGTGATCAGTATAATGATATATTGCTTCTGTTGTGTTTATATAGGAGGTAAAACATGATAGGTAAACACAGCAAGATAAAAGCAGATTCCACTCTCATACTCAGATTCATTCAGATGTTGTTGATTTCTAGTATTGATAATGGCTTTTAGATTGACTACGGTTGATTCGGGCACTAAGATTGATTCACAGCATTGTGAGTCATCAACCAGATTTAGTGTGTTGGATTTGACTGTTAATGATCTAGGTGCTATTTTTATTTTTTGAGCTGATTTTGTTTAGTGGGTGGTCTGAATGATATGGGGCAGAATGCTGCTGGTTTCCAATCAGTATAAGCAAGCAATCATATTTCTGTGTTTTAGAAGTAGTAGTGCTGGATTGCCTTGCATTTAGGTTATAGTTAGTAAGGATGGGAAGAATGTTATATGGTTATACAGGTCTGAACCATAGAAGGATCAGTGTTGACATTTGGCTCAAGAGGAGTCATGTGAGGTGCAAAAAGTGACGGAAGCAGGTCGATGGCTTCTTCATGGGTCTTTTATCACTAGTTAGGTTATTTTACATGTAATTTCAGTTTTTTTCTTTTCTGCTTTGCTTATGTAAAGGTTAGAATGCTAACCTCTTTCTTGTATTCTTTTTTTAGTGGAAACAAAGTGAACCAATTTTCAATATATATATATATATATATATATATATATATATATATATTTATCTAAAAGGTTGGAGCTTGTTCGCTCTCGAAGGCCAAATTCGTACTTTTATCCACCCAATTCTCTTGTTGCTTCTTCTTATAACTATGTAAGTGGAACCCAAATAAGTTAATTTTTTTTAAATTTGATAGTTATAGATTTGGATTGTTGTGCCTTAGGGGATTTGGGATATACGAAAAGAAAACATGATTAAACCCCCGAATGTTCCATTTATTCTATTTTTCGTAGAAATGTTCTATCAAGATATATTTGGGTTTTGGGATATTGTGATAATAAAAGAAGACCATAATTCTTTTGTATGATTTTCTATATCATTTGGATTTTTGTATTTTTTAGATTCCTTTTTATTCTATTTTCATGAAAATTCACATGTTTGGTTTTTGGGTAAAAGATTAAGATTTGGATAGTTTGTAAATATAACAGGTTCGAATCTCTATTTTCAAAATGGGGAATTTGAACGTATTATTTACTGTATATCTAAATATTATTTTTTACGTATAAACAAACATAAAAAAAGGAATCTATTAAAAAATAAGGGTTATAAACAGATATGGTTAGCGTTGTGTTCATCTTTTATTGTTGTAATAATCAATTTAAAACCAGGGTTGCAAGTTTATATGTTATAGTGATTTTTTTTCCCATTTTATTGTCATATTCACACTTATGTTATGGTTAAGGGGAAATATGGGAAAATGGCTTGTACATCTTAAGGACTTTATAGGATTAACATTTCAATTATGTGGTAAGGACGTTAATCTCATTAACTAAATTTAGGTTTATATTTACATATATATTTATAACATAATCAACATATATAAATATTGAATATAGTAGACCCCACTATATAAATTTTTGAAGAAAGAGATCATATTTTTAGGTTGTCTCGGGGAATGGATTAATAGTAGACCCCACTAAGGTTGAAGCTATTCAAGAGTGGAAGATACCTCGAAATGTGACTAGGGTTAGAAGCTTCCTTGGGTTAGCAAATTATTATAGAAAATTTATCAAGGACTTCGCAAAGATTGCTACCCCACTAACCCAATTGAAAAAGAAGGATCATAAGTTTATTTGGACTGAGAAGTTCGGGAATAACATTGAGATATTGTAGGAATCTCTCATAAGTGCACCTATTTTGAATATCCCGAATGGAGCCAAGATGTTCATTGTTTTTACGATGCATGTAGGACAGGATTAGGAGCAGTCCTCATGCCAGTGGGTAGAGTAGTTGCCTACGCAAGTAGAAAAATCAAGGGTCATAAGAAAAGGTACCCCATCCATGATTTGGAGTTAGTAGCAGTGGTTTTCGCTCTCAAGATGTGGAGGCATTATCTTCTTAGAGATAAGTTCGAGTTATTCACAGATTATAAGTTACTAAGGTATTTGTTTTCTTAGATTAATCTAAACCTTTGGCAATAGATATGGATGAAATATCTTGCATCTTTTGATTTCACCATTCAGTATACCCCCAGGAAGGGTAATTTTTTGGTCGATGCTTTAAGATGGAAGTGTGTTGTCCATAATGCGATCATTGAGTAGAGGCAGCTAGAGTTTCTCTCTAGTTTTAATTTGCAACCAACATAAGGTGGCTCAAGGGTTTCTTGGAGCGATGGAGATAAAACTAAATTTATTGGAAAGAATCAAGAATATGCAAGATCTTGATGATGAGTTGAGGGTGTTAAAGGAAAATTTTCTAAGGGAAATTTTTTCCCCTTATTCTTGTAGGTATTGTATTGATAGTAGTGATAGCTTGAGAGGGGACGGTCGGATTTGTGTCCCTAAGAGTTTGGATCTTAGGAAGGGATTCTAGAAGAATGCCATAGGTTAAGGATGACCATTCACCCAGGAGGTGATAAAATGTTTAAGGGCATGAAAAGGAGTTTCTATTGGGAAGGCGTGAAGAGAGACATGGCAGAGTTTGTTTCTAGATGCTTAACCCACTAAAGATTAAAGGTGGAAAAAGGGAAAATTGGAGGACTTTTGTTGCCGCTATAGGTTCTCACTTGGAAATGGGAGCACGTTTCTATGGATTTTATTGATGGGATTCCTATGAGTAAGAAAGGGAATGAGGCCATTTGGGTGATAGTGGACCAATTAACGAAGACCACCCATTTTGTAACAACCAGGAAAATCAGAACCAATTTAAAATTTTAATTTTTGCTATTTCAGTGAATTTTGAGTACTTAAAATAAATTATTTTAAATAATAAAGATTAAAATTTATTTAAATCGAAGTTGGAATGAATATATTTATTTTAATTTTTAAAAGAAATTAGAAATAGCACGATAGTTTGAAATTTTGAATCTGAACTTTGACTGAATGTACAGGATTCAAAATGAAACGGATTTTAGTGAAACCAAAAATATCTAAATCTGTTTAAAATTATCTTTCCAACGAATCCAAAAAAATCAAAATTTCATAGCGGGAATAAAAAGTTATGGCCAGTTGAATATTCAAAATAGTGGTTATGGAATATAGTATAATTTATAGGCCGTATAAATGGCCATTTTACAAACGACCTCCGTTTTCAACGAAACCACTTTTTTCGGATCCGGAATGTCAAATTATTGATAAGTTTAATTTTTTTGAATTTTTGGAATTAATTTGTGAGCGTGGTAAATTAAACTCTGATTTGATAATTTCTATTGAATTTGATCGACCGTTAAAAAGGCCATTTTTCAAACGTCTCCAAATTCGATGAAATTAATTTTGTTAGGATCGTATCGTCAAAACATAGCTAGATTTATTTTTCAGGAATTTTCGGAGTCCGTATGTGGCCTCGGTGAATTTAAATGTACGATCAAATTAATTTAATAAAGGATTTAAATTTTAAAATAAAGAAATCAGCCCAAGTACAATCGTTTGGGCTGATGGGACCTAGCCCAATGGTTCCGGAACAGGGGAAATTAGGTAAAGACAACTTTTGTTGGGCTGGATTTGGAGAGTAACGGGCTATTCTTTTATTAAATAATTATTTAATATAAAATATACTGTATAAAATACGGTGGAATACTCTAACCCTAATACATAATACACGGTCGCCACCTTCTTCCTTTTCAATGGCCACCACGCTTCAGATTTAAATCCCTAATTTCTTCTAATCCACAACAAATTGGACCAAGGTTCTTAAGGCAATATTGTTGTGCTCCTTTCACTCTTCAATTCTGTACGGTCTGATCTTCCGTCGGTGGCACGAACTCCGAAAACCGAACCCAGGAACTCGCGCCATTGGCAGCTGTGACGGCCCGCCCCGCACCAGCCTGCATTTCCTCGATAGGTGCGCTGTACACATGCCCAACTAGCACGGAACGGTCATCAAAGAAAGGAAAGAAGGGAACGAACTAATCAAGAACCTGTAGAGTGTCTCACAGCGCATGGAGTAAAATATAATAATAATAACATACTTTACATAAAACAGGTGAGACAGTGTATAAGCTGATAACTAAAACCAACATCAACATCAGAGCAGCGGAAATCCAAATACATCTTATTACAACTTTTCAAATTTACTGTCTCTAAACAAAAGAAAGCTAAAGTAGAAGATGCACCACCAATGCCCAAGCAGTGATCTTCAACAACACATGGAGAATACTATATATATATTACGTGGAAGCCTCCTGCTCGTCTCCGGATCATCTACCCGTGCATCACCAGCTAACCTGTCTCTAGTCTGCTCGTGTGAGCACCCAGAGTAATAAGAGGAGACATAAAACTCTGGGTCAGATATAAAGCCTGGTATGAGCGATAAGCATCTAAACAGAACAATAACAGGTATACTAAACCATACCTGAACCTGGACCTGCAACCAAAGAGTTAGTACCACATACCGTACAGTACTCTAAGGTGCCATAAATAGTGTAAAGAATACGGGGGTGGGGTGTGCATGTCATAATGATAGCAAACAAATCATCCATAGCAACCATCCTCACATCTCTCACTCAGTGCGTAAAGCATACGATGTCCACCACTGTCAATCACTAGACCCATCGAAGTAGTGACGGAGTTCAACTTGTACAACTACTGCTACTACCAAGCTTACCACATGGAATCATGACCAAATCTTTACAAATGTCCCCACTTCATTGGTTTATAGCCCTTTAGTCGTACATAGGCCATTGCAGCCCTGAATCCGTTCACGTACTTCCCATGCATAGTGATCCAAAGTCATAAACATCGACTACCCCTTGGCACACGTCCCGCAGCAAAGCCCAATCATGAAGTGAACTCATCGGTTCCCAACTGGATCCTGAGCTCTAACTTTCCATATTGGACTACCTTTGCATCTCGGGTTATTGGTCAATACTGGGTCGGGTCGGGTTCCTTTCAAGCCATCGGTTCGGGTCGGGTGTCCATTCTGAGTCGGGTCGGTGTGTTGTCCTCCCCTGTAGCGGTTCGGTTCAGGTTTCCGGCATTATGTCGGTTCGGGTCGGGTGTCCTCCTCCGGGTCGAGTTGGGTGCCATCTCCCTTCCAGTTCATGCTTCCACCCCGATTCACTCCCTCGTTCTTCACGTGCTCCGATCCGATCCCTCCTTCTTCATCCGATCCGATCCCAGTTCAATTAGCGTGACCTTCCTTCTTGCCAGTTCTCCCAAGTGTCAAGTTCCGATCCGAGCCCTTCGTCCCTAAGTCGATCCGATCCCCAGCTTAACCAACATGGCCTTCCTTTTTTCCAAGCCTCTTTTGTGCCAGACTCCAGTTTGGGTCGGGTTCCTTGCCCAGGTCTCCAATCCGATCCGAGCCCATATCCGATCCAATCCGAAACCCTGCACAACTTTCTGCAACTTTTTCCAGCAACTTGTTTACGCCATCCGACGACGTTTTCGACAAATCTAACTATACTAATCAATCACAAATCATCCCAAACAGTCATAGCAACATAACAAACTAACCACAAACACCAAAACAATGAATTTACATGTCAAAATGGATCAAATATACCCAAAACCCCATATTCTCCCTTAAGCATGTTTAAGCAAAACTAATCATAGGATTTACAAAACTTAACCAAATTAAACCAAATTTCTACCAGAGGCATAAAATATTATTTTCGAATTTATAGATATTTTCCAGAATTTATTAGTGTGTAAATTCGCTAATCTTCACTAATTACCCTTAATTAACTGTAATTAGTGTCAAAACAATGCTAATCACTCACCTTGGCCACAAACGAAATTCTCAGAATTGAAACCTTGCTGATTTGGGCGAATACTGATGTCTAACAGCATCTCCAACCTTGCTTTCGTGTTTTCTCTCCTTAATTTGATGTAGATTAAGCCAAAACTTGATTAGAAAGTGATTAGAAGGTGATTTGGGTGTTGGAGGCCATTGCTAGGGTTGCAAGAAAGAAAGTGGCGGCTGGGAAATGAGGATAAGATCGTTCTCTAACTGATTTCAGCCTCCTCCTTACCCTAATCCCGGAATCCCCCATTGGGCCTAGCTGTTAATCACCCGGTTAAGCCCAATTAAGCTGTTTTTCACCATCTGAAACTTGTTTTAGCCATATCTCCCAAACGGTGAGTCTGTTTGACTAATGTGACCACTCTACGGAATTGTAAACCATCATCCGGAGCCAATGGAAGTGGTTTCAGGTCAAAATTCCTTTCCGGTCAAAAGTTATGGCCAAAACAGTAATAACTAGGGGTAAAATGGTCATTTAAAAATCGGGAAACATCATGAACATGAGAAATGACCCTAATAGTAGTCTCCCAAAGTTACATGACCATACGAATTCGTATGTGAAAGAAATAAATATTCTACGATCCTATGATGCGTAGAATACGGGTCGTTACACTCTCCCCCCTTAAGAAATTTCGTCCCCGAAATTCCTTAACCCAAAACATACAAAAGATCCTGCATGCCTAACAGTCACATACAACAATCAAACATGCAAAACAAGCAAACAGGCCTATCCTAGCATGCAGAAAACTAAATCGAAGTCAAAATCTTACCAGGCAAAGAGTTCTGGATATGTCTTCCTAATGTTCTCCTCTGTCTCCCAAGTACAATCATTCTCGTCCTCGCTCCACTGAACCTTGACTAGCTTCACCGCCTTCCTTCGAAGTTGCTTCATGTCGTACTCGACAATACGGGCCGGCTTGCGGTTCCCAACCGCCTCGGGTTCTACTTCGAAGTCCTCTAACTGATCAGGTGAAATAGTCATATCTGAGTCGTGGACGAACTTCCTTAGTTGGGAAACATGAAATACATTGTGAACTCCCGCCATCTTCTCTGGTAAGTCAACTCTATATGCCAAATTTCCGACAGGTTCAAGAACAGGGAATGGGCCAACAAATCTTGGTGCCAACTTGCCTCTCCTGCCAAATCGTATTACGCTCTTCAACGGGGAAATCTTGACAAACACCAAGTCACCAATGGAAAATTTTTGGTCTCTTCTCCTCTTATCAGCATAACTCTTCTGCCTATCTTGGGAAGCCTTCATTCGTTGTTGAATGATCTTGATCTTGCCTGAAGTTTCCCTCACCACATCTGGCCCAAGCACAAACTTCTCGCCAGTCTCTATCCAACATGATGGTGAGTTGCACGGTCTTCCGTACAAAGCTTCAAACGGAGCCATACCGATACTGGATTGGTAGCTATTGTTATATGCAAACTCTACTAGATGCAAATGGTCATCCCATGATCCACCAAAATCCAATACACAAGCTTTCAAGAGATCTTCCAAAATACGATTCACCCTCTCCGTCTGACCGTCGGTCTGAGGATGATATGCGGTACTGAGATGTAACTCTGACCCTAGAACCTCTTGTAAGCTCTTCCAAAACCCACTAGTGAACAACGGGTCTCGGTCACTCACAATGCTTTTAGGTACTCCATGAAATCTCACTACCCACTTCATATACAATTTTGCTAATTTAGCTGCCGTTCTGGTCGATTTGACTGGTATAAATCTTGCACTTTTAGTCAATCAGTCCACAATCACCCAAATGCTATCATGTCCCGATCTAGTCCTTGGTAAACCATCGATGAAATCCATCGAGACTTGCTCCCATTTCCATTCGGGAATTTCTAAGGGTTGTAACAACCCACTAGGCTTCTTTTGCTCGGCTTTAACTAGCTGGAAATTCATGCATTTGGATATAAACCTCCCAATGTCTCTTTTCATCCCTTCCCAGTAGTAGGTCTGCTTCATGTCTCGATACATCTTATTACCACCGGGGTGTATAGTCAGTTTTGAGTGATGACATTCTCTAAGCACTTCATCTCTCAATCCATTGACATTGGGTACAACAAGCTTTCCATTCTTTCTAAGCCATCCTTCTCGATCAAGCCCATACTTGTTCATCTCCTCATCGATACCCATCTCTAACTTGGAGATGATTTTCAATAGGTTAGGATCGTTCCTTTGACTAGAGCCGATCCGCTCAATCAAAGTGGGTCTGATCATCAAACTTGTTAACATTTCTGGATCCAATTCGCACTTTGGTCTGAAATCATACCCAGCGATGTACTCCAGTTGCTTCCATTCTAGAAACAGAGCCCCTAAGCTGGCATGTCTCCTACTCAATGCATCAGCCACCGCATTGCCCTTTCCCGGTGTATATGCGATGTCAAAATCATAGGAAGCCAAGAATTCTAACCACCTTTGTTGCCGGAGATTTAGATCCTTCTGGGAGAAGAGATACTTCAACGATTTATGATCGGTAAACATCTCAAATCTTTCTCCCAAGAGATAGTGTCTCCACATCTTTAACGCGAACACGATCGCTGCCAATTCCAAATCATGGGTAGGGTATCTTTTCTCGTGCGGTTTCAATTGCCGACTTGCATAAGCTACAACCCTACCGCCTTGCATCAATACAGCACCCAGTCCGGTACCACAGGCATCCATGTATACCGTCATCTCTTCATTCCCCTTAGGAATGACTAACACTGGTGCGTATGTCAACTTGTCCTTTAGACTCTTGAATGCATTCTCGCACCTTTCATCCCAGACAAAAGCTTGATTCTTCTTGGTCAACTGGGTCAATGGTGCTGCTATCTTGGAGAAACCTTGGATAAACTTACGATAATATCCAGCTAACCCCAAGAAACTTCTTACATCTGTTGCATTCTAGGGCGTAGGCCAATCCTGTACCGTAGCCACCTTCGCCGGGTCCACGGCAATACCATTCTCGGAAACAACATGGCCCAAGAACCTCACTTCCCTCCTCCAGAAGTGACACTTAGAAAACTTTGCTTTCAATTGGTGTTTTCTCAACACCTCCATCACTATTCTTAAATGTTCCTTGTGTTCTTCCTCTG
Organism: Allium sativum; assembly: GCA_030737875.1. Classification (NCBI taxonomy): domain Eukaryota; kingdom Viridiplantae; phylum Streptophyta; class Magnoliopsida; order Asparagales; family Amaryllidaceae; genus Allium; species Allium sativum. Next base: position 440,936,819 of record CM060925.1, on the reverse strand, counting down.
TCCTCGAGTAGACCAAAATATCATCAACGAACACAAGGACAAACTTATTCAACTGATCTCTGAATACCCTATTCATAAGATCCACAAAATATGTTGGGGCATTGGTCAGCCCGAATGGCATGACCAACTACTCATAGAATCCAGACGGCGTTCGAAATGCCGTTTTAGCTATACTCTCAGCTTCCACTCTAAGCTGATGAAAACCTGTCGCGAGATCCAACTGAGAAAATACTCTCGCGCCACTCAACTGATCGAACAAATCATCTATCCACGGTAGAGGATACTTGTTCTTCCTCGTCACTTTATTCAACTCGCGGTAGTCTACACACAAACGAAGGGAACCATCCGCCTTGGTAGAAAACACAACTGGTGCTCCCTATTCAGAAACACTCCTTCTGATAAATCCCTTCTTCAAAAGATCGCTGACTTGCACCTCGAGCTCTCGCTGCTCCCTTGGTGCCATACGACGAAGTGGCATCACTATAGGTCTGGCGTCTTTCACCAAATCAATACGGAACTCAATCTCTCGATGTGGTGGAAGCCCGGTCACTTCTTCGAAAACATCCGGATACTGGCCAACCACGGGCAAACCTGACAACTCACTATGCGGAATGTCGAGGGAGTTTAGAAAACTAGCCAATACCCCCTCACTGGGTAGACCACCAAACACTATCCTCCGCCCATCATCCGCTCTAGCTGTCACCAAAAAGCCCTCACAGTCTACCACCACCCCGTATCTTCGGAGCCAATCTACTCCCAAAATAATGCCAAACCTAGTAAAGCCCAAAACAAAGCAATCACAAACAAACATGCATCCATGACTCGATAAGACCACATTACGACAAATCATGCTAAGGCTAGTCGAACCACCAATCGGGTTCGTCACTACTAAAGGTCTATCGACAATCTCGGGCTCCAATCCCAACCTATCTACCAGGTCACTAGATATGAAAGAACTGGAAGCTCCGGTATCAAACAAAACTCTAACAGGAACATCATAAACAAAAAGCATACCTTGAATGACGACATTCTTTCCCTTCTCCGCCGCAGTTGTGGCATTAGACGAAGAAGGAATAGCATTAAGGGCATAGGCTTTCACCATTTTCTTTTCTTTAGGGGGTTGCAGACACTTGTCCTTGTGATGTCCCATTTGGCCACAGTTGAAGCACTTCCTATCCGCTAGCTTGGCCCGACAATTACTAGCATAATGGCCCTTCTTACACAGCTGAAGCACTCAACATCTTGCTTATTATTTTTCTTCTGGCCATCCTTAGTCTGGTTCTGCTTTCTCTTGTTCTGGGAACCACCCTTGCCTCCACCACTTGCTTGTGGCTTTGGCTCATCTGCGGATGCATCCTCAGTCTTCGGCTTAGGGTAGAGACTTTCTGATCTCAATGCTTTCCCCACAATCGATTCAAACGTCTCATCGATGTGGTTAATAAGCCTTTCCCCCAAGTACTGATCCAAACCAGTTATGAATTTCTCATTCTTCTTCTCGGCAGTATCAATAAGAGATAACCCATACTTCGACAAATTGTCGAATTCAGCAATATACTCCGAGACAGCTCTGCCATTCTGCTTGAGCTCCAAGAATTTCTTAAACAGCACTGACTTCTGAGCAGCTGGAATGAACTTCTCGCTAAAGCGAGCCTCAAACTGCTCCCAAGTAACCTGATCTTCGGGAGTAGCTGCCTTTATAGTATTCCACCCATTCATTGCCCGCCCTTGCAACTGACGGGACGCTAGCTTTCTCTTCATCGCATCCTCGATACTCAAATCCTCGAAGATACGTTCGCAACTATCCAACCAATCTTGAACATCCGTGGCCGACTCCGTTCCATGAAACGGCTTCCCACCAAGACTAGTATAATCCTTGTTCAGCTTGGCAAAGTCGACCCTCGGTGCCTGCACTATTGGACCCCCACCATTTCCACCATTGGGAGCTGCCCTCTACACGTCCCTAAGCATCTCTCTCACGAGGTCAGTAAACATCGTCCTCATGTCAGCAGCATTCCTATTATTGGCCCCTCTACCGGTACCTCTAACATATCGGCTCATCGTCAATCTGGAAAAGGAAACGATTAACGACCCCATAGTGGTGCTAGTGCAGTACGACTTCATTCTTATACTACTAATAGTATATATATATATATAGCTTTTAAAAACCAAAGTAATCACAATTACGCTCTCTCGTATACGTATACTATCTCTCCCTGATAACTTCCCTAGGTTAACTACGCAACCTAGAGCTCTGATACCAAGTGTGACGGCCCGCCCCGCACCAGCCTGCATTTCCTCGGTAGGTGCGCTGTACACATGCCCGACTAGCACGGAACGGTCGTCAAAGAAAGGAAAGAAGGGAACGAACTAATCAAGAACCTGTAGAATGTCTCACAACGCATGGAGTAAAATATAATAATAATAACATACTTGACATAAAACAGGTGAGACAGTGTATAAGCTGATAACTAAAACCAACATCAACATCAGAGCAGCGGAAATCCAAATATAGCTTATTACAACTTTTCAAATTTACTGTCTCTAAACAAAAGAAAGCTAAAATAGAAGATGCACCACCAATGCCCAAGCAGTGATCTTCAACAACACAGGGAGAATACTATATATATATTACGTGGAAGCCTCCTGCTCGTCTCCGGATCATCTACCCGTGCATCACCAGCTAACCTGTCTCTAGTCTGCTCGTGTGAGCACCCAGAGTAATAAGAGGAGACATAAAACTCTGGGTCAGACATAAAGCCTGGTATGAGCGATAAGCATCTAAACAGAACAATAACAGGTATACTAAACCATACCTGAACCTGGACCTGCAACCAAAGAGTTAGTACCACATACCGTACAGTACTCTAAGGTGCCATAATAAATAGTGTAAAGAATACGGGGGTGGGGTGTGCATGTCATAATGATAGCAAACAAATCATCCATAGCAACCATCCTCACATCTCTCACTCAGTGCGTAAAGCATACGATGTCCACCACTGTCAATCACTAGACCCATCAAAGTAGTGACGGAGTTCAACTTGTATAACTACTGCTACTACCAAGCTTACCACATGGAGTCATGACCAAATCTTTACAAATGACCCCACTTCATTGGTTTATAGCCCTTTAGTCGTACCTAGGCCATTGCAGCCCTGAATCCGTTCACGTACTTCCCATGCATAGTGATCCAAAGTCATAAACATCGACTGCCCCTTGGCACACGTCCCGCAGCAAAGCCCAATCATGAAGTGAACTCATCGGTTCCCAACTGGATCCTGAGCTCTAACTTCCCATATTGGACTACCTTTGCATCTCGGGTTATTGGTCAATACTGGGTCGGATCGGGTTCCTTTCAAGCCATCAGTGCGGTTCGGGTGTCCATTCTGAGTCAGGTCGGTGTGTTGTCCTCCCCTGTAGCGGTTCGGTTCGGGTTTCCAGCATTATGTCGGTTCGGGTCGGGTGTCCTCCTCCGGGTCGGGTCGGGTGCCGTCTCCCTTCCAGTTCGTGCTTCCGCTCCGACCCGCTCCCTCGTTCTTCACGTGCTCCGATCCGATCCCTCCTTCTTCATCCGATCCGATCCCAGTTCAATTAGCGTGACCTTCCTTCTTGCCAGTTCTCCCAAGTGTCAAGTTCCGATCCGAGCCCTTCGTCCCTAAGTCGATCCGATCCCCAGCTTAACCAACATGGCCTTCCTTTTTGACAAGCCTCTTTTGTGCCAGACTCCAGTTTGGGTCGGGTTCCTTGCCCAGGTCTCCAATCCGATCCGAGCCCATATCCGATCCGATCCGAAACCCTGCACAACTTTCTGCAACTTTTTCCAGCAACTTGTTTACGCCATCCGACGACGTTTTCGACAAATCTAACTATACTAATCAATCACAAATCATCCCAAACAGTCATAGCAACATAACAAATTAACCACAAACACCAAAACAATGAATTTACATGTCAAAATGGATCAAATATACCCAAAACCCCATATTCTCCCTTAAGCATGTTTAAGAAAAACTAATCATAGGGTTTACAAAACTTAACCAAATTAAACCAAATTTCTACCAGAGGCATAAAATATTATTTTCGAATTTATAGATATTTTTCCAGAATTTATTAGTGTGTAAATTCGCTAATCTTCACTAATTACCCTTAATTAACTGTAATTAGTGTCAAAACAATGCTAATCACTCACCTTGGCCACAAACGAAATTCTCAGAATTGAAACCTTGCTGATTTGGGCGAATACTGATGTCTAACAGCAGCTCCAACCTTGCTTTCGTGTTTTCTCTCCTTAATTTGATGTAGATTAAGCCAAAACTTGATTAGAAGGTGATTTGGGTGTTGGAGGCCATTGCTAGGGTTGCAAGAAAGAAAGTAGCGGCTGGGAAATGAGGATAAGATCATTCTCTAACTGATTTCAGCCTCCTCCTTACTCTAATCCCGAAATCCCCCATTGGGCCTAGCTGTTAATCACCCGGTTAAGCCCAATTAAGCTGTTTTTCACCATCTGAAACTTGTTTCAGCCATATCTCCCAAACGGTGAGTCCGTTTGGCTAATGTGACCACTCTACGGAATTGTAAACCATCATCCGGAGCCAATGGAAGTGGTTTCAGGTCAAAATTCCTTTCCAGTCAAAAGTTATGGCCAAAACAGTACCAACTAGGGGTAAAATGGTCATTTAAAAATCGGGAAAAATTATGAACATGGGATGACCCCAATAGTAGTCTCCCAAAGTTACATGACCATACGACTTCGTATGTGAAAGAAATAAATATTCTACGATCCTATGATGCGTAGAATACGGGTCGTTACAGCAGCATACTCTGATCGAGTTTTACGTGGAGACACCCCCTGGCACGCGTTTCGAGGCTCGAGGAGGTGGCTGCATCGGATCAGACTATGGTGCCTCGTTGTTCGTGCAAAGTGGAAACCTAAAATTGAAGAATTGGGTATACGATCATGGCCTTTGTCTGATAACAGGAAGAAGAAGGTGTTTTAAAATATATTATTTAATTAATTTAATTTAAAATGTTATGAATACAAAATAAATCATATCTCACTCATATGAACTCGAAACTGAACAATTTCATATCCGCTACGATCGTGAGTCCGAGATCTACACTCCAGGATTGACTAGAACCAATTCTGAGCAAATCGAATTTTGGCCAAAATTTCAGATCTGAACCATTCAGATTTAAACGACAGTGAGAAATCTATTTATTTCCTTTTTTAAATAATTAGAAATAATTATGATTTTATTGTCTCCAATCTATAGTTAATCCCTATGTATTATGATTCACGATTTGATTTGTGGTGGATGTAGTATGTAGATATAATTGTTTAGTGATATTTTGTGGTGATTAAATTATTAAAGCATATATTGGGTTGTGATGAAATAATTAAAACCTACAAATCATTTTGTTGTAATAAATTGAGTAAAACAAAAATCTATAATTTTTGTTTAGATAAAATGATCAAATTTTGTCTATTTGTTGAATTAGAATTTTCAACAAATTGGAAAACATCAGTTTTTGTTTATTTGTTGAATTAAAATTTTAAACAAATATGAAAACCCCAATTTTGTCTATTTGTTGAATTAGAATTTTCAATAAATTGGAAAACGTTAGTTTTTGTTTATTTGTTGAATTAGAATTTTCAACAAATACGAAAACACTAATTTTTATCTATTTGTTGAATTAAAATTTTCAATAAACAAGAAACATCAAATTTTATCTATTTATTGAATTGGAATTTTCAACAAATAGAAGACATCAATTTTTGTCATTTTGTTGAACTAAGAGTTTTCAACAAAAATGAAGTATCACCTTTATTACATTTTGTTGGAATTAAATTTGCAATAAAAATGAATCATACATTTTGTCACTTTGATTGAATTAGAATTTTCAATCAAAATGAAATATTCCCTTTTATACATTTTGTTGAATCAAAATTTTCAAAAAAAAAATGAAGTGATTGAATTAGGATTTTCTATCAAAATGAAATATCACTTTCGTTATTTGATTGAGTTAGAATTTTCAATCAAATGATATATACACTTTTGTTAATTGATTAAGTTAGAATTTTCAATCAAAATGAAATATTAGCTTTTGTCATTTGATTGAATTAGAATTATCAATCAAAATGAAATATACACTTTTGTTATTTGATTGAATTAGAATTTTCAATCAAAATGAAATATCACTTTTGTTATTTGATTGATTTAGAATTTTCAATCAAAATGAAATATACACTTTTGTTATTTGATTAAATTAGAATTATCAATCAAAATGAAATATACACTTTTGTTATTTGATTTAATTAGAATTTTCAATCAAAATGAAATATACACTTTTGTTATTTGATTGAGCTAGAATTTTCAATCAAAATGAAATATACACTTTTGTTATTTGATTGAATTAGAATTTTCAATCAAAATGAAATATACACTTTTGTTATTTGATTGAGTTAAAATTATCAATCAAAATGAAATATACAGTTTTGTTATTTGATTGAGTTAGAATTTTCACTGAAATTGAAATATCAAATTTTGTCATTTTGTTGAATCAGAGTTTTCAACAAAAATGAAATGTAAATTTCTATCATTTTATGGAATTATTATAAAAATAGAAATGTTCATGTTTTTTAAAAATAAGAACATTACATTAAAAAGTTCACATTTTAATGTAATGTTAGAATATAGAAAATGTACATGTTTTGAATAAAAACATGATTTCATTAAAATATACATTTTTTAGCGTCAAGAATGAAATATAGAAAATGTTCATGTTTTGAATAAAAACACGATTTAAAAAAAATTCATAATTTAGTATCAAGAATGAAATATAGAAAAATGTTAATGTTTAGGATAAAAACATGATTACCTTGAAATTAACATTTTTAATGTAATGTTATAAAAATAAGAAAAGTGTTCATGATTTAAAATCAAAACATGATTACATTAAAAAAATATGTTAGAAATTAGAAAGATTCATGTTTTAAAATGAAAACATGTGTTGCATTAAAAATTCACCTTTTTATGTAATAATAGAAATATAGAAAGGATTCATGTTTTAAAATGAAAACATGTTTTACATTAAAAACTCACTTTTAATGTAATAATAGAATGTAGATAAATATTCATTTTTAAAATAAAAACATGTTTTACAGTAAAAACTCACTTTTTAATGTATAAATAGAGTGTAGACAAAGATTCATGTTTTAAAATAAAACATGTTTTACATTAAAAATTCACTTTTTAATGTAATTGTAGAAGTTGGACAAATATGCACGTTTTAATATAAAAACTTGTTTTACATTAATTTTTTTTTAATGAAATGAATGAATCACTAGAAAATGTTTATTTTTAAAACAAAGGCATGTTAACATTAAAAATATCATTTTTATAAAAGAATGATTTATGTAAAAATTGTTCATAGTTGAATAAAGTGTTGAAACATTAAAATCATAATTTTTAACGTAAAGTTTGATTTATTGGAAATATTGACTGTTTGAATAAAAATGTTACAACATTAAAATTTCATTTTTAATATATAAGTGACTCGGTAGAATACGTATATTAGAGAACATTTGTATGTTAAAACATTATTTTTAACATGCTAGTAAGGAGGAAATGAAAACATCGCTTTCATACATGTTGTTTAAAAATCGAACAATTAACAAATTGAAAAATCAAAAATATGTATGTTAGGTTACATTTATATTTACATTGCATATATTAGAATTTATATACATTGTTAAAGTTACATTTATGTTTACATTGCATATATTAGAATTTATACGCATTGTTAAAATTACATTTATATTTACATTACATATATTAGAATTTATATGCAAAGTTGACTTGTCATTGGATCAATTTTCATGTAAACGAAATATATTTTGTTTGACATAAGGAATATGTAGATATGATATACAAATAAAAACATTCTTTTATTTGGTATGTTAAACACGTTAATGGAATCGTCGAACAGTTTATATTTATATATAATTATATATATAAATATAAATTAAAATTAAAATGAATCACGCGCGGTAGTTCGCGTTTCGGAATCATAACTTTAAACTATTTATACCGAAAGATCCAACCGTCGGATTTTCCCAAATCCAAAACCGTTAGGACCGCTTTGGGAAGATCTTTCCATCGGTATAAACTTTGTTAAAATCCAATGGTTAGATTTCGAGATAAGTGTGAATCAAATTTTGATAAAAACAGCGCCAAGGCCGCCTATCGACCCGAAGCGTCGTTAAATTAATTTAGCTATTTGTATATAAATAAAAATAGCGAAAAATCGTTATTAAATACTATTAACGATATGAAATGTTTTTAAACTATATATATGCGAGAATCATTTGAAAAGACCGAGGTTCAATCTCATTTCAAATGATTATACGATGATTTAAACCAAAGATATTGAAGACGGTGATTGAAGACCAGCGATTTTCACATCGAAAGGATAACTACTGATACCCGACATTGGTTAGCTCCCAGTAAAGGGTTAAAGTGGTAGTTGTCTGGACTTACTTGTTGGTTGTCTGGATATGCAAGCACCTCTCTTCCGTATTGGACAAATGAGACGAGGAATAAGGTGTCTCCGGTTTCGCTTCGGATCTAGAATGGACTTGTAAATGGAAGTGTGTCCGATATTCGATTTCATTCCATATAAATTGATTTCTATTTAATATATATCTGTTGGTGGTGGAGAATTTATTCTCTTGCTTAACACCCTTCTCTGAGAAGCATGAGTTCAAAGGTTATATATTGGTAGTTATCGATCGCATGGCGTGAATTGTTAATGTGACATGCCAAGATGCAATTGATCGGGGCTTTTGTTGAAAAGTAGAGCCTTGTTGATGATGATCAAAGCATAGCCTATTTCGGCATAGCTTTGTGTATAATGTTACCTCGCGAGCCTCACACCCCGGTAAGAGTCAGAAACGGGACAAGGAAACGCAGGGAGTACACACGTTCCTTTCTAGCTAGAAGTGGTATCAGGGTTTTGCAAGCCCTGACATTTTACTTATGTGGTTGATGGAATGAGGCACCACGGTTATATTGGTCGATAGTGACCATTTTATAGGTTCAATAGGACTAGGAAGCATATGTTCAGGAATTGCCAATCCACTAAAGTATTTGTGGACCGGGCCTGCAGTATCCAAGGGTTTGCCAGCGTCCAAATCCTGAGACATTGCTAGAGTGTCTCGAATCGGCAAGGAGATCGTCCCTTGCCTTGACTCATGATGGAGACCCAATTTCCAATACGACATTATGGTTTTGATTGTAAACCTATGTATAGCGACATAGTATATGGTAGTTATGCCGTCTAGGATTGATACTTTTACTTTGAAGTATTTTTGAAACTGATTAGACACTAATAATAATATTGAAGTAATAATAATATTAAAGTATTATTTTCTACGTATCAAGCATTTTTGATCATTATAAGGTAAAACTCTATCCTCCGGTTTGCGTTGCATTTTGTGATGGGACTTGAGTCTTATAATGATTTCATTTTCTAAAAAGCATTTCGTTGTTTTTGAAATTTATTAAACATATGCACTGGCAATCCAATGGAGCAAACCTGTTCTGTGTTAGCGGTGTGGTCCTGTGATTAGCCATATTGTTAATTTATCTCATACCAGTCCCATGACTGACTCGTAGTTTGTTTCACTTTGCAAAATCAGGTGCCCTCTTTCCACATGGGCAGCCAAATGACAGGTTTAGGTATGGATGCATTCTGGATTGGTGCTTACTTGAGGAAGAAGATGAAGAACATTTTCCTTTTTGTCTTTTTATTGTACTTGAGACATTTAGACATTATTGATCTTTGATGTATTTGATGAAGTTGAGACTTATTTCTTTCTTTGTTGAGACTTATATTTGTTAAGTGTATCCTGTAACTGCGTACTCTGATGTCTTTGATGTTATGTTGTGATGATATTCTTATTTCCGCTGCAATGATTTATGTGTTATGCTATTATCTAAGATCTGCTATTGTTGTAATTATGTTATACTCCTATGATTATCCTTGCTTTCGTACTACATAAGTTTGGGGTCGTCACACATTTTATTCTTATCAAGAAGAACCGGACTATATGTAATGGAGATTATTAGGCAACATGGGATTCCAACTACTATAGTGAGTGATAGAGATCCATTATTTACTAGCGAATTTTGGAAGAGTCTTCAAGAAGCATTGGGAACGACCCTAAGTTTAAGCACAGTCTATCATCCACAAACAGTGATCCAGATAGAAAGAGTTAAAGGGTGTTGGAATATCTGCTTAGAGCTTGCATAGTCGACTTCGGAGGATCATGGGAGTAGCACTTACCATTGGTCGAGTTTTCTTACAATAACAGTTACCAAGCGATGATTGGTATGGCCCCTTAGGAAGCTTTGTATGGGCGACCATGCAAATCGCCAACTTGTTAGTGGGAAACTACTGACAAGATTTTACTCGGACCAGACCTTATCCGTGTGCCCATAGAGATTATCGCTTTGAATCAACAGAAAATGAAAGCTACCTAGGACCAGCAAAAGTCATATGCTGAGAGGAGGAGGAGAGAATTGGAATTCAATGTCGAAGATTTAGTGTTTGTTAAGGTTTCTCCTGTTAAGAAGACAATTCGGTTTGGTAAGATTGGGAAGTTAGCTTCCAGATTTATTAGTCCTTTTGGGATTTAGGATAGGATTAGGAAGATGGCTTACCAATTGGATCTTCCTGAGTGTTTGTCGGAAGTCCACAACATTTTTCATGTTTTCCATCTTCGCAAATGCCTTCATGATTTGGCAAACAGACTTGAGCTTGATGATATTGGGGACATAGGAAGCCTCGAGTTGGAGTCTGGGGTTCCCCGTTGCACCACGAGGATCGCAGGGCACGGAATCAAGCGACTCTGCAACAAATCTATTTGACTTGTCCGAGTTCAATAGGGAGATAACCCTGCGAAGATCACATATAAAACTGAGAAGATGAGACTTACTCATTCAGAACTTTTCACAGGGTAATAATTTTCCCATAATTTATTGTTTTTTATCGCATCGTGGTTTCTAGATTGGATAAGGTATAGATGTAACAAAAATGCACTAGGCACTCATATAGAATTAAATGCATGTTATGGTATTTTGCGTATATATTGCATCACTTATTACATTAACACGCTAGGACTGAGCTCGTTATAGCAAGTCTGCAGTTCATAATCACTGTGAGTTATGGATGTTTATGAATGATTTTAAAATAATATGGGTGTACAACATAGTTGTTTAGTGCGTGTTGTGTTCCTTGCCTCTTCAAAAGATTTCGGTACAAAATATCTAATAAAGGGGAGAGAATGTAACACCTCGCAAAATATACTTAATTTAGACGTATGTTAATTTAATTTAAAATAAACAATATAATTAATAATATATTAAAATGCTAAAAATGGTATTTTGGACAATTAAGAATTGGGCCATGAAAGTATTATAGTTGCGTTTATGGCAAGATTCAGATCCATTTTCATATTTTATTTGTTGAAAACGGAGTCTATATGCAAAAGTAAAGTTATTAATTAACAAAGTTATGCGTATATATTAATACACAAAAGTTTGAATTTCAAATAAATATATATACAAACTAGGAGTAAATTAAATAGGATAAACATGAAAAGAATATTACATTTCATTTCAAACTTATATGTATATATTCACACACATTAGGGGACAAGAACAAATTAACTAGGGAAAGAAATTAAGAGAACTAATCGAGCAACGATAAAAAAGTAACATATAGAAGACAATTGTCTCCCAGCTCGACCCAGAAGGGGTGTCGATCGCCAAGTCGACTGCCCTCCTAGGGAGGTTGTCGACCGCCCTTCTACAGGTAAGCTCAGTGAGGGTTGTTTTATATTAGGACTTATTTATAAATACTATCAATCCGATCGCTTAGATTTAATCAATTAAATCAAACGGTCTGAAAACACGATAGCTACTATAAAAAGAGCTCCAACCCCTCACTACAAACCCTATCTCCATTCTCTTCCCTGCCTCTGCCATGCCTTTCTTCCGCTGTCGAATCTTCGGAAAAGAAAATAGGTTCTACTTCTATCTTCTTAATCTATTTACATTTCTTCTATCCTTTTCTAATTTGTTTTAGATTTAGAATTATACATCTATTAATTCTAATATATATGATTCATATATATATATATATATGTGTGTGTGTGTGTGTGTGTGTGTGTGTGTGTGTGTGTGTATATAGACATATTTGAAGGGTTGGAGCTTCTTCGTTCTCGAAAGCCAAATCCATACTTTTATCCACTCAATTCTCTTGTTGCTTCTTCTTATATCTTTGTGAGTGGAATCCAATTAAGTTAATATTTTCTATAATTTTATAGTTATAGATTTGGATTTTTATGCCTTAGGGGATTTGGGATATACGAAAAGAAAACATGATTAAAACCCCTAATCCTTAGTTTATTTTGTTTTACATAGAAATGTTCAATCAATTTATATTTGGGTTTTAGGTTGTTGTGATAATAAAAGAAAATAATAATTAAATTGTATGATTTTCTATATCATTTGGAATTTCTATATTGTTTATTCCTTTTTATTCTATTTTCATGATTATTTAAATTTTTGGTTTTCGAGTACAAGAATAAGATTTGGATAGTTTGTTAATTTAATAGGTTTGAATCTCTATTTCTCAAAACAGAGAATTTGAACGTATTATTTACTATATATCTAAATATTATTGTTTTGTGAATAAACAACCATAAGAAAAGGAATCTCTTCAATAGGAGTTATAAACATGTATAGTGAACGTTATATTCATCTTTTATTGTCGTAACAATCAAGTCAAAACCTGGATAAACCTATATAGTTAATGCTATTTTTCATCTTTTATTGTTGTAACAATCAAGTAAAAACCTGGGTTGCAAGATAAAATGTTATTGTGATTGTTTATCCCATTTTATTGTCATATGCACACTTATGTTATGGCTAAGGAGAAATATAGAAAGATGACTTGTATGCCTTAACATTTTGACAGGTTTGACATTTCAATTACTTGGTAAGAACGCTAACCTCATTCGTTAAATTTACGTTTATATGTATATATACCTATATCTTAATCAGCGTATATAAATGCATATTAAGTGCGGTATAAATAGGATTAAATTAGGAATAGAATTCAAATGTCCATATATGATTTATATGCTTGTATATGTGTGAGTTAATGGCTTAATTAATATAAATGACACATAAGCATGAGGTTAACCTTTACTTTTGTAGAAGTTGCCTGGAACCGACCGGCATATCCAGCGTCTATGAGTAAATATGATTAACGTGAGAGGTCTAGATGGAATGGGCCATTATAATTAGTATGCTATGAAGCGAGGTTGGGCCCAACTTGAGTAGAAATCTGCCGGAACTGCATGGCAAATCCAGCATCTACAAGCGATAGTCCTAATGTGAGATATCTAATGTGCATATATATATATATATATATATATATATATAAGGGAAACTAGGTTTGCCTTGGGAAAAAGGTATCAAGTGGCTGATCTATCTCTTGCTGGGTATTAAGTGGTTAGGACTAGATTCGTTCGTACGGTTCACTCCTTGGTTCAGAACCTAAGTCATTGGACCGGCCTTTCGAGAATTAAATAGTTTTGGGTCCACCTTTCTCCTAAAAGGAATTAAATGATCCTGATAGACGATAACGTGTGTGCTGTAGCTCACCAATTAATGTCTGTTTCTTATCTATGGGATAGTAAGGGTCGACCTAAGGACGAAATTTTTATACATGTCCTAAGGAACCACTATTTAAGGGATGTATTAAGTGGCTAGGATTCACCCGTAGTGATAGCTAGATTGTAACAAGAGAGTTCGCTGGGAGGTTCTTCTTATAAGAAGATGTGCTGACCCAGAGCCTAGTATTAAATAACCATTACTATTTCTCTCCTTACATGAGAATTATCATTTATGACGTATTAACGTTATAATGGGGTAACAAGTGGCCTGGGGTCCGCCATTGGGTACTAAGAGACTAGTAAGGTGTCCTTCTTAGATAAATATGGTATTAAGTGACCGTAGGAGTTGCTCACCCTTAATTTAGTTTTTGGGCTATTAAGTGACTTTTAGGATGTCCGCCCTATATGTTTTCCTTGTGTGTTTGTTATGAAGGCATAACCTGAAAAGTTCACAATTTCCAAATATAGGGAATAGCCTTAACTTATTTGTATTCCATTCGCCAGATTTTTATGTTCAAACCTCTCTCCTATTAACATTAACAGGACAATCGGTGAAACATGTAATTAAGGATGGAGGATGATCTCTTCGAGGAATAGCCTCTTGAAGATCTAGTTAATATGGTTATTTCTTATTTACAACTAGTGTTATGTAATTGGGATGAATAGTGATGATGTACCTTGAAGTTGAGACATGTTGTATTTATGAATTGTGGTTTTAAAATAATTAATACAACTTGTATTTCTACTATTATATTTTGTCCCATCCACTATGTGAGTTCTGGTTTTTGTTTTTGTTTTAGATTGCTCTGTATATCTATTTAAGTTAAACCTTATAGGAACCAACGATACATTTAGAGAGGATATAAGTTTCGGTGTGCATTTTCTGGGTTGGAATTTAGGCCTATTACAGGCAAATTGTTACTAAAACCCTCCTCATGTCTCTGTATATCTTATCGCCTCCCGGATGGATGGTCATCCGAGAATGATGAGCCTTCACTAAAACTGATCTCAACAAATCATCAACTCGAGAAACACATAATCTCCCATCACGATGTAGCCACCCTCTCTCATCCATAGAATACCTAGCAAGGTGACTAGAGGTCTCTCCTCTAGTGAGTCGGTCCATGATACACTAACTGTTGATCCTTATGGTGGCTAGATCCAATGCATTCTAAGAGCGTAGGTCACACTTCCAATGATGCCAATAATCCGCGTGCATAATCTGTAGAAGTTATTAGATCGAATGATTAGATAAACTCTAAACTCTGCAACTCTACAAATAATGGACTCAAAGTAATCCATCGCCTACTCAGTGCATCAGCCACAACATTCCCATTTCTCGAGATATGTGCTATCCTCAAAGTCAAAGGATGCAAGAAACTCCATCTAGCAATGCTGTCGCAAATTAAGATCCGCTTGCAAAAACATGTACTTGAGAGATTCATGATCAAATTAAACTCAAACCTCTCTCATAAAAGATAGTGTCTCCAGGACTTAAGAGAAAACACTATCGGTGCTAGCTCTAAATCATGGGTAGGGTAATTGCTCTTGTGTACCCTCAACTTCCTACTCCCATAGTAGACAACCCACCTACATGAGCACGACACCTAAACCTATGCCTGAAGCATTCGTGTATACATTGAACATCTTCGTACCATCGGGAAGAGTCAATACTGGAAATGCTGTGAGAGCCTTCATCAATCTCAATAGTGTATCCTCGCAATCCACATCCCAAACAAATACTAGGTTTTCATTCATAACGCGGGTAAGCGGAGCTGAGATCCGCACAAAATCCTTAATAAACTTCCGATAGTAACCTGCCAAACTTAGAAAGCTCCTCACTTCTGTCGTATTCTTGGGGGGGGGGCCTTCCCTAAACTACGACAACCTTAGCGGGATCCACCGCTATACCATTACTAGAGACAACATGCTTTAGAAACCTTACCTTCTTCCGGCAAAAGTGGCACTTAGAAAATTTATCCTTCAACTGATGTGCATGGAGAGTATGGAGGACCTTTCCAAAGAGAGGGCCATGCTCATCCTCGCTGCTCGGGAACACCAAGATATCATCAACAAGTACTACTGCGAACTTGTTTAGAAACACCCTAAATACCCAACTCATCATATATCCATAAAGTATACCGGTGCATTGGTTAGTTCAAAAGGGATAACTAGCCACTCAAAGAATCCATCCGTAGTCCTAAAGAAAGTCTTATCTATGCTATCATCAGCTACCCTAAGATGATGAAAACCTATAGCTAAATCCAACTGTGAGAAAACTGAAGTGCCCACCAACTCGTCAAACAAGTCATCTATCCATGGGAGTGGGTGTCTATTCTTCTTTGTGAGATTTGTTCAATTTTATGTAATCCACATATAGACGAAGAGATCCATCCACCTTAATTGCTAAGGCGACCGGTGCTACCCACTTAGAGATACTTTTCCTAATAAACCTTTTCTTGAACAATTCACCCACTTGCTTACTAAGCCCCTTCCTCTCCCTGGGAGCCATGTGGCGCACTTGCAATGCAACGGACTTAGCATTTTCCACTAAGTATATCCAGAAATCAATCTCACACTTTGGAGGCAGCCCTCCCACCTCCTCAAACACATATGAAAATTCTCTAACTATGGGTACCAAACTAAGATCGTCTACAAAATCATCTGGGAATCTAATAAACTTGACATGACTGACCCCGGAAGGTCACATGAAATCTCAAGAGTCCTACCACGAAACGTCAAAAGCCGCACTACTTTCCTTTCGCAGTCAAGGATGGCACCATCCATGGCCAACCAATCCATCCCTAGAATAATCCTGTACCCCGTGAAACCCAATACATACACGTCACACTCAAACTCAATGCCTAAAATAGAAATCCTCAAACCTCTACACATCGTAGATAGTTGAAATGTACCTCCTGTGGGATTTGAGACTACTACTGGACCAGAAACTATAGAAGTATCTTGGTGCAGACTATCAAAAATGGAACATGATGTGAAAGAATGAGAAGCATCAGAATCGAATAAGGTCATAATAGGAAAGTCGAAAAGAGAAATAAAACCTTCTGTAGACCTTCCTGCCTTAGTCTTGACTGCAACCATCAGTCTGAGTCGCCTCAAGCGCACGAACCTATGTTACGGATGAACCTGCTCCTTGTCCTTTCTTCTAATGGCAATGCCTGCTATAATGTCCCATCTGGCTGCACTGAAAGTGAGCATCCTTCTTAGCTTTCTTTTTGCAATCTTTGACAAAGTGCCCTACTATACCACATCCATGACACTTCACTTCTTTCTTGATCTATGCTTTATCTGGTTTCCCTCCCTTTATCTTTCCACCTTTCTTATGCAAACACATTTTCTTCCTAAAACCCGTCTTGGCCACCTCAGTTGTAACAACCCGTGTTTTTATAACGTGTAATAACCATAAATCAAGGCAGAATTAATTTTTAAAATAAGAATCAAGGGAAACAGGTTACGCCATTGCGTTCGTCTTGAAATTTTGCTTGGAAACGAGTCCGAGTTTTCGAAAATCGGAGTCCGTATGACCAAGTTATGACCATTCGAAGTTTTCAGAAATTTTCAAATTCAAAACAGACTCAATTCGAATTCAAAATTCGAATTTCAAACCTCCAAATGGACTGGGCAGGAAAAATCCCGCCCAGGACCAGGTCGACCTGGGGGTCGACTATGTAGTCGACCTACCCAGGGCCAGGTCGACCATAGTGTCGACCTGGGGGTCGACCTGGTGCCCGAGCCCATTTCTGAAGCTAGATTCACTCTGATGTATGTGGCCTCATTTCTGTCCACATTCGTTGACCTGGCCCTATAAATACAGCCCCTAACACCAGTCTCTCTACAACAAATTTCTTTCTGACCTTATGCTGCTCTGATTCTGGTTGAAAAGTTTGAGAGAGGGACTGCTTCTACTACGTTGAGACTGCGTTAAAGGAATTGCTGATTAGGGGACTTCTATTAGGACTTGACTAAGCAACAAACGACTCTCTTTTTCTAGTTCTCGAACCACGATCAGTAAGCCCCAGTTATTTTCAGATTTAAACTGTAAATGTATTATGAATATGATGTAAAATTGAAATTGGACCTATGTATTATGACTGTTTACATTCATTCTTGTTCATCTTGGATCTTGACTCTTGAATATTACTATGACATCGATTTGGGGCCTATTCATGTTGTAAATCAAAACGAGAAACCCCTCTTATTATCATATTGAATCTGTTATTAGCCACATGTTTATGATTACCATCTTATGACAATCGTTACTATGACTATACTATCATCTTATGACAATCGTTACTATGACTATACTATCACCATATGACAGTCGTTACCATGACTATACTATTACCTTGTGACAACTATTATTTTAACTAGTACCTTACCTTGCTAGATTTGGAATCTTTATGTTTGAGGCCAATATTTCATATGCCAGTAATGTTTTATTTCAAGTCATATCATGCTATGCTAGTAATCACTCTTGCCACCTTATACCCATTTCTTTTTATGTCACTCCCTAATTAGATTTATTTGTATCGATTCGAACCTTCATGCGATGGGAATACGATTTGGGTAGATTAGGTAATATATGAATTAGCTTTAAACTTGAACATGAACATTATTATGACTTGAACCTGAATATGGACATGAACTTGACACGACTTGACATAAAACATGACTTGAAAACTCGACATGAATCTAAACATGAAAACATGAACGTGGGCATGACAGTTAGATAAACTTGAAAATGGCCAACTCGAGGTTGGGTTGAGTTTGCAGTGTAAATCTGTCTGGAACCGCCCGGCAAATCCAGTGGCTGCAAACAATAGGATCCAATGTGGGTAGTTGGTCATGTCGCACGTAAAAACCCGAGGTTAGACTATGTTGTGGTGTAAATCTGCCCGGAACCGCCCCGCAAATCCAGTAACCACAACAGTTGGTCTAATGTGAGAGGTTGGCGTGCACTAATGAATTAATGCCACATGATAGGGTTAATTCATGAACCACTTGAATATACTTAACCAACTTGACACGATGACTTGATAGGGTTAAGTCATGAACTGCTTGAACACACTTAACCAACTTGATACATGATTTGGATAGGGTTAAGTCACGAATTTGAATGACAACACTTAACCCATTAGAAACCCTAGTTACGCAGTCCTTTTCAGCAATAACCCACTTAGATGTATCACGATACCCTGGGACTAGGCAGGGTGGGGCACGATTACTGGGCTGATTGTAAGCGACCAGAACGATAGCTGAGTAGGTGCGCCATTATAGGTTCAGGCGGGCTATGGTCGTGCACGTAGTCCGGAGTTGAAAAAGCAGGCATTGGGCACCCGTAGATTTACACTGTGCGTGCTTGATTCGTGTCGGTGGTTGGCACCATAGGACTTGATACACCCTATGGTGGACCTAGCACAGGTAACTACATTTCTGGATAGGGTCGTATGACACAGACACATGACGAGCTAGGACTTGAAGGGAGCCAATCGATTAGTAGATCGTACCTTAGGACCCCGTAATGGGTCGCTTCATGACACTGGGCTAAGGGATCATTTCATGGTTAATACTTGATATGGGTTAGAATACTAATACAGTTGGTGCAGCGAACCTTGAACATGCGATACCAGACTTGACTTATCTTGTTATCTTAATTATCCAACTAGTTCTGTTATCATCCTTATGTTTAATTCCAGTTTTCACATGTCATGTTACCTTTACTAGTTTTCATACTGAAAGTCACTAGGGCTTACCAGTCTTTATGACTGACCCTTTTTCTTTCGCCCCTTTTTCTTTCATCCCCCCCGGTTCCCAGGGAGGAAACACTAGCTCTTAGCTTGGATTCAGCTTGCTTTCTGACAGCTCATGTACGGTTTGGTCTTGGGCTATGCTATGGCTGCTTCTGCTATTTATGGGGAATAATTTACTTTTGTTTTAAAGTTTATGCTTCTTTACTATGAACTTGATGTAATGGAATAATTTGTATCTTGGATATATGAGCTTTTGACTCTTTTCTTGGAAATAATAAAAAGTTGGTTTTTAATTTCTACCGCTGCTTTATTTATGTTCGGCCTTGTGATATCTCTGTGCATGTTTACCTAGATAATACTCCACCAAAACTAGTGCATTCCCTTTGTGAGTGACCCTAGCGGAGGTGGGGTGTTACAATTTGGTATCATAGCAGAAGGTTACCAGACTGGGCAAAAGTTTTAAAAAACCTTCTGAAACTGTTTTCAAAACCATTTATAAAGAAGCATTTCCAAGAAAAATTTTATGTTTAAAAAGGTTATTCCCCAAGAAGCCATTAGCACTTCCCTATGTTTCCTCATTTGAATCTTTTCTTTTCGTTTTTCAGCATGGCCGATCTTAACCTTCCTGAGGGAATACCCGTGCCTGGATGGTTCCGAAGGTACTTAGAAGCCAGGGCCAACGACGCGGGCACGGCAGGCATCCCTCCTCCTCCTCCCCCGGTGGTCGCGGTTCCTCCTCCTCCTGGTACCGCCTTTGCCAAAATATGCAAAGACTTTAAAGCGATGGGCGGCAAGAACTTCGTTGGAACTGAAACCTTCGTTGAGGCACGAAACTGGCTAAAGGAAACAGAAGACTTGTTCATTATCTTTGATATGGAGGACCATAGGAAAGTTCAGTTGGCAGCATGGTTGTTGAAAGAGGAAGCTGCATTTTGGTGGGAAGTCACCAACGCTACCAGGCCAGTTGAGACTTGGGCAGACTTTAGAGAAAGGTTTGGGCTCAAATTCCTATCGTCGGCAGAGGAGAACCTTCAGATGGAGAGGTTCCTAGCACTCAAGCAAGGGGATATGTCTGTGAGGGAGTACGTGAATAAGTTTAATCAGCTTGCTTGGTTCGGTTTGGATTTGGTCAACACAGCCCAGAAAAAGGCTGTACGCTTTGCTCGAGGATTGAACGAGCCACTACACAGCTTGGCCCTAACTCATATACCCATGGGGGCAACCTTTGAAAGCTTGGTGGATATGGCTCTACTCCATGAGAAAGACAAGAATAGCAAGAAGGAGGTTAAGCCTACTGAAACTCAGAATAAGAAAGCTGACTTCAAGAAGGGGAACAACAAGAATAATAAGAATAACCAGAGCAACAACAAATCACGTGAGACGAGGAAGTGCAACTTCTGTGGTATTATTGGACATCTAGCTAAAGACTGTAGAAGGAAGAAGAGGAAGTTGGGTGAATGCTTTCATTGTGGAGATACTGGACACATCAGCAAGGATTGCCCTAAGAAGCAAGGGCAGGGGCAAGGCCAGACTCAGCGAGCAGGACCTTCTGGAGGGCAGTTGCATGCTCTCAACATAGCTCCAGCTCCTGACCGAGGTAGTAATATTTCTATAGAAAGCCTTGTTTACATTTCTGACTTTCCTGTTCGAACTTTATTTGACTCTGGCGCATCGCATATTTTTATTTCTTCTGATATTGTTGAAAATCTACACCTGAGTACTAGTCTGGTTGAGGATCCCGTTATAGTTTCAAATCCAATTGGGGGTTCCGCCCATTTATCTATGATGTGTGTGGATTTGAGGATCTCTATCTTAAGCGTAGAATTCACGTGTAATGCTTATGTTCTCGGATTTATGGGATACGGTTTGATCCTAGGTATGGACTGGCTGTCCGATTATGGAGCCATTCTTGATTGTGAACAAAGGGTAGTGAGGCTCATGACTCGCCTTGGTAATACCCTTGAAATTTCTTGTAACCCTAAGGGTCCGGTCATGTTATGTTATCTTGAATCCCTTGACTCATCCAACGATAATTTGCAATCTGTAAGAGTGGTCCGAGAATATCCAGATGTCTTTGATGAAGTGAGGGGATTACCTCCTAAACGCGAGATAGAGTTCCGAATTTATCTTGTTGATAATGCCAAGCCAGTTTCATTGCCCGTTAGGCACATGGCCCCGCGAGAAAGAAGAGAGCTCAGAAAACAAATCAACGAGTTACTTGAGAAAAATTTCACAAGACGAAGCATTTCTGAATGGGGTGCTCTGGTAGTATTCGCTACTAAGGCGGATGGATCGCTTCGTCTGTGCGTAGATTATCGTGAGTTAAACAAGCTAACAAAGAAGAATAGGCACCCACGACCAAGAATCGACGATCTGTTTGACTAGCTTGTGGGAGCATCTGTTTTCTCTAAACTCGATCTAGCCACAGGATTCCATCAGCTCAGAGTGGCTGAGGATAGCATTGACAAAAACTGCGTTTAGGACACCGGATGGGTTCTTCGAATGGCTCGTTATGCCGTTTGGGTTAACGAATGCGCCCGCATACTTTGTAGATTTGATGAGCAGGGTGTTTCGGGAGTTCCTTAACAAGTTTGTGGTAGTTTTCGTGGATGATATTTTGATCTTTTCAAAAGATGAAGAAGAGCATGCTAGGCATCTCAAGGAAGTCATGGAAACGCTTAGAGCACACTAGTTAAAGGCTAAGTTCTCCAAATGCCATTTTTGGAGGAAGGAAGTTCGGTTCCTTGGACATGTAGTTTCTAAGCAAGGTATAGCCGTGGACCCCGCAAAGGTAGTTGCGGTACAGGACTGGAAAATTCCTAAGAATGCAACGGAGGTGAGGAGCTTTCTCGGTTTGGCGGGCTACTACAGGAAGTTCATTAGGGACTTCGCTAAGATTTCAGCCCCTCTTACTAAATTAACAAAGAAGAACCTACCTTTTGCATGGGACCTAGAATGTGATGCTGCTTTTTAGAGACTTAAGAGAGCCCTCACCACAGCTCCAGTCTTAGCATTACCCGATGGAGGTAAGATGTTTACCGTGTACACAGATGCGTGCGGCACGGGGTTAGGCGCTGTCCTAATGCAAGAAGGAAGAGTAATATGCTACGGGGGCAGACAACTTAAAGTCCATGAGAAAAACTATCCCACGCATGACTTGGAGTTGGCCGCGATTGTTTTTGCACTTAAAGCTTGGCGCCATTATCTTCTAGGGGAGAGGTTCGAGCTGTATACCGACCACAAATCGCTTAAGTACCTCTTCTCACAGAAAGACTTGAATCTAAGACAACAGCGGTGGATGGAGTTCTTGGCATCATATGACTTCGATATAGCTTATACCCCTGGCAAGGGTAATGTGGTGGCAGACGCGCTAAGTAGAAAAAGGCTGACTTTGAGCCCCTTGTTTGTTGAAATGAAAAGCCCTGAGTTTATAGCAACCTTTGATTTTACACCTGCTGTTGAGTCATTGACTGCTACGTTTGCATCTCTTGAGTTAAGACCTACACTTCTAGATCAAGTAGGGACTTCACAGAAGGAAGACCCGCAGTTAGTTGAAATCATGGACAAGCTGATTAGAGGTGAGACGTCAAGTCGCCTCAGTAGGTATGCCATAGATCACAAGGGATGGCTAAGGCGCGATGGAAGGTTATGTGTCCCACAAGTGGGAGACTTACTAAGGAGAGTTCTCGAAGAAGCGCACCACTCGAAGATGACTATACACCCCGGAGCGGATAAGATGTACAGGGATATGAAACACATTTTTCTTTTGGGATGGAATGAAAAAGGACGTGGCAGAGTTTGTTTCGAAGTGCATGGTGCGCCAACAAGTAAAGGCCGAGTCGAAGAAGCCCAGTGGGCTATTACATCCTTTGGAGGTTCCGCAATGGAAATGGGACAGTATCTCGATGGATTTCGAGGATGGACTGCCTAGGTCTAGGAAGGGAAATACTAGCATATGGGTCATAGTTGATAGACTCACGAAAAGCGCTCACTTCATTCCGGTGAAGAGCAAGAGGACCGCATCAGGGCTAGCGTCTATTTACCTTCAAGAGATAGTACGATTGCATGGAGTTCCTTCTAGTATAGTTAGTGATCATGACCCGATTTTCACTAGCCAGTTTTGGAATAGTCTGCAAGAAGCAATGGGAACACGACTGAACTTAAGAACGGCCTATCACCCACAGACGGATGGACAAACCGAAAGGGTAAATAGGGTACTAGAAGATCCCCTGAGGCTATGCATTCTTGACTTTGGTGGTACTTGGGAAGACCATCTTCCTCTCGTGGAGTTTGCGTATAATAACAGTTACCAAGCTAGCATCGGAATGGCATCGTTCGAAGCCCTATATGGATGACCGTGCAAGTCGCCAACTTGTTGGTGGGAGACAACAGACAGACTTATACTTGGGCCCGACATGATAAGGGACACTTCTGAGAAGATTGAGTTGATACGAAGACGGATGAAAACGTCCCAAGATAGACAAAAATCTTATGCGGACCAGAGAAGGACAGACTTAGAGTTCGAAGTCGGAGATATGGTCTTTATAAAGGTTTCTCCGTTACGCAATGTAGTTCGTTTTGGAGCAGTTGGAAAGCTAGCACCAAGATTTGTAGGACCGTTCCCCATCATTGAGAGGATTGGACGGATGGCCTACAAGGTAGACTTACCCGAGAAGTTGTCTGGAGTACACAATGTCTTTCACGTCTCGCATCTCCGGAAGTGTTTGCATGAGTCAGCCGAAGTGGTTGAGCCAAGCATCCTTGAAGACGTGGAAGTGGAGAAAGAAGCAACATTGAGGCGAGTTCCGATTCGTATCTTAGGAACGGAGATTAAGAAGCTAAGGAATCGAGAAGTCAAGCTAGTGAAATTGCAGTGGAGTGAAGCCCAAGAGGACGCAACTTGGGAAACCGAAGAAAAGATATGCGCGCTTTACCCATTTCTTTTTGAGGGTACATTCTTGATCTCTTTTTCCTTGAAAACCTTTTCGTATCATGCTTCTAATACCTATGTTTGTCTTGTTATCTTCTCGATCTTATCTTGAGAACCTTAGGTAGAACCGTATGGATGTAAACATGTGATTGAAACATGTTATGGTTGATGGTTGCAAGTGGTTGCTAGTGGATGCATGACACACATTAGGCACTAGATCGGCTCAGTCACATTTTCATGTTGCATATGTATGGGTGCTTATACTTGTACATGGATGGAACTTGTTATGCTATCACTTGGATGTTGCATATGGATGAATGACTGTGCACTCATGTAGAGATTATAAACTATGCTAGGAATTTGCATGCATGTTGGATTCATGACACTAACATATTTTGCATTAAGGAGGTTTACTGAATCAGTAACTGCCTGATCTTTTGCATTAGATAAAGTTCAAATACACACACTTTCTGCATATGTTCATACAACACTAGAAGTCTTTTAAGGATGATGGTTGCCTTTGGATGATGCTTTGAGTAGATGGTTGATTGGATGGTAGGACACATCCTCCCTAACTTAGAGATTTCGGGGACGAAATCCTTTAAGGAAGGGAGAATGTAACAACCCGTGTTTTTATAACGTGTAATAACCATAAATCAAGGCAGAATTAATTTTTAAAATAAGAATCAAGGTAAACGGGTTACACCATTGCGTTCGTCTCGAAATTCTGCTTGGAAACGAGTCCGAGTTTTCGAAAATCGGAGTCCGTATGACCAAGTTATGACCATTCGAAGTTTTCAGAAATTTTCAAATTCAAAACAGACTCAATTCGAATTCAAAATTTGAATTTCAAACCTCTAAATGGACTGGGCGGGAAAAATCCCGCCCAGGACCAGGTCGACCTGGGGGTCGACTATTTAGTCGAACTACCCAGGGCCAGGTCGTCCATAGTGTCGACCTGGGGGTCGACCTGGTGCCCAAGCCCATTTCTGAAGCTAGATTCACTCTGATGTATGTGGCCTCATTTCTATCCACATTCGTTGACCTAACCCTATAAATACAGCCCCTAACACCAGTCTCTCTACACCCAATTTCTTTCTGACCTTATGCTGCTCTGATTCTGGTTGAAAAGTTTGAGAGAGGTACTGCTTCTACTACGTTGAGACTGCATTAAAGGAATTGCTGATTAGGGGACTTCTATTAGGACTTGACTAAGCAACAAACGACTCTCTTTTTCTAATTCTCGAACCACGATCAGTAAGCCCCAGTTATTTTCAGATTTAAACTATAAATGTATTATGAATATGATGTAAAATTGAAATTGGACCTATGTATGATGACTGTTTACATTCATTCTTGTTCATCTTGGATCTTGACTCTTGAATATTACTATGACATCGATTTGGGGCCTATTCATGTTGTAAATCAAAAAAGAGAAACCCCTCTTATTATCATGTTGAATTTGTTATTAGCCACATGTTTATGATTATCATCTTATGACAATCGTTACTATGACTATACTATCATCTTATGACAATCGTTACTATGACTATACTATCACCCTATGACAGTCGTTACCATGACTATACTATCACCTTGTGACAACTGTTATTTTAACTAGTACCTTACCTTTCTAGATTTGGAATCTTTATGTTTGAGGCCAATATTTCATATGCCAGTAATGTTTTATTTCAAGTCATATCATGCTATGCTAGTAATCACTCTTGCCACCTTATACCCATTTCTTTTTATGTCACTCCCTAATTAGATTTATTTGTATCGATTCGAACCTTCGTGCGATGGGAATACGATTTGGGTAGATTAGGTAAAATATGAATTAGCTTTAAACTTGAACATGAACTTATTATGACTTGAACCTGAATATGGACATGAACTTGACACGATTTGACATAAATCATGACTTGAAAACTCGACATGAATCTAAACATGAAAACTTGAACGTGGGCATGACAGTTAGATAAACTTGAAAATGGCCAACTCGAGGTTGGGTTGAGTTTGCAGTGTAAATCTGCCCGGAACCGCCCGGCAAATCTAGTGGCTGCAAACAATAGGATCCAATGTGGGTAGTTGGTCATGTCGCACGTAACAACCCGAGGTTAGACTATGTTGTGGTGTAAATCTGCCCGGAACCGCCCGGCAAATCCAGTAACCACAACAGTTGGTCTAATGTGAGAGGTTGGCGTGCACAAATGAATTAATTTCGCATGATAGGGTTAAGTCATGAACCACTTGAATATACTTAACCAACTTGACACGATGACTTGATAGGGTTAAGTCATGAACTGCTTGAACACACTTAACCAACTTGATACATTATCTGGATAGGGTTAAGCCACGAATTTGAATGACAACATTTAACCCATTAGAAACCCTAGTTACGCTGTCCTTTTCAGCAGTAACCCACTTAGATGTATCACGATACCTTGGGACTAGGCAGGGTGGGGCACGATTACTGGGCTGATTGTAAGCGACCAGAACGACGGCTGAGTAGGTGCGCCATTGTAGGTTCAGGCGGGCTATGGTCGTGCACGTAGTCCGGAGTTGAAAAAGCAGGCACTGGGCACCCGTAGATTTACACTGTGCGTGCTTGATTCATGTCGGTGGTTGGCACCATAGGACTTGATACACCCTATGGTGGACCTAGCAAAGGTAACTACATTTTCGGATAGGGCCGTATGACACATACACATGACGAGCTAGGACATGTAGGGAGCCGATCGATTAGTAGATCATACCGTACGACCTTGTAATGGGTCACTTCATGACACTGGGCTAAGGGATCATTTCATGGTTAATACTTGATATGGGTTAGAATACTAGTACAGTTGGTGCAGCGAACCTTGAACATGCGATGCCAGACTTGACTTATCTTGTTATCTTAATTATCCAACTAGTTCTGTTATCATCCTTATGTTTAATTCCAGTTTTTGCATGTCATGTTACCTTTACTAGTTTTCATACTGAAAGTCACTAGGGCTTACCAGTCTTTATGACTGACCCTTTTTCTTTCGCCCCTTTTTCTTTCGTCCCCCCTAGGTTCCCAGGGAGGAAACACTAGCTCTTAACTTGGATTCAGCTTGCTTTCTGACAGCTCATGTACGGTTTGGTCTTGGGCTATGCTATGGCTGCTTCTGCTATTTATGGGGAATAATTTACTTTTGTTTTAAAGTTTATGCTTCTTTACTATGAACTTGATGTAATGGAATAATTTGTATCTTGGATATATGAGCTTTTGACTCTTTTCTTGGAAATAATAAAAAGTTGGTTTTTAATTTCTACCGCTGCTTTATTTATGTTCTCCCTTGTGATATCTCTGTGCATGTTTACCTAGATAATACTCCACAAAAACTAGTGCATTCCCTTTGTGAGTGACCCTAACGGAGGTGGGGTGTTACATCATCCTTAGCCTCCTGAGCACACCCCTTTCCATCACCATGCATAAGAGCCATCTCCATTAGAGCCTCAAAAGTCGTACTCATAGTACTATTTGTCAATGCTATCCCTTAGAGGGGTCGGTTCATCCCCTCGCAAACCTCGAAGCCTTCTTGTGTGCAATATCAACCAGATCCAAGCCAAACCTTGCCAACTCATTGAAGCTATTTACGTACTCTTTAACCGACATATCACCCTTTTTCATACTCAAGAACCTCTCCGACTGCATTCCTTCTTCAACTTGCGACAATAAGTCCACAAACTTTTTCTTGAACTCATTCTATGTCATTATGGCCTACTCTGCCTCGGCCACTTCCCACCGGTGCGAAGCCTCTCTTTCGGTTGCTAGGAAGCCAACTGAATCTTCCTCCTATCGTCAAGCTCTAATAATCCAAGTACACGACCAGTCTCTCTAAGCCAATTGTGAGCATCAAAAAAACTTTCTAATCCAAGAAATGACTTGCCACCTATAGGAGAAAAATCCTTACAGAGCTTAGAGAAATTAGCAGTTGGATTCAGTGGAACTACCGCGGCTACAGCTGGAGGTGGGGAATTTCCTTGCTTCTCGGCAAGTGCTGTAGCTTCAACAAATCTACACAACCAAGCCAGAATAGGAACACCCTCTGTAAAGTTGGGAGCCCCAGACATGATAAAAAGAAAGAGACAAGGATTCGGAAAGGAATCAAGGGAATATTGTAATTGCTTTGAGGTGATGTTTTACAAAAGCAAGTTTTATTTGAAAATACTTTTTCAAAAACTTTGCTTTAATCTTATAAACTTAGGCGCTGATATTAAATGAAACACCTCATACCACTTGACATCACCCATATGAGGATGCGTTAAGCTTTATGAAGCGCTAAGGTATAAAGTAGCAACCTAGAAACTAAAATTCACAAGACAGAAGTATAAAACATAGTGGCAATTTTAAAAACAACATTTCATAAAAAAGTCAAATCACATTACTTATTACATTTCATAAATACCAAATAAAACCAAATATAGTGTCTCATGGGAAACCAAAATATCAAAGTACATAAGTAAAACCATCCCTCTAAAATATCAACATAATAGCCAAAAAATGAGAAATGAACCAATACATGAGTATGAATTCAAGCTGAACAGAAAATTCAAAAATCACTACTTAGACCCTCCACCCTGCGAACCTGTGGGGAGAAGGAAGGAAGAGAGAATGCGAAAACAAACTAGATCAGATGTACGTCCGGTGAATTCCAGTAATTTTTTGCATGATTTTAAGTTAAGGAAGCATTAGAAAGATTAACAGTTTTAAGGACATAAGACATAAAGGTGTAAAAGCAGTAAATAGATTTAAGCATGAACTAAAGATTGGCTTCTCATTCATATTCAAGATTACTGCACTAGCTTACTATGATGTCATAATTAGGCTTTACATAATTTCTACCTATTGATCGTATTAACCCACTTTGTGATCGGGCTACACAAAGCAAAAAGATTGCTCAAGGAATAGGTTTGAAGGAAGAGTTCGCAGCAGGCATTCAGATCGATTCAGAGACACCCGAACCAAACCCGTTCACTTTAAAGTAAGCAGTCCAGGAAATGGTACAAAGAAGGCGTAACCATATCGGTTCAGAGCTCTCCGTTCCGGACCCCTCATTTGCACTTTCGATCCGAATCGAAAACAACTAGAACAAAAGTCACACTCCACGATTCCAGAAGATGCGGAGCGGTTATACACCCACTATCCCACGTTTATCCACGATCTAGATGTGCTGTCATGATCTCCAAAGCTTCCAACTCCAAACCAAATGAGATGACTCCCACGTGTACTCGAACCGACGGCCCTCCAAAGGGATTTTCTGCCCATAAATACACCACCAAGCATCATTTGAAAGGATCTCTTGGCAAATTGTTGGCTATAACTCTCACCACCACCGAATTTCATTACTTTATTCAGATCATCATCAACATTTAGAGCGCATTTCAACAAAGATTAAGTGAAATTATCCATTGTATAAGCGAGTTGGAGTGTAATTCAATATTGTATTTGTATTTGAATCATCAAGTAACAAAGTTTGAAGTGGACATAGGCTTTTTAACGCCGAACCATTATAAAACGTGTTCTCTTTGTTTTTTCTCTTTTAATTATCATTAAATTGGGTGTTAGAACCATTTTTGGATCTAACATTTTGGTGCTTACACTAAGAAATCTTCGAATTCTCTACATTTTGGGCTACCATTCTACTATTTGGGTGTGTATATTCGAAGAAGATAGTCCACACAGTCAATATCTTTGAATTTTTTTTAAAAAAAGTCTAAGAAAATTGGATATTATGACCAAAGGAAAAGAAGTGCAAAATGCGTGGGAAAGTGAAATGGGTATGGATCAGCAAGGTATGGTTGTTACAAGATCGAGGGGACAAAGTTCAGGAGCTAACCGATCCGGCAGGGCGTCTCCCAACCGATCCGATCACAAGCCCCGAACCAATACGGTGATAACGACCCGACCCAATCTGGTTCCTTGAATGCTGCTGGTATCTCCCCTCCGACTCGAACCACAGAAATAGCCTCGGGCCGATCCGAAACAAATGCAAGTGAGGTTGGAAACTCTATACAAGCCCCTAAAAATGCTCTAATACCAGTCGTGGCAACTAATGATAAGCCTACGCCTTCTGCACTCATCACACATGGAGAATTTTCGCACTTACTTGATATGCTTGAGAGCACTATGGATGCTTTGGAGGATCACAAACGCGATAGTGTTCTTATAAGGGAGGACATGAGAGTTATGAGCGAAGAAATAAGCGAACTTCATAGACAAAGAGTGTCCTCTCCAGTTCGTGCACCTACAATGGATAATTCATCATCTTCAGATGAAGAGAGCCTGCGTAAAAGGAGGCCGTATGAAAGGCCCGGGAATCTAGACTAGTTGAAATTCAGATCATTGGGATCCAATGAAGATGAAGCCCACATTCTTGGACCCAATGATCCGAGTTGAGAGAACCGATGTTGTTACCGATGCACGGATCACACGTTCTTCCCAGAGATCTGAACATCACTAATCCCACTCAGGGGCAACACCTTCAGCCTATTGATAACGTAAATGACCGGGATTGTAGGGGCTGAGAAGGTTCAACTACTAATCGAAACTAAAGGCCGTCGCCTGAAGTAGGCGCTAGACGTGTTAGAAGAGACAGAAGCGTGGATCCTGAACCGGCTCTAACCAACGCGAAAGTAGAAGCGATGGTGCGCTAAATCATTGCTGATAGTCGTCGTTATACCAATGAGGATTGGAGTATTGGGCGCAGTAACACTCCATTCACTAATGACATCTTGAATTTCCAATTCCCTCAATGGTTCAATCTGCCACAAATGGATCGATATGCTGGAAGAACAGATCCGGTACAACATATGATGAGGTATGCATGGTATATGAACACCGCAGTCATGCCTGGCGTTGTGAAATGCACAGCCTTCCTGATATATTTAGAAGATGTTGCATTAATGTGGTTTACTCGACTTCCCCCATGATCAGTGTCGAGATTTAATGAACTAAGTGAGTGCTTTATGAATTAGTTCCGACTCAATGCCCGAAAAGCCAAAACTGTCATTGAACTTTTCAGAATCAAGCAAGCCCCTAGAGAATCTCTAAATTCGTACCTGGAATGCATTAACTTCGCAGTCACAGAAACAAGCGATCCCCACGAACCAACCATTTTGATGGCCTTAATAGACGGGGCTGATCCAAACACTGAATTCAGAGGATATCTAGCTGGAAAGCCGCCATTGACTAGGGAAGCATTCTATGAAAAGGCAAATATTTGCCTACGGCGAGAAAAGATATACATAGTCAAAAAAGAAAGTCTAGTAGAGCTTCAAAAGAATATATCAAAAGTAATGCTACTGTGAAACAGTCCGGCAATAATTCGGGAAAGGTCAAGGTAAACGTTGGCAACAAAAACGGAGGAAACAGCAACAAGAACGGAAATGGCAATAAAAGAAATAGGAACAGAGGAGATAACTCTGGAAAAAGACCCCGATTTCAATCTTTTGAGAAATACACGCCGTTGAACGATACATTGAAAAATATCTACCTGGATACTTACAATGTCTTGATATATAAGAAGCCTCCTCCCAGAGACTACACCGAGAAGGAGCTGGCGACTGGAAAATTTTGTCTGTTTCATGGAACCCACGGTCACTCAACTAATGAGTGTCGGCATTAAAGAGACATTGTTGAAAAACTGCCGCGGGAAGGAAAGTTTGATGAATACAAGGTTTCCCCAAGAGATAGGGGCAAGGAGGGCAAGCCCCGAGTCAAAATCAGCCTGCTCCTAAACCCACAGCTCGGCAAAAAGGTAAAGGAATCGTCATCAAGACTATAGCAGTGGGCCCCATCCGGCTGTCCATAGCTACAGGGAAAGGGACCAATATGTAAACACAGCCAAGCACCTCGAAGTGGGGGAGTGCAGTAACTTCGAAGATATCGCCCCAGTGAACCAACAGAAAACGATGTCAGATGATGTCATATTTCGTGATAGAGATGATACGGGAGTTCAATCACCCATCGAGGACCCATTGGTGATCACTACCACTGTCAATCCAGCACTAGCTCATAAGGTATTAGAAGATAATGGGAGTTCATTTAATATTATTTTTTAAAAAGCATTCGATCAGATGAAACTCCAAGCGAAAGATTTTAAGCTTTGCGAGGGATGGATACGAGGCTTCAATGGGGCCTCGACGGCTCTAATGGGATATGTAGAATTATCAGTGACATTAGGACAGGGAGACCGCTGGAGAGTGAGAATCCTCTCGTTTATAGTTCTGGACATCGACTCACCCTATAA
Source organism: Allium sativum (assembly GCA_030737875.1). Taxonomy (NCBI): domain Eukaryota; kingdom Viridiplantae; phylum Streptophyta; class Magnoliopsida; order Asparagales; family Amaryllidaceae; genus Allium; species Allium sativum. The sequence continues at coordinate 440,904,095 of CM060925.1, read as the reverse complement.
TTCCTTCTTGGGCCGACCAGCCCTCGCAGAATTCAGGGCCTGCATCGCGCCCTGGTGCATATTGTTGAAATTACAAACCGAAGCAGGAGTGGGAATAATAAGAGGTGATCAAGCCACCGGACGAGCCTGTTACATGGCAGAGCGAAGATGTTGCTAAAAGGATTAAGCATACAAACTAAAGGCGCTTCCTCTCATGCAAAGGATGGTTCAGCATAACAATTAAATGGACCGACCCCGAGGGAATCACCCAAAGAACTGCCCGAGGACATAGATCCCAGAGAGGATGAAGAGCTCGGGGGACAGGAAGGCAAATCCCAACAAAAAAACTGTGGATATCTCTATTGACGATGTTGATTCGACAAAGGTTTTAAAGATCCTCTTCGAGCGAAGGAATTGACTGACTTTTTAAAGGCAAATTTGGATGTGTTTGCCTGGACCCATTCTGATATGTGTGGGATATCACCCTTCGTTATGAGCCTCTCATTGAGTGTCAACTCAAAGCATCCACTCGTTAGGCAAAAGAGACATACGTTGGGCCTAGTGAGGTCTACAGCCTTAAAGGAAGAAGTAGAGAAGTTAAAGGATAACAGGTTCATTAGAGATTCAACGTATCCCGACTGGATATCGAATCCCGTCTTAGTCAAGAAATCAAATGGGAAATGGTAAACGTGCATTGATTTTTCCAATTTGAACAAGGCTTGTCCAAAGGATAGCTTCCTACTTCCTAGGATTGACCAACTGGTGGACTCAACAACCAGACATGAACTTCTCTCCTTCATGGACGCATACTCGGGATACAACCAGTTCCCTATGCATATTTTGGATCAAGAGCACATGATTTTTATTACAAACTTGGGATTGCACTATTTGTGGTAATGCCATTCGGGCTAAAGAATGCCGGAGCCACTTACCAACGTTTGGTAAATCGTATGTTTTATAATTAGATTGAAAAACTATGGAAGTTTACGTAGATGACATGCTCGTGAAATCCAGGTAGTCTTCTAGTCATGCGCAAGATTTGGCAGAGATGTTTGACATTCTACGGAGGTATAGGATGAAGTTGAACCCCTTAAAGTGCTCATTTGGGGTTGCATTAGGAAAATTTCTCGGTTTCATCATAAGTTATCGGGGAATCGAAATTAATCCTGACTAGATAGCAGTAATCAGGAACATAGAAGAGCCACGGAAGATTAGGGATGTTCAAAGCTTAGCTTGGAAAGTCGCAGCGTTGAGCAGATTCATTTCCAAAGCCACGGATAAGTGTGTCCCTTTCTTTGACTTAGCTAAACGTGGAAAGCGAAACTTTGAGTGAACCCCTGATTGCATAAAGGCCTTCAAAAATATGTTAAGTTTGCTAGAGAAACCGCCGATATTATCGAAGCCGATGGATCATGAAGATCTGTTCGTATATTTGGCAGTGTCATCTCATACTATCAGCACAACTTTGATGCATGAAGAAGATAAGATCCAAAGGCCAGTATACTATGTAAGCAAGAAGTTAGCAGCTGTAAAACACAATTATCTGAAAATAGAAAAGCTTGCTTATAGTCTCTTGATTGCATCCCGAAAGCTCTGTCATTATTTCCAAGCTCATCCGATAGTCATATACATCGATCAGCCACTAAGACAGGTGTTACAAATACCCAAAGCATTGGGATGATTACTTAAGTGGAATATCGAGTTGAGCCAATTTGATTTAAATTTCGAACCAAGGAGATCAATAAGGGGAAGGCCCAAGCTGACTTCATAGCAAAATTCACAATTCCCGAGGAAGAAGTATTGGATGACAAGACTTCCACTTCAGAGCTTAAATTAGAACTCAGTACATGGAAATTATATAAGGACGGGGCTAAGAATGATCGAAAGTCTAGCGCTAGAGTTGTTTTAACTACTCCTGAAGGACGATCCATTTACTACGCCCTTCGATTGGAATTCTCTGCCACCAATAATGATTCCGAATACGGGGCCCTAATTGTCGGGCGAAAACTTGCTAAGGAATTAGGGGTAAGGACACTGGACATATTCTGTGACTCCAAGCTAGTTGTCTGCCAAGTTCGAAAGGAATTCGAAACTAGGAGACCTCGATTTGTTACTTACCTTGAAAAAGTAGAGGAGTTACTAGGTAACCTGGAACATTATAGCATAACTCATACCCCAAGAACAGAAAACCAGAAAGTTAATCAAGTGGCTAAGTTAGCAAGTTCTGACAACCCAGAAGAAGTTGAAATGGTTCCAACCGAGATATTGGAATCGCCAAGCTTTGACCAAATGGAAGTCGACTTAACCCTGGAAGCTGAACCAGAAAGGGAGTCATGGATGACACCGAGTAAGAACTTCCTTAGGAGCGGAACTCTCCCATCAAAAAAGACCGAGAGACGATCTGTAATACGTAAAGCCGCAAGGTACGTCTTGCAGGATGACATCCTTTATCACCAAGGATTTTCTATGCCTCTACTCCGGTGTATAGCACACGACGACATCAAGCATGTACTGAGAGAAGTACATGAGGGTGAGTGTGGAGATCACTCCGGAGGTCAAACTTTGGCAAAGAAAGTATTACGATATAGCTATTCTTAGCCTACCGTAAATAAGAATGCAGCTGATCATTCACGACGCTGCAATAAATGCAAAAGATTCGCTAAAGTTCCAAGGGCACCTCCAAGACAGCTTAAATCAATGGTCAGCCCATGGCCATTCGCTATGTGGGGATTAGACATCATCGGGACTCTACTAATCGCCAAAGGAGGAGCTAAATATGCAATTGTGGCCATGGATTATTTCACAAAATGGGTGGAGTTCGAGCCCTTAACCATGATCATAACCATACAGTGATAAACTTCATAGTCAGGAATATCATCTGTCGATTCGGGATACCAAAAACCATTATAACCGACAACGGACCCAACTCGATAGCACAGAATTCAGAAATTTCTGCCAGAAGTATAAAATTGACAAGAGATATACTGCCATAGCCCACTCACAGTCAAAAGGACATGTTGAAGCGATAAATAAAGTTATCAAATCCATTCTTAAATAGAGGTTAAAACAAGCAAAAGCCATGTGGGTTGACGAATTACCACTGGCCACACTCCTTTTTCACTCTCCTTTGGATCGGAAGCGGTAATTCCGGTGGAGCTTAAAGTCTCTTCTCATGGGGTGATGTATTATGACCCGATGACAAACAAACTGCCCCTCTTAGAGTCCTTGGACATGATTGAAGAGAAGAGGGATGAAGCGGACTTGAGTGCCTCGAGGCACCAACGCCAAGTGGCACGCTATTATGACAGAAAGGTTCACCCTCGGACCTTTGAACCTGGAAATTTAGTACTAAAACGAGTCTTCCCGCCTCCAATTCATTTAGATCCAAAATGGGGAGGACCATATACCGTCCAACGGAAGCTTGACATGGGAGCTTTCAAGCTGACGACCGTTGATGGTGAAGAAATCCCAGAGCTTGGAATGCCCAACATTTGCGGCGATACTTGACTTGATTTTGTATTATTTTCTTTTGTTTTATAAGCCATGTAAAAAGGCATGACTTGCCTAGAAAAGTCAGGTCAATATAAATAAAAGATTATAAAGTGGACGTAGGTCACGACTTGGCCAAACCACTATAAAATATTGTGTGTGGTTTACTTTTCCCATTCAAATTTTGTTTTATGTATATTCTCTAATTGTTAAAACATAAGTCGAAAACATCAGAAATTTGAATCAATACCAAAACAAATGAAATAACCATTTGCGTAACGACATAAGAAGGACGGGAAGTCGAGTCCCAAACTCTAACTCTCATAAGTCGAGAGAGTATATGAAGGACGGGAAGATGGCGTACTTGAGGCGTGAAGCTGCACCATAACAAAAGAAACGCCTCAAATCTACTTTAACCTGATCGTACGATAGGAGAGTATAAAGGTACTAGGAATAAGTACAAATGAAAAAGAATCTTAGTCGGCTAAAAGAGCTGGGGGCAGTTTAATGTTGAACCTAATCAATCTCAAACAAGCCCTTCCCAAGCGTTATATTTAAGATTGATTGGGGGCATACACATAACACCTCATGTCATTGATCATTTGTTTTAGCAGCAACACCTATGAATGATATCTTCCTTGTTTGTACATTTGCAGGGGAATGTGATCGTGACGTAAATTGTTTATCACTTATGCTTTTTAACCTCTTGACATTAACAAAGACGAATGATAAATCTACAAGCATTTGACATAGTGGGAAACAAACTACTTCATTTACATAGGTGCAGGTTTATACAAAAGATCTAAACAAACAAAGGCGAGGGCCCCATTCACTATAACAACAATGGACTAGGGGATAGACAAAACAAAGAATAGAACTACCTCTCATTTAGACATAGGACTGGACTTCGCTTTCTTGGCAGCTTTAAGTTTTTCCTTCTCCTCTTTTTCAGCCTCGGTCATGATTCGCTTTGGCTTCTTCTTCCCTGGAACTGGAACGCTGGGATCAGCAGAAGACTTTTTAGCAAGCTCTTCAATAATCGACCTGGTTGAAAGTTTGATAACTAACCTGGATCCAGGAGGGATTATCACGAGAGGTTTAACAACCTCGGGATTTTCCTTCTCTACCTTAGCTTTTAAGAGCATGTCCTGCTTGGCTTTCATATAGCTAAAGTCATGTCATCGACATTCACCAAATCCTCAGTCACAACAACATCGTCCTCTTCCTCATGCCCATCATTACCGACATCGTCTTTCAGGGTGTCTATCACATCTTCGTCTTAGGGTTTTCAGTGCTAGATGGCATGGGAGCTTTCTCAGCAACCTCGTCCTTATCCTCGACCCTTTCCACAGGTTTTGAGCCTGTGACTTTAGTATGTTTCTCTTGGGTCTCTTCAGTAGACATTGTATCAGTGATCTCTTCTCGTTGCTCATCGGCCTTTTCAACTGGCTGTGCACCTATAGAATGAGAATTAACTAGTATTAGCTCGAGAGAAACAATAGGGTCTTCTGTTGACTGACCAATAATGTAGCGAAAGGTTGAAATGACCCTAACAAATTGAGGTGAAAAGGTAGAGATACCTTCGAATGATTTCTCGATTGGGGTAGCTAAAGTCTCTGATGTCACTTCAGGAATAGAGGATAAAAAAGATGTCTTAGGGATTTCCGGATTCGCTGGATCATTCCCTCCATTCTGGTATCCCCTGGGGCAATAGAAGGAGAACCAGTTTCATGGACATTATTCCCTTTAGCTAGACATTTCTTTTCTTCCATAGCCGCAGCAATGAGTCTACGTCATTCAGCCAAGCGCACCGGTTCTTCACCCCTTAGAAATTTCTCCATAAGTTTTTTTTCATCGATGGAGTCCACCTTGAGCTCTTTCTTCTCCCATTCAATGATTTGATCCCACACATAGATCAAAGTTGTCGGATAATCTTCGATCCAAGCAATGTCCCGATGATGAATCACTTGGGCTAAGAACTCTATCATTAGCTCACCGTAACCATCCAATTCCTTCTAGGCTACAGAAAGCTGTGTGTGGGCCTCTTTGGCAGATTTAATGGCAATGCTCGCATTTGCCTCGGCCAAGACCGCCCTGGATTCAGCTTCTATCGGTTTAGCTTCCAATTCAGCATTATGTTTTGCCAACTCAGTATTTTTCTTCGCCAACTCAACCTTAACCTATTCAAGAGTAGTGCAAGCCGATTGTGCTTTAACACTCTCAGATTTAGCATCCTTGGCTTGCTTCTTCAGATCTAAGCATTCTTGGCTATGAGATTCTGATAAAGTGTGATAATGTTATTGTAGCTCCTCATGTTATTTCTTGTAGTTGTCAGCGTCCCGTTGAGCAAGAGCAAGCTAAGCGTGTGCATCTTCCAAATCTTTTTCTGAAATTTCAAGATGCTTTCGTCATAATCAGCCATTTCCTTCATGTGATCAATATCAGTAATTAAGTCCCAAATAATTTTAGAAAGGTTGTGTGAATATCTATACATCTCCGTATATTGCCTGTCTATTAAATCTATCTTCGCTTAGCATCATCCGCCCAATTTGAAGGAACAGGCTCAAGTGCAGGGACAAATTGCAGATGATCAAAATAATGATCTGGAAATTGTTTCCTCAAATATGCCATCTTTGCTTTGGAATCAGAATCAAGTGGCATGGCTTTGGATATGGATAACTCAATGTTTCTTCGCTTGGCAGGTACAATGGATATTTCATCTTTACCTGACCTTTTCTAAGAAACTTTATGTTTATCCTACGAATCAACACGTTTCGATGGTGGCATCTCTTGAGGATGCTTTTCTTTCAAGGGAATCGGAGCTTTGGAATGTGGTTTGTCCCCTTCAAGACGATCTTGGTAGCTCTTGTTCTTGTACGGATCTGACCGACGGGGAGAATGGGAGCATGAAGAATGAGGACAACTGGGATCATAATGCCTCCTGTCATCCCTGCCACGGCTCTCGTGGTGATCATGTTTAGTGTCGAAATCAAAAAAATTGGCATGCTGGTAAGGACTTTCCTGACATCATAGTGGGGGCGTGTCATTTTTCCTGCAAAATAATATAAGTAAAATTTAGAGCCAATGTTTATGTAAAGCACGGGTGTTGTGACGTGCAGTGCTAGCGTGTTGTGCATATCATAAGTGATATCCCCCCCAAGCAACCTGAGCCTGAAGTTAGGCCAGTATGTGCTTTTTCCTTTCTTCACAGGAGTAACTTCTTCTTTGGAAGTGAAGGTAAGAGGATTCGTTCTGAAATCTTTTGAAATATAAAGGGTCTCGGGTAGGGGAAGATTTCCTAAACCTCGAAATATGGAATCATCTACAGGGGGATCACCTCCTTGGGGAATGAATAACGACAACTCTTTTAGGGAGATTGGTCTTTCAGTAGTGGCTGCATCCCCAGGAGTGATGTATTTATCTCTATCTTTTTCTGCTACATTTGCTAATACGTCGTTTTGAGTCGAACTGGGAGAAGGAATCTTTTGAGGTATCGTCGGATCCTTTGAACTCTCTCCATGCTCGGGCAAAATTTCAATTGGCCCTTCGACCGGAGATATATACACATAAGGGCCTTCTCCATGGCCTATGCTACGAGTGATGGCCAATAACCGGTGACGGTGAAGATAATCTGACACTAAGCAATCTTTGATGGTCAAGAATTTTTGATCGCTATTGAGTAGTTGGTTTAAACGCCCAAAGTATGTCTGATGCTTCTCCTATGACGGATTGGGAACTACAAGTTAAAACGAACAGGCATCAATACCTCAACGATAGTGAAAGAGGGAAAAATGAAAGAAAAGTTAGAGCTTTACTTGATTGAAGCCATCTTCTGGCACACCCAGGTTGCTGTTTAATGTAAAACCATTCGGATTTAGGATCACCAACCTTGCTGCTAGAAGGAATGCTAATGATTCTCCTTTTTGGCACAGATTTGAAATATAAAAATTGTGGAGAATCTTGGATCCGATGCTTGAAAATTGAAATTTTAGAAAAAGTGAACATCTTCAAAGGCAAGTTCAATACTTAGGATTTCCTTATAAGCTATATATGATGTATGCAGATAAGCATAGGAGTTGGGCTGGAGTTGCATGGGAACAATGCGCATTCATCATAGAAAATCAACGACGAATGGTGAGAATGGAGGTATCGCCCCAACAAGGCACATTAATCTACTGATGGACATAAACCCTTCGGGTGGATTATGAGGACGATCTGTTTTAGAAGGAAACTCAGTATCTCTTTGGAGGATCCCATGCTTCAAACATATTCGTTGCAAGTTTGTCATTGTCAACTATTGTTGCTACAAAATCATTGGTTTTTTTTGAACTACGACATTCCCAAACTCATCAGGAGCATGATTATCTCCTACTCCCCCTTCATCCTTTTCATCCATGGAAACATCACCCCCGAATGAAACTTCACTATCATGAGCCTCTGTTTCGTAATTTGGACCCTCACTGTCCCATTCCGGATCTGAGGTGCAGGATATATCTTCAATAGTAAGATTTTTAGAAGTCCCCATGTTTTCTCTTCTTTTTGCTAGTCTAGACGAACGTCTCTCAGTCATAGCTACTAAACCATCAAAGAAATGATAGCAGGAGTTAATGTAAAATTGCCCGTGTCCCCCTGTACATGTGTGTGCCAATGTGTGTGCAATGACAGAATTAAAGAAATACGAAGTAAGTACATAGGAATGCAATACGAAGATAAGAAAAATAGTTATGTATCAGTAATCAGTTCAGAAGTTCAATCGAGAAGGTCCTAACCTAACCGTTCACAAAGTCACAAGCCATATTTAATATTGGCTAAGTTATTTATAATATGGTTGTATTGCATGATGTATAAATGCGGATCGGTTCGAAATTTTTCCTCATATTCGGATTGGTTCGGACGTTCACAACTCATGCAGATCGGTTTGGAATTTCACAATGTAAGGTATCACAATGAAATGAGGATTCTCAAACGAGCTCGTCGGATCGGTTTAGCGATGGAAGCAAAACAGATCCGGATCGGGTCAGATCTGACAAACCCAAAGTAATTTGGAATGATTGGCACCTTTCCGAACTGGAGTGTATCTTTAGAAGCCAATATCCTCCTTTAGAGGTTTCCCGATCCGAACCGACCCTACACCACCAACTCTCCCTTTTTCATGTGCCTTTGGACAAACTCAAGCTTCTTCCACCTACAAGCGACACAAACTGATTCCACCCTCCATCATAAACTGCTTCTCTTTATCCCTTTGAGACACTTAGCTCAACCCAACACTTCATTTGTGCCTTGTTTGAAAATTTGTTGATCAAATTGAAACTTCTCTTGATTAAATCGCCATCACCACCACCTTGAGAGCACAACGAAATCGCCAGCAGTGGCGAGATGAAGACTCGCAACATCGAAAATTGATTCATGTCCAAGTAACAATGCAAAGGTTGATGAAACTAACGAGCAATACACAAGTAAAGTCAAATTATACGAAATTATTGACCCACCTATTAATTTGATTTGAAAACCATAAGGTATTTTAAGGATTTGGGGATTAGGGTTCGTAGGAAATCAAGAAAATGAAGGCGAAGGAGAGTGAAAGAAGAGAGAAGGGCTTTTCACAAATTTATATGAAGACATGGGACTATTCATATTCCAGTGGACTCCCAATGCCCAAACCGACCCACTCAGGAAAAGAGTCCAAAGCCCTTAGGCCCATCTATGCGATGATATGCTGAAAATACGGAAGATAGGTTCGATCCGTCCCGAACTAAGATATAACAACCGATCCGATAATGATAGCAAACAAATGAAATTAGAAAGATTACCTGGGGAAATTTTTTAGACCTTAAATGAATTTTTAGAACCAGTGAAGAATAACAAAGGCGATTGTTAAACTCGTGGCATATTTACAGGTTCCATAAATAGCAAAAGAAACGACTTCATGAAATGTCGCAACTCTACAGATAAATGGAAACAACCACTAACCAACACTGATTCGCAAATGAATAAGTTGATCATTTCGAAGCATACTTTTTTCAATAAAAGTATACTTCGAGGGGGTAAAATGTTAACCTACTTTGTGATCGGGATACACAAAGCAAAGAGATTGCTTAAGGAATAGGTTTGAAGGAAGAGTTCGCAGCAGGCATTCAGATCGGTTCAAAGACACTCGAACCGAACCCTTTCACTTCAAAGTAAGCAATCCAAGAAATGGTACAAAGAAGGAGCAACCGGATCGGTTCAGAGCTCTCCGTTTCGGTCCCCTCATTTGCACTTCTGATCCGAATCGAAGACAACTAGAACAACAGTTTCACTCCACGATTCTAGAAGATGTGGAGCGGTTATACACCCATTGTCCCATAGTCATCCACGATCTAGATGTGCTATCACGGTCTCCAAGCTTCCAACTCCGAACCGAACGGGATGACTGCCACGTGTACCCGAATAGAAGGCCCTCCATAGGGATTTTCTGCCTATAAATACACCTCCGAGCATCATTTGAAGGGATCTATTAGCAAATTGTTGGCTCTAACTCTCACTTCCACCGAATTTCATCACTTTATTCAGATCATCATCAACTTTTAGAGCACATTTCAACAAAGATTGAGTGAAATTATCCATTGTATAAGTGAGTTGGAGTGTAATTCAGTATTCTACTTGTCTCCGAATCATCAAGTAACAAAGTTTAAAGTGGATGTAGGCTTTTTAACGCCGAACCACTATAAACCGTGCATTCTCTTTGTTTTTTTTCTTCTAATTATCATTGAATTGGGTGTTAGAACCATTTTTGGATCTAACAGATCGGCTTCTATAACCACAGTGATAACCTATGCCAGCTATGGAATTCGGGATTATCAATCTAGAACCGATCAACTGAAAGGACATAGCCATTAATCATAGGTGTTACAACAACATATCTTCTCCAATTAGTACGATGTACGCTCATCGTCTACCGGAATGCATTTGTACCCACCTTGTTCGGACCTCTTACCATTCAGCACAGTAAAACATTCCCTTGCCTCTACCTTATGTGAGACCTCCATAGATGATAAAATGATACTACTTGATATGGGTCCCTAACCAAATATGCAATTGACACAAGTCACCCATAGACTTGGTCCCCATTTATTCTATTAGGCCACTTAGTTTCCCCAATTAGCCACATGCTACTGGATCGGACCTAGACCCGGATTTTTTCATTTTATTATGTCTATTATTTTCCCCAATCATCCCCACACCACCGGAACGGACCTACGAGCCATTCCCAAAACAGCCAATGTGCCGTGGGAACAGACTCCCACTGTAATTTCATTATTTTACTACGCCTCTTATTTTTCCTAATACGCCTACATTGCCGGAATGGACCTACGAGCCACTTATTTTTTCCCCCAATCAGCCCCCGCACTACCGAAATGGACTTCATTTTCTTAGCTTATTAATTTCATCTTTAATTTAACTTAATACAAATTAATTTTATTAACGAGCCCAACACAATCTCATGTTATATTCCTAGGTTGTATTAAACATTTATAATCCATGTTTATCTTTTTATACAACCCAACCCCACGTTATGTAGCGCCCAACTAAGTTAATCCTATTCCAGTTTATATGTTTGCATGTTCTCTAATTACATATTAAGTTTTATTCCCAATTTACTATTCAATTCTGATTTAATACTTAATCAGTTTCAACATGCCTAAAAAACTCTTTTTATTAAACTCCAACATTGTTCCAATTTTTAATGCAAAAGTAACGATAAAGGCCTAGGCTCTCTTCAGGCCTAGGCTCAACGCTAAAAAAAAATTCTAGGGTACTCGCAAGCCCTAGACTAAAAAAGAAATAAAAACGTAGAACTGGGCATAAGCATAATTATAAATAAAACTACAAAAAAGAAAGGGATAGAAGAAGGAGAATTACTTATAAACAGTAAATAACTGGAAAGAAATAGGCATAAACAATAAATAAATTATAGTAACTTTTACATAAAAACTAAACATCTAGATACTGTAAATAACTGTAAACATTAAATTTGCAAACTTAAAACTGTTAACTTTCTAACATTTTGTAACGACCCACATTCTACGCATCGAAGGATCGTAGAATATTCATTTCCTTCACATACGAAGTCGTATGGTCATGTAACTTTGGGAGACGACTATTGGGGTTATTTCGCATGTTCACGATTTTTCCCGATTTTTAAATGACCGTTTTGCCCCTATCTAATCTTGTTTTGGCCATAACTTTTGATTGGAAAGGAGTTTTGACCTGAAACCAATTCCATTGGCTTCGGATGATGGTTTACCTTTCCGTAGAGTGGTCACATGTGAAAAATGGACTTACCGTTTGGGAGATATGGCTGAAATAAGGTTTGGAAGGTGAAAAACTGCTTAACCGGGCCAAATAGGGTGATTAGTGAATGGGCCCATAACCCATTTCGGGATTAGGGTTATGGGGAGACTGAAATGAGTTAGGTTTTTATTCTATATCAGTTTTCTAGCCGCCACTTACCTCTTAGAAACCATAACAGTGGCCTCCAACCTCTAAAACACCTCCAAATCACTTCCTAATCAAGGATTAAGCTTAGCAACATCAAATCAAGGTGGATTAGCACAATAATCAAGGTAGAGCTGTTGTGTTGCATTTTATTCACGCCCAAACAGTAGAGTTTTAGTTCTAAAGGTTTTATTTGTGGCTAAGATGACTGATTTGCATAGTTTTGCACTAATTATGGTTAATTAAGGGTAATTAGTGAAGATTAACGAAATTAAAATGATAAAATTCTGGAAAAATATTTATAAAATTTGAAATGATGTTTTAGACCTCTGTTAGAAATTTGGGTTAGTTTGGTTAAGTTTTACTAACCATATCATTAGTTTTGCTTAAACATGCTTAAGGGAAAATATGGGGTTTTGGCTTTGATCCGTTTTAACTTATCAAATTGATGTTTTGGTGTTTATAGTCGTTTCTACATGTTGCTATGACTGTATGGTATGCTTTGTGGTTGATTAGAATAGTTAGATTGGTCGAAAACGCCATCGAATGGCTTAAAACATGCTGTTGGAAGTTCGCAGAAAACTGTCAGGAAACCGGATCAGATCGCCCTTACCCGAACCGACCCGGATGCTCATCCCCGAACCTATGGTGCAGCTGTGAAGCCCGGAGCTTGTGAACTGATAGTCGAGAAGTCATCCGAACCGCTCCGCCTCTCATGGCATGTACCACCCCGACCCGACCCGTATGGCCACCTCCGAACCGAACCGATGTATGGCGATTGGACTTGAAGAACCCGACCCAATCCGCCAGGAGGTGATAACGGCCGATCCGAACCGCCACGAGATGAAGGTCGCGAACTGAACTGGGGAAGCACGATCCGAATCCAATGAGAGTACGATCCGAAGCAAAGAAAAGGGGGGAAACCGAACCGATCCGGGAAAGAAGACCAATAACCCGAGATGCAAAGGTAGTCCAAGTAGGAAGTTTATACTCAGGATCCAGATGAGAACCAACGAGTGAATTTCATGATTGGGCTTTGCTGCGGGACGTGTGCTAAGGAGTTGTCGATGTCTATAACTTTGGATCACTATGTATGGGAGGTACGTGAACGGATTCAGGGCCACAGTGGCCTAGGTACGACTAAAAGGGCGGTAGACCAATGAAGTGGGGTCATTTGTAAAGATTTAGTCATGACTCCATGAGGTAAGCTTGGTGTTAGCAGTAGTTGTACAAGTCGAACTCCGTCATTACCTCGATGGGTCTAGTAATTGACATTGGTGGACATCGTATACTTTACGCACTGAGTGAGAGATGTAAGGTTGGTTTCCGTGTTTGATTGTTTGCCTTCATTATGACATGCACACCCCCACCCCCGTATTCTTTACACCTTATGTTAGTGGCACCTCAGAGTATTGTGCAGTATGTAGTGCTAACTCTTTGGTTGCAGGTTCAGGAATGGTTTATACATGTTATTGTTCTGTTTAGCTACTTATCGCTCATACTAAACTTTTTGTATGACCCAGAGCTTTATGTCTCTTCTTATTACTCCGGTTGCTCTCACGAGCAGACTAGAGACAGGTTAGCTGGGTATGCACGAGTAGCTGATCCGTAGACGAGCAGGAGGCTTCCACGTATGATATATATATATATTCTCCCTGTATTGTTGAAGATCACTGCTTGGGCATTAGTAGTGTATCTTCTACTTTTGCTTTCTTTTGTTTTAGAGACAGTAATTTGGAAAGTTGTAATAAGCTGTATTTGGATTTCCGCTACTTTGATGATGATGTTGATGTTGGTTTTAGTTATCAGCTTATGCACTGTATCGCCTGTTTTATGTCAAGTATATTATTATGTTTTGTTCCATGCGCTGTGAGACATTCTACAGGTTTTTGATTAGCTCATTCTCTTCTTTCCTTTCTTTGGCGACCACTCTGTGCTAGTCGGGCATGTGTACAGCGCACTTTCAGAGGAAATGCCGGCTGGTGCGGGGCAGGCCATCACACTTGGTATCAGAGCTCTAGGTTGCGTAGTTAACCTAAGGAAGCTATCAGGGAGATATAGTATACATATATGAGAGCGTGTATTTGTGATTATTTTGGTTTTCAAAAGCTATATATATATATACTATCAGTATACCTAAGGATGAAATCGCACTGCACTGGTACCGCTATGGAGATGGTTAATCGTTTTCTCTGTGCAGATTGAACGATGAGCCGATACGTAAGGGGTAACGGTAGCGGAGCCAATAATGGGAATGTTGCTGAGATGAGTACGATGTTTACTTACCTCATGAGAGAGATGCTTAGGGATGTGCAGAGGGCAGCTCCCAATGCTGGTAATGGAGGTGGTCCAGTAGTGCAGGCACCTAGGGCTGATTTCGCCAAGCTGAATAAGGATTATACTAGTCTTGGTGGGAAGCCGTTCCACGGAACGTAGTTGGCTACGGATGTTCAGGATTGGCTGGATAGCTGCGAGTGTATCTTCGAAGACTTGTGTATCGAGGATGCGATGAAGAGAAGGCTAGCATCCCGTCAGCTGCAAGGACGGGCTATGAATTGGTGGAATGCTATTAAGGCAGCTACCCAAGAGGATCAGATTACTTAGGACCAGTTTAAAGTTCACTTTAGTGATAAGTTCATTCCAGCTGCTCAGAAATCAGTGTTGTTTAAGAGATTCTTGGAACTCAAGCAGAATGGCAGAGCTGTCATGGAGTATATTGCCGAATTCGACACTTTGTCGAAATATGGGTTATCCCTAATGGAAACTGCCAAGGAGAAGAACGATAAGTTCATAACTGGTTTGGATGGATACTTGGGGGAAAGGCTTATTAACCACTTCGATGAGACGTTTGAGTCAATTGTGGGGAAAGCTTTAAGATCACAAAGTCTTTACCCTAAGCCGAAGACTGAGGCTGCATCTGCAGAAGAACCGAAACCGCAAGAAAGCGGTGGAGGCAAGAATGGTTCTCAGAATAAGAGGAAGCAGAACCAGAACAAGGATGGCCAGAAGAAGAAGAAGAAATATGTTGAGTGCATTAGCTATGGCAAGAAGGGCCATTATGCTAAAGAATGTCGAGCAAAGCCAGCAGACAGGAAGTGCTTCAACTGTGGCCAAATGGAAAAATCACAAGTACAAGTGTCCACAACCTTTGAAAGAGAAGCAGATAGTGAAAGCATATGCCCTTAATGTTATTCCTTCTTCGTCGAATGCACCAACTACGGCGGAGAAGGGAAAGAATGTCGTTATTCAAGGTATGCTTTCTGTTTATGATGTTCCTGATAGAGTTTTGTTTGATACCGGAGCTTCCAGTTCTTTCATATCTAGTGACCTGGTAGATAGGTTGGGATTGGAGCCCGAGATTGTTGATAGACCTTTAGTAGTGACGAACCCGATTGGTGGTTCGACTAACCTTAGCATGATTTGTCGTAATGTCTTGTTGAGTCATGGATGTATGTTTGTTTGTGATTGCTTTGTTTTGGGCTTTACTGGATTTGGCATTATTTTGGGGGTCGATTGGCTCCAAAGATACGGGGTGGTGGTAGACTGTGAGGGCTTTTTGGTGATAGCTAGAGCGGATGATGGGAGGAGGGTAGTGTTTGGTGGTCTACCTGGTGATGGGGTAATGGCTATTTTTCTAAATTCCCTCGACATCCTGCATGGTGAGTTGTCAGGTTTGCCCATGGTTGGCCAGTATCCGGACGTCTTCGAGGAAGTGACCGGGCTTCCACCACACCGAGAGATTGAGTTCCGTATTGATTTGGTGAAAGATGCCAGACCTATAGTGATGCCACTTCGTCGTATGGCACCAAGGGAGCAGCGAGAGCTCAGGGTGCAAGTCAACTATCTTTTGAAGAAGGGATTTATCAAAAGGAGTGTTTCTGAATGGGGAGCACCAGTTGTGTTTGCTACCAAGGCGGATGGTTCCCTTCGATTGTGTGTAGACTACCGCAAATTGAATAAAGTGACGAGGAAGAATAAGTATCCTCTACCGCGGATAGATGATTTGTTTGATCAGTTAAGTGACGCGAGAGTATTCTCCCAGTTGGATCTCGCGACAGGATTTCATCAGCTTAGAGTGGAAGCTGAGAGTATAGCTAAAACGGCCTTTCGGACGCCGTCTGGATTTTATGAGTGGTTGGTCATGCCATTCGGGCCGACCAATGCACCAACATATTTTGTGGATCTTATAAATAGGGTATTCAAAGATCAGTTGAATAAGTTTGTTCTTGTGTACGTGGACGACATACTTGTTTATTCGAGGACAGAGGAAGAACACAAGGAACACTTGAGGATAGTGATGGAGGTGTTGAGAAAACACCAATTCAAAGCAAAGTTTTCTAAGTGTCACTTCTGGAGGAGGGAAGTGAGGTTCTTGGGCCATGTCGTTTCAGAGAATGGTATTGCCGTAGATCCCACGAAGGTGGCTACGGTACAAGATTGGTTTACGCCCAAGAATGCAACAGACATAAGAAGTTTCTTGGGGTTAGCTGGATATTATCATAAGTTCATCCAAGACTTTCCAAGATAGCAGCACCGTTGACTCAATTGACCAAGAAGAATCAAGCTTTTGTCTGAGACGAAAAGTGCAAGAATGCATTCAAGAGTCTAAAGGACAAGTTGACATGTGCACCAGTGTTAGTCATTCCTATGGGGAATGAAGAGATGACGGTATATACAGATGCATGTGGTACCGAACTAGGTGCTGTATTGATGCAAGGAGGTAGGGTTGTAGCTTATGCAAGTCGGCAATTGAAACCGCATGAGAAAAGATACCCTACCCATGATTTGGAATTAGCAGCGATCGTGTTCGCGTTGAAGATGTGGAGATCTTGGGAGAAAGGTTTAAGCTGTTTACCGATCATAAATCGTTGAAGTATCTCTTCTCCCAAAAGGATCTAAATCTCCGACAACAAAGGTGCTTAGAATTCTTAGCTTCCTATGATTTCGACATCACATATACACCAAGAAAGGGCAATGCGGTGGCTGATGCATTGAGTAGAAGACATGCCAGTTTAGGGGCTATGTTTCTAGAATGGAAGCAACTGGAGTACATCGCGGGGTATGATTTCAGGCCAAAGTGCAAGTTGGATCCACAAATGTTAGCAAGTTTGACAATCAGATCCACTTTGATTGGGCGGATTGGTTCCAGTCAGAGGAACGATCCTAACCTATTGGAAATCATCTCAAAGTTAGAGATGGGAATCGACGGAGAGATGAACAAGTATGGGCTTGATCGAGATGGATGGTTTAGAATGAATGGAAGACTAGTTGTACCCAATGTCAATGGATTGAGAGATGAAGTGCTTAGAGAGTGTCATCACTCAAAACTGACTATACACCCGGTGGTAACAAGATGTATCGAGATGTGAAGCAGACCTACTACTGGGAAGGGATAAAAAGAGACATTGGGAAGTTTATATCCAAATGCATGAACTGCCAGCTAGTTAAAGCTGAGCAAAAGAAGCCTAGTGGTTTGTTGCAACCATTAGAAATTCCATAATGGAAATGGGAACAAGTCTCAATGGATTTCATTGATGGGTTACCAAGAACTAGGTCAGGCCATGATAGCATTTGGGTGATTGTGGACAGATCGACCAAAAGTGCAAGATTTATACCCGTCAAGTCGAATAGGATGGCAGCTAAGTTAGCTGAACTATATGTAAAGTAGGTAGTGAGATTTCATGGAATACCCAAATGCATTGTGAGTGACCGAGATCCATTGTTCACTTATGGATTTTGGAAGAGCTTACAAGAGGTGTTAGGATCAAAATTACATCTCAGTACCGCGTATCATCCTCAAACCGACGGTCAGACAGAGAGGGTGAATCGTGTATTAGAAGATCTCTTGAGAGCTTGTGTACTGGATTTTAGTGGGTCATGGGATGACCATTTGCATCTAGTAAAGTTTGCATATAACAATAGCTATCAGTCCAGTATTGGTATGGCTCCATTTGAAGCTTTGTACGGAAGACCGTGCAACTCACCATCATGTTGGTTAGAAACTGGTGAGAGGTTTGTGCTTGGACCAGATGTGATAAGAGAAACTTCAGCTAAGATTAAAGTTATCCAACAGCAAATGAAGGCTGTCCAAGATAGGTAGAAGAGTTATGCTGATAAGAGGAGAAGAGAATTAAAGTTCTCCATTGGCGACTTGGTGTTTGTCAATATTTCTCCGTTGAAGAGCGTGATACGATTTGGCAGGAGAGGCAAGTTAGCACCAAGTTTACTGGTCCATTCCCAGTTCCTGAGCAAATTGGGAATTTTGCATATAAAGTTGAATTACCAGACAAGATGGCAGGAGTTCACAACGTATTTCATGTTTCCCAGTTAAGGAAATTCGTACACGACCCAGATGTGACTATTTCACCTGATCAGTTGGATGATATCGAAGTTGAACCCGAGGCGGTTGGGAACTACAAGCCTATGCGTATTGTTGGGAACGATACGAAGAAACTTCGAAGGAAGGCGATGAAATTAGTCAAAGTTCAGTGTGGCGAGAATGAGAATGACTGTACTTGGGAGACAGAGGAGAGCATTAGGAAGACGTATCCAGAACTCTTCGCCTGGTAAGATTTCAGTTTCGATTTAGTCTTTCCGCATGCTAGGATAGGTTGTTTTGTTTGTTTTACATGTTTGATTGTTATATATGATTGGTAGGCATGCGGGATCCTTTGTATGTTTTGGGTTAAGGAATTTCGGGGACGAAATTTCTTAAGGGGGGAGAGTGTAACGACCCGCATTCTACGCATCGAAAGATCGTAGAATATTCATTTCCTTCACATACGAAGTCGTATGGTCATGTAACTTTGGGAGACGCCTATTGGGGTCATTTCCCACGTTCATGATTTTCCCGATTTTTAAATGACCGTTTTGCCCCTAGCTGATCTTGTTTTGGCCATAACTTTTGATTGGAAAGGAGTTTTGACCTGAAACAACTTCCATTGGCTTTGGATGATGGTTTACCTTTCCGTAGATGGTCACATATGAAAAACAGACTTACCGTTTGGGAGATATGGCTGAAATAAGGTTTGGAAGGTGAAAAACTACTTAACCGGGCCAAATAGGGTGATTAGTGAATGGGCTCATAACCCATTTTGGGATTAGGGTTATGGGGAGGCTGAAATGAGTTAGGTTTTTATTCTATTTCAGTTTTCTAACTTACCTCTTAGAAACCCTAACAATGACCTCTAACTTCTAAAACACCTCCAAATCACTTTCTAATCAAGGATTAAGCTTAGCAACATCAAATAAATGCGAATTAACACAAGAATCGAGGTAGAGCTGCTGTGTTGCATTGGTATTCACGCCTTAACAGTGGAGTTTTAGTTCTAAAGGTTTTATTTGTGGTTAAGGTGAGTGATTTGCATAGTTTTGCACTAATTACAGTTAATTAAGGGTAATTAGTGACGATTAACGAAATTAAACATGATAAAATTTTGGAAAAATATTTATAAAATTCGAAATGATGTTTTAGACCTCTATTAGAAATTTTGATTAATTTGGTTAAGTTTTACTAATCCTATCATTAGTTTTGCTTAAACATGCTTAAGGGAAAATATGGGGTTTTGGATATGTTTGATCCGTTTTAACTTATCAAATTGATGTTTTGGTGTTTATAGTCGTTTTTACATGTTGCTATGACTGTATGGTATGCTTTGTGGTTGATTAGAATAGTTAGATTTGTTGAAAACGCCATCGAATGGCGTAAAACAGGTTGCTGGACGTTCGCAGAAAACTGTGCAGGAAACCGGATCAGATCGCCCTTACCCGAACCGACCCAGATGCTCATCCCCGAACCGATGGTGCAAATGTGAAGCCCGGAGCTCGTGAACTGATAGTCGAGGAGTCCTCCGAACCGCTCCGCCTCTCGTGGCATGTACCACCCCGACCTGATCCGCATGGCCATCTCCGAACCGAACCGATGTATGGTGATTGGATTTGAAGAACCCGATCCGCCAGGAGGTGATGACGACCGATCCGAACCGCCACGAGATGAAGGTCACGAACTGAACTGGGGAAGCACGATTCGAACCCAATGAGAGTATGATCCGAAGCAAAGCAAAGGGGGGAAACCGAACCGATCTGGGAAAGAAGACCAATAACCCGAGATGCAAAGGTAGTCCAAGTAGGAAGTTTATACTCCGGATCCAGATGGGAACCGACGAGTGAATTTCATGATTGGGCTTTGCTGCGGGACGTGTGCTAAGTAGTTGTCGATGTCTATAATTTTGGATCACTATGTATGGGAGGTACGTGAACGGATTCAGGGCTATAGTGGCCTAGGTACGACTAAAAGGGCTATAGACCAATGAAGTGGGGTCATTTGTAAAGATTTAGTCATGACTCCATGAGGTAAGCTTGGTGTTAGCAGTAGTTGTACAAGCCGAACTCCGTCATTACATCGATGGGTCTAGTGATTGACATTGGTGGACATCGTATACTTTACGGACTGAGTGAGAGATGTAAGGATGGTTGCTGTGTTTGATTGTTTGCCTTCATTATGACATGCATACCCCCACCTCCGTATTCTTTACACCGTATGTTAGTGACACCTCAGAGTATTGTGCAGTATGTTGTGCTAACTCTTTGGTTGCAGGTCCAGGTTCAGGTATGGTTTAGTATACCTGTTATTGTTTTGTTTAGCGGCTTATCGCTCATACCAAACTTTTTGTCTGACCCAGAGTTTTATGTCTCTTCTTATTACTCTGGGTACTCTCACGAGCAGACTAGAGACAGGTTAGCTGGGTATGCACAAGTAGCTGATCCGGAGACGAGCAGGAGGCTTCCATGTATGATATATATATATATATATATATATATATATATATATATATATATATATATTCTCCCTGTGTTTTTGAAGATCACTGCTTGGGCATTAGTAGTGTATCTTCTACTTTTGCTTTCTTTTGTTTTAGAGACAGTAATTTGGAAAGTTTTAATAAGCTGTATTTGGATTTCCGCTACTCTGATGATGATGTTGATGTTGGTTTTAGTTATCAGCTTATGCACTGTCTTGCCTATTTTATGTCAAGTATATTATTGTTATATTTTGTTCCATGCGCTGTGAGACATTCTACACTTTTCAATTAGCTCATTCTCTTCTTTCCTTTCTTTGGCGACCGTTCCATGCTAGTCGGGCATGTGTACAATGCACTTTCAGAGGAAATGTCGGCTGGTGCGGTGCGGGCCGTCACACTTTTCCTGCATATATTACTAGACTAGAAATCACACAAAAACTCACAGATTTGAGTTTCCCTCAAGGCCTTTCTCTAATCTAACAGAAACTCCTCCTCTAGAAGTACTTATAAAAATAAATATGTAAAAAGTGTAGAACTTCTTTATCCCCGTATAAATTTTAATTATTTTGCCCTTCCTAATTTTGAGGATAAGTCTGCGGAAGAAAAAGAAAAGAGAAGAGAGAATGGATGTGAAGAAATGTGAGAGGCTCTGCTAGTCTATTTATAGGGTTCACTAGATCCCCTCCGCCGTCCCATTTTAACTTCATTTTCAGCAAACCAAGTGTCCATTTTAATATGAAATTTACAACGGATCCAATGATGTCAATCCCGTTGTCTAATTCCAAAGTTTATTCTGATTAATATATAATTTGTACCCTTTTCTACTTAATTACTATTTATTAAAATTTGGGTGTTAAAAGCCTCCCCCCTTGAGGCAGCCGCCGAATCATCCTAAGATCATCTCAATCAGTCTTTAGCCTGTTTACATCAAAGATGCAGCAAAGGCATACTCAATTGATGTATACCATGTCTCTGTGGGTACAACTTCATTAGGCCTACCATAGAGGGTCATGTTGGAGAATCCTCACATGTCGTAGAAGTCCCGCACTTCCTTCTAGTCCTTTCAAATAATAAGATAAAAGTGCTCCTCTCATGTCTCTAGACACTTGCGATGATCTGCCCTGTTGAGCTCTTCATCCCAAATACGTACGAACTAGTCCAAACGAATCTCATCATTACGTTATTAGACTTTATGTCTAATATTCAACTACGTGCTTGTTTTACTTACCACCTTGCCAATTAACTTAAACATTAAATTATTTATTCTACATTCGAGTTATTTATTTATTAGCTTAGTTGGCCGCTTAATTTCCTTAACCAGGTTTTGCTGCCGGAATGGGCCTCTACTTTTTATTATTTCATTAAACTTAATTCCTTAATTATATGTTTATTAATAATAACCCCACTCACTCTTTTCCATTTAATTATAACTCGTGCTATAATATTACCACAATTATAATTGTGAGTTTGCTTATTAAACTTATTTCCCATAATTTAAGTTCACATATAATAATCCTCTTACTTTCCATTTCATCTTTTAATTATAACATGTATGTTATAATCCTATTTATCCCTAAGATAAAGCTACTTATTATATTATGTTCCCGTCTTATGTGATTTATTATAATAGGGTACATTCCCTACTCACAACATACTTCATAGGTTTTTTATTCCTTTTTTCCTCTACATAATAACTTTCATCAATGTTTCCCCTTTTATTTTCATCTTTACAATTTATTCTTTAGGAAATTAGACTTATTCCTAATTGATTAGTTATTAAAACTGCACAAAATCTATTTCCATAGCTTAAAGTAATTAAGCAATGGAAACCCATAATTGCAAGACATTTCTTTCAATTATTTCTAGGCTATTAAATAGTGCTCAATATGGCAAAATCCTTTTTTTGTACTAATAAACATCTTTATTTATTTTTAAACTTGCAATTATGTTTTCCACTTCTTTTAAAAACCAAACTTTGGAAATATATTCCCTATTCTTAACCAATCAATCTAGGTTCCTATTAACTTCCTAATTTAATTGATATACATTAATTCTTGTCTCTAACCTATTTTCCCCTTTTTGTTTTGCATAATTACCGTAAAATTGGACACAATTGGGTTTATACCCCTTTTTTCTTTCAGTCTCTACAATTTCCGCATTATTTCCATTTTAAATCTAAAAAGCTATTTCTTAGAAATAACATGAAAATTCTCAAATTTATTTTTTTCTATAAATTTACTACATAAAATTTTGTTTATGCTATATCAATCTTTGTTATATTAATTTAGTAAGCCTTACCGAGTTTTCCAACTTTCAAATTTCCCTTTTATTACACTTATGGCATAATACATTCATTTAGCTCAAAATCATCAAGTCTTCCCTTTTCTAATACAATTCCGATTAATTTACGCAGAACCACAATTAACTTAATTTGCGCTTAATCACAATTTAATTACTTTGCATATAACCACAATTCAAATAAATTTACATCTAGTCACAATTTAATTATTTTGTGCATAACCACAATTTTATTCATTTTGCGCATAATCAAAATTTTATTCATTTTTCGCATAACCACAATTTTATTAATATTGTGCATAACCAATATTTTAATCATTTTGTGCATAACCAAAATTTTATTCATAAACAGTATATCTGATGCCGAAGAGGGGAAATGAATAAGAAGAAGAATATATTGTAAATTCTAGTAGAAATCAAATGACACAATTTACCATTATTGGAAAATATAATTTAAATCCACTCACCTAAGATTTGCGCTTTAATGTTTTGGATCTGATTTGGATCTGCGTTGCTTTTATTTCAATTCGGATTTATAAATATGTTTTAACTGAGTATTTAGGCATCTATAGCTTAAATCTACAATCATCAACTCCAAATTTTGAATCAAAAATCCTAAAACTAATATATATCTCTACTAATAAAGAAAATCTTTTAGAGGTGGTGAAGCTTTTATGTGTTTCCAGAAATACCCACTGTCCTCCTACAATCTAACGTGACAGATTATTTGGTTTGAGGGCAATGACGACTTCGGTCGTTCCACTTTCTGCTCCCACTTCATCGTACGCGGTTAAACCGTTTCCGCATATTTCTTTCATTTTCCACTTTCTGTGCGTTTCTCCTCCTCCCACATATTTTCTTTCCCATTCCCGAACC
This sequence comes from Allium sativum, assembly GCA_030737875.1. Lineage (NCBI taxonomy): Eukaryota > Viridiplantae > Streptophyta > Magnoliopsida > Asparagales > Amaryllidaceae > Allium > Allium sativum. The sequence continues at coordinate 440,880,174 of CM060925.1, read as the reverse complement.
TTGAGAGACTAAATCTTCCACCTTCAGCAAATTCAACCTTCGTTCCCTTCAATTGTTCGCCTCCTCCGGCCTTCTCCTCTCCTGATCCACTGGCTTCTTTCCAATCCGCATCCATTGGCCTTCTTTCCAATCCTCCAATCGTCCGACCGGACTGGATGTTTAACTTCCTACTGAAGCTCAGATCTGGCAATCGACCAACCCATCTACCGCCTCGACGATGACATCACCAGCAAATTTCCTTTCTGCAAAATCAATTTCAGCTTAAAATTTTACAGATCTGAAAACCTGCCTCAAATCTACCGTTGTGGTTGAAAACATGAGAAATCTATTGATTCTACGGGGGCAAAAGCCGCAGGAGAAGAGGTTAAGAAGTATCATTTTTATTTAATTTGCTAAAGTCTCTATATTCTAACGCAATTGTTTCTTTCGCTTTATAATAGCTGAGTTTATCTATGGAGACAATGGGTTTCAACTCAGGCTTGTTCTTTCTATTTGAGGTTATTGTTTTAAGCAAGGGCTTTGATCTCTAATCCGCTGTTCATAGGATTACATTTATTTTTATTTTACAGAATACAAAAGGGTTCGGGAATTGCTTTGCAGTAGCAGGTTTATCCATTATGGCGGGATTAGATATTAAAAAACTTGGATCAACGGAGGTAAGCATGTAGATTATTTCTTCGTCAAAACTGCAAAATTTTGTTTAGTTGATTGCTAGATTTATCCATTTTCTTAAATGCATGTTTATAAAATGAATTGAAAAGCATGTGGGTTGCACGACATTTAGAAATAAAATCAGTTAATAGACATATTTAGAAAATCATATACACAAATACACTTTTACGTACGTGTTTTGTTGAATAGTAAAGCATCAAAGCTTGAAGAATCACGGTATGTTTATTCTCAACAAAATATTCTTTTTTTGTTCTGATCCCCATATTTTCAGCAATAACTGTATAAAATCATTGATACGTTTATCAAATTAATTGCTATCTGTCGTTTACCTTTTTTGATAGGATTGCATTTAATGATCACAGTTTATAGCTGAATTCAGATTAAAGGGAAAATATTAATGAATGTATTTATTTTATTGTCTATTATACATTATCAATGGTACTACTAACTGTTATAATGTCAATACTTTACTCACCTATTGCAAAATCAGTGGTTAAATATACAAATATAAGAATATGTTGTTGAGAATAGTCACGGGAGATAGATAATGATATAACGTATTTTTACAATACTCTTTACAAGCATCAACAAATTTTCTTTTGAATTTGTTGCTTTAAATAATTAAGCAATGAAAGAAAAAGAGAATATGTCGATTGTCGAACACGTATTTGATAAGCTTTTAATGTCGATTTCCAAATTAAACTCCAATTAATGAGTTTAATATTGTAAATTTGATAAATTATGGCTATATTTATTCTGTTTACTGATCTTACTATTTTCGACATTGGATTTTTGATACCATGTATGTTACATTCATTTATGGATTGTATCCCATGTTCTTTTTTCTATGCACATGCTTAGTTTAATATTCATAATCAGATGATCCCCTTAGATAATTTTGCATGTTGTTGTATGAAATCAAGTCTAATTTGGAGCAGTTGGAAATATCTCTTTGATTTCATGCAATAACTTTGGATGTTTTTTCTCATGCATGTCTTAAAGTTTCATACCCAATTGAAACAAGCTAGGTAACTTTTCACTGCTTTGGATCAAAGACGGACATTGAGTGATAATAGGAAGGCTAGCAAAGTAGTTTTTGCCATATATTATCACTTTCTTATTTTTACGTTTATTTCTTTGTCTGAATGTAGCAAGTATAATAGCTCCATCGTTTAAGATGGGTTTAATATGAGAAATGTTTGTCGGCATCATAAGAGCTATATTTTTGTCAAATTGATGTAGAAATTTTGTTGGATTATTATTGTGGAAGTGGAAGAGTTGTGATGTTTAAAAATCATCTTTAGAAATCGTTTTGCACTGATATATGTTGAATTCTATAAATCATGATTGCTCTAATGTTTTAGTGTAAAAGTTTGACTGCTGTAAATCCTGTTTTACACTTATATTTCGAATTGTCCACCAATTCTTGGTGCTCATTCAAATTTACCTGAAAATAGATGGTTGTAATTCTAAAATTCATTATACATAGTAGATCAACTAATTCCTAAATTTACAACTTGGCAGGATAATGTGGAATTTTCTGCCGCAAGCCTACAATGATGTGCTGAAATGGGGAAGCATGATGCAGAATATAGGAGTTTTCTTATGGAGGAGTGTATCATTTGTGAAGATTGTATGACATATATGAAGTTGGCAATTGGACATTTGTGAAGATTGTATGGCAGCAACTTGAATGTTCATTACCAACTACAACATAATTATTACTAACTTAAATTTTGGTAAAATAATGAAAGAGATGTGGAACAAAGGCAGCAACTTGAATTTTGGTATCAAGAAAGAGAAAATTACTAATTCTGAAGGTACATGCAAACATGCTTTGCTTTTATCATTACTGTACATGAAAAAGGAAAGTTTTATGGGTTGAAAATAATCTAGAATCTCATATAGCAGCCATATTTGGAAATGAGCGTACATGCATAGGTTGTTTGATTTTATCATTATATTTCACTTCTTTGTGATCTTCTTACCCCAATATTTTTTATATCCATGTATTTCATGTCTTTCATTGTATTTATTTTTGCCCTCAAGTGTTCTTTCTTTGTGACAAAACAAAGCAGTGCTTCAAAATTTTATATCAAAGGATTGCATGCTAGTTGTTCATTTTTGGTCATCTGATAGTGTCAACATCATACCCTGCTATTTTGCTTAATTGTGTAACAAATTGAGATTTTATGTTTCCTTCAGATCATTGATTTAATTCTCTGCGTTCTGCCATTAACAGTATAATAAAAAAATAAAAAATCATTAGTCGAACATGTTTCTTTTAAATTAAAATATCAAATGCTTTTACATTGAGAAAATTTGCACAACATTTATCTTGAAATGAAACTTTAGTTCTGCTATTTATCGTTTTGATTTTCACAACAAGAAGTTGGTTGGAGATTATTATCACTAACATTATGCAGTTAATTTAGATTTATTTCCTTTTCTCACTTAAGTAATGTAGGAATTATTGAAATTCATTATGCTGAGTTAATCAGTTTATGAGTTCCGATTCCAAATTGCAACAATAAGGAAATATGCTAATTAACTTCTTTCTATATGTTCTAAAGGAGATGACTTTAACTTTACAAAAATCAACCTTTATAATTTAACTTAATTTTATGACAATAAATTTACTATTAATAACACAATTACTAACGAAGAATAAATATGGGAACAAATTAGCTTAAATTATGAGAACTTGGACTATTTCATAAGAAAGATTTCGTATTTATGCCCTAAAATATGATATTCCATTTTTTTCTACTGCTTTTTTTAGCACTATCTGCCATCCATGATTCTTTATATGATTTTTAAAATGTTCTCCCACCAATGATGCTGCTAATTTAGATACAGGAAAATCCTTATAATTAATTTATTAAGTATAGAAGAAAAATATAGTTAACTATTGTACTAACTTCAATGTTTCAACTCATACTGATTCCACTTTTTTTTTCGTTTTTAGTTTCAAGTTCAAAGCTTTCACCATTTTTCCTTATTGATGAGGCTAATGCATATTCTCACATCACTTAAAGAATTGTACACCAGGTAATTATTTCTTTATTTTCATCAATTAATTGGTTTACATAGATCAAAGCTCAAATTGCTTATGTTGATCAATTTACATAGCAATGTTAAAATGTTTCAAGATTGAATTAGATCGATATGCGCCGGTAATCTTATAGAATTTGTTAGTAGTTTATTGTCAGCCTAAATGTTATGCTTTCACCTATACAAGATCGTACGAATTAAATACTCATGTTGCAATAAAATCCTACACACACAAATAACCGCAACAATTGTCCATTTAAATTTCATCTCCAGTTTTGGTCAAATTCATCTATGCACACGCCCATCGGGCGTGCATGTGTACTCATGTGTGTGTCTATATATATCTATATATATATATATATATTTATATATATATATATATATATATGAAGATTTTGGAGGAGAAAGGAAATGGAAGAGCTCTAATGCCTTCTCATAAAATATGAAATGGGGCTAGGCCCTATTGGTTTATTTATAGTTGTGTAGAAGAACGTTATTCGTTTGATCATTACAAATAAAATCAGAACTGTTCACATGTTAGATCCAAAATTGGGTCTAACACCCAAATTGTTCTAATTTGCAGATATTAATATCAGAAAAATGCAAGAAAAGCAGAAATGACACAAGATTTATAGTGGTTCGGCATTAATGAGCCTACGTCTGCTTTATATCAATGATTATACTTAAGATTCGAGTACAACTAATGATTTATCTCTTAACCTCACTTTTACAATGTTGACTCACTCAATAAATTCAAGATAACTCTGAATAGAAACATTAGGATCATGATGTACTGATGTCTCTGGTTCGGTACCTTCCACTGGTATCTCGGTCACTTGTTTATCAGATATGTCGTGTTGGCGAGTAAAAAAATAGAACACGAGTTACCCGTTCCCCCTATGTGTAAGTGCAAGTGTGCATGTGCATACAATAAGGAAAGCATGAAGTTAGTTAGATAGACGGAATAATGGTCGTTATATGTTATCAAGTTAGGTCACTGATAAGTCCAGGAAATTCATCGTGAAGGGTTCTAGCCTAACTGTCCATTGGTATATAGGAACTGCATTGTATTTTCTAGTCGATGTGTCCATGGGATCGTCAGTAAGAATGATTCATCAAGTCGTAAGGCTTGGATCGCTATATAAGTATCAAAGCATGAAACAGGGATCAGGTCGCGGATGGCAGATCACCAATAAGCTTCTTCCGCGAAGGAACACCGACTCGTGCAGGAAGCTTTGGATCGTGGAATGACCCACCTGGCTATAACTCTTCCTAATTCCAACGACACATGGAAGACCCTCCACGATCCACTTCGTTTGTTGGCGCCGCGATCCACCTCACTCCCCATCTCCGGGACCCGATCCACTAGTCAAAATAATGCTTTGTCTACATCTCTTATCTCGCCAACCGACTATCGCCGCGACCCAAGTCAAAACCTCGTCCACGAGTCGATCTGTTCTCCTCCTCCTTCCTCCGCGTTCTTCCTCTCCATCCATGAATCCATGAAATTGAGTCCCCTACCGCCATCGCAGTACCAGTGGAAATACGAGAGAAACGAAGAATAAACAGTACAAGGATGGAAGTAATCCTATTGCCATTACCTGTTGATTATGGGATAACGTCGATTTCTAGTAAAAGAAAAGTTACGGTTTTGGCTGAAGAACTGGTAGCGGCGGCAAAGAAAAAGAGAAGGAGAGGAAAGGAGATGCAGTCGGTCGGCTTATATAGCTGAATGGGGGAATCCTCGTCTCCCCGTTTTTGTTTTATTCCGATCCGTGAGGACTATTGGGCCACGGGCATGCAAGGAGGCCCATCGCGGTACAGCTTATGGCCCATTTGATCATATGACCGTTATGTCCACTCCGATCGCGCTATATCATACTAATAAAAAAGGGGGGGGGGACTTACTCAGCAGATTAATCACAATGTCTTCCGGAATTCAAGAATTGAAAATTAGTCGATGAACAAAGAAATAATGAATGACATAATCCGGTATTTATACCAGTCAAAGAACGCAACTTTCTGAAGCAATACGACATTTCAGACAGATGTGACCACTGATTTACATCGTTTCGCAAAAAAGATAGCTCGGTTATTTCGAAGCATGTTCCATCCTTGATAAAACATACTTCGAGGGGGCAAAATGTTGGCTAGCTTTTGGATAAAGCCACCAAAGTTCACACATATGGAGTTTTACTCGCGAAAGCCATGAAACCCCGATCGTGGTCACCGATCCCTTGTCGCATCGTGACACTACTGTTGCGCCCCTTCGACCGCGATTATCCCAGGCGATCTAGTCCGTCCTCTCGAGAGCCTCCACGATCTGATCCCTGAAGCTGAGAGATGAAGGTCATAACCAAGTCATCCCCGATCCGAAGATGAAGGATCTTGTGCCACCTGTCCATAACTGTCATTTTGACCATTTCTCCATCAGGCTACGAACCAGTCCGAGATTATCGGGATTTGTGACACATATGACCACGATCCGCCTGAAGAAATCAACTATAAATAGTCGCAGATTTGGCATTTTTGGGGATCTTTTGGGCAATTTAGAGCTCTGATTCCACCATTATCATATCTCCATTGTTTCTATTCAGAGTTATCTTGAATTTTGTTGAGTGAGCTAACATTGTAAAAGTGAGGTTAAGAGATAAATCATTGGTTGTACTCGAATCTTAAGTATAATCATTGATATAAAGTGGATGTAGGCTCATTAACGCCGAACCACTATAAATCTTGCGTCTTTTCTGTTTTTTCTTGCATTTTTCTGATATTAATCTCTGAAAATTAGAACAATTTGGGTGTTAGACCCAATTTTGGATCTAACATCACACAAAATAGAATATGCATCCTAGCCCAAACATGGGTCATGTACGTAATTACTACTTCTATTTAAAACTTGCTTCAACATTGCTTTCTTTCCTGTAATTCTCCATCCTATATTATTACTTAATGTTTTCAGCATACTCTTTAGATTTTGAATTTGAATTTGTGCTTATATATTTACGTACAACTCCATAAAATTTCAACCATTAAAAGCTGCGTAATTTTTGCTTCTTAAAAGTTATTATTCCTTAACCATTCCATTGATTCTTTCTGTTTTTGTTTCCCATCCATTTCAAAATTCAAACTATGCTATCCTAAAATTTATTTCTTACTTTTTTTGATTAATTAGGTGTTACTTTTGAATTTCATGTTAATATATACACACACACAAGTACATATATATGTACACAAACACTCATCTATATATGATCTTTCCTTATATGTATATGCACATATACTTTTCTCTTAGAATATGAATCTTTTTGGTTGGCACTCTTAAAATTTAAAAACATGGCGTTGGTGTGATTCAAACTCCTGTGCTACAACTTGGAAGGCAAGTGCTTAACCACTGAACCATACTGCGTTATTATTTATAAAATCAGAACATTGGAAACTCTTAGTTTTATGTGTATTTCCTTTTTTTTTGTATTTTTGTTTTAAGTCTGTTTTCAGCAAAGCATAGGTTCAAATTGATCAGGAGACACAGACACAATGACGCTAGTTCTGTGACCAAACTCAGAAAATTTACAAAATTTATTTTATTATTTAATTAAAAATGCGGGTTGTTACATTCTCGCACCCTTAGGAAATTTCATCCTTGAAATTCGATAAGGGTAGAATTATGTAATTCCTCGCATATTTTACAACCATCATGTGTATTTCCAATTTTTGCAACCATTTGTGCACTTGTGCAAAGTGTAACACAATAGAAAAATACATGAATGCAATGAATGCTTAAGAAGTACCTCCTATATGAATGTAAATTCTCTTGAAAACATGGTGCATACATCCTAAATATACTGACAATTTCTGTATGAATGCAATATTTTGAAAATTAAAAATATTTTTTCATCCAATTTCTCTCATATTCTTATAGAGTAGGAGCGTAGTTCATTCAATTTTTGCATCAAAATCCTACCAACCAACTTTAGATTTACGAATTTTGGAAAAGTCTAATTTTCTTAACTCAATTTCTTATGTTAGAAAGAGGTAGAAAATGAAAAATTACATATTTTCCATCCACTTTTATGCATCTTCCCTCGTACTTGGAAACCTTAATTGCTAATCTTACAAATTTTCTCATTCTCTATTCCGAGTACGGTTTACATAAGAAAAATTCCTTTTCAGTTTTCTATGCTTACTTGGAAGAATTCATTTTCTTTTATTATTCTCAATTTTTGTAGTTGTTGTCTTTGTTTGTTTTTCTTTTAGATCATCTTTTACATTCATTTTCATTTTATTCACAATATCCTATGTTTTTGTTTTACGTAACGATCACCACAAACACCTAGGAAGAAAATATCCCAGTAAACTGTTCTATTTTTTTTTAAAATATAACACTACATTAGAATGCAAATATATACTTAAAGAAAACTTTCCTACTTCCTCAAGGGGTGCTAAAAAGAATTCTATCAATTACAAACCATGTCATAAATTTACGTATAAAAATGTCAAATTGCTTTTTCCTATTTATTTCCTCTTTATTCACTTCTCTTAAATCATGCAAGTTTTAATTTTACTTTTTTTTTTCCTTCTTTCTATTAAACAGTAACCACTTGAAACATCTTTTCAAAATTTTCTCAAACCTTTACTAGCTGTCCATACACACTAATGAGATCCTCCTTACTAAATTACTTTTAATTAAATAAGATTAAGTTTCTAAGAACCTTCTCTAGAGAGGACTTTTATGTTCTGTGCAGAATGACAAGGATGCTTCAAAACTTTTTTTTTCGTTTCTTTGTTGAAATCGGTAGCACAAAATATGGTGCTTCACGTATATTTTGTGCACCTCTTTCGCTGCACATTTCCTTGCCACTTTAACAAAACATGTTTACTTACAAACTTATTTATTCATAAAAACTTATCTTATAATTCTTCTTGCTCCGACAAGTTAAAGTGTGTCACGATACGTTCTTTAAGAAAACTTTTATATTTTTTTTCATTCAAGGTCACTTATGCACCCATATGGCTAATTCATTTATTTGCGATTTCTCTTAATCACTTATATCGCTTAACCCCAGAACTTGCTTAAGCATTCAATACTTTTTGAAAAATAGTTTGCACTTTTCTCAAAAATCATTTTAATGGAACTCTTAATATTACAAACCATTTAATTTCTAAAATTGTATAATTTTAAATTTTTGAACTTGAAAACTTTTCTAGAAATATTTTTCTACATTTACATTATTTTCAAGTCCTTTTTAAAAGTTCTAACTGTAGGGCTAAGTACAAAGTGGTTTCTAACTTCTACATTTTCCAAATTCTTTGTGTGAAGTAACATTTCTTTGTCCTAAATTTCTTCTTCACATAAATTCCTACCGAACTATGTCTGAGCTGAAGAATAAGACTAGCGCAACTTTTTCACCAAGTTTATATATATAAATTCCTAATCCATTTTTCTCTTTCTTAATTTTTTTCTCAATTTACAATGCTCTACTACCTAATCCACTAATCTGAAATACCAAAATTTCAAAAATTAACATATGAAACCTTTTTTTTTCAAACTATTGTGCACTTTCCACCCTACCCATTCATAGGTCTATAATCCTCCATAACCATTTCCTTAGCATACAAAACCAATACCCCAACTTTTTTTCCATGTGTTACTTTACTTAATTAGTGGGTTCCTCTACGGATATAGGTATATATATATATATATATATATATATATATATAATACAAGTACGTTCGCTCACTATCTACATAGGAATCCAACTCTGAACTCTGATATCAAATATAATAACCCAAATTTTGACAAACCCAATTTTTTTTTTCAAAAATCCAAACCTATTAAAGCTATAGTTGGTTTGTCTAGTATCCTGCAGAAAGTCAAAGATAAATATATCAGACCTCATAATAGAAATCTCACAGCAAAAGGGAATGAAAATATAATAGTAGGTAAACACTTACCAATATAATGACATTATCTAATAAGTGTCTATCTCTAAACTGCATAATCTAAATCACCTATCTAACCTGTTGGTTTGTTATGAGGAGTGGGTCAGGACAAAAGTCCTAGTGAATGAACAAATTATACTTTCAACAAATAACATTATATATACCGTTCTATCACTGATTCATATTTATTAAGTTTTTCAGGTTTATCTTACAATATATTTTCAAATTTTCCACATAAATTGTACCCATTTACTCCTTAGATTAACTTAATAAATAATATATATATAGCTATATGCCCAATATATCGAGGTACTCCCAATAGTACCCTCCTCGGGTGGTCTCATTCATCGCCCACGAAAATGTACTACACCTCCAACACTATGTCATGAAAACGTACTAGGCATTGCTGTGAAAGTAAATAAAGAACAACCATTGCACCATAAAGGCACCCTATCCCCTGAGTTCCTTCACAGAACTCGGTCGGGGGCTTTCTACATATCAACGAAGGGTAACCTCTTTAGGCTTATAAAATAGATATCCAAAGATAGGTCTGCCTCTTTTAGTGGTCTCCAATGACCTACCCAATTACCCCCATACTAATGAAAGGCTATTCAAAGAGCTTAATTAGTGATGTACCATCCAATCTAAACAAACATGTGGTCCCTCACCCAATGACTGGATAGTAAAAGATCATAGGCCTCTTGACTTAACTACAGTCTTTCTCGCACACACTCCGACCGATGATGACAAACATCTGTTGACCCATTATCCTTTGTTGGGTCCTGACCACAAAGCCTTCACCCTTGAGGCAATCGCCGAACCATCCTAAGATCATCCCAATCAGTCTTTAGGCTTTCCACCACCAAAGATGCATCCAAGGCATACTTACTTGATGGAACCGTACATACCATGCCTCTGTGGGTACAACTTCATTTTGCCTACCACAAGGGTCCGTCTTGGAGTATCCTCATATCCCATAGAAGTATCGCACTTCCCTCCAGTCTCGTCAAATAATAAGCTGCGCGTGCTCCTCTCGTGTCCTCAGACACCCACGATGATCTTCCTCGTTGAGCTCTTTATCCTTAATACGTACGAACAGGTTTTAAGCGCATCTCATCATTACGTTATTAGACCTATGTCTAATCTTTAACCGTGCGCTTGTTTTACTTGTCGCATTGTTAATTAACTTAAACATTAAATTGTTTATTCTACATTTGAGTTATTTGTTTATTAGATTTAGTTGGCCGCACTGTTTCAAATGTCGAAAATATCGCCCAAGATCTACCCCAAGATCTCGTTTTGGGCTCCTTCCGAAACAAAACCACAAATATCACTGTAAATCTCCTTTCGAATATATAGCCCGAGATATTGCAATATCGAACGATACATCGACCGATACGAAATATTGGAATATCGTCCGAGACCTTGGTTTTTTATTTAAGATTTAAATCTATGCCTGGACCAAAACAATAATAAAAATCCTAATCTAGCCATGATAATCTACAGCAATTTTACATTTTGCATGTTAAATAACCATATTGTATGTTCATATATGTTTTACAATGCTTATGATTTTCAAATTCTCCTTTTTTACATACATGTTACCTATGAATTATGTATTTTATGGTCTACTGATGTTGTATTTTTTTAAAGTTTTGGATCTTTTAATGTTTTATGTCTAACAGTAATTCATTTTACTTGATTATATGTTTTAAGCTATAATCTATTTGTATTGTGTTATATTTCTATTTTAAGCATATTATGATTTAGAGTATGAATGATCTTTCGTAAATTAAGAATAATAAAGTGATTTTGCAATTCAAGTTTAAGTTACTATGTTTTTAATAGCATTCATAAAAAATATTTTATAAGAAAATCATTTTTTAACATATCATGTAACCCGAGATTGTTCCGATATGAACTTTTAGACCTGAGATGAACCCCCCAAGTTAAACTCGTCTCGTCCGAGATCTCCCCCGATACGAGGTCAAGTCTCTAAAAACTCTGAGATGAAACACGACCAATATCCGAGATTTAAAACTTTGGTTGGCCTCTTATTTTCCTTAATCTGATTTCGCTGCCGGAACAGACCATAACTTATTATTATATTTATTAAATTTCATTCCTCAATTATAAGTTTATTAATAATAAGCCTACTATACTCTTTTCCATTTAAATATAACCTCATGTTATAATATTACCACCACTATAACTGTGAGTTTTCTTATTAAACTTATTTACCATAATTGCAATAAGCCTCTTACTTTCCATTTCATCTTTTAATTATAACATGTATGTCATAATCCTACTTGTTCCTAAGACAAGCCTACCTATTGTATTACATTTCCATCTTATAAGATTTATTGTAATATGTTACATTCCTCGCTCATTACATACTTCACAGTTTCTTATTCTTTTTTCTCTACATAATATCTTTCACTAATGTTACCCCTTTTATTTCCGTCTTTATAATTTATTCTTTAGAAAATTATACTTATACCTAATTGATTGGATATTAAAACTATACAAAATCTATTTCTATAGCTGAAGGTAATTATCACAATGGAAACCCATTATTGCAAGGCATTTCTTTCAATTATTTTTAGGCTATTAAATAGTGCGCAATACGGAAAAATCCTTACTTCATACTAATACATATCTTTATTTATTTTTAAACTTGTAATTATGTTTTCCACTTCTTTTAAAAAAACTATGAAAATATATCTCCCTTTTTCTAGCCAATCAATCTAGGCTACTACTAACTTTCTAATTTAATTGATATACATTAATTCATGTCCCTAACTTATTTCCCCATTTTTGTTTTGCATAACTACATTAAAATTTGACACAATTGGGTTTATACCCCTTTTTCTTTCAGTCCTTACAATTTCTGCATTATTTCCAATTTAAATATGAAAAGTGATTTCTTAAAAATAACATGAAAATTATCAAACTTATATTTTTTGGTATAAATTTACTGTATATAATTTTTTTACGCCATATTAATCTTTGTCACATTAATTTAGTCAGCCTTACCAAGTTCGCCTACTTTCAAATTTCCCGTTTATTACACTTTTGGTATAATATGTTCATTTAGCCTCCAAATCATCAAGTTTTCCCATTTTTATTACAATCCCCATTAATTTACGCTGAACCACAATTAACATAATTTACGCCTAACCGCAATTTAATTACTTTGCATGTAGCCATAGTTTAAATAAATTTGCGGCTAACCACAATTTAATTATTTTGCGCATAACGACAATTTTATTCATTTTGCGCATAACCAAAATTTCCTTTATTTTACGCATAACCACAGTTTTATTCATTTTGCGCATAACCAAAATTTTATTCATAAACTTTATATTCTAATGTAGAAGAGGGGAAAAGAAGAAGAAAAACATATTGTATTCCAGCAGGAATCAATCGATACAATATATCATTATCAAAAAATATAATTAAATCCACTCAACTGAGATTTGCATTTTGATTTTTTAGATCTGATTTGGATCTACACTGCTTTCTTTTTAGTTCGGATTTTGCATTTTGATATTTTGGATCTGATTTGGATCTACACTGCTTTCTTTTCAATTCGGATTTACAGATTTGTTTTGACTGAGGATCTGGCCATCTATAGATTAAACCAACAATCTTGACCTCCAAATTTTGAATTAGAAATCCAAAAACTAATATATATATATATATATATATATATATATACCTAGAATTTGGACTAGAAAGGAAATGACAGAGCTCTGGCGCCTTCTTAGAAAATATGAGTTGGAGGCTAGGCCCTAGTGGTTTATTTATAGTTGCCCAGAAGAACGTTGTTCATTTGCAAATAAAATATCAAACATTCACATAAAATACATCACGTTGCCCAGCCCAAACATGGGTCGTGTACTGATTTTCATTGCTATTTAAAACCTCTCTTCAATGTTACTTTCTTTCCTATAGTTCTTCATCATATATTATGACTTTATGTTTTTAACATACACTTTAGATTTTAAATTTGAATTTGTGCGTATATATTTACGTATAGCTCCATAAATTCCAACAATTAATAGTTGCGTATTTTTTTCTTCTTAAACATTATTATTCCCTAACCATTCCATTGATTCTTTTCATTTCCGTTGCCCATCTATTTAAAAATTCAAACAACGCTATTCTGAAATTTATTTTTTACTTGTTTTTATTAATTATGTATTACTATTAAATTTCATGTCAATATACACACACACACAAACATATATATAGACACACACACACACACTCATCTATATATAAACTTTACTTATATGTACATACATTTATACTTTTCTCTTAGAACAGCATCTTTTTGTTTGGTACTCTCAAAATTTAAAAAAATGACATTAGTTGAATTCAAACTCGCGTGCTACAACTTGGGAGGCGAGTGCACAATCACTGAACCACATTGTGTTTTTATTCATAAAATTAGAACATTGGAAACTCTAGTTTTATATGTGTTCCTTTTTTTCTTGTTTGTTTTGAAACTTCATTTAATGATATATGCTTCATTTTAAGTTCGTTTTTGGCAAACCACAGGTTTAAATTGATCAGAAAATTACAAAGGATGCAACGACTCTGGTTTCATGACCAAATTCAGAAAATTTTATGAATTTTTATTATTTATTTAGAAATTTGGGGTGTTACAATGTCCGCCAATGCTTACCCTTGATTAAACCGCCTAGGAATATATGTAATATCGAACTTGCTGAGTTGTATATTGCACTCGAGTAACCTTGTAGATTCCTAAGGTCGCTAAAGGACCTGTCGTAATAGTTGGTCAGTATGGACTTTGATGGGATCGGCCTAGAAGTAGTGACAGAGCTTTCTTGAGGTTATCAAAAAACTGTAAGAAAGCTTCTCAATCTTCGGTACGCTCCGCCCCCGTTAACTTCTTTCTTACATAATACACTAGTCGTTGAACCTAATTGTCTTCTCAAACTAATGGAGAACTGATAGCATAGGGAGATACTGCTAAGTATACTAATAATTCTTCGTGATCTACGGACTTTGATAAAACGGGGGACTTCTTCAGATGATCCAACAAATTCTACAACGGTTCAACATAGTCAGGCGTCGGAGCAAAATTACGCTTCCTCCACTTAATCAATTCGAAGAATGGGAGGCACTTATCAGTAGCTCTGGATATGAACCTTCCTAATGTTGCCATCTTCCCAATTAGGCTTTGCAAGTCCTTGATCTTTCGAGGTTCGTGGATACCCCTAATGGCTTCAGTTTAGTCGAGATTAATCTCGATGCCATGAGAACTGACGAAGAAACCTAATAATTTCCCTAATGCAATATGTAACGACCCAGAATTTCTAATCTTTTGAAAATTCAAGTTTTTAGTAATTTGGAAAAAGCACGCACGTTCTGAATACATACACTCATTTTTTTTAATACGATTTCAAAAAGTATAGTGATCAGATAAGTTATTCTTATCAGTTTTATCAACTTATTGGTTCAAACAATTTATCGTATGTCATCAAAAATGAGAATTTGACACTTTTCACCAATATCAAATATAGACTTGAAAAACTGTGGAAAATGAATTCTAACTTTGTTTTATATCTTAATGAAGTTAAAATAAGGTAAGTGAACTTAAAAAATTGATTTAAAAGTAAATATATTAAAATTTGATAATTTAATATTATTTTAATATTGGGAAAATAGCCATTTTGCAAACGATCTTAGATTTCGACAAAACCACTTTCATTGGACCCAAAACGTTAAGGTATTATAAGATTTCAAATTTCATATCAATCGGAGTTTGTATGTTAGCGTACGCAATATAAACGCATCTCGAGAAATCAGTTTAAATTAAATAATAACGTAGAAAAGGGCCAATTTGCAAACAGTCTCTGTATTCGATGAGACTAGTTTCATTGGATCTATATCTATGAAACATAACAGTATTTCAAATTTTGTATTGATCGGACATACAATTTAATCGTATGAGTTGAAAACGTATAAAGGTGGTCTAATTAAATGCAAGCTTAAATTAATCAAAAACCTTTTTTCTTAATTTACTCTCACCATGACACCTCAATAGCATCTATTTGCGCTCTTCCATAATGGATAGTTAAGTAAGAAAGCTAGGATGTTTAGCCTAAGAGAACGAAGGAGTGGATCCCTCGGTGAGAAAATTTCACACTTTACACAAGTTTTTAACTTCAAATTTGTGTTGTGGTTTGTGGTTATGTATTGATATAGTCTCCTATATTATTATGATTGTTGAGATGTTAATAGTTGATATATGTAAGCATATTTCTTATATTAGGTTTAGTTTGGAAGTTACAAAAAGTTAGTAAGCAAATTCATTAAGCAAGTGAAGTAAAGATACAATCTTCAAGTATAAATGGTGAGAACACTTTGCTTACGTTTGGATATTGCTATGCGGTTAAGTAAATTTGAGTTTAATGTTGTTAATGAAAGTCAGTAAGTTAATTACTTGACAGTTGTTGAAATCAAAAAATGATCACAACACCAAAGGTATTTTCAAAATACTTCACCAAAAGGTATGAAATAGAAAAATGGAGCCATGAAATATAAAAACAAGGGATTTTAGAGTGGCTCGGCCTAATATCGTCCTACACCCACTATGGTAGCGATTTTCATTATAACTTTTGAGTTTACAAAATACATGATTTGATTCATCCCGCTCATTTCACTCATTTCACTCTTTTATAAGGATCTCCTTTGTATTCTCTCTTTTTTTCTCTTGATTTCACTTGAATTCACGAAGGAATTGGCGAGATCTCTTGATTTGTAATGATGGTAGAGTAGATATTCAACCACTTGAACAACTAGATGATCTTCATTGGTTCCATGGGGAATTTGTGTTAGATCTAGGCTTAAGAGAGAATTAGTAGAGATGAGAGTAGCTTGATTTGAGGTTGAGAGATTTCTAATGGTGTTTGGAGAAGATTTGATCCACTTGTTGTTGGAGAGAGATGAATTGATCCCGAGAAGCCGTTAATGGAGCTTGAAATGAAGTTTAGAGTGAAGGAAAAATGATTTGGACAACCCTTCGGGGAATCGATTTCGGTCCCCCTTCAAGTATGATGTCTAGGGGTATATATAGGAGTGTTTGAAGAGGAGTGGCAATTCTATAAATAAACGTGTACACTAATAATTCGCGCTTTACAGCTGTCATTAGTTGGTCTATGGCTTGGCACGGATAGCTTACGGCATGGATTGGAACCATTTGAGGCCTGCAGCATGAATGAAGTATTAACGATCTGATTCTTATTTTACTTTTCCATGACATGATTTATATATTGGTAGTCTAATCTTTGTAGCTATTCACAGATGTTATCACGTGTGTGTTCCATTTTTCTGGGATAACTTGGTCTTGCGTATGGCATGTCTTGAATACACGGCATAAAGATCCTGTTGCATGAATATAACGACTTGGACGGTGCACCTCTTATATTTGTATGCGGTCCAGGAGTTATTCAATACGTAAGCCTCTCAAATGCATGCCACGTGTCCCACCTTTCATGTGATGGTGCATATATATGCTTCTGAACCAAGCCAGTGCAATGCTTTATGACCATTCTTAACGACTTACGACTTTAATGAGAAGGATTTGTGGCATGTTTTGAGTTGCGGGATGCTTTATACATGTTTTCTTTATATAAACTAATGCCAAGTATCAATACTATGCCTCGACTTGGTTATTTATCGTAGTAACTTTCCATGTGGCTTTAGAATTCTGAAATGTTTCTAATATCCTACGACTTGATTGCACATTTATACAATCAATTGCTTTAGCGAATTGACTTAACGACATGATTAAAGTCGTTCGAACGCCTTGTTGATCCCTTGAACGCATTGACTCAGCACAAACTTTGTATTATATTTGAATGCCACGTGTTACACCATTATGTTGCTAGTAATACATAGTAACCTGGCACCCATATTTGTGTACAATGAAGCCACCATCTAAAGCCTTACATCTGGCACCACGTATGTATATCCTGCTTGAATAACACTTTGCATTATACACAAATGATCCAGGCAAGTTATTATAAATGGCTTGCACACGTGTATTGTCTTTTCCTGCATGGCATATTGGGTGAATGACATAGTATGGTATATGGTTCAATGAAGTCATGTCTTTACTCATAGCTATTAACGGCTTGGGCTCGATGGTCTTCACGACCTATGTTGTAACACCCCACATCCATTAATGTCACTCACAAAGAGAATGCATTAACTTCCATGGAGGTTATAAGTGAATATAGAACAGAAAAATTACAACAAGACAGATAATAAATAGTACTTGGAAATCTAAAACTTCATTTTATTGCAGCGGAAATTAAACATGTTTGTTACATCATAAAACCATAGATCATAACCAAGTACAATATCCATCTTCATAAAAACAAAATACATAATCCCATTACATAAATAGCCATTAAAAAAATAACAAGCTGGACTTTACTTCAACGGTCCAAGCTTTCCAAAGAGAGATGAAGCAATTCAATCAAGCTGGGCCCAACCTGAGGACTTGGAGGGGGAAAAAGGATAGAAATAGAGGGGGTCAGACATAAAGTCTGGCGAGTATGATAATTCTAACAATACTATTATCAAAATAACTAGACTAAGGCATAAGCTGGAAGACAAGTAAATGTCTATGAACTCTTAGGAAGATAAAGATAGCGTTTAAGATAACGTTAAAGATAACGGTAAAGGCACACCTAATTACTAACGAATGATTACTACACTGCACCGCACATTACTACACTGCACCACACCAGTCACCCTATTGTTTGATCCCACTTGCTTCACACAGAAACTTTATAAATAGCTTACGTACCCCTAGCTGACTACATAGGTGCCGTCTGCCCCTATCTCCACTAGGTGTACCCCACTACCCACTTTCGATCGGCTCCCTACTCGTAGATACACGTGCTGGCCCCACAGTGGGGTGTATCACTCCCCTAAAGTGGCAACCCGATACAACTTGAGAATGCACGGCTTATACCTACACGATGCAACAACGTCTTACCTACCAGCCCGGGTCCACACACGCATACGAAACCCGTTGGACTTGCGTTGCCACCGCTCCCCGTTTTGGCCTCTTATAGTCAAATCCAGCTTGTGTGTCCCGTCCTCGACTTGGGTCGAGCCCACAAAGATACGTTTGGGATACTGGTTGAAATGGGCCCCCATAAGCTACCCACTTAAGCTTGTCATTACTAGTATATCCCACTTAACCCTCTTAGTCATGTTCATTTACATGTGTGCTTGGTTAAGTCTTACTACTCGTATTTCACATGCCACTAAGGGCACCCACTAGATTCCTCGTGCCACCCAAGGTACCTACTTAACCCTCATGTCCCACTTTACATGTTTATCTGGTTAAGTATTTCTTAATTCATTCAGGCCATAACCTCATAAAGACCACTCACATTAGACTGGCATTTATGGCAGCTGGATTTGCCGGGCGGGTCCGGGCAGTCTTACACCATAAAAGAGTCTAACCTCATGTCTTTACAGCCGTTATGCTTTAGTTTTGGCCTAGGACCTCTCACATTGGGCTGACATTTGTGACCATTGGATTTGCCGGGCGGGTACGGGCAGGTTTACGTCACAAACGAGTCCAACCTCGTGTCCTAAGCATTGATTAACACTTAAAATATTTTACCCCAGTTTTAATAATTCCCTATTCTAATTATTAATTAAGTCAACTTTTAATGATGTCCATAATTGACTCAATTATGGCCATCCACTTATGGCATGCAAAATCATATCAATTGCACCCCAACTTTTTATTATTAAATCCTTAATATTACCCCTACCCCACGTTTATACGTTCGCTTATTCAACGCATAATATAGGCTAGACTTGTATAATCTAACACCTAGCACAAAGATAAATTATCACAACATATAGACAATTAAAATAAATCTAATCATAATAGGGGTGAAACTTTCATAAACTACACATGTTAAGGATCAAAAGGTGTCAACTTGTTAAATGTCTCAATTTATATGATATGATCATAGAATTAGAAAAGCGCGATATTTGTAATAAAATTCTGCAAGCGCACAGGTGTGTAGCATACAGGTCGAACACAGGGAGGTAAATTAAAATCAAATTATTTATCTAATCTCTTGGGCGAGTTAGACGAAGCCTGTAGATTTTGTTGAAATAAAAACAAACTGAAATTGCGAACTTAGGATTATCGTTGAATCTAATCAACGATTAATCACTAAAGAAAGTAAATTGCAAAACAAGAACAACAATGCAGAAAATAAAAGTGCAGAATAAGAAGAACAACAAAAATAAAATTAGGATTGTCGTTGAAACTAATCAAACGACTAATCACTAATGAAACAAATGTAAAATACAATTGGTGTTCTTCCAAAACTAATTGTGAAGACAACACCGATTGCTAAGAAAAAGAAAAATGCAGAAGTAATAAAAATGAGTTTTATTAATGGAGAAGAGAATAGAATAAGATATAGGATAGGATGGTGGCTACAATGCCATTACAAGGGTATATATAGGGTAGATAGCCAAACCCTAACCCTAACCCTAACCCTAATGATAAATGGGCCTGGTCATTACATCACTAATTAGTTTACAATGAGAAACATAAATGGGCCTTTGATAATTAAAGCAAATTTGGGCCTTTTCTCTTTTCCTCTTGCTTCCTTGACACCTCTTCATTGATTTGTGATGTGCAAAGCCTTGTTATCAATCCTTTTCTTGTCCAACAGCAACTAGATGTGATATCTTCATCTACAATTCTTCAAAATGCAAATACACAGCAAATTGAACTCTATTTCTCTACATTTCTGGTTGCATGCGGGTTGGTTTGGAATATCTGTAAAAGTAACAAAACAATACCCAAGTAATATTTATTTATATACAAAAGATAAGAAATAAGAGCATAAAATAAACATATTTCTATGTCAATCAAATACCCCCACACTTATCTTTTACTCGTCCTCGAGTAAAACAAGAAATGAAAAACTAACTAGATAGGTCGCACTTTCGTAGGAAACACGATTGCATTGAGCGCAAGCAACAAGCCGTTAAACCTCTAGGTGTCCCTAGTAGGACGAGTGGTGTCTCGTGAGGGTTTTCAGTGGATACTACCCACAAAATCCAAATGCAGTATGCTATGATTCTAATGAAACTACATGAATGCAATGGACATATGCAAAAATAAAAACGAAAAATGAAAACACGACTTGTTTCAGGAAAGTGGTACAACAAATTAAGTTAACAATTTCTAGTCAGTTGATTTTATTTTAGATACCTCGACTTGTCACAAATTTTCAATATAAATCAAGTTTTCAAATGTTAAATTCCAGTTTGGCCAGTTAGTTCGGTCGATAACATAG
Organism: Allium sativum; assembly: GCA_030737875.1. Classification (NCBI taxonomy): domain Eukaryota; kingdom Viridiplantae; phylum Streptophyta; class Magnoliopsida; order Asparagales; family Amaryllidaceae; genus Allium; species Allium sativum. The sequence continues at coordinate 440,859,115 of CM060925.1, read as the reverse complement.
TGCAGCCATGAAATAAATTCTTAGTTTGCTTGGCACAGTTTGCAAAGTGGTATTCTAATTTTCTCATGTATGGCTAGTCAAATCAATAAGGTCAAGAAGTGTTTGGGTATCATCGCTTATTCTTTATTCTATAAAATTTTAAGATTTATGATTAAGTACATACACCTAACTAAAAAGACCAAGGTTTACCACCTATGCACTGCCTCGCGGACTAACGGAGAGTAGGTAAAGAGTTTGGCGGATTGTGCAGGCCGACTTTGACTTTGTCAACAACGTGTCGGTAATCCTTAGGTGTCCAATCTCATAAAATGAGACCAATATATTCCAACTTTGACTTTGTCAACAACGTGTCGGATAGAGCTTGGCGGGTTTGCACACCAACGCTCGATATACAAGCAATGTTGGATACCCTTGGAATACTATTATTATTATTATCGAAAATATAAGCACAAAAGAGAGTTACGCGAATTCAACTTAACACAACTTAGTTTTAAAGATTTGAAAAGCCAATATAAGTATTTAAGTCCTCCACTTATTTAAACAAAGTCTACAATATATAATAGATTTCATGGCCATCACCTAAGAATCTCCCTATGTACCGGTTACACTATTATCCCTCAAAATTAAACTTTTCATTATATTTCTTATTCGATCTAAGTTGAGATAAAAAAATACTATCAACTGGCTAAAAATTGTAAACTTATTTTGTTGTATCAATTGAAAATGAGTCGTATTTAAAAAAAAATAAAAAAAAATTATGGTATGTTACTATGATATAAAATGCATGATGGTCCTATTTAAATGGCTGAAAAATGAAAAGAAAGAAAAATAAAGAAAAAACGAAAATGAGTGAAATGCAGACTCCCCCCCACACTTGAACTAAATAGTGTCCACACTGTGAACGTTTCCTAAATTTGAAAGATCGTACCCAAAGATGGATTAAATGTAAAATTATTTGTAGAATGAAATGCAATCTAACTATATGTAAGAATGGATCATGTGTACAATGATATATGTGTTTGCGATGCATGCGATGCACAAAATTCCACCATCTTTTTCCCCCACACTTGGTTCTAGCCCGATGAGTCCCATTCACACTATGTCTAGGCATGTTTTCTAATAAGCAAAGGTTTTTGAAAACCATCTCATCTTTATACCTCGATTTGTAGTCCAGGAGGTAAATATCTAGGATCGTCCTAACCTGAAGTTTTTCAACCAGGCTAGCATTCCAAAAATAATTCATGTGTTTAACAAATTTATTAGTGTAATTGTTCAAAAATTTGTGATCATATATAAATTCAGTGAAATTTGAATTCTGAGTGTTGTTCAAGACTATGTGATCACCTTTCTCAATTGACAAAGTATTTTCGACAATGACAATTTCAAGTTCGTTTGAAATTTTCTCAAAGTTAAAATTTTCGAACTCGGGACGTAAATCCACTTCTTCCTTATTTGGCAACTCATCCTCATACAATCCAAAGAATTCATGTTCGTTAAAATCCTTTTCCAAATTTGGATTGAAAAATTCAACATTTTCATTTTGTTCAATTTCTAGAATTTCAAGTTTTTCACAGCGTGAAAGAGGAAGGTCAAAATCTAAGCTTAAATCTTTTTTCTGAAAAGAGTTGAAGTCCAAATCATTTGTTGAATTTTGAAAATCTTCATCAAGATGATTATTCTCAATTTCCAAAGTCGTTATTTGAAAATTTTCAATGTCAGTAGAAATTGGATTATTTTCTGATTCAATGCTCATTTGATTTTGTTGCTCTTGTTGTTCTTTAAAAGATTTCATTAAGCAAAGAAGTACATCAAGCTTTCTATCTTTTTCATCAAACTGTCTATCTTGGTTTTCTACCCTCTCTCTAAGAATGTTAAGATGATATTCTTCAGAATCGTTGATTTGAAAGCTCTCGTTTTGGATTTCTTGATTCTCAAAATTATAGTCCACATCAATTTCACGATCAATATCATTCACAATGTGGTAGTTGTTTGAATCTTCAGAAAAATGACAATGATATTGGAAATCATTTTAATTTTGAAAATTAGGGTCATAACCAAAACTGTTGAAATTCGATGGAAAATTGAAATTTTGGTTATTTTCAAGATGTTGATATGGGTTGTAATTTTCAAAATTTTGATCGATTTGAAAATCATTTTCAAAATCATTTTCGAATTGGTTTCCAACCCCATATTGGTGTGGATCAAAGCTATATTGGAATTCAAAACTATTTTGATACGGATGTGGCCCATAATCGAAACTATTGAAATTTGAATTGAAATCGTCATTTTGATCATAACATTGAAAATGTTGGTCATTTTGAAAATTGTTGACATTTGGCTCGCGAAATTTTGGAAAATCTTGCTTCATGAGTTGTAATTCAAAATCATACTCTTCAAGAGGACGTCTACTCCGACTATTATCCCACATTTCTCTCAAGGATTTTTTTGAATTAGACATTTGAATGCAATCAACAGAAGATAGAAATTATTCTTAGTTCAAAATAGTATAAAAGAATGATTTATGCTCTATTAATTAACTGACTCAATTAGAAGGGAGAAGAGGGTCTTATGGCTGTTCATGTATAGTATAAATACTAAGGGATACGACCAATGTTTTACGGGTAGTATGCAACCTCTTTTGCTAATAGTTCAATAAATTGAACTACTATATATCCGCGATCCAATTATACGAGACGGTCAACTTCACAAAACACCACTTTTCAATTATATTATTTTGAAAATCAAATCAAGTTTTATTATTGAAAAACAACGAGCGTGATGATTTTAGTTATGGAAAATAATTCCTAACTAAACAGATTAAGAAAAATTCAATCACAGAACAGTCACAGAACAATAGCAGAATAAAAAAATTGTACAAGCAAGTCGCTGCCCCTACAGAAGATTTTTACACACAATTTCTATATTTTTTCTTTGCAGCAAAGCACCTGTAGAGTTTAGAAAATATTACAGCGGTGTATGGCAATCTGTCCAGAAAAATTGAGCAGTATTAATGATTGAAATCCATTATTTGCAAATCCGTTGACCTTTGAATCCTTGTTCGTTGCTTGAATCTGTTCCTTCCTTTGGCCTTTGATTTGAGTTTCACCTCTTCTTCTTCTTTTTTTTGAGAGAGAGAGAAAGGTGGCAAAATCAACAAAAGAAATAAAAGAGAGAAAAGAAAAAGAAAAAAAAATTATGAAGGAGAGAGATGGAAAGAAATAAATGAAATAATGGAAAGAGAGATTGTAGGAGGTGAATGAGAAATGCAATTGGAAAGAAATAAATAAAAAGAAAAGAACGCAATTTTTTTTTTTTTGAAAATTTGAACAAGAAGAAAGGGAAAGAAATGAATGAGAAAAAGAAAAACAAAAAAGGGAAAAAAAATGAAAAAAGGAAGGAAATAAGGAAAAAAACAAGGTTTTTTGAGTAGAGAGTAAGGGTAGAAGGAATTGAGGAAAGAAATAAAAGCAGACAAAAACAAGAAAGAAACCAACGTAGACAGAGAAGAAAATGCAAAAGTTTTTTTTTTATAGAAAATTGTAGACAAAAGATGGAAACAAATAAAAAGAAAAGAAAAGAGAAAAGAAAAATGTGAAAATCAACAAGGTGGTAGAAAGATGGAAAGAAAGATTAGAGGAAGTGAGAGAGAGTTGTAATTAGAAAGCAATCGATAAAAAAATGCAAGTTTTTTTTTTTTTTTTGGTTATTGTTGTAAAAGAATGGAAACTAGTGTATTGACAATTGGAAAGAAGTAAAAGGAAGGAAGGAATAAATGGAAACGAATTAAAGAAAATTTGGCAAATTAAATGTACAACAATAATGAACAATAAAAATAAAGTAAAAATTGGAAAGAAGGAATAGATGAAGAGGGAAAGAAAAAAAAGAAATATAAAAGGAAAAACAAAAATGAAAAGGAGGAAAAATCAAGAGAATTTGGCAAGTTCTATTTTTTTATTATTATTATTTGTCTAAAGTAGGAATGAATTTGCAAGAGGGAAACAAATAAATGAAAGAAAGGGGAAAGGGGAAAGAGGTTGAAAACAGGAAAGAAACAAAAGAAAAATGGCAAGTTTTTTTTTTTGAACTTGTAAAAGAAGAATGAGAAGTAATTGTATTGAAAATTGGAAAGGAGGAATAAAGAGGAAAGAAAGGAAATTTGTAAGAGAAGAAAAGAAATCAAATGAATTGAGAACAAGAAAGACAAAAGAAGAAAAGAAAAAAAATTGCAAAAGAGGAATCTTTTTTTTTTTTGAAATTTGTAAAAAGAAAAAGAATGTAGACGATTGGAAAGAAAGTGGAAAGATGGAAAGAAAAAAGGAAAATTAACAGTTTTTTTTTAGGCTTGTAAAACAAGAAAGAAATTTGTACAAAGGAGGAAATGATTAGGAAAAAAAGGAAAGAAGTAAAAGAAAAAAAATGGCAAAGACAGAAAATCAATGAAAATGGCAAGTTATTTTTTTTTCTTGCTTAGAAGATTACGGTATCATTAAATAATACCAAATCTATTCAATCAAGATTTTTTTTCTATATACACAAGAAAACAAAAAGAAAATGAATTAAAATAAAAAAAACTAACACGAATCAGAAATTAAATAAATAATAAAATTTAGTGTTTACCTCCCCGGCAACGGCGCCAAAAACTTGATCGTCGCTAATCTATGAATTAGAAAAGCGCGATATTTGTAATAAAATTCTGCAAGCGCACAGGTGTGTAGCATAAAGGTCGAACACAGGGAGGTAAATTAAAATCAAATTATTTATCTAATCTCTTGGGCGAGTTAGACGAAGCCTGTAGATTTTGTTGAAATAAAAACAAACTGAAATTGCGAACTTAGGATTATCGTTGAATCTAATCAACGATTAATCACTAAAGAAAGTAAATTGCAAAACAAGAACAACAATGCAGAAAATAAAAGTGCAGAATAAGAAGAACAACAAAAATAAAATTAGGATTGTCGTTGAAACTAATCAAACGACTAATCACTAATGAAACAAATGTAAAATACAATTGGTGTTCTTCCAAAACTAATTGTGAAGACAACACCGATTGCTAAGAAAAAGAAAAATGCAGAAGTAATAAAAATGAGTTTTATTAATGGAGAAGAGAATAGAATAAGATATAGGATAGGATGGTGGCTACAATGCCATTACAAGGGTATATATAGGGTAGATAGCCAAACCCTAACCCTAACCCTAATGATAAATGGGCCTGGTCATTACATCACTAATTAGTTTACAATGAGAAACATAAATGGGCCTTTGATAATTAAAGCAAATTTGGGCCTTTTCTTTTTTCCTCTTGCTTCCTTGACACCTCTTCATTGATTTGTGATGTGCAAAGCCTTGTTATCAATCCTTTTCTTGTTCAACAGCAACTAGATGTGATATCTTCATCTACAATTCTTCAAAATGCAAATACACAGCAAATTGAACTCTATTTCTCTACATTTCTGGTTGCATGCGGGTTGGTTTGGAATATCTGTAAAAGTAACAAAACAATACCCAAGTAATATTTATTTATATACAAAAGATAAGAAATAAGAGCATAAAATAAACATATTTCTATGTCAATCAATGATCATAGCCCAAATCTATACATAAACTTGCATATGGGGTTTTTAGGCAACATAATGATGGTGTGAACTAGCATAGGATATCACATATGTCATAGCATAATTCTAGATGTCATAATAGATGTCTTGGCATATGTTCATAACTTTTCTAATCAATCTAACTTGCATATGTGACTTGTCATATAGATCAACATAACCCAAACATGATGATTTAATTAATATGAACTAACTAGCATAGATGGTAACATCATGGCCTTTTTAATATATATGATTCATCACAACTTAGCATAGAAACTTTCAACATACATAACATCATCATAGCATGACTTACAACATATAAGATATCATCATCACATAACATTGGATTTACAATATACATGATAGCAAAAGGGGTTTACAACAACATATATGATAATTCACATCATCTACTCTTAATCCATTCATAACTCAACCTAATTAAAATGATAATAATCTTGTTAAGATCATCATACTCACAATTTAGAGAAGAAAAGAGAGAGTTTTGCTTTGCTTTAGGGTTGAGAGAATTATAATTGAATTTGCTTTTCTTCTTTCTTAGTTGGCGGCGGCTCCATTGATTTCCATGGCGACGGTATGACGGTAACTATTCTATTTTAATTAGGTTTAGGGTTAGCATTAGGATGTATTTATAGGTGTAGGAAGTTATTTAGGACCATTAGATTAACCCTGAACCATGAGAACCAATCAAATACAAAATCTGCATTTGAGCGAATCGGCCCACGGGTTGACAGCCAAACACCCTGGATTAACCCCTAGTCGACCCAACGGGGCTTGGGTCGACCTCAAAAATGGGCCGGTTCGGTTATTCCCCCTCCCAATTCGCTGTTTTGAACTTTTTCGCATATTTATTTATTTAATTTTTAATTTATATATATATATATCAATATATATATATTTCTCTGCGCAACCCATTTCACTTAATTCTTTTCTAAAAATTAAGTATACTTTAATTTGTGAATTTTAATGTTATAAAATTACGGGGTGTTACATTCTCCCCTCCTTAAAGGATTTCATCCCCGAAATCTCCAAGTCATGAAGAATGTATATCCTACCATCTAATCGTCCATCTACTCAACCATCAAACACCAGCATCCATTGTCCTTAAAAGACTTCTAATGCTTTAATGTTTATATGCACAGTGTGTGTATATGTCCATATCTAATGCAAAATTAGGCGGTCTACTGATTCAGTCGACCTCCTTAGTGCAATTCATGATAGTGCCATGCGTCTAATATGTATGCAAAAGATTCCTAATGATACATATTAATTCTATATGCGTGCACAACCATCCACCCGAATGCAACAACTATATGATAATACAACCATTATAAATCCATTTTACTAAATACATCCATATATATGCAATATGCAATATGAAGTGACTGAGCCGATCTGGTGCCTAATAGTGTGTGTATATGCATCCACGAGCAACCACTAGCAAACACTTGCATCCACTTTGCATCCACCATACATAACATGTCTCAAACACATGTTTCAACCATAGGATTATCCTAACTAAAGGTCAAAGATACTAGCGAGAGGATATACTAAAGATAAGATAAGTACAAGCTAAGCGATAAAGGAGAAATTAAAGGACATACCCTCAAAAAGAAAAGGGTATCGTGAACGCATCTTCTATTCCGTCTCCCAAGTAGCGTTGCTCTCATCATCTCCCCATTGCACTTTGACTAGTCTGACCTCTCGATTCCTCAACCTCTTGATCTCCGACCCAAGAATGCGCGTAGGCGCTCGTCGAATTGTCACATCATGCTCTATCTCCACCTCTCTAAGCAAGCTCGGCTCTACCACTTCCGCTGTCTCGTGCAAGCACTTCCTCAAATGCGACACATGGAATACGTCGTGTACACCACTAAGTCTCTCGGGCAACTCCACTCTATACGCCATCTGTCCAATTTTCTCCTTAATAGGAAACGGCCCTACGAACCTTGGTGCTAATTTCCCAACGGACCCAAAGCGAAAAACGTTCCGTAATGGAGACACTTTGACAAAGACCATGTCTCCAACTTCAAACTCGAGATCTGTCCTCCTCTTATCCGCATAAGATTTCTGCCTATCCTGTGCTGCTTTCATCCTCCTTCGAATCAACTCGATCTTCTCCGAAGTCTCCCTAATCATATCGGGCCCAAGTAAGATCTTATCCGTAGATTCCCACCAACATGTAGGTAAACGACGAGGTCGTCCATATAGAGCTTCGAATGGTGCCATACCAATGCTGGACTGAAAGCTGTTATTATATGCGAACTCCACCAATGGAAGATGCTCTTCCCACGTACCCCCAAAGTCTAGGATACATAACCTCAACAGATCCTCTAGAATGCGATTCACCCTCTCGGTCTGGCCGTCCGTATGAGGATGATATGCGGTGCTCAAACATAACTGAGTCCCTACCGCCTCTTGTAAGCTTCTCCAAAATTCGCTAGTGAAAATAGGATCACGGTCGCTCACTATGCCAAAAGGAACACCGTGCAAACGAACTATTTCTCGGACATATACAGAAGCTAACCATGGAGCAGTCCTCTTACTCTTCACGGGAATAAAATGGGCGCTCTTAGTAAGTCTATCTACTATAACCCAAATTCCCGTATTACCCTTCCTCGATCGCGGTAATCCATCCACAAAATCCATCGAGATGCTTTCCCGTTTCCATAGTGGAACCTCCAATGGGTGAAGCAACCCACCGGGTTTCTTTTGCTCCGCTTTTACTTGTTGGCACACCAAGCATCTAGCGACATACTCGGCCACGTCTTTCTTCATACTGGCCCAAAAGTAAACTCTCTTCATGTCTTTGTACATCTTGTCCCCGCCGGGATGAATGGTCATCTTCGAATGATGTGCTTCGTCAAGAATAGTCTTCCTTAGGTCATCGTCTTTTGGTATACAAAGTTTACCGTCCCTACGTAACCAACCCTTATCATCTAGGGTATACCTACGGAGATAGCTTGATGACTCCCCTCCTTTGAGCTTTTCTACTAACTCAACTAACTGTGGGTCGTCTCGCTGTGCCTCGCCAATCCGTCCCAAAAGCGTAGGTCTGACCTCCAAGGATGCTAGCAAACCGGGTACGAAGTCAACGGAAGGTCTAAAGTCAAACATCGAAATGAATTCTAAACTTTGCCGCTCAACAAACAAAGGACTTAAGGATAATCTTTTTCTACTTAAGGCATCGGCCACCACGTTACCCTTGCCAGAGGTATATGCTATCTCAAAGTCGTAGGACGCCAAGAACTCCATCCCCCTTTGCTGCCTTAAGTTCAAGTCCTTTTGAGAGAATAGGTATTTTAAAGACTTGTGGTCAGTGAATAATTCGAATTTCTCGCCAAGAAGATAATGACGCCAAGACTTAAGCGCGAAAACAATAGCGGCCAATTCTAGGTCATGTGTAGGATAATTTTTCTCATGCGCTCTCAACTGCCTTCCACCATAGGCTATTACCCTACCCTCTTGCATTAAGACTGCGCCTAGTCCTGTCCCACAAGCATCAATATAAACGGTAAACGGCTTACTCCCGTCTGGCAATACTAAGACTGGGGCTGAAGTCAAAGCTCTCTTCAAACATTGGAACGCATCATCACAATCTACGTCCCATGTGAAAATTAGGTTCTTCTTCGTCAAGCATGCCAATGGAGATGATATCTTTGCGAAGTCTTTGATAAACTTCCTATAGTAGCCAGCCAACCCTAAGAAACTTCTCACTTTGGTAGCATTTTTAGGAACCTTCCAATGTTGGATGGCCACCACCTTCGCGGGATCTACAGCTATCCCTTCTTTGGAAACCATGTGTCCTAAGAACCGTACTTCCTTCCTCCAAAAGTGACACTTAGAAAATTTAGCTTTAAGCTTATACGCTCGAAGAGTCTCCAACACTTCCCTAAGATATAGGGCATGCTCTTCTTCATCCTTATAAAAGATCAAGATGTCATCTACAAAGACTACCGCAAATTTGTTAAGGTACTCCCTAAACACCCTACTCATCAAATCAACAAAGTATGCGGGGGCGTTTGTCAAACCGAAGGGCATCACTAGCCATTCATAGAAACCGTCCGGAGTCCTAAAGGCAGTCTTGTCAATGCTATCCTCAGCCACTCTCAACTGATGGAAACCAGTGGCTAAGTCCAACTGCGAAAACACTGAGGCGCCAACTAATTGATCGAAGAGATCGTCAATCCTCGGCAGTGGGTGTCTGTTCTTCTTAGTAAGCTTATTAAGTTCTCTATAGTCCACACAAAGTCTAAGGGACCCATCCGCCTTCGTGGTAAATACTACTGGAGCACCCCACTCCGATATACTCCGTCTTATGAACCCCTTCTCAAGCAACTCCTTCACTTGCTTACCGAGTTCCCTCCTTTCACGTGGAGCCATGTGGCGTACTGGCAAAGATACTGGTTTCGCATTATCCACAAGATATATTCGAAAATCTATCTCCCGCTTCGGAGGCAAGCCCTTCACCTCCTCAAACACATCCGAATATTCTCAGACCACTCTAACAGATCGTAGATTTTCCTCAGACGCGTCAAGCGATTCTAGATAACTTAGCATAACCGAATTTATGGGATTACAGAAGATTTCGAGAGTGTTGCCAAGGCGAGTCACGAGCCTAACTACTCTCCTTTCACAATCAAGAACGGCCCCATTTCTGGATAACCAATCCATTCCTAAAATTAGCCCATAGCCCGTGAAGCCCAACATATAAGCATCACATCTAAATTCAACGCTAAGTATGGAAATTTTCAAATCCAAACACATCATAGACAAATAAGCTGAGCCCCCGATTGGATTCGAAACAACTAAGGGATCCTCTACTAAACTGGTGTTTAAGTGCAGTGATTCAACTAATGATGTAGAGATAAACGAATGTGATGCGCCCGAATCGAATAAGGTACGGACAGGATGATCAAACAGAAAAACTAAGCTTTCAACAGAAATGGTTCTACCTCGTTCTTGCAGCGGTGGGACCGCGAGAGCCTGAACTTGTCCCCTTGCCTACCCTGGTGCCATAAGAGCCTGCACCTGTCCTCCCGAGGTAGCTCCTGCCCTCTGCCCCTTCTTTGGGCAGTCCTTCACTAAATGTCCCGCATCGCCACAATGAAAACAGCCTGTCTTCTTTTTCTTTCGGCAATCCTTGCTGAGATGGCCTGGGGTTCCACAGTTAAAGCACTTCTTCTTTCCCTTGCCATTATTGTCTTTTCCACCCTTCTTGTTTTGCTGTTGTGGTTTCTTCTGATCCCCCTTCTTCTCGGGTGCCTTATCAGCTTTAGCGCTTTTCTCCTCATGCATGAGCGCCATTTCTACTAACTTCTCAAAGGTGGCCCCCATCGAGATGTGGGTCATAGCCAACCCTTGCAATGGTTCATTCAAGCCATTCACGAACCTTAGAGCCTTCTTCTCCGGCGTGTTTACTAAGTCCAAGCCAAACCTTGCTAACTGATTAAATTTATTGACATATTCTTTCACTGATGAGCTTCCTTGCTTCAATGTCAAGAACCTTTCCATATATAGATTTTCTTCCGCCCTTGAGAGAAACTTCGCCTCGAACCTACGTCTGAAATCTGCCCAAGAGTCAACAGGACGCTCCCCATTAGTGACCTCCCACCAAAACGAGGCCTCTCCCTTCATCAACCAAGCTGCTAAACGAACTTTCCTGCCTTCTTCTACTTCAAAGATTTCTAGCAATTCTTCCACCTCCTTAAGCCAATCTCTAGCTTCCACAAACGTTTCTGACCCTTGAAATGGTTTTCCACCCATAGCCTTGAATTCCTAGCACGTCTTTGCAAAAGTATCTATGCGAGGAGGAGGAGGAACGGGTGCAACTGGTGGTGGAGCAACATTGGCTGGACCTGCAGTGGCCCTAGCCTCTAATAACCTCCTATACCAACCTGGTATTGTTACACCGTCGGGTAGATTAAGATCTTCAGCCATGCTAAAACGAAAAAGGAAAGATTCAGAATGGAGAATTCGAAAGATAAAGATATGGGCTATTGGGGATTATGTTTTTTTCTTAAAAACTTTTCTCTTTAAATTTCTCATTAAAACATGTTTTTGAAAGCACTTCTTCCAAAAATAACTATTTTTCTAAAGTATTTTTATCTGTTCTGGTAACCTTAAGCTCTGATACCACGTGTAACACCCCACGTCCATTAATGTCACTCACAAAGGGAATGCATTAACTTCCATGGAGGTTATAAGTGAATATAGAACAGAAAAATTACAACAAGACAGATAATAAATAGTACTTGGAAATCTAAAACTTCATTTTATTGCAGCGGAAATTAAACATGTTTGTTACATCATAAAACCATAGATCATAATCAAGTACAATATCCATCTTCATAAAAACAAAATACATAATCCCATTACATAAATAGCCATTAAAAAGATAACAAGCTGGACTTTACTTCAACGATCCAAGCTTTCCAAAGAGAGATGAAGCAATTCAATCAAACTCCACTAGAGCTGGGCGCAACCTGAGGACCTGGAGGGGGAAAAAGGATAGAAATAGAGGGGGTCAGACATAAAGTCTGGCGAGTATGATAATTCTAACAATACTATTATCAAAATAACTAGACTAAGGCATAAGATGGAAGACAAGTAAACGTCTATGAACTCTTAGGAAGATAAAGATAGCATTTAAGATAACGTTAAAGATAACGGTAAAGGCACACCTAATTACTAACGAATGATTACTACACTGCACCGCACATTACTACACTGCACCACACCAGTCACCCTATTGTTTGATCCCACTTGCTTCACACAGAAACTTTATAAATAGCCTTACGTACCCTAGCTGACTACATAGGTGTCGTCTGCCCCTATCTCCACTAGGTGTACCCCACTACCCACTTTCGATCGGCTCCCTACTCGTAGATACCCGTGCTGACCCCACAGTGGGGTGTATCACTCCCCTAAAGTGGCAACCCGATACAACTTGAGAATGCACGGCTTATACCTACACGATGCAACAACGTCTTACCTACCAGCCCGGGTCCACACACGCATACGAAACCCGTTGGACTTGCGTTGCCACCGCTCCCCGTTTTGGCCTCTTATAGTCAAATCCAGCATGCGTGTCCCGTCCTCGACTTGGGTCGAGCCCACAAAGATACGTTTGGGATACTGGTTGAAATGGGCCCCCACAAGCTACCCACTTAAGCTTGTCATTACTAGTATATCCCACTTAACCCTCTTAGTCATGTTCATTTACATGCGTGTTTGGTTAAGTCTTACTACTCGTATTTCACATGCCACTAAGGGCACCCACTAGATTCCTCGTGCCACCCGAGGCACCTACTTAACCCCCATGTCCCACTTTACATGTTTATCTGGTTAAGTATTTCATAATTCATTCAGGCCATAACCTCATAAAGACCTCTCACATTAGACTGGCATTTATGGCAGCTGGATTTGCCGGGCGGGTCCGGGCAGTATTACACCATAAAGAGTCTAACCTCGTGTCTTTACAACCGTTATGCTTTAGTTTAGGCCTAGGACCTCTCACATTGTGTTGACATTTGTGACCACTGGATTTGCCGAGCGGGTCCGAGCAGGTTTACGTCACAAACGAGTCCAACCTCGTGTCATAAGCATTGATTAACACTTAAAATCTTTTACCCCAGTTTTAATAATTCCCTATTCAAATTATTAATTAAGTAAACTTTTAATGATGTCCATAATTGACTCAATTATGGCCATCCACTTATGGCATGCAAAATCATATCAATTGCACCCCAACTTTTTAATATTAAATCCTTAATATTACCCCTACCCCACGTTTATACGTTCGCTTATTCAACGCATAATATAGGCTAGACTTGTATTGTCTAACACCTGGCACAAAGATAAATTATCACAACATATAGACAATTAAAATAAATCTAATCATAATAGGGGTGAAACTTGCATCAACTACACATGTTAAGGATCAAAAGGTGTTAACTTGTTAAATGTCTCAATTTATATGATATGATCATAGCACAAATCTATACATAAACTTGCATATGGGGTTTTTAGGCAACATAATGATGGTGTGAACTAGCATAGGATATCACATATGTCATAGCATAATTCTAGATGTCATAATAGATGTCTTGGCATATGTTCATAACTTTTCTAATCAATCTTACTTGCATATGTGACTTGTCATATAGATCAACATAACCCAAACATGATGATTTAATTAATATGAACTAACTAGCATAGATGGTAACATCATGGCCTTTTTAACATGTATGATTCATCACAACTTTGCATAGAAACTTTCAACATACATAACATCATCATAACATGATTTACAACATATAAGATATCATCATCACATAACATTGGATTTACAATATACATGATAGCAAAAGGGGTTTACAACAACATATATGATAATTCACATCATCTACTCATAATCCATTCGTAACTCAACCTAATTAAAATGATAATAATCTTGTTAAGATCATCATACTCACAATTTAGAGAAGAAAAGAGAGAGTTTTGCTTTGCTTTAGGGTTGAGAGAATTAGAATTGAATTTGCTTTTCTTCTTTCTTAGTTGGCGGCGGCTCCATTGATTTCCATGGCGACGGTATGACGGTAACTATTCTATTTTAATTAGGTTTAGGGTTAGCATTAGGATGTATTTATAGGTGTAGGAAGTTATTTAGGACGATTAGATTAACCCTGAACCATGAGAACTAATCAAATGCAAAATCTGCATTTGAGCGAATCGGCCCACGGGTTGACAGCCAAACACCCTGGATTAACCCCTAGTCGACCCAGCAAGGCTCGGGTCGACCTCAAAAATGGGCCGGTTCGGTTATTCCCCCTTCCAATTCGTTGTTTTGAACTTTTTCGCATATTTATTTATTTTTTAATTATATATATATATATATATATATATATCAATATATATATATATATATTTCTCTGCGCAACCCATTTCACTTAATTCTTTTCTAAAAATTAAGTATGCTTTAATTTGGGAATTTTAATGTTATAAAATTACGGGGTGTTACATATGCCATGTTGTGTGAACGAATTACAGTTTTTGAAATGTAGCAATGACCTATGAGGTTGATGTTGACGACCAGTCTCATGTCGCTCAAATGACATGCTCCAAATCATATGATCGGCATGATCCAAGTCGTATGAATGACATGTATTCAATCCATGTGAATGACTTGGTACTTCTATATAATCTAAATGATATGAGCACGTCGTGTTAATGGATTGATCATATGTTGTGTTTACAGCTTGATTGAGGTTACAACTTAAAATAGTTGAGCCGTTTACAGCATGTTGAAGTATCAATATTTGCACCGTGCATACTAACTTTAAAACACGTCTTTATAACGGAGTTAACACTTTCCCCTTGGAGCTCGTGTTATCGAAGATAGCATGGGCTTCAAATTTCAACAATACCGGCATATTAACGTGGCCGAACATTTGACACTTGTATTTTAAGATTGGTATCGGCAATTTTGTGAAACAGCTTAAGTCTGGATTGTTTATGTCTTTATGTAGCTAAGAACTTGCAATTTACATCTCAGACTTGAATGCTTTGAATTTAAATTTGTTTCGTGCTGAGATTCAATCGTAGTTTTTTTGTTCGCTATGGCAAATCATGCTTTAATCCCTTGACTCGTTGATTCTAAATGATCCTAGCACAAAACTTATTGAATTTATATGCTTCGTGCCACCTGTTCTGTGATTAAAACAAGCACTTGCACGATTTTGGACTTATACTTTGCTATTGATCGTCCACATCAATAACATATTAGTTAATCATTAAAGATGAACTATAGCGAGTTTTGCGACTAAGACTGAATAACGTGCCTATATAGAACTATTTTGTTTAACTGTTTATAATTTGTCAAACGCTGTCTGCATAAATACGATACTCCAATCCGAATTCACAACGATACTTGAATTCTGCTAATCGATATGTATACCGAATACAAATTTCAAGCCTCGCTCTTTTAATGACTTATATGATCTTGTACGACGGTTTATGTTTTACGAAACGTGTACCTGTTCAAGTTGGAAATTCAACTTGAGTTTCTAAGGCTAGATCGAATGCAACATTTGGATCATAAATGAATTAGTCTTTGGTTATTCCTCGTCCACTTAACAATTTTTCGAAAAGATACCCTTTTTCGCTAACTCAATACGTCTTTGATCGATCATGCATTTATTTTGGCATTCCTGAATTTTTCGTAAGACTGCCAAGGAAAGAAGAATTCACTGATTGTCTATTTTTAGGCCTGCTACAGTAGCTCAATTAGATTTAGAAATTTGAATTTGCTCTAACACCATTGATCATCCTGGGATATATAACATTTTGAATCTCTGTTTCACGATGGCTTTCCCCAGTGCTTAATTATTGCCCAATCTCCTTTTTATATCTCAAATAGAAATTGTTGACAGGTATTAACTTCAATTCCTTGAGAAGCGTTACTGCTTTATTATATTCGAACTATGCCATATTTGCATAGTCGCCTTTTAAGAACCGCTTATCTTCAGATTTGAAGCAAAATACCATCGAGTTTTTGTGAGATAGTTATGGTTGGAGCTTTTCAGGTGTAGAAGCCTTTGCGTTAAGAGATTCTAATTGGGTTTCCCTAGTTGATCTTTATTGGTGTTGTGAGTTTTATTGACATATTGATTTTGCCGAGTTTTTTCAAGTGCCTCATTTTTTTAGGGCAAGTTTAAGCCAAGTGTATTGGCTTCCTTGATGAGAGTATACTGGTTTTTGGATCATTGTAATGTCGTGATGGGCCCGTGGTATTTTTCCCGGGCATTATTCAATTCTTATGTGATTGTGTTGCCTCAGTACCGTGGGTCGTCACGAGTCACAAGAGCTCGATTTGATTAGTTCGTCAAGTTTCCTTAATCGTAGTTGACTTGCTAGAAGCTTCTATTTTGTTGGATAAAGTTATTTGAACTTGCCAGTCATGCATAGAACTTCTGAGTCTATCAATTCAATAGGATATTTTACTTTACCGACTGGTTTGGTGCTTCTACTTGGAGAAGTTTTTATATTTATGTGCTCCTGCTCTGGAAGTTCTTTTCTTTTAATGCCTCCACTTAGGGAGGTCGTATACTTAGTGCCCTCGCTAGGGGAAGACTAAACTTTTAATTTCTCCTCTGCTATGGGAGGACTTTTTATTTTTTCCCAACACTTATCGCGTCTGATGTACTTAGACGCTACGCGAGTTAATTGGAGGCCCGACATTGTTCACATCTGAGATAATCAGATGCTACGCGAATGGATTTGGTCATTCTTCACATATGAGATAATCGGATGCTATGCAAATGGAGGATGAAACTTTTAATTTGCCCTTACTATAGAGGAACTTTTATTTGCTCTTGATGTGGAGGGACTTTTAATTTCGCCTCTGCTATGGGAGGACGAAAATTTTAATTTGCCCTTAATATAGAGGGACTTTTATTTTCCCTGGCTATGAAGGGACTTTTAATTTTGCCTCTGCTATGGGAGGACAAAATTTTCCCTTGCTGTAGAGGGACTTCGAATTTCACCTCTGCTATGGGATGACGAAATTTTTAATTTTCGCTTACTATGGAGGGACTTTTATTTGCCCTTGCTGTGGAGGGACTTTTAATTTCGCCTCTGCTATGGGAGGACGGAATTTTTAATTTTCCCTTGCTATGGAGGGACTTCGAATTTTGCCTCTGCTATGGTAGGACGAAATTTTTAATTTTCCCTTGCTATGGAGGGATTGCCCTTGCTATGAAGGGACTTTGACTTGCCCTTGCTATGGAGGGACTTTTAATTTCGCGCCACTCCGCAAGGTGAACATCAGTCGTCGTGTCGGATGCGCATAACTATGGTAAGCGATCTCAGCCGAACTGAGAGGTTCTCTTGGCAGAGCTTTGCAAGGTAAGCAATCACATCTGGACCGAGAGGTTCTTACGAACATCATTCGTCGTGTCGGATTCACCTAGTTATAGTAAGTGATCACATCTAGACTGAGAGGTTGTGACCCCCTAGAACTTGCAAGGGTTTGCATCATTATGTAGAGCGAACGTCGGCCTCCTGCTGGATGTACTTTGCTATGCCAAGTGATCACAGCCGGGCGTGGGATTCCCCTTGGAACTTGCAACCTCTTGCATTGAATTCACATCCGCTTGCTGAACTCTCCACCATTTGACACTTGGAAACTCCTCTTGCTCACTTTTCAAGGTGGTCTTTTCATTGTTACATTTATGCATGTTTATGTTTTTTGCACTCGACGCTTGAGCTGGTGTTACTTGGGTTGCCACATTGCATCGGGTTTCGAGAAAGCAACCGTTTGTTGGAAAGTTTTAATAAGGAATCGTCTCTTAGAAAATTTTGAATTATCGAAAAAATTGCAAGTAAGAAATTTACTCAGGCATATATGCTTTTAGTCACAAAGCTAATGTTCAGTTAAGTACTTGCAAATATTACAGATCTTGTTTACAAGCAGTTTTGATTATAGCAGGAAGTAAAACATGAATTAAGCATGAAGTAAAGCATGAAAATAAAGTTGTTGCGATATTGATCGTTTATTCCCAGCCATTGAAACTAGAGCACCACCATCAATTATCATTTGATCACCAGCTTTGCATTGGTTTGGACGGGAGCTTCGTTGCTTGGACCGGATTGATCATTTGATCTCCTTTGCCCTTGGGGAGTTGCAGAAGAATTTATAGCTTATGGATTTTTCACATATTGCTTCAATCTGTTCTTTTGAATCAACTCCTCAATCAAGCTTTTGAGATGCCTACATTCATTTGTATTATGGTCGGGCTAGTTGTGAAACCTACATAACTTTCCCGAGTTAGATTTCATATCGTTGGTTTTGGTTCCGCATATTCTTCAGATTTCTTCGTTGCAAGATAGATATTTTCAAGGGTCTCATACAAAGGCGTCATGTCTGATGGGTTGAAAAATAGAATCTTCTAATAATCTTTGTTGCCCTTTCCATCATTGGCGCGTTTTTGCCCCTGAGTATTCTTTTGATTATATTGAATAGCAGCACTTTTGGGAGCTTCAAGAAGTTGGTTACCATCAATAATCTGAAGAGGCACAGGATTATTGTCCACTCTCATGGACTCCTCTCCTTTTTTATAGAATTTCTCAAGTGTGTTTGGTTCTTTCATTTTAATTCATCTACCAAATTCGCTCTTCTCATCTATGGAACCGATTAGAGACATTAAGATCAAGCAGGGCTTAGGATTCCCTACTTAGGACAAAGCAATGTTGAATGTCTTGAGGAAATCTTTACCGGGTTCTCTTGGATTCTGCTTTATTGATGTCAGAGAAATAACATCCTTAGCCCTAGTAGCTTGCAGCCTAAACTGCTCCTTGAATTTCAAAGTCAAATCGTCAAATCGGTTGACGGATTTGGGCAGCAGCCTTGTGAGCTATAGTGATGCCATGCCTTCTAGATAGAGAGGGAACCACAAGCATTTGATCTCATCCATCGCTTTGGATGCATTCATGTACCATTCAGATCTATGCAAGAAGTGATTCAGATCAGAAGTCCCGTTGTATGGAGGCAACGTAGGATGAGTGAACTTTTTAGGGAACTTGGCTTTGCGGATCCTTTTAGAGAACATATTTTTGTTGGAGGAGAAGCCCCATTCCCTTTCACTGTCGTTGCGAGCCAAGCATTCTTTCATGATTTGTTTTACTATATCCGCGATATATTCCTTTGAGTTGTGGCGTTCCACAAAGCGAACTTTGAGCTCTTATCCAGATGTTCGTCTTGGCGAGCGATCACGATTAGAGGATCTATGTCTTTTACATCCACTCGTCGGGTATTTCGATCGGACTGGTTTTCAGCTTTCGGATTTGAATCCTTAACTTCATCTTCGTTCCTATCGCTTTCCCATCCATTGAGGGCTTCCATATTATCGTTACGGTTATGATAAAAAGCCGCCGAATTTGAGTTCTCTTTAAGGTTGACATGAACCTTTTGAGGAGGAGCGGGATTTGGTTAATCGTTTAGAAGAGTGTTCATCTTTTCCATCAAAGCATCATTAACATCCATCAAAGTTTTATTTTAAGTTTCTAATAGTTGATTTAAATTGGAGACAATTGTTAGGTACAACAATGTGTTGAATGATTTTTGTTTGATGATAACATATGATATTATTTAAATGTGTTTGTAATTGTACTATTTTATATTACATTGTTTCACAGAAATAAATATTGGTTGAATAATATACTATTGTACACAATTGAATTTATTCGTAGTATATTTATTCAATCAAATATTTTATTTCAACATCTAAAATATTACAACATTCAGACTCAACTATTGTATATTCACAAATATTATTTCACATGATATTATACTCGTAAATAAATTGAATATGATATACAAATTTGTTTAAACACAATAAAATAATATTTTATTTCAATCAAATTTGTTTATTACAAATATTAGTACAATTTTCTCATTCTGTACATTTTTTCCTCACTACAACTCGCATCACTCTAGTATACAGTCATTGTCTCACTACATTTCACTCGTTCACTCATTTGTGCATACACTGACACTGCCACACATGTATAAATATATACGCGTGCATGTACACACGTGTATAAATATATACGCATGTTTACACGTGTATAAATATATACGCGTGCATTGCCTCGCTAATCAATATGTAGTATAGCAATTGAGGAGCAGCCATGTGGACCAACTCGACTAAGTGCACATATATGATCAACGTGCATATGTGGACGAGTAAAATAAAGTGATGGCAAGCATGTAAGCAGACAGTCACAAAGACGACATGACACAACTGGATAGCAAGAAAATATAGAGTGAATCAGGTCCATACAAACGCAATCAAACAGGTCGGCCAAACAAAATGTTTCCATAATTTCAAATGTAACCAACAAGAGCAAATGGCCTCGAATGTAGAGCAGGTTATAGTAAAGAATACACAAGGCAAGATTGAAAGTCCAAGTGAATTAAAATTGCTACTATAGAAGGAGTAGTTATATTTTTTAATAACAAATGATTAAATTCTAGCTCAAGTAAACAAGCACAACAGAAAAAAGAACAAAAATTGTCTAAGAATCATAATATAAACTCAAGTATCATGTAGCATGCCAATGTCAAGTTTAAGTGCACAACTCAATCCATGGAAACACAACAACATGGAAATGGGTCTAAACTAAACTCAAAAGCCAATTTAGTTTCAAGGCGAGGACATACACAAAGAGCAGCAACCTCAAGTGTTTAAGTTTAAGAACAAGTGCAACATTTACAGACGGCTCAGGAATATACACAAGCATGGCGAGCCAGTTACAAACACCATGAATGAGCAGAAATGCACATGAATACAGTGGTGCAAATGTGATACTGGGAAATGAATTAAACAAGTCACAAGCGTAGAAACACAAGCAACATATATATGAAATGTGCAAAGCAAAACAAGTTTGTTTTTAATTTCCAGGAATTCAAGAAAAATTTTATAATCGAAGTTATCCTAATTCGAAATCGAAGTTCCAGAAAATCTGTCCAAGGTTTTATTCCCAGAAAAATAAAACATACGGCATTTTTTAAGGGACTATTTCAAAGTCAAAAATTCAAGCACGCAAGTTATTCCCAAGTAATTATTTCCAGAAGTATATATATATGTATACGAGATTTTTTTGCAAGGATGACTAAATCAAAATTCCAGAAGCTAGCGCAATATACACAAGGATCAATTCAAAGCGAAAGATTTCAAGCCCAAAATTTTAGCATATACCAGTGACCAGTTCTAAGATGAAATCAAAGAATAAATTCGATTCTAAATCTTGTTTAACACCAGTATCAACATTGGAAAAATCCCATCCACGTTCAAGAAAAATTAAAGAGAAAATTCGAATTGAAAAATCATACCAATATTACTTGGATTCGAATCGAGTGCAACAACAAATTGAAGAACATCTGAGAGAGAGAGGGGCTTCAAATTCAAAGAGAATTGAAACCCAAATTCAGATCGCCATCGCCAATTTTAGTCCAGAGAAAAGATAAAGGGGCTGATCAATATTGAAGAAGAGCAAAAGGGGCCAGCCAAGTTTTTTTAAAAGGGCTAAGGACTTAAAAGGATTTTATTAATTAAAAACTGGGGTTTTATTTTATTGTTTTTTATTTTGATTTTAGTTTTTAATTTGTAATCGAGTTTAAAGTTTTCTTGTTTGTCTGTAAAACTAGGGAGACAAATTACAGGATTGTAATTTGGAGAAATCTAGTTTCGAGGATAGAAATCAGTGCTAGGTTTTGAGGGTAGGATTATTGCAACTAGAGCGAGATTGTAATGCCTTTTGTGTAGCTCCTAGTTGAAACTTGGAGATAGGTTTTGAGTGTAGGGTTAGGACAAATAGGCTAGGAATGGTCGCAAGTTTATAGGTGTTGTAAGTGTTGTAATAGTTGACTAATACCTAGTAGAAACTTTGGGAATGCAGCAATAGGCAGGATTTTTCCGAACCTAGGAATATTTGTATGTTATTTATTTTTCTGCATTTACTCTAATTATTATCTGTATTGATATTATTTATTACTCAGCAAAAACTGCAATAAACACTATTAACCCCCATCTATGGTTAATTTAGATCCTACAAGTAGTATCAGAGCCCGTATAGGGTAACAGCATGACAGGAAGTTCTCGCTCTATGATCAAGTGGCAAAGTATTGACTCTTTTCCCTAAATGCCCCACTGGGTTGTCCCGTGTCGAGAGGTAGGATGTAAAATTAGTGTCTGAGATACCTTTGTTAGCCATTGGGGTGGTATTAAAATCCTCGTTAATGGAGATAACAAGTGGTATTAGAACAGGTATTTTTAACTCTAGAGTCATGAATCTAACAACGCTTTTTCTGAGGGTCAGTCCATAGTTAGGCCACCAATGTTTAACGGAACTGATTATGCCTATAGGAAAGCAAGGATGAAAATTTATTTGAGTTCAGTCGATTATGATGTGTGAGATATTATTGAAACGGGTTATAGGTCTCTTACTGTTATTGTTAATGGTGTTGAAGTTCCTAAATCAAAAGACAGGTGGGTGCTAATGATAAAAAATTATTTTCAACTAATGCCAAAGCAATGAATGCTTTAATCCGTGCTCTTGATAAAACTGAATTTGATTGAATCTCTCATTATGAAACTGTGCGGGAAATATGGCATTCGTTGGAGGTCACACACGAAGTAACATCTCAAGTTAAGGAATCTCTTCTCACTCTACTCGGCAATGAATATGAAAAAATTTCTATGTAAAAGGACGAAGATATAAAAGAGATGTTTGGACGCTTCTTATCACTGGTTTACAATGCAAAAGCTCTTGGCAAAGCTTATACTGAAGTGGAATTGATCAGAAAATATTGAGAATACTACCGATGAATTTTGAAGCTAAAGTGACAGCGATTCAAGAATCAAAAGGTCTAAATAAATTAAGCATGGAGGAGTTGATTGGAAATCTAATTGCTTATGAGATGGAGCTAAAAGCGAAGGAAGAATGAAGAATTCTAAATCAAAGAAAAAGATGATTGCTCTAAATAACACTGTTAAAAGTGATGACGAAGATTCTGTTGAAGAGTTAGCTATGGTTTTTAGAAAGTGGGCTAAAAGAAATTACAAGCCGCAAAAGAAGAATTCAAAAACTAACAAGTCCAAAATTTCAAATAGCTCGGACGATGAAGTGTTTTGCTATAATTGAAAGAAACCCAGACATATCAAACTAGATTGTCCACGGCTTAAGATTGAAAAGAAGAAGAAGATCAGAAAGAATAAGAAAGCTTTTGCTGCTACATGTGATGATGAGGAAGGAGAAGAATTTTCTGATAGTGATGAAGAGGAAGCTGAATTGTGTCTTATGGCTCAATATGATTCGGAAAGTAGTAAAGAGGATTTAAGCGAGGTACCAAATTTCATTTATAAATATTTGATTTTAATGTGCCATGATCTCACAAAAAATGTTTATTCTCTTGAGCTAAAAGTTAAGAAATTGAAATCTAATAGGTCAAAACTAGTTGAAGAAAATAACATATTAGAAAGTAAACTTGAAAAAGTTAAGAACTTACAGATTTCAGAATGCAAAAAAGGTCAAATTTAGAGTGATGATCTTTTGAATTTAAACTAGTTTTGGGTTACTACAAAGTA
Source organism: Allium sativum (assembly GCA_030737875.1). Taxonomy (NCBI): domain Eukaryota; kingdom Viridiplantae; phylum Streptophyta; class Magnoliopsida; order Asparagales; family Amaryllidaceae; genus Allium; species Allium sativum. Next base: position 440,835,357 of record CM060925.1, on the reverse strand, counting down.
AAAACATGATTTTGAAAAATGATAATAGTGATTTTGAAAAGAAGATAGCTTAGAGAATTTGAAAAACTTGAGCGTGAAAAGTGTAAACAATTTGAAATTGAAATTTCTAAGTCCAATGCTAAAATCAAAGCACTTGAAAATGAAAATTTGGTTTTAAAACAAACTGATGCTGAAAAGAGGAAGATCGCTAATAATCGTTGTTTAAATTTAATGAATGAAAATAGTGATCTTAAATCTAAAATTCAACGACTTGAATCAACTTTGACTAAATTTTATAAAGGAGAAAAGTCGTTGAATATATTGTTATAGAACAAATTTTCTGTTGAGAATAAGAAAGGACTTAGCTTTGGAAAAATTGATCTAATTAAAAAGATAAATTTTAATGATTTTGAAAATCCTACAAATAGCTTTGAAAAAGTTCAAATTGGATATTTAAATTCTAATAATTTTAAAGGTTTTTAAAATCAAAAACGAAATGAAAACTCGTTTAAAAATAATTCAGTTAACTGTGTTTGGATCCCAGAAGATAATAAAATAAATTCGACTAAGGTTAACCGACTTTGGATTCCTAAGGGCACTTTATTGGATGGTAATGGATTGTTATATAAACGGGTTTGGGTACCAAAACATGTAAACAAAGATAAGAGTGGTAAAACAGTCTTTGTTAGACCACTCAATGTTATAAATATTTAGGTACTAATGGAGGCTAAGGAACAATTGTGCTTAAGAGAGATAAAAATTCATATTGTTCCATATTATTGAATTATTTGGAGTTCCTTAGCCATAGATTTCAGAGTTGGAGATTCATTGGTTCACATCGATAAAAGTAAGTCAGGTATGATCTCTAAACTCATGTTTTTATTTTCTCATTGATGTTGATTTGTATTGACATTTTTGACATATCTTGAACATTGTTACTTTGAGCGTCTTCTAATTCATTTTGGAAAATATTGAAAACCCGTACTCAATACAGCACACTGCTTGAAAGCTATGATTGATTAGTTGTGAAAATTTCAATTTTTTTTTACTTTTCTTGATTATCTTGAGTTTAGAAATCATTTTTGATTGATTGTTGAAATTCATGGATTATAATATTTGGATTTGAATTTTGAAAATAAATTTTTATTAAGTGATTTAAAATTTGTTTTTGATTTAAATCATTTACTGTCTCTTGTGCTTATTAAGATACACTGAAAAATTCTCTTGTGACTCTTGCTTTGAAACTGATTTTGTGCTGCTTTGATAAAGGAAATTGATGTGATTCGTTTAAGTGTTTTGGTGTTTGGACGATGAGTTGAAAAATAATGTGATTGGACAATGAGTTGTAAGTCTCTTGTAACTAGATTTCTTTGAAATCCATAAGCAATTCAAATTACAAGTGTTTTAAAATTATCTAAAAGCAATCAGATTTAGAAATATTAGATAATTTCACATTTAGCTAATTGATTTTGGAAAACTCGTTTTCAACTTGCATTGATATTTCAAAACTCCTCATGAAATTGATATTTTCAATTTTAAAACTATTTTTGATTATTCATTCAAAAATTGAAATTATTGATCGATTTGAACCGTATTGGGTCTCATCAAAATTATTAATAGATTTATGAAATTGTGATGACTATGATATATTTGATAGTAAGAGAAAATATTATTTAATATCATGATGATTGGACAGATTTTATAATATTTTTTGAATTAGTGCTTATTCCACGATCATCTTCTATTTCTACCATATTTCTGTCACTCATCTTGGTTTTCTTTAATGTGGGGAGTTTAAATTATTTTTGGAAGTAAGAAATTATTGATGAAATTATTAAATAAAAAAATTGAATTTTTTGTCCTTGGTTTTCACTCTCATTTTAAAGTCCTCGCAGTTATGCATGGGTGAATCACCTTAATCTCTATGTGCTTCCATTCTCATTTAAAAGTCCTCGCGGTTATGCATGGATGGAACTCATAAGAGAGGATAAAGTTAATTATTCTTCTAATCTCATTTAAAGGTCCTCGCGGTTATGCATGGTTAGAAAATACTTAACAAATTTAGGTTACTACTAATCCCATTTAAAAGTCCTCACGGTTATGCGTGGATAGAAAGTGCTTAAATAATTATAAATTATTTTGTGATTAAATTTGAAATTTATTTGAAAATTATAAATTTATAAATCCTGTATTTGAAATTTAAAAACTCTCCTTATTTATATAAAATCAATCATAAATCCATCATTCTGAAAAGTGAAATTTTCTTCTGATTTGAAGAATATTATGATTTTTATTTGATTAAATGAGATTTCCTATATATATTTTCCCTTTTGATTTGAATTTAAATTCCTGGTCTATATTCATCTCTATTTCAATTTATATTATCCTTTTGATGATAACAAAAGGGTGAGAATGGTCAAGATTTTGACTAATGAATATTTAATTCAAGAATAATTTAAGATTGGAAATTTAATATCAAGGGGAAGAATGGTCAATTGAATTTCATTAATATTTTACACATATATAGGGGGAGTTCAGTTGTAGGGGAGCATACAAATAAGGGAGTAATATATTTCATGTTCAAACACATTTAACACATTCAAAATCTTGTATATGTTTATCATCATCAAAAGTGGGAGACTGTTAGGTACAACAATGTGTTGAATGATTTTTGTTTGATGATAACAAGCATATGATATTATTTAAATGTGTTTGTAATTGTACTATTTTATATTACATTGTTTCACAGAAATAAATATTGTTTGAATAATATACTATTGTACACAATTGAATATATTCAGAGTATATTTATTCAATCAAATATTTTATTTCAACATGTGAAATAGTACAACATTCAGACTCAACTATTGTATATTCACAAATATTACTTCACATGATATTGTACTCGTAAATAAATTGAATACGATATACAATTTTTTTAAACACAATAAAATAATCTTTTATTTCAATCAAATTTGTTTATTACAAATATTAGTACAATTTTCTCATTATGTACATTTGTTCCTCACTACAACTCGCATCACTCTAATATACAGTCATTGTCTAACTACATTTCACTCATTCACTCATTTGCGTATACACAGACACTGCCACACATATTTGTCTTCATATGCTCCAGATCCTGTCCATCTATTAGTCTAGTCATCCAATCCTGTCATATTCAGAAACATACACAGTAGACTGTAATAGAAATAAACTTGAGTGCATATAGATGTAAATTTATTTTAAATTTTATTTGCCTTAGAATTTCGGTGTGTTTCTCATCATTTTTCTGACTTGGTCTGATATGCAAGTATGACACAATACTATACCAAAATCGAATACATTCAAACTAGGCCAAGAATAGTATCTATTCTTATTAGATTTTTTTCAGGGACAAGAAAATTACTCTGAATGACTACATGTACACACGTATATAAATATATACGCGTGCATTGCCTCGCTAAAAAAATGCAATATAGCAACTGAGGAGCAGCCATGTGGACCAACTCGACTCAGTGCACATATATGATCAACATGCATATATGGACGAGTAAAATAAAGTGATGGCAATCATGTAAGCAAACAGTCACAAAGACGACACGACACAACTGGATAGCAAGAAAATATAGATTGAATCAGGTCCATACAAATGCAACCAAATAGGTCGGCAAAACAAAATGGTTCCATAATTTCAAATGTAACCAACAAGAGAAAATGGCCTCAAATGTAGAGCAGGTTATAGTAAATAATACACAAGGAAAGATTGAAAGTACAAATGAATTGCAATTGCTACTATAGAAGGAGTAGTTATGTTTTTAAATAACAAATGATCAAATTCTAGCTCAAGTAAACAAGCACAGCAGAACAAAGAACAAAAAGGGCCTAAGCATCATAATATAAACTCAAGTATCATGTAGCATGCCAATGTCAAGTTCAAGTGCACAGCTCAAGTCATGGAAACACAACAACATGGAAATGGGTCTCAACTGAACTCAAAAGCCAATTCAGTTTCAAGGCGAGAACATACACAAAGAGCAGCAGCCTTAAGAGTTTAAGTTCAAGTACAAGTGCAGCATTTACAGAAGGCTCAGGAATATACACAAGCATGGCGAGCCAGATACAAACAACATGAATGAGCAGAAATGCACATGAATACAATGGTGCAAATGTGATACTGGGAAATGAATTAAACAAGTCACAAGCGTAGAAACACAAGCAACATATATATGAAATCTGCAAAGCAAAACAAGTTTTTTTTTAATTTCCAGGAAGTCAAGAAAAAAAATCTATAATCGATGTTATCCAATTTGAAATCGAAGTTACAGAAAATATGTCCAAGGGTTTATTCCCAAAAAAACAAAACATACAGTATTTTTTAAGGGACTATTTGAAAGTCAAACATTCAAACACGCAAGTTATTCCAGAAAATCCCCAAGTAATTATTTCCGCAAGTATATATATATATATACTAGATTTTTTTTGCAAGGATGACTAAATCAAAATTCCAGAAGCTAGCGCAATATACACAAGGATCAATTCAAAGTGGAAGATTTCAAGCCCAAAATTTTAGCATATATCAATGACTAGTTCTAAGATGAAATAAGGGAATAAATATGATTCTAAATCCCATTTAACACCAGTATCATCATTGGAAAAGCCCATCCAAGTTCAAGCATAATTAAAGAGAAATTTGAATTGAAAAATCATACCAATATTGCTTGGATTCAAATCGAGTGCAACAGCAAATTGAAGAACATCAGAGATAGAGAGAGAGGCGGCTTCAAATTCAAAGAGAATTGAAACCCTAATTCAGATCGCCATCGCCAATTTTATTCTAGAGAAAAGATAAAGGGGCCGATCAATATTGAAGAAGAATAAAAGGGGTCGGCGGAGTTTTTTTAAAAGGGCTAAGGACTTAAAAGGATTTTATTAATTAAAATTAGGGCTTTGTTTTAGAGTTTTTATTCTGTTTTTAGTTTTTAATTTATAATCAAGTTTAAAGTTTTCTAGTTTGCTTGTAAAACTAGGGAGACGAATTACGGAGCTGTAATTCGGGGAAATCTGATTTCGAAGATAGAAATCAGTGTTGGGTTTTGACCGTAGGATTAGTGCAACTAGAGAGAGATTGTGAGGCCTTTTGTGTAGCTCCTAGTTTAAACTTGGGGATAAGTTTTGAGAGTAGGGTTAGGACAAATAGGCTAGGAATTGTCAGGTGTTGTATGCGTTGTAATATTTCACTAATACCTAGTAGAAACCTTGGGGAATGCAACAATAGGCATGGTTTTGCCGAAGCTGGGTATATTTGTGTGTTATTTAATTTTTCGCATTTACCCTGATTATTATCTTTTTTGATATCATTTATTACTTGTCAAAACTGCAATAAATCCTATTCACCACCCCCCTCTAGGGTTAATTTAGATCCTACAACAACGACATCTATTCCAGCTCTAGTTACTCCGGCTCCACCTGCGACACCCCGTAAATTTAACAACACTAAAGATGATAAATTAAAAAATAATTAATTTAATATTTAGAATTAAGGGAAACGGACTGTGCTATTGCGTTCGTCTCGGAATTCTGGTCAAAATAGACACCTGGTTTGCGTAAAACGGACACCGTATGAAGAAGTTATAAAGGTTTGAAGTTTGTATATGCATAAGAAGAACATATATGCATATAATTGGTCCAGAAAATTCAAAACAGTTCAAAATCTTAGAAATTGGGGAGGCGGGAATTTTTCCGCTCAGGGGTGTTGACCCCATAAGGGGGATGTCGACCCATGGGTCGACCTCTTAGGGGAGGTCGACCCCCATGCGGCAGATTTGGGCAGATTAGGGTTTGGGGTTACGGTTATATATATATATATATATATATATATATATATGTGTGTGTGTGTGTGTGTGTGTGTGTGTGTGTGTGTGGCCTCATTTCTCTTGTTACTGCACACCAAAAAATAATGGAGAACTAGATGTTGCAGCTGTCCAGATTAAATCAAGCCTTTTCTTCTTCAGCAATCATCTAGAGTTTAGATATTTGTGATTCATTTCTTTTCTTCTATCTTTCTAGATCCTAACACTGTGAGTTTACCTTGCTTTTAGATCTAAATATTTAAAAAGTAAAACTTGACATGACGATAACTTGAATCTATGCCTGTGACTACTTGAATCATATCAAATCTGTTATAACTTGAATTTCTGACATGACTATGATCTGAATCTGAACCTATACCCATTTATCATGTCAGAACTACCACTGTTTATAGATCTAATTCACTGTTTAGATCACCTCATGCCTGTTCCTATTATGTTTGTGGCTAAATCAGATCCGTCATTAGTTGGATATACAATTCGTTGTTTAGATCTATCATGACTATTATGATGTCCCTATTATGTTAGAATCAGTTCTATTATCACATGTTTACCAGATTTGTTCCTATATGCCTATCTTGTCATTATGCCACTATATGTTTATGCCTATTTCTGCCATTATATGTCGATCTTGTTTGTATGATCATTTCTGTCCTCTTCCCTTCATCTTTTCCCTTTTATTTTTATAGCCAGGCTACCTTCGATCCTAGGCATGCCGCTGAAATATGCGAACGCGTTAAATTGGGAACAATGGGAAAACGTTAAATTTGGGGCATAACTTGTATTAGGAAATTTTGGCATAGCTTGAATGTAATTTATGAATATGAATTTGGGGCAAAATTGAATTGTGAATAAAGACCTTAATTTGGGGCATATGGTTCGTTATGAACATGACTTGGGTTAGGGGCATGAAAACCTATAACAACATAGGAATAATTGGTTAATAATTGAAATCCCTACAATTACAGTAATTAGAAACTGTAACCACGCTTAGACACGAGGTAAGATTACATTTGTGGTGGAAGTCTGCCCGGAACCGCCCGGCATATCCAGTGACCACAAGTGGTGAATCTAATGCTAGGGATCTAAGTGCATAAACACAAGACGTGCTAAGACATGAGGTTAAATCTGACTTATGGAAGAAGTCTGCCCGGAACCGACCGGCATATTCAGCATCCACAAGTGGTAGGCTTAATGTGGGAGGTCTAGCACATTATAACCATAAATGAATATGGTAATGAATTGTAATACTTAACCTAGTTAAATCCATAGTGATTGTATGAACATATAACTTGAGTAGGGGTTAAGTAAACTTGTTCGAAACAGTGGGTGGGTTAAGTAAATCTTGGGTAGGTGGGTAATATTTATAATATATAGGCCCACAAACTTAACCTGTGGGCGTTATACAATCTTTTACTCTGGTATGGCATAACCCGTGGAAAAGCTAGTGGGGATGCAAGCGTAGGGGAAGCTTGTATCATCTTGTGTGTGGGACCCGTTTCAGTCAGTAACCCATATATAGGTATCAAACGAGTACTCTGAATTAGGTCGGAGTCGGGGCATGCATACTGGGATGATTGTAAGAGATCCAAATGTGGGGGACTGTGTGGGCGACACGTACCAACCAAGTCATGTGCGTTCATGGTCCGAACAGAGGAGGATAAGATGCCTTGACACCTGTAGATATGGTTGTGCACATCCTGAAAACGAAGGGTTGCCACTTTAGGAAGTGATACATCTTACTGTGAGGCCATCACAGGGTATCTACGGAGTGGGGAGCCGATTGACACTACAACAAATATACCATATTACAATGGTGCAAAAACATTGTAAAAAGTTTTTGCAATGGTGGAGCCACCGTCGTGTATTAAGAAGTTGTAATATACTTATATCTTCTACAACATTTTTGCACCGTTGCAACATCGTTGTGAAATAAGATATTTAACAACTTTTACTCACAGTTGTAATAAATTTTATTACAAATTTTATTCCCCGTTGTTGTAGACATTTAAATATCATAAGATCATAGATATGACAACTGGTAATTACCGTTGCGACTTCCTGAATATTACAACTTTTTCACACCGTTGTAAAATTATTTATTACAACTTTTTTTTGTTATTGTAACTTATATACACCTTACTAATATAAAGAATTCATATATATTAATAATAATATGATTCATATTTCAATGCAACAGATATAACAACACGGAACCATTCATATATATTAATTAACATAATATTCGATCAACGTACACATAGTACATCACCAACTAAACCCGTCACAACAAACATAACCGTTTCAAAGATATACTCCGATCTAACACAAAAGATACATAAGATAGATAGAAGTTTTGTCCACATAAGCATACCCTTTTCTTTGTAAAACTGAAGCACTTTTAGCTAGCACAACTTTTCCATTCACATCTGCTATCTTGTTTGCCACCTCAGAAAGCAAAGGAGGTTTGTACAGAACTGGAGTAGCTAAATATGAGAATACGTTGTTTGGATCATTTTCAAATTGGCTAAGCTCCAACAAACTCTGTAATCGTGAAAACAATAGACAATTACGTTTGATTTAAATTGATTTCATAGTAAATACAAAGCCAAGCTTTCAAAACTAAAGAGAATAAATGTTCAAATGTGTAGGATAGTAAAAAAGGAAAATAATAGCAAGAGCTACCTCAGCATTTAAATCCTCCAAAACGATACCAGGAATATGACCTAGGTAGACCTCATCAGGTGTGAAATTACATAATATTCTTGTGATCAAGGACAAATTAATTGAAGGACATATCTGCATATGCAACATAATATCGGAAATAAGGTTTGGCAATGTCTGGTAAATGTGCAGTAGCAGTCTAATATCAACATCTTTTCTGATATCTTTGTCGATAAGCATGTCTTTAGGAAGCATTAGAAGATAACGCTGAGTTCGTTAAGAAGTTCAAAGGATTTTGATCTAGTATTGTCTCTCTTAATGTCATGATGCTCATTGGTATCTTCATCGTCTTTTGTGCAATCTTCAGAATCCAGGCCAAAGAAAGCTGATAAACATCTAGACCAATTTCCAATCTGCAAAACACCAAATCCATTATGATTACTATTATTTTGAGAGAGAAAAAGAGTGATTTTAAATGTATTTCATCATACCATACATATAGTTCATGTTCAGCCCTAAGTACTGAATTACATAAAAAAAACCATATATAATTATATATTGAATCAAAATTCGGTACACTGTCTAGAGTTGCTTCTAAAAAAAGGAAAGCTACAATAGTGCAATTAAAAAGTAAATTCGACGTATTCACATGAAAATCCACTATCTTAGCCTCAGATCTAGTGATATATAAAGGATATCACGAATGTTGTATATGATGTAAAAAATATCTGATCTAGTGAAAGAATGTAAAATCCATTCCTTTTTAATGTAAAATCTATTACATATGAAAGATGACATGACATTTAAATGAGTTAGACACACTCTACAAAGTAATCTTCTATTCTTGACAATAATATTATAAACACCATGTTAATAATGATATTTGTAATCCTTCATTAAACCAGATTCACTGCAACAGAAAATTAAATGACTATATCAAACCTTAAAAGTTAAAATAGTATATAGTACTCAATGCATTCCATATCAAATACTATTTAATATCAGACATGAAGTTTTTCGGTGTTAAGAGGCCTACAGAAGCAGGTATCTATTAAGCGATTTGTTGTCTATATATTGGACAACTGTGATCAAAATTAAATAGGGTTTAATTACAATGAATTAGGTCATTGTAGGCTAGCAAATATCAGTGCTAACCAGTAATAGTTTGCATGTGCAGAAAAATAAATGGATATCATGTAGCAGAAAATGCAATAGGAAACAACGATGCACTGGACTTGTTTACAGTGATATTTGAATAGAAGTGGCATGTGAGAAGATATGTCAATGTCCGTCGGTGCACTCTTTTTCTAGGAAACAATATGCTCAGTTCACACTCGAACTGCGCTTGTTAATAGGAAAACAAGAAGAAGAAGAAGTAGAAAATAGTCTTATTTTCACAAAAACGGAATAGACCGTGTTGCTTTCCAATAATTTCATTAGGATTTTTCTTTTCGGTTACGCAAATCAATTAGAATGTGAGGCAAATATACCAAATTCAACTCTAAGGAACAACGATATCCTAAGGAAACATTTATGCTAGACCAGGATGCTAAGTAACACAGTTTCCATGTATAACCTTTCCTAGATTGGCCCATATGGTCTTTTGCTTCAAAACAGGTAGTTTAAACATTTGCATGGACAGTATCAATTTATGATACTGGACATGCTTACAGTGATATTTGATTAGAAGTGGCATTTAAAAAATGAAAATAAGTCAATATAGGTGGGTACTCTAAGGTGCAACGACATCCTAAACAAACATTCAAGTTGGACTTGGATGCTATGTTGCTATGTACTAGAGACTAGAGTCCCCATGGATCTTTCTTAGGTTGGCTCATGCAGTCTTATTGCATCAAAAAAGGTCATATAAGCAGCTGTAAGACAGTATCAATTTATGACTGTGGTATCATCTGCGATGCACCTGGTCATTAATTTGTGTTTTACATGTTTATTTTCTTTCTAATAAACATAGCCAATTTTATGTATAGAAGAAGAGTAATGTAATATCTTTGTAGATTTTAACGGTAAGGTTTGACTCTCTTCACTCGACTGATTTTTTGTTTCATAGTTTCGCTTTATTGCAATATCCTTTTTCTAAGGTAGTGGATTTTACATTCTTTCACTAGATCTGAGGCTAAGATAGTGGATTTTACATTCTTTCACTAAATCCATTCCTTTTTATTGACATGTTAGAGGTGGATTTTACATTCCTTCATTTTTATTGTTAAAATAATATCGGTAATAAAACTTAGAGCCACTATATCTCATTGATGGTAATCTTTAAATGCAAAGATGCTAGGATGACCAAGGAAGCAGAGTACGGAGGCATGGAGTGCACACGTTGAAGGTGAATTTCGAGGAGTGATTATGATTTGAAGGCCGATATCGTTCCCATGTGAACCCGTATAATAATTAGCCGGTTGAAGTAACATTGCTTTAAATAACCACAGACCCAACTTTGCTTATTTAGGCATTGAAACTGGAAGAAGTATAAAGTTTCTTATGAATCTTTTAACCATAAAACACAATTAAACAGATTCCAAAGAACACAAGCACATTTTTTACCACAAAAAAAGTTTACGATAGAAGTTTAATGAAAACTTCTATTTTATGTAGGTCTAGAGAGTAAGCTCCAATAAGAGCGTGATTCATTCAAGATGTGTTTTGTAGATTAAAGCGGAGATTGAGTAATAGCGTACCTTCTGTGCCAATACCGGCAAGCAGCCACACTCATGACCACTTGCTCTAACTAGGCATAGTCTGGTAAATGCATCGTGAAAAGCTGTATTCCATAAGTTGATTGACAAATTGCAATGATGTATATCTCCTAAAGGTTGTGAGGCCCACAAACATGGATCTCACTTGTGCTCTCTCTTCCCACGAGTGAACTTAAGGCAGTTCCTATACGATCCTAATAATCTGAAAGGAAAGGTAGAAAAGAAAATAAATAGTATGCATTCATCCCAACCAAGGGCAAAGCTTTATATATGAGGATACTCAAGAACTTATATTCTAATTGTTCCTCCAATTACTCTTCCACATGTATTCTCATAATGCATTAGAACAATCAATGGTGGTAATAACTACACATGTTTTATTACAGTATCCAGCAAATCCAGTTATGAAATTAGTAATTGTTAGCAGTAACTCGGATCCAAAGTAGAAAGTAAATCATTATTTTTGCTCAGATCTACCTTAAAAATGATGGCTAGTAAGACGCAAACAACAATTTGAAAACTATTTCTAAAATCTGTTTTGCAATCTCATAAAAATGGTACATGAACTTGAAAGAACCAGTTATAGAAAGAGACGGTGCAGTAAGCCATAGTCTTTAATACAGAGATCTGGACATGGACTGAATTAACTATCGAAATCAGCAACCCCCAGATCAGTATTTGAAGCACAGTGAATAATCTACTCAAAAAGCATCCATCTCTAATTTAACTTTAGTAACAAAATTCATAACTAACCCAAGTCGGCAGTACCCATGAAGTTTGTAGATCCAATATATATTTGATTTTCATCTAAGTTAACAGAAATTTCTTACTACAAATCTAACACAAAATGAATCATAAAAACACTGTTATATAATACAGATAACATGAGAATCGGAATTTATTACGGGATGATGAGGACGACAGAGGATTAAGATCTCGCGTATGGTGTAGTTGACGATGCCAGATTTGAGGACTTTCTCCTTGTCGAAGACTTTGATAGCGAACTAGAGATCGCTTTTGGAATATGAAATTTCCTTTGGCTGAGGAGGAATTGGGGATCCATTTTGAGGAAAAGAAGAAGACGCGAATTAATTTGGAATTACTTTGGAGGGTTTGTCCACAGAAGGGTCTAGAAATATAAGATTCGAATTCCCTTCGAGCTAAATTTTCAGTTTTTCCACCTTTATTTCATCGTTTTGCAATGTTATGACCACCAATTTTTCCATAGGTCACCATTAAAATTTCACCATAATTTAATTTATATGTTAGAATTAATAAGTTAAATATTATATTAAACATAATATGAATTTCAACACTCAATAGATCACGTTGGTTAAGTCATCTAAATATTCATTTTGATTTTAAGGTTCGATTATAATAAGAAAAAAAATGAAAAACTAATTAGTTTTTCGAAATTTTGGATATTTTATAAAAGTACTAGTTCATTGATTTTTTTTTAATTAATTTGTGAAAATTTCAATATTTTATAAGTTTTGTCTAAAAAAAATTAAACTTTTTTTGAATATTAGATGTTAAATATAATTATTACCCATAACTATTAAATATTAAATAATAATAATAAGTATTACTTTTTAATTATTAAAGATTTCTTATTAATCGTTCATTATTATAAATTAATTATTAAATATAATCTTAGTTATTAATCTCTTCTTCTTAATTATTAATCTCTACTTCTTAATTATTAATAGCAGTCATCGATTATTCATGATTAGCATTTTTAATTATTAACTATTTAATAGTAATTATGTAATATAAAATATATTTTTAATTATTTTTCCTAATTGCTAAGTATTAAATATTACGGATTGTTTATTAATCATTACTTCCTAATTGATTATTAATAGTAATTATTAGCTATTAATTATAAATAATCAATATAAATGTATTAAATATTAATTATTAGTTTTTAGTTATATTAAAATATAGTCATATATTACAACAGTCAAAAAATAAAAGTTGTGATAGGCTTTTATTACAACTGTCAAAATAACACAGTTGTTAAAAATAAGTTTATTACAACTTTTCTGGAAAAAAGTTGTAAAAAACATTTACTCCTTACCACCGTTGTAAAATTAAAGTTGTAATATGGTGTTTTTTGTTGTAGTGCGATTAAGGTAGTAAGTAGGGTAAATTTAGACTCCGGTATGTTGGCAGCCCGTTAATACCCTTAGGGGTAACTCCGGTATGTTGGGTTGTCTGTTGATTGAAAACCTCTCACTAGAAGTACACCTAAGTCTACCATCTTATACTTGTTGGGGATCATCTTGTTAATAAGACACTAGTATTGGTGCAGAGAAAGAGAAAAAGGAAAGTGTTAGAGAAGCGCTATTTATTCTATTCAGTTGTCCTGTTTACCTTGTCATACTTGCCTTATATGGTCTTATCTCTCTTATCCACTTTATATGGCTATCACGATTCTTTTACTTATTTATTTGCTAAAAGTAACTGGACTTGCTAGACTTTATGTCTAACCCATTTTTGTTTCCTCTTCTTTTTCTTCTGTTCCCTCCACCCCAAGTAGGTTCTTAGGGTGGGAATACTCAAGCTTGATCAGGATTCTGCTTGGAGCTTCTTAGATGTATGGCTCAAGTTCTTATCTCTTCTACTATAATTATGCTTCTTTATTTATTGTACTTTAATGTTTTAAGTACAAGACAAAAAATTTAAGATGATGTACTGGGATTATGTATTTCCAGACTTATGATGTTTTGAATCACAATGTTATGCTTTATGATTAATAAAGTTTTAAATTCCGCTGCTATTTTATATCTATCTTGTAATGTTTTTGTTTATGTTTACCTATAATGCTTCACGAAACTTAATGCATTCTCTTAATGAGTGGCATTAACGGACGTGGGGTGTCACACTACCTATTGAGTTTTCTCCAACTTCAAAGCAATTGGTAAGTGGTGTAGCTTCGTCATTAGCAATGTTGTTGGTTTCTCCAATGGTCTTACTTGCAGTTTTCTTAGATTTTGCCATTACTTCGGACAAAGCCTTAAATTTATAAGAGAATTTGTTTACTGGCCCGGATCTTAGATTTGAAGAATCTATCGTAGAAGAGGGCTTTGCACTTCAATGCAATCAGGAAGAAATAATCTTGAGAGAGTGAATGTGGCCTAATGGTGGGCGCCAAATGATGAAATCAAAAAATGATCACAACACCAAAGGTATTTTCATAATACTTCACCGAAAGGTATGAAATAGAAAAATAGAGCCATGAAATATAAAAACAAGTAAAAAAAACAAGGGATTTTAGAATGGTTCGGCCTAATATCAGCATACATCCACTATGGTAGCAATTTTCATTATCACTTTTGAGTTTACAAAATACATGATTTGATTCATCCCACTCCTTTCGCTCATTTCACTCTTTTATAAGGATCTCCTTTGTATTCTCTCTTTTTTGCTCTTAATTTCACTTGAATTCACGAAGGAATCAGCGAGATCTCTTGATTTGTGATGATGGTAGTGTGGACCTTCAATCACTTGAACAATTAGATGATCTTCATTAGTTCCATGGTGAATTTGTGTTAGATCTAAGCTTGAGAAGTATGAGTAGAGACTAGAGTAGCTTGATTTGAGCTTGAGAGATTTCTAATGGTGTTTGAAGAAGATTTGATCCACTTGTTGTGGGATGGATCCCGAGAATCCATTAATGGAGCTTGAAATGAAGTTTAGAGTGAACAAGAAATGATTTGGACAGCTCTTCGGGGTATCAATTTCGGTCCCCCTTCAAGTATGATGTGTAGGGGTATTTATAGGAGTGTTTGAAGAGAGTGGCGGTTCTGTAAATAAATGTGTATTGCTGATAATTCGTGCTTTACAGCTGTCATTAGCTGGTCTGTAACTTGGCATATATAGCTTACGGCATGGATTGGAACCATTTGAGGCATGCAGCATGGATGAAGTATTAACGATCTGATTCTTATTTTACTTCTCCATGACATGATTTATATATTGGCAGTCTAACCTTTACATCTATTGATAGTTGTTATCAAGTGTATGTTCCATTTCTACAGGATAACTTGGTCTTGCATACGACATGTCTTGAATACGCGACATAAAGATCATGTTGCATGAACATAACGACTTAGATGGTGCACCTCTTTTATTTGTATGCGGTCCAGGAGTCATTCAATACATGTTAACTCCGTTATAAACACGATTCATAATAGAAGGCATCGACTTTATAGCAGAAATCTCATTCAGGAATTGTGTCAAACATTTCAAGTGCAGACAATCAGATTACGTATATTGGATCATTCACCCATACTGCTCGTTCATCCATGATGGTCAATCACCGCCCGAGCTGATCGGTCGGTCATAAAGAGAAGCATGATTGAGCACCCAGAGGTTTTACACCAAGGGGTCCTACGCCTAGGGGCCTTACGCCTAGGGTTCCTATGCCTAGGGGTCCTACGCCTAGGGGTCTTACGCACAAGGCTCCCACGCTAAGGAGGTTCTGCGCCCAAGGGGTTGAGCACCTAGGGGTCTTGCGCCCAGGGGGTCCTACGCTAAGGGGTCCTATGCCCTAAGGGTCCTGCGCCTAGGGCGTCTTACACCTAGGGGTCGAGCACCAAGGGTCTTACGCCTAGGGGGTCCTACGCCTAGGGCCCAACCACCTAGGTGTCGAACACCCAGGGGTCCTATGCCTAGGGGGTCCTGCACCTAGGGGTGGAGCACCCAGGGGTCTTGCGCCCAGGGGGTCTTGCGCCTAGAGGTCGAGCACCCAAGGGCCTGCGCCTAGGGGTCTTATGCTTAAAGATCGAGCACCCAAGGGTCATGTTCCTAAGGGGTCATGCGCCTAGGGGTCGAGCACTTAGGGGTCAAGATCCCAGGGGTCCTGCGCAAAACTAATGCAGTGGCATTTCTGTAATATTTTGGTCGTGCATGGCAACTGTTGCCAGTTGTGTACAGCTGGCTCAAGCTATCCAGTGGCAGTTTCGTAAATACTTCTATGTGCGACCCCTACCCTGTACACCATAATTATAGCTCTACCATCACCTCCAAACTTTTCCTATAAATACCCCATTTCACCTACATTCAAGGGACCGATCTAACCCACCTCGAAGGGCTATCATTTCGGTTTTCCACCATTCTCAAGCTCCTTAAGCTTCATTAATGGCTTCTTAAGCTCACTCCTTCTTCCTCCAACATCAAGTGGATCTCATCTTCTCCAAACACCATCAATTCTCACTCAAATTCAATCCAGGTGATCTCCAACCGCCATTAGGTCTTCTTTAAAGCTCAAATCTAACACAAAGTTCATTATGGAATCAAGGAAGATCATCCAAATGCCTATGTGATTATAGATCTATAAGATATCTATCACAATTCGCAAGATCTAATCCATTCCTCCATGAATTCAAGTGAGGTCTAAAGCGAAAAGAGAGTAAAAAGTAGGAGTCATTACAAAGAGAGAGAATAAATGATATAAGTGAAATGTATGAGATGATACACTTTGTAAATTTCTCCAATAATGAAAATCCTTGCCAAAGTGGACGTAGATCTATTCTAGATCGAACTACTATAAAAATTCTTGTGTTTTTTACTTACTTTTTGCGTTTGTGGTCTCATTTTCTTATTTCGTACCATTTGGTGAAGTACGATTTACGTACCTTTGGTGTTTGAACCATTTTTGATGAAAACATTTGGCGCCCACCGTGGGGCTGCATTCGCGCTTCCTTCTATCACACTCTCTCAAGGTTGAAGGCCTTGCATAGAAGTTCTAAACTACTTCCTTCTTCAACATCATGGCTAAATCTAAGAAAGCTATAAGCAAAACCGTTGGAGGAAACGATAATGTTGCTAATGAGACTATGCTACTTAATAATCATTTCGAAATTGGTGAAAACTTGGTTGGTGGAGCCGGTGTGACTAAGAATGAATTAAATGCTACCATTGCCAACATGAACCAAATAATGGATGCCTCTACCAAAGCTATAATGGAGAAACTTGACATCATCATTAATGCTCGACCAAATCCAGCCCCTCAGAAGTTCCATGTTGATATTGAAGAAAATAACGATTCAGCCGCTTCCGTCATAACCGCAGTGACAACATGGAAGACGATTATGATTGGTTGAGTGAAAAAGACGAAGCAAACATCGAAGAATTGAATTCAAAAGCTAAGAATCATTCCGAAGTGAATGCTCGAAAGGACACTAGTCCCGCCACGTGGGCACCTCCTCGCCGAGAAGGTAAAGGACCTAAGATATCTAATCAAGACCGCTTGCTTAGACGAACATTTAGTAAGGAGCTCAGCTTCGCGGAGCGGCATAACACTGAAGAATACATCTCAGATATGATAGAGAAAATCATGAAGAGAAATCAAGCTAGCAATGGAGATGAAAGAGAATGGGACTTCTCTTCTGACAAGACTCCGTTCACCGAAAGAATCCTTGAAGCAGAGTGTCCAAAGAAGTTCAATCCTCCAACTTTGTCTCCGTACAACGACCATGCTGATCCTAACTACATTCTGTTCAAATATGAGTGGCATATGAGTGAGGCTAAGGTGAATGATGAGATGAGATGCACATGCTTTCCTCTCTAATTAGAAGGGTTTGCATTATTTTGGTTCACAAAACTGCCACCTAAATCCACAGACCAGTTCTATAACCTAACCAAAAGGTTCAAGGAGCAGTTTTGCTTGTATGCCACCAAATCCAAGGATGTTATAACGCTCACATCCATGAAGCATAAACCAGGGGAAAATGTTAAATCCTTTCTCAGTCGGTTCAATGTTTCCTTGTCTGAAGAGAGGAATCCAATGCCGCATATAGTCCTCATGGCTTTACTTGACGCTATAGACAAAACAAGTGAATTCGAGAGGCGGATGAATATGAAGGAACCAAATACGCTTGACAAGTTCTATAAGAAAGAAGAGGAATACATAAGAGTGGATGATAATCCTGTGCCTCTTCAGATCATTAGTGGTAACCAACTTTTTGAAACTCGAAGAAGTGTTGTTATTAAGTGTATTCAATAGAAAACTCAGGGGCAGAAGCGAGCCAATGATGGGAACGACAACAAAGCTAATAAAAAATTTCGTTTTCTTGACTCATCTAAACTAACTCCTTTGAATGATACTCCAGAAAACATTTACCTTTCCACAAAGGATGCAGAAGATTACCCGAAGCCTCGGCCAATGAAGATGAATGACTAGCTAACCAAATCTGGGAAGTTCTGTCAGTTTCATAATTAGCTAGGCCACAATACCAATGAATGTAGGCATCTGAAATCATTAATTGTGGAGCTGATTAGGAAGAACTACCTGCAATAATATGTGAAGAATCCCTAAGAGGTAAATCCTTCTACAACTCCCCAGGGGCAAGGGGCATCAAAAGACCAATCCGGTCCAAGCAACAGAGCTCCTGCTCAAACTAATCCAAGGTCGATAATCAATTAATGACCAATGATGATGATCTAATATCTGTCTCATAAGAAGCGATCTCCTTCGCATTTACTTTACTTCTTGCTATGTTCTACTTTCTTGTAAATAGTTTGTAATGATTTACATGCATGGTACCGGACAATAGCTTTATGAATGAAGTCTTACTTGCATGTGTAAATCTCTGACTTGCAAAATTTACATGAAAATTTGCTAATAGACAATTTTTCATTACAGGCTGCCCGATGAGCATTTTCTCTCTCAAGGCCTGACAAAGTGAGACAACCCCAACAAACACCAATTCAAATGTCAAGTGCTATAACCATCGATATGCATAATGCAAGGATGAAAAACATCACTTTGAGGAGTGAATAGGAAAAGTCCCAGTGAGTCAAATGGCAAAGAGAGAAGCGAATAACCACGGATCCGAAATCCCAAAGGTCGCTGGAATTCGTTGCATGAAACAAAGCGTGGGATTTTACTATAAGTGAAACGAAGCATGGGAGTTCATGGCACAAAGCGATGCAACCCTCCAAGGTCGTTGGAATTCGTTGCGCGAAATGAAACATGGGAGTTCACTATAAGTGAAACGAAGCGTGGGAGTTCTTGGCGCGAAGCGATGCAACCCTCCAAGGTCGCTGGAATTCGTCGCATGAAACGAAATGCAGGAGTTCATTATAAGTGAAACGAAGCATGGGATTTCGTGGCATGAAGCGATGCAACCCTCCAAGGTCGCTGGAATTCGTTGCGCGAAACGAAGCGTGGGAGTTCGTGGCGCGAAGCGATGCAACTGTCCAAGGTTGCTGGAATTCGTTGCGCGAAACTAAGCGTGGGAGTTCACTATAAGTGAACAAAGCATGGGAGTTCGTGGTGCGAAGCGATGCAACCTTCCAAGTTCGCTGGAATTTGTTGCGCGAAACAAAGCGCGGGAGTTCATTATAAGTGAAACGAAGCGTGGGAATTTGCAGCGCAAAGCGATGCAACCTTCCAAGATCGCTAGAATTCATTGCACGAAACGAAGTGCAGGAGTTCACTATAAGTGAAACGAAGCGTGGAAGTTTGTGGCGCGAAGCGATGCAATCCTCCGAGGTCAATAGAATTCGTTATACGAAACGAAGCATAGGAATTCACTATAAGTGAAACGAATCGTGGGAATTCATGGCATGAAGCGATGCAACCCTCCAAGATCGCTGGAATTCAATGCGTGAAACGAAGCGTGGGAGTTCACTATAAGTGAAACGAAGAATGGGAGTTTGTGGCACGAAGCGATGCAACCCTCTAAGATTGCTGGAATTTGTTGCGTGAAACAGAGCGCAGGAACTCGCTATGCGAGACGATGCGTGGGAGTTCGTAGCGCAAAGCGATGCAACTTCACCTAAATCTCATTGGAGTTCGCACTGCGAAACGATGCAATAGCCAAAAATCCTTTCAATAGAGAAAGCAACTTCTCCATAGGAGAAATCAATAACGCTTAATGAACTCTATAATGTTAATTCAGTCGATAGGAGAAGACGAACTTTTGGTTAAAACAACTTGTCCAAAACATGGGGCATCCAATGGAGTCTCCGACGTCAGAACCGACCGACGAAGCATACAAATTTAACTAATAAGTCCCGTTCTTGAATCATTTGAAATCAATGAGTCAAAGGATCAAAGCTTGGTTTGCCATAACAAACAAAAAATTACGATTGAACATTGATGCGTAAAAAATTTAAATTCAAAGCATTCAAGTTCGAGATACAAATTGCAGGTGCTTGGCTACATCAAGATATGAACAATCCAGACTCAAGCTATTCCAATGAAAGAATACAAGCCAATACAAGGACCCATTGAATTTCGAAGTCCGTATTTTATATAAAAATACAAGCTTCGAGGGGGAAATGTTAACTCCATTATAAACACGGTTCACAGCAGAAGGCATCGACTGTATAACAGAAAGCTCATTCGGGCATTATGTCAAACATATCAAGTGCAGATAATCAGATTACATATATTGGATCATTCACCCATACTGCTCGTTCATCCATGTTGGTCGGTCACCGCCTGAGCTGATCAGTTGGTTATAAAGAGAAGCATGATTGATCACCCAGAGGTCTTACGCCTAGGGGTCCAACGCCTAGGGTCCAACGCCTAGGGGTCCTGTGCCCAGGAGTTGAGCACCCAAGGGTCCAACGCCCAAGGGGCCCTAGGGGTCCCGTGCCCTATGGGTCCTGGGCCTAGGGGTCGAGCACCCAAGGTTCTTACGCCCAGGGGGTCCTACGCCTAGGGGTCGAGCACCTAGGTGTCGAGCACCAAGGGGTCTTGCACCCAGGGGGTCCTGCGCCTAGGGGTTGAGAACCTAGAGGTCGAGCACCTAGGTGTCGAGCACCGAGGGGCCTTGCACCCAGGGAGTCCTACGCCTAGGGGTCGAGCACCTAGAGGTCGAGCACCCAGGGGTCCTGCGCCCAAGGGGTCCTGCGCCCAAGGGGTCCTACGCCTAGGGGTCGACCACCCATGGGGTCCTGCACCTAAGGGTCTTGCACCTAGAGGTCGAGCACCTAGGGGTCCTGCGCCTAGGGGGTCCTAATCCTAAGGGTCGAGCACCCAGGGGTCCTACGCAAAATTAATGTAGTGGCATTTTCGTAATATTTTGGTCGTGCATGACAACTATTGCCAGTTATGTACAGCTGGCTCCAGCTATTCAGTGGTAGTTTCGTAAATACTTCTATGTGCAACCCATATCCTGTACACCATATTTATAGCTCTGCCATCACCTCTAAACTTCGCCTATAAATACCCCATTTCACCACCATTCAGGGGACCGATCTAAGCAACCTGAAAGGGCTGTCATTTCGGTTTTTCACCATTCTCAAGCTCCTTAAGCTTCATTAAAGGCTTTCTAAGCTCACTCCTTCTTCCTCCAACATCAAGTGGATCTCATCTTCTCCAAACACCATCAATTCTCACTCAAATTCAATCCAAGTGATCTCCAACTGCCATTAGTCTTCTCTAAAGCTCGGATCTAACATAAAGTTCATTATGGAATCAAGGAAGATCATCCAAATGCCTAAGTGATTGAAGATCTACAAGATATCTACCACAACTCGTAAAATCTAATCCATTCCTCCATGAATTCAAGTGATATTTAAAGCGGAAAGAGAGTAAAAAGCGGGAAATCATTACAAAGAGAAAGTAAATGATATAAGTGAAATGTATAAGATGATACACTTTGTTAATTTGTCCACGATAACGAAAATCCTTGCCAAATTGGACGTAAATCTATTCTAGAATGAACCAATGTAAAAATTCTTGTGTTTTTTTTCTTTATTTTTGCGTTTGTGGTCTCTTTTTCATATTTCTTACCATTTTGTGAAGTATGATTTACGTACCTTTAGTATTTGAACCATTTTTGGTGAAAACAATACATAGGCCTGTCCCACCTTTCATGTGATGGTGCATATATATGCTTCTCAACCGAGCCAGCACCATGCTTTATAACCATTCTCAACGGCTTATGACTTGGATGAGAAGGATTTACGGCGTGTTTGAGTTGCGAGATGCTTTATGTAACGGCCAACAAATTCGTACTACTTGGGCTGATTAAATACCACCCACGTCCAACTCAAATAACACAGAATTATGAGTCATTAGGGTTAAAGAAATAGAAACAAGAGACATTAAAGAATATTAGAATCTCACAGCGGAACTGAATAAAATATAATACATAACATAATCTTTCAAATAAATTTTTTGTATCATATATACATACTATTATCAGAGTACAACACATATACATCACAGCGGAAATAATTTTAAATAACTAAGGTGAAGCCTCTTGCCTCAAGCTCTTCTAAGTGTATTTGTAAAAGCCTGAAACACTTGACTGCCATACAAATTTGGCCACCTAAGAGTTTAGGGAAAACAAACAAAATAAATTTTGGGTCAGTCATGGGACTGGTGTGAGTAAACTCTAACCATATTGTTTAACTTTGAAAAAACTTTCAAAAGTAAATGATAATAGTAAGACTAGACCACACATAAACATGGATGGTTTTTACCTTTCTATAACCCAAAACAATTTTGATATCAAAATCCAGTGATATTATAATAACGTCTAGTCAAATAAGTAACCAAATAGTAGAACCCTTGCATCTCATGCTCTATATACATAGTGTAAAATCAAAAAAAAAAAAACCACAGAGCGCTTATTGGAGATTGAATTCCAACTATGACAAGGTATGAGACCACCTCCAGATAAGTGTACTCTAGAGAGGATACACTGGGGTTCAGCAAGAACATCTTGTAACCCGACCACACATGACCGCTCACTCATTTAGCTTGAGTGTAGCGAATATATTGTCACCCATGGTAGTCGGCCTTCCAACCGTATTCCATGAGATACAAAATTGAAACAAGAATGAATATTTAATTTTCTCTTAGATCGGTGACAAATATATCCTGCTTGGGTATGACCCAACTAGCCATGCTGCCTGCCCGACTTTTGTCATTTTCCAGTTGTAAGGCTTGAGGCTACGTTTACTATTTTTAGATCATCTGATCATCATTTACTTTGAATGTCACATCGTCAAACCCGTCAAATCACTAGTTTATCTTCAAAAAAATATTACGGGTATAAAAATCTAAGAGAAACAAATTCCTCCGCCACTAGACGTAATACTTCGAAAAGATCGTCTTATGTGATATGATGGAAATACTCTATCAGACATTCGTCCATACAAGTTGTCCTGGGACTGGACAAGTAGAACAGCCCTTATAATTTACTTCATCTTCAAATTTATTTTCAGCATAATCTAATTCGCAACGCCTATGCCTGTACGGAGTGGTTTTCGGATATTAAATCCAACCGGTCTCTCCTTATCGACAACGATGGTAAAAATCTTTGATGGTCGGTGATTTAACTATCAAAGGAAAAACAAACATCTATCAACCAATCACTGGCCCTTATTAATAAATATTCATTCATTAACTATTTTCCAAATTCCTTATCGATTTCTGTATATATCTATATATTGATTTCTAGTTATCCAATTTCTTAATATTCTAACTCCTTAAATATTTGGAAAATTTCACTAGCACCTCCTTTGTACCAGTCAATAGCTCAAACCCCAACTCGCCTCTCTAGGCCCTTTCCATTCAAAAAGAAAATCAAAAAGCCAAGCGGCTTGTCCAATAGGCTCATAAAACCTCATATGTAGTTGAAACGTGTACTTTTTTGTCGGGAACTTAAATCATAATCTTTATTATCTTCATTCCATACCTGTTTAAAGTATACACGGCCATTTCCAGTTCATTTCAATCAATTCATCCCTTTTTACATAACTCGTTTTACATTCACTAATTAAATTTTCTAATAGCTTCTTGGTTTCGTTTGCTTTTAATTTGAACATATCTCGTTCAAATATATTTTTATTCACGTATATACAAGTCAAACTTAAAATCCTTGCTCACTTCCCTATTATAATTTACGTTTCATACTCGGATTCCCAATTTTAATTTACAATTTTAGTTTACTTAACAAATGTTAAGCTCGATCAAAAACCATATTAACTAATTTCTTTTGAAATTAGTTAACTTTATTCAATAATTAAAAATTTGATTTTTGTTTCAAAAATCAACCCATTTACTCGAATTGAGTTCATATTTATTTTATAGCTCAAATCCGAATTTTCAATAAAGGAAATTCGAATTTTTATTCACTAAAAATCCTTTTATTTAATTAGATAAACCATTACGGTTTTAAAACGATTATGACGTTGTTTTTTGAAAATTTGATTTTAACATAACTCAAAATCTATAAGATGAAATTTAGATTTTTCTCTTCCATTAGAAAACTATTAATCAATAGGTCGGGATATTTCTTCTTTTATCTAATTCCGACTTATATTGAGTTTAATATACTCAACTGAAGTTCGAAATGCCAATATACGAACTACCGCGTTGCAGCGAGTTCGTTTAAATTAAATTTAAATATAAACGAGTTTAGCAAATAAATTTCCATCCCACTTCCAATATTTTAAAATAAACTCGTTATTCAAATCCAACTTTACAATCCCGACTCAACCTCATCGATTACTTTATTCCATAACCATAACTCAGTTATGAATTAATTCAAAACTCAAAATTTCTATATTCAGTCCAATTCACATGTAATTAAATTATTTTAAAAAAATCAATATAATCGAATTCCAATTATAAATTCCTTTTATGCAAATAATTAATTTATTCGGCATCCCTTACCATTACAAACTAATATCATCCCTTGATAATAGTGGAGTCATTCAAGTTGGGGTATTTTGTTTACTTCTCAGACCTTGACCGACAATGTTCTTATCTTGAGACGGATAAAAGTTTGTAATTCAAAAACCCGATTACTTACGATAAAAATCTTATATTCCATCTCTTTTAAAAATATGATTTTTAAATGTCAATTCTTTAGAAAAATCTATTTCCAATTTATCCAATGAAAATTACTTCATTTCATTTAAAAATATATTTTTATAAATCGACTTCCTTATTTTATATTGAACAAGCTTCCGCTTAAAATTTCATTTAAAACTCGATTCCCGTTTGAAATGTTTTATTATTATAACATATATATATAAGCATAAAATCTATTTTGATATTAACATTCTAATTTCTATTCAATACAGTTCCAATATCCTTTGGAAATAAATTTATTTCTATAAATTCGACCTACTCAAATTCTAGCCATAAATCCAAATGGATTTATTTCAATTCGATTACATTTCGAACATCAAAAATAGATTCCATTGTTTTCTTTTCAAAACGATTCTATTTACCCTTTTTAAACTCATACTTGAATTTAAATTTAAAAATTATCTAATGATAAATTCTCTCCTTTATCGTTTATAAACTCCACTTCTTGTCTTAAATATTTAAAACAAGTTCTTATTTTAAAATCCAATTCCCATTCTAGAACATAAATTTTCCTTTTTAAATTCAGACTTGAATTTAAAATCTAATATTATCAAACGATAATTTTTCTTTCCATTTATAACATTGTGATAAATTCAGTTACTTGTTTTTATTATTAAAAAGAAGTTAATACTTCTCAATCCATTCGAAATTCCATTTCCATTTCGAAAAGTAAATTTTCCTTTTTTAAATCCAAAAATCCCTTTTTGATATTTTTAAATATAAATATCTATGGCCAGTGATATTCAAACATCCATATACACAAACCATCAATTCAATTCAACACATCACACACATATAAATAGGTAAGCAACAATAAATAAAATTGAGAAATCCAGTTGGATTCCTCCAACCTGTATTCCCTGCATCCACAGATGTTAGCCAACATAAATAATACCCATCTTGCTTCAAGGCAGGATATCGCGGTATTAAGGTCATCCACTATAATATATTGTGGGGCGTATAAGGTCATCCGCTAATGATACTGCGCGCATTCGCTAATGGTACCGCGGGAAATATCCAACCACCAATATACATATATATATATACATATATATATATATATATATACATATATATATATATATACACATATATATATAATAGCCATAACCACCAAGCCTAAATAACTACTATATATAATAATAACCACAATTTATCAATACCGCAATGCAACCAATAAAACATCATATAAATATTTATATTAAACAAAAATTTGATTATAATAAATTATAATCGAACAAAGGAGTGAGATTACTCACCTTGATTTTATTTGCTGAGTATCTGATTTAGATGTCGCATCGTTGCAGCTACGAATCAACTAGAAACTTCCCGTATAATTTTATTTGCACCTACGATTAATTAAATCCTTATTCATCAATTTGCACTATTTATTTATAGTACTTAAATAAATTATCTTAAACGAATTAACTATATATATATATATTAAATTAAATATTTCTAACTAATTTAATTAACTTAACATCTAATAATGAATAAATAAATAATTCTACGTCTTATTAAGTTTTGTTTATCGATTTAACATTTATTAAATTAACCATTAGAATGAATAAATAAATTATTCTAAGAATTTAAACTTCTAAAAAAACGTATACCTTATTTCCTGAATAATTACGAAGCCAATTCAAAACTCTGATCCATCTCCACTTAAATCAATCTAGAATCCTGCTCCATCACACTCGGGCATTTCATCAAACATCATGCTAGCGATTTCCATTTACTCACAAACCACCTGCTGCAAACCAGACATCACTGCACTTGACGTTGCATTATCTCAAACCCATATGCTTCCAAGTCCAGACGAACTCCTCCTTCTCCTGAACAACACGCCCTCTCGAAACTTCCCAAAAAATCATGCAAGTCCATTCCGCTAAAACCATCCAAGCCATGACTTCCTTTTTCCCACTATCGCAAATTATCGCCTACCTAAAGCTCACAAAAGTCGGTCCTTGTCTAAAACCCGAGCTCCATGAACCTCCATCGCACCTAACTCTACCTAGTTGCAACACTACACCATCCAAAATCGTTGTGGCTCTTCGATTGCGCACCAGAACAAACATCAACAACCCTAAAATTCAAGTCGAACACTGTACATCTTCACTTCCAGGTTGAGAAGTCGAACTCCAACTCACCATCGATTACCCAAAGTATTGACTCACGGTTTGAGTATGAACCTTTCCAGACCGCGCGAGTACCAAATTCGATTGTGTTTCCCCCTTATTTTAAGTATCGGGGTCTAATTCGAAGAAGAGGAAGAATTCACAGTTTTCAAATGAAAATAAGGAAAATAAATTTTAATTTTGACAGATAATGAAAATGGGAGGAAGAGGGGTTAGCCTCTTATTTATAAAAGAAAAATGGAGACAATAGGGTACGCATGCCATTAAATTGTTGTCTCCTGGATATCAAAAGGAGAGACATTATTTTTCGCTCGAGAAAACTATATGTCTGCGAAATGAAATGTTTAGGGTGGCTGTTGTACTTCGGTTGGCCTAAGTTTTAATTTTAATTTTAATTAATATGAATTTATTTAATATAGAATACCCGTTGATTTCAAACTCTGTTTTTAGCATAGCGACCGACACTCATAGGGTTATACCACTATTCTGAACACACTGGAATAGATTCCGTGGCCAAATTTGATCGTCTGGAAAAGATATCAATTTAAACTGACTGTTTAAATTAAATTCAATTGATTAAAATATAAATCGATTTCAAACAATTAAATTCACCGATAATAGAAAATTATTATCGTTCTAATTCAATACAGAATTTATATTGATCGACTGAATTGTTTCGATTCAGTTTTAATTGCAAATTCAATTATTATTGTTTTCATATTATGATAATTCAACATATTCGATATTAAATCATATATCGATTATTAAATCGATAAATTCTGTATAAAAATTCATTTATATTTTCAATTAAATATTTAAAACTGATTTAAACATTCATTATAAAACAGCTAAGAATCCGGGACTTTACACTATGTACATGTTTTCTTTATACAAACTGATGCTAAGTATCAATACTATGCCTCGACTTGGTTATTTATTTATCATAGTAACATTCCACGTGGCTTCAGCATTATGGAATGTTGCTAATGTCCTGCGATTTGATTGTATATTTATACAATCATTTGCTTTAGCGGCTTGACTTAACGACATGGTTAAAGTCATTCGAATGCCTTGATGATTCCTTGCATGCATTTACTCATCACGAACTTTGTATTATATTTGAATGTTACGTGTTACACCATCATATTGCTAGTAATACATAGTAACCTGGCACCCGATTTGCGTACAATGAAGCTACCATCTAAAGGCTTACAGCTGGCACCATATATGTATATCCTACTTAAATTACACTTTGCATTATACACAAATGATCCAGGCAAATTAATTATAAATGGCTTGCACACGTGTCTTGTCTTTTCCTGCATGGCGTATTCTACATGTATCGTATAGGGTTCAATGAAGTCGTGTCGTTACTCATATCTATTAATTGGTTGGGCTGGATGGTCTTCACAACCAATGCCATGTTGTGTAAATGAATTACTGTTTGTGAAATGGAGCAACGACCTACGTGGTTGATGTTGACGACCAGTCTCATGTCGCAAGTCGCTCAAATGACATGCTCCAAATCATATGATCGACATGATCCAGGTCGTATGACCGACATGTATTCAATCCGTGTGAACGACTTGGTACTTCTATACGAGCTAAACGATATGAGCATGTCATGTTAACAAATTTATCATATGCCGTGTTAACGGCTTGACTGAGATTACAACTTAAAATAGTTGAGCCGATTACAACATGTCGAAGTATCAATATTTGTACCATGCATACTAACTTCAAAACACGTCTTTATAATGGAGTTAACTACAGTTTGGTAATTAAAATGAATACCTAGATGGTTATGAAGTTAAACCATAAATAAATGATTGTTTGGTTTGGATGATAACGTGGTTGTTATGGATTGATGGTTATGGGTTATTGATGATAGTATACTTGCGATTAATCAATTGATTAACGAAAATATAAGAGTTAATATAGTCTGAATAGGAGTAGCCGCATAGCAGCAGTTCACGAATTTCGTCCATAAACTTCAAACGTTTGTAATTGGAGCAAATTTAATTGGATTTCTTCGAAACAGAAAACATTTGTTTTCTATTGATATTGACTTTCAAATGAAAGAAGAAAATTTGGATTTCATTTTATTGATTTCAAGTTATGTTTAAATCCTTTTTTGAAAAGGTCGTTATAAATGTAGTTCGTTGACCTTAACGGGAAATGACTGTTTTAAAATAAATAAAAATATGAGAAAATATTTGTTTATTAACACCTTATAATTTATTTCACGATTTGACTCAAAGGTGTTTTGCGATAATATTGATCCATTTAAATTGTGAATGTGAATTTAAATGAATTGTTTTTGAAGATTATTTTCGTAAAAGAAAATGAAATGAAACAATGATTTCAAACAAGTAGAAAATATTTGAAAATAAATATTTCGAAGATGTTAAATAGTTTATAAAAAGTGTTCTACAAACGAGGAGAATCTCGGAGGCTTTAATCCTAATGTTTAAATGATTTAGAAAGAAAGGACACTATGTTTTGAAGATATTTGTGCTTATTAATGTGAAATGGTTTATCACTTTGGGATGCTAAATGATTTGTTATTATACCAATGATTCGGGTAACCCGTAACTAAAAAGTAGGCATATGTGTGAAGGTATGGTTTCTCTATGGATAGAGGTACATACTTATATTATTAATGAGATGAAGGATGGGACCTAGTTGTCTTTTTATCGGGAGAAACCTCCCGATCTGGTGACTTAATGTTGATATGCTTGTATTGTAGATATTTGAGATTTTCAAAAGTGATTTTTTTAGATCCTTAAGCGAAGTATGATTTGATATGAAAGTTATATATTATTTCAATTATATAAAATGAAACCGGGATTTTAAGTCGAAGAGAATATTTTCAAAAGAATGGATTTTGTGAATAAATGAAGTTGATTGGATTTAATATATCTAAATATGGAAGATGAAACTATCTAAGTTTCGAGTTTTTATGACTGGTATTCTTAAGAGGAAAACCCGTCCGTATTATACGGCGTGGTCCTATGAATTACCTTACTTTAAAACAAAATTAAATAATTGTTTTAGTTCTCACACCAGTCCCATGGCTGACTTAAGTTTTTTATTCTTCCGCATAAACTATGAGTGCTCATATTTTCCACATGGGCAGGCTGATAGCTAGTTTAGGTTTTGCAGATTTAATCTTGGAGGTTTTTTTAAAGCAGGATTCTAGATTATGGATAGAGCTATACTCTGGATCATTTTTTAGTTTTCCGCTGAAAGTTTGTATTATCCGTTGTGTATGTATTTTTCTGATATACTTTGATATTTGCTATACTTTGATATATTCTTATACTCTGATGTAATATTGTGATGATATTAATGAAAAAGATCTCTTGTTCAGTTCTTATGTGTTGTAACCCCAAGCGATACATCTTGGTGATTGATTTAAGTTGGTTTAATTATCGATTTGAAATAAACAAAAAGGTGGGTCGTCACATAGTGTTGAAAGAGAATTTTTAAGGATTGAGCTTCATCCTGTACTGATGGAGGATGCCAAACATTTCAGCTAAGTCCCCGATGTGGTTGGCTGACTGCTTCATCTTCATAAGCATGTTGCCGACATACACCTCCAATGATCCCCCGATATGGTTCTGGAACATGCTATTGACCAATCATTGATATGTCACTCCGGCATTCTTTAATCCAAATGACATAACCACATAACAATATAACCCAAGGTTAGCAATGAAACTAGTGTGCTCCTGGTCCAGAACATGCATTGATATTTTTTTGTATCAAGAGTAAGCACCCATAAAATAAAGAAGCTCGTGCCTGGCCGATGAGTCGACAAGCCGGTCAATCCTTGGAAATAAAAAACTGTCTTTGGGGCATGCCTTGTTCAAATATGATAAATCAATGCACGTCTTCCACTTTCCATTATCCTTCTTCACTGTGAACTGGGTTCGGTGCCTAGTTGGGATAGGTTGAGTCTTGAATAAACCCATTATTCTTAGCCTTTCATCTTCTTCCTTTAACGTAGCTAATATCTGTGGGTCAAGCGCATGCCCCTTCTTCTTTACAGGAATGTATTTTGGATCGCTGTTGAGCGAATGGCTCATGATCGACGAAGATATTCCACACATGTCAGCATGGGTCCATGCGAATACGTTAATATTCGCATGGAGAAAGTCCGTCAATTCCCTTGTTCGGAGGGGGTCTAAGTGGATCCAATCCTCAAGAACTTGGTCAGGTCGCTGTTATCGATCGAAAAATCTTTCATATTTTATGTTATCTCCTGTAACAACCTATATTTTGGTGATTGAATATTTAAATATTAATCATTAATTAAGTGGTGGTTCCAAAATGTGCCCTTTCATAGACGATCAAATCAGGACATGATACCAGTTCCATTGAGTCTAGATCATTTGTTATGTGAGGAATAAGTATATAGATCACTATATTTCGAGTTCGGACCAATTGGCAATCGTAACGATCTCGATATGCGCATAAATTGTCATTCCGAAAGAACAATGTCAGATTGCGAAAAAAATCATATTTTTGGAATCATCGTAGTGAGTTGTTGCATGCCGTCAAGTTTTGCAGTGAACGGATGTATCATTCGACGGGACGTAAATCAAACATGTGGCAATTTCTGTAAGAAAATAACATTGTGATTTGAGTTATAAAAGCTAACTTTTGTGTATGATAGAATTAGGTCTTGAAATCTTTTCTATTGGTCTCGAAATGGCCGTCCTAATTCTTTTGAGTGTAAGGTTCTATATGTTTAAGGTTTAGGAGATTTTAGGCTTGGTGAACAGCGTTTTAAAGAAGGCTACATAAGCTACTCTTCATTCTTAAATCTCAAACTTCCATTTCCTTCATCAATGGCTGAAAATGGATGAGTTGGTCCATTTACATTTTGCCAAAACCCCCAACACGACAGATTTTCATCTCGATGACAGGTACTCAACGGCGTAGGGCGCTGGTCGATCGGATGTCGAAGTTGGCCGGATATCGCATAAAACCAACCCAGATTTATTTCTTTCTTTTGTTTGTTGCGCCTTCATTGTCGAGAAACAACTCTTTGGATCAAAAGGAAAGTTTTAAAGGATTGAAAAAAAGAGGGAAATGGAGTTTGTTTTAGTTCAATCGGAATTCGTATGAGGGGGAAATCAATGTTATAGTGATTTCAGTATTAAGTCTTTTCTCGATGAACAGAGCATGGTCGAACAATGAAGTTTTTGGTGAAGGTAGCCCAGAGGGAGGTGCTTAAGATGGTGGTGGATTGGTGTCGATCAGAGAAGTGAGGTGGTGGAAGCGATGAAAAGAAGGCAATGAGTTTGGTTGTTTGGCTGAAATATGATTTGGGGAAGAAAGAGGCCCAAGCCCGGTTCGACTATGTTGAACCAGATTCCTGTGTAGTTAATCCCCCGCTATTACCCTGCCATATCCCTATTGTATCATGTGGTGGATTTCTACCGCTTCAATATTTCTAAATAGCCTCTGAAATAGCCTTTCCGCTTTAACCCTGCTATATTCTGATATTTCTGATATATTCCACAATTTCAGCTATATCCCTCTATTTCCGCTACAACTTTTACAAAAGAAATGAATTTAGAAATGATTTTATACATTATAAAATCAGTTTTTTAATATATATGTTTAACATATATTTTTCATGATGTAAAATACTATAATATCCTATTAAATTTAATCAGGCTAAATAAAAGTTTACATTTATTTTCATATATTTGCTTATGCATTTATTTAAAATTAAGAATGTGCCAACTATAATTAGGATGAATGTTAATTTTCTATTTATTTTTCGTTGATACATTTGTAAAAGCACTAAACAGGAGTTTTATATGCTATTTTAGACTTCTCTTCTATATCCCGCTATTTTCTCACTTTATCCCTACTACAACGTTTTTCACCTTCACCGCATTGGATTCGCTGAGCGCTTTAAGTGCACAGAACCGAAAGAGGGCTCGATCCGGAAAAGTGAGCAGCGAAGCTAATTAGTGTAGGCCAATTACATTTTTAATTACGTTATATGTAATTGTTATGACGGTTATATCTTTTGCATACATTATCAGATTTGGATGCGGTTTCGAGCATTGGACTTATATTGACGAGCTCTACGTTGGAGTAGCTATGCACTAATTTTGCGGTGAGTGATATTATCTCTCACTATACTCTGGTCGTAGCATAGAATATTATTGTTGAGCCCAACCTGTGTATTTTTCTTCCCCATTTTTGTTGAAGGAGCAGGCTGTTCGATTCTAGGTCGTACTAGAAGAAGCCAAAGGAAATGAAAAGACCTTAGACGGCGACAACAATGAAGACGAAGGTGAGTTATGGTTACCGAACGCCATGTATGACAAGAAGCACCAAATTTTTTGAAATCTATTATGTTGTCAAAAAAATGTATGATTACATAAACAACATCAGACTGTAAATAAATCTAATTTACATCCCTAGGGAAGACGGTAGAAATAGACATACTATAACTTATGGAATTACACAGATGCCTCAAGTAAGAGCTGGGGTTTTAAGTTTTATATTTAAAGTACTAATTCAAGGTATGTTACTTATCTGTGGAAGAAATTAGCTTTTCCTGTAGTAGTAAGAAGTTGATCGAGAGAATGCAGTTGATGATCTGAAAACTCGAACTCATCATGAGGGAATGGACATTGTTGAAATTATGGCTGCATTAGGCAGGGAGAAATAGGAAATAGATGAAAGGGAAAAAGAAATAGGTGTGGCTCAAACTCTTGTACTTACGACCCATCCACGTCTTTTCATGTATAAACTTTCAATTTTCTTTTTAGCATCGCTAATTATATTTATACATCAAGTACATTAATAATGTTATACATACACTGAAAAATAAAAAAAACTACTGTACATTAAATATTATTTCACGTATACTGTGTCATTTACAATATTCCATTGTTTTCATCTTCTATGTTTCCATTTTCCAGACTTAAAACTCACTTACATAGAATTAGTAATTCCATATAGTAAGTTAGATCAAATTTGATAAATGGAACTTTAGTTTTTGCACAAATATTTTACTTTTTAAATTCCTAAAAAAATTCTTAATACCAACGAAATAACTAATTTTGGAAGAAAAAAATAAGCACTTTTAAATTATAGAAATTAGTTATGATTGCTTTCTTAATAGAATATTTGGTTTTGATATGAATTAATTCATTCTATCTTTCATCAAAACTACTAGTTTGTACCAAATTTAAAAAAATTAAGGTCAATCTGATGTATTGTAATGACCACGGATTTTCGACCCCGAAAATCAACACAAAACACCATGTTGACTATTCAAGCATCGGAGATACCAAATCATTAATTGAACGAAGTTATAGGGTGAGAATAAAAGGAATGAAAGTTAGAATAGAAGAAGAAGAAGATCACCATAGAATAAACACGAATCTCATAGCGGAGCGTATAAAATATATAATAATGTAACTTTGAAAAAACCAAAACTGTATTTGTACTTATATTCATCATCATCAGAGTACATAACATACATACTACAGCAAAAATAAACTCTATATATAACAAATGTTGAAGCCTCTTGCTCCAAGCTCCACCAAGGGTACCTATAAAATCCCGACTACTTGACTGCCCATACAAATTTGAGAACCCATGAGTTTAAGGTAAAATAAAACAAAATATACTCTGGGTCAGTTATGGGACTGGTGTGAGTAAACTCCGACCATTCAGTTTAACTTTTCAAAATCCATTTCAAAGAAATGATAATGCAAGACCGATCCACACGTAAACACGGATGGTCTTTACCTTACGATAACCCAAATCATTTTCAAAAACTATATTATTCTACTATTATAATAGTGTCTAATACAAGTAAATAGCAATTTAGCGGAACACTTGCATCTCACGCCCCACATATATAATATACAATCAAAAACCGTAGGCTTTTATTGGGTAATGGACTTCCAACTATAACAAGGTATAGAACCACCTTCCGATCAGTGTCCTCTAGAGGAGATGCACTGGAGTTCAATAAGAACATCTTGCAACTCAACCACACATGACCGGCCATTCATTTCGCTTGAATGTTCCAAATATATTGTCACCTTACGGTTGGTATGCCAACTTAACCGTTCTCAGGAGATACAAAAATGAAAGAAGTAACAAATATGAATATTCTCTAGACGGTGACAATATACCCTAATTGGGTGTGACCCACTTAGCCATGATGCCTACCCGATTTTTGTCTGTAACGACCCTGAATTTTGGGGCCAAGTTAAAATTTATTTTAAGTGATTTTAAATGAGTTTTGATATTTAAAATAATATATTTTAAATAATAATGATCACAAATTTGGTTCAAATCGAAGTTAGAATGAATAAATTAATTTTAATTATAAAAAGAGCTAGAAATAGCGCGGTAGTTTGAAAAGTCAAACTTGAACTTTGACTAACCATACAGGATGCAAAATTTAACGGATTTTTGTAAAACCAAAAATATTAGAATCTATTTAAAAATATCTTTCCAACGAATCTGAAAAATCGAAATTTCATAGCGGAAATCAAAAGTTATGGCCAATTCAATTTTTAGAAAGGTCGGTGGGTAATTTGCATAGGACAAAAATGTTACTTTTTGCATATAAAGGAATTTCGACTCGAAACCACTTCCATTGGTTTCAGAATGACGTTTCTGCATTGAAAAACAGTAAACACTTATATGTTTCGAGTTTCGGAAATTATTTGTTTAAAAATATATTTTTAATATTAAATATACTGGCCTTAAAAATAGTCATTTTTCAAAAAGTCTCAGAATTCAACGAAATAAATTTTGTTGGATTCGTATCATCAAAACAAAGCTAAAAATGATTTTTCGGTAATTTTTGGAATTAATATATAATTATAATTGATTTTTCAATGTAAACGGGCAATTTTTGACTTTAAAAATTCATTAAAAATTCATACGGACTCAGAATTGAACGAAATTAATTTTCATAGGTCCACAGCATCAAAACATAGCTAAATATATTTTTCGAGAATTTTTGAAGTTAATTTGTGACCTCGGTGAATTTTCATGTACGGTATACATTAAAATATTAATAAAATAATATAATTATTCCAGAACTCATAATAAATTTCGGAATTGGGTCCTGTAACATGTTCCATTGCGTTCAGAAGGCCTCAAAACCTTAAGAACGACAGTAAGCAGGCTTAAATCGGGGTTCGGACCAAAACGGGCCTTAACGGGCTAATTACATAATTAGTTAACCCTAATATATTATTATAATATTCGGAATTACTGTTCATTCGTCTTCCTCTTCATCACTTCAGCCGCCACATTAACCCATGGCCTTCAAAAATTCAAACTCAGTTTTCTCTCTCGTTTCTTAACGGAATTTGGCGTGTGAGTACTCGTTTCGAAGCTCTCGCCGAGCTCTTCGATTTGGTACCAACCTCAGCCATTCTCGTGCCTCGATCCGCCCGCCCCGTCCCTCCAAAGGTCCGCCGGTCGCGCCCCTCTAAGCCCCACATGCCGCCGCCGCACCTCGCCACCTTCTGGCCGTGCGTAGCTCTCTCGTAGCCGGTCCTTCTCCAACAAACGGCTCGTCGTTTCGTCAACTACAACTCCAGAAAATCGAATTTGAAGTTTTGAACAAATTCTGAAAATAAGATATGCTTCAGATTTTGCGACGCTTTTAAGCGTTGCTGCAGCAGTTGTTAAAAGTCAGAATTATTCAAACATTGATAACTAATGCGTATGAACCCCGAATCTGAAAATTTCAGATCCGACAGGACCGTGGCGACGAGTAGGCTTTGCTGAGACTGATTAGGGTGAGAATTTTATTTTTTTAAATTTAATTTAATTTATTTAATTATTATTTGCATGATTATTAACAGTAGAATTAATATGACACGATGTTTAAACATAGTTCTAAACCGTTCATAACATATGATGTGGAATCTAAATTGCCTATAGTGCTATGTGATTAGATCTGAAATTTCAGGCTTAAATCTGAATTCATAATTAATTAAAATTAATTATGTGTTATTTATTTAACCATGCCATGTTGATTTTACATATGCTGTATGAAACCCCATCTTGCAATTTACCTCGATGTTAGTATCGAATCTGATCCTATTGTTGTATTTGGATGTTGTTATGCGATGTGATGAGAATTTACAGTTTATCTGATGTAAATAAGAACGAGACTTGTGATGAAATTTACATATTCTTTTTTTTTTGTAAAATTGAAATAGGGAAAAATTGACATTTATTTTGATGTTTACGTTGTATGGAAAATTAACATTTATTTTGGTGTTATTAATAAGTAATTTTCAATACATGAAAAATTAACATTTTTAATGTTAATTAAATAGTAATTTTACCGCAAGTGTACATTAACATTTTTTTTATGTGAATATAAAAAGAAATAAAACGTAGGATGAAATTAACATTTTTAATGTTAATATTATAAAAATTCAACCGTATGTACATTAACATTTTTAATGTTAATATTATAAAAATTCAACCGTATGTACATTAACATTTTTAATGTTAATATTATAAAATTCAACCGTATGATGACATTAACATTTTTAATGTTAATATTATAAATTAAATATTGGACATGTAAAATTTCACATCTTTACTTATGTGAATAAAATAAATTATTAGACATGTAACACATTTTTATTAATGTGAATAAATTGTAATGTGAATAAAATGGTAATTTTAACTGTATGCACAATATACATTCTTATTAATGTAATATATATAAGAATTTACTCCGCAGGTGAAATTTTAAATTTTTAGAAATGTAACAAAAGTTTACCTTTTATTTTATGTAAACAAATTGAGAATGTGAAATGTAACTAAAGTTTACGTTTTATTTTATTAAGAATGTGATATGTAAATAAAGTTTACATTTTTATTAATGTAATATATTCAAGAACTTCACCGTGGGAAAAAGATTACATTTTTATCAATGTAATTAAAGTAGGAATTGGTGTTAACATTAAATTTACATTTAATTATGTAAAATTAAGGTATGAAATTTGGAATGACATAAATTTACATTTAATTATATAAACCAAAGTAGGAATTTGTGTTAACATGAAATTTACATTTAATTATGTAAAATTAAAGTGATGAGAAATTAACATTTTGTTTAATGTTAAATATAAGGAATTTACATGGTATGAGAAAGTAACATTATTTTTAAATGTTAATAATAAGAAACTACACCGCATGAGCAATTAACATTATTTTTAATGTTAATTAAATAGTAATTTCACCGCATGCGTAAATTAACATTTTTAATGTTAAAGATAACACCGTATGATGTAATTAACATTTTTAATGTTAATATAATAAAATTTTAACCGTAGGATGTCATTAATATTTTTAATGTTAATATAAAAGTATTTACAACGTATGATAAATTAACATTTTTGTGTCAATGTTAAAAATAAGTATTCACATCGAATGAAAATTAACAATTTTGTTAATGATACAAATAAGAATTTACGTTGTATGAGGAATTAATAATATTATTGATGTTAAAAATAAGTAATTTACAATGCATGAAAAATGGACATTTTTAATGTCAATTAAATAGTAATTTTACAGTAGGATGAAATGGACATTTTTAATGTAAATTAACTAGAAATTTCAACCATAGGATTTAGTTAACATTATTTATAATGCTAATATAAAGAAAATTTAACCGTATGATAAAATTAACTTTATTTTTAATGTTAATGATGCGTAATTTAAACGTATGATAAGATTAACACTATTTTTAATGTTAAATAAAAAGAATTAACATTGTAGGATGATTAACATTATTTTTAATGTTAAAGTAAAAGAATTTCACCGTAGAAGGATTTAACATTATTTTTAATGTTTAAATAAAAGAATTTCACCATAGGGTAATTAACATTATTTATAATGTTAGTATATAAGGAATTTGACCGTAAGATGAATTAACATTGTTTTTAATGTTAATATATAGTGAATTCCACCGTAGTATGAATTAACATTATATTTTGTTTATGTTAAAATAAAGGAAATTCAACCGTAGGTTGAATTAACATAATTTTAATGTTAAATTAAGGAGTAACTTAACCGTAGGATTGAGCTACATTATTTTTAATGTAAAGTAATAAAGTAATTTAACATAGGATAAGATTACATTATTTTTAATGTTAATAAAGGGTAATTTAACCATAGGATAAGTCAACATTATCTTTAATGTTAAAATTAAGAAAATATGCATCGTAGGATGAGTTAACATTATTCTAAATGTTAATATAAAAAGTGTATATACCATAGGGAAAATTTACATTATTTTAATGTTAAAATAAAGGAATTCCACCGTAGGATGAGTTTACATTTTATTCAATGTAAATAAGTAAGAATGTGACATGTAATTTCAAGTTTGCATTTTATTAAATGTAAAGAAAACAAGAATGCGATATGTAATGCAAGTTTACATTTTATTCAATGTAAATAGGTAAGAATGCGACATGTAAATGCAAGTTTACATTTTATTCAATGTAAATAGGTAAGAATGTGACATGTAATTTCAAGTTTGCATTTTATTAAATGTAAAGAAAACAAGAATGCGATATGTAATGAAAGTTTACATTTTAATTAATGTAAATAAAAATATGATTTTGAGAATGCGTCGTTAAATAAGAAGTTTGACTATTTTAAATAATTAAAATAGAATGAATTGTTAATAAAAGTAATTATTAACAAATAAGAATGATTTTCAAAAAATATATATATGTATATATGTATATATATATATATATATATACGAGGATTGTTTGGGAAGTCCGAGATATTCTCATCCCACATTAATCCAGCGGCGTTAAAGATCGAAGTAAGAAGACGACGTATGAAGACCGTAAATCTTCCCTCGAATGGATAGCGATCGAGACCCTGAATTGACTTGCTACCAATTCATGGGTCAAGGTCATTGCCCAGACGTACGCGTTGATTTCACGGATTTGACTTTCGTTCAGACCCAGAGCATAAGTTTAAATGGATGGTGTGTCTGACATCGTACTTCGTTATATATCATATTGTTGATTTTCTGTTAATATATAAATATTGGTGGTGGAGAATTTATTCTCTACTTAACACCCATTTATGTATTAATGGAGAAGCAATGGTATGGCATGGAGTGACAGTGTGGCATACTAAGATGCAATGATCAAGGTTTCTTGTTGAAAAGCAGAACCTTGTGGAGACGATCAAAGCATGTCCTGTTTAGGCGTAGCTTTGTGTAATGGGACTTCGCGAGCCTCACACCCCGGTTGAGTCAAAAACGGGCGAAGGGAACGCAGGGAAAGCAACACGTTTCTTTCTAGCTAGAAGTAGTGTCAGGGACCTCCCAGCGCTGATACTTTACTTATGTGGATGATGGAATGTGGCGCGCCTCGGATAGGTCCTATAGGACCGGGAAACGTGTGCTTAGGAATTGCCAATTCGCTAAGCTGTATTTGCGGACCGGCCCTGCCATTTCCAAGGGTTCTCCGCGGGGAATCCTGAGGCACTAGCTAGAGTGTCTCGAATCGGTAAGGAGCTCCGCTCTAGCCTTGACTCATGATGGAAACCAAAATCCAAATACGAACCGACGAATTTGATTGTATTACTAGTACGGAGGCATAGTATATGGTACCTATGCTTCCTAAGATTAATACATTTACTTTGAAATGCTTTCATATACACTAATAATAATATTAGATGCGTATTTGCCGTATTTAGCATGTTTAATCACCATAAGGTAAAACCCTATCCTCTGGTGTGCGTTGCATTGTGTGATGGGACTTGGGTCTTATGGTGATTCCATTTTTTCCAAAAAGCATTGCGTTGTTTACGATGTATTTAATTATTTGTTATGACACTTTAAACTATGCACGACAATCCATTAGAGTAAACCCGTTCCGCGTTAGCGGCGTGGTCTTTTGGATTTGCCTTATTTCTGGTAGTTTTAGTTAAGAATTCTCACACCAGTCCCACGACTGACCCATAGTTTGTTTCACCTTTTTGCAAACTTGGGTGCCCTCTCTTACACACGGGCAGCCAAGTAGACAGGTTCATTCCTTGCTTGGAGCTTTTCTTTGAAGCTGCTTATTTTCTATCTCTTGGATTTGCTTTTATGGAGAGGTGACGACTTGGAGCTAGAAGACATTTATCTTTTGTTTCTATGGCATCTTTTCTTTTCTTTTTAGACATCAAACTTATTTCTTTTCTGCAAACTTGTTGTAATAGCTTAGATTCTGTGACTGTGGATTTTCTGTGATTGATGACATTATATTTTTCCGCTGCTATAATGTTATTACTCTATGAATTTCCTTTGCTATATTGTATATGTGTTCTGTTTTATTGTATTTATGTTGTATTCCAAAAATGATTGCTCCTACTTTCATTCCGTGGAAGTTTGGGGTTATCACAGTTGGTATCAGATGTTTGGTTTACAAAGAGGAGTACAACATATCTATAATAATTCGTTTACGTAGAATCACTATATTCTACGGCGAACAGTTCATGAGATACATAATAGCCAGTCACTTTATCGTCATCTTTTCATTCATCCTTCGATCCTTTCTATCTCCTAGAATCACCATTTCAGTTGTTTCGACTCTCCCCTTGATCGTGCATTCGAAGAAGACTAAGTGAAGTGGCGATGCTCAATTGGCACATGTTTACGAAGGAACGAAAGGACCAACTTCTTTGGTGGAAAGCCTGATGTTATAGACGGTACCATCTCTGTTAAAAACATTCTCTGTGTTTATTCTTCCTCTTCTATTTTTCTTTTTCCTTTTCGGGGATGAAAAGTTTTTAAGTGGGGGAGACTGTAACGACCCTGAATTTTGGGGCCAAGTTAAAATTTATTTTAAGTGATTTTAAATGAGTTTTGATATTTAAAATAATATATTTTAAATAATAATGATCACAAATTTGGTTCAAATCGAAGTTAGAATGAATAAATTAATTTTAATTATAAAAAGAGCTAGAAATAGCGCGGTAGTTTGAAAAGTCAAACTTGAATTTTGACTAACCATACAGGATGCAAAATTTAACGGATTTTTGTAAAACCAAAAATATTAGAATCTATTTAAAAATATCTTTCCAACGAATCCGAAAAATCGAAATTTCATAGCGGAAATCAAAAGTTATGGCCAATTCAATTTTTAGAAAGGTCGGTTGGTAATTTGCATAGGACAAAAATGCTACTTTTTGCATATAAAGGAATTTCGACTCGAAACCACTTCAATTGGTTTCAAAATGACGCTTCTGCATTGAAAAACAGTAAACACTTATATGTTTCGAGTTTCGGAAATTATTTGTTTAAAAATATATTTTTAATATTAAATATACTGGCCTTAAAAATAGTCATTTTTCAAAAAGTCTCAAAATTCAACGAAATAAATTTTGTTGGATTCGTATCATCAAAACAAAGCTAAAAATGATTTTTCGGTAATTTTTGGAATTAATATATAATTATAATTGATTTTTCAATGTAAATGGGCAATTTTTGACTTTAAAAATTCATTAAAAATTCATACGGGCTCAGAATTGATCGAAATTAATTTTCATAGGTCCACAGCATCAAAACATAGCTAAATACATTTTTCGAGAATTTTTGAAGTTAATTTGTGACCTCGGTGAATTTTCATGTACGGTATACATTAAAATATTAATAAAATAATATAATTATTCTAGAACTCATAATAAATTTCGGAATTGGGTCCTGTAACATGTTCCATTGCGTTCAAAAGGCC
The DNA here is from genome assembly GCA_030737875.1 of Allium sativum. NCBI lineage: Eukaryota > Viridiplantae > Streptophyta > Magnoliopsida > Asparagales > Amaryllidaceae > Allium > Allium sativum. Next base: position 440,792,358 of record CM060925.1, on the reverse strand, counting down.
TCAAAACCTTAAGAACGACAGCAAGCAGGCTTAAATCGGGGTTCGGACCAAAACGGGCCTTAATGGGCTAATTACATAATTAGTTAACCCTAATATATTATTATAATATTCGGAATTACTGTTCATTCGTCTTCCTCTTCATCACTTCAGCCGCCACATTAACCCATGGCCTTCAAAAATTCAAACTCAGTTTTCTCTCTCATTTCTTAACGGAATTTGGCGTGTGAGTACTCGTTTCGAAGCTCTTGCCGAGCTCTTCGATTTGGTACCAACCTCAGCCATTCTCGTGCCTCGATCCGCCCGCCCCGTCCCTCCAAAGGTCCGCCGGTCGCGCCCCTCTAGGCCCTACATGCCGCCGCCGCACCTCGCCACCTTCTGGCCGTGCGTAGCTCTCTCGTAGCCGGTCCTTCTCCAACAAACGGCTCGTCGTTTCGTCAACTACAACTCCAGAAAATCGAATTTGAAGTTTTGAATAAATTCTGAAAATAAGGTATGCTTCAGATTTTGCGACGCTTTTAAGCGTTGCTGCAGCAGTTGTTAAAAGTCAGAATTATTCAAACATTGATAACTAATGCGTATGAACCCCGAATCTGAAAATTTCAGATCCGACAGGACCGTGGCGACGAGTAGGCTTTGCTGAGACTGATTAGGGTGAGAAAATTATTTTTTTAAATTTAATTTAATTTATTTAATTATTATTTGCATGATTATTAACAGTGGAATTAATATGACACGATGTTTAAACATAGTTCTAAACCGTTCATAACATATGATGTGGAATCTAAATTACCTATAGTGCTATGTGATTAGATCTGAAATTTCAGGCTTAAATCTGAATTCATAATTAATTAAAATTAATTATGTGTTATTTATTTAACCATGCCATGTTGATTTTACATATGCTGTATGAAACCCCATCTTGCAATTTACCTCGATGTTAGTATCGAATCTGATCCTATTGTTGTATTTGGATGTTGTTATGCGATGTGATGAGAATTTACAGTTTATCTGATGTAAATAAGAACGAGACTTGTGATGAAATTTACATATTCTTTTTTTTTTTTTTTTGTAAAATTGAAATAGGGAAAAATTGACATTTATTTTGATGTTTACGTTGTATGGAAAATTAACATTTATTTTGGTGTTATTAATAAGTAATTTTCAATACATGAAAAATTAACATTTTTAATGTTAATTAAATAGTAATTTTACCACAAGTGTACATTAACATTTTTTTTATGTGAATATAAAAAGAAATAAAACGTAGGATGAAATTAACATTTTTAATGTTAATATTATAAAAATTCAACCGTATGTACATTAACATTTTTAATGTTAATATTATAAAAATTCAACCGTATGTACATTAACATTTTTAATGTTAATATTATAAAATTCAACCGTATGATGACATTAACATTTTTAATGTTAATATTATAAATTAAATATTGGACATGTAAAATTTCACATCTTTACTTATGTGAAAAAAATAAATTATTAGACATGTAACACATTTTTATTAATGTGAATAAATTGTAATGTGAATAAAATGGTAATTTTAACTGTATGCACAATATACATTCTTATTAATGTAATATATATAAGAATTTACTCCGCAGGTGAAATTTTAAATTTTTAGAAATGTAACAAAAGTTTACCTTTTATTTTATGTAAACAAATTGAGAATGTGAAATGTAACTAAAGTTTACGTTTTATTTTATTAAGAATGTGATATGTAAATAAAGTTTACATTTTTATTAATGTAATATATTCAAGAACTTCACCGTGGGAAAAAGATTACATTTTTATCAATGTAATTAAAGTAGGAATTGGTGTTAACATTAAATTTACATTTAATTATGTAAAATTAAGGTATGAAATTTGGAATGACATAAATTTACATTTAATTATATAAAACCAAAGTAGGAATTTGTGTTAACATGAAATTTACATTTAATTATGTAAAATTAAAGTGATGAGAAATTAACATTTTGTTTAATGTTAAATATAAGGAATTTACATGGTATGAGAAAGTAATATTATTTTTAAATGTTAATAATAAGAAACTACACCGCATGAGCAATTAACATTATTTTTAATGTTAATTAAATAGTAATTTCACCGCATGCGTAAATTAACATTTTTAATGTTAAAGATAACACCGTATGATGTAATTAACATTTTTAATGTTAATATAATAAAATTTTAACCGTAGGATGTCATTAATATTTTTAATGTTAATATAAAAGTATTTACAACGTATGATAAATTAACATTTTTGTGTCAATGTTAAAAATAAGTATTCACATCGAATGAAAATTAACAATTTTGTTAATGATACAAATAAGAATTTACGTTGTATGAGGAATTAATAGTATTATTGATGTTAAAAATAAGTAATTTACAATGCATGAAAAATGGACAATTTTAATGTCAATTAAATAGTAATTTTACAGTAGGATGAAATGGACATTTTTAATGTAAATTAACTAGAAATTTCAACCGTAGGATTTAGTTAACATTATTTATAATGTTAATATAAAGAAAATTTAACCGTATGATAAAATTAACTTTATTTTTAATGTTAATGATGCGTAATTTAAACGTATGATAAGATTAACACTATTTTTAATGTTAAATAAAAAGAATTTACATTGTAGGATGATTAACATTATTTTTAATGTTAAAGTAAAATAATTTCACCGTAGAAGGATTTAACATTATTTTTAATGTTTAAATAAAAGAATTTCACCATAGGGTAATTAACATTATTTATAATGTTAGTATATAAGGAATTTGACCGTAAGATGAATTAACATTGTTTTTAATGTTAATATATAGTGAATTCCACCGTAGTATGAATTAACATTATATTTTGTTTATGTTAAAATAAAGGAAATTCAACCGTAGGTTGAATTAACATAATTTTAATGTTAAATTAAAGAGTAACTTAACCGTAGGATTGAGCTACATTATTTTTAATGTAAAGTAATAAAGTAATTTAACATAGGATAAGATTACATTATTTTTAATGTTAATAAAGGGTAATTTAACCATAGGATAAGTCAACATTATCTTTAATGTTAAAATTAAGAAAATATGCATCGTAGGATGAGTTAACATTATTCTAAATGTTAATATAAAAAGTGTATATACCATAGGGAAAAATTTACATTATTTTAATGTTAAAATAAAGGAATTCCACCGTAGGATGAGTTTACATTTTATTCAATGTAAATAAGTAAGAATGTGACATGTAATTTCAAGTTTGCATTTTATTAAATGTAAAGAAAACAAGAATGCGATATGTAATGCAAGTTTTGAAATCGAAGAATCGATTATATCTATATATATATATATAATTATATTTAATCGAATAACGATGCTGCAGTTCGTATTTTGAAACCGTGATTTCAAACGATTATTGCGGGAGATCCGACCATCGGATTTCCCCGAAATCGCAACCGTTGGGTTCGCTTTGGAAATATCTTTCCAACGGCACCAACTTTGTAAAAATCCAACGGTTGGATTGTCTGGAATGTTTAATTCAAATCTGAAGAAAAACAACACCAGAATCGATTATATTTATATATATATATATAATTATATTTAATCGAATAACGACGCTGCAGTTCGTATTTTGAAATCGAAACTTCAAACGATTATACCGGGAGATCCGACCGTCGGATTTTCCCGAAACTAGAACCATTGGATTCGTTTTGAAAAGATCTTTCTAATGATGTAAATTTTGTGAAGATCCAACGGTCAGATTTTCAGAGATGTGTAAATCAAATCTGAAGAAAAACAGCGCCACGACCGCGTTATGGTCCGAAGCGTCGTTTGAATAAATTGGCTATTTTAAAATAATTAAAAATAGCGATAAATCGTTATAAAATATTATGAATGATATGGATGTGAAATTTAGAAACTAACTGAAGGTTGGCTAAGTCGAATGGTTTCTTGGGTATTGATATGATGTTGGTTTCGGCCTTCGGGGTTAATATCTGGGAAATCGCTCTCTTACTGATTGACGGTTAGTGACTAATGAATTGAAATGATGCGTAGTAGTGTTTTTGTAGCACTTGTTTATTATATACGCGAGTTGCTCAGAAAGACCGGGTTTATCCCATTCTGAATAACTGAATCGACGATAAGAAATCGAAGATGAAGACGGTGGTCGAAGACCGGAGATCTTCACCTCGTTTGGATGGTAACCGAGGTCCTGATTGGAAGGCATCCCAAAATATGGATAATGAGTGGTGATCGTCCAGACGTACGTGGTGATCGATGGGTTTGCGAGGTATATAGTGCCTCCGGTTTCGTTCAGACCCAGAACGGACTTGCAAATGGACAATGTTTCTAACATTGGAATTTATTCTGTGTGATTGATAGCCATCAGTTGCACAGTGTGAATTGCCTGTGTGGCATGCTAAGATGCAGTGATCAGGGATTATGTTGAAAAGCAAAGTCTTGTGGTGATGATCAAAGCACCGCCTAGTGGCGTAGCTTTGTGTATTACATGAAATCGCAAGCCTCACACCCTGGTATGAACCAGAAACGGGAGAGGACATTAGGGAGGGCATGCGTTTTTTTCTAGCTAGAAGTGGCGTCAGCGGTTTTACACGCCCTGACGAGTTTGACTTATGTGGTTGTTACGGTTGCGAGGCGCCTCGGTTTGATCGGATGATCCGGGTCCGATGGAGTCATTCGTTGGCTTATTGACGCCCCATAGGGCGGAGAAACATATTGTTCAGGCATTATAATCCACTTCGTGTGGACTGGCCCTGACGATCCAAGGTACGGTTGCGGCTGTGCCTGAGACATGGGCTAGAGCGTCTCGAATTCGCTGAGGACTATCTTTTGCCTTGGTTCATGACGGAAATCCAATTTCCAAATACATGACCGTGCGGTTTTGATTGTATACCTATATATGGCGACATAGTGGTATGGGGCATTAATGCCGTCTATGATTGATACTTATGATTTGAAACTATTTTTGAAATATATAAACACTAGTAATAATATCAAATGCTTTTGTTTTATTCGTATCAAGCATATCTTGGCCATTATAAGGTAAAACTCTATCCTCCGGTTTGCGTTGCATTGTGTGATGGGAACTGAGTCTTATAATGGCTTCATTTTTATAAAAAGCATTGCGATGTTTAAAAGAAAGATTTGTCTTTAAAGCACTGGCAATCCAATGGAGTAAACCCGTTCCACGAAAGTGGCGTGGTCCTGTGATTGGCCATATTATAAATGTGTTGAGTAGATTTCTCATACCAGTCCCATGACTGACTCGTAGTTTGTTTCACTTTCAAAATCGGGTGCCCCTCTTTCTACACGGGTAACCTTGTATTCAGGTTTTAGCTGGCTCTTTCTGGATAGCTGGAGCTGAAGATGGATTCTAATATTTATCTCTTTTTATGATGTTCAGCTCCTATTGTACATTATGTTTATTTCCGCTGTAGACATTTATGTATAGCTGAACTATATTTGTACTAAGTATGATCCTGTATACTGTGTAACTCTGATGTTTACGTTTATCCAGTGTATTATTTGTTCATTATCTGGTGTATTTATTTAATTCTGTTATGCTGTTATCTGTTTCTGTGTTATATTCCAAAGATTACCCTTGTCTCCGTCTGTACGGGAAATGGGGTCGTCACACAAAACCATTTACATACCTTTTCAAATTTTCCAGAGTTTTAATCTCATTCCTAGTTTAAATCCCAATTTAATTCATCTAAATTTATATATCACTCTATTACGTGTTCTGACTGGTTATTTATAACCATCCAAATAATAATCTTATTCGATTATAATAACAACCAACCCATCTAATATATTGTAATAATTGTAATATATATAATTATTTTATATAAATATATATTTTGGGTTAAATTATTATTCATTTACCCTCTTTGCAAAACATACTGTGTCGATTCACCGTATTCGAGTGTTTAGAAACCCCTATCGACATTGTGGTGCTCCACTGCCGACCAGAATTCATAAGCCACTCAACCAATAAATCTCTACAATATAAAACCATTTTATATAAATCTACAAATACGATCTCTTGTATATATATGCTCAACTCAATTTAGGGCATTACTAACCCCATCTTTATTGAGTTACGCCACAAAGCGAAGGTAATCACTTAACCTTCAGCTCTGATACCACTGTAACGACCACGGATTTTAGACCTTGAAAATCAACAAAAAACACCATGTTAACTATTCAAGCATTGGAAATACCAGATAATTAATAGAAAGAAGTTAGAGGGTGAAAATATAAAGAAAGAAAGTTAGAATAGAAGAATAAGAAGATCATCATAGAATAAACACGAATCTCACAGCGGAACGAAGAAAATATATTATAACATAACTTTGAAAAAAACAAAACTGTATTTGAACTTACATTCACAATCATCAGAGTACATAACATATATACTATAGCGGAAATAAACTCTATATATATCAAATGCTGAAGCCTCCTGCTCCAAGCTCCTCCAAGCACATTTGTAAATCCCGACTACTTGACTGCCCATACAAATTTGGGCACCCAAAAGTTTAAGGTAAAACAAAACAAAATAAACTTTGGGTCAGTCATGGGATTGGTGTGAGCAAACTCCAACAATTCGGTTTAACTTTTCAAAATCCTTTTCAAAGAAATGATAATCGTAAGACCGATCCACACTTAAACACGGATGGTTTTTACCTTATGATAACCCAAAATATTTTCAAAAACCATATTATTCTATAATAGTGTCTATTACAAGTAAATAGCAATCTAGCAGAATGCTTACATCTCTCACTCCACATATATAATATACAATAAAAAACTGCGGGCTCTTATTGGGTAATGGACTTCCAACTACGACAAGGTAAGGAACCACCTTCCGATCAATGTACTCTAGAGGGGATATAGTGGAGTTCAACAAGAACATCTTGCAACTCAGCCACACATGACCAGCCATTCATTTCGCTTGAATGTTCCGAATATATTGTCATCTTATAGTTGGTATACCAACATAACCTTTCTTGGGAGTTACAGAAACGAAAGAAGTAACAAATATGAATATTCTTTAGATGGTGACAATATACCCTAATTGGGTGTGACCCACTTAGCCATATTGCCTGCATAATTTTTTTTCATTTCTCAATTGATGAGGCTTGAGGTCATAACGTATCTTTGACAGATCACACCTTCATTTACTTTGAATGCCACATTGTCATGCCCGCCAAATCACAAATTAATTTCCCCAAAAATATCACTGGTATAAAGCTAAGAGAAACGAATTCCTCCGCCACCAAATGTGGATACGTTTGAAGAGATCAACTTACGCGATCAATTAGATATACTCTGTCAGACACTCGTCTATACAAGTTGTCCTGGGACTGGGCAAACTAAAGGCATTATTCTGTATATTCATCTTAGGCAATTTCTACCTAGGATTACCATAACAGCCCTTGCATAAACTCTGTCTTTAATTATCTTCATCATATTTGGTTCGTAGCGCTTATGACCATACAGAGTGGATTTCAGAAAATAAATCTGATCCCGGTCTCTCTATATTGACAATGGAAAAATGGTCAAAAACATTGATAATCGGTGATTTAACTATCAAAGGAAAACATACATACAAACAACGATCGTATTTCCAAATATAAATCTTACTGATCCATCATCAATCAACACTGAGCCCCTTTTTATTAAATTTACCAATAATCATTTCATTTCCCAATTCCTTGTTTCCATATTTCTTAAACCCGGTTTATACTCTCATGATTTTCGGTACTCTCATGATTTTCGGAACAACATTTCCATATACCAACAATTTCTTATTTCCTGTATGTAGAAAATACATGTTATTAACATTTGAAAACATTTCCATATCTTATTCACGCCTCACCATCCATCAGTCTGTAACCGTAAATTAGTAAGAGAACAACTCCCTAAGTATAGACCCCGAACGCCGAAACCAACATCAGATCGATACTCAGACAGCTATTCAACTTAACTAATTTCCAGTCAGTTTCTAATTTCCTTAATTCCATTTCTTATTTTCTTATTTACAAAACTGTTAACACAACTCTCATACTTAGTTTACGAATCCACTTCTTTATGAAAATCTTTGATTATAACGATTACGCCATAATCTCTGCTTTTGAAATATTTAAATTCAAAATGTAACTTTTATCTATTAATTTGAATAATTAATTAATAAAATAAATAAATCTTGATAAAAATCGAAAAGTAAATATTACTTTCCTGAATTCGATATAATCGAATTTCTACTTATAACTCCTTTTTGAATAATCTATATTCGATTAAAGTTATGAACTTTGGAACAAACTCATCGCTTCAGATCAACTCAATTTCTAAATTTTACTTTTGAATTTATCACTTCTAATACTCGCCAATTCCCTTTTAAAGTCATTCCAATTGGTAAACTGTTAACCTTTAAACCATTATTCACTTTAAACATTAATTTTATTCCTCTATAGAAATCTTGACTCATTTTATTAAATCAAATCTTGATTTGAATAACAAACATCACTACTATTTCAAGTTTCATCTATCTAATTTCTTTATAAATTCATACTCCATATTTTATTTCAAAAACTCAATTTATAAGTTATAACTTAATCTCGATGATCGTAATTATTGGTTTCAATCCAATTATTAATTTTCTCGTCAAATTCTTAAGTTTATATAATTTATAAAAATAAATATTTTTATAATATTCGACACAGTCGAATTCTAATTATAAATCCTTATGGACTTCTTTCCATTTTACTCTCATTTCTAATATCGAAATTATCTGTCGTTTCCTTTTGAAATGACTTTCCATTTCCCCTTTTTAAATTCCTCTTTGATTTACATTCACAGATTATTAAATAATTATTATTCCCTTTCATTTATAAATATCGTTTATAAATTAACTACTTGTTTAAAAAAATTTAAACCAAGTTATTATATCTAGCCCAATCGAAATTCAATTTTTATTTAAAAATAGAAATTTATTTTATACCCCAATTTCTTTTCCCATATATTCAAATATATTTTTCGGTATGTATATACCAATTATTTCAGGTCAATGTTGTTCAAACATCCCAAGACCACAATAATCAACATCATATTATTTATCACATCATATAATGCAATATATGAAAAATACCAATATAATTGTTGAGGAATCCAGTTGGATCCTTCCAACCTGTTTCCCAGCATCCACAGATGTTAATGAACATAAATAACACTAGTTTGATATCAGTATGAAGTTATTAAATAAGTATTTAACCGACGGCTTTATATATGTAACTATCAACCAATTTATTTGTAAATCATCCAAAAACCATCACATGACATTAAATCAATATTTATCAAATAACTTTATACAATTATAAAACTGTACAGAGTTAGTGAGTTTACTCACCTTGGTCGTTAACCGTAACTTCAGTCGATTGATTAGTTCAGGCTTTTAATTTTGCAATAATTCGTAATGAATTCCAAATTACTCCAGACTGGTTCAAGTATGTAGAATGTGACCATACAATTCTAACACTTCTTGTTTCACTTGATTCTGATAATGTATGGGGAAATTACGATTATTACAAGTTATATATAAGTTAAACGTCATTAATTAATTCATTAATTATACTTAATCACATTTAAATCATTAATCTACTGTTACCCGATTAAGTTTCTTCCAACTGCCCTTACCCCACTGCTCTACCCAGTAACACCATGACCCCTCCCTTTTGGCTCCTCCATGTCATTCGTGTATTTCAACGTTCCCATCTCAAGTCAGTTTCATGCAATGCAAACTCCTTTTATAGAAATCTGGGCTTTACCCAAATCATCCTGACATTCATACATTAGGGCCCAGCCCCAAAAACAAACATTATCATCTTCCACGATTTTAAAAATGCAAGCTCCTGAATCATTTTACCATTCCATTTTCTTTACACCACAAGTTTTCCTTCTTCCCCAACCTTTCAAAGAACTTCTCCTCGTTATTTCCCTTTGCACCCTACTGCTTCTCAATGAAACACCATAGTCGATTGTTTTTAAAATGGCTTCATCTTATCACAGCGGGCCAAGACCTAAGCAAACACACCCGCTCCATCAACTCCACCGGCTCTATATAGAGACACGTCTCCTTCCCAATAATATGTCACAAACTCCTGTGCATGCTTCACCATTCCCAAAGCTTTGAGCTTCACGTTCTTCCTTTATCAACATTCAGAACCTCCCCCGTTCGCCATATTCTTCCACTAAACCAACCGAGACCACATACCATCATTTTATTCCACATTTATATATATGTATGTATGTATCCTGTACTTACCCTTCCTCCCCAACAAAAATGACGCTTCTAGTATATACGAATCATACTGCTCATCCATAATAGCCATTACCACCGACCTTAACATCCCCAAACCATTTTACCTGCATGACTTGCCTCCCTCTTGCATCTCTCCTACGGTGAGTTCCATCCAATTTCATTTCTCGAACCCGTTCCCCAATCTCACTCAAACACTACACCTACTCACAATATATCATGATGTGTTTATGAGCAGTGAACAATGTTGTTATTGAATCAAGCTAAAACTTATGCTGGATCATAGAGGAGCTCCATACAAATCCCTACGTATATATTTTGTGAATTATAGTGGAGAATGGGATTGGTTTCAAAATTTTGAAGCCATTTATCATACTCGGTTTTGTTATCTGAAACAAGAAAAAGAATGTCGTTCTCGTGTTTATATTTATATAGAAGAAGAGATAAAGTTAAGAACGGTGTTGTTTCAAATGTACAGTGACTTATGATTAAAAATCTTAGGTCTGCGTTAGGCTAGAGTTCATGTCGACTTGGAGCTGTATTTTCAAAGTTTATTTTGATTAGATAAGCATAGGTCGGCACGAATTGATAGCGTCTGAAAGGAAGGAAGACAACTAAGAAAAATATATTTTTAACATTTTAAAATTTTAGTGTAACGCATTACATAAAAATAAAAATACCATTATGTTGAGCAATGTGCTAAGATCCCAAAAATATAATAAAATAGACTAGTTAACTTATTCTATGAAGTTCCAAAAATGTTGATATAGGGTGTGTAATACTTCAAATAAAAAGTTGCTTATTTTCCAAATTGAAAATTACAGTTAAATTATAGCTAAGTTTTGAAAATCTAATTATATTATAATTAATACATTCAACGGCGTTTAATAATTGAATTTATAATCAATTCTAAACTGAATTTAGTTGATTTAATTATCCAATCTGCACAATATTACCAATTCAGCTATTTCTGACTATTTTGGAAATTAAATTTATTATTTCACTATTTAAAATATTTAAATTTTCAAAATATTTGAATTCAAAACCATTTAAATTATCAACTCAATATATTAAAATAATTAAATAAATCAATTATTAAATTGCTAAAATTCCGGGACGTTACATGTATTATATGCAAAAGTAAAAAAAAAAGGAATATTGGGTATTTTTGTAAGAAAATAACGATGTAAGTTAAGCGTTTTTAAATGTATAAACAGAATACGCATTTTAGTAATTCGGACTCTAAAATACATTAAATATAACTGCTTTTTAAAGTGCATATGCACACAATGGAAATAGTATACGTTAAATATTCCGTTATATGCCATGTTACAACAATTTGAGTACTTACTTGACGTTAAAGTTGGCATATTGAATACTTAGTGATTTGGATATACATCTGATCAACGTATGTGTTAAATCCTATATGTACTAGATAGATATAAGGTCACACTTTAGTCACTTAAAAATTATTCTGGTGATGACTACAGCATTATCGAAATTCGTTTTCAAGTTTCAAAAGTGAGATAGATATATATTATCAATCGAGACATCAAATGAATACTTAAAACTATTATGAAATGTTTGAAAATGTCTTAACCTTATATTTGAACAAGTTTTGAAAAAATATATATAAGTAAGATGATAAATGTAAACCACCTAGATTTAATATGCTAAATTATTTAATTACTATTTCTCTGCCTCGTTCCTCTTCAGGGATAAATTTTCTTGAACAGGGGAGAGTGTAACGATTGACTATTTTTAATGATTTAAATTCCAATTCAAATCGAATTATTATTTTGAAAATATTCTATAATTTCTCGTAATGGGAATTTGGAATTTAAAATGCGTTCAGTGAGATGTAGCAGCTATGAAAATTTCATCGGCAAATTTGAATGTTTGTCGTTAGTTTAGTTTTAATTGCAAAGCTATGCATAATAGTTCAAATTTCAGCGGTTATAAAATTTCTTTGAGACCGATTCGGGCAAACATGAAAGATACTCTATTCGTTGTCACGAATCCAATGGCGCAACCCGATTCGCGAAAATCGGAAGTTTCGAGCTCCATAAAAATATTTTTCGATGAGAAATTTGCATAGACAAAAATCTTTCTGAAACCAAAATGTCCCAACATGAAAAAGTTTTACTTCCTCATTCTATTCTATAATCTGCAATTCGTTTTGCGAAAATCAGATATTTTGATCTCCGTTTAATTGTTTTTCCATGCGATTTTTCGTTTAAAGTGGTATGTAATACGTTTTTGAACAGAGCATCGTGACACAGCAAACTGTATACTATTGCATCCGTCTAATAGCATTGATTATCGCACTATTTTCATTTGTCGATTTTGGTACTCAGTTCGCGATGAATTCACGAAAAGGCTTGTGAAGTTCATTTAAAACAAAGACATCTGGGTTTGAATGTGTCCATATTCGGATTCAGCATATTTTTCTATCTATTTTGGATCTGCAAATCCACTCTGTAACGTTCGCATGGCACTAGAGAAAAGATAATAATGCGAATAGTCACTTATGTTTATAATATATAAATCCATGCACGCGTTCTTAAATTCCTCAACGCTTCCTTGCCTTCACGTTTCCAAAGCCAATTTATTTCAAAAGCCTCCATTTCAAACCGTTCATGTCTTACATTTCCAATGCATTACTACTTAGGGTGTGTTCTTTGCAAGCGGAAGCGGAGAATTTAAGCGGAGAATTTGAGCGGAGTATTATAGCGGAGAATAGTAGTTAGCGGAGAATGTGTTCTTTGCGTTAAGCGGAGAATTTTAGCGGAGCATTTAAGCGGAGTATTTTATTTTTATTTCGGAATTTAATTATTAAATGATTAAAACTTAACAATATGATTAATGCAAAATAACACATTTAACCATACATAACAGTTCAGTACATAATAATATTTCATACTAGTTCACTACATAATAATAGACACATGCGAGCAACTATCTAATAATAACATAAAAACGTACAACAAACTACTACTGTCTGCGGAATACAGAAAGATGATAAGACATGAACCCCAACAAATCCAAATCAGACAAGGTCTCAACCACCTCCACAATAGACCTGTCGCGACGAAAAATCTCAACGATCTCCCACCGGCTTACATCAATTATGGGCGACAGAAGGACAAAGCATTTCTCGACTGCCGCGGCGAAACGGTCTGTCTGTACGAAGACCGGTTCGGGAGGAGCGGGTTCGGAAGGAGCTACCCTACTGGATGTGGTGTGCGCCGACTGCCTCCGTGCAAACTGAACCGGCGGTGGACTATTTGAACCGGCCTCTATCGCAGGGCGGATCTCATAACTGCAAGTTCCTGCGCCAATGCAGCCCCTAAAAAGCTGGTCCTGCTCACGAAACTTCAGAGGTGGTTGTCTCCTAAACTTCTGATACAAGCGTGCAGGCCCATTCCACCAGTCGTCTGATCCATCCAAGCGGTCCTGCACAACATCCCAATAACCGCCAGGTATTTGTAAAAGCGCATTCCATGCTGTCCAAACCCTCTTCAGATTGTCCCATTTGTTTTTTATTTGTATCTGCGTATATTCGTCTTCAAACATGTAACAACCCGTATTTCGATAACATGTTAAAACGAGAATCAAGGCAGAATTTCATTTTTAAATTCTGAATCAAGTAAAACGGGTTATGCCATTGCATTCGTCTCGGAAAAATACGCGAAATAGAGTCTGAGTTTTCGAGAATCGGAGTCCGTATGACCAAGTTATGGTCCGATGAAGTTTTCAGAAAATTCAAGTTCAAAAACGAGTTATAATTTCGAAAATTAGGGGTGGAAGGCTAGGCGGGAAAAATTCCCGCCAGGCACCCCAAGTCGACAGCCCTGTCGACTTGGGAGTCGACATGGCTTGACCCAAGTCGACAGCCCTGTCGACTTGGGGGTCGACTTATGGTGGCCGGGCAGTTTTGCCTGGTGCACCTATTTTCTGTCTTGGCTAGGTTTTTGGGCCTGGTTTGAAATCTGATGGTTCAGGTTGATCCTAGGGTTAATCTAAGGGTCCTAACTAATCCTAATCTCTATAAATAAGCCCCTAACCCTCTCCTAAATCCTCATTATTCATTCATGCAACTAAACTATGGCAAAATTGCTCCTCTCATGGCCTCCACTCAAAATCCTAGCCTCCACTTCATTTCTATGAGAGGTTTCATGATCATGTGAGTGTTAGAGAGTCCCTATGTTAGTATGAGAGCTTCTCAAGTTGATTTCAAGGCTAAAGCTTTGACCTTTGTTCATCAAGATGGTTTTTTTTTTATTGATTTGGAGCTTTCATCTTTGGGTTTTTGAATGATGGCATGCATAGGCTTTGTCTCAATCTTTAATTTAATCGATTTGTGCCTTCATAGCAAGGTAAGCCCTTTCCCTACTCTTAGATATTAACTATGAAGTTAAATGTTCATGTTGCAAGTTTGGGTTTGATCATTGAGTATGATACATGCTATCATGTCATGCAAGTTTATGAAGTCATTATCTTGATCTTGTGGGCTAAAAGCTACAACCTTTATGTTGAAATGTTGCATTATGCAACATGAGAACCCTCATAACCTTTATGTCAACTTGCATATGAAGTCATAACCCTTATATGATGATATATGCGAGTTACTAGTCATCATTCCATGTCTTTTGTCACCATGATTTGCTTATGTGCCAAGTTTGGGTTTATGCATGCTTTTGAGGCTTAAGAATGTAACATGCAAGTTAATGAACACATTTGTGCCTCATTCGCCACCATGATTAACTTGTGGCTTAATATCCATTTTTGTCATGCCTTTGCCAAGTCTCTTCTTTTAATCCATTACGTTGTTGCGAACGTATATGCGAGTTTAAAAGCGTTGGGTTATGTTATGAGTAATTTCTAATGACATGAAAATACAACTTGAAAACATGACTTGAAATATAACATGGAAGTTGACATGTGAGTATGTTTGAAAATATGAAATTGGGAATTTACCTATTAAGTTAGGTCTACCCATACTATGGAATTGGGAATTTACCTATTAAGTTAGGTCTACCCATATTCTTAAAAACTTGAATATGAACATGACACTAGACTAAACATGAAAGTGACCAACTCGAGGTTGGGTTGAGTTTGCAACGTAAAGCTACCCGGAACCGACCGGCCTAACTAGTAGTTGCAAACAATAGGACCCAATGTGAGAAGTTGGTCATGTTGTGCTTGAACCCGAGGTTAGACCAAGTTGTGGTGTAAAGCTACCCGGAACCGACCGGCTTAACTAGTAACCACAACAAAGTATAATGTGAGAGGTTGAGGTGCATTAAGTAATTAATGCCACATGATAGGTTTAAGTTAATTTGATTAATGACTCTTAACCAAATATGACATGGACAAATGGGTTAAGTAATTTGATTAGGCTAATGATACTTAACAAAACATGACAAGGTTGGGTAGGTTAAGTAACTTGATTTGCCTAATGGCACTTAACCATTTTTATACGACTAGTGGACGGGGTTAAGTAAACCAACACTTAATCAATCCAACACGATAATTTGGTAAGGTTAAGTAAGTTTTCTTAATGACACTTAACCGGAAGATACAGTTAATGGATGGGGTTAAGATTAGACTCAACTAGTCTAAACATGGAAATCGGATGGGGTTAACTTAGCCTAGACTTAATTAATCCCGCTTGGCAGTTTAATGGGGTTAAGTTAAACACTTAACTAATCTAACATGATGATTTGGTATCGTTAAGTGACCTATACTTAACCAATCTAACTCGTTAATTTATTGAGGTTAAGTTAACCTATACTTAACCAATCTAACGTGAAAACATGATAAGGCTAAGTCACGAATCGGTTAAATACGCTTGACCGATTTGACTCAGTAATTTGATAGGGTCAAGTTAATATATACTTAACCAACTTGAGCATGGTTTGTAGGGTTAAGTCTTGAACTTGGATACTTAGCCAATTTTGACATGATTTGTAGACGGGTTAAGTCATGAACTTAAGTGACACTTAATCCATTATGTAAACCCTAGTTCTGAGGATTAGGTGGATAACCGTAGTTAACAAGGATAACGGGAATAAGGCTAAGTGGTAAACCTTATTTGAAGAATAACTAAGTAATGATTCATAGTCAAGGAAATTTAGACCAGTTCATAGATAGATGAGTAACCTGATACGGTAGGTCATCGTTTAAGTATACGAGTAGGAGCAAGTATCTGATTTAGATAAAGGCTCCAGCGAACTGGGTAACGAAGCAGCGACTTCAGGGAACGTGAGGATATTCTTGGTATCCCTCTGTGAGCTGCCAGGTGATCATACTAGACTCATGAGAGGTTAAGTTATGCATTAGAAGAACCAAGAGTATGCCTTGGTTGCTATACGAGCGACCTAAAGACGGGGATGGATAGGGGATAGTCGACGATACACGGTCGTACCCTAGATAGCATTTCGTCAGGCTACCTACCATCTTTGGTCAAGCGTGTACGTACGGAAAGGCAGAGAACACCCAAAAGACCATAATTGCTATCTAATTATGGTTGCGGTAAGGCTAGGATTGTGGGTTGGCCAGTAGTGTGTTCTCATACAGGATTTATCCTGTCTTGTCTTTCACTAGTTGAGGGAGTGGTCTCGTGGGACCATAGCCACGTATAGAAAAAAACAGACCTTAGCATCTGCATCGGCAGATAAATCGAAAGCTCCTGACCGAGTCATGTATTTCCTGATCTGCCCTGTGACAGGACTCGGATGGCACGATGTGATACATGTGCATACAGTCATGGAAAAACGATTCACGATGAATGCGTGGGAAAAAGGGCGCGGTTGACGGTTAGCGTAATTCCTAGTGGCCCTGGGTGGTTGAACCAAAACCGAGATACGAAAACCTGCAATAGGTAAGCATAAATCCCTAGTAGTCCTAGGTAGCATAAGTCCTAGTTGTACAAACGATGATTCATGTTGAAAGACCCTAGTTAGATATAGGGTGACAGTCCAAAACGATCTTAAGGATCATGGAACTATGTTAAAGTAGTATAGAATCTCATGGGAAAGCCCGTATGGTCTACGGCAGGGGACTGAACATTTGCATGGAATAAAACATATGAGTTGAGTAACCTATGTATGCGATATATTAGGTTGACATGGACCATTACACGACTTTTGAGTAAGGGTCATTCATGGCTAACACATGATACGGTGGGGAAACTAGTACGGTAGGTGCAGAGCTAAAAGACAGGATAGATACCATGGGATGTTATACGTGATAGATATCTTGGGGATATTATACTTGATAGGAACCTGACAATGGGATACCTTGTTTTATCTTGACATCGTAATTTATCATGACACCTTAGTTTATCTGAGTTCAGTAGTTCATCCTGTTATTTTGATTTAGCTTATTCATCTTGTCATCATGCTTATGTTCATCTCAGTTTCTCATGACAGTTAACTTTACTAGTTTTTATGCTGATAGTAGATAGGGCTTACTCAGCCTTTTTGACTGACCCGTTTTGTTTCGCCTCTTTTCTTCCGTTTCCCACCCAGGTTACAGGGAGGAAATACTGTTGTTTAGTTCGGACTTCTTCTGCTTGAAGGTCATCATGGATGGCTTGGACTTTTCTTGGCTATGGTTACTTTACTGTTTTTACTTGGGGAATAATTTATGAAAAAGTCTTTATGCTTCTTTACTATTGCAAGACAGGTTTTGATGTACTCTGATGTAAAAGGCCTTAGACCTTAATTATTAATGTTTATGAAAGTTCGATTTTACTTCCGCTGTTTTATATGTTCTATCTTGTGATATTTCTGTGCATGTTTACCAATAATACCTCTCTAAAGCTAGTGCATTCCTTTGCGAGTGACCCTAGCGGAGGCGGGGTGTTACACGTGGTATCAGAGCAGAAGGTTACCAGACTGGGCAAAAGTTTTTAAAGACCTTCTGAAAACTATTTGAAAATCGTTTACAAAGAAGCATTTTTTTAAGAAAATTTTCTTTTAAAAGAAAAAGGCTATTCCCCGAAGGCCATTAGCACTATCCTTGTTTCCTTAATTGAATCTCTTTTCCTTTCTTTCCTCCATCTGTAGTCACAATGGTTTTAACTGCGACTAGTCTTTTCTATCTACGAAAGTGCTTTCCATACGATGGAGGTGGTTCTCGAGAGACCAGTGGCCGCGTTATAAGAAAGGATAGTGAGAAAGAGGATAAAGGATACGAGCTTAAGGATGAGCAACTTGTTGGTATGGCTTAGTCCTCAAAGGAGGGAGAAAGATGAACAATGAAACCCATGACGAGAGAGTACCTTTGGCATGGTAAAACAGGGCGGATAGTTAAGTATTATGGGATAAGGACAAGATCATCGGGAGGGCAGTAGTATGCTCTCATTTCTAGGGTACCTCGGAAGGAGGATAACGATTTGTTAAAGGTTTAGCTTTTCTTCTCTATCATCCCGTTAGGACTTCGTTTTTCGTATCATTTAAGTCTGCTTCGATAGTTGAGTCTCTGCACCTTAAGTACTAGCGTAATAGAGAATCCCATTTTTGTCTCAAAGTCCTATTGGAGAATCAGTCCATTTATACATGACTTGTTTGGATTTGATAATGTCTATGCCAAGTGTTGAGTTTGGAAATAATGCTTATGTTTATAAGCTATGGATGGATTCTAGGGATGAAGTGGTTATCCAGTAGGGGGTGCCACTCTCGGCTTTGATAGGAGGGTAGTTAGACCTTTTGACTAGCCTTGGTAATACCCTCGAAGTATCGTGTAACCTTTTTGAGGTTCTGTCATGACTAGTTACTTAGAATCCCTTGATGCCTTTATTGGAAATTTGAAGCCCGATCGAGTGGTGTTCACCGATAAGACGGATGGTTTACTTCATTTATGTATGGGTTATAGAGATCACCCTAGTAAGTGCGCTTGATAACCTGGTTGACATCTGTTTACTTTCAAGAGAAAGTTCTTCTACATGGAATACCTTATAGTATATAAACGAGATCCAAGATTCACTAGTGAATTTTGGAAAGCTTGCATAAGATCATGAGTACGCAGTCATGTTTGCGCCAAGTATTCTAGGAAAAGGATAAGTGCAAGTGGAACGAGAGGCGACAAAGAAATGAGTTCCAGCTCATGTTATGGAAACAGGAAATAAGAAGCTGCGAAATCGCGAAGTTAAAAGACGGTCAAGGCACAATGGAATTAAGTTCGAGGAAATATGACTTTGATGGTCAAAGACTAGATACGCGCATGATATCTCTTTTTGGGAGTATGTCCTTGATCCCTGTTTTATGTAGAGCTTACTTGTAGGCTATCTTTTGTGGACATCTTCTTGGTCCTATTTTCTGTTACAAACCCCGTAAGGAGTTTGTCTTGTTTATCTTCTCGACCCTGTTTCAGGGAATCCTAGGTAGAACCCTATGGATGTAAACATGTATTTGAAACATGTTATGATTGATATGGTTGCAAGTGGTTGCTCGTGGATGCGCGAATACACATTAGATACTAGCTCGACTCGGTCACATTTCATATTGCATATGCACGAGTATTTATACTTGTTTATGGATGAAATCGAATGTATTACCATGCGGTTGTTGCATATGAATGAATGATTGTGCACGCATATAGTATATATATGACTAGGATTATTTGCATACATGTTGGATTCATGGCACTATACATATTTTGCATTAGAAAGATTATTCAGGCCTGATCATTAGCATTAGCTAAGGAACATGTACACACACGTTTTGCATATATTCATACAGCATTAGAAATCATCTAAGGACAATGGTTGCTTGTGGATGATGTTTTGAGTAGATGAATGATGGATGGTAGGATATGTTCTTCCTAACTTGGAGATTTCGGGGACGAAATCCTAAAAGGTGGGGAGAATGTAACAACCCGTATTTCGATAACATGTTAAAACGAGAATCAAGGCAGAATTTCATTTTTAAATTCTGAATCAAGTAAAACGGGCTATGCCATTGCGTTCGTCTCGGAAAAATACGGGAAATAGAGTCTGAGTTTTCGAGAATCGGAGTCCGTATGACCAAGTTATGCTCCGACGAAGTTTTCAGAAAATTCAAGTTCAAAAACGAGTTCTAATTTCGAAAATTAGGGGTGGAAGGCTAGGCAGGAAAAATTCCCGCCAGGCACCCCAAGTCGACAGCCCTGTCGACTTGGGAGTCGACATGGCTTGACCCAAGTCGACAGCCCTGTCGACTTGGGGGTCGACTTATGGTGGCCGGGCAGTTTTGCCTGGTGCACCTATTTTCTGTCTTGGCTAGGTTTTTGGGCCTGGTTTGAAATCTGATGGTTCAGGTTGATCCTAGGGTTAATCTAAGGGTCCTAACTAATCCTAATCTCTATAAATAAGCCCCTAACCCTCTCCTAAATCCTCATTATTCATTCATGCAACTAAACTATGGCAAAATTGCTCCTCTCATGGCCTCCACTCAAAATCCTAGCCTCCACTTCATTTCTATGAGAGGTTTCATGATCATGTGAGTGTTAGAGAGTCCCTATGTTAGTATGAGAGCTTCTCAAGTTGATTTCAAGGCTAAAGCTTTGACCTTTGTTCATCAAGATGGTTTTTTTTTATTGATTTGGAGCTTTCATCTTTGGGTTTTTGAATGATGGCATGCATAGGCTTTGTCTCAATCTTTAATTTAATCGATTTGTGCCTTCATAGCAAGGTAAGCCCTTTCCCTACTCTTAGATATTAACTATGAAGTTAAATGTTCATGTTGCAAGTTTGGGTTTGATCATTGAGTATGATACATGCTATCATGTCATGCAAGTTTATGAAGTCATTATCTTGATCTTGTGGGCTAAAAGCTACAACCTTTATGTTGAAATGTTGCATTATGCAACATGAGAACCCTCATAACCTTTATGTCAACTTGCATATGAAGTCATAACCCTTATATGATGATATATGCGAGTTACTAGTCATCATTCCATGTCTTTTGTCACCATGATTTGCTTATGTGCCAAGTTTGGGTTTATGCATGTTTTTTAGGCTTAAGAATGTAACATGCAAGTTAATGAACACATTTGTGCCTCATTCGCCACCATGATTAACTTGTGGCTTAATATCCATTTTTGTCATGCCTTTGCCAATTCTCTTCTTTTAATCCAATACGTTGTTACGAACGTATATGCGAGTTTAAAAGCGTTGGGTTATGTTATGAGTAATTTCTAATGACATGAAAATACAACTTGAAAACATGACTTGAAATATAACATGGAAGTTGACATGTGAGTATGTTTGAAAATATGAAATTGGGAATTTACCTATTAAGGTAGGTCTACCCATACTATGGAATTGGGAATTTACCTATTAAGTTAGGTCTACCCATATTCTTAAAAACTTGAATATGAACATGACACTAGACTAAACATGAAAGTGACCAACTCGAGGTTGGGTTGAGTTTGCAACGTAAAGCTACCCGGAACCGACCGGCCTAACTAGTAGTTGCAAACAATAGGACCCAATGTGAGAAGTTGGTCATGTTGTGCTTGAACCCGAGGTTAGACCAAGTTGTGGTGTAAAGCTACCCGGAACCGACCGGCTTAACCAGTAACCACAACAAAGTCTAATGTGAGAGGTTGAGGTGCATTAAGTAATTAATGCCACATGATAGGGTTAAGTTAATTTGATTAATGACTCTTAACCAAATATGACATGGACAAATGGGTTAAGTAATTTGATTAGGCTAATGATACTTAACAAAACATGACAAGGTTGGGTAGGTTAAGTAACTTGATTTGCCTAATGGCACTTAACCATTTTTATACGACTAGTGGACGGGGTTAAGTAAACCAACACTTAATCAATCCAACATGATAATTTGGTAAGGTTAAGTAAGTTTTCTTAATGACACTTAACCGAAAGATACAGTTAATGGATGGGGTTAAGATTAGACTCAACTAGTCTAAACATGGAAATCGGATGGGGTTAAGTTAGCCTAGACTTAATTAATCCCGCTTGGCAGTTTAATGGGGTTAAGTTAAACACTTAACTAATCTAACATGATGATTTGATGTGGTTAAGTGACCTATACATAACCAATCTAACTCGTTAATTTATTGAGGTTAAGTTAACCTATACTTAACCAATCTAACGTGAAAACATGATAAGGCTAAGTCACGAATCGCTTAAATACGCTTGACCGATTTGACTCAGTAATTTGATAGGGTCAAGTTAATATATACTTAACCAACTTGAGCATGGTTTGTAGGGTTAAGTCTTGAACTTGGATACTTAGCCAATTTTGACATGATTTGTAGACGGGTTAAGTCATGAACTTAAGTGACACTTAATCCATTATGTAAACCCTAGTTCTGAGGATTAGGTGGATAACCGTAGTTAACAAGGATAACGGGAATAAGGCTAAGTGGTAAACCTTATTTGAAGAATAACTAAGTAATGATTCTTAGTCAAGGAAATTTAGACCAGTTCATAGATAGATGAGTAACCTGATACGGTAGGTCATCGTTTAAGTATACGAGTAGGAGCAAGTATCTGATTTAGATAAAGGCTCCAGCGAACTGGGTAACGAAGCAGCGGCTTCAGGGAACGTGAGGATATTCTTGGTATCCCTCTGTGAGCTGCCAGGTGATCATACTAGGCTCATGAGAGGTTAAGGTCTGCATTAGAAGAACCAAGAGTATGCCTTGGTTGCTATACGAGCGACCTAAAGACGGGGATGGATAGGGGATAGTCGACGATACACGGTCGTACCCTAGATAGCATTTCGTCAGGCTACCTACCATCTTTGGTCAAGCGTGTACGTACGGAAAGGCAGAGAACACCCAAAAGACCATAATTGCTATCTAATTATGGTTGCGATAAGGCTAGGATTGTGGGTTGGCCAGTAGTGTGTTCTCATACAGGATTTATCCTATCTTGTCTTTCACTAGTTGAGGGAGTGGTCTCGTGGGACCATAGCCACGTATAGAATAAAACAGACCTTAGCATCTGCATCGGCAGATAAATCGAAAGCTCCCGACCGAGTCCTGTATTTCCTGATCTGCCCTGTGACAGGACTCGGATGGCACGATGTGATACATGTGCATACAGTCATGGAAAAACGATTCACGATGAATGCGTGGGAAAAAGGGCGTGGTTGACGGTTAGCGTAATTCCTAGTGGCCCTGGGTGGTTGAACCAAAACCGAGATACGAAAACGTGCAATAGGTAAGCATAAATCCCTAGTAGTCCTAGGTAGCATAAGTCCTAGTTGTACAAACGATGATTCATGTTGAAAGACCCTAGTTAGATATAGGGTGACAGTCCAAAACGATCTTAAGGATCATGGAACTATGTTAAAGTAGTATAGAATCTCATGGGAAAGCCCGTATGGTCTACGGCAGGGGACTGAACATTTGCATGGAATAAAACATACGAGTTGAGTAACCTATATATGCGATATATTAGGTTGACATGGTCCATTACACGACTTTTGAGTAAGGGTCATTCATGGCTAATACATGATACGGTGGGGAAACTAGTACGGTAGGTGCAGAGCTAAAAGACAGGATAGATACCATGGGATGTTATACGTGATAGATATCTTGGGGATATTATACTTGATAGGAACCTGACGATGGGATACCTTGTTTTATCTTGACATCGTAATTTATCATGA
The DNA here is from genome assembly GCA_030737875.1 of Allium sativum. Classification (NCBI taxonomy): domain Eukaryota; kingdom Viridiplantae; phylum Streptophyta; class Magnoliopsida; order Asparagales; family Amaryllidaceae; genus Allium; species Allium sativum. Next base: position 440,768,373 of record CM060925.1, on the reverse strand, counting down.
CACCTTAGTTTATCTGAGTTCAGTAGTTCATCCTGTTATTTTGATTTAGCTTATTCATCTTGTCATCATGCTTATGTTCATCTCAGTTTCTCATGATAGTTAACTTTACTAGTTTTTATGCTGATAGTAGATAGGGCTTACTCAGTCTTTTTGACTGACCCGTTTTGTTTCGCCTCTTTTCTTCCGTTTCCCCCCAGGTTACAGGGAGGAAATACTGTTGTTTAGTTCGGACTTCTTCTGCTTGAAGGTCATCATGGATGGCTTGGACTTTTCTTGGCTATGGCTACTTTACTGTTTTTACTTGGGGAATAATTTATGAAAAAGTCTTTATGCTTCTTTACTATTGCAAGACAGGTTTTGATGTACTCTGATGTAAAAGGCCTTAGACCTTAATTATTAATGTTTATGAAAGTTCGATTTTACTTCCGCTATTTTATATGTTCTGTCTTGTGATATTTCTGTGCATGTTTACCAATAATACCCCTCTAAAGCTAGTGCATTCTTTTGCGAGTGACCCTAGCGGAGGCGGGGTGTTACAAAACATCTCATTGAACTCAGCCTGCACTGCACCGATGAATCTGTTGGTTCCTCGAAGACCAATATTGTTGGGGCAAATATGTATAAAAGCCTCAGTGCGGTCCACTGGCCATAAAGCATTTGGGGCGTTGGAAGAGCCAGAAGCAGAAGCAGACGAATGTGCCATTAGACTGGAAAGCAGAAAAATATGAACAAAAAACAAAACGTAAAAATAAAAAATAAAAAAAGGTACCTTGGCAGAAGCAGAAAGGAGAAGAAGGAGGAAGAAGGTAGGAGAAGTGAGGAAAAAAAGGAAAGAGGAGGGGGGGTTATGAAGGCGTAGAGCTAACGGCTCAAAATTGAGCCGTTGGCTCAACGGTCCAAATAGGACCGTTGGCCAACGTCTCTGTTTGGACAGAAAGAACACCCTCTTAGTGAAAAAAGAAAACAAAAGGGTGCAGCTTCTTTTTCTCTTCACGTTTCAACCTAATCAAGCATTTTCCCACTTCGAAACTCCCCACCTCCCTCCTGTTCTTCTCTAAAAAAATGGTGCAGCAGCCCATCGTATCTTCTTTCTTTTACCCGCTTTACCCGTTCGCACTGTCCTCTTCTCACGCCGATGCCATGCGCCGCCATCCCAAACCCCTCCGACTCCAGTCGACTGTCACCGACCTCTCCGGCGCCCCTACAAGCTGCAACCCGTTGTCCCGTTGCCACCAACGCCCTGAAAAGCCATGCCTATCCCCTACACCTCCTCTCCAGCTCGCTTGAGAGCCACTGAGACCAGCCCATTCCCAACCAAAGCTGTCGCACTCCCTCTCCAGTCCGCCTCCAACCTCCACTTCGCCCCTCCTTGGCCTGTGTATGTGGGTTGTGAATTTGTGCGTGAGTTTGTGTTTGTATGTGTGTGTGTATGGGTGTTGCATGGCATGCGTGAATGAGTATTGTTTGGGCGACAGTTATGTGTGCGCTTTTGTTTTTGGTTGTTGCGAGGTGTTGAGTTTGTGCGTGCTGTGTTTGTGATATGTAGTGTGTGCGTGAGTGTGTGCCTTTGTCGTGTCGTGTTGGTTATATATATATATATATATATATATATATATATATATATGCAGGTTCAATGACACCTCAAATAGTGAGCACCCCATTTGCTCCCATGTAAACTAACTATTTACATTAGAATAAGTGAGTGAGAGGTTAGAGAATGAATGAAGGGATAAAGAAACGGGATATGTGGTGGATATCAAGGGGCATTTAGGGGTGCTGCATCATTTGGGGTGTCATTGAACGCTCGCATATATATATATATATATATATATATATATATATATATATATATATATATATATATATATATATATATATATGCAGGTTCAATGACACCCCAAATAGTGAGCACCCCTTTAGCCTACCATTTTTCTAGCACTCATTTCGCACTAACTCCCCTTCCACTAACTCTCTGACTTTTTTAATATAAATGAGAGGTGGGGGCTTTTGGAGTGCTCCATTTTCGGGGTGCCACGGAACGCTTGCCATATATATATATATATATATATATATATATATATATATATATATAGAGAGAGAGAGAGAGAGAGAGAGAGAGAGAGAGAGAAAGAGAGAGTGTTGTGTGTGGTGAATGTTTGTGTTGTATGCCTAGTGTATACTATATATGGTTAGGATAAAAAACACCCTCAAATAGTGCAGCACCCCTATAGCCTTCTGATTTCCACCATACATTCTAGTTTTATCTCTCTTCCCATTAACTCTCTTTCTCGCACTAACATGTTTTAATACTATTACCGTACAACGGTAGAAAAAACTGACCGTTAAGTTATATAATATTAAAAAAAGTCTTTGTTAATTCTTTTTAATTATGAATTTGATGAAAAACTAAATGCGTTGTTTGGAAAAAAGTGCAGTTATCGCTACTCTTAGTTAAACACATAATGATAATATGCACAGTAAAAATTTACTGAATTTTTAAAATAAAAAATATTTTTTTATAAACAATATCTTATAGCAGTGAACAATTAACTATTACATAAAGAAATAATACGTAGGGACATGCATATGGTATCATATAATAATAATATTACTTTTTTTTAAGAATAACAGATCTCTACATGTTAAATAAATACATCAAACACATGAAAATCTCCAAAAAATACAATCATATCAAATGGAAAATGATACCTACTTCGGACATAACTACTCTACAATCGAACAACAGTGGGTTTGTAGTTGAGCACGATAACATTGTCAAGTGCATTCAGGAACTCATTCGCAAATTGTACATGAGTTGGGTGTGCAATGTATTCTGCAATGCCTTCCATGCTCTCGAATGTTGACTCGGACACATGAGTGAATCCTTGATGCATGTTTTCTATGCTGACATCCTTTCCTCAGTGGAAAGCTTTCATAGGTCCAATCAGAGGAACGAGAGCATGTTTAAATGATATAATTTAGAAAAAATGTTATAAAAGAAATATTAACTAACCTTATAATGAAAAAACTCTTGAGCTAATAGAACAAGAATATTCATTGAAACTGGCTTTTTAATACAATATTACACTGCAAACTCATATGTAGCTACACAATTACATTCAAAAGCATACTTTAAACTCATGGATATAGGAGGAGTTTCAAAAACAAAAGCTAAAAACTTCCACAATTCCTCCAATCAAACTCATTAAACAATTAAATGCAGTATTCCCTTTAGCTACACATGAAACCAAACGAAATATTGGTTGTCTCAACTACCAATAGTACCCTACAGAATGAGTGTGTATGATCATTAACAGCATATAAGTCTTCGTGCATTTTCCTTGTATACAATAGAAAAAAATAACATGTCAAAGATAAATGTCATTGTCTTTCATAGCCAGATCAAATTTCTAATAGTAAACAATATCTTTGATAACAAGCTAACATGATATTGTTTACATGAGCATACCTCATACTCATAAAAAACACAGTGCATATTGCTGACAAAATTAATGTCAGCGGATGTTGTTAAACAAAATAAAAGATAACATATTTTCATCAAATAAATACTTTCACTAGATTTTGATCAGCTAGAATTTCTTTTGAAAGCAAAAACTGTGTGATCTTCTAAAAAGAAGAGAGCACACATACATAAATAATGTCAGCTAGAATTTTGAAAACTGAACTGGAACAAGAATGGCAATATTTGTACTGCTATGGTGATTTAAGTGAATTGTAGAACTATTTTGAAGTTTTGAACAGAAATCAAAACTCAAAATATGAAAATTGTTGGAATTATAATTTAATATGTGTTCTTCTGCTAAAATACTCATGGATTTAATGTAATTGCATGATCGCAATTCTCCTTCATCATCACATATATTAATTCTTGAATGTACCCTTTATAAAAAAAACTGAATCATCTACCTAATAAATGTAAAATTCAATGCATTTAAATGGACAGACCTTACTTCTGAAACCGGTAAGAAAAGTAATGGATATATGAATGATACTTTATTAATTGTCAACGTAAATGAATCAAAATAACATGTAAGATTGAAATTGAGATTTTATTAATTGAAAATGTAGTAAACGAAAGCTTCTTATCCAAAGCCATCAGTCCTCCAAATTTAGGACTTCTGCTAATTTCAGGTACATCCATTCTAATTTCGTATTATTTTTCAGCATCAGGCCACTTGGCTTCTGAGCATAACCTGATCTAATACATCTACCTATAAACGACCTTTGATATTTATAAAGGATATTTTGGAGAATAGTTTGTACAATATTGTTGATAGCGTAACATATGGCATTGCCATCAATCATGTGCAAGAATTGTTGACAGATAAAAAATTAAATTAGTAGCAAACAAGTCATGTACTTTAAAGTCTAGACAAACTGAGATGCTACTCACCATAAACAATTTATATATTCTCTAGAACGAGGAACTGTGATTAATCCTAAAATCCTCAACAAACCGACCAGCAATTCTTATATGTTCAGCATTACTCCTAAAATCCTCAGGAGTTATCACCAAAATGCCGTGTATAATGAATTTAACTGCAACATTTATTATATGTTCAACTTCTAATGAATTAACTGCAGCCATTCCATTGTTTGCCACCAAAATGCTGTGTATAAGTGATATAGTTGTCCCGATACAACATACCAAAGGACCAAAATATAAATAAATAAGCAACGAATTCGACAAAAAAGATAATGAAATGAACCATAATCAAATTTTCAAAGTATTTAAACAAAGACAGTGTAAAATGTAAACAATCAAAATAAGCAGTGTTTAGCCAATTATTCAAACAAAATATTTACACGATCAAATTCATCCGTTGTTCAAAATATCTACTATCTATCTAACATCAAAATTGCTAAAAATAAGACAACCAAATTGTCGTGAAAATCAGATTTTGTTGAAAACATAATTTAATCTTTCATACTATCAGAAGATGAATGAGAGTAATACTTGGTCAAGACCACAAGAGAACCTTCTGATAGCTACAAACGAGAAAAAAATGATTGTAAACAAATAACAATTTTTCATGCAAATTGCAACTTATATAAGTTCGAGAGCGCACTTACATAAGTTACAACGTAGATAATTTCGTGAAACTGAAGTTAAATTTAAGCAAACTCTCAATATCTACAAAATTAGAAATCAATTTTAACTGAAGACAAACATCATTCAGTGTTCGAGATTCCAAGACTTTTTTTTTTTGAAAATTGGAGAAATTGATGAAAAATATCCACTTTGTTTTGGTCTGCTTCAACTCTGGTCACTAGAGCATGATAATTACATATTCACATTTATCTATTGTTCACTCTAAAGCAGTTGAATGTAAAAAAAAAATGCCTGAACGTAACAGCAAAAATGATTAATGTTTTGTCTTAAGTATTATGGCATGCTAATCTTCTATCTTAAACATATCATATGATCCAATTTTTTTTTTTTTTTTTACTGAATATCGTGACTACACTACAATATCATTTACATTTTCGCACAGGACCAGGTTCCATGTTCTGAATTTCAGATTTTAAGAGAAATAGCATATGAAGAGAAAAATGAGAAACCTAAAAAAGATTGGGAGAGATCAGACTGACCTGTAAAGGGTCCACTGAAAATTAAAAAATCCAGGACGTAAAAATTAAATCCATCATCAATAAAGCCCTTCAAGACCACATGGCACATTGTTACAGGCATTTTAATGAGGAATAACCTTCATTTCTAATCAAGACAAATAATTTTTATTGACGGAAAACTAATTTTTACATACCTACTGATGATCATCGGCTACGGGGACGCTTGATGATGAAGATGTCTTATGTAGATATTTGAGATTCGTATGAAGAGAAATTATGAAACCAAGTGAAGGAGATTTGGGAAAAAAAGCAACCCAGATTTATTTGGGCTTTGTATTTGGGTGTTATAGCGATCTATAGAGTCGGAGAAGAAGTGGTATACGCGAGGACAAACAATAGGCATCGTAATCGCTCAAAACCCTAACGGTATATGCGAGGAGAAAACAATTGCGAAGAATAAGGAAGGCGACGAAGGAGGAACAGCGGACGTAAAAAATTGCTCCATGTAAAATTAAATAATTTGTATTTGGCTCTCTTACAGCAGGGAAACCTCCCAAACGGTTGGTTTGATAAATGAGGGCTATTATTTGAGTGCATTTGCGGTGCCACAAAAGAGGGGTTCTATATAACCCCTACCTCATATATATATATATATATATATATATATATGTATATATATATGTATGTATAGTTCGTTGCGTGGTGTGCGTTGATTTTTAAATATATATATTATAGTTTATTGTGTGTATATATATAATATTTTTGTAAAAGATAGGTTGTGGTGAGTTGAGTTGGTGTTAAGTTCGAAAAATGTCCCAAAAACCCAATAGCCGTATTGACCCGTTGAGAAATTCTCTAACCTCCCGTATAAAAATAAATTATTGAGTTGATTATCGAGTTGAATCCATTCTGAGTCATGCCTGCATGTCGTCATTTCATTTTGAATCCATTCTGAGTCATGCCTGCATGTCGTCATTTCATTTTGTGTCCATCTGTTTGTCGTCTCTATTCTATGCCATGAAAGTTGAGTTATCTCACACTTGACTAACATTGTTTCATGGATGTTATATTCATCACAAATGAATTGTTGTGAAATGCGTAGGACTACTAGTAAAAGTCACTTTGTATGATATATACACTTTCCATATATAGCATGATATATATGACACGTAGATGCACGAGTGATATATGATTTGTGATGTGATGGTATTGATGCTATGTGATGATTTATATATGTTGATGATTTCCATAGTTTTTGGAAAATCACTATGAGCAGAAATGATACTTACCCGATCAGACATTAGATTAAGGAAAAATCGTTATTGGTTGAAATGATAAACCTGAGCAATTTTTACTGAATTTGGGATTGCGGGTTGAAATGATATACCCGTAAATTTTTAAATTGCAGATTGAAAATATAAATATTTGTATCACTTGACCATAGGGTAAAAAATTATAAACGGGCACCGTTGGTCATGTTTTCGAACTAAAGTAATTTGGAAATTTGATTTTAAATAATAACTTAAGATTATATACATTTATTTATTTAAAATTTAAAGATTTTAAAAACCTAAATTTTGTTTTAAATTATATGTTTTGAAAATGATTTTATAAGTAAATATGGATATAAATATATATATTTAAGATTTTTTACTTATAATTTTGTTTGTTTTAAAACTATATAGCTTAATAAAGATAACAATATAAGTATTTTAAACTTTAATTTATTATATTACAAAAAATAATTTTAAAAACCTATTTATAAATTATTATAAACTTATATATGTATATAAATCTATTTTTCAAAAATTAATTTTAATAATTTTTATAAACTTTAATAATAAACTTAAAGATATATAAGTTGAGATTTCGCGATTTAAATTTAAGGTTTAAGATTAAATTTAAATACTGATATTTGATAAAACATATGAACTCTTATTATGATACGAATTTGAATTGGAATGAACTTCATAAGAGATGAAATTTAATTGTGTAAATTGATTATTCAATTTGAATTTCTAAATTGAAGAAAATGAATATGAATTTTAAATTAATATGAAAATGAGTTCGATTATAAAGTGAATGTTAATTTTTAATACATAAATTGTTTATGTATGGATTTGACTATATAAATCTATTTTGATATAAATTAAAAAATAATAATAATATGAATTTATAAGAATGATTTTAATGATATGATTTGAATATATAAGTAATGATTTTGAATTGTACAATCTGAAATTTATAAGAAAATACGAATTGTTTGACTTGAAATTTATAAGATTTGATTTGAGTTATATAAATTGAATTTGAACCAAATGTTGGATTTTATGAATCGACTTAAAACGAATTCTTATAAAGGTGAAATTGGATAATTATTTGAACTTGGATTTTGACGAAAATATTTCGAACTAAAATAAAATCGAATTTAAATATTTTAGTATTGATTTATACTATATATTTTGAGACTTTAAGATGTAATTTTCTAACTCAGTTTGATTAAGGCGACTTATGTGAGTAGTTTTCAAAATTAAATACAATCGAAGTTAGATATTTAAATTTGATTTCAAATTTGAATATGAGATTTTGTATAAATAATTATAAAGTGATTTATAAAATAATGACCACGATGTGAAAATTATAAACGTTTGGTTGTTAAATAGACCGGGGTCGGCAATTGTCATACTCTCCGCTAATACCTAAAACCACTTTAACAACTATGTACATTGTAGAGATTTAGAACAAAGTAGGATGGTTTGGCGAACGATTCTAATACATGGTATTTACGTGACCTGACTGCCTTGAGTCAGCTTAATGTGACTAAAACTGGAGCTACGCCGAGATCAAGTGAGGTCATTCCTCCAATCGAGCATACTTCTTCAATGTCATTCTATTACTTTTGTGATGTGTTTGGTGGCCACCCTCCGATTTTATTATAAAAGTGTGTCTCAAGGTGGGTGGTAGTTGCTGCTATGCGTTACCACCAGTCCGGCTCTACAAATGGTGTATTCACCTGGCATTCCTCTCTTTCATTGTCGCATTCCTTATATGAGTCCATTACGATTTTGTTTTGTTCTATTTTATATGGAGTGCCCTATGATTGCCCTCCAAATGGTATAAGGATAATAATGGTAATCCTGCTTACGCTATTTTGATATTTTACTTTAATGATAGAAACTATTGGATATAGCATATATTACTATATAATACATAGTTTAATAGATCCTTAGAGGGTGAAGATCCCAAACATCCTTTAAGTTACTGATGCATTTCATTGGAAATTTCATTTGAGTTGATTTACTTCCATAATAATGTTAGTCCTGATCCGAGTTGTTTTGTTTAGCATTACTGCTTGGGTTAGATCGAGTATTACAGCCTTTGAGATTCACTCTTGGAGATTGGAGATTATTGGGGTTTTCCTTATCTTGTAACTGCCTATTCAGTTGTTATAGTCTTTAGCTATTCCTGTCGTTTCCCTTTCAGATAGTTACCATTTGTTTATGTACTAGTGATTGTTGTATTCGACTTCCACTGTATTGTTTATATAAACTTTGTTGTAAAATTTTATTTGGTAGCTTCATGAACTACTATTGTATTATTCATTTTCCGTTGGGGGGATATTATATTGCTTTGTGGCTATGTCTGTGATCTGCAATTCTGTGATTTACTCTATTTACTCTAGAAGATAATAACAATTTGTTGTTTTGAACGGTTCGAGTTTGTCATGTTTTGTCGATTCAGCGCAGTCAAAATGGCGAGTTGTCACAATTCGCCAAAATGCTATTTTCCATATTTAATTACTATTTTATTTTCAACCCAATTATTGATACAAATCCATATAATTTATTATTGTAAATAATTTTATGAAATAGATTTATAGTCAATATTACTTAATTAAAGGTATTTAAATAGATTATTAAAGACATTTAATTAATATTTAATTTAGCATTTCAAATCTTTAAATAACCACTAGATTAGAATTCAAATTATTAAATTTCAAAATTCAATTGTATAAATATTTAAAATTCAATAACGAAAATTTAAGATGGTTACAATTAATAGATAACATTTTTACCTACATAATACGTATAATGCATGTGAAGTATAAAGCATCGAATTTGGGTATTGTAGGTGGAGTACTCTATAGAAGAGGCTATGCAATCCCGTATTCTCAATGTGTAAGCACTGCCGAAGGAAAAGATTATCAGAGGAAGCACATGTAGAAATATGTAGAGATCATTCAAAAACCCATAAGCTAGCAAAAAAGATACTCAAATAAGCTTCCGTTGGCCCATACTAATCAAGTTGCATTAGAATATGTGAAGCGATGTGATATATGCCAATTTTATGCTTAGATTTTGAAAGTTCTACCCTATTAAGTTCACTTATATGGTTAGTCCACAGTCATTCGACATTTGAGGTGTTGACCTCATAAGCCATCTTCCGACTACAAGAGGCCGTGCAAGATTTTCCATAAAGCCATCGATTATTCATGAAATGGGGTTAAACCAAATCCCTAGCCACAATGATGACACGTCAAGTTGTTGGTTCCATCCTCAATAAGCAGTTGTGAGATATGATCTTCCATGCAAAATCATAATAGATAAAGGTATGTTATTTGAACCATACAATTGCATTATTAAAAGCATCTATTGAGTGGCGAAGTGCGTCTGTTTGACCTTATAAGGCCATTCTCGTCTCATTTGATAGAGACCCCACTTTAAAAAAAAGTAAGGACGAATGTGTCCCTTTTTAGTTATATTTTATTTTAATTCAGTCAACGTCATAGTGACTATACGTTGTCTTTTCGGGAACCACGCAGGGACATTGTGTAATGCTTAAAGATACCACGTAGTGGCTTTACGTGCTATTGTTAGGTATCACGCAGTTTCCTTGCGTGGTTCCCTAAAAGTCCATGTAGAGCCACTACAAGAAAGGATATTATTGAATTTCTTTTTCTTGATAAACGAGAGGTTACTCAGCAAAAAAATTGATTTCCTCATTCCTATTGAACCTTATGGGGCTACTCAACAATTAGCTGGGTTAAATTGGAATTTTCTTCATAAAGAAACTAAGGAATCTGACATCAGTGGACGTGCGAATAAGCTCCTAGACTATTATAAACCCATGTGCCTTTATTCTTCTTTTGGTACTTTCAGTCAAGGCTTTTTTACTTTCGATTGTATTTTTCTCTTCTAAGGTGGTGTTTAGTTTATATAGTGCATTGCATTTCGAGTTTTCAAAATTAACTACGAAAAGTAAGAATTGATGGATGATAGAGGGGATTAAAGAACATCGGAGGGGACAATGAAGGAACAACGAACGGATGAGTGTCTTCATTCTTTCATTATTCTCCAAAACATGGAAAACAAATAAAAGTTATTTTATATTTTGTGTTTTGAATTTTTTTCTAAAAAGATTGTTTTCAATAATACACATGTGTCGTTTGTATACTTATATGAACGAAAACCTAAAACTAAAAATGTTAAACTAAACGCTACTTAATACTTTCAGAGCTCGTCTTTGGAACTTTGAGTTGTTGGACTTTGGCTAAAAATCAATCCAACACGAGCCAAACAATTTAACATGCTAAAAGATTATACAAGATGAAAAGAAGTTAACTAAACATAACTCACTAGAATAACTAATTCAAATTCTCAGGGATTAATGGGAAATTTCGACTTTTATATCAATTTGGAGAAAACAGACTTTTTGTATTAACAATTCCCTTAATTACTAATAAATCATAAAGAAAACAAACTCTAACATATAACACAATGCCTAGAATTAAAATAGATTTCAAGTACATTATCAAAACTTGTAATTAGGTTCTAGTGATCGTAATTTCTACGGTATTTTCTTACATGACACATGTTTTAAAAAATAAGTTTCCAGGCCATGGTATATATACTGCGCCTTTTGTATTTATAACTTTTCAGATCGAATATCTTCTTTCTCCGTTCGACCTAAATTACATCTTCAGTGATTCTCTATCTCACTAAATCTAAATTTCTAATTAATTTTTTCGACGTAAATTGCATTGGTGATTTGAACACATATCTAGATTATATCTTCAGCAGCAAATATGAATATGGGTTTAGTTTGTATTATCAATTTCAGGTAATTTGTCATATTATTTAGTTTTGATTATCAATTCATTTCATCGGTTTAATTATATTTGTTTCCATTTGTGGTATTATATTTATTTTAGTTATTGAATGTTAATTTGTTTTTTTAGCAGACACACTATTTTGATTGCTTCGTCCAAAATATTTATCAGTTGATTGCTTTTTAATTTGGTTGTAGAAAGATGGATATTGCAAATGTTCAGAGGTACACAGAATAATAGTTTTTTATTTTTGCTGTTAATGGTTATTATTGTGTAATGATAAATTCTTTTATCTTTTTTATGTTTTTTAGGGTTCAATTGTTCTGGCCTATATTGATTTTAACAAAAACAACTTTTGTACTAGGCTTTCTTTAGATCATGTCATTTCTACTATGCAAAATAAGATATGTGAAGTTTGGGATCATCTTACTCCTCTATGCTTTGATATTTTTTTGTATTTGACATTCCAAAATAACATTTATTCAAATTGACAACGATGTTTCAGATTTTGTTGGTGATGATGGTATATTTTGTGTATTTGAATTTCATGTATGCTGCAGACAATTAAAAGCAGGATGTGATGTGTAAAGGCAACGCCATTTTATGTATTTAAATTTTGTTGATTAAAAAGATAAATTGCTTTATCATTATTTTTCAGTTTTTATTTTAGTTACTTTTATTTGATTATTTTATTTACATTTGAGGAATGTTAAGTTTTCTAATCAGATATATGTATACTTGTAATAATACTCTATGATATTTTTGTTTGTTTATATATGTTTTTGGTTGAAGGTAGATTTTTGTTTTAAAATGATAATTATTTTTATCATTTTAACTTATATTTTTTGAATAATTTTGTATATAAAAGTATTTTGTGTTTGAAGCATAATATGTAGTTTTTTTGTATAATGCGTTCTATAATATTTTTGTAATTAATTATTTTTTGCTTAACTTTTAATTTTGTTATTTGAAATGATAAATGATTTTATCTTTTTTGTAATGTTTTATTTAATGTATTTGAGATACTTTTTCCAATTTTATTTATATTAAGTTAATACTTTTGTTCATATATGTGTACTATAGACTGTTTATTTTTTTATTTCATTTCTATGATTGGTGACTGTTTTTTATTATTAGTTGTGGTTTTATAAAATGACAAACTAGTTTATCTTTTTTGTTCGGATTGCTTATCGAGGTTAGTTGTGAAACTTACTTCGTCTCAAGAGGAGGAACTTCAAACAAGTAGTAGATGACTTAGCAATGCAAGTTGTTGTATATCCTCAAAGTAAGTTATTTGGTCACTGAAGATGTCCCTGAAGAATTTGTAAAGAATGAGAGGAAGATTGAAATGAAAAAAGAAGATCTATTGTCTAAACCAAACCAGAGCAGATTAGGTCAAAAAACAAGAAAAGGCTAGATGAATTTGCACTACTCGAGCAACCATTTACTAAGAACGATAAGCTGATGGTTAAGTATTGTTTGAAATAAACAATAGCAACAAATGGATAGATCATAAAAGTCTCAAGGTTTGCTAGGTATAATCTTGGAGAAGGATTAAAGAAGAAAAGCTAGGATTTTGCAGCTGAGGTGACAGTCCAAACTGATGTAAAAGAAACAACTGCAATTACTTCAGTTCCATCTAAAGAAGAACCTGTTGTTGAGAAAGCGGTGTCAACAGTTGTTGTTCCAACTGCCTTGATCAAGAAACTAAGTGAAGAAACAGGTGCAAGCATGATGGACTGCAAGAATACGCTCATAGAGACAGGTGGTTACCTGGAGAAGGCATGAGTACTTCTAAGGAAAAAGGGTTTGTTATCTACTGATAAGAAATCATCATGCCTTGCTCCAAAAGATCGTATTGGTTCTCATATCCATGACTCCAAAATTAGTTGTCTCATTGAAAAAACTCTGAAACATATTTTGTTGCACATAATGAAAAGTTCAAGGAGTTGGTTGATGATCTTGCAATGCAAATTGTGGCATGCCCACAAGTTCTGCATGTTTCGGTTCAGGGCATACCAAAAGATTTTGTTGATAAAGAGAAGGACACAGAGATGGGAGAATATGATTTGCAGTCTAAACCAGAGAATATAAGGGAGAAAAAGTGGAAGGTAGGATGTAGAAGAGATTAAATGAACTTGCATTATTGGTGTGACGACACAGACTTCCTCGATCCCCGAAGAGACAGAGGAGCCCAGATTGTTTTGAGAACACGACGCATCAGAACAAAAAAATGAAAACATTTGTTTGTTATTACAACAATTTACATTAGAGTACCAGAATATAACAAAGTTCAGATAAATAATATACAACAGAAAAATAAATATCAGAGATTTAAATTACATTTAAATACATAAATGTAATATGCAGTGGAAAACATCAACTACCACAACTAAAATAAATACACGGATATAAAGCTTTTGGAATATAGCTCCAGCTGTAAACCAGGATGCTGCTAAATAGAAATATGCAAAACCAAAACAACTAGCTGCCCGTGCGGAATGGGCACCCAAAGTTTAGCTAGAAACAATAAACTCCAGGTCAGTCATGGGACTGGTGTGAGAACTAAAACAGTTATTAACTTTATTTTAAAGTTGGGAAAATGACAGGACCACGGCGCATGGAACGAAATGGGTTAAATCCCACGAGTACTCTGAAATAAAATAATTTGTAAACAACGCAATGCTTTTGAAAAAACGAAGCTATTATAAGACTCAGGTCCCATCACACAATGCAACACAAACTAGAGCATAGAGTTTTCCCTTATAATAGCCAAACATGCTTGATATGCTTTAAAACAAATCATTTTGATATTACTATAAGTGCATAATGTCAAAACAACTTCAAATATAAATGTATCAATCATAGACAACATAGGTACCATATATTTTATCGCCATACATAGGTTTACAACAAAAACCGAAAAGTCGCGGATTGGAAATTGGATTTCCATCATGAGTTGAGGCAAGGGATATTCCTCACCGGTTTCGAGACACTCTAGCAAATGCCTTAGGAATCACACTCTCGTGAGCCTTGGGATGCGGTAGGGCCAGTCCACACTTACTTTAGTGGATTAATTATTCCTAAACAATACGTTTCCCGGTCCTATCGGACCTCCAAAATGGCCAGTACGTCGACCAATTATATCCGAGGAGCCTTGCAGTCCATCATCCACATAAGTAAAAATGTTCGGGCTCCATACCATGAGACAACTTCTAGCTAGAAAGAAACGCAAGTTCTCCTTATGGCCACTATCCCGTTTTTGACTCATACCAGGGTGTGAGGCTTACGGATTAATGTTATACACAAAGCTATGCTAATTAAAGCCATGCTTTGATCACCATCCACAAGACTCTGCTTTCAACAATAAGCCTTGATCATTTGCATCTTAGCATGCCACATTGTCAATCCATACCGTACCGCTAATTTCCACCAATATATAACCTCTAAGCTCGTACGTCTCAGAGAAGGGTGTTAAGCAAGAAAATAAATTCTCCGCCACCAAACAGATATATATTTAGCAGAGATCAACGAATACATTATAAAGGAATACAATGTCAAACATACCATCCATTTACAAGTCCATTCTGGGTCTGAACGAAACTGGAGGCACCTTATTCCTTGTCCCATATGTCCAATATAGGAGAGTGGTCCTCGCATATCCGGTCGATCTCCAAGTACATTTGGACAATCACAACTTATTACCTTGTCTTGAGTGTACAGCCAAATCAAGACATCAGTAATCATCCAAATGATGTGAGGATCTCTGGTCTTCAACCACCGTCTTCATCGTCGACTTTTAGTCGTCGTATTAGCTATTCAGAGTGGGATAAATCCGGTCTTTCCGAATAACTCGCGCATTTTATAATCAGCAATCAAGTGCTATAAAAATACATCATACGCCTCATTCCAATTTAGAATATTTTGTTATTCAAGGGGAAAGGTTCCCATTAATTTTATCAAGGATAAGTTCTTTAAAACTTATTATTATTCTTCCTTTGGATATCAATCTCAAAAGATTTTATTTTATCCTTTAACAATTCTAAACCAAATTAAGGTTTATTTACTAGTCAGGATTATCGAGCCTTACGGAAGTAACCATTTATTTATTAATCCCAATCCCAACCTATTCACCCATGGAGAAAAACTGGTAGTGCTCCATGCCTAACACCCACGGTGTTATCGGTAAATTTTAATTACCATTTCACGTTCAAATCTAATTAAAGATTTAACTATCGCCTGGAGTAAAACTGGTGATACTCCATTCTTGATCATTTCATGAATTCGATAAATTTAATTATTCCGTTCTCATTTTTAATCTACTTAAAGAATCATTAAAACTCTAGTTCAGTTTTAATCTCAAAAATCATTACTTAATGATTATGCAAATTTTAGGAAATAAATCCTGTCTTTACTTGGATTAAAGAACAAATGTCTTTTAAAACATTATTCACGGTAAACCCAAAATCCTCTTCCATTAAAATGGAACTTTCACAGAATTCATAACAGTATATAATCGATATAAATTTCCGTATCAAATCAATACTATAAATGAAATAACGGCAAAACCTTTTGAATTCCATAAATAGTAACGACCTTCCTTTGCAGATGTTTATCTTGATTACAAAATTAAATTCCATTTAATTCCAATTTAATATATTAAATTGGAAAACTTTACTTTGGAAAATTCTATTAATCTTAATTATAAGATTATAAATTCCAGTTCATAACTTCACTGTTAATTCTATTTAAAACATTGTTCACGATAAACCCAAAATCAACTTTCATTTCAATTCCAATTAAATTAATTAATTGGCAAACTTCTCTAAATCTTAATTAAAAGATTTATTCTCAACTGGGTTTAAGAACAGTGCTATTGAAGACAGCATTCACAATAAACCCAAAATCTAATTTGGTATTAAATACAAGGCTTTGAAAAAAATCATATCAGCTTATATTCAATATCAAATTTTGAAACTAACAGATATCGTTTTGGGAATAACGATATATATATCTGCCAAATTTCTCAACAATATCCGTATAATCACGGAATCCAATATCGAAATAATCTAAAGATTATTTTCATTCAAATCCATTCCAATTTATACGTTGGAAAATTCTGGTTTTATTAAAACCACTCCAATTCTTTTCAGTTCTTATTTCAAGTTGTGAAACAACTTATTCTGATAAAAATATCTTTTATCTTTACAAACGTAGAATATTTCATCCTAAATCATTCCAAATCATTTATTACGATTTTACATAATTTGTTCATATTTTTAATAATTTTATTAAGGCCCTTAAAGTCGCTTCCCAATGTCGGCCACCGAACTACATCTGCAGCGACCTTTTTCCAAAACTAATTTGGACGTCTCTTAAAATCTAACTTTTAGATTTCAAATCTCTTATTATCATTCGAAATCTCTTTTCGATATGAACCCAACGGTTCTACTTTTAGGAGAATCTGATGGTCAGATCTCCCATTATGCCAATTCAAAGTTAATGGTTGAAATTCACGAACGGTCGCTGCGCGATATGTTCTATTCAAACCATTTAAATATATATAATATATTTCATCGATTTCCTTTTTAAAACGTATTTTATAACTTGTTTATAAATTCGTTTTATAATAATTTCAACTTCCTTTTCAATTTTAAATCAAAATTGAACAATCTATATTATTATAATATAAAAATATTAATATTTTCAACATATCAGATTTTGAAATCAAATCTTTTTTATATTCATTATAAAATAAATAAAGTCGACAGAAAATTTCGTTCGAGTAAAAATGGTGTATATCTACTTAATTCGGCTTCACATATTTCAATATTTTCGTGTCAATC
Organism: Allium sativum; assembly: GCA_030737875.1. Lineage (NCBI taxonomy): Eukaryota > Viridiplantae > Streptophyta > Magnoliopsida > Asparagales > Amaryllidaceae > Allium > Allium sativum. Next base: position 440,750,826 of record CM060925.1, on the reverse strand, counting down.
CAAAATCGGACATCAAAATCATATTTTGATTTTTTTCACTGAATATTATTTTAAAATATTGTTATTTCTGAATTGGAATCAGACACAATCAATTACCATATAATTTTATTTATATGGATTCCATACATCGCATGTATTCAAAAATTGTGATAAACAAAACATTAACATTCCATTCACAACCAGAGTGCAATCTACAATTGTATAAGCATAAAATAACTAAATAACGCTTATAACAGTCTGTCAATCAATCGGTTGACATATAATTAAATCTAAGGGAGATGTGAATTAACTATCATCTTCAGACCCATGTGGGGTTTTCAAAAAAGAATAATAAATTTAAATTCGTTACTGAATAATGAATTTAATCATAAATAGTTCAATTCGAGTTATTTTTCAAATTAACTAATTTTCATTGTTTAAATCTATAAATGGATAATTATATCCAATTTCAACTACCAAAAAGTAATATTAAATTATTTTTAATATGTTCAAAATCACAGTCACAACACAATATAGTCAATCAGATCATCCATGGGTTTTCAAACAACAGTGAAGTGAGCTAACAGGCACCGTACAACATTGTTGTGATAATTAGAACAGATAAAAATCAACATTGGCAATCGCTGCATTCAGTTATAAAATAAACAACTAAACAAATATTTTGAGTGAGAAAATTCTTACATTGGTTTCCACTCCGTCAATCTTTATCTGAAGATTTTATTTTTAAACTAAATTAAATGAACATCTAATTTAGCTAAAAAGTCAACCTACTCCGTTTCCGTTCTGGTCAGCTCCATGTTGTAGAGCTTGATGATACGAGTGCAACGAAACTGAAATCGTCGTATTTTGATCTCGTATGAATAAGTTACGGCCTTTAATATATTAATTACAAAAATTAATTAACTAAATATAATTAATTACTTAATTAAGGGCTTATACCTTCTTCCTAGTTCAAAACCGTCGACGTCGTTCAGTCGATTCATCGCCCCGAGAAAACCACCGTCGCACCCTCCTGGAGCCGCCGGAGCTCCATCGCCGGCCATCCCTTGAACCGTCGTTGCATTGCCATCCTCCACCCCCAGCCTCGCCATGTGCGGTGACCCCCATTCGCCAGAAAACGGCTCCAAAGCCTGTGCATTTGAGCGCAAAAATCAAGAAATTGGCCGCCACATAACCTGTCTCCACCGTTGAGCTTCTAGAGCTCGACGAGCTCTCCAATTTTCCTTCAATGAGTTTCTGAAATTATGGTGTGGGTTGGTCAGAAACCGAAGGAGAAGGAGGGACGATTTCACGCAACCATGAATGGCTGATGGCGGAAAAATTTAAGGGCTAGAATTTTGTGAACAAATGAATATATATATATATATATTATATTTTTAATATTATTTTAATTCCAAAAATTGAGATTTTGCATTCAGACTCCAAATCAAACCCAATGACTATCGCCCCTAGCTAAATACCCCCATTCTGGGCACAATAGGAAATGTTTTGTAAGCCAATTCTATAGTTTTGATCGGTTTGTCTCAAAATTAAAATGTAGATTAATATAACAATTAACACTGAATTTGAATGTACATTTTAATTTACCGGGGGCGCATACTGACTCCAAAAATTATGGAAATGTAAATCTAGCTATGTTTTGACGATATGGTCCTAACAAAACTAGTTTCGTCAAATTTGGAGATCATTTGAAAAAGGGCATTTTAACTAGCTTATTAAAATTAAACTGAAATTGAAAACGCCTTTAAATTTACTACGCTCACATATTAATTCCAAATGACTTGAAATTTTAAACCTGACAATAATTTGACATTTCGGATCCAACAAAATTGGTTTCATAAAAAACGGAGGTCGTTTGCAAAATGGCTATTTTAAGGGCTATATATTATTAAAATATATATAAATTCCATAGCAACTATTTTAAATTTTAAACTGGACATAACTTACAATTTATAAAGTGAAATCTCAATTACTTACATCCATTAGAAAATTACAGTTCAAAATATTCCATCGTTTCTTGTTTTATCCAATTCTGGTTAATATTGAATTCTGTGCATTCATTTGAAATTTGAAATTGAATTTTCAAACTATCACACCATTTCGAGTTCTTTTAATTAAATTTTAAATTTATATGTTCTAACTTCGATTTTAATAAATTTTAAATCATTAATTCTCAAAATAAATCTTTTTAAATTATTAAAATCCATTAAATCAATTAAATCAATTAAAAATAAAATTTTAAATTAGTTCCAAAATTACGATTTGTTACAATCTCCCCCACTTAAAATCTTGGGTGTGTTTTTTACAGGTCTCTATTAACTTTTTAAATTAGGTTCACATCTGGTCATAAACTTATTGTAAATTTAGTCCCTATTTTTCAAAAATTCAACAAAAAAAATAAAAAAATCACGTAAATTCGTAATTAATTACAACAATTAATCATGAAAAAATTCAGGTGAAAAAACATTAAAAACCACATCAAAATCAAGAATTACACAAAAAATAACGAAATGCAATAAAATGCATCGATAGATGCATATAATTCAATTAGTTGCATACATGTATGCATTTATTTCAATTTTGCTTCAAAACTGTAGTATAAATGCATACATATGTGCACATACTTTGAAAATATGCATCTTCTGATGCATTTATTTAAAAACTGCATACATACGTGCAGTCTGTTCACTTTTGCATATATTTTTTCATATATGCACACATATATGCAGTTATACAAAAAAGCTGCATATATGTAAGCAATTATTGAAGAGGCGTGCATAAATATGTGCATGTGTATTCAAATAGGTGCATACATGTATGCAACTATTTGCAATAGTTGCATACATATATGCAACTATTTATTTTTTCTTTGCTTGGACTTCTGGGATTATTTCCAGATTTTAGAATATTTTTTTAATCAGTACTGCATTTTTTTTGGGCAAAAAATGAAAAAGGCGGAATGTTTGAAAGCAGGAGGCGGAATGTTCGAAAAGTTTCAGGCGGCACATAAAAATAGGGGGCAGGTTTACAATTAAAACATGGGAGGGATGTGAGGTGTATTAAGTTTGAAAATAGGGATGTGTGCCTAATTTTCAATAAAATCTTTTCGTTCTCGAAAAGGAAGATAGAATTGAAGATTGTCTACTTAATCAACTCCACCTTCGCTTGACTTAAGTTCTTCAACTTTTCAGTTTCTAAGAACTTCTAATTTCTCGAATATTTGGCTAGTGCCTTAAATTTTTGAATTTTTTTGCCATAACCTCCTTTGTACGGGCTATCGATAAAACCACAGCTTGCCTCACAGGGCCCTCATCAATCAAAGAAAAAAGTAAAAGCTAAGCAGCTTGCCAATCGGCTCATAAAATCATCAAAAACCCAATAAATACAGTAAACATGTACCTGTTTGTCAGGCATACAATTTTATTACTCCTCTTAGCTTCCATGCTATGACCTGTTCAATATATATACATGTCTATATATGCAATTCTAATCAATTTTCAATTCAGTTCTACAATTGATTCGATTTGGCTTAATTTACCTTTCATTTTCATATTGGTTTTATTATTCCAATATTTTAATTAGTTAAACCAATAATCAAACATCACAACAAGCAATCAATTTATTGGTTAGCTTTTCAAATATATAACTTTTATATACTAAAAAACCAAATTTCAAGGCCAAATCACAAACAATAAACTCTAACTAGGTTTTGGTTCTCACACCAGTCAGTTGGAATCATATATATATATATATATATATATATATATATATATATATATACACACCACTTTTGAAACTCGAATATAAATACTGATGATAATGCATTAATCACCAGGATCATCTTTGGGCAACAGAGTGTGATTCTATATCTACCCAATATATTTGAGACTTCGTATATACGTTAATTACTCATGTATTCAAAATCTTCACACACGCGATAGTCCAAATTCAATATAAATTAAAATATTAAAATATTAAAATACGTATAATAAGAAATAATTCTGAAAACTAATTCATTTTTATAAATAATACTCCTCAAACTCATTGTAGAGTATTACTAATCCTATCTCTAACGAGTCATTCTTATAGGATATTACTAATCCTGTCTCTGATGAATTCTTTTGTTTGGTTCAAACGTGTCTTGTTCTCGAGCTTTGTAAACCAAAGCTCTGGTACCAACTGTGACGACCCAGACTTCCCCGATCCTCGAAGAGACGGAGGAGCTCAGATTGTTTTTAGAACACGATGCATCAAAACACAAACATGAGAACATTTCATTGCTATTACGACAATTTACCTTAGAGTACCAGAATATAACAGAGTTCAGATAAATAATATATAGTGGAAAAATAAATATCAAAGATTTAAATAACATTTAAATACATAAACGTAAGATGCAGCGGAAAACATCAACTACCACAACTGAAAGAAATACACGAATACAAAGCTTTCCGAATATAGCTCCAGCTGTAAACCAGGATCCTGCTAAATAGAAATCTACAAAACCAAAACTACTAGCTACCCGTGTGGAAAATATGAGCACCGTGAGTTTAGATAGAAACAATAAACTCCAGTCAGTGATAAGACTGGTGTGAGAACTAAAACAGTTATTGACTTTATTTTAAAGTTGGGTAAATCACGGGACCACGCCGTATGTCACGGAACGGGTTTCCTCCCATGAATACTCTGAAATAAAACAATTTGTAAACATGGCAATGCTTTTGGAAAAATGAAGCTATTATAAGACCGAGGTCCCATCAAACAATGCAACATAAACCAAAGGATAGAGTTTTCCCTTACAATAGCCAAACATGCTTGATACGCTTTAAAACAAATCATTTTGATATTATTATAAGTGCATAGTTTCAAAACAATTTCAAGTATAAATGTATCAATCATAGACGACATAGGTACCATATATTATGTCGTCATACATAGGTTTACAACTAAAACCGGAAAGTCACGTATTGGAAATTGGATTTCTATCATGAGTCGAGGCAAGGGATCTTCTTCACCAATTTCGAGACACTCTAGCAAATGCCTCACGAATCACGCTCTCGTAAGCCCTGGGATGCGGTAGGTCCGGCCCACACTTACTTTTGTGGATTAATTGTTCCTGAACATTACGTTTTCCGGTACCATCGAACCTCCAAAATAGTCAGTACATCGACCAATCAAATCCGAGGCGCCTCGCAATCCATCATCCACATAAGTAAAAATGTCTAGGCTCCATACCATGACACAAATTCTAGCTAGAAAGAAACGCAAGTTCTCCCTACGGTCACTATCTCGTTTTTGACTCATACCGGGGTGTGAGGCTCACGAATTAACGCTATACACAAAGCTATGATAATTAAAGCAGTACTTTGATCATCCTCCACAAGACTCTGCTTTTCAACAATAAGCCTTGATCATTTGCATCTCAACATGCCACATTATCAATCTATACTGTACCACTGATTTCCACCAATATATAACCTCTAAGCTCGTACATCTCAGTGAAGGGTGTTAAGCAAGAGAATAAATTCTCCGCCACCAAATATATATATATATATGTTTAGCAAAGATCAACGAATACAGTATAAAGGAATACAATGTCAAACATAATCCATTTACAAATTCGTTCTGGGTTTAAACGAAACGTAAGGCACCTTATTCCTCATTCCATATGTCCAATATAGGAGAAAGGTCCTCGCATATCCGGTCGATCTCCAAGTACGTCTGGACGATCACCACTTATTACCTTGTTTTGGGTGTAAAGCCCAATCAAGACATCAGTAATCATCCAAATGATGTGAAGATCTCCATTCTTCAACCACCGTCTTCATCGTCAACTTTTAGTCGCTGTATTAGTTATTCAGAATGGGATAAACCCGGTCTTTCCGAATAACTCGTGTATTTTATTATCAATAATCAAGTGCTATAAAAACACATCATACTCCTCATTCCAATTTGAATATTCTTTTATTCAAATATTCACATCTTAGGGGAAATGTTCCCATTAATTTTATTAAGGATAAGTTCTTTTAAACTTATTCTTTAATCTTCTTTTGGATATCAATTTCAAAATATTTTATTTTATCCTTTAACAATTCTAAACCAAATTAAGGTTTATTTACTAGTCGGGATTATCGAGCCTTACGGAAGTAACCATTTATTTATTAGTCTAAATCCCAACCTATTCATCCCATGGAGCAAAACTGGTAGTACTCCATACCTAACACCCATGGTATTATCGGTAAATTTTAATTACCATTTCACGTTCAAATCTAATTAAAGATTTAACTATCGCCTAGAGTAAAACTGGTGATACTCCATTCTTGATCATTTCATGAATTCGATAACTTTATTTATTCCATTCTCATTTTTACTCTACTTAAAAATTCATTAAAACTCTAGTTTAGTTTTAATCACAAAAATCATTACTTAATGATTATGCATATTTTAGGAAATAAATTTTGTCTTTACTAGGGTTAAAGAACAAACGTCATTTAAAACATTATTCACGATAAACCCAAAATCCTCTTCCACTAAAATGGAACTTTTCATGGAATTCATAATAGTATATAATCGATATAAATTTCTGTATCAAATCAATACTATAAATGGAATAACAGCAAAACCTTTTAAATTCCATAAATAGAAATGGTCTTCCTTTGCAGACGTTTATCTCGATTATTAAATTGAATTCCATTTTATTCCAATTTAGTATATTAAATTGGAAAACATTACTTTGGAAAATTCCATTAATCTTAATTCAAAGATTATAAATTCCAAATCATAACTTCACAGCTAATTGGGTTAAAATGTTATTTAAAACATTGTTCACGATAAACCCAAAATCAACTTTCATTTCAATTCCTGTTAAATTAATTAATTGGCAAACTTCTCTAAATCTTAATTAAAAGATTTATTCTCCACTGGGTTTAAGAACAGTGTTATTGAAGATACCATTCACAACAAACCCAAAATCTAATTTGATATTAAATACAAGGCTCTGAAAAAAAATCATATCAGCTTATATTCAATATCAAATTCTGAAACTAACAGATATCGTTTCGGGAATAACGATATTTATATCTTCCAAATTCCTCGACAATACCCATACAATCACGGAATCCAGTATCAAAATAATCCGAAGATTATTTTCATTCAAATCCATTACAATTTATACAATGGAAAATTCTGGTTTTATTAAAACCATTTCAATTCCTTTCAGTTCTTATTTCAAGTTGCGAAATAACTTATTCTGGTAAAAATATCTTTTATCTTTACAAACGTAGAATATTTCATCGTAAATCATTCCAAATCATTTATTATGATTTTACATAATTTGTTCATATTTTTAATAATTTTATTAAGGCCATTACAATTGGTTTCCAATGACGGCCACCGAACTACATCCACATCGACCTTTTTCCAAAACAGATTTGGACGTCCCTTAAAATCAAACCGTTAGATTTCAAATCTCTTATTATTCGAAAGCTCATTTCGATATGACCCCAACGGATCTGGTTTTAGGAGAATCCGACAGTTGGATCTCCCGTTATGCTAATTTAAAGTTAATGGTTGAAATTCGGGAACGGCCGCTGCGCGATACGTTCTATTCAAACCATTTAAATATATTTAATATATTTCATCGATTTCCTTTTTAAAACGTATTTTATAACTCGTATATAAATTCGTTTTATAACAATTTCAACTTCCTTTTCAATTTTAAATCAAAATTGAACAATCTATATTATTATAATATAAAAATAATAATATTTTCAACATATCAGATTTTAAAATCAAATATTTTCGATATTCATTATAAAATAAATAAAATCGACAGAAAATTCCGTTCGATTAAAAATGGCGTATATCTACTTAATTCGGCTTCACATATTTCAATATTTTCGTCTCCATTCAAAATCGGACATCAAAATCATATTTTGATTTTTTTCACTGAATATTTTTTTAAAACATTTGTTACTTATGAATTGGAATCAGACTCAATCAATTACCATAAAATTTTACTTATGTGGATTCTATACATCGCATGTATTCAAAAATAGTGATAAACAAAACATTAACATTCCATTCACAACCAGAGTGCCATTTACAACTGTATAAGCATTTAATAATTAAATAACGCTTATAACAGTCTGTCAATCAATCAGTTGACATATAAATAAATCCAAGGGAGATGTGAATTAATTATCATCCCCAGACCCGTGTGGGATTTTCTAATAATAATAAATTTAAATTCATTACTGAATAATGAATTTAATCATAAATAGTTCAATTCGATTTATTTTTCAAATTAACTAATTTTCACTGTTCAAATCTATAAATGGATATTTGTATCCAATTTCAACAACGACAAAATAACATTAAATTTTTTTAATATGTTCAAAATCACAATCACAACACACAGTCAATCAGATCATCCATGGATTTTCAAATAAAAGTGAAGTGAGCTAAGAGGCACCGTACAACATTTTTATGATAATTAGAACAAATAAAAATCAACACTGGCGATCACTACATTCAGTTATTAAATAAATAACTGTACAAATATTTTGAGTGAGAAAATTCTCACATTGGTTTCCACTCCACCAGTCTTATTTGAAGATTTTATTTTTAAACTAAATTAAACAAACGTTTAATTTAGCTAAAAATTCAACTTGCTCTATTTCCGTACTGGTCAGCTCCATGTTGTAGAGCTTGATGATATGAGTGCAACGCAACTAAAATCATCGAAACTTGATCTTGTATGAAAAAGTTACAACCTTTAATAAATTAATTACAAAAATTAAGTAACTAAATATAATTAACTAATTAATTAGGGGTTTATACCCTTCTTCCTCATTCAAAACCGTCGACGTAGTTCAACCCATTCATCGCCTCGAGAAAACCACCGCCGCACACTCCTGGAGCCGCCAGAGCTCCATTGTCGGCCACCCCTCGAACCGTCGTTGCGCCGCCGTCCTCCATCCCCCAGCCTCGCCACGCACGGTGGCCCCCATTCGCCAGAAAATGGCTCCAAAGTCGGCACCTTTTAGTGCAAAAATCGAGATATTAGCCGCCCCGTAACCCATCTTCACCGTTGAGCTTCTAGAGCTCAACGAGCTCTCCAATTTTCCTTCAATGAGTTTTCAAAATTATTGTGTGGATTGGTCAGAAATTGGAGGAGAACGAGGGACGATTTCGCGTGTCAACGAATGGATGATGGCAGAAAAAATTTAAGGGCTAGGGTTTTATGAGCAAATGAATATATATATATATATATATAATTTTTAATATTATTTTAATTTCAAAAAGTGAGAATTTGCATTCGAACTCCAAATCAAACCTAACGGCTGTCGCCCCTAGCTAAATACCCCCATTTCGGACACAATGGGATATGTTTCCAAAGCCAATTCTACTGTTTTGATCAGTTTTTATCAAAATTAAAATATTAATTAATATAACGGTCAACAATGAATTTGAACGTACATTTTAATTTACCGGAGCCACATACTGACTCTAAAAATAATGGCAATTGAAATCTAGCTATGTTTTGACGACATGGTCCTAACAAAACTAGTTTCATCGAATTTGGAGACCGTTTGAAAAATGGCCTTTTAACTAGCTTATTAAATTTAAACTGAAATTGAAAATGCGTTTAAATTTACTACACTCGCATATTAATTTCAAATGACTTGAAATTTTAAACCAGACAATAATTTGACATTCCAGGTCCAACAAAAGTGGTTTCATTGTATTATTAAAATATAAATAGATTCCATAACAACTATTTTAAATTTTAAACTGGACATAACTTACAATTTATAAAGTGAAATCTCAATTTCTTACACTCGTTAGAAAATTACAGTTCAAAATATTCCATCGTTTCTTGTTTTATCCAATTCTGTTTTATATTGAATTCTGTACATTCATTTGAAATTTAAAATCTAATTTTCAAACTACCGCGCCATTTCGAGTTCTTTTTAATTAAATTCATACGTTCTAACTTTGATTCAAATAAATTTTAAATCGTTAATTCTCAAAATAAATCTTTTTTAATTCTTAAAATCCATTAAATCAGTAAAAAATAAAATTTTAAATTGGTTCCAAAATTACTGGTTGTTACAATTGGAGCAGCCTTTCATAAAAGAAGATAAAATCTTGGTTAAGTATTTGGTGAAGCGGACTGTTGCTTCTCTTGGAGGGAACATTAGAGTTCGTAGATTTGTTCGCTTCACCCTTGTATAGCAAAATGACGATTGATCAACTGCACTAAGTTTTGGCTCAAGTTGGATGTTTAATGATTAGAAAGTTAAACCATATGGTCCTACTTTGTTTTTTATGCTTCTTTTTTAAATTTGTTCTAGGGGGAAACCGACCAGAGCCGTAAAATCCCCTAGTGCACCTAGCCAAGTCCGTGGGCACCACATAAGTGGCTTATCTTAGCGTATGTACATAGTAAACCAAGATTTAAACGTAGTTTTGTATGCTTTGTTTGTGTATGCTTCTTACTGTAATTTTGTAATATTATTTACTAGAACACACAATTTGGTAGTGAGTTATTGAAAAGCCTGAAAGATTCATATTGCAAAATGAAATATTGAGTGGGAAACAATTTAATAAAAGACAATGCAATTAAATATAAATTCCCAACATTATAATTTAGTTTAATGGTTACTTTGAGCAAAGGTCGACTGATCTCTCATGATGTAAAGTTGGGAATTCTGTTTTGGTCTACAGTTCGCTTTTTTCTATATGCAATTTTGTTCTTTTTTGATACAGAAAGGAAACAATGGCAGAACAATTTTGTTATTCTTGTGCTGAGTGCAATGGAAGTGGTTGGAATTTCCATTTTTTAATTATATTTCACTTCTTCAACCGTTCTTTTGTTACATGTGTTTTTCTTGCTGTCAGCATATTATTTTGCGAAGTGCTTTAAAGAGATAAATGTATTTATCTTCTTTCTGCACTTGTTGATATTGTTGACACTAACCGAAAATTGTAGATATTCTCTAATATCTTTCTGAGTAGTATAAACATGAAATGCTTCAGCCAATATTCATTCATTAATTCCTCCGCTCACAACTACAATTATTCTCATAAGATCCTAGTAAACAAAAATATACAATACAATACATAGCAAACAGATTAAAACTATGACTAAGATTGTTTCAGCAAATATATAATACAACATACAACAAAAATATATAATACAACATTATACAAAAATATAACGCATGACATTATTTCAGCAAATATTTTTCAGAACACGGTTGTCTCTAGACTTGCAGAATTGTTTCATCACAGATTACAATTTCAAATAAATTTCGTTTCAACAGTAGTAACACATAGCAATCTAGCAACAAATGTCTAATCAACGTAGTGGTTGCATCTATTGTATGACATATTTGGCTCCAAAATAAAAATATGAGAATATTTGAAAATTACATAAAAATTCTCAAATCTAACAACATAAAAATCCCTCCAATTACTTGAGTAATTGTCTAAGATTCTTTTCCAAATCTTCAATTTTGGCACATAAAATTTTTCCATTGTCCAATAGTATGGTTTGCCTTACAATATATCAATCACGAAATTTACTCTTAATTTGTCCATGTCTTCTTAAGAAATGCTAGCTATCAGAGGTATTCCTTGTGCAAATTCTCTCAAGTTCATGATCACATACATTTCAAACTAATATCTGTTGTAAAAAAAAGTAAAGTAAGACTTTTGTAAATGTGAATTCCTGATTCAAAATAAACACAATAATGCATAATTCATTTAAATGGAGATCATCGGAACAGAAGCACGTGCTATTTACAATGTTGGGCAAGCCAAAGGGCTCACAATGCATATAAATGAATGGAAACTATGCAACTATTTATATTAGAAGGCTTCAGGGTCATTCAATAAGAGGGTCCTCAAATAAGCTGAAAGTTTTAGCTTGTTGCAAACATTTTATAGCATATGAATTGGATAATTGTGCAGGGGTAATCGCTATGTTTTCAATGCTAAGATACATTTTTTGTTACATGAAGTGCTTTTCCTTTTTTTTCAAATTTATCTTAGAAAAAGGCTGCTTAAAATATTCAAGGTGGTTCAAAAAGCTATGGCTAATTGGTCAATGAAACAACAAAATGTGATGACTTTCATTGAGCGCTAAATTCATGTGAATATAACTTGACTTTAATATTCGTCTATGATTTTGGTTTTAGGTATGGGCACAAGATTTGGACGATTCATATCAACGTCCATGTAAAAGCTGCATAAAAAAAGGTGAAGTGCGCTTATGTGTTCATATAACAAAGTTAATGGAGTGCCTACATGTGTTGATGACAATTTCTTATCTAAAATTGTAATGCAAACTTGGATGTTTAATGGGTAATAATTTCATATAAAATTTATGAAATTATTGCAGTAAGTACACTGAAACATCATAATATATGTCACAAAGCTAGAATAACACTTGGAAAACATCATAATGTAAGTGCAGTTTTCATGAAAATAGAAAGATAATTCTATCAAAATGAATTAGCATAAAGTAGTATGTAGAAGCCATCAAACAATCCAAATTTTAGCTATAGCAATTTGAGGAGTAAATACCAAAAACCAAAAAATAGCAACACTTAGACATTAAGCAATAATACAAATACTAATCTGGCCACCATAAAATCACCGAAAAGCATATCTTTCAGCATATCCTTGTGGATGACAATCATATTGTTTTCGTCTTTTGAATTATAAGTCTTTTCAATGAAAAGAAAATAAACATATAATTTAACAATATATTTTCATTAATTTTTGGAAATGAAGTCTAATTTAACAATATACTTTCATTTACTTTTGGAAATGAAAACATATAATTAACAAGCACATAAATGTCGTAATGTGACTGAATGAAAACATGTGTTAGGAATGATTGTAGGAAAATTGTAAACAATCAATGAACAAGGGGTAGAAATGTCTGTAAACAAATTGTAACAACAGTGAACATAAACCTAAATATCTTATCAAAAAACAATTTGAAGTTAGTTTTGTTGAGATTTATGATACGCAAATCACAATTGTGGGCAACAAATTATCTATGTAGATCCATTTTTTATGGAGAGATTCATTGCTATATTTGTGGAATATTTGAAAGTGAAGGCAAGGATTATTGGTGCTTATCCAATAGATCTTTAACATATATGAAGATAACTTGGGTGTTAAGAACACTTGGATATGAAGCAATTCATGCTATTGAAGGCCTGGTTAACATCTTCATTAGGTGTGGAAAATTTGATGATTATTAAATAGAATCATTAGGGTTGGTGTCATTGTTCTTCATTGTCTTTCTCCTCAAATTGTTCAGCCATTAGAGATTCTCTACCTATTTCGCAGTAAGGTTATTGGTTCAAGTTATGCTTGTTTGTAACGATGGTTGGGATCGGTTGCAAACAATATTTTGGTGAATTAATAAAGAGGGTGGTTGGGTGGAATATCATGTGTTCGTATTTCCAATATTGTTTATGTTGTTATTTGTTTTTCAATCACATTCATATCCAAGTGATTCGGTGAAAAAGGTTCGCTTTGTTTTTGAGTGTTTTGTCAAACTTTCGATGCGCATAAAACCGCAACAAGTTTGTCTTACTACTTTTTCTGTAGAGAGAAATTGTAGAGAAAATTATTGAAATGAAAATGAAATGATTTGCAGAAAACTAGAGAATACTTTCGCTCTTTCTTTCTATGAAACTAAGTAACACATAATGAAACATTTTGTTATAGAATGGTTGTAAGAAAGGGAAAAGTTAAAACAAAGATTTAATTATTTTTGTACAAAGATATATAGATATTTAATTCATTAGAAGATTAATACCGCTAAAAGCTAAATTCATTTATCTTTCCAACACATGATAAATAATTTCATCATTTAAGAAAATTTGTAGTTATCTGAACATACTTTTACCTTCTCATCGTATCTTCCATAATAATTTAACAATATTTTCAGTAAAAAGCTAATCTGTATATCTCTTTGTATGAAAAAAAACATATACTGCGTAAAAAGATAATTGTATTTATCTTTTTGCCTACTTGTTTTCTAGTAAAGAATTCTAAAATGATAAATGCATAATAATTTTACAACCTTTATTTAAAACAAATATGTATATGTTTTTGTATAAAAGGAACATAAACTGTTCAAAAAGATAAAAGTATTTGTCTTTTAGTTTATTTATTTCGGAGTAGAAAAAAACTTAGTGTATATAAAATGGTAAACATAGTAAAACATGTACTCGATAATTGTTTAACAATATTTTTGGGTAAAAACTAAACTGTTTAAAAAGAGGTAAACTGTTTAAAAATCATATGCATATGTTTGTGTATAAAAGAAACGTAAACTGTTTAAAAAGATAAACCGTTTAAAAACTAAACTGTTTAAAAACAAATATGTATATGTTTTTGTATAAAAGAAACATAAACTATTTAAAAAGATATATGTATTTATCTTTTGGTTTATTTATTTCCTCATAGAAAAAACATAGTCTAATTAAAATGGTGTAACGACCTGCCTTTTTCCCACCTCAAGTTGGTAATTAGACCAGCTCAAGACATTCAAAATGACGGGTAGAGTGGCACGGTGGTTTGGTGCTCGAGGTGAAGCAAACAAACAAAGATTGGAGCGAAATTCAAGGAGGCGCTCGGAAGGAATCGTGGTGATAGGTTCGGAGGTCGGAGGGACATTTCTAGTCGGTGGTGACACACATAGGAGGCGGCAAAAAGGGTGGCAGCGGTTCCGAATTGATGTAGGGATTTGGAAAAAACACAATTCTCATGGGAATTTAAAATGAAAAAGGGAATAATTTGCTAAGAAGAAAAATGGGAACGGTGATTTAAGTTAGATTGGGAGATTTGTTTCGGCAGAAGCCATTTTCGATGGTTTTGTGGAAGAATAAATTTTGGCTAAGAAAATTATTAAGGGAAGGGTTGTTTTCGGTTGATAAAAGAAAAGAAGGGGTCGGTAATGAAAGGGGACACAATCATAAAATTTCTGCCCCAATTGAACATATGTCGAAAAACTATTTACCCAAGGTGAACAAATGGCAAAATATTTCAGCCAACAATGAAAAGTATAAACGAAATAAACAAACATATTTTTGAGTGTATACCATTTATTTACTATGTATACAAACACAATGCAATGTATTTATATATTTACCAATAAAAATCTTAAATTATTATTATTATTAAACCAAATTTAAATCTACATAAATTAAAATAAATCTCAAGTTAATTTAAAATCAAATTTATAGTTTCTCAAATAAAATAATTCAATTTATCCTAAACTACTAATATCTTAGAATTTAACAAAACAACTTAAATTTAAATATTAATTTTTTTAATTCACACTTATAAAATTAATTCAGAATTGAGTTAAAAATAAACTAGATTTCAAAATCATAATCAAATATCAAGTATAAACATAAATTTTCAAGACTAAATTAAAGTAACTCAAAAATTGTAAACACCGAAAATTCTAGTTCATTATAATCTCCCCCCTTAAGGCTTTTCGTCCTCGAAAAGGAGAGATTGTTAAAACCATACATATAAATAAAACAAAATATTTACCAATACTAAATTTAATTTAAATCAAAATAAACAATACGATTTTAAATCTTGAAAAATTCTTATAAATTAAACTCAACAAAATAATTATATTAAAACTAAATTCCAAATAATAAAATTGAAATCAAAGTATGAAATAATTATTTTCAACTTATCATCTAAATTAACCCTAGAGGGGGGATGAATAGGGTTTATTGCAGTTTTTCACCAAGTAATAAATAATACCAACACAGATAATAATCGAAGTAAATGTGGAAAAATAAATAACACATAGATATACCCAGCTTCGGCAACACTCTGCCCACTTCTGCAATCCCCGTGGTTTCTATTAGGAATTAAAACAACCTCTATGCTTACAATCCCGTGTAAACTCGCGACACTCGCTCCCAACTGTTCTAGCCCTACGCTCAAAACCTTGTAATGATCTCTATCTCCGAGATCATATTTCCCCGAATTACAAACCCGTAATTTGTCTCCCTAGTTTTATAAACAAACTAGAAAACCTTAAACACGATTTGGAAATTAAAAAACAAAAAAACTTAAAATAAATAATAAATTGAAACCCTAGTTTTAAATAAAATCCTTTTATTCCTTTACTAATTTTGTCGGCCTCTTTGTCTTGCTTCAAAAGTATTCGGTCCCCTTTTTAACCCTAATTTCTCCTTGTCTTCTGGAAATTAAAAATAGCGACGGTGATATAAATTAGGGTTTGATTCTCCTTAGATTAGAAGTCGTCACTCTCTATTCGTTGATGCTCTGAATTTCCAATAGCTGTCTTCATTTGGTTTGAGTGAAATACTTCGATTTGGATCCAAGCAATTTTGATTATCTAGTATGATTTTTCAATTCGAATTTCTTTTTATTTGTGCTCGAACTTGAAAGCCAAATTGCCAATGATGATACTGGTGTATAAATAGGATTTCAATCCGATATAATCTATGAATTCAATGTCAGAATTGGTCATGATATTTGCATGTATTTTGGGCTTGAAACTTTCGTTTATACTAGGGTTTTCTTTGATTTTGAACTTGAATGTATATTGCGTAAATCTTGGACTTTTGAAATCCACAGCTTGAATTTGATGAGTTTGAAATCTTCAAACTTTCTGGAATATTTGCGGGTGGCTTCCTAGACTTTAAATTGGTTCCTTGATTTCTGGAACTTCGATTAACATGATTTTGGGCTGATATTATCTTGAATAAACAACTTCATAAAAAATCTGATATGAATTGGTGCTACACTCATTCTTCTCTTCTATTTCTTATACTCTACTGTGTTGAGTTTAAACTGATACGAACAAATTCTAATGCTCGTCGTAGTAAACTATTTTCACTGCACCACTTGTGATATATTTGGGTTTTGCTCTGATTGACTTGTAAATGAATGCACTGCCTGTGTTGTTGATTGAACTGCTTGTTGTCTTGAACTTGACTTGGCTTGTATTTGTAGTCTTTCAACTTGCTTCAAGAATGATAAGAATACATACTATTCTTTGGTATTATTTGACTGCATATTTCATTGATAAGAACAGTTGCTAAAAAAATTGAACTGTTACTACACTTTGAATATTAATTTTTGTTGTGCTTCACTTGATATGATCATTGCTTTGTGTATTGATGACCAGTACTACCATGTTTAACATTTGCTGCACCATCCTTATATGCTTGTGCATCTGTATGAAATTCATGTATATATTGGTTCCTATACATCTTGTTGTCCACTTTTCTTTTTGTGCCTGGACTGTTTCAATGTTGCACTTGCTTTATGTATGCATATATGCACCTACTCTTCACGTGTTTTGATGTTGTCCCCACTACTGTTTCACTTGCACTCGGACCTATTTTTATATCATTGTGCATTTTCCATTTCCTTGCTCGTTGGACCCATGCTGCTCCATTGTCTTGACAGTTATTGATTCATGTGAATTTGATTGTACACTTGTGTACACTTAGCTACTTGTACTGGTCCATGTTCATGTGCATTGTGCTCAGTCCTTATCTTGGCAGACCTGAGTGAGATGAACTTGAATTTTAAAACTGGCTCGACCATGCTTGCTTTGGTTGTAGTATTTTGGCATTATTTGCTTGCTGGTTACACTTGAAATTCCGGAACCCTTTTGCTTGGCAGACCTGTTTGGTTGCATTTGTACTGAAAACTTGTGCACTCTACTTCGGCTCGAGCATATGCAGCCTTGTTTATGAAGATTTTGGCTATATCATGTTGCACTGTATTTGTGCTACGACATTGTTCATATGCCACTATGTATATACATACAATCTATGTGTGTGTGTGTGAGAGAGAGAGAGTATATCTTGGACTGAGGCATTGATTCTTGGGTACATGTCCATTCACGAAGTTTTGATAGTATTGCCCCTGCACTATATATATATATATATGTATGTATGTATATATGTATATATGTATATATATATATGTGTGCGTGTGTGTACATACAACTGTATGTGTATACATGTATCATGTATAGTGCACATGGAGAAAATATATATGTGAGCACTACAGACGACGTCTACCTTGTGGTATTTACAGTGAATCACTATGAATATCACAAGCTGTTTAGACACAGATGGACATATATATATATATATATATATATATATATATATATATATATATATATATATCAGACCGTCTAGGAAAATGATGAGAAACACACCAAAATTCTAAGGCAAATAAAATTTAAAATAAACTTATATTTGCTTGTATTTAATTCTATTTTTGTTTTAGTTTACTGTGTGTTTCTGTGACATGTATAGAGGCTGGACTAGATTGGGATGGACGCACGTGAAGACTCAGTGTCAGTGAATGTATATTTAACTGTGTATGAGTATGTGTATGTAATCAGAGTGATACAGAGTGATATGTAGTGAGGAAAAACTGTATATGAAATCGATTGTAGACATGATTGATTAAGATTGTACTATTATTTGTAATAAACAAATTGATTGAAACAAAAATATTTTTATGGTTCAATTCAATATATCTATTTCATTTGAATTTTTTCAATAGTACGATTTCATTATATATATATATATATATATATATATGTATATGTATATGTACACACACATATATATATATTCAAGTGAGTCATGTCAAAAATATCCAAACACATTTATGTGAATTATAAATAGTGGAGTCATGAATACGTACTATTTCAAATGCAGAAATATTTATAAAAAAAAATGTTTGAATATTCAATTCTGTATAATAGTATTCTATTCAAATAAATACTTATTTATGTATGTGCTGTGAAATATAGAATAGTACTGTTTACAAATGTTAGGACCTTAAGGCTACTCAGACACTAGAGATATAAACTATATCTATTCAAATTCAAATCAAAATAAATAATTAATAAAATAAAATGCAGTAAAGTAAATAACACCAAGATTTTTATACTGGTTCGGATTAACCAATCCTACATCCAGTCCTGCACTTCACCGTGCAGAATTTCACTATAATTGCTTGCTTTCCACGAGTGGCAAGAACACCTTTACAATCTTGATTTCAAGGGCTATAAGATACACCTTCTCCTTATCAACAAAAACAAACAATGGCAAGTAATCGTATCTTCAATACAGATTCTTGCAGAATTGGTACAATGATCCTATAGACCTCCAATGACAATATATCTTTGAATTCTTTGAGGAAAGAGGATTACATCAGAGAGAGAATGATATGAATTCAAGTACAACTCTCTGACATTGTGTGGATTGCAAATCAACGAAGAATAGGAGTGAAAGAGAGTGAATTTGCAAGAGTAATAGGATAGTTTTCAAGGAATTTTGTTGGGAATAAATGGAGAAGGAGTAGAAGAAAATGTGAATTTATTGTGTTAAAATTCGTTACAGAGGATTTTAAATAGTGTATGAAAGGATGGGTCTTTTGATGAAAGGGTGGAGGGAAATAACTACCCAAATTGAATTTGAAAATATGGAATAGCCATTATATGTCAACATACAAAAAAGAATATGTCGACATACTTGTGTTGCAAATATGCCAGCAACACTTATAAGTATTGCAAATTTTCTACACTTCAAATTTCCTAATATTAGTGGATTTTGGTGATTCGGTTGAGGTTATCTTCAAGTATAATTGCCATGAGATCTTTAACAAGATATTCTGAGGTTCAACCAACTCCTTATGACACGACCCAAACTTCCCCATGAAGGAAAACCCGGATTGAGTTGAGGACAAGCCACATCGGAACACAAACAGAAGAACATTACATTGCTTATTACAACAATTTCATCAGAATACACGAATATTACAGAGTATAAATGAATAAAAAACAACAGAAAATATCAGAGATTTAAATACATTACTGCAGCGGAAAATAATTCAAAACACAACTGAAAAGAATATACGGATACAGAGCTTTCCGAATATCATTCCAGCTGTAAACCAGGATCCTGTGAATATAAATCTACAAAACAAAAACTACTAGTTGCCCGTGTCGAAAATAAGGGTACCCTGAGTTTAGGATAAAACAATAAACTCCAGGTCAGTCATGTAACTGGTGTGAGAACTAAAACAGTTATTAATCTTTATTTTAAAGTTAGGTAAATCCAGGGACCACGCCGTATAACATGGAACGGGTTTCCTCCCAAGGATACCAGTGCATAAAACAACAGCGCAATGCTAAATAAAGAACAATGAAGCTATTATAAGACCCAGGTCCCATTACACAATGCAACACAAGCTGGAGGATAGGGTTTTTACCTTATAATAGCCAAGAATGCTTGGTACGTGAAATTTCATGTTTTATTATTACTATAAGTGTATAGTGTCAAAACAATTTCAATTATAAGTATCAATCATAGACGGCATAAGTGCCCCATACCACTATGTCGCCATATATAGGTTACACAATCAAAACTGCAAAGTCACGTATTGGAAGTTGGATTTCCATCTGTGAACCGAGGCAAGGGATCGTCCTCACCGCTTCGAGACTCTCTAGCCCGAGCCTCAAGCAAGCGCGCAGACAAGCCTTGGATCGTCAGGGCCGGTCCACCGATGTGGATTAAAATGCCTGAACACTGCGTTTCCCGCCCTTTGGGGCGTAAATAAGCCAAATGACTCCATCGGCTCCACATAGTCACCGATATATCTGAGGCTCCTCGCAATCCAACAACCACACAGGTGAAAATAATATAAATGTCATGGATGGTAGGTCACTGACACCACCCTAGCTAGAAAGAAACGCATGCCCTCCCTGATGTCCTCTCCTGTTTCTGGTTCACAACCGGGGTGTGAGGCTCGCGAATTAACGCTACACAAAGCTGTGTCACACAGGCGGTGCTTTGACCATCAACCACAAGACTCTGCTTTTCAACAGAAGCCTTGATTATTTGCATCTTAGCATGCCACACAGGAAAACCACTCCATGCAACCGATATCCATCAATCACACATAATGATATCCAATGTCAGCCACACAGTCCATTTACAAGTCCATTCTGGGTCTGAACGAAACCGGAGGAACCTTATTCCTCGCATATCCATCGATCTCCAAGTACGCCTGGACGATCACCAACTGATTCCCTCCTCTTGGGTGTACAGCCCAATCAAGATCATAAGTAATTATCCAAACGATGTGAAGACCTCTGGTCTTCGACCACCGTCTTCATCCTCGACACCTCGTTGAATCAGTTATTCAGAATGGGATAAACCCGGTCTTTCTGAATAACTCGCGTATATAATAAACAAGTGTTACACAAACACAACATACGCCTCATTCCAATTCAGAATATTCTTTTATTCAAATATTCTTATACTTTGGGAAAGGTTCCCATTAATTTTATCAAAGATAAATTCCTTAAATTTATTCTTTATTCTTCCTTTGAATATCAATTCAAACCAAATTATGGTTTATCCAAACTAGTCGGGATTAACGAACCTTACCGAAGTAATCGTTTGTTTTAATTTCCCAATCCCAACCTATTCATCCCATGAAGTAAAACTGGTAATACTTCGTATCTATCACCACGGTGTTATCGGTAAATTCAATTACCATTTCACGTTCAAATCTAATTAAAGATTTAACTATCGCCTGGAGCAAAACTGGTGATACTCCATTCTCGATCAATTCAATCTAATTAAAGATTCATTAAAACTCCACTTGGTTTTAATCTTCCCAAAAATCAATATTAATGATTGTTTAACTTGGGAAACCATATCCTGCCTATAATCGGGTTAAAGAACCAATGTCATTTAAAACACGGTTCACGATAAACCCGAAATCACATTCCATTCCATCAGCCTTTAACCGTAAATTAGCAAGTGAACAATTCCCTAAGTATTAACCCCAAAGGACGAAACCAACATCAGATCAATACCCAAGAAACCATTTAACTTAACTAATCTCCAGTTAGTTTCTGATTTTCTTAACTCCGTTGGGTCTAAGAACAGTATTATTAAAGATACCATTCACAACAACCCAAAATCACATTCCATTAATGATGGAATCTACATGGAAAGCAAATCGATATAAACTTCCATATTCGACTAATAATATAAATGGAATAACAGCAACGCCTTTTAAATTCCAGATTTTTTAGCAGTCTTCCTCCATAGAAATTCACTTTGATTATTACCAAATCGAATTCCATTCCATTCCAATTTATTTTATTAAATTGGAAAACTTTACTTTGGAAAATCACCTGTAAATCATTACAAAAGATTTATAAATTCCAAATCACATTTCACTGTAAATCGGGTTAAAGAACGAATGTCGTTAAAATACAGTTCACAACAAACCCAATTCACATCCCACTAATTATCGGGTTAAAGAACAAATGTTAATTAAAACACTGTTCATGATAAACCCAAATTCCATTTTATATTAAATACAAGGCTATGAATAGAAAATATATCGACTTATATTCAATATCAAATACTATAACCAACAAATATTGTATTGGAAATAAAGATATAAATATATCTTTCAAATTTCCATAACAATATCTGTATAATCACGAAATCCAACATCGAAATATTCCGAAGAGAATTTCGATTCAAATCTATTTCCAATCTATATATTGGAAATTCTGGTTATCTTTAAAACCCATTTAAATCCAATTTATTTATTTTTAAAAATATTGGATTATAATATCAGTTCAAAACTAGTTCGTTTCGATAAAAATTTATTTTTATCTTTTCAAATATGGAATTTTTCATCCCAATTCTTTTCAAACCATTTCTTATGATTTTACACAAATTATTGCTATTTTTAATAATTTTATCAAGGCCCGTACTGTCGATTTCCATCAACGGCCATCGAACTGCACTTACAGCGACCTTTTCCAAATTTGATTTGGACATAATTCCAAATCCAACTGTTAGATTTCTAATTTCTTGTATTCGTTAGAAATCTCTTTTTGATACGAACCCAATGGTTCCGGTTTTAGGAGAATCCGATAGTCAGATCTCCCGTAATATCCATTCGAAGTCAATGGTCGAAATTCGCGAACTGCTGCAGCGTGGCGCGTTCTATTCAGGCCATTATATATATAATATATATTATATGTATTTCGTCGATTTTCTTTCAAAACGTATTTTATAAATCGTTTTATATTCGTTTTCAAAACGATTTCAACTTCATATTCAATTTCTAACCAAAATTGAATATTCCATTTCATTAATCTATAAATGATAATATTTTCAAAACGTTATATTTTGAAATCACTTCCTTTTCTATATTCATTATAAAAATGAATAAAATCGATATAGATATCATTCACGTCAAAATGGAGTCAATCTAATCGACACGGCTATATATATTTAAATATATTCGTGTCCATCCCAAATCGGACATCAAAACCAAATTTTGATTCTTTTCTGAATATTATTTGAAAAATATTCGTTATTTTAAAATATTCATTCTTTCTAAACTGGAATCGGACACAGTCAATTACCATACAATGTGATATATATATGGATTTCATACACACGTACACTACAACAATCAAACATAGTCAACCATCACCCAAAGTGCATTCTACACTACATAAGCATCAAATAAAAATATTTAACGCTTATAACAGTCTGTCAGTCAATCGATCGACACACAGCTAATTATTGGGATTAGTGTATGTCCAATTTCATCCCAACATTCGTGTACGGTTTTCAAACAACGAACACAAATTTATTTGTACAGTTGGGCGATGTGTAAAATTTATCGTCCTAATCAATATCATTCAAATGTGTGTACATAAACAAATCATCCGGTTTGTTTATAAATATTTATTTTATATACACGTTAAAAATTATATTTTTAACCATAAAATATTTTTAGCTATAAAATATTTTATTCCATTCCACATCACACAATCAACTTACATAACGCATCAATTAAACAAACAAGTCATCCATGGCCTGTGGACAATGGGTGTCGGGTGCTGCTAAGCACTGTCTGCATCCTAGTATATATTTCAACTAGAAAATAAATTAAAAGTGAGAAGTTCTCACCAAGAGCTAAACCCAACTCCGTGACTCTTCGTATGTAGGAAATTTTCGCCGTGCTCGCCTTTTGTCACTTTCGCCGTCCGTGTTCGCTACATATATAAAAATCACAATTTTAAATTCTCTAGTATATAAAAATCATATTTTTAATTCGCTACATATATAAAAATCACATTTTTATATCGTTGTCTCATTTATATTTTTATCTTGCTAGTATCATAATAAAAATTATATTTTTACTTCACTATATATATAAAAATCAAAATTTTATATTGTTATGTATATATATGAAAGATCATATTTTTATTATCTTACATATATAAAAATCATATTTTTATTATCATTTATAAATAAAAATCGAATCTTTACTGTGTTATGTATACATTAAAAATCAAATCTTTATGGCGATGTTCATATAATAAAAATCGAATTTTTACTTAACTAAAAATCTTATCTTTACAATAATAAAAATATAAACTTTACTATAATAAAAATATAAACTTTACTATAATAAAAATATAAACTTTCCTATAATAAAATATAAACTTTCCTATGTTAAAATCACAATGCTATTACATTTTATAAAATTCAGTTTTACATATAAAAATTCCCCTTTTTAAAATTCAGTTTTACATATAAATCTCTAAAGAAAAATAAAATTAAAGCTATGCTTTCGAAAATAAAAAAACTTACAGTCTTCAGTGTGGGGGAGGGGGAGGGAGAAAATAGCGTTGGTGGTGGAGCAAGGGAGGGGGTGGCACCGCAGGTGCTTACCGGAAAAGGGGGCTAGGGTTTCGGTTGTTCTTAAATTAGGGGAGGAGCGGGAGTCGGAGAGGAAGGTGGTCAGGTGAGGCACAACATAGGTAGAGCTCGACGGTGGGGCACCAGTCTTCAGCGGTGGCGGCATGGGCCTGGACGGCGGCGGCATCGAGCAGCGTTCGTTGCTTCTTCTTCTTTTTTCCTTTTCCACGATCTGATTTGAACGGGGGAGTGATATGAGGGAGAGAGAGAAAGCAAGGGTTGACTATACAATATATTTATTTATTTAATTTTTTTCTTCAAAAAGGTAACCTTTTAATTCGAACTCCAAACGAGACCCAACAACTGTCGCCCCTAACTAATCACCCCCATTCCGAACAAAATGGGATATGCCTGGCAGGCCAATTCGACTGTTTAGATCAGTTTCTGTCAAAATCAAAATATAAATCTATATATTGAATTTTGAACGCACATTTCAATTTACTGGGGCCACATACTGACTCTGAAAATTCCAGAAAATTTATTTTTAGCTTCGTATTGCCGATACGGTCCTAACAAAACTAATTTCGTCAAATTCTGAGACCGTTTGAAAAATGGCCATTTTCTGGTCAATCGAAATTGACTAAAACCGTTAAAACACGTTTAACTTCGCCACGCTCACATAATGATTTAGAAAATTATGAATTTTGAAACCTAGCAATAATTTGACATCCCGAATCCAACAAAAGTGGTTTCATCGAAAACGAAGGTCGTTTGCAAAATCTCTATTTTTAAGGGCCATATTTCCATAGCGACTATTCTGAATTTTCAACTGGACATAACTTTTGATTCCCGCAATGAAATTTTGATTTTTCGGATTCGTTGGAAAGATATTTTCAAATAGATTCTAATATTTTTGGTTTTGCTAAAATCCGGTTTATTTTGAATCCTGTACATTCATTTTAAATTCGAAATCGAAACTTTAAACTACCGCGCCATTTTCGATTCCTTTTATAATTAAAAATAAATATTTATATTCTAACATCGATGCAAATAAATATATATGTTCTAATTCTATTCAAAATAAATTTCCCTTCATTATTATTTAAAATAATTCATTTTAAATAGTCAAAATTCATCAAAATTGCCAAAATAAAAATTTTAAATTGGTTCGGATTTCCGGGTTATTACAATCTCCCCTACTTAAAACTTTTCGTCCTCGAAAAGGAACGAAGCTGAAAGTTGTTTAACTAATCAAATCAACTTTCATTATTTTCATTATGGCCTAAGCTCTTCAACTTTTCAGTTTCTAAGAACTTTTGAAATTTTCAAAAATTTGGCTAACACCCTAAATTTTCGATTTTTTTTCCATAATCTCCCTTGCACGGGAGCACCAGGAAAATCCCGAAATTGCCATACAGCCTCTCCAATCCAAGAGAAAAGAGAAAGAGCCAAGCGGCTAGCCAATCGGATCATAAAATCATCCAAGCCCAAAGAAATACAATAAACATGTACCTATTTGTCGGGCCAACAATTTTATTCCTCTTCTCTAGCCTCCTTGCTATGACCTGTTCAATGTATATACGTACATGCATGTATTTCCAAATAATTTTCAAGTCAGTTCAATATTTGGTACAGTTTGGTCTAAATGGTAAAAAATATCAAACTAATAATCAAACAACACAACCATCAATCAATTAGTTGATTAGCTTTTCAAATTCATAACTTTGATACATAGTCCAAAAAATCATATTTTTGATGCTAAATCACAACAATAAGCCCTATCTAGTTTTGGTTCTCACACCAGTCAATTGGAATCTGTAATGACCCGGGATTTTGACGACTTTGGTTATCGCCATAAACTCAATAATGACTAACCAAACATCGAAAAATACTGTAACACCCCGTATTTCTGTTAACACTAAAGTTGCTAATACAAAAAAAAAATATGTAAAGGGGAGATGTATCTAATGTGTATACAAAAATAAATGTGTAAAGGGGAGATGTATCTAATGTGCATACAAGAATAATAATAAATGTGTAAAGGGGAGATGTATCTAATGTGCATACAAAAATAATAATAAATGTGTAAATGGGAGATGTATCTAATGTGTACGTATTTATATGGATTGACAAATAATAGTAAATGTACATTAAGAAAGAAATGGTGAACATAATTGGCTTCTCTTTACAACGGACGGCTCTGGTTAACCCTAGCTTCATCGACGGCTCAAATTAACTTGCAACTCTATAAAAAGATCCTAGGTCTCAAACTAAAAATTCACAAAAAAAAAGAATAAGAATTGGAGCTACCATGCTGTCTGTTGAGAACTAAAGGGAGCCTCCACTTGAAAGAGACGAACAACATAGCGAATACAAACTAAAAGATTAAAAAGCAACAACAAATTAGAATCAAAGCAACGTCTTCCCAAAGGAAAGCTTTGCAAATTCAGAAATTCAGAACTCAGAAAACAAGATCGTCTACGATTGTAAGTTTAGCTACATTTTTAGAATGCGAATAATATGAATATCATGTGTTGCGATGAAATGATAATAGTACGATACTCGTTATGTTATTAATATACGTTTGTGATTTGATTCTATTATCATGTTGAATTGAGAATTATTAAGTATGATGTTTATTATGTTTTACAATATTAATCTATGACAGTGACTTGATTCTATTATCATGTTAAATTTGGGATTATTGGATTAGATTATTTGTATAAGCATGGACTTGGATTGTAACATCTTATGAGAATTGTGTAGTTTATTATGCAAGTTTATGTAGTGAAGTTATGCGACCAATTGTCAAATCTATATGTTCATGTTTATGCAAAACTTATGCCATGTTCACACTTATCATATGTTGGGATTAATTTGCAAGTATGTTTAAATCTATGTTACTAATTAACACATGTGTATGTTGATTAGCCTATGTTGCTAACTCACATATACGTATGTTGATTTGCCTATGTTGCAAATTAACATATGTATATGGATTAGTTCATATTGCTAATTCTCATGTATGTTGTTAATATGGCCTATGTTAAAAACACATATATGTTGAGTTAGCCTATAAGTGCAAGTTCATACCTATGACATTATAATGTTTATGTTAGTCTTTTTGCAAGTTTGTACCTATGACAATATAATGTTCATGTTAGTTATTTTGCAAGTTCACCCCTAAAATGTTCATGTTAGTTATTTTGCAAGTACACCCTATTATGTTCATATTGATTATGCCATCAATACCAAAGTTATACCCTTGTCATGTTTATGCTAATTTATGCCAATTTGCGTATATTAAATTAGGCTAAGTTTTTAGCCTAATACTTTATACCAAAAATCATGCGAACGTAAATTAGGCTGAGATGGTTAGCCTAATATTGGACGGGGTAACGTTGGGTTAAAATGGAAATTTTAGGAAAACTTGCCATAAATTGGTCATTAATCACATAAGTGATTTATGGCATAAAAAGGCATTAATTACCTTAATTAATGAGATTAATTGGAAATGAATGTGATAGTAATTTGAATATTTTCTAATTTACATATTGGTCATTAATCACATAAGTGATTTATGGCATAAAAAGGCATTATTTACCTTAATTAATGAGATTAATTGGAAATGAATGTGACAGTAATTTGAATTTGAATAATTTACATAATTAAAATGTAAATTAGAAAACACGAACGCGCTTAACTCGAGGTGTTGGATTGAGTTGTGACATAAACCTGCCCGGACCCGCCCAGCTGTCCAGTTGTCACAACAATAGCTATCCAATGTGAGAGGTTAAGGCATGGGGCCCAATAAAGACCCGAGGTTAAACTGAGTTGTGGCGTAAGACTGCCCGGACCCAACCAGCATACAGGCAGCCACAACAATATCTGTCTAATCTGAGAGGTTGGTGCTCTAATAAGACAATTAGAGCTGAGTTAGGACTGATAGGGTTAAGTCAATTTAATAAATACTTAACCAAATTCAAAATGTAAACAATTTGGATGGGTGGGGGTTAGGTTCATTCAGACACTTAACCATTTAACATGTTTGACTAGAAAACCTAGTAACGGGGACCCGTTTCAGCAGTAACCCAATTAGGTATCATGGTACCCTGAACTAGGCAGGGGGGCACGATTACTGGGCTGATTGTAAGCGGTCAAAAGCGACGGCGGTTGGTGCACAGTGTGGGTTCTAACAGAGTGCGGGCGTGCACACACTCTGGAGCAGACAAGTCAGGGCACTGGAGCATCAGTAGTTTACCCTATGCATGCTAGAATTGTGTCGGGGCCGCCACCATGGGACTTGATACACCCCATGGTGGGACCAGCATAGGTATCTACCATATAGGGTCGTAGGACACATGTGAATATACGAGTAGGAGCCGATCTTTTAAAGAAAGAGAAAGGGATCACTTCACCACAATCACGGGGTGCCTGTTGGTATAAGAATTAGTAGGTGCGGAGATAGAGATTTAAAATAGGGTGTGAAGGGATGTTCGTTTTAGGACACCTTATCTAGTTCTAGGATAGTCTATTATCCTGATATCGTCCTGTTCACACTTTATGCAAGTCATGATCTTTTTATTATTAACATTCTAGGAATATAGCTAGACTTACCAGACTTATGTCTGACCCATTTTCCTTTCGTCTTCTTTTCTTCCGTTTCCCCCCTCCCCCAGGTCCACAGGGAGGAAACACTGCAGCTTTGTCAGTTTTTCATCCAGCTTGAAGAGGGAGAATGTATTGCTTGGATTTCTTTCATTTGGACCATGGCTTTGGATATCATTTATGCGGATTATGCAGCTTTATTTATGTTTCATGCTTCTTTAACTTTTAAAATCAAGACAGTATTATGGTTGTAATAATTGGAAGTTTGTTTTGAGACAATATTGGAAATGTTCTGTATAAACACGTATTTATGATAATAAAAGTTTGTTGGTTTTTCCGCTGATTATTTATATGTGTTTATATCTGTCTTGTGTTTTATCTATGTCTTTTACTTATAAACCTCCACCAAAATTAATGCATTCCCTTTGTGAGTGACCTTAACGGAGGTGGGGTGTTTCACTTGGTATCAAAGCATAGGTTTACCAGACCAGATAAAAAGTTTTTGAAACTATATTAAAATTAAAATTTAAAGAAGCATTTTTCAAGAAAAAGAATTGTTTTATAGTTTTAGAAAGGCATAATCCCCCAAAGCTATGTGAATTATCTATCCTTCGTTTTGAATCTTTCCTTTTTCGTTTCAGCATGTCGGGAGAATTTAACCTTCCAGAAGGTGTGACTGTACCTGGTTGGTTAGAAGGTACTTGGAAGCTAGGGCCAATGAGGCGGACCCATCGAATCTTCCTCCCCCAGCTGCAGCAATTCCCCCTCCTCCTCCTCCTCCTCCTCCTCCGAGAGGAAATGCTTTTGCCAAGACTTGTAGAGATTTAAAAGCTATGGGTGGGAAAGACTTTCATGGAACCGAGTCCTTCGTAGCAGCCAGGAACTGGCTGAAAGAGACCGAAGATCTTTTCGTTATCTTCGATGTAGAAGACAGGCAGAAGGTAAGATTGGCAGTGTGGTTGCTCAAAGGAGAGGTTTCCTACTGGTGGGAAGTCACCAATGCAGAAAGACCAGTAGAAACGTGGGAAGATTTCAGATTTAGATTTGAGCTGAAGTTCCTTTCAGAAGCTGAGAGAAGTCTTCAAATGGAGAGGTTCCTATCCCTTAAGCAAGGAAGTATGACCGTCAAAGAGTACGTCAACCATTTTGATCAGCTGGCTAGGTTTGGACTGGACCTAGTCAACACCCAACACAAGAAGGCTCTCCGCTTTGTCAAGGGACTGAATGAGCCGCTTCATAGCCTGGCCATGTCCCATATACCTATGGGAGATACATATAAAAGGCTGGTACAGATGGCATTACTACATGAGGAGGATAAAGGCAAGAAGGAGACAAAGGCGGAAGGGTCTCAGGGAAAGAAAGAAGCTTTACAGCTTAAGAAAACAGACTTTAAGAAGGACGGGAAAAACAACAGAGCTCGCGAAACAAGAAAGTGTAATTTCTGTGGTGTGGTTGGACATGTGGTGAAAGACTGCAGGAAGAAGAAGGCAAAGATGAATGGTGGTTGCTTTCATTGTGGATAAACAGGACACATAGCTAAGGACTGCCCTAAGAGGCGAGGGCAGGCGCAGAAAGCTGCATCCACTTCGAGTGGACAAGTTCATGCACTGGAGGCACCTCCTCTGCAACAGCGAGATAGAAATACTTCTGTAGAAAGTGTAGTTTATCTTTATGATCACCCAGTTCGCACTTTATTTGATTCTGGTGCATCACACTACTTTATTTCATCTGCTTTAGTAGAATCTCTGCACCTAGAAACTAGTATGGTAGAGGATCCCTTGGTTGTCTCCAATCCAATTGGAGGCCCAGCTTATTTGTCAATTATCTGTATGAATTTGAAAATCTCTATTCTAAGTGTAGAATTTAGATGTAGTACCTTTGTTTTGGGCTTCTCAGGGTATGGATTGATTTTGGGCATGGACTGGCTATCCAGTAATGGTGCCATCCTTGATTGTGAGAAAAAAGTGGTTAGGCTCTTAACCTAACTCGGTAACACTCTGGAAATTACTTGTAATCCCTCGAATGTGGTTATGCTTAGTTATCTTGAATCGCTTGACGCTTCTGTTGAGAATTTGCAGTCAGTTAAGGTGGTCCGAGAATATTCGGATGTCTTTGATGAGGTGAAGGGCTTACCTCCGAAACAGGAAATAGACTTCCGCATCTATCTTGTTGACAATGCGAAGCCCGTTGCTTTGCCTGTTAAGCACATGGCTCCTAGGGAAAGGAAAGAGCTCAGTAAGCATATTAAAGAGCTTTTAGAAAAGGGGTTCATTAGGCGGAGCATTTCAGAATGGGGCGCTCCAGTGGTGTTCGCTACAAAGGCGGATGGTTCACTCCGTCTATGTGTTGACTATAGGGAGTTAAACAAGCTGACTAAAAAGAATAGGCACCCTCTCCCCAGAATTGACGATTTGTTTGACCAGCTTGTAGGAGCGTCGGTTTTCTCCCAACTTGATTTGGCGACCGGATTTCATCAGCTAAGGGTAGCTGATGCTAGCATCGATTAGACAACATTCAGAACCCTAGACGGATTCTTTGAGTGGCTTGTCATGCCTTTTGGCTTGACAAACGCACCCGCTTACTTCGTGGACCTTATGAGTAGGGTGTTCAGAGATTTCCTCAATAAATTCGTGGTGGTCTTCGTAGACGATATTTTGATCTTCTCAAAAAATAAGGAAGAGCATGCTCAGCACCTAAAGGCAATCATGGAGACTCTTAGAACACATCAGTTAAAAGCTAAATTCTCCAAGTGCCACTTTTGGAGAGAAGAAGTGAGATTTCTTGGGCATATAGTCTCCAAAGAGGGGTTAGTTGTAGACCCTGCAAAAGTAGTAGCGGTGCAAGATTGGAAGGCACCAAGGAATGCAACCGAGGTTCGAAGCTTCCTCGGGCTTGCAGGCTTTTATCGGAAGTTCATCAGAGATTTTGCAAAAATCTTAGCTCCTCTTACAATGCTAACAAAGAAGAATCTAGTTTTCTCTTAGGATTTGGATTGCGAGTTTGCTTTCCAACGCTTAAAAAGGGCTCTTACAACAGCCCCAGTTCTGACCTTGACGGATGGAAGCAAAATGTTTACAGTATACACGGATGCATGCGGGACAGGACTAGGCGCTATCCTAATGCAAGAAGGAAGGGTAGTAGCTTATGGCGGAAGACAGTTGAAAGTTCATGAAAGGAACTACCCAACCCACGACCTTGAGTTGGCCGCCATCGTCTTTGCGCTTAAGTCTTGGCGCCACTATCTCCTGGGTTAGAAATTTGAACTGTATACTGACCATAAATCTTTGAAGTATCTCTTCTCGCAGAAGGACCTTAACTTAAGGCAACAAAGGTGGATAGAGTTTCTTGCCTCGTATGATTTCGAGATTTCCTACACTCCTGGCAAGGGCAACGTAGTCGCATATGCCTTGAGTAGAAAGAAGCTAACGTTGAGCCCGCTATTTGTTGAAAGGCGAAGCCTAGAGTTTATAGTCAGTTTTGACTTTAGGCCCTCCTCTGATTTTGTACCCGGTCTGTTAGCATCGCTAGAAGTGAGGCCCACTCTCTTAGACTCAATAGGGACCGCACAACGAGAAGACCCTCATCTTGTAGAAGTGGTTGATAAGCTCGTCAGGGGTGAGACTTTTAGTCACCTCGATAGATACACCATCGACGACAAAGGGTGGTTAAGACGGGATGGAAGACTATGCGTCCCACAGGCAAAGGAGTTGGTGAAGAAAGTTCTTGAGGAGGCACATCATTCCAAGATGACAATACATCCAGGCGGGGACAAAATGTACAAGGACTTAAAGAGAGTTTTCTTTTGGAGTGGCATGAATAAGGACGTGGCAGATTTTGTTTCTAAGTTCATGATTTGCCAACAAGTCAAGGCGGAGCAGAAGAAGCCTGACGGTCTGCTCCATCCTCTAGAGGTCCCACAGTGGAAGTGGGATAGCATTTCAATGGACTTCATTGATGGGCTGCCTAGGTCTAGAAGAGGCAACACTAGCATTTGGGTAATAGTGGATAGGCTTACTAAAAGCGCCCACTTTTTACCTGTCAAGAGTAGAAGGACTGCCTCATCACTAGCATCTCTTTATCTTAAGGAGATAGTTCGGCTCCATGGAATACCTTCCAGCATTATTAGCGACAGAGATCCTATCTTCACAAGCGAGTTTTGGCGGAGTCTGCAAGAAGCTGTAGGCACACAGTTATGTTTGAGCACGGCCTATCACCCTCAAACCGATGGTCAGACGGAAAGGGTGAACAGGATTTTGGAAGACCTTTTGAGACTTTGCGTCCTTGACTTTGGAGGGACTTGGGAGGACCATCTTCCTTTGGTGGAATTTGCCTACAACAATAGCTACCAAGCCACCATCGGAATGGCGCCCTTCGAAGCTTTATATGGAAGACCGTGCTGATCGCTCACTTGTTGGTGGGAGTCTACTGACAAGCTCATACTTGGACCAGATATGATCCGAGACACTTCAAAGAAAGTAGACTTAATACGGAGAAGAATGAAGACAGCCCAAGACAGACAAAAATCCTACGCAGACAAGAGAAGGACCGACCTTGAATTTGAGGTTGGGGACAGGGTTTTCCTTAAGGTATCTCCTTTAAGGAATGTCGTTCGCTTTGGATCCACAGGGAAGCTAGCACCAAGATTTGTAGGGCCGTTTCCTATCATCGAGAAAATTGGGAAGATGGCCTACAGGTTAGAGTTACTCGAGAGACTGGCCGGAATTCACAACGTCTTTCATGTTTCTCACCTCCGGAAGTATCTGCATGAGTCAGCGGAAGTGGTAGAGCCAAACATTCTAGAAGAAGATGAAGTGGAACACGAAGCAACTATGAGGAAAGTTCCAACTCGCATCTTAGGAACTGAAGTGAAAAAGCTACGCAACCGCGAAGTCAAACTCGTCAAAGTTCAGTGGAGCGATGCCGAGGAAGACGCGACTTGGGAAACTGAGGATAGAATACGCGCAGCCTACCCTTTTCTTTTTGAGGGTACATTTTTGATCTCTATTTTTCCTTAAAGTCATGTTAGTATCTATCTTTTTAGGTATATCTCCCCGACCTTACCCTTTTATCCTTAGGTGGGAACCCCTTTGGATGTAAACATGTAATTGAAACATGTTATGGATGATGGTTGAAAGTGGTTGCAAATGTTTGCTAGTGGTTGCTCGTGAATGCATATGCACATACAATCTAGGGTTTTAGATCAGCTCAGTCACTTCATATTGCATATGCATATATGTGTTTATGTTTGTATATGGTTGAAGCATAATATGTTGTCATATGGATGTCGCATTTGTTTGAATGATTGCGCACTCATGTAGAATTATGAATAGGAAAAAGTTTGCATACATAATGGATTCATGACACTTACATAATTTGCATTAAGGAGGTCAACTGAATCAGTAGACCGCCTGATTTTTGCATTAGATAAGGACATGTACACACACGATGCATATGATCATGAAGCATTAGAAGTCTTTTAAGGACAATGGACGCTCGTGTTTGATGATTGAGTAGATGGACATTTGGATGGTAGGATATATGTTCTCCTAAACTGGGAGATTTCGGGGACGAAATCCTTTAAGGATGGGAGAATGTAACACCCTGTATTTCTGTTAACACTAAAGTTGCTAATACAAAAAAATAAATGTGTAAAGGGGAGATGTATCTAATGTGCAAACAAAAATAAATGTGTAAAGGGGAGATGTATCTAATGTGCATACAAGAATAATAATAAATGTGTAAAGGGGAGATGTATCTAATGTGCATACAAAAATAATAATAAATGTGTAAAGGGGAGATGTATCTAATGCGTACGTATTTATATGGATTGACTAATAATAGTAAATGTACGTTAAGAAAGAAATGGTGAACATAATTGGCTTCTCTTTACAACAGACGGCTCTGGTTAACCCTAGCTTCATCGACGGCTCAAATTAACTTGCAACTCTATAAAAAGACCCTAGGTCTCAAACTAAAAATTCACAAAAAAAAAGAATAAGAATTGGAGCCACCATGCTGTCTGCTGAGAACTAGAGGGAGCCTCCACTTGAAAGAGACGAACAACATAGCGAATACAAACTAAAAGATTAAAAAGCAATAACAAATTAGAATCAAAGCAACGTCTTCCCAAAGGAAAGCTTTGCAAATTCAGAAATTCAGAACTCAGAAAACAAGACCGTCTACGATTGTAAGTTTAGCTACATTTTTAGAATGCGAATTAATATGAATATCATGTGTTGCGATGAAATGATAATAGTACGATACTCGTTATGTTATTAATATACGTTTGTGATTTGATTCTATTATCATGTTGAATTGAGAATTATTAATTATGATGTTTATTATGTTTTATAATATTAATCTATGCCAGTGACTTGATTCTATTATCATGTTAAATTTGGGATTATTGGATTAGATTATTTGTATAAGCATGGACTTGGATTGTAACATCTTATGAGAATTGTGTAGTTTATTATGCAAGTTTATGTAGTGAAGTTATGCGACCAATTGTCAAATCTATATGTTCATGTTTATGCAAAACTTATGCCATGTTCACACTTATCATATGTTGGGATTAATTTGCAAGTATGCTTAAATCTATGTTACTAATTAACACATGTGTATGTTGATTAGCCTATTTTGCTAACTCACATATACATATGTTGATTTGCCTATGTTGCAAATTAACATATGTATATGGATTAGTTCATATTGCTAATTCTCATGTATGTTGTTAATATGGCCTATGTTAAAAACACATATATGTTGAGTTAGCCTATAAATGCAAGTTCATACCAAAGACATTATAATGTTTATGTTAGTCTTTTTGCAAGTTTGTACCTATGACATTATAATGTTCATGTTAGTTATTTTGTAAGTTCACCCCTAAAATGTTCATGTTAGTTATTTTGCAAGTACACCCTATTATGTTCATATTGATTATGCCATCAATACCAAAGTTATACCCTTGTCAAGTTTATGCTAATTTATGCCAATTTGCGTATATTAAATTAGGCTAAGTTTTTATCCTAATACTTTAAACCAAAAATCATGCGAACGTAAATTAGGCTGAGATGGTTAGCCTAATATTGGACGGGGTAACGTTGGGTTAAAATGAAAATTTTAGGAAAACTTGCCATAAATTGGTCATTAATCACATAAGTGATTTATGGCATAAAAAGGCATTAATTACCTTAATTAATGAGATTAATTGGAAATGAATGTGACAGTAATTTGAATATTTTCTAATTTACATATTGGTCATTAATCACATAAGTGATTTATGGCATAAAAAGACATTAATTACCTTAATTAATGAGATTAATTGGAAATGAATGTGACAGTAATTTGAATTTGAATAATTTACATAATTAAAATGTAAATTAGAAAATACGAACGCGCTTAACCCGAGGTTGGATTGAGTTGTGACGTAAACCTGCCCGGACCCGCCCGACTGTCCAGTTGTCACAACAATAGCTATCCAATGTGAGAGGTTAAGGCATAGGGCCCAATAAAGACCCGAGGTTAAACTGAGTTGTGGCTTAAGACTGCCAGGACCGAACCGGCATACAGGCAGCCACAACAATATCTGTCTAATCTGAGAGGTTGGTGCTCTAATAAGACAATTAGAGCTGAGTTAGGACTGATCGGGTTTAAGTCAATTTAATAAATACTTAACCAAATTCAACATGTTAAATAATTTGGATGGGTGGGGGTTAGGTTCATTCAGCCACTTAACCACTTAACATGTTTGACTAGAAAACCTAGTAATGGGACCCGTTTCAGCAGTAACCCAATTAGGTATCATGGTACCCTGAACTAGGCAGGGTGGGGCACGATTATTGGGCTGTTTGTAAGCGGTCAAAAGCGATGGCGGTTGGTGCACAGTGTGGGTTCTAACAGAGTGCGGGCGTGCACACACTCTGAAGCAGACAAGTCAGGGCACTGGAGAATCAGTAGTATACCCTATGCATGCTAGAATTGTGTCGGGGTCGCCACCATGGGACTTGATACACCCCATGGTGGGACCAGCATAGGTATCTACCATATAGGGCCATAGGACACATGTGAATATACGAGTAGGAGCCGATCTTTTAAAGAAAGAGAAAGGGATCACGTCACCCCAATCACGGAGTGCCTGTTGGTATAAGAATTATTAGGTGCAGAAATAGAGACTTAAAATAGGGTGCGAAGGGATGTTCGTTTTAGGACACCTTATCTAGTTCTAGGATAGTCTATTATCCTGATATCGTCATGTTCTCACTTTATGCAAGTCATGATCTTTTTATTATTAACATTCTAGGAATATAGCTAGACTTACCAGACTTATGTCTGACCCATTTTCCTTTCGTCTTCTTTTCTTCCGTTCCCCCCCCCCCGGTCCATAGGGAGGAAACACCGCAGCTTAGTCAGTTTTTCATCCAACTTGAAGAGAGAGAATGTATTGCTTGGATTTCTTTCATTTGGACCATGGCTTTGGATATCATTTATGGGGATTATGCAGCTTTATTTATGTTTCATGCTTCTTTAACTTTTAAAATAAAGACAGTATTATGGTTGTAATAATTGGAAGTTTGTTTTGAGATAATGTTGGAAATGTTCTGTATAAACACGTATTTATGATAATAAAATTCTGTTGGTTTTTCCGCTGCTTATTTATATGTGTTTATATCTGTTTTGTGTTTTATCTGTGTCTTTTACTTATAAACCTCCACCAAAATTAAGGCATTCCCTTTGTGAGTGACATTAACGGAGGTGGGGTGTTTCAAATACCGGTCATTAATGAAAGAAATTAGAAGGTGAGGATAGATAAGATAGAAACTTAGAATAGAAGAAGAAGAAGAACACAATATCAGAGTAACACGAATCTCACAACGGAATGAATAAATATATTTCATATAACATAACTTGAAATATACATCTGTACTTGAATATACATCATTATCAAAGTACAACACTTACAACACAGCGGAAATAACTATAGCTATATAATCCTGAAGCCTCCTTCTCCAGCTCTTCAAGTGTGTCTGTAAAATCCCGACTACTTGACTGCTCGTACAAATTTAGGCACCCAAGAGTTTAAGGAAAACAACAAAATAAACTCCGGGTCAGTCATGGGACTGGTGTGAGTAAAACAGTTTAAAACAGTTCAAACAGGTAAACGATATCTCATAAGACCACGCCGTATAACGGAACGGGTTTTTCCTTTATGAGAATCCAAATTATCTTTATATCAAAATCCTTTTGATATTATAATTATGTCTATCAACCATAATATAATGATCATCTAGCAGAAACGCTTTCATCTCACGTTCTACATATATAGTATACAATCAAAACCGCAAGCACGTATTGGGTAATGGATTTCCAACTATGACAGGGTATGGAACCACCTTTCGCTCGTGTACCTCTAGAGAGGAATACACTGGGTTCAACAAGAACATCTTGCAACCCGGCCACACATGACTGACCACTCATTTCGCTTGAGTGTATCGAATGTATATCACCAACGGTTGGGATCAGCAACCGTTTCCCGAATGGGACAGCATCAACAATAGATTTTTAGAAATAAATGAAACTCTAGATCAGGTGATTATACACCCTACTTCGGTGCGACCGATTTAGCCATGCTGCCTGCCCGATTTCTGTCATTTACCGGATGTAAGGCTAGAAGCTACGCTTTATCATCACACCAGAGTCACTTTGAATGCCACATCGTCAAATCCATCAAATCACCGATTGACGTCCTCAACCATACATTATGTGTTGGCTAAAAGAAGTTTCCTTCTCCGCTTTCACTCTTGGTACGGTTGGAGAAATCAATATACGTGATCATCTGGAAATACTCTGTCAGACATCCGTCCATACAAGTCATCCAAGAACAGGATGAACCGAAGGCACTATTCAATACATCCATCTTAGACACTGTTATCTAAGACTTATACAATAGCCCTTGCACTTTACTCCGTCTTCAATTTCCTTTGCCATATATGATTCACAACGCTTATGCCAATATAGAGTGGTTCTTTGGATAATAATCTAACCGATCTCTCCATATTAACAATGTTAAAATGGTCGAAACTTCGATAGTCTGTGATTTAACTATCGAAGAAAAACAGGTGTGCAAACAACGATATTATTTCCAAATGGAAATTTATATCGATCAAACATCATTCAACATTTATCTCTTTATTTCATTAATTTACTTATGTCCTGTTTCCCTATATTCAATATTCTTATTTTCTAAATTTGGAAAATATACATTATTAACAATGGAAAACATTTCCATTTCTTGTTTTCTTTATTAGAAAACATTTCTGGTTTCTTCTTTGGGAAAACAATTCCAAAGCTTCTTCATTGGACTTAGACAGATGTTTAAACAAACCATCACGATGCCAACTCAAACTATTTCCTTTAATTACTAAATTCACTTAACCATCCTTTACTGCCGAACCTTAACCATTCCTTAGTTAAATACGAAGCCAATCAAGTTGGGGTAGAACTACCTCTCAGACCTTAACTGAACAACATTTCTAACCTTGAAATAGACAAAGTTCACCCTTCTAATTCTTTAACAAACTTCCTTATGTAACTCTCTTTCAAATCTATTCTATTTGATAATTCTTTCCTTCGATAAGGTATATTCGATAACTCTATTCAATTTATTCTATTCACTTAACTCTTTGATTTAACTCTAACTCTATTCACTTAACTCCTATCGAATAAACTATATTCGATAACTCTTTTAATTCTATTTGAACAAACTATATATTCTATTAACTCCTTTTACTATTTGAATAAACTATATATTCGATTAACTCCTTTGTTCTATTTGAATAAACTATATATTCGATTAACTCCTTTATTCTATTTGAATAAACTATATTCGATTAACTCCTTTTACTATTCGAATAAACTATATTCGATTAACTCATTTGCTTTATTCGAATAAACTATATTCGATTAACTCCTTTATTCTATTTGAATAAACTATATTCGATTAACTCATTTGCTTTATTCGAATAAATTATATTCGATTAACTCCTTTATTCTATTTGAATAAACTATATTCGATTTACTAACTTTCGAATACCTTATTCGATCACTCCCTTCGAATACCATATTCGATTTAACTAACTTTCGAATACCATATTCGATCACTTTATTGATTTATAAAGATTTCCCTTTTTATATCGTTTATCCATTTTAGAAAGATTTCCTTTTAACAATGTTTATTCATTTATAAAGATTTACTTTAAGTAAGGGTTCTTCACTTCATAAATGATTTCCTTTATCTTTCTATTTATAAGTGCTTTACAAATATCTCCTATTTGATTTCATTTGTAAAGGTTTTACAAATATTTCTCTTTCTATTTGATTTGTAAAGGTTTTACAAATATTTCTCTTTCTATTCTATTTGCAAATGGTTTGCAAATAATTCCTTTAGGGTTTTATTTCTAAGTATTTTCTATTTATAAAAATCCATTTATAAATAAATTTCTATTTATAAATATTCTCTTTTATAAAATCCTCTGATTTTACAAATAATCTATTTTCAATATTCATTTTGAAAATTCTCTTTTCACCATTTCTGTATGTTATGGTATTCAACATATCAAATCACGATGATCAGTATCGTCCAAACACGTATAATCAACAACAGATTATATATCACATCATATATCACAATATATGAAAAACAGTAAAATAAATGTTGAGGAATCCAGTTGGATTCCTCCAACCTGTTTCCCTGCATCCGATGTTAAACAATATAGATAACATCACTTTCAGTTCCATATGATATATTATGTTAAACAGAATCAATATAGAAATTCAACTAACTGAATAGCAGTTCAATCAAACAATCAACACACAGTCAATCAGCCAATATTTAACAGTTCTAAAAATACAACATGAAATTATAAACTGTTCAGAGTTAGTGAGATTTACTCACATTTGCAGTTCATCGTTAAAGAACGATCAACTGTTATTTGATCTGAATCAAACAGTTTATTTCACCATAAATTCATACGAGCCCCAATCCACTTCCAGTCAGTTTCAGCGTATAGCCACTGTCCATACGATCCCAACGGATCTTGTTTCGCTCAATTCTGATCACGTATGTATGAGTTATTACATTTACAATTTATACGATTATTTAAATTAATCAAAACTAAATTTATAAAGGATCTTGGGCTTTAACCTTAATCCCGGCCCATCTTCAACACGTTGAAAACCCGGCCCCGAACTTGTTTCAAACCCCAAATATGAGCGAGTACCTTGTTTCCCTTTAGCCAAATCGACTTGTTTCCCTTTATTTATGTACATGGTATTAAAGTTTTAGTTTGTTCATAAAAAACAAATATATATTGTAATTAAGAAGTTGGGCCTCACCTTCACTTCAATTCAGCCCGCACCCTCCTTAAAACAGCCCACGTCAATATGCTACAGCATCTCCTTCTTCCTGATTAAAACCCTGCTCCTTTAAACACTTCAAATGCCATAGCCGAACCTCACATACCCCAATCCTCAAGGAATATTCCCTGTATTTTCTCCATCGTTAATTCGTCTTCTAAAAATCCATGTGATCACACACGATACCTAAAAATCATGAAAATTGATATGCAGCTAGAGTTCAACATTACGGTCCCAACGAAACTGGTTTCATCGAATTCCGACTCCGTATGCTCACACAACGTATTTTTAACCGTCAAAATACTGACTGTTCCTCACTCTAAAAATCCGTACGACCACATAGTGACTCTAAAAATCACGAAAACTGGAAATCTAACAACTATTTGACATTGCGGATACAACGAAACTGGTTTCGTCAAATTCCGACTTCGTTTGCAAAAGTGGCTATTTTAAAAGCTCTGGATGACCCATTTAAATATATAAATATAATTAAATTAAATATTTATAAATAAATATTATCATATATATTCAGATACGATATCATACAGCTCTAGAATATCATATCAGAATTTACAGCTTGATATTTCAGATTCCAGATATTCTCGATATTCAGTTTATACTGAAAATCTATTTATAACGTATATAAAGCGTCGCAAATTATAAAGGAATTCTACAACGACTTTTCTGAAATTTGATTTGGACGTAAATCAAAATCTACACGAGAAAATCCCGATTTTTCTCCTCCACTAGAAAGATATATTCCACCAGCTCCACACGTTTCCTGTTTCACAGAAATCCGATTTAAAACGAACCCTATATATCCAGTTGAAGTTCAAATCGCCAAATAGCGAACTGCCGTGTCGTTACGCGCTCTATTTTAATTATATTAAAATTCTACGTTCAAACTGACGTCGATTGAATATATTCGTTATTCAAATTCAATCCCAAGCTGAATTAAATATCACAGATGATCCGGTTCACACCATATCGTCTTTTCAGCCAATTCTGATTATTTCAGAATTAAATATATTATTTAATTTATTAATTTAATTAAATATTCACCATTATTTAACTCAATGACCATTTAATTCACTGTATCACTATTTATATAATTAAATAAATTAATTATAATACCTCTGCCAATGCGGGTCATTACAATCTTCCCCACTTAAAATAATTTCGTCCTCGAAATTGCTAAGGTAGAGAACGACCCTATCAACTGGTTAGAACATATTTGTTCACTTCTTAACTTCAGTTTCAACTGAACCAATTTAATTTCAATTAAATATTAATTAATTCTTATCAACGAAAATTTTCAAAAATCATGAAAATTTTCTAACGCCGTAACCTTTCGAAAAAATTTCGCCAGCACCTCCTTTGTACTGGTCAATAGGTCAAACTCCAACTCGCCTCTCTGGGCCATCTCCAACCCAAAAGAAAATCAAACAGCCAAGCGGCTTGCCAATTCGGCTCATAAATCTCATATCCAATAAAAATATAAACTTGTAACTTTTGTCGGCATATTATTATATCCATTCCACCTGTTATCAATTCAGTGGATACAAGGGTCATCCCAATCAAATTCCAATCTGCTTTTAT
The DNA here is from genome assembly GCA_030737875.1 of Allium sativum. Classification (NCBI taxonomy): domain Eukaryota; kingdom Viridiplantae; phylum Streptophyta; class Magnoliopsida; order Asparagales; family Amaryllidaceae; genus Allium; species Allium sativum. Next base: position 440,707,390 of record CM060925.1, on the reverse strand, counting down.
CCACAACACAACCATTCGCTTATATCCGAGCCAAATATCATTTCAACTTGAGTTTCTTCTCTATTCCCAACTCTTAACTTGATTATCACATTACACTTCAAATTTGAATCTCACAATCCAATTTGTCTTGATATCATTCTAATTCAATCTCAGTTACCACTTTACTGGCTTTACTTTAATTCAAATTTGCTTTCACAAATTTCTGTTAAATTTGTTTTTAATTCAAACAGTCTTTCCCTGGGAGTTTTTAACAGTTTACTCTTTTCAAAAATCAAAATTTCTTTTTGAACATGTCACTGAGCCCTTAATTAATATTCCATTAGTTAAATCACTTCTCTATTTCTTTATCAATATTTGTTAACCAAATATTTTCAATAACCATATTGGCCTTTTATGTTATTTGGAAAACATTTCCGAATATCACCTTCCTTTATTTTCTATACTTTAGAAAATATATGCTATTTATAATTGGAAAATATTCCAATTACTTATCTCTTTTCCTATCTCATTTATTTCTATTCTTAGGAAATATTCTTTATTATATTTCCAAGCTTACACTTATTTGGGTTAAAACGGATGTTGTGTAAAACATCGTTACGACAACCCAAATACTATATTCAACTAACTCTTATTCAACATTGATGTTCGAGCCTGAAATCTTACTATTTATTTGTTAATAATGAAATCAATCAAGTTGGGGTATAACTGCCTCTCAGACCTTGACTGAATAACATTTATAACGTCAAAATAGATATGACTACTTAATCGAATAATCAATACCATACAACTACTTATTCACTTTTAAACATGCATACGCTTCCTCTTTCTATTCTTACTAGATTTTATTCTTAGTCTTCCTTTTTGATTTTACTATTCTATTTCTAAGTTCGTTTCCTTATCGACCTCTCTCTATATATATATATATATATGTATATATATATATGTATATATATCGATACGTTGATTTCTAATTATCAAATTATCTTAAAAATATTCTAACTTCTTAAATTCCCTGAAAAAATTCGCCATAACCTCCTTTGTACTAGGAGCATTGGGATATTTCAAATAGCCTCTCATGGCCCTCACCAATCCAAAAGAAAAAGAAAAAAACCAAGCGGCTAGCCGATACGGCGCATAAAATCTCATATATGAATTAAATACATACCTTTTCGTCGAGCATTCTATTTATATACCTTCATACCTTATCCATACCTATCTCATGTATATTTATACATTTCTAATTCATTTCAACTTAATCCAATCGTTTTAACTTAGTTCGTTAAGTGATTTTTAAATTACTGGTTTGCCCATTTCACCTTTTTATTTGAATATACATGTTCAAATATAAGTTTAACTTGTTTATCAACTAATTGAATTCCATTTCAATTTTATTTGAATTTCCTATATTCAAATTCCATTTTTATTCTCTTATTTAAATTCTATATTTGAATTTCATTTCAAATCTCTTATTCAAATTCTATATTTGAATTTCGTTTCAATTTCCTTATTCAAATTCCATATTTGAATTTCATTATTCAAATCTATTTTCAAACTCCAATTGAATTATATATATTCCAATTCCCATTTCAACTCTATTTTGAAATTCTATTCAAATTTTATTTAAAACTATTTGAATCTTCTATATTCAAATTTAAAATCCAATTCTATTTGAATCTTCTTTATTCAAATTTCATTTTCAATTCTATTCAAATTCTATATATCAAATTCTATTCAAATTTAGATATTTGAATTCCTTTATATTTTCTATATTCACACTCCCTTTGAATTTCTATTTCAATTCCATTGAATTTCATATACCCAAACTCCCTTTGAATTTCTATATTCAATTCTATTTCAATTCCATTGAATTTCATATATTTAAATCTATTTGAATTCTCTTTATTCAAATTCTATATTTTAATCTATATATCCAATTCTATATTATAAATCCCATTTTCAAATTCAACACAACTTGTCTTTCCGAAAACAAATTCAAAACAGTATCTCTGGTAGTAATTCGTCACTTACAACTCGAAAATGAATACTGATGATGCAGCTGTCATCATCAGAATCTATTTTCCAGCGATCGAAGTGAGTTCAATACTATAAAACCATTTTTAAACATTTCCACTTTGAAATTCATTTCAAAATATAATTCACACTGCTTGTAAATCAATTTAAAATCTCCCAGGATCTTAAATTTTCCTTACCTTTAATCTCGTACTACCTCATCCTTATAACTTAAGGAGGAAGCCAACATTTTGCTCCATTTACAAACACTTATCCAATTTTCCAGAATTTTAATTCAATTTCTGGTTTAAATTTCAGATTTAACTCATCTGATTTCACGTATTTCACTTATATGAATTCTGATTGATTATTTACATAACCATTTAATTTATAATCTTACTCGATTATAATAACAACCAATATATCCAATATATTATAATTATTCCGATATAAATCCTTTATATCAAAATACAATTTTGGGTAAAACTATTTCGTTTATCCCCTTTTCAAAACATATCGTGACTACCCATCATATTCGAGTGTTTAGTAACTCCTACCGATACAGTGGATCAAACTGATCGACCAGAACTTATAAACTACTCAACCAATAAATATTCACAATATAATATTATTTTTATACCATATACAAATACGTTCACTCGTATATATACACTCATACTCAATCTAGGGTATTACTAGCCCTATCTCTACCGAGTCACGCCACAGAGCCAAGGTAATTCACTTAACTTAAGCTCCGATACCAACTGTAATGACCCGGGATTTTGACGACTTTGGTTATCGCCATAAACTCAATGATGACTAACCAAACATCGAAAAATACTGGTCATTAATGAAAGAAATTAGAAGGTGAGGATATATAAGATAAAAACGTAGAATAGAAGAAGAACAAGAACACAATATACGAGTAACACGAATCTCACAACGGAACGAATAAATATATTTCATATAACATAACTTGAAATATACATCTGTACTTGAATATACATCATTATCAAAGTACAACACTTACAACACAGCAGAAATAACTATAGCTATATAATCCTGAAACCTCCTACTCCAGCTCTTCAAGTGTATCTGTAAAATCCCGACTACTTGACTGCCCGTACAAATTTAGGTACCCAAGAGTTTTGGGAAAACAACAAAATAAACTCCGGGTCAGTCATGGGACTGGTGTGAGTAAAACAGTTTAAAACAGTTCAAACAGGTAAACGATATCTCATAAGACCACGCCGTATAACGGAACGGGTTTTTCCCTTATGAGAATCCAATTATCTTTATATCAAAAACCTTTTGATATTATAATAATGTCTATCAACCATAATATAATAATCATCTAGCAGAAACGCTTTCATCTCACATTCTACATATATAGTATACAATCAAAACCGCAAGCACGTATTGGGTAATGGATTTCCAACTATGACAAGGTACGGAACCACCTTTCGCTCGTGTACCTCTAGAGAGGAATACACTGGGTTCAACAAGAACATCTTGCAACCCGGCCACACATGACCGACCACTCATTTCGCTTAAGTATATCGAATGTATATCACCAACGTTTGGGATCAGCAACCGTTTCCCGAATGGGACAGCATCAACAATAGATTTTTAGAAATAAATGAAACTCTAGATCAGGTGATTATACACCCAACTTCGGTGCGACCGACTTAGCCATGCTGCCTGCCCGATTTCTGTCATTTACCGGATGTAAGTATAGAAGCTACGCTTTATCATAACACCAGATTCACTTTGAATGCCACATCGTCAAATCCATCAAATCACCGATTGACGTCCTCAACCATACATTATGTGTTGGCTAAAAGAAGTTTCCTTCTCCGCGTCCACTCTTGGTACAGTTGGAGAAATCAATATACGTGATTGTCTGGAAATACTCTGTCAGACATCCGTCCATACAAGTCATCCAGGAACAGGATGAACCAAAGGCACTATTCAATACATCCATCTTAGACACTGTTATCTAAGACTTATATAATAGCCCTTGCACTTTACTCCGTCTTCAATTTCCTTTGGCATATATGATTCGCAACGGTAATGCCAATACAGAGTGGTTCTTTAGATAATAATCCAACCGGTCTCTCCATATTAACAACGTTAAAATGGTCAAAACTTCGATAGTCTATGATTTAACTATCGAAGAAAAACAGGTGTGCAAACAACGATATTATTTCCAAATGGAAATTTATATCGATCAAACATCATTCAACATTTATCTCTTTATTTCATTAATTTACTTATCTCCTGTTTCCCTATATTCAATATTCTTATTTTCTAAATTTGGAAAATATACATTATTAACAATGGAAAACATTTCCATTTCTTGTTTTCTTTATTAGAAAACATTTCTGGTTTCTTCTTTGGGAAAACAATTCCAAAGCTTCTTCATTGGACTTAGACAGATGTTTAAACAAACCATCGCGATGCCAACTCAAACTATTTCCTTTAATTACTAAATTCACTTAACCATCCTTTACTGCCGAACCTTAACCATTCCTTAGTTAAATACGAAGCCAATCAAGTTGGGGTAGAACTACCTCTCAGACCTTAACTGAACAATGTTTCTAACCTTGAAATAGACAAAGTTCACCCTTCAAATTCTTTGACAAACTTCCTTACGTAACTCTCTTTCAAATCTTTTCTATTCGATAATTCTTTCCTTCGATAAGGTATATTCGATAATTCTATTCAATTTATTCTATTCACTTAACTCTTTTGATTTAACTCTAACTCTATTCACTTAACTCCTATCGAATAAACTATATTCGATAACTCTTTTAATTATATTTGAATAGACTGTATATTCGATTAATTCCTTTTACTATTCGAATAAACTATATATTCGATTAACTCCTTTGTTCTATTCGAATAAACTATATATTCGATTAACTCCTTTATTCTATTTGAATAAACTATATTCGATTAACTCCTTTTACTATTCGAATAAACTATATTCGATTAACTCATTTGCTTTATTCGAATAAACTATATTCGATTAACTCCTTTATTCTATTTGAATAAACTATATTCGATTAACTCATTTGCTTTATTCGAATAAACTATATTCGATTAACTCCTTTATTCTATTTGAATAAACTATATTCGATTTACTAACTTTCGAATACCTTATTTGATCACTCCCTTCGAATACCATATTCGATTTAACTAACTTTCGAATACCATATTCGATCACTTTATTGATTTATAAAGATTTCCCTTTTTATATCGTTTATCCATTTTAGAAAGATTTCCTTTTAACAATGTTTATTAATTTATAAAGATTTACTTTTAGTAACGGTTCTTCACTTCATAAATGATTTCCTTTATCTTCCTATTTATAAGTGCTTTACAAATATCTCCTATTCGATTTCATTTGTAAAGGTTTTACAAATATTTCTCTTTCTATTTGATTTGTAAAGGTTTTACAAATATTTCTCTTTCTATTCTATTTGCAAATGGTTTGCAAATAATTCCTTTAGCGTTTTATTTCTAAGTATTTTCTATTTATAAAAATCCATTTATAAATAAATTTCTATTTATAAATATTCTATTTATAAATATTCTCTTTTATAAAATCCTCTGATTTTATAAATAATCTATTTTCAATATTCATTTTGAAAATTCTCTTTTCACCATTTCGGTATGTTATGGTATTCAACATATCAAATCACGATGATCAGTATCGTCCAAACACATATAATCGACAACAGATTATATATCACATCATATATCACAATATATGAAAAATAGTAAAATAAATGTTGAGTAATCCAGTTTCCTCCAACCTGTTTCCCTGCAACCACAGATGTTAAACAATATAGATAACATCACTTTCAGTTCCATATGATATATTCTGTTAAACAGAATCAATATAGAAATTCAACTAACTGAATAGCAGTTCAATCAAACAATCAACACACAGTCAATCAGCCAATATTTAACAGTTCTAAAAATACAACATGAAATTATAAACTGTTCAGAGTTAGTGAGATTTACTCACATTTGCAGTTCATCGTTAAAGAAGGATAAACTGTTATTTGATCTGAATCAAACAGTTTATTTCGCCATAAATTCATACGAGCCCCAATCCACTTCCAGTCAGTTTCAGCGTGTAGCCACCGTCCATACAATCCCAATGGATCTTGTTTCGCTCAATTCTGATCACGTATGTATGAGTTATTACATTTATAATTTATATGATTATTTAAATTAATCAAAACTAAATTTATAAAGGATCTTGGGCTTTAACCTTAATCCCGGCCCATCTTCATCACGTTGAAAACCCGGCCCCGAACTTGTTTCAAACCCCAAATATGAGCGAGTACCTCGTTTCCCTTTAGCTAAATCGACTTGTTTCCCTTCATTTATGTATAGGGTATTAAAGTTTTAGGTTGTTCATAAAAAAAACAAAACTATATTTTATTTAAGAAGTTGGGCCTCACCTTCACTTCAATTCGGCCAACACCCTCCTTAAAACAGCCCACGTCAATATGCTACAGCATCTCCTTCTTCCCGATTAAAACCTTGCTCCTTTAAACACTTCAAATGCCATAGCCGAACCTCACATACCCCAATCCTCAACGAAATGAAAAACCAGCGCCACCGTTGTTCTTCCTTTCAATAACTCCTTCACCTTACATCCATACGACCCAGTTCGATTCTCTCCACCATTTCCCGTTTCCCAGGCATTGCACGCACCAGTGGGAAGACCTGCGACATCAACATGCCCAAAATCCTTCAAGACTTACACACCTGGTGCGGATTCCCATCGTGAATCCCACTGTGAACTTGGATTTTCAATTTACTATTCCTATCTCTCTAGAAATCCAACCCTAACCAACGCTGGATGATACCGTCGATCACAAAAATGGTTCGAACCCTACAAAATCTAGCATAGAATCGAAGGAGCAACCCTAAGCAATTCATATATATATATATATGACTCTCGATTTATAGATTTTATTTTGAATTGATTGGAATTTTAAAGAATGGATTTCTCACGTTTTTGAAAAGGAAACCGACAGCAAGAATTGTTTGACAGAGGGAAGAATGGAAATTAGGTTTAGACGGTAAGGGTGGTGTATCTATAGTAGAGACAAATATCTAGATATTTTGTAGAAGGAATATTCCCTATATTTTCTCCATCGTTAATTCATCTTCTAAAAATCCGTGTGATCACACACGATACCTAAAAATCATGAAAATTGATATGCATCTAGAGTTCGACATTACGGTCCCAACGAAACTGGTTTCATCGAATTCCGACTCCGTATGCTCACACAACGTATTTTTAACCGTCAAAATACTGACTATTCCTCACTCTAAAAATCCGTACGACCACATAGTGACTCTAAAAATCACGAAATTGGAAATCTAACAACTATTGGACATTGTGAATCCAACGAAACTGGTTTCGTCAAATTCCGACTTCGTTTGCAAAAGTGGCTATTTTAAAAGCTCTGGATGACCCATTTAAATATATAAATATATTTAAATATAATTAAATTAAATATTTATAAATAAATATTATAATATATATTCACATATGATATCATACAGCTCCGAATATCATAGCAGAATTTACAGCTTGATATTTCAGATTCTAGATATTCTCGATATTCAGTTTATACTGAAAATCTGTTTATAACGTATATAAAGCGTCACAAATTATAAAGGAATTCTACAGCGACTTTTTTGAAATTTGATTTGGACGTAAATCAAAATCTACACGACGAAATCCCGATTTTTCTCTTCTACTAGAAAGATATACTCCACCAGCTCTACACGTTTCTTATTTCACAGAAATCCGATTTAAAAAGAACCCTGTATATCCAGTTGAAGTTCAAATCGCCCAATAGTGAACTGCCGCGTCCTTACGCGCTCTATTTTAATTATATTAAAATTCTACGTTCAAACTGACGTCGATTGAATATATTCGTTATTCAAATTCAATCCTAAGCTGAATTAAATATCACAGATGATCCAGTTCACACCATATCTTCTTTTTAGCCAATTCTGATTATTTCAGAATTAAATAAATTATTTAATTTATTATTCTAATTAAATATTCGCCATTATTTAACTCAACGACCATTTAATTCACTATATCACTATTTATATAATTAAATAAATTAATTATAATACCTCTGCCAATGCGGGTCATTATAGAATAATACAGACATCACACTTTTGAAACTCGAATACAAATGCTAATGAGGCCGCGACATCATCAGAATCATCTTCGGGTGACTTGAATGTGATTCTATATCTATTCAACATAATAAAACTTCGAATACACGTGGATCAGACATATATGCAAAATATTTATATATTGGATTGTCCAAATCAATATATAATAAACATTCAAATACGAATTATTGAATTTAATTTTTCAAAACAAAACTTGTTTTCACTTTTACTTTTAAAAACATCACTTTTCACACTCATTCTAGGATACTACTGATCCCATCTCTAACGAGTCATTCCTATTGGATATTACTAAGGGTGCGTTTTTTACAGGTCCCTATTAAGTTTCAAAATATAAAAAAAACCCGGTGATAAAAATAATATAGAAAACATCCCTATTTTTGAATTTCCGCTAAAAATATTCCAGATCTACCCTTACACACCTAAAAAAATATCCAACAACTGTTTGTCCTCATTTACTCAGTCTATCGCTCCTATTATCACGCTCATAAACCTAATCCAACAATTCTGGAAAACAGTCGATCACTCCAACAGCGATTATTTTGTTACTTTTTTTAATTTTTACAAAAAACTAGACAATTATATACATATATTATGTGAATTTTTTTTTATTATTTTTTTTTTACGTAAAACTGGACAATTATATACATATATTACGTAAAATTGCATACATTTATGCAACTATGTGTAATAATTGCATACGTATATTAATATTATGCAGAAAATAAATTGTTAGTTTTGCGCAAATAAGTGAAATAATTGCATACATATACAGAACTGTACTGCATAATTGCTGAAACAAAAGAAATGACAAAAAAGTAAATACAGATAATTATAACAAGAAACATATATATATGCAAATAACAGAAATATGTGCATACTTACATGAAAATTTTCATAACATTTACATGTACTACATCAAAAAATAAGTACAGACCAGATTTACATATACTACATCAAAAATTTCAGCATATTTACAAAGCAGAGATGATGGTCTTTTGAAGAACAAATAATTTTGTTAAGACCCAGCGAAAACCACATCTAGCAGTCTCTGTAGAAACAAATGCAGATTTCAATCATTTGGAAAAGGATGCACGTCCAATCTTCAACAACATGATAACACCAATATCCGCTGGAACACTGTTATAGATAAAAGAAAATTAACATTAATAATCTTAATGTGCAGTAACCTAAATTACAAAAACTACTTCAGAATTATATAAATACATGCGCACAATTAAGCAAAATAACAAAAATTTCTGAATATTTATATGCAAGTATTCTACATTTATGCATAGAAATATGAATATATTTTTAAAATAATATGTTTTTCTGTTTGTTCGTTAAAAAATTGCATATATATATGCATATATTTAGAATAGCTGCATATTTTCCGCAATTTTTTATCAGAAGTTCAGCAAAAATCAAAGATATTTTCCTACATCTTACACAATAATTTCTGAATATTTATATGCAAGTATTCCAGATATATGCATAGAAATATGAATACATTTGTAAAATAATAAGTTCTTCTGTTTGTTTGATAGAAAATTGCATACATATATGCATATATTAAGAATAGCTGCATATTTGTCCGCAACTTTTTATCAGAAGTTCAGCAAAAATCAAAGATAGTTTCCTACATCTTACAGATCACGATTTTGAATGTTTTTTTGTACTATTTTCATCAAAAATTGCATACATATATGCATATATTAAGAATAGCTGCATATTTGTCCGCACTTTTTATCAGAAGTTCAGCAAAAATCATTAGCATATATAAGTTCAAAGAGGTGTAAGAAGCAATCATGCTTCAAGGCGTTAAATTCACGTCTAGAGTTCATCAGTTTGCAGGTGGTTTCGACAGGGAAACAATGCAAGCATTTGAACAACTCAGAAATAAAGCTTGTTCTCTTAAGAATGAAACAGAAAGTATTCAGCAGGGATATGCCCCTATCTTGCTATTCTCATCGAAAGAATTTCAGTCAAAATCACGTTTGTTCTTTCATTCATTGTAAATATATATTTTTTTGTAGCTAAAGAGACGTGTTATCCACATTTTATAAACAGTGTAGAATATCAAGAAATCATGTCAAAAAAAAATAAAAAATAAAAAAAAAACAGTATTCACTATTCTTGTCACTTGAATTGATTTCGGCCACAGTAGCCACAGACTCTCAATACAACAAGAATCAATTAGGAAATAGTGCGCAATCATTAATTTAACTATTCAACTCAAGTTATCCTACTTGAATTAATCAATGAATCACTAACCGGTAAGAACTGATGCCTGAAGATAGAAGAAGGCCCTGGATCGCCTGACCCAATTCACGATTCTTCTACGCACCTGCGCCCCTGCCTTTCACGCGACTGGTTCCTGGATCATCGCCCGTTCTGATGCGATGTTTTTTCTGGATCGCCTCCTTTCTTTCACACGATCGGGATCGCGAAGTTTTTTTTTGGGTAGAAGAATCGAGTATCTCATTTTGGTGCCCTCATTTTCTGGTGCCCAAAGCGGACGCGAGGCTGAAGGCGGTGACGGTGTACACCTCAGGCAGCGATGGAGGAAGCAGCCACCGATTAGAGGCCATGAATTTCGTTGAAGCCGCCGCCGCCATGGAGAACGAAAATTAGGTTTCTGGAAAAGAAAAAAAACTAATTACGTAATGAGTAGATCCGACCTAGGTAAATACGGCGTGAATTAAGAAAAAGGGCATTTTTGTAACAATTTCTGACGCTGTTTGAAATTAGGGATGTAATTTATATGTTTTGAAACAGGAGGATGTGAGCCTAATTAAGTTTTATTTTAAGGATGTGACCCTAATTTTCACTATTACTAATCCAATCCCTGATGAATTCTTTCGTATGGTTCTAATGTGTCTTGTTCTCGAGCTTTGTAAACCAAAGCTCTGATACCAGGCTGACACAGCCCGACGAAATCCGGTAGGCTTTGCAACCATCCCTTCATCCCCCAAAGCAGCAGGTAAAACCCACCGTGGCTGCCAATGGTCCCTCAGTACGCTTGTTTTACGGCCACCCTCTCGAGCGTCTCGGTCACGGCCTAACCAACCCTCGCAAGGGACATGTGGGGGTAAGAGTCTCCCGTTCGCCACCGTACCGTGAAGCGAGAACCCCCATCATGAATGCAACAAGAACTGGTGATACTCCACTCTCGATCATTTCAATCTAATTAAAGATTCATTAAAACTCCACTTGGTTTCTATCTTCCCAAAATCAATATTAATGATTGTTTAACTTGGGAAACCATATCCTGTCTTTAACTGGGTTAAAGAACCAATGTCATGTAAAACACGGTTCACGATAAACCCGAAATCACATTCCATTCCATTAGCCTTTAACCATAAATTAACAAGTAAACAATTCCCTAAGTATTAACCCCCAAAGGCCGAAACCAACATCAGATCAATACCCAAGAAACCATTCAACTTAACTAATCACCAGTTAGTTTCTAATTTTCTTAACTCCGTTGGGTCTAAGAACAGTATTATTAAAGATATCATTCACGACAACCCAAAATCACATTCCATTAACAATGGAATCTTCATGGAAAGAAAATCGATATATATAATCGATATAAACTTCCATATCCGACTAATAATATAAATGGAATAACTGCAACGCCTTTTCAATTCCAGATATATTAGCAGTCTTCCTCCACAGAAATTCACTTCGATTATTACCAAATCGAATTCCATTCCATTCCAATTTATTTTATTAAATTGGAAAACTTTACTTTGGAAAATCTCCTTTAAATCTTTACAAAATATTTATAAATTCCAAATCACATTTCACTGTAAATCGGGTTAAAGAACAAATGTCGTTTAAACACAGTTCACAACAAACCCAATTCACATCCCATTAATTATCGGGTTAAAGAACAAGTGTTATTTAAAACACCGTTCATGATAAACCCAAATTCCATTTGATATTAAATACAAGGCTCTGAATAGAAAATATATCGGCTTATATTCAATATCAAATACTATAACCAACAAATATTGTATTGGAAATAACGATATAAATATATCTTTCAAATTTCCATAACAATATCTGTATAATCACGAAATCCAATATCGAAATATTCCGAAGACAATTTCGATTAAAATATATTTCCAATCTATATATTGGAAATTATGGTTATCTTTAAAACCCATTCAAATCCAATTTATTTATTTTTAAAAATATTGGATTATAATTCTAGTTCAAAACTAGTTCATTTCGATAAAAAATTATTTTTATCTTTTCAAATATGGAATTTTTCATCCCAATTCTTTCCAAATCATTTCTTATGATTTTACACAAATTATTGCTATTTTTAATAATTTTATCAAGGCCCGTACAGTCGATTTCCATCAACGTCCATCTAACTGCACTTACAGCGACCTTTTCAAAATTTGATTTGGACATAATTACAAATCCAACCGTTAGATTTCTAATTTCTTGTGTTTGTTAGAAAGCTCACTTTTCGATACGAACCCAACGGTTCTGGTTTTAGGAGAATCCGACGGTCGGATCTCCCGTAATATGCATTCGAAGTCAATGGTCGAAATTCGCGAACTGCCGCAGCGCGGCGCGTTCTATTTAGGCCATTATATATACAATATATATATTATATATATTTCATCGATTTCCTTTCAAAAAGTATTTTATAAATCATTTTAAATTCGTTTTCAAAACGATTTCAACTTCATATTCAATTTCTAATCAAAATTGAATATTCCATATCATTAATCTATAAATGATAATATTTTCAAAACGTTATATTTTGAAATCACTTCCTTTTTCTATATTCATTATAAAAATGAATAAAATTGATATAAATATCGTTCACGTCAAATGGCGTTAATCTAATCGACATGGCTATATATATTTAAATATATTCATGTCCATCCCAAATCGGACATCAAAACAAAATTTTGATTCTTTTCTGAATATTATTTGTAAAATATTCGTTATTTTAAAATAATCATTATTTTAAAATATTCATTCTTTCTAAACTGGAATCGGACACAGTCAATTACCATACAATGTGATTTATATGGATTTCCTACACACATGTACACTACAACAATCAAACACAGTCAACCATCACCCAAAGTGCATTCTACACTGCATAAGCATCAAATATAAATATTTAACACTTATAACAGCCTGTCAATCAATCGATCGACACACAGCTAATTATTGGGATTAGTGTATGTCCAATTTCATCCCAACAACCTTGTGGGGTTTTCAAACAACGAACACAAATTTATTTGTGCAGTTGGGCAATGTGTAAAATTTATCGTCCCAATCAGTATCATTGAAATGTGTGTACATAAACAAATCGTCCGTTTTGTTTGTAAATATTTATTTTATATACACATTAAAAATTATATTTTTAACTATAAAATATTTTCAACTATAAAATATTTTATTCCATTCCACATCACACAATCAACTTACACAACACATCAATTAAACAAACAAGCCATCCATGGTCTGTGGACAACGGGTGTCGGGTGCTGCTAAGCACCGTCAGCATCCTAGTATATATTTCAACTAGAAAATAAATTAAAAGTGAGAAGATCTCACCAAGAGCTAAACCCAACTCCGTTACTCCTCGTATGTAGGAAATCTTCGTCGTGCTCGCCTTTTGTCACTTTCGCCATCCGTGTTCGCTACATATATAAAAATCACATTTTTATATTCTCTAGTATATAAAAATCATATTTTTAATTTGCTACATATATAAAAATCACATTTTTATATCGTTGTCTCATTTATATTTTTATCTTGCTAGTGTCAAAATAAAAATTATATTTTTGCTTCACTATATATATATAAATCAAATTTTTATATCGTTATGTATATATATGAAAGATCATATTTTTATTATCTTACATATATAAAAATCATATTTTTATTATCATTTATAAATATTAATTGAATCTTTACTGTGTTATGTATATTAAAAATCAAATCTTTATGGTGATGTTCATATAATAAAAATCAAATTTTTACTTAACTAAAAATCTTATCTTCACTATAATAAAAATATAAACTTAACTATAATAAAAATATAAACTTTACTATAATAAAAATATAAACTTTCCTATGATAAAATACAAACTTTCCTATGTTAAAATCACAATGCTATTACATTTTATTAAATTCAGTTTTACATATAAAAAATCCCGTTTTTAAAATTCAGTTTTACATATAAATCTCTGAAGAAAAATAAAATAAAAGCTATGCTTTAAAAAAAAAACTTACAGTCTTCAGCGAGGGGGGAGGGAGAAAATGGCGTTGGTGGTGGAGCAAGGGAGGAGGTGGCAACGCTGGTGGTTGCCGGAAAAGGGGGCTAGGGTTTCGTTCGTTTTTAAATTAGGGGAGGAGCGAGAGTCGGAGAGGATGGTGGTCAGGCAAGGCGCAGCGTAGGCAGAGCTCGGCGGTGGGGCACCAGTCTTCAGCGGCGGCGGCATGGGCCTGGACGGCGGCGGCATCGAGCTGCGTTCGTTGCTTCTTTTTTTTTTTTCTTTTTCCATAATCTGATTTGAACGGGGGAGTGATATGAGGGAGAGAGAGAATGCAAGGGTTGACTATAATATATATATATATTTATTTAATTTTTTTCAATAAGGTAACCTTTAAATTCGAACTCCAAACGAGACCCAACGACTATCGCCCCTAGCTAATCACCCCCATTCCGAACACAATGGGATATGCCTGGCAGGCCAATTCGACTGTTTAGATCAGTTTCCATCAAAATCAAAAGATAAATCTATATATATTGAATTTTGAATGCACATTTCAATTTACTGGGACCACGTATTGACTCTGAAAATTCCAGAAAAATTATTTCTAGCTACGTATTGCCGATACGGTACTAACAAAACTAATTTCGTCAAATCCTGAGACCGTTTGAAAAATGGCCAGTTTCTGGTCGATCGAAATTGACTGAAACCATTAAAACACGTTTAACTTCGCCACGCTCACATATTAATTCAGAAAATTATGAATTTTGAAACCTAGCAATAATTTGACATCCCGGATCTAACAAAAGTGGTTTCATCGTAAACGAAGCTCGTTTGCAAAATTTCTATTTTTAAGGGCTATATTTCCATAGCGACTATTCTGAATTTTCAACTGGACATAATTTTTGATTCCCGCAGTGAAATTTTGATTTTTCAGATTCGTTGGAAAGATATTTTCAAATAGATTCTAATATTTTTGGTTTCGCTAAAATCCGGTTTATTTTGAATCCTGTACATTCATTTTAAATTCGAAATTGAAATTTCAAACTACCGCGCCTTTTTCAATTCCTTTTATAATTAAAAATAAATATTTATATTCTAACGTCGATGCAAGTAAATATATACATTCTAATTCTATTCAAAATAATTTTCTCGTCGTTATTATTTAAAATAATTCATTTTAAATAATTAAAATTCATCAAAATTGCAAAAATAAAATTTTTAGATTGGTTCGGATTTCTGGGTTATTACACTTTATCACTTCAAACACCTCTGTTCTTCATCATTCTTTTCTAATAGGCTTTGGTCTTCTTTAGTCTTCAATTATTCTGATTATCCTTCTTCTATAATTATTCTTTTGTACTCTCGTTTAAATATCTCCATAATATATCTAATGTAACTGCACAACTCAAAGATATGTTAGTAGTAATGTTTATATGGTTATTGCCACCAAAATCAATACCTATGGCACCTAGGGTATTAAAAACAAACAAATTTATAAAATAATATATATGTTTGTTACCATCAAACAAAAATCATACTGTTATACTCAACACTAGGGGTGAGAAAAAACTGAAATAAAACTGAAACCGAACCGAAACCGATAAAAACCGAAACCGATAAAAACTGAAACAAAAAAACCTAAACCGAAAAAAATCGAAATAAAAAATCAAAAAACCAAACCGTACTAATATTTCGATTTCTGTTTAAGGTCCAAATCGAGACGAAAAAACCCGAACTGAACCGAATTATAAAATGTTGCACATTGTCTCTTACTGCATGTTGTTTCATATTATATAGTGTATACACACTGGCCACTGCTTCACTCATTTGATTTAGCTGAATACAGGATTAGTGGTAGACAATGTAAAATGTCCATTTCTTGTTTTTGTAGATTCTTTGATGTTTTGAATTAAAGATGAAAGCTGAGGTACCAGTGGACTATTTTCTAGAATTCTAAGTTGTGCTGGTCTACTGTAGTGTGGCTTACTGAAGTGCTTCTGCTCATTTTCTTTTTTTGTTTCTTGTCTTCGGCTCAGAGCTAGCTAGCTTAGCTTTGTATTACTCTGGATGACTTATAGTCTATTAGTCTGTACTCTGTACAATGTGTCTCAATACACTTGGTTGAAACAATTTATTTTTATTTCTTTTATGGTTATTTAAATTTATAATTTTTTGTTTAAATCGGTTTTAAAACTGAAACCGAACTGATAAACTCTAAAACCGAGGTTTTGAAACCGAAACAGATACTTCTGTTACGGTTTTGGTTATCCATTTTTAAAACTGAGGTCTTTCGGTTTTGGTTTTACCCCAAAACCGAACCGAACCGGGGTTTGCTCACCCTACCACTACACCATATATGCTGATTAGGCTGTGTTTTTAACCGCATGTAAAGCATGTAGGCACAGAAAAAAGCCGTATCAAAAAACGGCATGTTAAATTTTTAGATACGGCTCAAAACCATATCCCAATGTGATAACATACGGCTGTTGGCCATATATATAAGTAGATACGGCTATAAACCGCATCTTATATATATACACACACACACAGTTTCTACTTATATATATATATATATAAGTAGAAACTGTAGCACATATTATTTGTAACACAAAGCATATATAACACAGGATACACTAATTCACAATTGTAACAGTAAACGAAACAAGTGTATGAAATATTTCATTACATTACAATATATAATGATACATGCTATTTGATTACATTACAATAAATAAGATACACGCTATTTCATTACATTAAAGAAGATACATTAAAATGCAACCACGTTGATCAATGCTTCCTTCAAGATGAACATCCTCCAAAATAGAAAAAAGATCATAAACCAAGCAAGCAACATTGCATTCTATCAGAAAACAATACCAGGGTAATATTAACCCAAACAAGAACCACTGGCAGAACCAAGCTTATTAGCTTCATCCAAAAGCCAGCAACTAAAACTCAAAGTAGAGAAAACCGACAACCAAATCCATGCTTATTAGCTTCATCCAAATCCATGCTTATTAGCTTCATCCAAATGACGGAGGTTGCTGCATGCACACACATGTTATAATAATCAGGGGCGAATATAGGAATATATATGAGAAGGGACAACAACAATCATCCATAAAAAAGATATATATCGATATACAAAAATTCATCATCTGAATGCATATCCATAATATAAGTTTCAAGTTGATTCTCAAGTACCATAATATCATACATAGAAAAATCTTTCGGATAAAATCGAGCAAATTTAATCAACTTTGCAATGTTGAAAGCAGAAAATGAATCAATTGGATTAAGACTTCCCATACACAAAAGCAACTCGCTATTTTGCTCTGTATAAAACCAATTGTTTAGTTCTAGAAGTTGCAAATCTATGACGGTGTTGCAAACATTGACTCGTACGTGATGTAAATTTGTAATTTTTTTAGCTCTCCATCTTGAACGTTTATGAGCTATATACTCATCATCCATGTTAGGTACAACAATTCCATTCAAAGAACAAAATAAACACTTTTCCTCTAACAAAGATTCCTACTTCACATCACTACATCTCATGTCTTGTAGGTGCATTTTTGATATTTTTACTAAATTCAACGCACTTTCAATCTCCTAATCTTTTTTTTGCAATATCAATGACAAGTCATTAGTTATTCCTAAGATATTTTTCATCAAGTGCATGGTAAACACGAATTACTATGAGTGCATTATGTCTGCCAAAACTTGTGCATCGACCTTTTGTTCTTAACTAATACCGTCATCCATAATAATTTCTAACACCTCACGTACATAAGTGAACATAGTAATAAGTCTACTAAGTGTACCATAGTGTGATCCCCATCGAGTGTCACTAGGTCGTTGTAAACTTGTTTCTTGATTTAATCCTTTTCCAATAAGAATCTCTCCTTTAGTCAAAGCTTCAACATCAGATCAGTAAGGATCAGTGTAAATGGTGCAATAATACACACAAACTAGCAGGGCAGCACAAGTAAAAGTGTCTGAATTCAAGGTAGACAAATACAACACAAGTAAATGATAGCAAATACACTACCGCACTATAAAACTGGGGATAATACCTAATTTAAACACAATAGCAGCATGAATTCTAGGTAGACAAGCACATGCAACTATCTATCATTCATATTTTTGAACTAAGGCAAGGAAATTCAAATTAAACCCAATTTAAACCCAATTCAAATTGAAATTAAACCCAAATTAAACCCAATTCATATTTAAATTTAACTGTATTCTCGTACTCACCTCTAGTGGCGACAAGAAGGATGGACAACGGTGGACTGAGGCTTCGCCGGTCAGCTCAAGGCAACGCGAGGTGACGATAACTCATGGACTGAAGTGGATGGCTTATTGACAAAGGAAGTCAGTCGACTACCAAAACCCTAATTTGGGTATTCGGTGGTCGCCATTACAAAATAAAAAGAGGATAATTTGGCTGAAAGTTTTGTGTAATAACCCGGAAATCCGAGCCAATTTAAATTTTTTTATTTTGGCAATTTTAGCGAATTTTGATTATTTAAAATCAATTATTTTAAATAATAATGACGAAAAATTTATTTTGAATAGAATTCGAACGTATATATTATATAGATTGTCGTTAGAATATAAATATTTATTTTAAATTATAAAAGGAATTGAAAATGGCGCGGTAGTTCGATAATTCGATTTCAAAATTCAAATGAACATACCGGGTGCAAAATAAACCGGATTTTAGTGAAACCAAAAATATTAGAATCTAATTGAGAATATCTTTCCAACGAATCTGAGAAATCGAAATTTCATAGCGGGAATCAAAAGATATGTCCAGTTGAAAATTTAAATAGTCGCTATGGAATTTCGGGCCTTAAAAATAGAAATTTTGCAAACGATCTCGGATTTCGACGAAACCACTTTTGTTGGATCCGTGATGTCAAGTTATTGCTAGGTTTCAAATTCATAATTTTTCGAGCCAATGTGTGAGCGTGGCAAAGGAAAACGCGTTTGACCAGTTTTAGTTGATTTTAATCGACTGGAAAATGGCTATTTTTCAAAAGGTCTCAGAATTTGACGAAACTAGTTTTGTTAGGACCGTATCGTCAATACAAAGCTAGAAAATATTTTTCTGGAGTTTTTTTGAGTTCATAAGTGGCCCCGGTAAATTGAAATGTGCGTTTAAAATTCAATATATATATAGTTATATGTTGATTCTGATGAAAACTGATCGAAACGATCGAATCAGCTTACGATACATATCCCATTGTGTTCGGAGTGGGGGTAAAACACTAGGGACGACAGTCGGTGGGTCTCATTTCGATTTAGAATAAAAAGTCAACTTTATATAGAATATTAAATTAAATAAATAATTAAATTCCCCTTTATTCCCTCTCCTCCCTCCCTCATCAGTTCATTTCGAACGAAAGAAAAAAAAAATCCCCAAACCTAAACGCACTCCCCTTTTTTTCTCTTCGTCGCTGCGCCGCCAGGGGGTGGGCCACCGCCGCCGACCCTCCCCTCAGACCCCCTCTCCTCCTTCTTCCCTGCCTCGCGCTACCTTTCCTTCCCAAGAAAATCCGCACCATTCGGTCGTTCCCCTCCCCCCAACAGCCAACGACCGCAACCCTTCGCTCAGCGCCACCACCGCCTGAATCCGCCCCCTCGTGCCGGAGCTCCTCCCCCAGTCAGCGACGACTACCACTTCTCCCCCTCCTGCCGACGCCAATCCTTTTCCCCTCTTTTTTTTGATGGAGAAAGATGTTAGCATTTACTTTGTTTTATTTTGTTTAAGTGAATAGTTTTAAAATAAATAGAAATCAGTTTATTTTATTTTATTTATTATATATAATGAAAGGCGTAATTTTAATAGGATGTAGAGATTAAAAATACGATTTTTATAGAAGTAGCGAAATAAAAATATGATTTTTATAAAGTAGAAGTATTAAAAATATGATTTTTATATAATAGAGAATATATAAATGTAATCTTTATATATGTAGTGAAATAAAAATATGATTTTTATTATATATATGTTGAAATAAAAATGTGATTTTTATAGCAATAAAAATTCAATATATATATCAAAATATAATTTTTATATAGAAATAAGCGTTGTAAAAATATATGAAGTAGAAATAAAAATATGATTTTTATTTATTGAAAAGAAATGATAAAAATATAATTTTTATTTGAACAGCGTGAAAAAGACTGCATTGGAATTTCAGTCGGATCCAGACGGTTCAGCAGTTCAAAAGCAAAGCACGGCGGAGTGGAACCCTCTGTGAGAACTCCTCACCTTTAATTTGATTTTCTAGTTAAAATATTTACTAGGATGCAGACGGTGTTTAGTAGCACCCGACACCCGTCGCCCACAGACCATGGACGACTTGTATGCTAGTTTGTTTGATTTTGATGTGTAGTTGATTGTGTGATGTGAAATGAAATAAAATATTTATATAGGTAAAAATATTTTATAGTTGAAAATAGAATTTTTAACGTGTATATGAAATAAATATTTATAAACAAATCGGACGATTTGTTTATATACACACATTTGACTGATATTGATTGGGACGATAAATTTTACACATCGCCCAACTGCACAAATAAAATCTGTGTTTGATTGTTTGAAAACCCCACACGGGTATTCGGGTGATATATGACATGCACTAATCCCAATAATTAGTGGTATGTCGATCGGTTGATTGACAGACTGCTATAGCGTTAAATATTTATATTTGATGCTTATATAGTGTAGAACGCACTTTGGATGATGGTTGATGATTTATCGTTGCTATTATATATGTGTGTTGTAGAAAATCCATATAATTAACATTATATGGTAATTGATTGGGCCTCATTCCATATTTAAAAAAGAAATATTTAAATAGAATATTTGAAAAAGGAATATTTCAATAGAAATATTTGAAATAGAATATTTGAATATAGAAATATATGAAGTCGTGTTGATTAGATTGACGCCATTTTGACGTAAATGATATTTATATCGATTGTATTCATTTTATAAGGAATATTGAAAAGCGATTTCAAAATCGAATATTTTGAATTGAAATTCGTACCGAATTGAAACGAATTAGAATTCGAATTGAAAATAAAATGAATCTGAATTGAAATTGAATAGAATTGAATTCGAATTGAAATTGAATAGAAACGAATTCGAATTGAAATTGAACTGAATTGAAAACGAACTGAAATTGAATTAAAAATCGATTTGAATTGAAATCAATTTGAAATGAATTTAAAACGAATTTAGGAGGAAAATTTCAATTTTGATTTGAATTTGAAATGAAGTTGAAATCGTTTTGAAAACGAATTTAAAACGATTTATATAATACGTTTTAAAAGGTAAATCGACGAAGTATATATTATATATATTATATAGATAATATAATGGCCTGAATAGAACGCACCGCGCTGCGGTTGTTCGTGAATTTCGACCATTGACTTCGAATGGATATTGGGGAGATCCGACCGTCGGATTCTCCTAAAACCAGAACCGTTGGGTTCGTATCGAAAAGAGCTTTCTAAGGGATATTAGAAATTAGAAATCTAACGGGTGGATTTGGAATTATGTCCAAATCAAATTTGGAAAAGGTAGTTGTAAGTGCAGTTTGATGGCCATTGATGGAAATCGAATGTACGGGCCTTGATAACATTATTAAAAATAGCAACAATTTGTGTAAAATCATAAGAAATGGTTTGGGAAGAATTGGGATGAAAACTCCATATTTGAAAAGATAAAAATAGATTTTTATCGAAATGAACTAGTTTTGAACTAGAATTATAATAGTTTATTTATTTTTGAATAAATGAATTGAATTTGAAAAGGGCTTTAAAAGTAACCAGAATTTCCAATAATTGAATTGGAATGGATTTGAATCGAAATTGTCTTTGGAATATTTCGATGTTGGATTTCGTGATGATACAGATATTGTTATGGGAATTTGAAAGATATATTTATATCGTTATTTCCAATATGATATTTGTTGGTCGTAGAATTTGATATTGAATATAAGCCGATATATTTTCTATTCGAAGCCTTGTATTTAATATCAAATGTGTTTTGGGTTTGTCGTGAATGGTGTCTTCATTAACACTGTTCTTAAGCCCAGTTGAGAAAAAGATTAAATCTTTTTATTTAGATTTAATGAAGTGTACCAATTAAATAATATTTAATTGGAATTGAATTGGTATTGATTTTTGGGTTTATCGTGAACAGTGTTTTAAATAACACTTGTTCTTTAACCCGATAATTAATGGAATGTGATTTTGGGTTTATCGTGAATCGTGTTTTAAATGACACTGATTCTTTAACCCAGTTAAAGATTAAAACTAAGTGGAGTTTTAATGAATCTTTAATTAGATTGAAAAGATCGAGAATGGAGTATCACCAGTTTTACTCCAGGCGATAGTAAAATCTTTAATTAGATTTGAACGTGAAATGGTAATTAAATTTACCGATAACACCGTGGTGTTAGATATGAAGCATTACCAGTTTTACTTCATGGGATGAATAGGCTGGGATTGGGAAATAAATGATTACTTCGGTGTGGTTCGCTAATCCCGTCTAGTTTGAATTGATATTCAAAGAAGATTGAAGAATAAATTTAAAGAATTTATCTTTGATAAAATTAATGGGAACCTTTCCCAAAGATAAGAATATTTGAATAAAAGAATATTCTGAATTGGAATGAGGCGTATGTTGTGTTTGTGTAACACTTGTTTATTATATACGCGAGTTATTCAGAAAGACCGGGTCTATCCCATTCTGAATAACTGATTCGACGTGGTGTCGAAGATGAAGACGGTGGTTGAAGACCGGAGGTCGTCACGTCGTTTGGGTGATTATTGATGATCTTGATTGGGCCGTACACCGAAGAGGAGGGAATCAGTTAGTGGTCGTCCAGACGTACTTGGAGATCGATGGATATGCGGGGTACTAGGTGCCTCCGGTTTCGTTCAGACCCAGAACAAACTTGTAAATGGACTGTGTGTCTGACATTGGATTTCAGTCTGTGTGATTGATTTCTATTAAATATATATCTGTTTGGCGGCGGAGAATTTATTCTCTTGCTTAACGCCCTTCTCTGAGACGTACGAGCTCAGAGGTTATATATTGATGGATATCAAACGCATGGAGTGAATTGCCTGTGTGGCATGCCTAAGTGGCAATTGATCGAGGTTTCTGTTGAAAAGCAAAGTCTTGCGGGTGATGATCAAAGCAAGACCTGTGTGGCATAGCTTTGTGTAACGTTGATTCGCGAGCCTCACACCCCGGTTGTGAACCAAAAACGGGAGAGGACCTCAGGGAGGACATGCGTTTCTTTCTAGTTAGAAGTGGCGTCAGTGGTTTTACACGCCCTGACGAGTTTGACTTATGTGGTTGTTGCTGTTGCGAGGCGCCTCGGTTAGATCGGACGATCCGAGTCCGATGGAGCCATTCGTTGGCTCATTTATGCCCCCAAAGGGCGGGGAAACGCAGTGTTCAGGCATTTTAATCCACATCGGTGGACCAACCCTGTCGCTCCAAGGGCCCACCTGAGTCTGGGTCCTGAGACATGGGCTAGATTGTCTCGAATCGGTAGAGGTCTATCTTTTGCGTCGGTTCACAGATGGAAATCCAACTTCCAAATACGTGACTTGGCGGTTTTATTTGTAGAGCCTAGTATTGGCGACATGATATATGGTACCAATGCTGCCTATGATTGATACTTATGATTTGAAGTTGTTTTATACATTATGCACTTATAATAGTATCAAATGATTTGTTTTATACGTACTAAGCATGTTTAGCTATTATAAGGGAAAACCCTATCCCCCGGCTTGCGTTGCATTGTCTTATAATAGCTTCATTTTTCTTTATTTAGCATTGCGCTATTGTTTTATGCACTGGTGTTCTTGGGAGGAAACTCGTTCCGTGTTATACGGCGTGGTCCCTTGATTTGCCTAACTTTAAATATAAAGATTAATAACTTTTTTAGTTCTCACACTCGTCCTATGACTGACCTGGAGTTTATTGTTTTAACCTAAACTCTGGGTGCCCTTATTTTGACACGGACAGCTAGTAGTTTTGGTTTTGTAGATTTATATTCACATGATCCTAATGTACAACTGGAATGATATTCGGAAAGCTTTGTATCCGTATATCTCCTTCAGTTGTGTTTTGTATTATTTTCCGCTGCTGTGTAATTTATTGTAATCTCTGATATTTTATGATGTATATTATTTGTTAATACTCTGTATATTCTTGTAATCTGATGGAATAGTTGTAATTAATAATGAATTGTTCTTTTGTCCGCGTTCTATTTTGTCGTGTTCTCAATACAATTCGTTCTTTCTCTTCTCTTCGGAGACCGGGGAAGTTCGGGTCGTAACATTTTGATGTAGAAAAAGTCGATCGTGCCTGAGTGGAGGTATGGAGGGAAAAAATTGATATGCATTTCATATGGTCCAAAGCCGTATAAAATTAATTGATCGGGGGATTCGTCGATGGACGGTCAGATTAAGGGTGTTTAGGATGGTGTGGATCGCAAAATGTAGTTTGAGACGGCTTTGAGCACTACCAAATTTGATACGGCTTATAGCCGAATTGTATATCCCCATCCCTGTGTGCCAAATTCGCTAATATGGTGTAGTGTACTCAACACTAAATACTTGTTTTCATCTTATTAACATACAATTTAATTCGATAATGACTAGTTCTGCATATATATATATACATATATATATATATATGTGTGTGTGTGTGTGTGTGTGTGTATGTATATATTAAATGAACATGCTTGCTTAATATATTCAAGTCCAAAATACACACAATACATATATACGCACAAACGAATGTGCATATACATATATAAACTACATGTAACAACTATTTTTAACCGCAAAACAAAACATTAGTTCTTCTAGATTTTGTTATGCAGATTCAGCTTATTAAGAACTACATACAAGCATGCAATTTATATGCCAAGACATAGATTCCTAGTAGTAACCATAAACCAATCAACAGCAAGATGCTCAAATACCCAGTTATAATACCTAGTACTACAGATCAATAAGCACATGATAATGGCACACAATTCAAGGTAAACCGACACACAATTTTTTTTTAACATTTCATAATATCGGGATTTTAAGTCGTCGAACATTCTATGTTTATAAAACACTTTATAAACTATTATCACATTTCAAATAATTGGAAATCAAATTTAATCAATTTACAATACAATTTAACTTAAATCCAGAATTGTACAAATTCAAAATTTTGAAAATATCCAAATCATAGGCTTTTATAAACCATTTCAATTTATAATTCATATCAAGATTTCATGAAAATAATTTCAAATCGTTTCGAAACATCCTTGAAATAAGATTTCCAACTTCATATAAAATGTATTTTAAAAGAGATTCATACAGTCATATAATTCTCCTTTCCAAATTTCATTTCCAAAATCATTTACACAAAATATAGGATTTTATTCATTTTATTTCCAGTTTCATCTTAATTCATCTGCAAAATCAATTTATATTCTACAAACCATGAAGGTGTATTTCAATTAAATTTCACGTTTCTTTTCCAATTCATATTAATTTATGAAAACATTTTACTAGAAATTACCCAAACATTTTCAAATGCTTATTTAATCGGTTTCAAGTATTTCTCGATGTTTAAATCAGAATAATATAGTCATCCCATTTTCAAAACTCTAAAATAAATATCTGATGATGTTGCAGTCATCATCAGAATTATCTTCAAGCGACTAGAATGCGATTCTTATTAGACTTCGTATATACGTTGATTAGGCGTATATGCAAAATCCTTACATACTTGACAGTCCAATCTCAACGTCAATAAATACTTAAAAACTCTTATTATAAACATTTTCAAAATAAATACACTTTTCAAAATGATTTATTAAATTTCAAAATAATTTATAATTTAAAATACGTGCTCTCTAAAGTAATTCTTATGTCAATTCCACTCATTCTAGAGTATTTCTACTCTATCTCTAATGAGCTTTTAAACCAATAAGCTAAGCTTTGTCAAACCAAAGCTTTGATACCAACTGTAACGCCCTTCCATTTTGCCCACCTCAAGTTGGTAATTAGGCCAACTCAAGATGTTCAAAACGATGGGTAGAGTGGCACGGTTGTTTGGTGCTTGAGGCGAAGCAAATAAGCAAAGACTGGAACGAAATTCAAGGTGGCACTCGGAGGGAATCGCGGTGATGGGTTCGGAGGTCGGACGGACATTTCTGGTCGGTGGTGAAAAGCGTAGGAGGCGGCGAAAAGGGTGATAGTGGTTCCGAATTGATTTATGGATTTGGAAAAAAACACAATTACCATGGCCATTTATAATGAAAAAGGGAAGAATTTGCTTAGAAGAGAAATTGGGACGGTGATTTGAGATGGATTGGGAGATTTGTTTCGGCAGAGGTCATTTTAGATGGGTTTAGGGAAGAATAAATTTGGGGAAAATTTTTGGTTGAAAAATTAATTACGGGAAGTGTTGTTTTCGATTGATAAAAGAAAAGAAGGGATCGGTGATGAAAGGCGACACATGCATAAAATTTCAGCCCCAACCTAACATATGTCAATAAAATATTTACCGAAGGTGAACAAAAGGAAAAATATTTTAGCCAACAATGACAAGTGTAAACTAAATAAACGAACATATTTTTAAGTGTATACCATTTATTTACTATGTATACAAACACAATACAATGTATTTATATATTTCTCAGTACGAATCTTAAATTATTATTATTAATATTAAACCAAATTTAAATCTACATAAATTAAAATAAATCTCAAGTTAATTTAAAATCAAATTTATAGTTTCTTAAATAAAAAATTTCAATTAATTCTAAAGTACTACTACCGTTGAATTTAACAAAACAACTCAAATTCAAATATTAAAATTTTAAATTCACACTTATAAAATTAATTCAGAATTGAGTTAAAAATAAACTAGATTTCAAAATCATAATCAAATATCAAGTATATATAAACATAAATTTTCAAAATTAGATTAAACTAACTCAAAATTTGTAAACGCCGAAAATTCTAGTTCGTTACAAATGGCAAACATATTAAAACATTTACTTGATAATGGTTTAAATAATATTTTGTGTAAAAATGTAGTGTTTTAAAATGGCATTTGACTGATCCGCAGTCGGAAAGATATCATAGGATATTTGAGAGTTTTAATCAGTTCCAGCCTGCCATTGTAAAGATAGTAGTCTGCTATTCCAAACACAAAATTTCCTTTCGATTTTATTGAGGAATTTGTTGTAGTCTGACGATTTCGAACTAGAATTGCTCAATGGAATGCCAAGATATACAATAGGCAATTTGTCTATTTTACTACAAATATTTTAGTACTTTCCCGCTTTCTTTATACCATTTTACTAAAAAAAGAGCCTAGATTTATGTTCTATTATAGCCAGGCCAGCCTTTGCTTTAGAATTCCAGCATAACTTTATTGATAGACATAGCATTTTACTCGCAAGCTTTTGCAGAAATTATTAGCTAAATCAAGAGCTGATTTGATAGGCCACTTATGTTGATGATTTGTAATATTATATATGACCCTGGACTGAACGTGGAAATCAAAACTTCATATTATTTGTCATTAATGATTATTATATATGCCAAGATACTATGTGTAATTTTGAAGAGTAACCCTTATAATGCGAACTAAACCTGGTTTCATGATGATTATACGAAGCAAATTGTTAAAGGAAGCAACATGAGTTTGTTCAATGTATTTATCTTTTTGTAAAGAGAAAAATGTATTTATCTTTTTGTAAGTTTTTGTATAAACATAAATTAGTTATTTGAAAAAAAATAGATTTATTTATCAATTTTGTCAACTTATTTCCTACATGAAACACATTGATAATTCAAAAAAGTAAATGTATTAAAGCATGTATTCTATAACGATCATCACAAAAAATGTAGTAAGTTTTTGTATAAATATTTGTTAATTATTTAAAATGATAAATATATTTATCATTTTTATTAATTCCTTTCCTACTTAAAAATGTTAACAACTTAGAAAGAGTAAATATGCTCAAATATGTTTTCTTCGATAGTTTAACAATATTTTAAGTAAAAAACTAATTTATAAGTATGTTTTTGTATAAAAAGCATTAGTTATCTAGAAAGATAACCCCATTTATCCTTTTTGTCTTTCTTTTTTTTATAATAAAAAGACATTAATTTTTTTATAACATAAATGTGTTAAAACAACTTACGCATAATAATTTCATATTTAAAAAAATGTATATTTTATTATATAATAAAAATCCTATTTATTAATTGTAGCTATATTATTAATGAGAAGATTAACACTGTTAAAAGATAAATTCATTTATCGTTTCAACAAATGATAAATATGTTTATTATTTCAAGAAAATTCATAGTTATGTAATTATTTTTTGACTTAAAAATATTTAAAATTTATGTATATATAAAGAAATTATATTTTGTTAGAATAAAAAAATGAAAAAGAAGCTATTTTTCTTAAACAAAATATGTATCCCATAAAGTTATTTTGATTTTAATGTAGTAGATACTTGACAGCTATATAGTGTACAGTGTAAAAAATGGATATTAAAGATAATTAAACAACAAAAAGAAATAGACAATAAATGCAAAATTGAAAATGTGTAACGACCTGGACTTTGGGCCACTTAATTCTGAATATTTAAATTTGTTATTTGAAATATAAATTGATTTTTATAAGGAATTTATTATTTAAAACGAATGATAAGCGTGCGCTAAATTATAAAATTGGGGTCACCCTCAAATATGTTTTATTGGACCACTGATTGTGAAGAATACTTCAACTCGTATTTTTAAATATTTCACATTAAAGGTTGTCATCCAAATAAAATATTGTCATCGATGTATACACAGGTTTGTGTGGAAAGTAACCCGATAGAAAATTTTAGTAACAGTTGGCGAAATAATATGTTAAAAATTTTTCATAAGTATATTGAATGAAAAAGGAAGCATAAGATATATGTGAACATGAGTCCAAATACCATCATCAGCCTTGCATCATAACATAATAAGGTCGATCCTCCTGTCTTCTCTTTTATAAACAGTGATATGATAAATTTATATACACACTACTTTACTTTACGTATAAAATATAGCTAGTGTGCTATCCACACTATACATTCGTGCCCTTTTCAGGTTTTCTAAAAAAAATCTGTGTTTGCCAAGCTACCGCATATCGTGCGTGCCAAGCAAATTGGAGCACTGTGTGACAAGTCGTCGCCCCCCTTTAAATACTGTTCTTCTCCTCAATTCTTGTTTTTTGAGATCCAAAACTAACAGTGAAAAGATCCAACTTCGTGAATCCATTAGAAATAGAAAACTCCTCCAAAATTCACAATTTTGGATTCATTTGAATTGTATTGGAGAGGGCTTCAACCTGGTACCAACATCAATCAACTCGATCAAGAGGATAGGAATGCGTTTACTTACAATGTGCTGAATTCGATCTGCAAAGGGAAAAGCAAGATTTAATTCACGAGAATTCAAACCACAAATGAAATGGATTCGCGTAAAAACTCAGATCCTTTGAGATCATTGGCTTATACACTTCATTTTGGTAGGCTTTTTAGCAAGCTGTTCAAAATCTTTTGCTGAAACTGAACTCCAACAGCGTGCCAGGGCGCAAGAATTTGTGGGCTTCAGTGGTCGTTGAGTAGAGCGGAGGCTATAGTCATTCCTATGGCAAGGAGCTGCAACTCTGACAAAATTTTCAAGGATTTTGGTGATTAACAATGTCACACCATTTCTTTTGCTGCGCGTGAGAGATCAAAAACCACGAATAGCAGGGGAGGTGAGATTCGCAATTTGTGGTGTCAGGGCAGTCGCACTCGAATGGGGAAGCTTATCGGTGATGGTCCCATGATTTTTTGTCAACTAGAGACGAAATATGGGATAGTGGAGTTTGCGTCCGCTGTGTGTAACCTGAGGAAGTGGTGAAGTTGGTTGGATTTTCCCTGAAGAAGAAAGATGGGTTTAAGATATTTAACAGGGTGGTGGATGGTGCGTGGAGGTGGTGCACCTTTACTGGAGTTGGGTATTGGTGAAAGGGAGAGAAGGAGTAGTTGACGGTGGAAATGGTATAAGTTTTCATGGAAAAAAAAAATCCTAAAATCTTGAAGTACAGCTGTCGTTCTTGTATATTGCAATACTGTTCTAGGGCTACTCAAACTTTACAATGACTTAGGGTCAATGATTTTAGGAGAAGTTGAAGTTTGAATTTTAATTAAGGGTATGTGAAATTGGGACATTGCATTGGTGAGGTGAGAGGAGATCCATATTCAAAGTGTGGAAGTAGCGGGGTGTGGTTGAACAAAATGGAAACTTGGAGAAGAGAAAGCTCGATCAAAGAGGAATTAGCGGCAGTATGAAGTTCTGTAATAGGAGCGGATGAGAAAATGTATTTAGAAGGGAGCAGGTGGTCTCGTTTTGCTGAACAAAGAAGGTGGAGTAATTGATTTAAACCGTGAGTAGGAGATTAGCGGGTAATTACCATATTTACCAATGTGATTTATAAGCAAATTTGGTATCACAATATACACGGAAGAGGAAGTCGGCAATTTCATTTTGCCTGGGAAGTAGCAGTTTACAGGAACTGTTGTTTTGGTGCTACATGATTGGATATTGTGATAGTTGCATCAACTGCAAACCAAATTTGAATGGAGGAGAAAGAGTGTGAGCGGGATTTAAACGTTGACCGTGGTTTTATAGGAATGAAAATTAGAATGATGCTTTAACATTGGGAAGAAGAAGAGTTGTATGAAGGGTTAAGGAGCCTAAAGCGCGATTAGCCAAAAGGTTAGCTAACACTAACAAGTGTTATTAAGGTTTATATTTTAAAATTGGTCAATATTGATGATTAAGTAAATTAAATCATTTTTAAAAAATTGGAATAGACCTTTTAATAAGGAAATTTGTTTCATACGTTAACAAAATTGCGTGAAACTACTCACGTGGAATCATAACAATGAGATCGACTTTGTGAAACTGAGGTGGTCAAGAACAGAGCTACTGGAATCTCGTAGAGGGTAAAAAAAAAATCGAACGCTGTTTGATTTTAATGAAACAAATGCATAATTGGCAATTTGCAAACCAATGTGAGTAAACTCACTAACTTTGACTCATTTATATTTTTAAATTTATTTATAGTAATTTTATACTGTGTGATGGATGTTTGGACGAATGGTTGGTAAAATTGGTTGAAATGGTTGATATAGTTATATATACACCATTGATCGATTATTAATCCTGTACACTATGATATTTCATATTGATGTGAAATTAGTATTATTGATGTTGATTAACATCTGTGGATGCAGGGAAGCAGGTTGGAGGGATCCAACTGGATCCCTCAACATTTATGTTATTGTTTGTTATTTACTGTGATTGATTATGCTGTGTTGGATTACCCTGACCCTAGAATTTTGGTATTTAAATACCGTAAAATATTTTCGATTATAGAAAATTAAATTTGAGTTTTTAAGAAGGAAATTTATTTCCAAAAATAGAAATGTAATTTTGAGTAGAGTTGAAATTAAAACTAGGTTAATGGAGCAAACAAGATGTGTTTATAAACGAGAGTATAAATTAAGTGGATTATTTATCATTGGGTATTGAAATATAAATTCAAACTTGAATTTATATAAAAAGTGGAAAACGATTTTGAAACCAATATTTGAAATGGGATTTGAACTTAGCAAATTATAAAGGAAATCATAAATGAGATTCTAAACGATTACAATATGAATAAGATTGGTATGGAATAATCTGAATAGAAGTTATAAATAGCAGTTGGGTTTAAGATATTAGTTGTAAATACGAAATCAAACAGATTTGATTGTATATAAAAGAAATATATTCCCGGTTAAAGTGAATAATGTTTTAAAGCAAATATTTTGCTAATGAAATATCTATATTGGCAATTTAGATTCGGAAATATGAATCCAAATTGGAAACTGAATGAAAAGGGAAATGAGTCATCATTTTAAAAGAAAATGACGAGTTTCATTTAAAAATTTGGAATATAAAATAAAGTGTAGACTACAATGGTTATAAAGGAATTTGATAATGATTAGGAAAGGATAAAATCAAATGTGGATTTGTAATTTGAATTAAAATGAAATAGTAGATAAATTCTGAAATTAGGAATATAAATCGAATATAGATTATTCGAGAGAGAGTTATTATTGGAATTCGATTATATCGAATTTAAGGAAGTAGTTATTTTTTTTGAATCAAATCTATTTATTTATTTATTTACTGATTAATTGAATTAATAAGTACAAGTTATATTTTTATATACCAATTATTTGGGAACAACGATTATGACGCATCTAAACAGCGATTATAGTGCTATTGTTATCATAAATGTTTTATAAATCTAAACAGCGATTTTAGCGCTGTCATTATAACAAATGTTTTTTATAAATATTAACAACGATTATAACGCTATAGTTATAATCAATGTTTGTAAATCTAGACAGCGATTTTAACGCTGCCATTATACTTAATGTTTTATAAATCAAATATTTGGAAACAGCGATTATAACGCTACCGTTATAATCAATGTTTTTCGGTAAAAGAAGTGGATTCTTAGATTGAATTTGAGAATCGTGTGAGCAATGTTTTTGTTGGATGTTGTGAGCTTTGACTATTTCAAAGTTGAGAATGTTGTTCAATTAAGGTCTGAGAGGTAATTATACCTCAACTTGATTGACTTCATGATTGATGGAGAAATGGTTATGGTTCGTTAGTGAAGATTGATTAGCAATATGGTTAGTTAATAAATGATTAATGGCTTGAGTTATAATAACGATGTTTTATAACATCGCGTTAATTTAAAGGATTTGAAATGTTTCCCCCAAATAAAACGAGATATATTTTCTACGCATAGAAAATGTAATGAATCGGTCAACGAGGAATTAAGAAAGGGATATTTTCCGATATTAATAAGGTATATTTTATGAATATAGAAAACAAGGATTCATGAATATTTATAAATGTTTTCTAACTGGAATAAGAGATGTATTTTTTTCTCGAGTAAAGAAATTAGGATATTGGAAATGTTTTCCAAGAATCGAGAGAGAAATAAAGCTTTGAAAGGATACAAAAGATGGAAAATGGGAATTGGAAACGATAATATAATAAGGAATTAATATAAAAAGAGGCCAGTATTGTTTGATGCTTGATCGGTAGAAATTTCCATTTGGAAATAGGACCGTTGATTGTATGGATGTTCCTTTGATAGTTAAATCACCAACTATCAAAGTTTTGGTTTATTTTATACCTCCGTTGTCAATACAGAGAGACCGGGATCAGATTTACTATCTGAAAACCACTGCGTATTGGCATAAGCATTAAAAATAACTTATGCTGAAGATAATTGAAGACGGAGTAAAGTGCAAGGGCTGTTCTGTTAATCGTAGGTAGAAATACCCAAGATGGAACAATAGAATGGTGCTTTCGTTTTGTTCAGTCTCAGGACAACGTATATGGAAGGATATGACGATGTGACATTCAAAGTAAATGGTGGCAAGATGTAATTCTAAAAGAATAATCGTGACCTCAAGCCTCTTCACCCGGGAAATGACAAATATCGGGCAGGCAGCTTAGCCAAGTGGGTCATTCCTATTAGGGGTATTATCACCTGATCTAGAGAAATTTCATTTGCTTCTTATTCTATTTGCTGTTGTATGTTTTCAGTAACGGTTGCTGATCACAACTGTTAGTGATAATATGCTCGATACACTCAAGATAAATGAGTGGTCAGCCATGTGTGGGTCGGGTTGCAAGACGTTCTTGTTGAACCCAGTGTATCCCCTCAAGAGATACACTATCGGAAGGTGGTCCATACCTTGTCATGTTGGAAATCCAATCTCTAATAAGCGCCTACGGTTTTCGATTTTATATTATATATGGAGCGTGAGATGCAAGCGTTCCGCTAGATTCTATTTATTTGATGTAGACATTATTATAATATCACTGGATTTGATATCAAAAATATTTTTGGTTAACGTAAGATAAAAACCATCCGTGTTTATGTGTGGATTGGTCTTACGATTATCATTTCTTTCGAAAAGATTTTTAAAGTTAAACCAATGGTTGGAGTTTACTCACACCAATCCTATGGCTGACCCAGAGTTTATTTTGTTTTTGTTTTCCCTAAACTCTTGGGTGCCCAAATTTGTACGGGCAGTCAAATAGTCGAGATTTTTCAGATTCACTTGGAGGAGCTCGAAACAGGAGGCTTCACCAGTTAGGTATAGACTATCATATTTTCCACTGTATACTATGTTGTATCTGGAAACAGGTGTGTACGACTGTTCCAGGAATAACTGTTGTGCATTGATGATGGTATGTATACACAGTTACTGATTTGTATTTTCAAAAGTTATGTTACATAATATATTTTATTCGTTCCGCTATGAGTTTATGATCTTCGTTTTCTTCCATTCTGATATTTCTTTCTTTCTTTGAGTTGGACGTGTAGTGTTATTAGTCGACTCAAAGAGTACGGAAATTTGGGCCATTACAAAAATGCATAGTAACAATTTTAAGTGAAGTAAATAGAATTAGAGTAAAGTGCATTAAAGATAAAAAAATATAAGTAACCAGTAACAATGATTGTTAACAGAATGTATGGTTGAAAGGAACTTTTAAGCAATAGAAAATAACGTATGATTTTTTCTCTCTTTTGTACGGATTGTCAAATGAGAATTGAAATGAGCATTAAATTAACTACAAACAAGGAATACCAAAAATTCTATTTGAAATGCACTAAACAACTTCAACAGAGAATGATATATTTTACTTACAGTAGGTGTCCGTTGCAGCGTTGCTGGCTCTTGCGTTTGTTGGCAATGAATATCACAATAAGTATCACTTTGATGTTTTAAGTTAAGACATTGTTTTCCATTAATGTTTATGAAAATACACGGTGGTGTATTTTAAGAAAAAACCGATCACCCTTGATTGATTTTCTTATACGCATTGTTATTTGCATGGGAATAGGAATTTTGTTAATAGACAAAACTATTTATATTTGAAATTATTTTCAATTAGAAGTATTTTATGAAAGAAATGTAAAATATAAATTTGCTACTTTATGGATAAATTACATTGGACAAAACCATTCAACAATCGTACATTAGGAAAACATGTAATAACGGGTTTGATTAAAATACAACAAGATGGAACTATTAGGCAAACAAGATGGAACTATTAGGCAATCACTAATTGAACTGAATATCTAAAGGAAAACAAAGAAATATATAAGTTAACTATGCACAGCCAAATAAGATGTTGCCATACATTAGTTGTCTGTTCATTTACATAAAAAGATGAACTTATTTATCTTTTTTGTTTTAAAATTTCGTAAAATAATTAAAATTAAAAACATATACTGCATGATATTCTAAAAATATTTAAAACGATAAACATATACTGCATTTTTAACTAAAAGAGTAATGTTGTTTTTGTATTAAAATACATTAGTCATTTAAAAAGATAAACTTATTTATCAGTTTCATCAACAACTTTCTTGTTGAAATTGATGATTCAAATATTTGTAGAGAAGGAAAGAAATTAATTGATTGTCAATCAAATATTTGTAGAGAAGAAAAGAAATTGATTGATTGTCAATCAATTAATTGGTTCGTATATGGAAAGATATAAGAGGAAGTTTTCTTTTGGGAAGAAAAATAATTAATAGGCCAATCAATCAATTAATGTAGAATCAATTTACTCAGGGAAAGAGATTGAGACCATGATTGCGCCAACCATTTATGCTCCAATCAAATCAAGGAAGATATTATTTTGTTCTTCATGTCCAAGTAAAGTTGTTGGGTCTCTGTGAACGTAGGATATTCATATCTGAACCACGTTAAATCTTCTGTGTCTTTTTTTCTTCTGTTCTTTGTTTTTGTGAGATTTCATAATTGTTTTGTTATACTGCATTGATATCTAAATAGACAATACTGGATTCTCATCAAAATTCCGCATAAATCACTACAATGTGGTATCAGAACTGGTGTTATTGTTTCTATTTGGATATTAGTGGCTACTTCTAGTAAGCCTATTGGAAGATATGACATCAATTATGGAGTAACACGTTTTGATGGGAAAGGAGATTTTGGTACTAGGAAGATAAAGATGGAGGCCGTATTGAAGATGGAGAAGACTTTTAAAGTTGTTTCTACGCCTGAGAAATTGAAAGATGTTGATGTAGCTGAATTGGAGGAAATGGAAAACGAAGCTCTCACAATAATTCAGTTGAGTCTTTCAGATGAAGTTCTTAGAGAATTTTCTCAGAAGAAGACGACGAAGGAACTATGGGATGCATTATCAGATGCATATCAAGACAAGTCTCTCACAAATCGTATTATTCTACAACAACAACTTTATTCATCCAAGATGAAGCCTAGAGCTGATCATATGGAGCACATAGATGCCTTGACCACTTTAGTTGTGAACCTGAAGGAAGCAGATGTTGATATTACTGATGAGGCTCAAGCTGTGATTCTCCTATGTTCCTTGCCTAAAGAATATACTGCTTTTGTCAATTCCATGATTTATGGCCGCAGTAAAATTAGCCTTTATGATGTAAAGGCTGGCCTTCATAATGAAGTGTTAAGAGGTAGATTGGCGAGCACTAGCATTGATAGTGATACCGAAGGCTTATCTGTGCAGAGAGGTAGAAGTCAAAGCAAGTCGAAGAAAGGTGAAGGACAGAATTCTTTAAAGTCTCAGTCTAGGGGGCCTAAGAAATTGACTTGTCATTATTGTAACAAGCCCAAACACTTTGTTGCACAATGTCCCAAGATTGAAGGAAGAAGAAAAGACCCAAAGCAAGCTTCACCTCTACAGCGGGGAAATATGATATAGAGAGTGACACTGATGTGTTTACTGCTCAGGCTCTTCTGGAAAGAGCACCCTATGGTTGATTGATTCTGGCGCATCCTATCATATGACACCTGATAGGAACTCTTTTTCCACTTATCGTAAGTTTGATGGAGGAGAAGTTCTGATGGGCAATGATGCTTCTTGCCATATGGTTGGTGTTGGTAGTGTAAAGATCAGGATGTTTGACAGTGTTATTCAAACCATTACTGATGTTCATGTACGTGATTTAAGGAGTAGCCTGATTTCTGTTGGGGCATTGAGTAGACTTGGACTAAAGATTGCAGTTAAATAAGAGAAGATGAAAATACCTAAGGGTTCCAAGATCATTATGAAAGGAGTGAGGGCAGGAAATCTCTATTTACTAAAGGGCACTACTGTAGTTGGCGAATCAGCTTCAGTTACTTCATCTAATTCAGATTCTTCCAGATTATGGCATTTGCGGATGAGCCACATTGGCGAGCGCAACCTGGATGAGCTAAGAAAGCGAGGTTTGATTGACAGAGTTCAGCATTCAAAGCTTGGTTTTTGTGAAGAGTGTGTTCTTGGTAAGCAGACAAAGATTTCTTTTGGTGTTGGTGAGCATAAGGCAAAAGTTGTTTTGGATTATGTTCACGCAGATGTTTGGGGACCTTCCCCTTGCCCATCCTTGGGTAGAGACAGGTATTTTGTTTCATTTATAGACAATTTCTCTCGTAAAGTTTGGGTGTACTTTCTAAAGTCCAAAAGTGAAACCTTTTCTAGATTTCATAAATGGAAATCCATGGTGGAGAAGCAGTCAGGGAAGAAGTTGAAAGTTCTCCATTCAGATAATGGCGGTGAATTTGTATCACAGGAATTCACCGATTGTTGTGAGTCCGAAGGCACAAGAGGCATTACACTACACCAGGCGACCCCCAGTCCAATGGAGTTGTAGAAAGGATGAATCGTGCATTGTTGGAGAGAACTAGGTGCCTCAGAATGACTACTAAGTTAAAGAAGGGATTTTTGGTTGAAGCTTTATCTATGGCGGCTTTCCTCATCAACCACACACCTTCTACTACTATAGATATGTAGATCCCTAAAGAAGTATGGAAAGGAGAGCCTGTTAGCTATTCATTCCTCAAGGTGTTTGGTTGTCCATCTTATGTACATGAGAATCGAGGAAAGCTGGAACCTAAAGCTCGTAAGTGTATCTTTCTTGATTATAGAAGAGGAGTAAAAGGATATAGGTTGTGGTGTTCTATTAGCAAGAAACTTTAAAGGTGGAGCCTTTCTCATCGGATGATGATGATGAGAGGAAATGTGAAGAATACTAAACACAAAGCAAATCATCTGTTGATTCTATCCATAGACGTTCAATTGGTGTTTCCGATGATGTCGTGGTTGATGAGGATAGTATGGATACTGGCACAGAAGATCAAACTCAGTGTGGAGCTCATACAGAGACCAGGCCTGTTAGAGAAAGAAGAAAGCCCAGATGGCTTGATGAATTTGTTGGTTTGAGCATCAAAGACATTGACTTTGATGATATGGCAACATATGCATTAAACGTTGTCCATGATGAGCCCAGAGATTATAGAAATGGAATTGCGTCAGTTGACAGTTCCAGTTGGTTAGTAGCTATGGAAGAGGAGATCGAATCTTTACAGAAAAATCACACTTGGGATTTGGTGTCACTTCTTGCCAACAGGAGAGCTATTGGATATAAATGGATCTATAGAGTGAAATACGACCGAAATGGAGATTTCAGATATAAAATAAGACTAGTGGAAAAGGGGTATGTTCAGAAGAAAGGGGTAGAGTATCATGACATCTTTGCTCCAGTGGTTAGGCATACTTCCATTCGTATTCTCTTGGCATTAGTTGCTCATTATGACATGGAGTTAGAGCAACTGGATGTCAAAAGTGCTTTTTTGCATGGTGATTTGGATGAAGAGATTTATTTGCGGCAGCGGGAAGGGTTCACTGGTAGTAGCAGGCCAGATTATGTTTGTAAACTTAACAAATCTCTTTATGGACTGAAGCAGTCTCCTAGACGATGGTACAAGAGATTTGATAAGTTTATGCTTTCATAGGGATACTCCAAAAGCTTCAAAGACCAGTGTGTTTATTTTAGGAGATGTGATGATGACATGATTTATTTGTTGTTATATGTTGATGATATGTTGATTGCATCTCAGAGTATGGTCAAAATTAAGGAGTTGAAAGCAGAGCTCAGTAGAGAGTTTGATATGAAGGATTTGGGAAAGGCACAAAGAATATTAGGTATGAAGATAAGCAAGGATAGGAAGAGGAGAGAGTTAAGGCTCACTCAGGCGCAGTACATCGAGAAAGTTCTCACTCGATTTGGGATGGAGAAAGCCAATCCGGTATGCACTCCATCAGGCTCTCGTTTTAAGTTGTCGAAAGACCAGTCTCCTACATCGGAAGAAGATAAAAGGTATATGGCTAATATACCTTATTCTACTGCTGTTGGTAGTCTCATGTATGCGATGGTGTGCACGAGACCGGATTTGGCCCATGCAGTTGGTGTTGTCAGTCGATATATGTCTAACTCAAGCAAAGAACATTGGCAAGCAGTGAAGTGGATTCTTAGATATCTTCGAGGCACTTCTTCGGTAGGCTTGCTATATGGTGGAGTAGATGGTGACATCTTTCTTAGAGGATACTGTGATTCTGATTATGCTGGGGATAGAGATGCTAGGAAGTCAATGTCGGGCTATGTTTTTGCACTTGTCATAGGCTCAATTTCATGGAGATCAAAGCTGTAATCTGTCATAGCTTTGTCATCCACCAAAGCAGAGTCGATATCGATTGTGGAAGCAACAAAGGAAGGATTGTACTTACTTCAGTTGTTGGATGATCTTTCAATGGCGCAGCGGACAGTGGAGCTATTTTCAGACAGTCAGAATGCGATTCATCTTGTCGAGAATCAAGCTTATAGTTCACGGAAAAAAGCACATTGATATTAGAGGTTTCTTTCTTATGTTTGAGGAAGAACGAAGCAAGATCAAATTATTGAAGGTAGGTACTTCGGATAATCCTTCATATATGATGACCAAGTCACTTCCAAAGGACAAGTTTGAGAATTGCTCAAACTTGATCAGTTTGCTTCCTGTTACTTGAGCGCCATAGGGCGCTGTGCCCAACAACTTCAATGTTGATTGTTGAAGATGAGATGATGAAGAAAGATTGTCATATTTGAATCAAGGTGGAGTGTTGAAATTGATGATTCAGATATTTGTAGAGAAGGAAAGAAATTGATTGATTGTCAATCAAATATTTTTTGAGAAGAAAAGAAATTGATCGATTGTCAATCAATTAATTGGTTCGTATATGGAAAGATATAAGAGGAAGTTTTCTTTTGGGAAGAAAAATAATTAATAGGCCAATCAATCAATTAATTTACTTAGAAAAAGAGATTGAGACCATAATTGCGCCAACCATTTATGCTCCAATCAAATCAAGGATGATATTATTTTTTCTTCGTGTCCAAGAAATCTAGAAATTTCTCTTCTTTATCTCCAAGAAATCCCTCTATATAAATTAGGGTCATGTTATTGTATGCAAAAAACAATCCATAATTAATCTTCTCTCTATTGTAATCTTCTTCCTCTCTTATGTACTCATTTGTTTATTGAGAAATAAAAGTTGTTGGGTCTCCATGGACGTAGGACATTCATATCCGAACCACGTTAAATCTATGTCTTCTTTTTTCTATTCTTTCTTTTTTGTGAGATTTCATAATTGTTTTGTTATACTCCATTGGTATCTAAATAGACAACTAGATCCTCGTCAAAATTCCGCATAAATCACTACATTTCTAACTAAACAACATTTACAATTTAAAAAGATAAATGTATTAAAACATGTCTCTAGAATAGTTCAATAATGTTTACATATGACTTTGTTTAAAAACACATTACTCATCTAAAAAGATAATTCCATTTTATCTTTTTTGTCCTTTTTTCATAATAAAAAGATATTAATTGTTTCGTAAGATAAATGTGCTTAAATGTGTTAAAACACCAGATGTATAGTAATTATAAAATAACTTTTATTAAAAATCTAATATGCAGATCTTCTAATATATAAAAATATCATTGGTGTACTTCTTTCGTATTAGAAAACAAACCAAAGAGTGGTTAAAATGATAAACATATTAAAATATGTATTGCATAATACTCTAACAATATTTTGAATTAAGAAACTAATGTTTCTATGTTGTTGTATAAAAACATAGTACTTATTTTAAAAAACTTATTAATCTTTTTCGACAACTCCTACCCTATTTAATACAATAATAGTAATTTAAAAAGATAAATGTATTAAAACAGACTTTCATAATAATTTAACAGTTCTTTTAATTTAAAACTACAGATGTTTGTGTTAAAAGACATTCATAATATAAAAAGATAATCAAATTTATCTTTTTTTCACATAAGAGAGAAACATTATCTACACATGATAGCATAAGATCCAATATCCAATTAGCCACTCATTCAACCAATGCTAACATCCAGTCGAACTTTCAAAAAACAACTTGACAAACACATCATAACATCCAATATCCAATTTATTATATTCTATCCTTACGATCATTAAAGTTTCAATCAACACAAAAAATCAACTCATTTCTAAGTTCATACATAACATGATACTTTTTTCTGGGTACAAATTAACTGCAGGGCATGCACATATGTATCTTTTATTAAGATAATTTGCATGTGCTTATTTCCTCCATCTTTTTTTTTTATAAAATAAAAAACATGACAGTGCCACATTTTTTAAAAAATACTTAACTTTTTTGGATTACTATAACTGATAATAGCTTGCAACAAAAAAAAGGTAGGAACTGAAGGAAAACAAAGAGAAATACATGCACAAGCACTAGTAGTTGCAATATGAGGAGTAGTAAAAAGATAAAAGTATGATACAAAAAAATAGAGATAGATTCTAATCAGATTCATTTGCTTTAAGGTCGTTGTAGATATATCATTCGGTGAATTTACTTTCGACTGAATTAATGTAATTCCACAAAAAATATTAACTGCAATAACAAGTGGGCACTAGAAAACTAAAATATAAGTGTCAGTGCAAGGGAAAATAACTAATTTTATGTATGTTTTGTTTAAAAATACATTGCTCCGCTAATAAGATAACCCCAGTTATCTTTTTTCCTTTTTTTCATAGATAAAACATATTTTTTTAATTTATAAATAAATATTTTACCACATCTCATGCATAATAATTTTACAGAATGTTTATTAAAAAGCTATTATGTAAATTTTCTTCTTTGAAAAAAACATCATTGTGTACAAACATAAATGTGTTTTTCTTTTGTGTCTACTTGTTTTATATTAATTGGAAAAAAACACAAGATATTTAAAGTGATAACCCTATTGTTGTGATTTGTGACATGAAATCACATATGTTGATGAAGACGAGGCGTGGATGTGCTTGGCGTTAGAGGAGATGGAGTAGCGGCAGAAAGAAGGCAAGGAGGAGGAGATTTGTGCTATGTTTTAGCACAGACGTCTGAGGGATCTTGGTCAGACGTTTGTGCCTACAGGGTTTTGGTAACCCGAGAGCATGGACAGACGTTTGACATATATTGGTCAGACGTCTGAGCGGGGTTTCCTACGTTTTTGACTTGGTCTTTCTGTGACTTGTTCTGCAAGTATTGAAGGGGCAAATTGGGTATTTGCCTAGGCCTTATATTCTCCTATAAAAGCAGCATCTAGGGTTGGATTAAAAGTATGGGTTCATGACCGAATAGAGTGGCGGCTGCGTGCCTCTAAGGCTTGGTGCCCTAAAGAGGATTGGTGCCTCCAGTTAATCCAAGGGTTAGCCGTCGTTCTTCATTGTTCTCCTTCTCCAACAAAGAGTGTTAGTCATCTAAATATTCTTTCCCTTTCTCAATAAGGTTGTTTATTCTTGTAGTTTGCTTATTGTTGGTTGTTGAACCAGTGAGTGTAAACAAAATTCGTTTTGAGAATCAATAAAGAGGTCGGTTGGGTGGAATATTTTGTGTTTGCGCGTGTGCTTTCATATCTATGTTTGTTTCCATAGAAATCATCTTTAAGAAATTGGGTGAATAAGATCCTGGACGCTTCCGCAAAGGCGCAGTTTTCATAACAGTTGGTATCAGAGCTAGATCATTGCAAAGCTTAGAGTGATTTTGGATTGGAAAAAAATGTTTTTTGTGACGTTGGATATGATGGCCCAGTTGGTGATGACTAATTTTGATTGGGGATTTGAAGTCCTCAATGGTTTGGTTGATGGAGATGAAGAGAAGCCCTCTTATGTGGATGAGGGAAGATGGAAGAAGACGAAGATGTTGGCAATTGGTTTGATTTGCCTGTACCTTAGTGATTCGGTTCATGTTTTCGACAGGGGTCTTCACGTTGATGATGCTCGAGGGATCAGGAGTGATCGAGGAAGGAGCTCAGG
This sequence comes from Allium sativum, assembly GCA_030737875.1. Classification (NCBI taxonomy): domain Eukaryota; kingdom Viridiplantae; phylum Streptophyta; class Magnoliopsida; order Asparagales; family Amaryllidaceae; genus Allium; species Allium sativum. Next base: position 440,663,468 of record CM060925.1, on the reverse strand, counting down.
TCAAGTGGTAGATGGGTGTCGATGTGGAAGGCGAGTGACAGTTGAAGAACCTAGTCCACAGCAAGGTGGAGAGGTTAATTTGGTCACTGCTGATGTGTTCGACAGGGGTCTTCACGTTAATTAGGTTTTGATAAATTGGTTGATATAGCGATTTGAAACGAAAAAGGTTACATAATGAAACGAATTTAGGAAAATTAAAAGCAATTATCCTTAAAACTTAATCATTTTAAAGCGTGGCCTGGTAACTTATTAGGTATAGTAGTCTGTCGCTAAAACCTAATTGCCCCTTATTAAAGTATGATTTTAAAAGTTGGACCTTAAGATGTATGATTCATGGACCGCGTTTGTTTCAACGAATTTAGGAAAATTAAAAGCAATTATCCTTAAAACTTAATCATTTTAAAGCGTGGCCTGGTAACTTATTAGGTATAGTGGTCTGTCGCTAAAACCTAATTACCCCTTATTAAAGTATGATATTAAAAGTTGGACCTGAAGATGTATGATTCATGGACCGCGTTTGTGTCAACGAAAAGAATACCAATGCTATTGGACTTAATTCGAATTCTGATCACAAGATTATCTCTCGATGGCTTTAGATTTTGATATTGTTGAAAGAAAATTCTAGCTAATTATTTTCCATGGGCTGTTTGTTTGCATATAATAATCAAAATATCACATCAGTTAGAGTGACAATCGAGTATTGTAAATGTTGGATAAGATCCAAGAACTGCTACGAAGTATTGACCAACATTGAAATCAATATTGTATTAAAAATCATACGTGGGCACATATGTATAATTGCTATATTATATAGGTATAAAGAACAAGTGAATTTACAATTTGTTGAGGGGCCAAATTGTAAATGTGTCATAACTAATTTTTGTCCGTTGATAAAAAACGGTTTGGTCCCAAGAAACAGAACGCCCTTTTCGTTTTCTCTCTTCCCCGTCGGTGAGAAACATTCGGAAGAAAAGAGACACTGTATTCTTGGAAGATCCAACCTTTACTCAATAACTCTATCGATTCTAGTACGCTTCCGCTAATTTATGTTTGTGTATGGTTTTGATTTCTCTCGAATTAATTAGGGTTAGGGCTGAATTTAAAAATTCTCCAACAATTGGTATTGGAGCAACTCTAAATTAATTCTTGAGGATTTAACGTGGTAGTGTTATGTCTTCCATGTTAGTTTATTTTATTTTATTGTGGTTTGGTTCCATAAGATGAACGTAAGATTCCTTTTGGTTTACTGGAAACAGTCCTCTCGTTCTCAAGACTTTGGAATCTGTGATATTCATTTGGTTTTATTTAAATATCGGGTCTGTTTCTTAAAACCAAATACCGTGGGTTCGATGAATATCCAAACAGTAATTTGAACGAATCTGTAGCAAGTTCCTTTTACATGATACCGTATTTTATTTGTGTGAATATGGCGATACTGATGTTAGTAAATAATAAATTGCGGCTGCATTGTCATTGATTTGAAATATGGCATTAATAGTTTTGTCTCTGTTCCCACTTTAACAGTTGTATCGTCTTATTCCAACATACTGGAAAAGAATCCGTTACAATACTTTGCATACACATGCCAACGGGAGTGTCAATATGTTTGTATAGATAAAAGTAAAAGGGTTATAGATCTTGGTCCTTGGATTTGCTGGTTGCAAAATTAAATAAAGTTGCTCTTGAAAACAAAGAAAAGGACTAAGGCTTCGTTTGTTTAATATGCTGAATTCTGAATTCTGATTGCTGAACTCTGAAGTCTGAGTGATGATTGCTTAATGCTGAATTCTGAATAATTACTTACTTGTTTGTTTGCATTAAGAATTCAGAACAAAAAACAATATCCAGCATTCAGAACTTGAAATAAGCACTAAAAATGTTCTGAATTATTTTGTCTGAATAGATGATTTTATTCAGAACATAGACAAAAAACAAACAACCTTGAAAGTTCTGATTTACAATTAAGAACTTGCATTCAGAACTTTTGAGTAAAAACAAACGCAGCCTAAAAGATAAAGGCGTCTTAATATGACACAAATTACCCAGATGATGTCATGTGCATGCGGTTAACCATGCTAGTAAAAGGTTCATGGTCTATGGATTCAAGTTTAGTTGCTTAAGTAAAAGGTTGACCATGCTAGTTTGTTATCATTCTGTGTAAAATCGGGTTTAAACAATTTGTTAACCCACACTTATGATTTAAGGCTGGAACTGTGTAAACTATGTCAGTATGTATTACAGACCATTAAATTAAATAAATAATCACAGAACTTGGCTTATAAATGACAAAGTTTTAACAAAGCTCATTGGTTTTGTTAAAAGTTTCTTTAAAGGACAACAATGGAGTTTCAGTCAATCTAAAGAATTCAAATTTGGTTTGGGTGCAAATTTGATATTTTTCTTTTTAGATTAATTGAAACAAAATATCACCAAAGTGGTCAATTTTGTGTAAATTAATTTAATTGAAATATCAAAATAATTGTGTGTATGTAGTTCATGCATTTATTAAGGAGCCCAAAAGTGAATTAAAATTTGGCCGAATTTCATACATACTTATGGTGATAAATGTGTAACAATTATAAGGTATTCTATGTGAGCAATATAACAGTCCAAAAATTGCATATTGTTTGACATAATTTATTGTCAACGTTTGATTGCTACAACAAGAGTACCGCTTACTATTAATATTACTGTCCAAAGACTTGATATTAATGATGTGCTTGGTATCTTGAGATGGGATAAACCAATATTTGAAATTTATTGTTTTATATGGATTCCGTTGTTGCTACTGTATCTGCTAATCTTGACTCGGTAACGGTCCTTAATGAAAATAACATTAAGGACTGGAAGGAGAACATATTAATTGTTTTTGGCTGTGTGGATCTTGACCTTGCATTAAGAATGGATCGACCTATTTCTCTTACAGATGCTAGTACCTCCGAGGAAAGGAGGATTTTTGAGAAATAGGACCGTTCAAATTGCATGAGTCTTATGATCATCAAAAACGACATACATGAGGCTTTTAGGGGTACGGTATCCGAATAGATAACCAATGCCACAACCATCCTTGCTGAAATTGAGAAACCCTTTGCAAAAAGCGATAAGGCGGAAACAAATGCTCTTTAAAAGAAACTTATTTCCATAAAGTTCAGAAGCAAGGAAAACATAAGGGAGTACATTATGGAATATGGCTACGTAATTTTGTCACTGCTATGCATTTTGGAAAACGTGGAAAAACCATTGAAACTATATTATGGTAATAAGTCAGCAGTGCCATATTCTAATAATAATAGAAGCTCAACTAAGTCAAAACATATTGACATAAAGAATCTTAGTTGTGAAAGAGAGAGTGCAAAGTGTATATTTCTATAGAGCATATTGGAACAAACTCCATAATAGTGGATCCGCTCATAAAAGGTTTACCACCCAAGGTCTTTCATGAGCACACTGCTCATATGGGTGTTGTATTGTTAGAGGATATCATGGTTTAGTGGGAGTTTGTATTTTATATGCTTTATATATTCGGTTTTCTGATCAGAAGTAAAGTATTCGGTTTATTCACTCTGCTTATTATTTAGATTTTGATCTCACTTAAGTTTAAGGAGGACCAACTGAAATATATACGTGTTTGATTCACATTACATGTGATTTTCATGCTACGTATTCAGGATTGATCTATATCATTTAAATATATATATATATATATATATATATATGTGTGTGTGTGTGTGTGTGTGTGTGTGTGTGTGTTTGTGTGTGACCATTGATGGGTTTAGTCATGATTAATATGGCAAAAATCACTATGATCCTATATAAATATGGTTGATGGACGAGATAGTTAAAGATTACCTTTACTAAATAGCAAAATTTTGAGCTCATAAGGTTGTACAGTTATCAGGAAACATATGTTGCCCAAGTGAAAGAGTGTTGGATTAAAAATCATATGTGGGCACATATGTATAACTGCTATATTATAGAGGTATAAAGAACAAGTGATATTTACAATTTGTTGAGGGGCCAAATTGTAAATGTGTCATAACTAATTTTTGTCTGTTGACAAAAAACGGTTCGGTCCCTGAGAAAAAGAATGCTCTTTTTGTTTTGTTTCTTCCCCGTTGGTGAGAAACATTCAGAAGAAAAGAGACACTGTATTCTTGAAAGGTCTAACCCTAATTTAATCATTTCTATGGATTCTGGTACGTTTCCGCCAATCTCTATTTGTTTACGGTTTTAATTTCTCTTGAATTGATTAGGGTTATGGCTGAATTGAAAATTCAAACCAACAATCGAGCCAATATTTTGATCAAGAAATCAGGTAGTTTGATTATTAATCAAAATGCAGAGAAATACATGTATCTGAGTACTATATTATACTAAAATATTTCTAAAATTATAAGTAAAGATATTGTGTTTATCCTAACCTATACTGGTAGACAACACATATTAAAATATTTAACATGAAGCATACAAGATGAACGTTTTATGCATCAATAATGAAAATTATCCTATATGCTGTTGTCTACCATATTAGTACTTGCGTAATTGGTATGTTGAGCAAGTATTATATTCAAGTTCAAATCACTAGATGGTGGCTAAAAATCTAGTTTTCTTATACTTTCCCATAGTTGAAATCCTACGATCTCATGCATGGCAAAATGAATACAAACTCATGTATGTGCATGTCGGGGTTCAAACTCTACGAGAAAAGAAATGGTCATAAAAACTGCACGAACAAAGCCCAACAACAAGCATATTTGAAAAATATGTACTAACGGTCAAATACTCATTGACAGAGATATAAAACACGTGTTGGATCTAAAATACCCCTAGAGGGGGGGGGGGTGAATAGGGTTTATCATAGTTTTTAGATGAATTAAAAAACTAACGGGATATATAATAATAAACAGATCACAGAATATAGCAGAAACAGAAATGCAGAAAGTAAATGACACAAGATATACCCAGCTTCGGCAAAACCTTGCCTACTACTGCATTCCTAAGGTTTCTACTAGGTAAAAGAATAGATCCCGCATACAAGACCATGTACACTCGCGAACCCCTCGCTCCTATTTTAATCCTACGCTCAAAACCATAGATTGATCGATATCCCCTCGATTAGATTTCCCCTGATTACAACCCTGTAACCAGTAACCTAGATTTTACAGACTCTAGCAACTGTCAGTCAACACCCTGACTGAATCTCTTAGTATTTTACAGACAATAGAAACTGTTTGCTTGATTTTCAAAAAAAAAATACAACAAAAAGATAAACAAGAAAAACCCTAAAATAAAAACAATTTAATTTCCCCTTTTAAATATAAGCTTGGCTTAGCCAAGTGAAAAGTAGGCCAGCCTCCTCCTATTCTTTAGCCCAATGCTTTTCTCTTTTGCTCTGGAACTCAAAAATAGAGGCCTCGATCAAATTGGGAATTAGGGTTTTTTCTGATTCCTCCAAATCGCGATATCTCGATTGTTGATGGAATTTATTCAGTGATGCTTTTGAGTTGTTGAACGCTTTCAGTGCTTCGATTTGGGGAAAAAACTTCTGATCGAAAATGATGTGAGTATTCTTGCTTGATTATTCGATATGTGTAACACCCCGCCTCCGCTAGGGTCACTCGCAAAGGAATGCCCTAGCTTTAGAGGGGCATTATTGGTAAACATGCACAGAAATATCACAAGACAGAACATATATAAATAGCGGAAGTAAAATCAAACTTTCATAACATGAATAAATAAGGTCTAAAGCCTTTTACATCAGAGTACATCAAAACCTGTCTTGCAATAGTAAAGAAGCATAAAGACTTTTTAATAAATTATTCCCCAAGTAAAACAGTAAAGTAGCCATAGCCAAGGGAAGTCCAAGCCATCCATGATGACCTTCAAGCAGAAGAAGTCTGAACTAAACAACATTGTTTCCTCCCTGAAACCTGGGGGGGAAACGAAAGAAAAGAGGCGAAACAAAACGGGTCAGTCAAAAAGACTGAGTAAGTCCTATCTACTTCCAGTATAAAAACAGGTAAAGGTAACATGACATGCATAAACTGAAAGTAAACATAAGGATAACTACAAGATAGATAAACCAGGGTAGCAGGTTGAACTACTGTGGCAAAGTAAACTAAGGTATCATGATAAACTACGGTGTCATGATAAGTCAAGGTATCACATCGTCAGATTTCTATCGAGTACATTATCCCAAGGTATCTACCACGTCTAACATCCCACGGTATCTATTATGTATATTCTTCTTAGTCCTAACATGTATATTTGCTCTGCACCTCTCGTACTAGTATCCCTACCCGCGTCATGTGTTAACCATGAATGTCCCTTGCCCAAAGTCGTGTAATGGTCCATGTCAACCTAGTATATCGCATATATAGGTTACTCAAATCATATGTTTCTTTCCATGTATATAAGTTCAGTCCTTTGCCGTACCTCGTACGGGCTTCCTCATGTCGTATTATCCTTGAAATCGTTTGGACTGTCACCCTTGTTCTAGCTAGGCTCTTCCATATGAATCATCGTTTGAACTACTAGGACTTACGCCACCTAGCACCACTAGGGATTACGCTTACCTATTGCACGCTTTCGTATTTCGGTTTGGGTTAAACCACCTAGGCCACTAGGGATTACGCTAACCCTCAACCGCACCCTTTTTCCCACGCATTCATCGTGAATCGTTTTTCTATAACTGTATGCACATGTATCACATCGTGCCATCCGAGTCCTGTCACAGGGCAAACCAAGAAATACAGGACTTGGTCGGGAGCTTTAGATTTATCTGCCGATGTAGATACTAAGGTCTGCTTTTCTACACGTGGCTATGGTCCCACGAGACCCCTCCCTCAACTAGTGAAAGGCAGCACAAGAGAAAATCTTGCATGAGAACTACACTCCGGCCAGCCCACATCCTACGGCCTACCTCACCCATAATTAGATAGCAATTATGGTCTGTTGGGTGTTCCCTGCCTTTCCGTACGTACACGCTTGACTCAAGATGATAGATGATCGACGAACTTGCTATCTCGGGCACCTTATGTATCCATCGACTCACTGCTATCCACCCCAGTCTTTAGGTCGCTCGCATAGCATCCAAGGCATATTCTTGGTTCTTCTACCGCAGACCTCAACCTCTCGTGAGCCTAGTATAATGACCTGGCAGCTCACAGAGGGATCCCAAGAGTATCCTCACGTTCCCCGAAGCCGCTGCTTCGTTACCCAGTTCGTTGGAGCCTTTATCTAAATCAGATAGCCTGCTCCTACACGCATACTTAAACGTTGACCTAACGTATCGGGTTACTAATCTATCTAAGAAATGGTCCAAATTTCCTTGACTAAGAATTATTACTTAGTCTCCCTTAACTAAGGTTTACCACTTAGCCTTATTTCCATAATCCTCGTTAACTATGGTTATTTACCTAATCCTCCGAATTAGGGTTTATCTAATGGGTTAGGTGTCACTTAAGTTCATAACTTAGCCCGTCTACAAACCATGTCAAAATTGGCTAAGTATCCAAGTCCAAGACTTAACCCTACAAACCATGTGTCAAGTTGGCTAAGTATATCAAGCAATCCATGACTTAACCTCATCTAATTATCATTTTAGATTGGTTAAGTATATATATTAATCTGACCCTATCAAATTACCGAGTCAAATCGGTCAAGCGTATTCGAAACGATTCGTGACTTAGCCTTATCATGTTTTCGCGTTAGATTGGTTAAGTATAGGTCACTTAACCTCATCAAATCATCGTGTTAAATTAGTTAAGTGTTTAACTTAACCCCATTAAATTACCAAGTTGGATTAATTAAGTCTAGGCTAACTTAACCCCATCCGATTACCATGTTTAGATTAGTTAAGCCTAATCTTAACCCCATCCATTAACTGTATTATACGGTTAAGTGTCATTAAGAAAATTTACTTAACCTTATCACGTTATCGTGTTGGATTGATTAAGTGTTGGTTAACTTAATCCCGTCCACTAGTCGTATAAAAATGGTCAAGTGTCATTAGGCAAATCAAGTTACTTAACCTACCCAAGCTTATCATGTTTTGTTAAGTATCATTAGCCTAATCAAATTACTTAACCCATTTGTCCATATCATATTTGGTTAAGCCTCATTAATCAAATTAACTTAACCCTATTATGTGGCATTAATTTAATTAATGCACCCTCAACCTCTCACATTAGACCTTGTTGTGGTTACTAGTTAAGCCGGGCGGGTCCGGGTAGATTTACACCACAACCTAGTCTAACCTCGGGTCTTAAGCGCGACATGACCAACTTCTCACATTGGGTCCTATTGTTTGCAACTACTAGTTAGGCCGGTCGGTTCCGGGTAGTTTTACGTTGCAAACTCAACCCAACCTCGAGTTGGCCATACTTATATTATCTAAGTTCATCATGTTTCCAAAACATGTTACAAGTTTTCAAGCATTTGGGTAGACCTAACTTAATAGGTAAATTCCCAAAGGGTAGACCTAACTTAATAGGTAAATTCCCAAGCTCATGTTTTTATGCATACTTACATGCCAACTTCCATGTTATCTTTCAAGTCATATTTTCAAGTATAAACACATGTCATATTCAAGTTAAGATTTTGCGACATGTTCATGTTTATCTAACTACCCAAAATCGTGTTTTCCCAACGCAAGCAAAGCGAGTCAACATAGTAAGGATACTATGTCACATATTGGTCTCAAAACATGCATGATGCCAAAAAGGGCTAGGCTTCCACATGCATAACATCATAAAGGGATTGGCCATAAACATGCATAGTGTCATAAGGTAATTTGGCCACAAACATGCATATTATCAAAAAGGATTTGGCCATAAACATGCACAACTTAAAAGAGGGGATTGGCCACGAGCATGCATAATCTCATAAAGGATTTGGCCACAAACTTGCATGTTACCATAAGGGGTTTGGGTTCATAAACATGCATAAGCCCCAAAATCTTTTCTTAGCCAATGTTTCACAAGTAAAGTGGTTCCTAAAGGTTCATGCTAGCATTTCATGCATAAAGATCCAAACTTGCAAGTTAAACTAGGTTATGCATAGCATGAGAGGCATGATTAAGTCACTCACATGGCCTAAAATCATAAACATGAACACAAGAGGCAAGGTAAGGTTCATATAGGTTCGCATAATCATGTTTAGCCTCATTTTATCCCATGTCAACATTAAAAATACCGTTTTGATCCAAAAGTAGTTAGAACTTACATAGTATGGCAAGAGGACTAGGAGCATGAATCGTTTTGGCGAAGAAAGGTGGCTCCTTTGATGAAGATCCATCATGAAACTCGCATAGCAACGTTGATTTGGCCTCTATTTGGTGTAGCAAGCTTGCACCTTTTGATTTGAACCCGATTTGAATGCATAGGCTCTAGGGATTGGAGATGGAGGCCATGATCAAGATTGATTTTGGCAGCACTTAGTTGCTAGGTTTGATTTTTTAGGGATTTAGGTTAGGTTTAGGGTCTTTTTATAGAGATTAGGATAGTTTTAGGCCCTAGGATTAGATCTAGGATTAATCTAGGCCACAGAAATCGTCACAGGCCCATCAGACCAGACCAAGACTGCATCCAGGTGCACCAGGCCACAAAACACGGAGTTGTGTTTTTGGACCCAGTCGACACCCAAGTCGACAGCCCTGTCGACTTGGGGTCCAGGGGTGTCGACAGCCCTGTCGACTCCCCTGTCGACAAGGGCTTTGGCGGGAAAATTCCCGCCTACCCCAAAACTTGAACTTCCTAGGTGATTTTCAAACTTGAAAACCCTGAAAACTTTGACGGATCATAACTTGGTCATACGGACTCTGGTTCTCGAAAACTCGGACTCTATTTCACGTATTTTTCCGAGACGAACGCAATGGCATAGCCTGTTTCACTTGATTCAGAATTTAAAATTAAATTCTGCCTTGATTCTCGTTTTAACATGTTATCGAAAAATACGGGTTGTTACAATATGCTCTTGAGATTTTTTTTGTATTTTTTTTTCGATACCTAAAAGCCTATGATGAATTGGTGATAAATAGGATTAGAAAATCCTTTAATCTCTCTCTGATTTCGTTTAATGACTTGCCTGGTTGATTGCGGTTTCCCCTTTTACTTTTGCTGATAAATTCGGCCTTAATTTGTATGGCTTGATTGGAAGAATTCTTGCATAAATAACATGCTCGATTTGTTGCCATTTAAATAGAAATTCCCATGAATTTATTTCGGATTTGTTTTGCTGGTCCCTTGAGTTTAACAAACTTTGCATACCAAAATAAATTGTGATAGTGAACAGCATTGAACCAGATTGATCTCTTTCCAAGTTTGATATCAGAAAAAAATGTTTGATTTGATTTCTTGCCGAATTTGGTTGGTTTCTGGAAAACCTTAAAGTTTGATTCAGAAATTGTTCTCTTGCCAAGTTTGAACTAGTCTCTGGAAATGACTTGCCCCAAAATTGTTTTAATTGCTTTCCATATCATGAATAATTTCTGGAAATCATTTGTTGCCCTGCAAGATAAGCATGCTGTACACACATTTGTTTAAAACAGGAAACAAATAAAAATTTATCCAAGAAATTGTTTACTGGTTGATTCCAAAAAATAATTTTTGCTAAATTCAATCCCATGCTTGATTAAAGAACTGGAAATATATTAAACACTATCCAAAAATGTTGTTCCTTGATTTAATTTCTTTGGCAACATTAAATTGACAAAAGAGACTTTCATGCACATATAAATGAACATTGAAAAATTTGTCCAATTTTGTGTATGTTGTAATTCTAGAAACCATTTTGAAATATCTTGCCAAAAATGAATTATTTCAGTGAAATAAAAACTGAGCAGATTTCGTGGAATAAAAACTTTCCAATTATCTCTTTCCCATTAAAACAGTTTAAAACAGAGAATCATTTCAGGAAAGAATTGAACTCTTGCCAGATAAGAATTAATCTGAATCGTTTGGTTTCACTGTGTGAACACACACTTGATGTTGCCATAAAATCCCATTCGAATTCAGAGATGTTGCATGTATATGTTTTGCTTTGCTGCAGTTGTGTTGCCACTTTCTTCTTCACCTTGAAGAAAAAGAATTTTTCAAGCTGATGTGCATTGAACTTAATTCACCATTAATGCTTGCTTAGTTTTATCGCCATGCATTTGTCTTTAAATTGGCTCGACCAATTTGCATGAAAAAGTTGTCATGTATGCCCTCCATTAATTCTTGTTCATGTAGAAAATATTTTCTTGCCAAATTTAATTCTTTGCAGAAAATTACTTGCTCAAATTTGGAGTGCTTTAAAACTTGCCAAACATTGTTTCCAAAGTACTGATTGATTTGTTGCCAAAACCATTCTAACTTCTTGTCTAAAAAAAAAAGTGCTTACCATATACTGATTTTGTCAAGAAAATGCACTGGTTAATTTAGAAAGATTTGAAACCAAAAAAAAATTTGTTAAAAAAAAAAAAACTGTACACCATTAAATCCCCTGATGAAATCATGCCTAATATATGATTGTTTCTTTCTTCATAATGTTCTGGAATACATTTTGCCTAGAAGAAAAAAATCACTGATTTCATGCTGTAATACTGGAAACACCATTGGAATATTTGTCCAAAATGGTTCTTTGATTTTCTGTGGTTTCTGGAAATGTTAAAATTGATTTAGCCATTATTGGAATGACTAAAACCATTATTGGAATGACTAAAAAAGTTGCCAATTTTGTTATGCCCAAAAACAAATTTCTTGCATGATTATATGCTGTGAAGACAGAGAATGAAGTCAAGAACAGTGTCAGTTAAAGAGTGTTTGTAACAGTGTATGTATAGATGAAAATGTACAACTGAGTGTAAAATGTATATGAGTGTTGAATGAGAAACTGTGAGTATGAAATGTATTGCAATGCAGAGATGTACAAATAGTGGAGTATAAAATTTGTACTGTTTGATATTGAAATAAAATATTCTATTCAAATAAAATACTGTGAATATCTAAATTTTTGTACAGTTGTATATTATTTAAATAAAAATATTATATTTTGTGTATGTTGTGTGTATATAAAGCAGTACAATACAAATACATTAATAATAATATATATTTGGTTGTTATCATCAAACAAAAATCATATAATTGTGTATATAACAACGTTATATAACACAACAACGTTATATACAACAATCTCCCCCTTTTGATGATGACAAACAAATATTTAAGATTTTGAACATAAATGTGTTTGAAAAAATGAAATATATTACTCCTCCTATTTGAATGCTCCCCCTACAGTAGAAAACTCCCTCTATAACTGTGCATGAGTGAAATGAACTATGAACTGAATAATAATGAATTTTCAAAATTAAAAATATTTATTAAGTATTCACTCATAAGTCAAAATCTCAAATCCATTCTCCCCCTTTTGTTATCATCAAAAGGATACATAATTTTAAAATATAGATGGAAAAATGACTAGAAATATAATTTCATCTTAAGAGGAAGAACAATCATCATAAATCTCAATCAACCAAACAAAAATCATAATATTCTAAGAACTAGTGGCATATTTCACATTGTAGAGAATGACAGATTTACGATGAATTTTATATATATGGAGAGAGTTTCAAAACATATATTTCCAATTATTTTCAGAAGAATTATATAAATTGAAGCACAAAAACAGTGATGGATTTGGACTATAGTTAATAATTCAATTTAAGTGACAAAATCGAAGAATCTCAAATCCCAAAAGCTATCTATCAACAAATCATAATACTTCATAAGATTTCAACACATTTCACAGATTAGAAAGATGGATTGATAGGCTAGTTTTTATACACAAAGGAAGATTTCATATAAAAAATTATTTATTTAATTTTCTTTTCTTTTTCTTTTATTTTTTATTTAAGAGCACACTGACCATGCATAACCAGAGCTTGGGTTTTTAAATGAGATCAGTTGCAGCTTAAATATAAGTAATCTCATAACCATGCATAACCAGAGCTTGGATTTTTAAATGAGGTTAGAGAAATACTTAAGAATATTATATTTTTATTATTTTCAGTTTTAAAATGAAAAACTCCTCAGTATGTAAAACCAAAAAATTGATGATAGAAATGTGGTAGTTACAGAAATGGTTTGTGAAATAAATTTCTAAATTAATTATATTATGAAATATGCTAGATTGTACTGGGATCATTGAAAATCTTCAATTATCACTAGTTCTGAATAATAACATAGTCCATTTCTATCACAAATAATTCCACAATTTATCCAAAAGATTTTCTAAAAAATATTAACTCTCCATATTTATATAAAATCATAGTGGATGATAGAAGGATGATAGATAATGAAATTGGTCGTGAAATAATTGCCAGTTCAAAGATATTATAATAACTGTTCAACCATCATGAGAATCTATATAAAATTTCCTCTTGTTGTGAAAATATATTGCAGTCACAATTCATCACAATTTCAAAATCTGATAATAATTTTGATGAATTTAACTACAGTCCAGTTTGGTTATTGATTTCAATTTCTGAATGAATAATCAATAAATAGTTTTAAAATTGAAAATCAATTACAAGAGGAAATTGAAAGATTTACACAAGACATGAGGTTTTTTTTTTTTAAACAATATGTACATGAAGAGAATAAATCAGAGAGAACAGCACATCAAAACTGATACCACATGTTGGTGTCACTATAATCGAAGATTTGAAATATGACACCGGTATCCTAGACATCCAAGTACAATCATTAGGCCCAAGTAGACAAGACAAATAAATTAGGCATATTCATCAGAGCAACAAACAGTATATACCAAAGCAAGCAGTCATAAAAAAATTTGTATCAGTATCAGAGCAGCACAAGAAAAATATCAAGTCAGACTTGTCAAGATGATGGTAAAAAAAATCATGATCCAAGAATTCGATTTATTTGAAATCACTTGAGGGAATATGAAAATTTCAAGATTAAATGAATCGATCACACCAGTTTGTATAATTCAGATTTAGGAAGTGTGCGAGATCCAAGAAATCAATAATTTCAAATGATTTCAAACAAATATTCAAGCCAATTGATCATGAAATAACAGTGAGTTACAAAATCAGTTTTTTGACGAATTTTCCACAAGAAATCTCTGTCAAGCACAAGTGAAATATTCAGATCATTTACATCAAGTTTGAGAATTATTCAAGATCCTAAAATTAAGAAATTATTTATATGAAATCACATGAATCAATGTCGATTTTTGAGATATAATGAATCCGTCACACAAGATTGGTGTATTTTTTAAATTTCAAATTTAAGTGGTGTGTGATATTCAAAATATCAAGAATTTCAGATGATTTCAAATAAACAGATTTCAAAATAAAATGATCACGAATGAATATAGATTTCACGATGTATCACTGATTCAAGACAATTTAACATATTCAAGCCAATCTGAAAATTTCTGAAATTATCACAACTGATAAGTTACAAGATGTACTGTAATGAGTATAGTATTTTAAGCGTTTCCAAAATGAATTGGAAGAAACTCATAACAGCATAAGTGTGAAATTTCATTAATTATTCAGATCTTCAAAAATTTAGAATCCAAAATAACAGTGTTCAAGATATGATATTAATGCTTCAGCACTGTTAAGAATTCAAAAAAAAAACTTCAAAAAACAATTGCAGATATTTACAGAAATAAATTCAAGATCTGGAAAAGATTAAAAATAAGAGAGTTTTATTCACATAAAGCAAATTTCCAGAAAATCATGAATTCTGCAATTTGAAGTTAAGAAAGCCCAGAATAAAAGATACAACAGTGACAAAAACAGCAACAAAAGAACAGAAGGAGGTAGAAGGAGAAATAAACAAAGAAAAAAAAAACTGAGATTATTTACAAAGGTGAGTTTAGAAATCATACCAGAATCCAATGTAAATCAGACTCTCTAACTCAACAAGCTTGGCTAAGGAACTGTGAATGATTACAGAAGTACTGAGCAGCTTGAATCCAAATCTCTTTTGTCTAGTAGTTCCTCAGCCACCTCTGGTACCTAACAGTTTAGAGAATCAAGTGGTCTAACAAAATTTGTAAAACCACTCACAGTTTTGTTCACAGTTTTAGGTACCCAAACTTGTTTATATAACAAACCATTAGAATTAACTTTCGTACCCTTAGGAACCCAAATCTGTCTGAACTTAACGAAGCCTGTTTTATTTTTTAGGATCCAAGAATGTTTAAATGGTTTATTATAAAACGATTTCTCATCACAATTACGATTCAAAAATCCTTTGAAATTTTTAGAGTTCAAATTTTCAAAGCAGTTCTTTCCAAAGCAATTTGAGAGATTTTTCAAATCATTTGAATTTTGTTTTCCAAAAACATCGATTTCCCCAAAGCCAAGACCGTTTTTATTTCCTGAAGAAAATTGGTTTTTCAACAACATATTCAAAGATTTTTCTCCATCAGAAAATTTTGTCAATGTTATTTCAAGTTGTTGAATTTTAGATTTAAGATCACCATTTTCTTTCATTAAATATGAACAATGGTTTTCGGTGATTTTACTCTTTTCAAAATTAGTTTTCAAAACTAAATTTTCATCTTCAAGAAATTTAATTTTGGCTTGGGATTCCGAGATTTCAAATTCAAATCGTTTTTGTTTTTCAAACTCAAAATTCTTGGATTTTTCAATCTCATTTTCAAGTTCTTTCAAAATCAAATCACTTTTTACCAAATTTTCATTTTCAGCAATTTCAAGTTTGGAATTTATGGCAGTCTTAAAACTTTCAAATTCCTTTTGCAAAAAATTATTTGAACTTGATAACTCAATCTTGTTCTCTTTTAAGATCAGAATTTCATTTTCAAACTTTTGAATATTTTTACTGAGATGAACAAGATTGGTTTCCAATTTCAAACAATTTATGCAGCCTGAATTTGAGGAGTTTTTAAAATATTCAAGTTGTGATTCCAAATCATTGGTTTTTCCGGTCAACTCAAGATTTTTAGATTTCAAACATTTGTTTTTAGATTGGAGTTTTTCAACAGACTTAGTTAGATCAGCACAAAAATAAACCAGATCTTCATAAGAGAAATTTTCTACTTCATTGTCTGTTGAGTCTCCATCAGCTGATCCATCTGAACTATCATCTGTAAGACCTGTTAAGCATAAATTTGAATCTGAGTTGATCTTTGCAGGTTTTGAGCAGTTGTCAACTTTTTGTCCATACAGCGCATTGAGAGTTTTCCATATTTCCTGTGCAGATAAACAATGAGTGATAAGCTTAAATTGATCAATACTGAGACAAGAATAAATAATGTCCATAGCACGAGTATTGATAACAATATTCCTTTTATCTGACAAATCTACTCCATTAATAATAATATTCCAATATTTAATATGAATAGATTTTATATAAATTTTCATCTTTATTTTCCAATTTAAAAAATCCGATCCATTGAAAATAGTTGGAATATTACTGGACTGACTCTTAGAAGGTTGACAATTAGGATCCATGATTCTAGGGTTAGTGAAATTACCAGGCTCTGATACCAAATGTTCTCGCTTTCTCGAGGATTTTAATGACACCCCGGTGGCAAACAAAGATACCTCAGAGACTGGTTTCACGTCCTGCCTCTCGACATGGACAACCACCCACGGACATGTAGGGATAAGAGTCACTACTTCGCCACTAGATCATAGAGCGAGAACTCCCTATCATGTTGTAACCTTATACCAGCTCTGATACCACTTGTTGGATCTAAAATAACCCTAGAGGGGGGGGGGGGTGAATAGGGTTTATCACAGTTTTTAGATGAATTAAAAAACTAACGGGATATATAATAATAAACAGATCACAGAATATAGCAGAAACAGAAATGCAGAAAGTAAATGACACAAGATATACCCAGCTTCGGCAAAACCTTGCCTACTACTGCATTCCTACGGTTTCTACTAGGTAAAAGAATAGATCCCGCATACAAGACCATGTACACTCGCGAACCCCTCGCTCCTATTTTAATCCTACGCTAAAAACCATAGATTGATCGATATCCCCTCGATTAGATTTCCCCTGATTACAACCCTGTAACCAGTAACCTAGATTTTACAGACTCTAGCAACTGTCAGTCAACACCCTGACTGAATCTCTTAATATTTTATAGACAATAGAAACTGTTTGCTTGATTTTCAAAAACAAAATACAACAAAAAGATAAACAAGAAAAACCCTAAAATAAAAACAATTTAATTTCCCCTTTTAAATATAAGCTTGGCTTAGCCAAGTGAAAAGTAGGCCAGCCTCCTCCTATTCTTTAGCCCAATGCTTTTCTCTTTTGCTCTGGAACTCAAAAATAGAGGCCTCGATCAAATTGGGAATTAGGGTTTTTTCTGATTCCTCCAAATCGCGATATCTCGATTGTTGATGGAATTTATTCAGTGATGCTTTTGAGTTGTTGAACGCTTTCAGTGCTTCGATTTGGGGAAAAAACTTCTGATCGAAAATGATGTGAGTATTCTTGCTTGATTATTCGATATGCTCTTGAGATTTTTTTTGTATTTTTTTTTCGATACCTAAAAGCCTATGATGAATTGGTGATAAATAGGATTAGAAAATCCTTTAATCTCTCTCTGATTTCGTTTAATGACTTGCCTGGTTGATTGCGGTTTCCCCTTTTACTTTTGCTGATAAATTCGGCCTTAATTTGTATGGCTTGATTGGAAGAATTCTTGCATAAATAACATGCTCGATTTGTTGCCATTTAAATAGAAATTCCCATGAATTTATTTCGGATTTGTTTTGCTGGTCCCTTGAGTTTAACAAACTTTGCATACCAAAATAAATTGTGATAGTGAACAACATTGAACCAGATTGATCTCTTTCCAAGTTTGATATCAGAAAAAAATGTTTGATTTGATTTCTTGCCGAATTTGGTTGGTTTCTGGAAAACCTTAAAGTTTGATTCAGAAATTGTTCTCTTGCCAAGTTTGAACTAGTCTCTGGAAATGACTTGCCCCAAAATTGTTTTAATTGCTTTCCATATCATGAATAATTTCTGGAAATCATTTGTTGCCCTGCAAGATAAGCATGCTGTACACACATTTGTTTAAAACAGGAAACAAATAAAAATTTATCCAAGAAATTGTTTACTGGTTGATTCCTGAAAATAATTTTTGCTAAATTCAATCCCATGCTTGATTAAAGAACTGGAAATATATTAAACACTATCCAAAAATGTTGTTCCTTGATTTGATTTCTTTGGCAACATTAAATTGACAAAAGAGACTTTCATGCACATATAAATGAACATTGAAAAATTTGTCCAATTTTGTGTATGTTGTAATTCTAGAAACCATTTTGAAATATCTTGCCAAAAATGAATTATTTCAGTGAAATAAAAACTGAGCAGATTTCGTGGAATAAAAACTTTCCAATTATCTCTTTCCCATTAAAACAGTTTAAAACAGAGAATCATTTCAGGAAAGAATTGAACTCTTGCCAAATAAGAATTAATCTGAATCGTTTGGTTTCACTGTGTGAACACACACTTGATGTTGCCATAAAATCCCATTCGAATTCAGAGATGTTGCATGTATATGTTTTGCTTTGCTGCAGTTGTGTTGCCACTTTCTTCTTCACCTTGAAGAAAAAGAATTTTTCAAGCTGATGTGCATTGAACTTAATTCACCATTAATGCTTGCTTAGTTTTATCGCCATGCATTTGTCTTTAAATTGGCTCGACCAATTTGCATGAAAAAGTTGTCATGTATGCCCTCCATTAATTCTTGTTCATGTAGAAAATATTTTCTTGCCAAATTTAATTCTTTGCAGAAAATTACTTGCTCAAATTTGGAGTGCTTTAAAACTTGCCAAACATTGTTTCCAAAGTACTGATTGATTTGTTGCCAAAACCATTCTAACTTCTTGTCTAAAAAAAAAGTGCTTACCATATACTGATTTTGTCAAGAAAATGCACTGGTTAATTTAGAAAGATTTGAAACCAAAAAAAAATTTGTTAAAAAAAAAAAACTGTACACCATTAAATCCCCTGATGAAATCATGCCTAATATATGATTGTTTCTTTCTTCATAATGTTCTGGAATACATTTTGCCTAGAAGAAAAAAATCACTGATTTCATGCTGTAATACTGGAAACACCATTGAAATATTTGTCCAAAATGGTTCTTTGATTTTCTGTGGTTTCAGGAAATGTTAAAATTGATTTAGCCATTATTGGAATGACTAAAACCATTATTGGAATGACTAAAAAAGTTGCCAATTTTGTTATGCCCAAAAACAAATTTCTTGCATGATTATATGCTGTGAAGACAGAGAATGAAGTCAAGAACAGTGTCAGTTAAAGAGTGTTTGTAACAGTGTATGTATAGATGAAAATGTACAACTGAGTGTAAAATGTATATGAGCGTTGAATGAGAAACTGTGAGTATGAAATGTATTGCAATGCAGAGATGTACAAATAGTGGAGTATAAAATTTGTACTGTTTGATATTGAAATAAAATATTCTATTCAAATAAAATACCGTGAATATCTAAATTTTTGTACAGTTGTATTTTATTTAAATAAAAATATTATATTTTGTGTATGTTGTGTGTATATAAAGCAGTACAGTACAAATACATTAATAATAATATATATTTGGTTGTTATCATCAAACAAAAATCATATAATTGTGTATATAACAACATTATATAACACAACAACGTTATATACAACAACAAGCACTGCCTGAACAATCCAAAACAGAATGTAATACAACGTAGACCTTGGATCACATTTCAGATTTCAACATGGCAATACCAGATTAAATAAAGGGATTTGCTAGGGAGCCCGAAATAATGGTGTCAGGGAAGAGCGGATTTTCACGGGGGAGCAATGATCCTTGTTTTCCAATTCGTTTTTCACCGTTCATTATTTTCGCACACAATTCCGCACTGTGAAAACCGGGCCTTCTAGTATTACTGTTAAATAAAACTGTAACCAAACCCACTCATACAATTTGTCAATGTAATGAAAATGCAGACGTCTCAAGGACTGATTAAGCAACAGAGCCATGAAAATGCCCCACGATGAGACAAGAAATCCGATTACGGTACCAGCATTGATCCATTCCATTTCGTACCAATATTCCTCTTCATCTGAAGCATTGCCATTATCGATATTGGTGTCGAATCGAAAACATTTTCGCAGAGGCCACCCACACAAGTTTCTATTGCTGATATAAATGGAAGGGTCTACGAAGCTTCCAAATTGATTCTGTGATGGAATAGTTCCAGAAAGTTCGTTGTGCGACAAATTCAAGAAGCTTAAAGAAGTCATTCCTTCCATCGCAGCAGGAATTTCTCCGGATATTTTGTTCCAAGATAAATCCAGTGTTTCTAAATCCTTGAGTGCACCAATGTCTTTTGGGATATTACCCACAAATTTGTTCCTGGACATATTTAGAAATTTCAATCCAACTAGTGTCGTTATCCGATATGGTATTTCTCCAGAAAGTTCATTGCTTGATACATCTATAACTATGACATCCGCTAGAGACGTGGTATATTGCCTTACAGAACCTTGTTTATACAGCCAAATGTCCTCCAAATGAATAGCGTTGGTAAATATGAAAAGACCATCTTCAGATGTGTCTTTTATTTGAGTCATCACTTCAAAATTTTCGAAACGAAGTGAGAAATCTCCACTTATGTAGTTCTGCGAAAGATCGAGGATTTGGAGGGATTTAAGGTAAGACAATTCTCTAGGAATTCGCCCAGTGAAATTATTTGATCGTAAATTTAGAATTTTCAGAGATGGT
The DNA here is from genome assembly GCA_030737875.1 of Allium sativum. Taxonomy (NCBI): domain Eukaryota; kingdom Viridiplantae; phylum Streptophyta; class Magnoliopsida; order Asparagales; family Amaryllidaceae; genus Allium; species Allium sativum. The sequence continues at coordinate 440,642,672 of CM060925.1, read as the reverse complement.
AATTTAACTCCTATCCACCGTGGTATTATACCACTTAAACCATTTTCACTAAGATCAAGGACGGCCAATTTATCGCAATATTTCAACGACGGTGGAATAAAACCATGAAATTTGTTCCTCCCCAGTTGCAATGCTTGAAGAAAGGGAAAATATCTGAATGTGTCAGGTATTGTACCCGAAAAGAGATTACTTATAAGTTAACGACCTCAAGTTGTGATGATATGATGTGGGTAATGGGCAAAATTCCCGAAAAAGAGTTATTGGAGAGATCAATTTCTATTAGTGAGCTTTGATTGGAAAAGAAAACGGAACCTTCAAGTCTGTTGCTTGAAAAATCTACAGAAATGAGGTTGTAGAGGTTTGCAATGGATTTAGGTATCCCTCCAGTAAAATTATTATCCGACAAGCCTAACATGCTCAAGTTAGTGATAGTGAACAGGGAACCAGGTATCTCCCCGTTCAAAAGATTCATTGACACATCCATACCGTCCAGTTTCTTGAGATTCCCTATTGAATCTGGAATCTTTCCACCTATATTGTTGTTGCCTAGGTATAAAGCAGTTAACCTGAAAAGGTTTCCTATGCTGAGAGGAATCTCTCCAGTTATATTATTCGACGATATCTGGAACGTCTCAAGCTGGTTGAAGTTTCCTAGTGCTTCTGGAAGACTTCCGGGAATCCGATTAACAGAAAGATCAAGTGTTTTAAGATGTGTAAGGTTCCACAAATTTTCAGATATGGAGGCATTAATATTATTATACGCTAAGATTCCACAAACTGATGACATGGCCAGTTGTGTTGTGGCATGTGATACCTTGCCAGTTACAACAGTCTCCTTCTTTTCTCCATGAAGAAAGCCAATCATTAGGGTGATAAATGTCATTTCTGATTTTGAGGAGAGCTCGCTTTTCATCTTCAATGCATAGATTAACACATGGATGAATCTGTGACATGATCATAAGACAAAGTATTATTTCCTTTGTAAACATTGTGCGTGTTTGATGTAAGTTAATCGTATGTATAAAGAATACACTGGGTGAGCAACCTGTATATAGCATTAAAAGGAATCTTTATCATAGTTATTATTCTGTGACCCTTAGACTAGTGATGACCATGGCGACAGTCACCTATGGAACAGTCTTTCTTTCAGATACAATAATAACATATTTCCACAGTCAGCCTTGTTTTTTATTATTAAAAAAACACTTCATTAAGGTTGCATAGGTGGCAACAGAGAAAAAATATGCTAGTAGACAAATTTGGCAGGTTAGTGATAACGATCTTTCATTATACTTCCTATAAGCATTACATAAATGGTTTCTACAGTAAAAAAGTTTTAGATCCATGTTCTTAACGTCATTATAAAAAAAGCACATATAGAAATGAATATGCAAATCTCGTTCCTGCTTTTAATAAGAAGTGCTTGCCTTTTTTCAGTAGATAACGTAAGTTGACTTGCATTTTAAGAAGCAGATGTCAAACTTCTATAAAATTTGTTAATTGTGGGAAAAAAAAAATGAAGTAATTGATAAAATCATGTTTAAATAACAACTGTGATAACTTACAAATAAAGAAATTCAAACACCAGATTTTTTTTTAAAATATTTTCAGAAAATTAAAATTAACTTCCATTTTCAGACAGAAAAGTGCAAGTTAGCTTGCACCATCCACCTTAGAAATATAAGATTCGGCTTACATACTTAATAGTACAAAAAAATTCTCATAATTATATAAAATATAAGGATTTGATGTTAAAAGCCCTTTACTTTTTTAGCTGTAAAAAGGTAATTTCATTGGATCTGACATAAGTAGCATTGTTTTAAATCTCCTGTATGTTATTTGAGAACTCATTTTCGCACTTTGATGAGACTAAACATCCAATATCATTCATATCTCCTTACTCACCTCGTCCAACAAGTTGCGCACTTTGATGAGACTAAACAATAATGAATTCATAAAATACCCTCATTTTTTAAAAGTCCGCAACTTGTTAGACTTGGTTACATTTTCTTGTCATATTCATTTTTTCATCTTTCTAATCTTCAAATTGCACCCCGTTTATTTTACTTCTTTATTTTATACAAAAAATGATTGTGGAACTTTTAATATGACTCGAAACATATTTAAAATTGTTATTGTTATATTAAAAATTGTGAGTGTTGCTATAAGAAACAAACTCACAAGGGACTCTTGTAAGTTCCTGAATGACGATCAAACACAAAGAGACTATTTTGTCTCTATGTTTTAGCCTTAGAGACCAACATAGTGTTGTCAATAAAATCAAAGACTAACCAATTGTTCTTAAATGGGTACTTGTTTAAGGCTCATTACAGAGGAACCTATTTGGTTTCTAGTCCAATAAACTATACCAGTCAGTTGGTCGTACTCATGTACTATTTGCTTGGTCTTTAGTATGATAATTAAAAACCAAAATTATGATCACTAATGAGTCATTGACATTAGGTGCCACTGTATATACACATGCCCGATACCTGATCGTATGATCATGGCCTACTTAGCTAAAATTAGACAAGCAATGATTTAAACATAGTCTTCATCAATCAGACACAACGAGGAATCCAGATACGATACTATCCAATTTATGTTACTTCGATAACAAACGTAAGCAGATACCTGCATCTGTTGTATGGTTGATATAAAAAGCAATAAAAGCTGATGCTGAATAGAAAATAACACGTTACAGGCTATTGATGTACAAACTTCTCTAAAGAAGAGCAATCATTATTATTTTTCTACTTTTTATACAGAACTAAATAAACAATGTGCTGAAGGAATGAATAATATTAACTTAGGATTCTCAAGCTCAAAGCAAGTCAAATTCTCCCATGGAAAACCCCGCTTAAATTGGAAGAAACTTTTTTGCGTATTCATATTCAGTCATGTCTAAACTTTGACGGATTTAAATTCATATGTCAACTTATATAGAGCATTGCAGCATTTTTACACTGAAATTAATTGGCATAAAAAAATACTTCAAAAATTTTAATTTTACAAAGCAAAGTGTATAAGCTGTCAACAGCCTCTAGTAAGCATTTATTATATAACATAGAACAATAAAACACACATACGATTAAGACATGTAAAGAAAAAGAACACACACGCAGGTTGTGTATAATAATAAAAATAGTTCTATCTAAAAAATACCTATATGTACATACATGTACACGCAAACAAATATATGCATAGCGAGAGAAGATTAACAACATTTCTATCTTCTACCAACATTTTAGCAATTTTGTTCATTACACACAGCTCCCCTCCCCCCTCACAAAACACACACACCCTTTTGCTCCTTTTATTTGATCCCCTTTCCATCCCTTATAACATAATAATACAGCGACACAAAGGCTGGAACCTGGGGCAATTGCCCTCATGCTAGGAAGCAAGGATATGGATGCGGGGATGCGAGTGCATAGTACGAGGATACGTAGATTCGACAAATATGAAAAATATGAGGATTCGGGTGCAGGAGGATACGACATATGTAAAAATATTATAAATATATATGATAAATTCTATTACGAAAATTAAGAGTTTCATTAAAGGTTGGGTCATGCTGCTGTAGTGTTGCTTCACTTTGCTACATGTACTTTTCCGTTCTTTTTTCTCTGAAATTGTGGATAGTGAAGTGATTCTTTGAATGCAATTTTATACTAAATCATGTTGACTGCTTTGAATTTTCTAGAGTTGTTTGCCACATTAATTGTGCTTAGATTGATGCTTCGTCCCCCACAATTTCAACAGCTATCTCAAATTGATGCTTCGTCTTCCACAATTTCAACAGTCATCTAAGATTCCAATCTGAAATTTACTTTCTATGCCACCGACGCACCCCAAATCCGCACCCTTCCCGCACCCCCAGCCTAAATACAAGGACACGCCACATGGTGCACCCCGTACGCACCCCTTGCTGCACCGCCGCACCCCCGCACCCCAGCCGCACCCGATATGCAGTACGTCACCTAGAAGCCGCACCACTGCTTCCTAGCCCTCATGACTCAAAGGGTCGGTACCAACCCCGTGGCAGGGATCAGCATAGATCCAACCAAGGCTAGGAGCAACCCCCCAGGGTCGATGACTTGGCGTTCAACACTTCCTTGCATCAGAATTTCAATATGGATAATGGAAATCAAAACGTGTGCAGGTTTGGACAATGAATTGGATACTCAAGGCCCTCACGCTAAAGGTGTTGGACCGGTGAATGGTGTCAACTCTTAAATAATGACATGCAAATTATGGATATGATCAGAAGGGTTTCAAGAGACGGAATGTCCCGATCGGATTTAGACTGCATTAATCAAAGTCCGTTTACTTCAAAATTATCGGAATCCACCAGACTTCAGGTTAATAATTTTGAAGGCTTACGACTGTAGGAAGGATCCTACTGTCAATTTCATGCACTATATGCGTCATATGAAAGTGCAGGGAGCATCAAACAATGTCATAGCTAAGTGCCTTCCATTGTTTCTTTCAGATATTGTTGTTACGAGGTTTCGGCGGTTGGAATCGGGATTTGTTAGAAGCTGGAATGTTCTTGTGGAAAAGTTTATTGAACAATTTCGAGTCCATATCTCAAGACCCAAGAACTTGATGGACTTGAACAACTATCAAGCAGAGAACTGGCAAAGTTCTGCGCAAATTCTTGAAACGATTGAATGTTGCAGTCACTTTGGTGGATTGACCAACCTGTCTATGGTGTTGATTACGGTTGTGTCCGGAGTTCTTGACAATTATGAATATAAAATATCTTTGGTAAGGGATCCCCGAGGGATCTTGGTGAATTCTACCATGAAGCCGACAGGTTTGTGCAACAAGAAGATGCAACATGCAAGGGATGACCGTGAAGCCGTTGAAGTTAATGTTGTAAAGGACAGAGGGCCGTCCAATTTTGTAACTGACAAAAAGGAAAAGGAAGACCAATTATGACAGTGATCGAGCCAAAAACATAAGAAGAGGACCCAAATTCTCTTTATAAACCGACTTGAATGCTTCTCTAGAAAGAATACGTCAAAAGACTTGAAATCGTCTTCTATACAAGTAACGAACAAGGAGAGAGTCCTGGGAATGGGAAAGGATCTATGGAAAAAACAGTCTATTCCGTGATATTAACCGGCATGATACCAATGAATGCAAGCACTTAAAAGACGAAGTCAATGAACTAGTCATGAAAGGACAACTACCTCGGTATGTTTTTGGCAGCATTGTTGTCAAAAATCTTAAAATCCTGTATTTGAATCATGTTTCAAATAAAATCCCTCCCTTACGGATTCGATTTGTATTCCGATTCAAATCAAGTTAATACCACACATTAGAAAAATCATTCAATTGAAATTGATATATTCAGTATACTTATTTGAATTTACAATCCCAATTCTAATTATTTCCAAACAATTTAAATTAGAACAAGATAGAAAATAATTTTTTAGGTTTAGAAGTAGAGGTTTAAACATCAAAATCAATTCAAAGTGTGTAAACTTTGAAATGTATGTCTTTGAATCTACGATTTACGGTTTAAATCCCGTTTCAGTTTATAATTTGAAGTTTACGATTACGATTTGAATCTTATTTCAAAAACCTTGTTTGGCAGAGTCGCAGTGACGGAATTAGAGCATTCATCAACTACGCAGAACCATGGTGGGTCTAGCTCCACACATGGAATCGTGATCAACCGATGGCATGAAAATCAAATAAAAAAACGGCTAAGTCCGTTAACCTCAGATCGTATGGGTAAACAATGTTTGGCAAGTGTTCGACAGGTCTGGACGCAAGTTCGTTCAATCAGGATCATCGATCACCGTCGCGATCGACAAAACTCCGATGAGACTAGGATCATCAAGTGTCATCGCATTCAGCAAGGGTCAGGTTATTTCATAACCAGGATGATCTGATCAGGATCGTCAAGTACAATAGTACTTAGCAAGAGCCCGACGAGGCTAGGATCGCCAACTACAAATCACACTTGACATGGAAAAACTTGGATCGTCAGGTTTGACAGTTACTGGTAAGAGCCCGACGATACTACGGATAGTCGAGTATGGTTAATGTTTGGAGAGAACCCAATGATGTATGGATCATCAAACATAGATCGCACTAAACGTGCAAAACATAAAACATCCCGTGTGACAGCGCTTGATAAGAGTCCAGCGAGACTAGGATCGCCAAGTGTGGATGACGCTTGGTATGAGAAGGCAATGAACGTTGGGCACGGAATGTGCACAACAAGGATTTAGAGAGATCAAAGATCGACTCGGAGAGATCATGTAAATTAGCAATGGCTATATGAGGCCACTACCATCTGCTCGAAAGGGTTGTCTATCATATTAACGATCGGCCGAGATCGTGTACTTTGGTAGCGGCTCAGAACGGCCATGGAGCTCATGAACAATCCAAAGAGATTGTAGATATCAAACTTATACAAAACACTTTTTCCACCAAAAGATATGTTTTAAGGACAAATATTAACCTGCCTTTTTATAAGACAATTACGCTTTGGATTTTGGGTGCTGGATACTCAAAAATTGAGTACGAATGATTATATAAAGCTACGAACAGCTGGATTCATCGGAATATCCCTTTGAAACAAATTGGATTGAAACTCAGAATTTGACTGAGAGATTGGATGACTTTGATTCACAAGATCAAAATTCGGATTTGGCTAAGTGAGAGATTAGTACGACTCTGATTCACGGGATTAGATATCAAAATTTGGCTAAGTGAGAAATCGATATGACTTCAATTCACAAGATCAAAACTAATAATTTGACTAAGTGAGGGATAGGTATGACTCCGATATGGGATCAAAACTTGAATTTTGTTGAAATTGATGATTCAAATATTTGTAGAGAAGAAAAGAAATTGATTGTTTATCAAGTAATTGGCTCCCATATAGAATAACTGGGTGCCAAGTTTACTTGGAGGTCAAGAAAACTTGGGCATGAAGTAATAGATATTATATTTTTTCTTCATGTCCAAGTAATCTAGAAACTTCTCTTCTTTATCTCCAAGAATTCCCTCTATATAAATAGGGGTCATGTTATTGTATAGAGAGCAATCCACCATTAATCTTCTTTCTACTGTAATCTTCTTCCTCTCTTATGTACTCATTTCTTCATTGAGAAATAAAAGTTGTTTGATCTTCGTGGACGTAGGATATTGACATCCGAACCACGCTAAATCTTCTATGTCTTTTTTTTTGTTCTTTGTTTTTCGTGAGATTTCATAATTATTTTGTTATACTCCATTGGTATCTAAATAGACAATACTGGATTCTCATCAAAATTCCGCATAAATCACTACAATGTGGTATCAGAACTGGTGTTATTGTTTCTATTTGGATATTAGTGGCTACTTCTAGTAAGCATATTGGAAGATCTGACATCAATTATGGAGTAACACGTTTTGATGGGAAAGGAGATTTTGGTACTAGGAAGATAAAGATGGAGGCCGTATTGAAAAAGGAGATGACTTTTAAAGTTGTTTCTGCGCCTGAGAAATTGAAAAATGTTAATGTAGCTGAATTGGAGGAAATGGAAGACGAAGCTCTCACAACAATTCAGTTGAGTCTTTCAGATGAAGTCCTTGGAGAATTTTCTCAGAAGAAGACGGCGAAGGCACTATGGAATGCATTATCAGATACATATCAGGACAAGTCTCTCACAAATCGGATTATTCTACAACAACTTTATTCATTCAACATGAAGTCTGGAGCTGATCTTATGGAGCATGTAGATGTCTTGACCACTTTAGTTATGAACCTGAAGGCAGCAGATGTTGATATTACTGATGAAGCTCAAGCTGTGATCTTCCTATGTTCCTTGCCTAAAGAATATACTGCTTTTGTCAATTCCATGATTTATGGCTGCAGTAAAATTAGTCTTTTTGATGTAAAGGCTGACCTTCATAATAAAGTTTTAAGAGGTAGATTGGCGAACACTAGCATTGATAGTGATACCGAAGGCTTATCTGTTCAGAGATGTAGAAGTCAGAGCAACCCAAAGAAAGGTGAAGAACAGAATTCTTCGAGGTCTTAGTTTAGGGGGCTTAATAAATTGACTTGCCATTATTGTAAGAAGCCCGGGGACTTTGTTGCACAATGTCCCAAGCTTGAAGGAAGAAGAAAAAACCCAAAGTAAGTTTCAGCCTCTACAACGGAGAAATCAGATACAGAGAGTGACACTGATGTATTTACAGCTTCTAGCTCTTCTGGGAAGAACACCCTATGGTTGATTGACTCTGGCGCATTCTACCATATGACACTTGATAGGAACTTTTTTCCCACTTACCGTGAGATTGATGGAGGAGAAGTTCTGATGGGCAATGATGCTTCTTGCCGTATGGTTGGTGTTGGTAGTGTAAAGATCAGGATGTTTGACGGTGTTATTCGAACCATTATTGATGTTAGGCATGTACCCAATTTAAGGAGGAACTTGATTTCTGTTGGGGCATTGAGTAGACTTGGACTAAAGATTGTAGTTGAAGAAGAGAAGATGAAAATATCTAAGAGTTCCATGATCGTTATGAAAAGAGTGAGAGCCGGAAATCTCTATTTACTAAAGGGCACTACTGTAGTTGGTGAATCATCTTCAGTTACTTCAGCTGATTCAGATTCTTCCAGATTATGGCACTTGCAAATGGGCCACATTGGCGAGCGCAGCATGGATGAGCTAAGAAAGCGAGGTTTGATTGAAGGAGTTCGACATTCAAAGCTTGGTTTTTGTGAAGAGTGTGTTCTTGGTAATCAGAGGAAGATTTCTTTTGGTGTTGGTGAGCATAAGGCAAAAACTGTTTTGGATTATGTTCACACGGATGTTTGGGGACCTTCCCCTTGTCCATCCCTGAACGGAGCCAGGTATTTTGTTTCATTTATAGACAATTTCTCTTGTAAAGTTTGGGTATACTTTCTAAAGTCCAAAAGTGAAACATTTGCTAGATTTCGTAAATGGAAATCCATGGTGGAGAAGCAGTCAGGGAAGAAGTTGGAAATTCTCCGTTCAGATAATGGCGGTAAATTCGTATCACAGGAATTCATCGATTATTGTGAGTCTGAAGGCATTAAGAGGCATTACACCACACCAGGCGACCCCCAGTCCAATGGAGTTGTAGAAAGGATCAAGGTTTTAAATCTCGGATATCGGTCGTGTTTCGTCTCGGGGATTTTATAGACTTGATCTCGTATCGTGGGAGGTCTCGGACAAGATGAGTCTAACTCGGAAGTTCGTCTCGGATTTCCATCTCATATCTGAAAGTTCATATTGGAACAATCTCGGGGTACATGATATGTTAAAAATGATATTTTTACAAAATCATATTTATGAATGCTATTAAAAACATAGTAACTTAAACTTGAATTGCAACATAACTTTATTATTCTATATTTTGCGAAAGATCATTCATACTCTAAATCATAATATGCTTAAAACAAAAATATTGTTAGACATAAAACATTAAAAGGATCCAAAACATTAAAAAATCAGCATATATAGACCATAAAATAATAATATCATTGGTAACATGTAAAAAAGACGAAAATGAAAATCATAAGCATTGTAGAATATCTATGAACATACAGTATGGTCATTTAAGATGCAAAATGTAAAATAACAATATATTATCATGGCTAGATTAGAGTTTTTTTATTATTGTTCTAGTTTAGACACAGATTTAAATTTTAACCAAAAAAACTAAGATCTCGGACGATATTCCAATATTTCGTCTCGATTGATATATCGTTCGATATATCAATATCTCGGGCAATATATTCGAAAGGAGATTCAAAGTGATATTTGCTGTTTCGTTTCGGAAGGAGCCCAAAACGAGATCTCGGAGGAGATCTCGGGTGATATTTGCGAGATTTGAAATAGTGGAAAGGTTGAATCGGACATTATTGGAGAGAACTAGGTGCTTCAGATTGACTGCTAAATTAAAGAAGGGATTTTGTGCTGAAGCTTTATCTATGGCGGCTTTCCTCATCAACCGCATACCTTCTACTGCCATAGATATGAAGATCTCTGAAGAAGTATGGAAATGAGAGTCTGTTAGCTATTTATTCCTCAAGGTGTTTGGTTGTTCAGCTTATGTGCATGAGAGTCGAGGAAAGCTGGAACCTAGAGCTCCAAGTGTATCTTTCTAGGTTATCGAAGAGGAGTAAAAGGATATATGTTGTGGTATCCTATTAGCAAGAAACTTATTATAAGCAAACATGTGACTTTTGATGAGAATGCTATGTTGAAGGTGGAGCCTTCTTCATCGGATGATGATGAGAGGACATGTGAAGAATACCAAACACAAAGCAAATCATCTGTTGATTCTTTCCATAGACGTTCAAATATTGTTTCCGATGACGTCGTGGTTGATGAGGATAGTATGGATACTGGCACAGAAGATCAAACTCAAGGCGGAGCTCATACAGAGAGCAAGCCTGTTAGAGAAAGAAGAAAGCCCAGATGGCTTGATGAGTTTGTTGGTTTGAGCATCAAAGACATTGACTTTGATGATATGGCAACATATGCATTAAACATTATCCATGATGAGCCCAGAGATTATAGAGACGCTATTGCATCAGTTGACAGTTCCAGTTGGTTAGTAGCTATGGAAGAGGAGATCAAATCTTTACGGAAAAATCACACTTGGGATTTGGTGTCACTCCCTGCCGACAAGAGAGCTATTGGATGTAAGTGGATCTATAGAGTGAAAGACGACGACAATGAAGATTTCAGATATAAAGCAAGACTAGTAGCAAAGGGGTATGTTCAGAAGAAAGGGGTAGAGTATCATGAGATCTTTGCTCCAGCTGTTAGGCATACTTCCATTCGTATTCTCTTGGCATTAGTTGCTCATTATGACATGGAGTTAGAGCAACTAGATGTCAAAACTGCTTTCTTGCATGGTGATCTAGATGAAGAGATTTATTTGCGGCAGCCGGAAGGGTTTATTGATAGTAGCAGGCCAGACTATGTTTGTAAACTTAGCAAATCTCTTTATGGACTGAAGCAGTCTCCTAGACTATGGTACAAGAGATTTGATAAGTTTATGCTTTCACAGGGATACTCCAGAAGCTTCAAAAACCAATGTGTTTATTTTAGGAGATGTGATGATGACATGATTTATTTGTTGTTACATGTTGATTGCATCTCAGAGTATGTTCAAAATTAAGGAGTTGAAAGCCGAGCTCAGTAGAGAGTTTGATATGAAGGATTTGGGAAAGGCACAAAGAATATTGGGTATGAAGATAAGCAGGGATTGGAAGCAGAGAGAGTTAAGGCTCACTCAGGCGCAGTACATCGAGAAAGTCCTCACTTGATTTGGGATGGAGAAAACCAAACCGGTAGACACTCCTTTAGGCTCTCATTTTAAGTTGTCGAAAGACCAGTCTCCTACATTGGCATATTCTAGTGCTGTTGGTGGTCTCATGTATGCGATGGTGTGCACGAGACTAGATTTGGCCCATAAAGTTGGTGTTGTCAGTTGATATATGTCTAACCCAGGCAAAGAACATTGGCAAACAGTGAAGTGGATTCTTAGATATCTTCGAGGCGCTTCTTCGGTGGGTTTGCTATATGGTGGAGTAGATGGTGACATCTTTCTTAGAGGATACAGTGATTCTGATTATGCAGGGGATAGAGATGCTAGGAAGTCAGTGTCGGACTATGTTTTTACACTTGGCATAGGCTCGATTTCATGGAGATCAAAGTTGCAATCTATCGTAGTTTTGTCGACTACCGAAGCAGAGTTGATATCGATTATGGAAGCAACAAAGGAAGGATTGTACGTACTTCAGTTGTTGAATGATCTTTCAATGGCGCAGCGGACAGTGGAGCTATTTTCAGACATTCAGAGTGCGATTCATCTTGTTGAGAATCAAGTTTATAGTTCACGGACAAAGCACATTGATGTTAGAGGTTTCTTTCTTATGCTTGAGGAAGAACGAAGCAAGATTAAATTATTGAAGGTGAGTACTTCGGATAATCCTTCAGATATGATGACCAAGTCACTTCCAAAGGACAAGTTTGAGCATTGCTCAAACTTGATCAGTTTGCTTCCTGTTACTTGAGCGCCATGGGACGCTGGACCCAACAACTTCTATGTTGATTATTGAATATGAGGTGATGAAGAAAGACTGTCATATTTGAATCAAGGTGGAGTGTTGAAATTGATGATTCAAATATTTGTAGAGAAGAAAAGAATTTGATTGATTGTCAATCAAGTAATTGGCTCCTATATGGAATAACTTGGGTGCCAAGTTTACTTGAAGGTCAAGAAAACTTAGGCATGAAGTAATAGATATTATATTTTTTTCTTCATGTCCAAGTAATCTAGAAACTTCTCTTCTTTATCTCCAAAAAATCTCTCTATATAAATAGGGGTCATGTTATTGTATAGAGAGCAATCCACCATTAATCTTCTCTCTATTGTAATCTTCTTCCTCTCTTATGTACTCATTTTTCCATTGAGAAATAAAAGTTGTTAGGTCTCCGTGGGCGTAAGATATTCATATCCGAACCACGTTAAATCTTCTGTGTCTTTTTTTTGTTCTTTGTTTTTCATGAGATTTCATAATTGTTTTCTTATACTCCATTGGTATATAAATAGACAATACTAGATCCTCATCAAAATTCCGTATAAATCACTACAAATTTGACTAAGTGAGGGATCGCGACTCCAAAGCGTAGAATTTCTAAATTCAAAATTCACTCGAAATTTCGTCAATAACTCAAATTGAATGGCATGAATCAACAAACCATCAATTAGACAAGGCAATGTAGGGGACCCAATATGGGGACCGCACTTCTTTGGATGCAACACCAAGAGATCGGTATTGATCCCTCTATGTAGGAGCGATCCATGTCCCACTTCGTGGACCGGATCATCTCCCAATATGGGCCTCCATGTGTGTTTTCCAACCGATCCGAGCTGCTGACCTACCTAAAATAGACCTCAATGACACTAAAATGAGTATCCCTTCTTCTCCATGCGGAAACTTTGCTACACGTTGGAGACAACTTCAACTTCTATTATCTTCATCAAACAACTATTGATTTTATTTATAATCAGACAGTATAAATAATATATTGCACTAAGTGGAGGTAAACCAGTGTTTGGTGAACCATCATAAAAATCATGTGTCATTTACTGTTTTTGCATACTCTATGATTGTTTTGTGACTGTTATTGGTGATTTATTCTGTGATTGCATAAACTTGAACATTAGGCTTGACTGACAAAAAATCGATCTAACATGTACATTGATTTGAAAATATAATTATGGAATCCTATTCAGATTTTAAGTTTATCAATAGTATTTATAATTTTATTAGAATTTGATTTTAGCTTATGCTTGAAATTCTATATTTATGATATTATATTTGATGTTGTTTTCTGCAAAATGACCAAAAAAAAAAACCTTTGTTGGTACATGTATATCAAAAATATTGATTTTTTTTTTATGTTTGTTGTTATTGTATGTGTGTGTATATATATGTATGAGAATTTTTTATATAAAAAAATAAACATGCGCAATAAATTAAAAAGATGTGTGTCATTTGCCACGACATATGTCTAAACTCCGGAAAGGCTTTGCGCACTTTCGCGTCGTGCGCCGTTAATAACTATGGGTAGAGCTCAAGTGCTTAACTGCAAACAAGACAATTTGTTTCAGCTGGTCTTACTAGTGAGCATGGTAGCATTAGTGGTTCGACTACTGAGGAGCTCAGTGGAAAGCTTAGCATTGTTGACTTTAGAAAGTTGAGCAAAATTTCTTGAGAAAGAGATTCTAGTAAGTAATATTAACGATGCAATCACTCAATGTGGGATGAAGAAGATAAAGCAGGCAGTGATTTCTCAATTGGTTTCTCAAAAGCTTGATATTTATAGGTTTATCTCCTATAGATATTGATTCTTTCTTACGTTGGAGAAATAAAACGACGCGGACGTTCCATTTAGGTAGCAATGCCCAAACTAGTAGCTTTTGGAATAGAGTTTAGGTATCATATGGTGCAGACTCAATAACTTGTTGAGCTATGGTAATGGAGAGAGATGATCATTTTTGAATCAATGTTCAGTGTTGAATTTGTGTGATTCAAATATATATCTAGCCATATATATAAATAAAATTAAATAATTCAATCAATTAGCTACTTACGGATGGTTTAATACGAGGGAATAATTAAAGAAGCAATGAAAACTCATTGATTCATCTAATCAATCAATTAATGATGCATTATGAGGCTTTTTTTCAAGTAGCATCACTCAGAAGCATTAAATATAAGATCGTTATTTCTTGGCACTTACCTAGCTCCTTCCTAGACGCTTCATTTTCTACAATTATATCTACTAGGTCATCACTCCATTTCTTCAGATGAAAGACCTACCATCATTCCATTTAAGAGTAAAAAAACCTAATCAAAATCAAATTGGAGGTTTTGTAAACAATCAGGTAATTTGTTGAACTAAGTATTAAATTTGAGATTATATGTTATTCTTCTCGCTAGAAATTGTAATTCTGTTAATCACTTTATTTTGTCCTTTTTGTTGGAAGTAATAATAAAACTGTGGTTGTACCATTGTAGAGTGTGGTGACATAAGCAAGCCTTTATGTTCCTTAATTGCTTTGGTGTCCATTGTTCGCACCGTTCCATGTGATATGGATTGTGTTGAATTGTGGTTGCTGCTTCTAATTGATCATTGAGATAGCTTCTGCAACAGTTGTAGTCGTCAAATTTTGACAATATTTATGTGCAGTTTATGCGGTCATGGTAGATTTGAAAGCTTGGAAAAATCAATATAAAAATAACCAAATAAAATTTGACTACTATAAATTTTTAATCAAATTCTTTAAAGCGTTCATTTTTGCATGCATGATGTTTTATTTGAAAGAGAAGAAGTGTGGTGTAAAGCCACACTGCCATATCATAGCCAAGCAAAATAAAGACAGTTAAGAACATGGCAATACATGGACAATAGTTTTAATTTTACTTTGATATACACACTTAAAAAAAATGTAACATGAAAAAGTTGATGTAATTAGCATTCAATGGTACATGGCAATACACGGACAATAGTTTGAACGAATGGGATTCATGTTGGGCTCATTTCAATTGTAATCATACAAAATTGCCCTTTAAAATTATATAGTCCATCGCAGCTTTAAATCAAATGGATGTGTGCTCATATCATGGGCTCATCCATTAGTGGCAAAAAATTGTAGAATAAATCACACAATCTGCTTGACATTAGCATTGGGATTTTGCTTTGCAATGACAGCTAGTGTGAAATTGAATAAAAATGTTACATAGAAGGTTTATTGCAAGGTTCTAAATTCAGGCGGCTATGTTGAAATTCCAACCGTTTCGATTTCGAAGTAACACCGATTAGAATCCGAGTAAAATTTCATTCTCACTATACCTCCTAAATCATCTTTAGATTTTCCTTTGTCGTGTCAAGTAGTGAGGTATAATTGATTCGACAAGCATTGTGGCGAGATGGAATATTTTATTCAAATTTGTTTTATTGGAAGAACCAAAATTCAAAAATCCCAAAGTTACTGGAATTTTGAAAAATATTTAACATTATAATAGAAAATAGAATTTCAAAACCTTAGTCTGTTGATATACTGCATGGTTGTAGTCAGTGATGGCTAAGATTTCAAATTATTTTGTGTATTAAGCTTATTTTGTATTCCACTAACATTATTTCTGTTTATGTTACTTG
This sequence comes from Allium sativum, assembly GCA_030737875.1. Classification (NCBI taxonomy): domain Eukaryota; kingdom Viridiplantae; phylum Streptophyta; class Magnoliopsida; order Asparagales; family Amaryllidaceae; genus Allium; species Allium sativum. The sequence goes on along the minus strand of CM060925.1, from coordinate 440,626,947 downwards.
AAAGGCATCAAATTTCTACATAGTTTTAAATTATTATTTCAAATTATCTTGTGATCATTTTACTTACTGTCATTTTACATTTTCGATCAATCAATAATGCAATTATTATTGTTATATGAACTCATAATTGATGCACAACTTGTCAAGGACAACCAACTCAACCAGTTAGTTGTATGGAACTTTAGGCATAGATTCTTGGGGTTATGGTTTTGCTCCTCATAGACATCAATTGAGTACTATGCTCAAATAAAGTATTGCTCCAACTATCAAAAATAATTAGTGCACAACTTATGAGGCTTATTATATTTTGTCTATATAAGATAACTATGTATTTAGAGTTGGCAATTAAACGTGTTAGATCGAATCTGAACTCAGTCCAGGTTCTATTTGGATCAGATCAATTCATATCCGGTTGGGTCATACCACTAAAAAGGCACGTGACTTATGTTTCGTTGCTGGATCTGTTGAGGCGATTCTAGCCAAGATTGATCGGCTCTTTATGATATTTTTCATCACTTAAGCTCTAGGGTTGTCAACCGACGTTTTTGGATACGGATAATGTCATATAGTGTTATTACGGCGGTCAACTAGCCGCAATTAGTCGATGACTAGTCAATTAGTCGACATCGGACCATCGACTGGAAGAGTCGACTTGCCATTAGTCGAGCTCAAACCCTAAATCACGAAGTCGCACTCGAACTTAAATCCTAAATCACGAAGTTGAAGTCAAATCACGAACTTGAACCCTAAATCCCGAAGTCGAAGTCAAAATTGAAAAGAATTCACTTGAAATCACGAAGTCGAAATCGAGAAGAATTCACCTGAACGGGAGAAGAATTAACCCGAAGTCAATTTATTTATACTTAGGATTTTATCTTAATTAACCCGAAATCGATCACAAATCACGAAGTGGAATACGACCTGGAGAAGAAGTAACCCAAAGTGAAATACAAACTGCAATTATCATGTATTAATATATATGCACGTATTTATTTATTTATTTATCGACTAGTATACGACTAGTCTGTGAGTGGGCCGACTAATCGACTAGTTGGACCTTTGTCGACTCGACTCAACTTGTCGCTATAATAACTTTGGTGTCATATCCGTATCCGAAATTATTTTCGGGTATCCGTATCCGTCTAATTATTGGATATCGGATATCCGTGTCCGCTTAATTTTCGGATACGGACGGATATCAGATATTTATCCGCTCTGCCTGTAATTAATAAATTTAAGAGTATAAATAAAAAAGTTTGGATCAACATAAAATAATTTTTCAACTAATGTTTATAAAAAACCAAGAAATAAAGAAGTGTAATGATGAAATATCAAATAATTAAAATATTTATATTATAAAATATCAAATAATTCTTTAATTCACTATATTTTACAAATTCAATATTAAAGTTTTTCAAATAAGTTATATTATAAAATATCAAATAATTTTATTTCCTTAAATATGTTTTACAAAGATATTATGCTAAATACAAATGATACTAAATGACATCATAAAATAGCAAAGATTTGAACAAAGCATGATAGGTATCATGCTAATAATCAACTGTAGGTCATATGGAAAATACCTTGCTCGTAACGTATATTTTAACGATAGCTCAAAAATAATAATGTTAACACATTCCATCTGAAGATATTTGAAACAAAGTTACTTGCTAAAATTCACAACAGTGGAAAGATAACAAATTAACTATTGTTTATAATTTGCAACTTCCTTTTATTGTTAAAAATTATCAAATTCAGTTGAACGATAATAAAATGCCAGTGTCTCATTCCATCAACAAAGCAAAATTTGATATTGTTGACTTATGGTTTCAAATCTCATTCATCTCACCCAAGATCTCACTTGTAGGGCTGTATATTGGACAGGATGGTCTGTTGTCCGGCTCGGTCCGAGGCTATCTGGTGTCTGATCCGTGTCTGTACTACTCTTATATGACAGAGCTTGGACACACCAGTGTTCGGCCCGATCCAAAATGTTTGATGTTTTTCTATTATCCAAGGCTATATCGGACAGGATAGTCCGTTGTCCAGCTCGGTCCGAGGCTGTATGGTGTCCGGTCCGTGTCCATCCGAATCTGTTACAGGATTGAGCATGAACACACCTCCGTTCGGTCCAGTCCGACCCGTTTACACCCCTAATCGCTTGAGATCTCATTTTCCGAATTGAGCGAGATGAGATTTACAGTGAAATGACATATTAAATTTTATTTTTTATCTTATTAGACACTCATCTTGTTCATGAAATTAATCCCTCAAGGAAATTGAGAAATGATCTCAATATAAGATCTCATACGAAATTATGTTTTTCATTCACATATTTATTTTTCTTCTTATATAGATCCAAATATAATTACATTCTAACAACATATTACTAACCCTCCAATTTTGTTTTTTACATTTTAACAAGCAAAATTTGTTTTTATTTTTTTATTTTTAATATTCAAATGAGTGGACTCCATGCAATCGATGAAAATAAGTGAGTTATATCCTCTCTACTCTAAAATGAAAAAAAAATACCATCTTATATAAGCTATGTATGTTAAAAGGATTATGTCTGGATAACAATTAATATTGAAAATATCAAATTTAGAAGTTATACTATCCCGAGATAGTTCCAAGATTGATTTTAAAATTCAAGATGGCAATCTAAGATGTACACTCAAGATACAATCATTATATTTGAGATCCCATCTGATATGAGATATTTGTGTAAAATTCTCAAGACGAAACGCGATAGAAATCCAAGATTTAAAACCTTGTGTTGAAGTTTGAAATGAATGGACAACGAATGTATATTAAATTCCTTGTACATTTAACTAAAAAATTATAGCTTACCCTATTTTCACCACTTCATATTTGTTAACAGGTAGTTCTTACTAATTAAATTCATAGAGAATGCTTACTATACAAAAATAATTGTCCATCTTCTTTTTAACCAAAGTATAATTTTTTATAATATCATACATAAAATATATTATTTCATTTTGGAAATATATATATAATTTGGATTATAATAGAAATAAACCTTACTCAAGGAAATTTGTAGTTAAGCCGTGTGCAAATAAAATATAAGTAACATATTAATAAATAAAATAAAATAGCTTTTGGAATATTTATTTATTGAAAAAATCCATATTTAGCAAATCACTTTAAATTTCATTATTCTTTATAACTTGTGTATGTTTTAAAATAAATTTGTAGATGTAATATTAATAGCAGTATTCTCAGATGGAAATATATTTAGATATATTTATATACATATGCATTATACACACATATTTGTATTCAATTCAATAGCAATTTTAAATGGAAAATGATCACAATACCATTCCAATCAATTCAGTATAAGCCTATACATCCATTTTATCATCCAAATATGTATTTCAATCAAACATGAATGTCAATGATCCTTACTTTAAATTTTCCAACAGGATTAATTTGAATTTTCCAATAGTATCAAATAGGAAATCATTAAGCTTTTATTTAATTTTTTTCCCCAACCAAAAAATATTTCACTGTAACGCATGTCAAGAATCTCAACATTCAAAATATATAACTATTTTCTATAATTGTTTGTGTGTAAGCAAGAATATTGTAAAATTACAAAGGTCCACTCTAGATTGATTCGACCATATTTCTCTTCATTTTCAATCCACGGTCAATGACTAACGGTGATGATATATTGATATAAACAAAAATAAAAATAAAATTTTGATTTCACTCACAGATCACAGCAAACGTCTCCCTCTCAACATCAGCATTGCCCAGATCAATCTCGGCCTGCGCCAATCCTAAAGTGCCACCACAGACCTAGAACTCCACTGTGAACTGAACGCTGACAGTCACCGATTCTCTTCGTTCCCTGTTCGCGGCTACTAGCTTACTCCGCTCGTGGTCCCTCCCACCTGTGTTGTCATCCCTAGTTGCGTCGCTGACCTCCTTCAGATCGGCACAGGTCCGACCGCGCAACTCATCCTTTCGTGCGTTTTATAACGTTTTCCTTTTCGTTCTGCTTTTTGTTTTGTTTTATTTTGAGGTTCGGTGAAGACAATTTCAAGAGTACACCAAGTTAAATTTTAGTCAAAATAAGGGCCACGTCCTTCCCTAAGTCTCAACTTTCAATACAAACTTGCCCCGCCTTTTTTCTTTTTTGACCAGAATTTTTGGGGCTATCAGATATTAAAAATAAAAAAAATAAAAAAAATCTAAAATCTGAAAATATTCTCGAAAGTCCACGCAAATAATAATAAAAATAGTTGCATACATGTGTGCAGCTATCGCATAAGCTGTTTGGTTTGAAAATCTGGATCGAAACTTACATGTGTGCAACTATTTGAAATATTTGCACACATGTATTTGCACGAAGAAAGCTTAAGTGAAATTTAGTCTGCGAATTATTACACACTTTTATGTAAGAATTATGCAATACGTGCACAGATGTATGCAAGTAAATCAACAAAGATGTACGACATGAAAAACATGCATGCATATATGTTGAAAAATAAAAATATGTGCATACTTTTATATGCATTTAACTGCATTTTTTGTTGTTTTTTTGTTTTGTTTTTGATGCCTTGTTTGATGGTTTTTTGATCTGATTTTTTTGTCTAGTGCATGTTTAATTTAAATATGAATTTATGTATTTTTTTTTATTTTTTTAGTGAATTTTCGAAAAATATGGACTAAATTTACAATAAGTTTATGACCGGATGTAAGCCTAATTTTAAAACTTAATAGAAACCTTTGCCAAATGCACCCTAAGTTTTATTTGTTAAGGGGTTTAGATTTTTAAAATAAAATAAATAAAGACTAAATTACCCTTCGTTCGTGACCTAAAGCACGTGTTCTGTTAAAACGCTAACATTCTTAATTCATTGTACTTCGATTGATATCGTGCTCGGGTATGTAATCATTTCAATTACGGAATTCGATTCAACATATTGGATCAAAATTTTCATTTATTCATCTATTTTAAATTAACCAGTCCAACTCTAATACGAAATTATGACTAATCACCTGATTGGACACCCTCTGATCACCCAAATAAATTTCTTGTGTCACTTAACTATTTCCCTTTTTATTTCATATGTAGCATTAAATTGTATTCATTAATCAAGATTTAAGTTTTAATGTTTATATTAAGGAGGATTATAGGGTTAGTATTTTCGCTTTTGTAACCCTAAAAAAAACTCTTGCAATTTGTTTCTCTTCACTTTTGCTTATGTTTGGGGAATTTGAGTTCATTTTCTTTGGAATGCGTTTGTTTCTGCCTTTGTTTACATTTAGGTTAGCTTTCATTTGAAAAAAAAAAAAAAAAAGTCTGCTGCATATTTTAAAAAACAGTGCATTTCATTACTCATTCTATCTTGTTACATACATTCTGTTTTACATGCATTGCACCATTTTATTTCTTTTACATTGTTGCAAACTTCCTTTACATACCATCCTTTTTTTGTGGGCAATCCATTCCCTCAATCCAAACAAGTGTGCATCACCCTCTCTATACTGCCAAGCAACTAGACAAACTCTACAAGCATCAATCATTATCTTCCCACATACAACCTTTCAGCACTCAGTCTTCAGCTCACAACAAACTGTTTCATCACACTGACCACCAACATACTCCACAAACATCACAACTCATACCACTCCTCAAAACTGCTACTATTTATCGCTCATTCACAGAAAAGTATAAAAATTGCTTTGCAAGTGCATGTACACAATTCGTTCATAACTCAACAATTACACCATAATCCCCTCTACCAATTCATCCCTCTTTTTACAGCACTAACAAAAGTTATCAAACTACACAGCAATTCTCGTTATAGCCACGACTATACACACATCGACCGACCATAAAAACAGCCATCTCCTCAGACCAATATCCAACTCAAACCAAAACACAGCTATCGCCCACTGCTTCGATCATCTACCAAACACTGCAACATCTCCTTCCCATCCACGCTGCATCAACAATGTATTACACACTTGCACTCTCGACATAGCCAAACTGCTGTAGCCATTGTTGACACGCTCTTTTGTCAAAGCAGTCACACTTCAAGTATTTGGTGAGCAACGCGCTCAAGCGTCAAAAAACATAAAGCAGTAGGGTCGAAGTCGCATCGCAAACACAAAGAGACCTGAAACCTCTATCAAGTGGCCTCTTACGGGCCCAATGAACTCTTAAGCAAACCGTCATCCGAGCCGAAGGCGAGCCGTGCTCCGAGCCGAAGGCGAGCCGTCAAGCGGGTCTCGGCGCAACGCCGGTGTGGGTCCGGGGCCCCACAGTCCGGGCAGCGATCGGCCTAGTTGGTTAGGTAAAAACTGTTGGCACCGCTCGATTCATCCAATTTTCTCCATGCCGGAAGCTCAGTCCTTTTAGTTCAGACTCATGAAAACTCGGATTCCTTCACTTCACATTCAGGAATTTCAACTCCCTCGGCAGTATGATTTTAACGTCATTCTCTACCAATTTCAAACCTCTTCAGGGTGTTCAAAATTTCGCACCCCCTGGTGGGGTCGAAATTTCGCACCCCACCAGGATGTTCGAAATTTCGTACCCCATTGGTGGGGTCGAAATGTCGAACCCCCCCGGTGGGGTTGAAATTTCGAACCCCACCCCCCCCGCGAGGATGAAATTTCGAACCCCCCCCCCCTGGCGGTGGGGTCACAAATTTGAACCCCCCTCCTCGGTGGGGTCGAAATTTCAAAACCCCCCCAATGGGGTCGAAATTTCGAACCCCGCACCAGTGGGTTCGAAATTTCTGCATATGGCCTTGTTTTGGGTGCGAAATTGGCTCTGGTAGGTCCCGTTGCTCACCTACTCCCATCTAACCTTCCTCCTATAAATATCCCAAGCCTTGGTCTTCATTTGAGGGGTTCTCCCTTGTAATTTTTGGACCTTGAGAGCTCCAAACACTCATTAATGGCTTCCAATACCTCCACCATGGCCATGGGAGATGACATGGATAATTAAAACATGGCATGCATGTTTCCCTTCAACACTTGAACATTAACATGGATTGTTATGCTACCTTTGAACTTCATGGACATGAACACCAAACTTGGAAATTGTTGACCAAGTCAACGCTTTTCAACGAAGAAGAAAAAGTGCAATTTAGTCAAAGTGTAGAACAAGCATATATTTTGCTATTCCATTGTAACACTTCGAACTTAGCTATTGTCCGAACTTGTACAACCTTGTAATCAACCAAAGATATGATGAATAAGGATTATAAAGTGGATGTAGGCGTTAGTGCCGAACCACTATAAAAGCTGTGTGTCCCTGCATTTACATACTTTACTGCTTATTTGGATAATTGTTCACACACACATATTGGGTGTTAGCATGCGACAATTTTGCCCGTCAACAGCCCTACTCAAGTCAAAACTCCCCAAGTTTCAAGCACCTAAAACAACATTACCTCCTACATCCTGTACACCATCCTTCTTCACATAGCAACTTCAATCCAGAGAACACTTCTTACCATTAACACCTCTTACCTCCGACTTTTTGATCATCATTGCTACTCCAATCCCAAGCTGAAACACCCCACCTCCGTTAAGGTTACTCACAAAGGGAATGCCTTAACTTTGGTGGAGCATTTTAGGTAAAAGATGCAGATAAATTACAAGACATACAAATAAAGCAATGGAAAATAAAGTCATTTTATAAATAGTATGGTTCAGTCAAGTTTTTACAACACTTATCTCAATCATACTTAAAAGTAATACATAGAATTTCTGTCTTGATTCAAAAACTTCCAAATATAAAAGAAGCATAAAAATAACAATGATATTCCCCAATAAAGTGTGAACCATCCATAACTGTGGGAAAGAGAGTCCAAAGCAATGCATCTACTTTCTTCAAGCTGGAAATGATCCAATCTAAGCTGAAGTATTCCCTCCCTACGAACCTGGAGGAAGATGGGAGGAATGGAAGAAAAGAAGACGAAAGAAAATGGGTCAGACATGAGTCTGATAAGTCTAGTGACTATTTAGCATGTAAACAAGAAAATGGTTATGACATGAATAAACTGAATCTAGGGCATCACCCTAGAAATAAAATATTAAGGTTGAATATGCTATCACACCCATTTTACTTCTCTGCACCACCTAACTAGTGTCTCAACTAGTAATCTATTTAAAATGATAACGTGATCTCAATCCCCGTAATTGTGGTAGCCTTCAGGTGTACATCTATCGTGAGGATTCCACCTCAGTCAGCCTAATTGCCATGAGCATGTTAGATGTACCCTTACTACCCTATCGATCGGCTCCTTACTTTCATTAATGTTCCATGTGTACGTGTAGATACCATGTGCTGGTCCCACCATAAGGTGTATCAATCCTTATGATAGCGACCCGACACGATTCAAGATGCACAGTGTATAACTACTGGTACTCAGTGCTTGCTTTTTTCATTTCGGAGTACGTGCACACCCGTAAACCGTCGGAACCTACCTTGACGTACCCCTTGCCGCTGTTTTGACTACTTATAATCAACCCAGTAATCGTGCCCCACCCTGCCTAGTTCAGGGTACCGTGATACATCTTTGTGGGTTACTGCTGAAATGGGTCCCCGTTACTAGGGTTTCCTTATTGGTTAAGTTTGTGGGCCTATATTTACTAATATTACCCACCAACCCGATATGTACTTAACCCTCCCACTGATTCAATCATTTTTATTTAACGGTTAAGTTTGTGGGCCTATATGTACTAATATTACCCACCTACACGAGATGTACTTAACCCTCCCACTGATTCAAGCATGTTTATTTAATGGTTAAGTTTGTGGGCCTATATGTACTAATATTACCCACCTACACGAGACATACTTAACCCTCCCATCGATTCAAGCATGTTTATTAAACGGTTAAGTTTTATGGGCCTATATTTACTAATATTACCCACCTACACGAGATGTACTTAACCCTCCCATCGATTCAAGCATGTTTATTAAACGGTTAAGTTTTGTAGGCCTATATTTATTAATGTTACCCACCTACACGAGATGTACTTAATCCTCCCATCGATTCAAGCATGTTTATTAAACGGTTAAGTTTTGTGGGCCTATATTTACAAATATTACCCACCAACCTGATGTGTACTTAACCCTCCCATTCATCGTGTCATGTTGGTTAAGTGTTCCTTATTTACCTAACCTCTTCCGTTCATCAAGTTATATTGGTTAAGTGTTTTCTTGTTAACTTAACCCCACGTGTTCATCATGTTGTATTTGTTAAGTGTCATCAATCAATTCAAGTTAACTTAACCACACGTGTTCATCATGTTGTATTGGTTAAGCGTCATCAATCAATTCAAGTTAACTTAACCCACCTACTTGTCATGTTACTTTGTTTAAGTGCTTCCTTCTTGTGTTAACTTAACCCCATCACAAATCAAGTTATATTGGTTAAGTGTTGCCCTCTTGTTTTAACTTAACCTTATCACAAGTCAAGTTATATTGGTTAAGCATTACCCTCTTGTTTTAACTTAACCTTACCACAAATTAAGTTATATTGGTTAAGTGTTTCTTATTAACTTAACCCTACCCATTCATCATGCTATACTGGTTAAGTGTTTCCTATTAACTTAACCCTGGTCATTCATCATGTTATACTGGTTTAGTGTTTCCTATTAACTTAACCCTAGTCATTCATCTTGTTATATTGGTTAAGTGTTACTTTAATTAACTTAACCCTACCATTCTTGTCTTAGCTTTAATTCATTCATTAAAGCACCAACCACTCACATTAGACAGGTATTGTTGCGGTTACTGGATGGCCGGGCGGTTCCGGGCAGTTTTACACCGCAACTCAGTCTAACCTCGGGTTCTTTTGGGCTTGATGCACTGACCTCTCACATTAGATATATATTGTTATGGTTGCTGGATGTGTCGGGCGGTTCCGGGCAGTCTTACACTGTAACTCATTCTAACCTCGGGTTAGGCATATTTGTCTTTTCTAAATTTACATATTTACCTTCTATATTTATATGTAAATTATTGTCATTCAAGTCATGCACAATTTCTCTTTAAATCATGTTCATAATTTTAGGTATATAAATTATACCATTTCAATGCCACTAATCATTTAAAATATGCCAATAATATGTAACTTCATGTTTTTCCCAATGTTACCCCCGCTAAACGTTCACATAAATTTCATAGAATGTTAGGCTTCGCAATTTAGCCTAACTCAAAATCAAGAGTGGAAAAGGAAGAGACACGTAGCATTCAAGACAAGCATAATATGGATCCAACATATGTCACATAAATTTGGCATAGAATAAATATATGTTTAATTATGAACTTGCAATTTTGAAGCTAATCAACATGAACCATAAGCATATGGATGGGAGTTTACATAGAACTACACAATTCCAATTAGTCACATAAAGGTGAACTTGCATTTTTGGATCTAATTAACATGGGTCCTAAACATACGAAATTACCCAAATCCAACTAGGCATGTAAATGCAAACTTTTATTTTGGGTCCAATGAACATAAACCTTAAGCATATAGAATTGCATAAGTTCAACTAGACATGTGAATGTAAACTTTAATTTGGATCCAATAATCATGAATTTTAAACATATGGAATTACACAGGTTTAACAAGGCATGTAAATATGAACTTTTATCTTGGATCCAATAAACATGAATCTTAAGCATATGGTTTTACACAAGTTTAATAAGGCATGTAAATATGAGCTTTGATTTTGGATCCACTTTTCATAGATCTAAATGTGAATCTAATCATAATACATGTCTTAGCCTAACAACTTGCATGATTCAATAAGCATAGATCTAAATGTAGATCTAAACATAATACATGTCTTAGCCTAATAACTTGCATGATTTAATAAACATTGATCTAAATGTAGATCTAAACAACTTGCATGATTCAATAAACATAGATCTAAAGAACTTGCATGATTCAATAAACATGGATCTAAATGTAGATCTAAACAACTTGCATGATTCAATAAACATAGATCTAAACAAGTTGCATGTTACATAACATGAAAAAGTCACCATATTTACATAATATACGATTGGTTTAACATCAACATACAACCATAATAATCTCACAAGAATATACGATAGAATCGTTACAAGAATAGGCATAAATCAGCATCGTCATTATTTTACAACTAGGAATTACTCTAGTTTTCATTTTATTACAAATCACAACTTTTAATCGTTTACATCTAAATAATAACAGGACTTACAAACAAAAGAAAGTCTTGTTTTTCTTGGATCTGTATTCTGAAATTGAATAGCTCTCCTTTGTTGTAGACGTTAGTTGAATTAGATTTGATTTGTAATTCCTAACTTGCTTCCTAGTTGAATTAGAATGGCGGCTACTCTAGATTGAGTGTTGACAGCATGACGGTCTTAGGAATATTTTTTTTGTGGCTTAGGGTTTAGATTTAGGTTGCTTATATAGAAGTTTGATTTAATAAGAGCCGTCAGCTTAACCTAGAGCAAATCAAAGCCATTCAAACCTAAGAGAACCAACCAGAACTTGCCACACAAGCTAATAACACAGCAGATTGTCACATAAAGAAAAACATCACATTTCAGATCTGACCCGAGGGGGAGGTCGACCCCCAAGTCGACCTGTATATAGGGAGGTCGACCTGGCCTGGGGTAGGTCGACTCCCAGGTCGACCTGCCTTGGTATTTAATTTTCTGAATTGTTTTATATAAATTCCTGAATGTTCCGAGGGCCATAACTTCTTCATACGAAGTCCGATTTTTGAAAACTTGGACTCTATTCCAAGAAGAATTTCGAGACGAACGCAATGGCGCAACCCATTTCATCTATTTCTCACATTTGTAATTAATTATTCTTTAATTCATTACTTTAATATTATCAGAAAATATGGGGTGTTACACAAGCGCTATCCCACCACCTAAAACCGTCAACTTCAATTCAACCTGACCACAAGTCATCTCCTCCTTCATAAAAAAACCAAACCAAATCACCTGCTCTCCTTCTCCTCTTCTTCTAAACTTTTCCAGAAAAACCACAATTCTTCAAAACTATCTTCAACCAACCACTTGCCTTCCTCCATCATCTAACCAAATGCACACCACTGTCACGGCCGAACAAAGCATCGAACACGTGATGTGCCTGAAACTTTGATAGACATTTAAGCAAACATCTTGGAAAATCTCGAACAACAGTCAACACAAAAGCATCAAGATGAATTAAAGAAAATTTGAAGCATAAAGGGGGTTTGATAATCATGTACTAACAGCTGATAGCAAGGAATCACAAATTGAGATAAATTAAAATAAGTGTGCATGTGCACTGCCGCATATATACTATAATTAGGTTTAATGGGAAATCATGTAAATTTTGGCATTTAAGCAATTTTGCAAGAATGTACATATAGCTCTTAATCTATGTAACTAATATGCAAGAAAATCATTAATAAAAATCTTTACTTACACGGTTTCTGTTCTTCTTCTTCTTGTACTTCCTATATTTTCTCTTCTTGAATTTTCTTCATTTTCTCGTGTTGATCACCTTATTTCTGCTGATCTTCTCGTCCTTATCACTTCTTTCTTCGCTACCCATCTGTCTTTACAACCATTGTAAAAAATTTGTTGCACAATGTGCCGATCAATCCTTTTTAGTGATCATACCGTGCTGATCTTCTCTTTTTTCCTACATTACACTCTTATAGAAAATAAAACCCATTCTCATATCTCCTTTTTTTCCCTACCTCTATGTACTATGTGCCACAGTATCAATGCCAGAAACCAGAGCTTAGTCAAAGAAAGGTAATGATTCTAACTGTAACGACCCAGATTTTTAACCGTTTTGTTTAAACATTTAAATTTAGTTTTAAATGTTATTTTGGAAATATTAAATGGATTTATATTTATTTAAACGAAGTTTGAACATATAATTTATATATAAATTCAAACGAACTCATAACGTCGAGGTAGTTCGTAGTATTACATTTTGAACCTCAATTAAATATATATAAGCCATTTTAAGTCGGAATTCTTTGAAACAAGAATCTTTCGAATCTATTTGATTATAATTTTCTAATGAAGGAAAAAAAATCAAGATTTCATATTGTAGATTTCGAGTTATGTCCAATCCAAATTTTCAAATAATCACTATGTAATCGTTTATAAATTATAACGATTTATTTAATGAATAAAAAGGATTTTTAATGAATTTAATATCGTTTAAACCTAGAATCTGATTAAATGGTTTCTAAATAATTATATATGTTTTTGGTATACAACAGAAGTTAACAACATTTTAAAATATTTAATTTAATATATTTTTGGCAGAAAATATGAATTTTATATTAATTAAATCAAGTTAAAAATGGCTAATATTAAAATAGTCACGAATTTCAATGAAATTAGTTTCATTGGATCCGTAACGATAAATTATTGTATGGAGAGAAATTTCGTGGCGACCCGATGTCATATGTAATAATGATAACCATGAATGCTCTGTCGCTTTATATAGCATGCATTAAACAAATTTAAATGGATGGGGTTTCATGCGTAACTTGGGCAAACGATCGAATTAAGACGCGGGACCTGCTTCATTGAATTTGTATTGACGTTAAAGTCAAGATAGGTATAATTTATTATTTTTGAAGATCAAGTATTTTAGTGCCAATTATAACGTCGTTTACCTGTAAATATCATTCCAGGTGAATAGTCTCGCAATGTGACGAAACTTGTGTCATTGAATCTGTATTAGTAAGTTATTGTAGGATTTCGATTTTCGTATCGATCGGACTTTCCGTTTGAACATGGCAACGATAAATGCCTAGATTTTTATTTAATCATTTTATCTTTTTAATCTGAATCTTAAGAATAAACAATTATCAAATGATCTCAGAGTTCAACGAAACGAATTTTATTAAATCCATAATGATTAATTATTCTAAGATCTCAAGTTTCACAATTTTTGGAGTTAAAATGTGAACGTATGCAATTTAAACGTATATTAATTTACGTTATGCAATCATAGAGGAACTTTTGTTGATGACCTTATAATTCGACGAAACTTGTTCCATCGTGTCCGAAATATTTAAAAATGCTAGAATTTCAATTTTCGTTTAAATCGGAGGTCATATGGACTAGTTTTTGTGCGAAACTTATGGAGTAAGCTTCGTATATAATAAAATGATATTATTTATCCTTTATAAGTACCAACATTGTAAACCCTAATTTTCGTCAATAGGTATATTGCGTGGTCAATGCGTTGAGAAGCCGCCTTCCCATATGACCTACGGTAGAAAACTCCTCGTTGTTTCCTTCCATTTCCTCAAAATCCACGCAACAATATCGAAGCATTCTAATATCAAAAACCTTGGGCTCGAAGTGGTCTAGGATCTGAACGGTGATGATCATGAGTTTTGTTCTGTAGGGATGGGAATTGGAGTTGGAAGTCACAGGGTCCATGGGCATTTATTTGGAGATGGGGACAATCGAGATTTTCTAGACTCAGGTCGGGAGTCAAGTGGAATAAGGCACACGCGCCAATGGAGCCTAATCGAACTCCGGCGGATCATGGGTGATGTGGCTGTTGAATTGTCGATGGCAATGATGGTTCAACAATGAGGACGATAACGAGTGAAGAAGGATTAGTTGTGGCCTCTATAATCTTAAACCTAGTAAGTAATTAAGATAATTAATTAATTTGCAATTTATTTAGAATCATATGTACATATAATTGCATCTTGTGTTATGGCGTGGTATTGCGTTTCTAACAAGCAACGTAAACAAAGAGGAACAAATTGATCAGCCTGGGTTAAGTGATAAAGTAATTAAAAGTTTAATTAACGTTAATATATATAATTAAGGGATTTATTGTTAAATCATATAACAACAATATTATTATTTATTTAGTTTGAACAAGGTGCGTGGTGTAGGGTTTTCAAACATAAAGGTAACAAATAAAGAGAACTGGAAACCAAAATTAGTCGGCCTATAAGCAAAGAAATTAGTGAATATAAAATTGATTAAAGAAATAAGTTATATTAATTTGATCATATAATTGTATTGTTTACAACTCTTGCATCTATTAACATAATTGAATGTAATAAGTTATGTTGAGACCGTATCGGAAAGAACTTCATTTTGGAACCAGTTTGGACGAAGTTGAAAGCTACTGGAATTTTTAATTAAATTAAACTCTAGTTTAATTTAATTAAAATGAACTGCTACAGAAATAAATGAAATTCCATGAGTATATCTCACTCAGTTTGTCCACTCATATTTTATATAATTGGGTTTTATTTTTGTGTGTTATGGTTGTTTATTATTGTATGATTGCTGATTATATATTCATATATTGACTGAACTAATTAAATTAAACGTTCTTTTAATTTAACTGAAAACCAAATTGTTATTTTTAACGATAATTTCCAATGTAGGTAACTTACCTTGTTGGTTAAGTTTATAATAATATAAACGTATAAAAATTTAAAATGGATGCTGGAATTGTTGTTGTTAGTTAATTGTTGAAATCTAATAGTTAAACAGTAGCCAATCGCACTACAAGAAATTTTCCCATTGACAGCATTGAAAAAACACTGTAATAACCTATAACAGCGTTTTGATGAACGTTGTCTACCAACAAGTTGTTATAGGTCATGGAAATATCACAATACATACCAAAATGCTGTAGAAAATTGACGCACTACAACGTTTCAAAAGGTGTTGTGCTTATGTTTATACAGCGTTTTATATCATTTCAGAAATATTGTCATTTTCACTTTTCTACAACGTTTTGCCACATATCACAACATTTATGGAAGTTTACATGTTCTTTATTCTACAGCGTTTTGTACATCTATCACTGCATTTAAAAATTGTAGTATCAAAATATTCATGCACATACATATCACCAACATGTAAATATATATCAACCGACTAATATCAATAACATGTTCGAATCAAATACAAAAGTTATCATATAAACATATAACTGTTAAACAATAAATTATATAAATAATATTCATACACAAAGACATCATCAATAAACCAAGTTTGCATAATTTCCGTAACTAAATTTACACAATATTTGCCGAACAAATCCAGATATCTGTAAATAAAACAAAATATTCATAAAACAAGTTTGCGCTGAATACAAACAAAATGAACAACTAGAAGTTACCGCTTTTACCATAATCAGCTGTCACTGGACTCTGTTTGTGCCTAAGATACAGCTGCAATCCTTCTATAACCTTCTATCATTGTATACGCCATTGCTACGAAACCGCAATTATGCATGTGCATTAAATTTGACACACGGTCATTGTATATGTCATTTCTACAACAACAAATTATTATTTTATATAACGAAAACAACAACAAACGTCGATAGAAGGAAAACTAGAAACAACAGAAAATTTCAAACATGTGAGCCTGTTTTCAGACGTCTGACCTAGTTTGGACATCTGAAAAATGTTTCAGACGTCTGAAATGGATTTCGGCCAACACCCTGAGACCATTTAAGACGTCTAAATTTATTTCAGACATCAAAATTTATTTCAGACGTTTGAAAATGTTCTCGGAAAATTCTTAGGCCTGGTTCAGACGTCTGAAATTTATTTCAGACGTCTGACCTGCTCTGATATTGTTTTCCACATCAAACTCACTATAAAACCTCCATACTTATTAAATAGAAATATCATGTGTCAATAAATTGTTATATTCAATGAATGCTAGTTGAAGAAATTTCAGATCTGCTACAAAGTAATGTATACGTGCACACGCCATGTACCAAGACCATTGAACTTAGTGGTGCTACTGCACCGATAACACCACTGTAGTGGTGCAGCAGCACCAACACATGGTGCATCCGCACTGGTGCAAATGCATTATATTGGTGCATTGCACCACTGCAGTGGTGCAGATGCACCATAGAGTGGTGCTGTTGCGCCACTGCAGTGGCACCACATAGTGTTGCAGTAGCACCACTATGTGGTGTAATTGCTATGGTGTAGAAGCACCACTCTGTGGTGCATCTGCACCATTGCAGTGGTGAAGTGCACCATCGTGGTTTTCAATTTACATCGCACAGAAACAAATGATTTTTTAAACCTTTTATCCATTATTGGTAGCACCATGCAAGTAGGATCATGTCGGAATAATTGAAAAGACTTCATTTGTAAAAAAAATTGTTTATTTTTTTTAGTTTTTAAATTGTTTTGATATCAAAGAATTACCTCCAACTCTTTTTTTCTTGTATTAAAATTATATACACATATAAAATTATTTTAAATTTTTTGTTTTCCTTTTGCACTATAAATCTTTTTAGTTTGACAATTGATATAATTAATAAATAATTACAACAGATGTTAACTACGAAATAGGTACTAAAATTTATGATAAAACAGATGTTAACTAGGAAACAGGTACTAAAACTTATGATACAACAGATGATAATTAGAAAATAACTAGTAAAACTTAGGTTACAAAAGATATCAACTAGGAAATAACTACTAAAACATAGGATACAATAGTTGTTAACTGGGAAAATAATTACGCAAGCACACTATGTGTTATGTTCAATCTCAAGGGATTCTAAAGTGGTTCTAAGTCGCCTAATCTCTTATTCTAACTCGTTGGCATAAGAAATAACCCTTGGACATAAACGGTCGTCAGTACATTCAGAGTAATTGCAGCCATTCTGCCATAATGAGCATAATTGGAGCCTACAACCAATATTTTCTCCGTCTGCCTCTACAACTACCTCTATCGCTTACCCATAGTGGAAACAAACGAGATATGAGTTAACCTCCGGATCATTAGGAGGCTGGGTAAATGAAGCCGCTCGTACCTCTTGTTCATATGGAGGTTGAAATACTGAGAATTGATCTAACACTTCTTGAGTGGGAGGGCGAGTGACAGTAGCCGCTCGTACGTTTTGTTCATATACAGGTTGAACTACCTGATCACAAAAATCTACGACATTAGTTATAGGTTCCTGAAGTCTAAGTAGACTCAGATCTGGGCACTCATGACGCACATCCTCGTAGTGCTGCTCTGGGTATTCAATAAGCCAATCAACATTGGTTCTTGAACTAGCCGTTGGAACTTGGTGATTGCAAGGAAAGTCAGAATCCATAGATGTGGGCCATGAAGGCATAGTTGTTGGTATGCTCAGTTTTGTAGAACAAAATGTAACACCCCGTGTATTCTATAACTGTGAAATTCATAAATTAAAGTATAATTAATTTTAAATCAAAGAATTAAGGGAAACGGGATACGCCATTGCGTTCGTCTCGGAATTCTGCTTGAGATAGAGTCTGAGTTTTCGAAAAATGGATATCGTATGAAGAAGTTATGGACGAACGAAGTTGGGCGAAAAACCGGAAAAGGGTCAGAATGCACTGGCGCACTTGGGAAGTGCGCCAGAACAAAAATGCACTGGCGCACTTGTGAAGTGCGCCAGTACATTTTTGACCTGGCGCACCTGCCAAGTGCGCCCAGGTCAAAAATGACCTGCTGGCCAGGTCTGGTCTAGCCCTGGCTGGCCAGGTCTGTGTTTGGCCGATTTTCAGAAGCTTGCTGTGTCATTAGGGCTAGGTGGCAGGCTCTAATTGGTCTCTCTTTCGAATGAATGGCTACGATCAATCCAAGCAACATCAACGGTCCTAATCAGTTCATAAACCCTATAAAAATGACCCTAGACTCACCCTAATCTATTCATTCAAAAATAAGAACAAAGCCGTCATGTTGCTGAGGAACGACTAAGAGTAGCCGCCAATTGGAGAGAGGATTAGGAGGCAAATTCTAAAGCATAAAGCAACCTAAACAAATCAAATCAACAATGAATCGCATCTCCAAATCCCTAAATTGGAGAATTCGCCACACCATTGTAAGTAGAGTATTATTTTGGTATGAACAAATAATTGTGTTGGTTTGTATACTTGATTGTGGTGATAAAGTAATTCATATTTGTGCGTTACTATGATTCTTATCGATTTGGAATATTGTATACGTTTGGATATTCTCGAATTATGTTATTCATTATAAAAAACTACATGTTTGCGGTAGTTTTATGCAAGTATACGTTTGGAATATTCGCAAATTATGTAATCCATGTTGAAGCTACATGTATGTAGTTGATTAATTGAAATTCATGCAAGTTTGGGGTTTTGCTACTATGCCATCATAATGTATATTTTTTGTACAAAAATCATTTTGTACTTAATTGGAACAAATTTGGGTTATTATAGTTCATATGAACTATGTTGAAATTTTGGCACCATGATCTATGTATTAAGACATGCTTTTGTACTAGAAAACCTATTTGCAAACTTATGAATATGACTAGGCTATGATTGATATTTGGCATAATTGAAATCCATGTTAAGTCTAT
Source organism: Allium sativum (assembly GCA_030737875.1). Lineage (NCBI taxonomy): Eukaryota > Viridiplantae > Streptophyta > Magnoliopsida > Asparagales > Amaryllidaceae > Allium > Allium sativum. The sequence continues at coordinate 440,607,541 of CM060925.1, read as the reverse complement.
ATTGTTAACAAGAATTATATGATGACATATGTGGTACATAGCTAGGTTAGATTCAAAATCCCTTTTTGCAAGTTTGCATGACTAAAGTAAAAATCATGATTTCATGTTAGAAATATTTATGCCATGGTTATGTGAATAGGTTTAAAATCATGATTAAGTTGAACTATACTTTTGTGTTAGTAACAAAAGTAAGCACCTTTGTAAACATATAGTAATCTTATGAACATGATTTGCTTATGTTATGCCTAAATAAAATATGGGTTTATGTTGTAGTTAAGCCTATGTGTGTCAATAGTGATATTCTTAACTTAACTACAAGTTTACATGGTTTGATTCATGTCACTTATGCTTTATGACCAAAGTATATGTCACTACTATGCAAGTACACCAGTTTCTATTTTGTATTTCCAACGTCATATTGCAAGTTCATGCGTTCACATTCCCCTTTTTGTGTATGTAATCACGCTTTAAGCCTCCCCTTTTCGCATGGCTAAGTTGGGCTTAAAAAGGCTAAGCCCAACATATATATAATAAACGGACGTGTTAAACGGGGGAAAATAACGTTGGGTTAAATTAATTAATAAATGAAAACATAAAGTAGAAGGGCCCAAATTCAAGTATGGGTTGGGCCCATGATTGGTGTAACCTTTACACCATTAACTTAATAATGGGCCACAAATATTTACATATAAGAAAATAAAGAAGAAAGACAAAATATGTAAATGTAGAACATACGATGTGTTTAACCCGAGGTTGGATTGAGTTGTGATGTAAACCTGCCCGGAACCGCCCGGCTGTCCAGTAGTCACAACAATACCTATCCAATGTGGGTGGTTAAACATGGAGCCCAATAAGGACCCGAGGTTAGACTGAGTTGTGGCGTAAGACTGCCCGGAACCAACCGGCAACAGGCAGCCACAACAATACCTGTCTAATGTGAGAGGTCAAGGCTTTAATAAGACAATTAAAGCTGAGTCAGGATTGTTAGGATTAAGTGGACTAAAGACTTAATCAAAATGGAACATGCTAAACTAAACGGACTGGTGGGGGTTAGGTTAGAAAACACTTAACCAACTTAGCATGTTGGCTAGAGATAGAAAACCTAGTAACGGGGGACACTTTTCAGCAGTAACCCTAGAAGGTGTATCATGATACCCTGAAACTAGGCAGGGTGGGGCACGATTACTGGGCTGATTGTAAGAGGTCAAATCGACGGCGGTGGTGTAGCAGTGTAGGTTCTAACGGGGTGCGGGCGTGCACACACTCCGGCGCAGAAAAATAAGGCACTGGACACCAGTAGCATACCTGTGCACTCTAGGATTGTGTCGGGCCGCCACCATGGGACTTGATACACCCCATGGTGGGACCAGCATAGGTAACTACAACATCGGGGGCCGTAAGACACATGTAACTATGCGAGTAGGAGCCGATCATTATAAAATGGATCACTTCACCCTGATTATGGGGTGCCAGTTGGGAACTAGTTTATATGGGTTCAGAGATTAACATGGGGTACGATAGTATATTCGACCCTAGACAACTTAACGAAGTTTATAGTGCTTTCCCACTTCTTGTTTATACTTATCATACCCAGTTCTTTATTCATAGACAGAATAGTACTAGACTTACTCAGGCTTTATGTCTGACTCTACTTTTCTTTCGTCTTCTTTTCTTCCATTCCCCCCCCCCAGGTCCACAGGGAGGGAACACAGCAGCTTAACCAGCCTTAACATCCAGCTTGAAGAAGAGAAATGTATTGCTTGGACCTTTTCGTTTTGAACTATGGCTTTGGACAACCACTATGGGGCTTTTGCAGTTTATCTATGTTTTCTTTATGCTTCTTTAAATAATGTAATCAAGACAGATTATGAAAGTGTTATGTTATGTTTTTGGAAAGGATGTAAGACAATCATGGTGATGTTGTTGTAACACGTATTTGCTTTTATGAAATAAAGGTTGTTGTTTTTCCGCTGTTTACAAATATGTGTTCTTATATCTGTCTTGTATATCTGTGACTTATACTTATAAACCTCCACCAAAATTAGGGCATTCCCTTTGAGAGTGACCCTAACGGAGGTGGGGTGTTTCACTTGGTATCAGAGCATAGGTTTACCAGATAAGATTAAAAGTTCTAAAAATTTATTTTCAAAAAAAAAAAAAAAAAAAAAAATTAAAGAAGCATTTTTAAAAGAAAAATATTATTTTATTTTAAAAAGGCAAAGTCCCCCCCAAAGCCATAGGTACTATCTCTTATCCTTCGTTTTGAATCTATCCTTTTTGTTTCAGCATGTCCGAAGAACTTAACTTGCCAGAAGGGGTGCCAATACCTGGTTGGTTTAGACGGTTCTTAGAAGCAAGAGCCACTCAGCCAGGTCCTACCGTTCCTCCTCCCCCAGCTGCAGGAAATCATCCAGCTGCAGCGGCACCTTTTCCTCCACCTCCTCCACGGGGAAACACTTTTGCTAAGATAGGTAAAGATTTTAAAGCTATGGGAGGAAAGGATTTCCATGGAACTGAGTCCTTCGTGGCAGCTAGGAATTGGCTGAAAGAAACGGAGGACCTATTCATCATCTTTGAGGTAGAGGATAGACAAAAAGTACAATTGGCAGTGTGGCTATTGAAGGGCGAGGCTTCCTACTGGTGGGAAGTCACTAATGCTGAAAGACCAGTGGAGACATGGGAGGACTTTAGGGCAAGGTTTGAGACTAAATTTCTCTCAGATGCGGAAAGAAGTTTGCAGTTGGAAAAATTCTTATTTCTTAAGCAAGGGGACAAGACAGTCAGAGAGTATGTGAATCAGTTCGATGAGCTGGCTAGGTTTGGGCTTGACCTAGTCAACACCCCGCACAAGAAGGCTCTCCGTTTCGTCAAAGGGTTGAATGAGCCATTACACAGTTTGGCCATGACCCATATACCCATGGGAGCCACGTATGAAAGATGGGTGCAAATGGCATTGCTGAATGAAGAGGATAAGGGCAAGAAGGAGACAAAGGCAGAAAGCTCTCAAGGGAAGAAGGAGGGTTTGCAGCCTAAGAAGACAGACTTTAAGAAGGGCGGGAAAGGCAACAAAGAGAAGAGGAAGTGCAATTTCTGTGGCAAAGTGGGGCACTTAGTAAAGGACTGCCGGAAAAAGAAGGCCAAGGAGAATGGTGGGTGCTTTTCTTGCGGTGAGACAGGCCACAGGGCTAAGGACTGTCCAAAGAAACGAGGACAGGGGCAAAGGGCTGGATCCACCCCAGGGGCACATGTAACACCCCACCTCCACTAGGATCACTCCTTAGAATGTACTAGCTTTGGAGGGGCGTTATTGTAAAGGTAGACATGCACATAGATATCGCAAGACAGAATATATAAAAATAAATATAAGTAAAGCAGCGGTAGCAGATAAAAACCCATCATCATCATCTCAGAAAACCCACATAGTCAAGTACATAATATCAAAATGTCATGATCCAAAATACAACATAAGTCTAGATACGTGATAATAAAATACATGGTAAAACATCAGTACTAATCCCCAGAAATAAAAGATAAGCCATAGCTAGCTCAGATCCATACATGAGCTATCCAACAAGCAAGCCAAAGATCCACTAAGCAGATGTAGCCCCTCCCTGAGAACCTGTGGGGGGGGGGGACGGAAGAAAAGAAGCGAAAGAAAACAGGTCAGTCAAAAAGACTGGTAAGCCCTACTACGATCAATCTATAAACTAATAAAGTTAACAACATGATGGAAACTGAGATGAACATACTGGAAACAGATAAAGGTGACATCACATAGACGAGATTAAACTTTGCACCACAGTGTACTAGCAAACCCACAAAACAGTTCTTGATCCCTTAGCCCAAACTTTGGCCCAATAACATGAAGTGACCTTAGTATAAGGTCCAGCCCAACGGTCTAGTCGATCGGCTCCCTATAAACCTAACACGTCAAGTGTTGTTGTCCATACGGCCCACATGGATGTAGTCAGACTGCGCTGGGTCCACCTTTGGGTGTATCAAGCCCTCGGGTGTCAACCCCAGACACCTAAGCAATAATGCACAGTCTAAACCTACTGGTACCCGTGCCTCGAGTTTGTCCAACATCGGACTACGTGCACGTCCGTAGCCCGCCGGACCCGCACCGCTGTACCACTCAGCCGTCGCTTTGGTCGCTTACATCAGTCCAGTAATCGTGCCCCGCCCTAACCTAGCTGTAGGGTTGTAGTGATACCAAACTGGGATTACTGCCGGAACAGACCACGTTGCTAGGGTTTCTAAGAGGGTTAAGTGTGGTTTTAACCCCTCACTAATCATGGATTAAATTAGTTAAGTGTAACCACTTAACCCCATCTAATCCTCGCATCCCCATTTTTGGTTAAGTATTAGTGGGCCATGACTTAACCCTAATCATGAGGCATTAATTACTTAGCGCACCCAACCTCTCACATTAGACATCCGTGGTTACCTGGGAAGATTTACACCACGTCTAGGTCTAACCTCGGGTCTTATGGTGCAACATGACCAACTACCCACATTAGACCCCACGTTGTGGTTACCTGGGAAGATTTACACCACAACTAGGTCTAACCTCGAGTTGGCCATATCATGTTACCTAAAGTCATGTCCACTTTAAAACATAATTACAAGTTAACATATACTTGGGTAGACCTAACTTAATAGGTAAATTCCCAAGGGGTAGACCTAACTTAATAGGTAAATTCCCAATCTTTTAGTTTCATGTATTTTTAAGTTTACCTAAACCCTCCCAACGTCCTTATCTCGCTTACATGTTCGTCATAACGCATAAGGGTATAAAAGGTAACTTGGCATAACATACATGATGAACTTCACATATCATAATAAACATGCATACATGTTAAACTTGCAAATCATGTCATAGTGAACTCGCATAAACATGCATAGCTTATTAAATATGCATAACATGGTAAGGTGAACTTGCATAGTCATGCATAACCCATTAAACATGTAGAACATGGCATAGTAAACTCGCATATGCGTGCATAACTTGTGAAACATGTAAAACATGGCATAATAAACTCGCATATGCATGCATAACTTGTGAAACATGTAAAACATGGCATAGTAAACTCGCATATGCATGCATAACTTGTGAAACATGTAAAACATGGCATAACGAGTTCGCATAAGCATGCATAACTTATGAATCATATAAAACATGGCATAGTAGGTTCGCATAAGCATGCATAACTTGTGAATCATATAAAACATGGCATAGTAAGTTCGCATAAGCATGCATAGTCAACTAAACTCACATAAATCTCAACTTTCACCACATATTAACTTTAGAGTTTGAAAAGTGAAGGTAAGAGGGCTTACAAATATAAACAAGCCACAAATCCACCAAATAAGATGAAGAAGCCCTTTAAAAACCCAAAACAAAGCTTCAAATAAGAAAACCCTTTTGCAAAATCCCAAAAACACAAACTTAGCAAATCAAACTTGCCACTTAATGAAGTATGCAAGTTATTAAGCATTCATACAACATAGAAAAGGTTGTATGATCATCATATCTTCATAGGATTAAACTTTGAGGAAGGTGGAGGCTAGGGATTTTTAGGTGGAGGCCATTTGAGGATTCAAATTGACATAGTTTAGTTGCTAGATTGATTAATGAGGCTTTAGGGTAGGATTAGGGGTATATTTATAGAAGATTAGAGTGTTTTTAGCCCTAGGATTAACCCTAGATTAGTTTAGGCCCGTCAGATCTCGGAACTCTCTAGAACCAAGCCACAAGACCCAACCCAAATCAGAAATGGTGCACCAGGCTAACTGCCCGGGCACCCCCTGTCGACAGGGCTGTCGACACCCTGGGGGCCCTGTCGACATGCCTGTCGATATGGGGCCCCTGGCGGGAATTTTCCCGCCTAACCCCGATTAGCCCTAATCCTGGTTTTTAATTCGAAATTTAAATCTGTTTTTAGCATAGGAATTTCTGAAAACTTCAATGGGCCTTAACTGGGTCATACGGACTCCGATTTTCGAAAACTCGGACTCTATTTCGCGTATTTTTCCGAGACGAACGCAATGGCATAGCCCGTTTCCCCTGATTCTGATTTTTGAATTAATTTTTGCCTCGATTTATGTTATAATAGCTTATTGAAAATACGGGTTGTTACATTCTCCCCTCCTTAAAGGATTTCGTCCCCGAAATCTTCAAGTTAGGAAGAACATACCCTACCATCCAACATCCATCTACTCAAAACATCATCCACGAGCAACCATTGTCCTTAAAGGATTCTAAATGCTGTATGAACATATGCAAAAGTGTGTGTATATGTACTTATCTAATGCAAAGATCAATGCAAAATATGTTAGTGAAATGTATCCATATGTATGCAAATCCCTAACATAATGTATAATATCTACATGCGTGCTCAATCATACATCCATGTGCAACATCCATGTGATTGCATACAAATTTCATCCAAGAATAAGCATAACACTCATGCACATGCAATATGAGGAGTGTGTGAGCCGATCTAGTGCCTAATGTGTATCATGCATCCACGAGTAACCACTTGCAAACACTTGCAACCACTCGCAACCATCAAGCATAACATGTTTCAAACACATGTTTCATCCAAAGGGTTTCTACCTAAGGTTCTCATGACAAGATTTGTACGATAACTAGATAAACATGGATAGCAAAGAGAAAGATATGCTAAACAAAGAGGTTGAGAGTGTACCCTCAAAAAGGAATGGATAAAGCCCATGCATCTTCTCCTCGGTTTCCCAAGTTGCGTCTTCTTCGGCTTCACCCCATTGAACTTTCACTAGCCTGACCTCACGATTCCTTAGCTTCTTGGTCTCTGTCCCCAAGATAAGAATCGGAGCTTTCCTTAAAGTTGCTTCTTTCTCTACTTCCACGTCTTCAAGAATGCTAGGTTCAACCACCTCAGCGGACTCATGCAGGCACTTTCGGAGATGCGAGACATGAAAGACATTATGCACTCCGGACAATTTCTCGGGCAATTGCACTCTATAAGCCATCTTCCCTATTCTCTCTATGACGGGGAAGGGTCCAACGAATCTCGGCGCTAACTTCCCAATAGCTCCAAATCGGACCACATTCCGCAAAGGAGAAACCTTCACGAAAACCTTGTCCCCAACCTCAAACTCCAATTCGGACCTTCGCCTGTCAGCATAGGATTTCTGCCGGTCTTGGGCCGCTTTCATCCGTCTTCTAATCAATTCGACCTTCTCGGATGTATCCCTAATCATGTCGGGTCCAAGTATAAGCTTATCCGTGGACTCCCACCAACACGCAGGTGACTTGCACGGCCTCCCATATAAAGCCTCAAATGGTGCCATCCCTATGCTCGCCTGATAGCTGTTGTTATATGCAAACTCCACAAGAGGAAGATGGTCTTCCCAAGCACCACCAAAATCCAGTATGCAAAGCCTCAACAAGTCCTCAAGTACCCTATTCACCCTTTCTGTTTGGCCGTCTGTTTGTGGGTGATAGGCCGTACTCAGGTTCAATCTCGTGCCCATAGCCTCCTGCAAACTGTTCCAGAATTGGCTAGTAAAGATGGGGTCTCGGTCACTGACTATGCTGGAAGGGACTCCATGTAGTCGCACTATCTCACGAAGATATACTGATGCTAGTCCAGATGCGGTCCTTTTGCTCTTTACTGGGATAAAATGAGCACTCTTCGTGAGCCTATCCACAATGACCCATATGCTCGTATTCCCCTTCCTGGACCTTGGAAGCCCATCAATAAAGTCCATAGAAATGCTCTCCCACTTCCGTAGTGGGACCTCTAGCGGATGTAATAGCCCACCGGGCTTCTTTGACTCAGCTTTTACTCTCTGACAAATAACACATCTCGAGACAAACTCCGCCACATCCTTCTTCATTCCAGGCCAGAAGAAAACGCGCTTCATGTCCTTGTACATCTTATCACCACCCGGATGTATAGTCATCTTGGAGCGATGTGCCTCCTCAAGAACTCTCCTCACCAAGTCTTCTACCTTTGGAACACAAAGCCTTCCATCTCTCCTCAGCCAACCCTTATCGTCTATAGAATATCGAGCAAGGTGACTAGATGTCTCCCCTCGAACCAGCTTGTCCATGATCTCAATTATCTGAGGGTCTTCCTTCTGTGAAGCCCCGACTTGATCCAGAAGGGTAGGCCTGAGCTCTAGAGACGCCAAAGAACCGGTCATCGTCTCGACTGTCAAAGAAAAATCAAAGGTTGCCAAGAACTCTAAATTCTTCATCTCAACAAATAGAGGACTTAGTGTCAACCTTTTCCTACTCAACGCATCCGCTACAACATTCCCCTTACCAGGGGTATAGGATATCTCAAAATCATAGGAAGCCAAAAATTCCATCCATCTCTGCTGCCTTAAGTTCAGATCCTTCTGCGAAAAGAGATACTTCAAAGACTTATGATCAGTATATAGCTCAAATCTCTCTCCCAGAAGATAATGACGCCATGCTTTGAGCGCATATACAATCGCTGCCAGCTCTAGATCATGAGTGGGATAATTCCTCTCATGCACCTTAAGTTGCCTCCCTCCAAAACATATAACTCTGCCTTCTTGCATCAGAACGGCGCCCAATCCCGTGCCACAAGCATCAGTGTACACGGTAAATATCTTACCACCATCGGGTAAAGCTAGAACGGGTGCAGAGGTAAGGGCTCTTTTGAGTCTCTGAAAAGCAAGTTCACAATCCATATCCCAAGCAAAGACTAAGTTCTTCTTCGTCAACTTAGTAAGAGGAGCGGATATCTTCGCGAAGTCCTTGATGAACTTCCGGTAAAAACCCGCAAGACCCAGAAAGCTTCTCACCTCGGTTGCATTCCTTGGCGTCTTCCAATCCTGAACCGCAACCACCTTAGCGGGGTCCACCGCCAAGCCTTGCTTGGATACGATATGCCCAAGAAATCTGACTTCCCTTCTCCAAAAATGGTACTTGGAGAACTTGGCTTTTAACTGGTGTGCTCTGAGTGTGTCCATCACCTCTACTAGGTGCCTCGCATGCTCTTCCTCATTCTTTGAGAAGACCAGAATATCATCCACAAAGACCACGACAAACTTATTCAAGAACTCCCGAAACACCCTACTCATCAAATCCACAAAATACGCGGGTGCATTCGTCAAACCGAACGGCATAACAAGCCATTCAAAGAATCCGTCTGGAGTTCTGAATGCAGTTTTGTCTATACTGTCTTCCGCCACTCTGAGCTGATGAAAACCTGTAGCAAGATCAAGCTGAGAGAAAACAGAAGCACCAACAAGCTGATCAAATAGATCATCGATCCTCGGTAACGGGTGTCTGTTCTTCTTAGTCAGCTTATTCAATTCTCTATAATCCACACAGAGCCGAAGAGAGCCATCTGCCTTAGTTGCAAACACCACAGGCGCTCCCCATTCGGATATACTCCTTCTGATGAAGTTCTTCTCGAGCAATTCTTTCACTTGCTTGCTCAGCTCCCGTCTCTCACGCGGAGCCATATGCCGAACGGGCAAAGAAACAGGCTTAGCATTATCTACCAGATAGATGCGGAAATCAATCTCTCGTTTAGGGGGCAACCCCTTAACTTCTTCAAAAACGTCTGGATCATCTCGGACCACCCTTACAGACTGAAGGGCCTCCTCTGATGAGTTGAGATATTCTAGATAGCATAACATGACGGGATTCTTCGGATTGCATGAAATCTCTAAGGTGTTGCCCAGGCGAGTAACAAGCCTTACAACCCTATGCTCACAATCCAGAATGGCTCCATATCTAGACAGCCAATCCATGCCCAAGATCAATCTGTATCCCCTGAAACCTAGAACATACGCACTACACAAGAACTCTACGCTGAGTATAGAGATCCTTAGATCCTCACATATCATAGATAGATGGGCAGAGCCCCCAATGGGATTCGAAACACAAACGGGATCGTCCACTAAGCTAGTACTGAGGTGCAAGCTATCAACAAGATCAGACGAAATAAAGCTATGTAATGCACCGGAATCAAACAAGGTACGTACTGGAAGATCAGAGATATAAACAAGGTTCTCAACAGAAACACTACCTCGCTCGGGAACTGAAGCGGCATTGAGAGCATGAACTTGCCCTCCTGAAGATCCAGCCTGTCCTTTCTTCTTTGGGCAATCTTTGCTAAAGTGCCCAGTCTCTCCACAAGAAAAGCATCCACCATTAAGCTTCCTTTTCTTCTTCCTGCAATCCTTAGCAAAGTGCCCAGCTATGCCACAGTAATTGCACTTTCCCTTGCCTTTGTTGTTGTTGTTCCCCTTCTTGTTCTTATTCTGATTTCCTTGACTGCTTTGACCTCCTTGGTTGCCTTTGCCTTGAGAATCAGTCTTCTTTGCTTGGGTATCGCTCGACTTGACTTCTTTCTTTCCATCTCCCTGAAGCAGAGCCATATTGACCAAACTCTCGAAAGTGGCTCCATGCGGAATATGTGACATCGCCAAGCCCTGTAGTGGCTCATTCAACCCTCTGGCAAATCGAAGAGCCCTCTTCTCCGGGGTGTTTACCATATCCAAACCAAAACGGGCCAGCTGATTAAACTTGTTCACATACTCCTTGACCGACATATCACCTTGCTTTAATGCAATGAACTTCTCCATTTGTAAATTCGCCTCAGCTGAAGATAGAAACTTGGTCACAAATCTAGCCCTCAAATCGGCCCAAGTCTCAACGGGCCTCGTCCCATTGGTGACCTCCCACCAATAGGCCGCCTCATCCTTCAAAAGCCATACTGTTAATAAGATCTTTCTCTCGTCATCAATCCCAAAAATAGCAAACAGGTCCTCCGTATCTTTCAGCCAATTCCTAGCTTCAACAAAAGATTCCGTGCCTAGGAAATTCTTGCCTCCCATTGCCTTGAAGTCTTTGCAAACCTTCGTAAACTCAATCTGAGGATGCTGAGGGGGAGGAGGAGGAAGAGGAGCCTCAGCAACGGGAGGGGGAGGAACATTAGCGACGGGAGGAGGAATATTAACTGCTGGAGGAGGGGGAACAGGAATCACCGGAGGAGGGATATTAGGGATAGGATTCTCCACTACAGGAGGAGGAGTGGGAGTAGGGTTGGCGGGACCAGCTGCCGCCCTAGCCTCTAGGAGTCTCCCATACCAGAGTGGTACGTTCACTCCATCTGGGATATCAAGATTCTCAGCCATACTGAAACAAAAGATAAGATAAGATCAGGTCAAGGGAACGAAGGATAACGCTAATGGCTTTTTGGGGATTAGCCTTAAAATAATCTAGACTTTATTTTGGAAAATACTTAGTAGGTTTTTGAAAATAGTTTTTCAAAAAGTTTTTTTTTTTTCAAAAGTTTTTGTTCAATCTTGTTAACCTTGTGCTCTGATACCAAATGTAACACCCCACCTCCACTAGGATCACTCCTTAGAATGTACTAGCTTTGGAGGGGCGTTATTGTAAAGGTAGACATGCACATAGATATCGCAAGACAGAATATATAAAAATAAATATAAGTAAAGCAGCGGTAGCAGATAAAAACCCATCATCATCATCTCAGAAAACCCACATAGTCAAGTACATAATATCAAAATGTCATGATCCAAAATACAACATAAGTCTAGATACGTGATAATAAAATACATGGTAAAACATCAGTACTAATCCCCAGAAATAAAAGATAAGCCATAGCTAGCTCAGATCCATACATGAGCTATCCAACAAGCAAGCCAAAGATCCACTAAGCAGATGTAGCCCCTCCCTGAGAACCTGTGGGGGGGGGGGGGGGGGACGGAAGAAAAGAAGCGAAAGAAAACAGGTCAGTCAAAAAGACTGGTAAGCCCTACTACGATCAATCTATAAACTAATAAAGTTAACAACATGATGGAAACTGAGATGAACATACTGGAAACAGATAAAGGTGACATCACATAGACGAGATTAAACTTTGCACCACAGTGTACTAGCAAACCCACAAAACAGTTCTTGATCCCTTAGCCCAAACTTTGGCCCAATAACATGAAGTGACCTTAGTATAAGGTCCAGCCCAACGGTCTAGTCGATCGGCTCCCTATAAACCTAACACGTCAAGTGTTGTTGTCCATACAGCCCACATGGATGTAGTCAGACTGCGCTGGGTCCACCTTTGGGTGTATCAAGCCCTCGGGTGTCAACCCCAGACACCTAAGCAATAATGCACAGTCTAAACCTACTGGTACCCGTGCCTCGAGTTTGTCCAACATCGGACTACGTGCACGTCCGTAGCCCGCCGGACCCGCACCGCTGTACCACTCAGCCGTCGCTTTGGTCGCTTACATCAGTCCAGTAATCGTGCCCCGCCCTAACCTAGCTGTAGGGTTGTAGTGATACCAAACTGGGATTACTGCCGGAACAGACCACGTTGCTAGGGTTTCTAAGAGGGTTAAGTGTGGTTTTAACCCCTCACTAATCATGGATTAAATTAGTTAAGTGTAACCACTTAACCCCATCTAATCCTCGCATCCCCATTTTTGGTTAAGTATTAGTGGGCCATGACTTAACCCTAATCATGAGGCATTAATTACTTAGCGCACCCAACCTCTCACATTAGACATCCGTGGTTACCTGGGAAGATTTACACCACGTCTAGGTCTAACCTCGGGTCTTATGGTGCAACATGACCAACTACCCACATTAGACCCCACGTTGTGGTTACCTGGGAAGATTTACACCACAACTAGGTCTAACCTCGAGTTGGCCATATCATGTTACCTAAAGTCATGTCCACTTTAAAACATAATTACAAGTTAACATATACTTGGGTAGACCTAACTGAATAGGTAAATTCCCAAGGGGTAGACCTAACTTAATAGGTAAATTCCCAATCTTTTAGTTTCATGTATTTTTAAGTTTACCTAAACCCTCCCAACGTCCTTATCTCGCTTACATGTTCGTCATAACGCATAAGGGTATAAAAGGTAACTTGGCATAACATACATGATGAACTTCACATATCATAATAAACATGCATACATGTTAAACTTGCAAATCATGTCATAGTGAACTCGCATAAACATGCATAGCTTATTAAATATGCATAACATGGTAAGGTGAACTTGCATAGTCATGCATAACCCATTAAACATGTAGAACATGGCATAGTAAACTCGCATATGCGTGCATAACTTGTGAAACATGTAAAACATGGCATAATAAACTCGCATATGCATGCATAACTTGTGAAACATGTAAAACATGGCATAGTAAACTCGCATATGCATGCATAACTTGTGAAACATGTAAAACATGGCATAACGAGTTCGCATAAGCATGCATAACTTATGAATCATATAAAACATGGCATAGTAGGTTCGCATAAGCATGCATAACTTGTGAATCATATAAAACATGGCATAGTAAGTTCGCATAAGCATGCATAGTCAACTAAACTCACATAAATCTCAACTTTCACCACATATTAACTTTAGAGTTTGAAAAGTGAAGGTAAGAGGGCTTACAAATATAAACAAGCCACAAATCCACCAAATAAGATGAAGAAGCCCTTTAAAAACCCAAAACAAAGCTTCAAATAAGAAAACCCTTTTGCAAAATCCCAAAAACACAAACTTAGCAAATCAAACTTGCCACTTAATGAAGTATGCAAGTTATTAAGCATTCATACAACATAGAAAAGGTTGTATGATCATCATATCTTCATAGGATTAAACTTTGAGGAAGGTGGAGGCTAGGGATTTTTAGGTGGAGGCCATTTGAGGATTCAAATTGACATAGTTTAGTTGCTAGATTGATTAATGAGGCTTTAGGGTAGGATTAGGGGTATATTTATAGAAGATTAGAGTGTTTTTAGCCCTAGGATTAACCCTAGATTAGTTTAGGCCCGTCAGATCTCGGAACTCTCTAGAACCAAGCCACAAGACCCAACCCAAATCAGAAATGGTGCACCAGGCTAACTGCCCGGGCACCCCCTGTCGACAGGGCTGTCGACACCCTGGGGGCCCTGTCGACATGCCTGTCGACATGGGGCCCCTGGCGGGAATTTTCCCGCCTAACCCCGATTAGCCCTAATCCTGGTTTTTAATTCGAAATTTAAATCTGTTTTTAGCATAGGAATTTCTGAAAACTTCAATGGGCCTTAACTGGGTCATACGGACTCCGATTTTCGAAAACTCGGACTCTATTTCGCGTATTTTTCCGAGACGAACGCAATGGCATAGCCCGTTTCCCCTGATTCTGATTTTTGAATTAATTTTTGCCTCGATTTATGTTATAATAGCTTATTGAAAATACGGGTTGTTACAGCACAGGTTCATGTGCTGGAAGCGCCACCTCTGCAACAGCGAGGTATAAATACTTCTGTAGAAAGTGTAATTTATCTTTATGATCACCCCGTTCGCACTTTATTTGATTCTGGCGCATCACACTCCTTTATCTCGTCTGCTTTAGTAGAATCTCTGCACCTAAAAACTAGTATGGTAGAGGACCCCTTAATTGTTTCATACCCAATTGGGGGCCCAGCTCATTTGTCTATGATCTGTTTGGGATTGAAAATTTATATTCTAAGTGTAGAATTTCAATGTAGTGCCTTTGTTTTGGGCTTTTCGGGTTATGGTTTGATTTTGGGTATGGATTGGCTATCCAGTAATGGGGCCATCCTTGATTGTGAGAAAAGGGTTGTTAGGCTCCTAACCCAGCTCGGTAATACTTTGGAAATTTCTTGTAATCCCTCGTATGCGGTTATGCTTAGTTATCTTGAATCGCTAGATGCCTCTGTTGAAAATTTGCAATTAGTTAGAGTGGTCCGGGAATATCCGGATGTCTTCGAAGAGGTGAAGGGCTTGCCTCCGAAGCGGGAAATAGACTTCCGCATATATCTTGTAGATAATGTAAAGCCCGTTGCGTTTCCCGTTAGACACATGGCTCCACGAGAAAGGAAAGAGCTCAGTAAACAGATTAAAGAGCTTCTAGAAAAGGGGTTCATTAGGAGGAGCATTTCAGAATGGGGCGCTCCAGTGGTGTTCGCTACAAAGGCGGATGGTTCACTCCGTCTATGTGTTGACTATAGGGAGCTCAACAAGCTAACGAAAAAGAATAGGCACCCTCTCCCTAGAATTGACGATTTATTTGACCAGCTTGTAGGAGCGTCTGTTTTCTCCTAACTCGATTTAGCAACCGGTTTTCATCAGCTAAGGGTGGCTGAAGATAGCATCGATAAAACGGCGTTTAGAACCCCAGACGGCTTCTTTGAATGGCTTGTCATGCCTTTCGGCTTGACAAATGCACCTGCTTACTTCGTGGACCTGATGAGTAGGGTATTTAGAGATTTCCTCAACAAATTCGTAGTGGTCTTCGTAGATGATATCCTTATCTTTTCAAAGAATGAAGAGGAACATGCTCAGCACTTAAGGGCAATCATGGAAACTTTGCGAGTCCATCAACTAAAAGCCAAATTCTCCAAATGCCACTTTTGGAGAGAAGAGGTGAGGTTCCTTGGGCACATAGTATCCAAACAAGTGTTAGCAGTGGACCCTGCTAAGGTAGTGGCGGTACAGGATTGGAAGACACCAAGGAATGCAACTGAGGTCCGAAGTTTTCTAGGACTAGCAGGTTTCTATCGAAAGTTCATAAGGGATTTTGCGAAAATCTCAGCTCCACTCACAAAATTGACCAAGAAGAATCTAGTGTTCAATTGGGATTTGGATTGCGAGTTTGCTTTCCAACGACTGAAAAGGGCTCTTACAACAGCCCCAGTTTTGACGCTGCCAGATGGGAGCAAGATGTTCACTGTTTATACGGATGCATGTGGGACAGGGCTAGGCGCCGTCTTAATGCAAGAAGGAAGGGTAGTAGCTTATGGCGGGAGGCAGTTGAAAGTGCACGAAAAGAACTACCCAACCCACGATCTTGAGTTAGCCGCCATCGTCTTTGCACTCAAGTCTTGGCGACACTATCTCCTAGGTGAGAAGTTCGAACTTTACACTGACCATAAATCGTTGAAATATCTTTTCTTGCAGAAGGATCTTAACTTGAGGCAACAAAGACGGATGGAGTTTCTTGCCTCGTACGATTTCGAAATCTCCTACACTCCGGGCAAAGGCAACGTAGTGGCAGACGCGTTGAGCCGAAAGAAATTGACCCTAAGCCCGTTGTTTGTTGAAAGACAAAGCCTAGAGTTTATAGCCAGCTTCGACTTTAGGCCTTCCTCCGATTTTGTACCAGGCTTGCTAGCATCTCTCGAAGTGCGCCCAACTTTAGTGGATTCAGTAGGGACAGCACAACGCGAAGACCCTCAGCTTGTGGAAACAATTGATAGGCTAATTAGGGGTGAGACTTCAAGTCACCTCAACAGATACTCCATCGACGATAAGGGTTTGCTAAGGCGAGACGGAAGACTATGCGTCCCACAGACAAAAGATTTAATAAAGAAGGTTCTCGAGGAAGCACATCACTCCAAGATGACGATATACCCAGGCGGAGATAAAATGTATAAAGATATAAAAAGGACTTTCTTCTGGAACGGCATGAAAAAGGACGTGGCAGAATTCGTTTCTAAGTGCATGGTGTGCCAACAGGTTAAGGCGGAACAGAAAAAGCCTGGCGGACTACTACATCCTCTGGAGGTCCCGCAGTGGTAGTGGGATAGCATCTCAATGGACTTCATCGATGGGCTGCCTAGGTCTAGGAGAGGCAACACTAGCATTTGGGTAATAGTGGATAGGCTTACTAAAAGCGCCCACTTTTTACCTGTCAAAAGTAAAAGAACTGCCTCATCCCTAGCATCACTTTACCTCAAGGAAATCGTTCGACTCCATGGAATACCATCCAGCATTATTAGTGACCGAGACCCCATCTTCACCAGTGAGTTTTGGCGGAGTCTGCAAGAAGCAGTAGGAACGAAGTTATGCTTGAGCACAGCCTATCATCCCCAAACAGACGGCCAAATAGAAAGAGTGAACAGAGTTTTGGAAGACCTTTTAAGGCTATGCGTCCTCGACTTCGGAGGGACATGGGAAGACCACCTTCCTTTGGTGGAATTTTCCTACAACAACAGTTATCAAGCAACCATCAGAATGGCGCCCTTCGAAGCTTTATATCGAAGACCGTGCCGATCGCCCACTTGTTGGTGGGAGTCTACTGATAAGCTCATACTTGGACCAGATATGATCTGAGAGACTTCAGAGAAAGTAGACTTAATACGAAGAAGGATAAAGACGGCCCAAGACAGACAAAAGTCCTATGCTGACAAGAGAAGGACCGACCTTGAATTTGAGGTTGGAGACAGAGTTTTTCTCAAGGTATCACCGCTAAGAAACGTTGTTCGTTTTGGAACCACAGGAAAGCTAGCGCCAAGGTTCGTAGGGCCATTCCCTATCATCGAGAAAATTGGGAAAATGGCCTATAGATTAGAGCTACCCGAGAAGTTGGCTGGAGTCCACAACGTTTTTCACGTTTCACATCTCCGAAAATGTCTACATGAGTCAGCTGAGGTGGTAGAGCCAAATATCCTCGAAGAGGCCGAAGTGGAACGCGAAGCAACCATAAGAAAAGTTCCAACCCGCATACTAGGAACGGAAGTGAAGAAGCTACGCAACCGCGAAGTCAAACTCGTCAAAGTTCAGTGGAGCGACGCCGAGGGAGATGCAACTTGGGAAACTGAAGCTAGAATGCGCACTGCCTACCCTTTTCTGTTCGAGGGTACATCCTTGATCTTTCCTTTTCCTTAAATTGCGCTTTTATCTATCTTTTTAGGTATATTTCCTCGACCTTATCTTTTAGGTAGAAACCCTTTGGATGGAAACATGTAATTGAAACATGTTATGGATGATGGTTGCAAGTGGTTGCAAGTGATTGCTAGTGGTTGCTCGTGGTTGCATATACACACACAAACTAGGTTTTAGATCGGCTCAGTCACTTCATATTGCATATGCATATATGTTTACATTCGTATATGGTTGAACTCTGATATGTTGTCATATGGATGTTGCATTTGTATTGAATGATTGTGCACTCATGTAGAATCAAGAATAGGAAAATTTGCATACATAATGGATTCATGGCACTTACATAATTCGCATTAAGGAGGTCAACTGAATCAGTAGACCGCCTGATTTTGCATTAGATAAGTACATGTACACACACACTTCGCATATGATCATGAAGCATTAGAAGTCTTTTAAGGACAATGGATGCTCGTGTTTGATGGATGAGTAGATGGATGATTGGATGTTAGGATATACATTCCTCCTAACTTGAAGATTTCGGGGACGAAATCCTTTTAAGTGGGGGAGAATGTAACACCCCGTGTATTCTATAACTGTGAAATTCATAAATTAAAGTATAATTAATTTTAAATCAAAGAATTAAGGGAAACGGGATACGCCATTGCGTTCGTCTCGGAATTCTGCTTGAGATGGAGTCTGAGTTTTCGAAAAACGGATATCGTATGAAGAAGTTATGGATGAACGAAGTTGGGCGAAAAACCGGAAAAGGGTCAGAATGCACTGGCGCACTTGGGAAGTGCGCCAGAACAAAAATGCACTGGCGCACTTGTGAAGTGCGCCAGTACATTTTTGACCTGGCGCACCTGCCAAGTGCGCCCAGGTCAAAAATGACCTGCTGGCCAGGTCTGGTCTAGCCCTGGCTGGCCAGGTCTGTGTTTGGCCGATTTTCAGAAGCTTGCTGTGTCATTAGGGCTAGGTGGCAGGCTCTAATTGGTCTCTCTTTCGAATGAATGGCTACGATCAATCCAAGCAACATCAATGGTCCTAATCAGTTCATAAACCCTATAAACATGACCCTAGACTCACCCTAATCTATTCATTCAAAAATAAGAACAAAGCCGTCATGTTGCTGAGGAACGACTAAGAGTAGCCGCCAATTGGAGAGAGGATTAGGAGGCAAATTCTAAAGCATAAAGCAACATAAACAAATCAAATCAACAAGGAATTGCATCTCCAAATCCCTAAATTGGAGAATTCGCCACACCATTGTAAGTAGATTATTATTTTGGTATGAACAAATAATTGTGTTGGTTTGTATACTTGATTGTGGTGATAAAGTAATTCATATTTGTTCGTTACTATGATTCTTATCGATTTGGAATATTGTATACGTTTGGATATTCTCGAATTATGTTATTCATTATAAAAAACTACATGTTTGCGGTAGTTTTATGCAAGTATACGTTTGGAATATTCGCAAATTATGTAATCCATGTTGAAGCTACATGTATGTAGTTGATTAATTGAAATTCATGCAAGTTTGGGGTTTTGCTACTATGCCATCATAATGTATATTTTTTATACAAAAATCATTTTGTACTTAATTGGAACAAATTTGGGTTATTATAATTCATATGAACTATGTTGAAATTTTGGCACCATGATCTATGTATTAAGACATGCTTTTGTACTAGAAAATCTATTTGCAAACTTATGAATATGACTAGGCTATGATTGATATTTGGCATAATTGAAATCCATGTTAAGTCTATATTGTTAACAAGAATTATATGATGACATATGTGGTACATAGCTAGGTTAGATTCAAAATCCCTTCTTGCAAGTTTGCATGACTAAAGTAAAAATCATGATTTCATGTTAGAAATATTTATGCCATGGTTATGTGAATAGGTTTAAAATCATGATTAAGTTGAACTATACTTTTGTGTTAGTAACAAAAGTAAGCACCTTTGTAAACATGTAGTAATCTTATGAACATGATTTGCTTATGTTATGCCTAAATAAAATATGGGTTTATGTTGTAGTTAAGCCTATGTGTGTCAATAGTGATATTCTTAACTTAACTACAAGTTTACATGGTTTGATTCATGTCACTTATGCTTTATGACCAAAGTATATGTCACTACTATGCAAGTACACCAGTTTCTATTTTGTATTTCCAACGTCATATTGCAAGTTCATGCGTTCACATTCCCCTTTTTGTGTATGTAATCACGCTTTAAGCCCCCCCTTTTCGCATGGCTAAGTTGGGCTTAAAAAGGCTAAGCCCAACATATATATAATAAACGGACGTGTTAAACGGGGGAAAATAACGTTGGGTTAAATTAATTAATAAATGAAAACATAAAGTAGAAGGGCCCAAATTCAAGTATGGGTTGGGCCCATAATTGGTGTAACCTTTACACCATTAACTTAATAATGGGCCGCAAATATTTACATATAAGAAAATAAAGAAGAAAGACAAAATATGTAAATGTAGAACATACGATGTGTTTAACCCGAGGTTGGATTGAGTTGTGATGTAAACCTGCCCGGAACCGCCCGGCTGTCCAGTAGTCACAACAATACCTATCCAATGTGGGTGGTTAAACATGGAGCCCAATAAGGACCCGAGGTTAGACTGAGTTGTGGCGTAAGACTGCCCGGAACCAACCAGCAACAGGCAGCCACAACAATACCTGTCTAATGTGAGAGGTCAAGGCTTTAATAAGACAATTAAAGCTGAGTCAGGATTGTTAGGATTAAGTGGACTAAAGACTTAATCAAAATGGAACATGCTAAACTAAACGGACTGGTGGGGGTTAGGTTAGAAAACACTTAACCAACTTAGCATGTTGGCTAGAGATAGAAAACCTAGTAACGGGGGACCCTTTTCAGCAGTAACCCTAGAAGGTGTATCATGATACCCTGAAACTAGGCTGGGTGGGGCACGATTACTGGGCTGATTGTAAGAGGTCAAATCGACGGCGGTGGTGTAGCAGTGTAGGTTCTAACGGGGTGCGGGCGTGCACACACTCCGGCGCAGAAAAATAAGGCACTGGACACCAGTAGCATACCTGTGCACTCTAGGATTGTGTCGGGCCGCCACCATGGGACTTGATACACCCCATGGTGGGACCAGCATAGGTAACTACAACATCGGGGGCCGTAAGACACATGTAACTATGCGAGTAGGAGCCGATCATTATAAAATGGATCACTTCACCCTGATTATGGGGTGCCAGTTGGGAACTAGTTTATATGGGTTCAGACATTAACATGGGGTACGATAGTATATTCGACCCTAGACAACTTAACCAAGTTTATAGTGCTTTCCCACTTCTTGTTTATACTTATCATACCCAGTTCTTTATTCATAGACAGAATAGTACTAGACTTACTCAGGCTTTATGTCTGACTCTACTTTTCTTTCGTCTTCTTTTCTTCCGTTTCCCCCCCCCCCAGGTCCACAGGGAGGGAACACAGCAGCTTGACCAGCCTTAACATCCAGCTTGAAGAAGAGAAATGTATTGCTTGGACCTTTTCGTTTTGAACTATGGCTTTGGACAACCACTATGGGGCTTTTGCAGTTTATCTATGTTTTCTTTATGCTTCTTTAAATAATGTAATCAAGACAGATTATGAAAGTGTTATGTTATGTTTTTGGAAAGGATGTAAGACAATCATGGTGATGTTGTTGTAACACGTATTTGCTTTTATGAAATAAAAGTTGTTGTTTTTCCGCTGTTTACAAATATGTGTTCTTATATCTGTCTTGTATATCTATGACTTATACTTATAAACCTCCACCAAAATTAGGGCATTCCCTTTGAGAGTGACCCTAACGGAGGTGGGGTGTTTCACAAAAATTCGTTTGAGTAAGTGGAGGTGAGCAAGACCATTAGTGATATATAGCCGCATGGTATCGAGTGAATAAAACAAGTTATGATTTGATCGGCCATTGCTACGCCTGACGTTATACTATAGCGCATCTGCTTTATGTACTAGCCTACAATGCTACGCCCGACGTTATACTGTAGCAAATCTGCTTTACGTACTGGCCTAATGTGACTGGTCATTGTTTAAGATATGATTTCAAAGCTTTTGACTAACTTACTAAACCAAGGACCACCCAAAATTATAACTAAACCAAAGATGACCCACACGATACATTTATGACATATCGTAGATTATGTAGTTTTTTTTGAATCACTTAAATAATACAAACATACATCATCGTTCAATACGCCAAATTACAATACAAACATCATTCGACACAACATATAACTACAGCCCAAAAAAAAAAAACATTTGAATATAAGCTTTTAACTACAACCCAATACACTTTAACTATGACCCATAATTTTTGGGTAAATTGTAAGACCCATGAAGCATTTCATCCTTTACCACAACATTCATTCTTTCCAAGCGACTAACCTCGACTTGCATCTCAAGTGTGTACCGGACACCCCCTTTATCAAAGGTGGATCTATCCGTGATTTTTTTTTTACAACTTTGCAATCCTTGGAAATTCTATGCATCAATGTATGCTTTGCAACCATAAAAGCGATGACCTACATTCGTTTTGATTTTAGAAACAAGGACATTACATTCAACTCTGCAATAGCATAGGACTGAACGACTTGTCATGATAGAGCTTGACCTACCCGGGTTCTGTCATGCAATTACATCTCTCAACCTAGCATTGAGGGATTTTTGAATAGGTCTGATTCGCTGTACGACAATGTTTGGTTATGTGGCACTAAAGAGTTCGGAATCCTCTTTTGTAGTTTCCACTTGGACTTCCACTTGTGTTTCGGGCACAAATTTGCCATCTTCGACTGGTAGCTTATTACATTCATACTCATCATACATTTGAACCATGTTTTCATCATCGAGCTCCCATAGCCATCTTTTGGTAGATGAAAGTTGAAAATTTGAAATAAAAGAGATATTATGACAAAAACTAATGAAGGGAGGTAGAGCGGTTGGCTCCTTTTGAATAATCCAGCTTTAATCATTTCATTCAAGCGAGAGAGCATGGCTACAGTGCACTTGACAATGACATTACACTGATGCCACTTTTCCTATTTTGTCTCCATGCCACTGTGGTTTCCAATGAAGACCAAAGTGGGGAATCCAAGAGAAAAGAGGTTGGGTTATCCAAGAGAGAAAGGGTGGCTGCAGTGCACTTGGCAATGACACTACAATGATGCCGCATGTCCTACTTTGTCTCCATGCGAGCCAAACACTACCGATATAGCTATGCATGGCACACTACTACAAAAGTGGACATATTCGATACTAATATGTGTGCGTTTCTTGAAAAGTGTGGCAAAAGCTATGCTTTGTTTTATCTTCTGCAACAATACTCATATGTTGTTGCATTAGATGTGAATGCACTATTGTGGTGAGAATTCTAGTGTATTGACGTGCAACACCAGTTAAAAGCGTTGCGTTACACTGATTAAAAGTACACCTCATCAATCCACGTTCTCATAAACGAAAAATCACAATCGTATATCAATCCACGTTACCCATCCTCTATATCCCGCTAAGATTTTCATTCCCGCCGTACTTCTTCTCATTTCGTTGTCACCTAATCCCCAATTGCTACCATAGTCTGAATTTCTAATCTGTCGTATCCCTAAACCTTTCATTTTTCCTCATAAAAAATTCACGATCCCCAAATTGGGGAATCATGAAACTAGATCGTGCAATCAGTGAACGTCGATCGAACGACGACGATCTCCCCGACGGCGACGATTCAAATCGCGATTCTCCAACTGGTAGGCTACGGTCTTTTGCATTTATTTTATTCATCATCTCCTGAGTCTCGTTTCCAGTCCAATAATCTCTTTTTTTACTTCTACCAGGCACCACCCATCTTCTCCGATTTCTAAACCTTACTTTCAATTTGCAGCGCAATTTAATACAACCCAATTTCTTCTACTACATTTCCATGGCTATGACCACCGTTGGTTTAAAAATAGACTTTGGAGTGGAGACAAGCTAACAGTTGTCTGAGAGATTGGTTATATGATAGTCTGGGAGACGTGGATTTGTACAGAGATTGGTTATATGATAGTCTGGGAGACGTGGATTTGTACAAAGAAAGGTCCCTCTTCATGGCAACTAGAATTCTAATGCATTTTTGTCTGCACTGTGAATGGTTATTATCTATTGTTTATTTTCATACAATTATTGATATTGGCTCTTCTTTTATGTTACCAATTGTTGATAGTGATGTATTTCAGCCAAACCACTTTTTATTTCAAACAATGTTATTTTTTTGACATCACTAAGAAAAGAGGGAATTTCGTATTTGTTTTATTTCTTCATAGTTTTGTCCATTTTCATTGTTTTTGTAGAAATATTAGGCAATGGCATTGAAAACTGTATTTTTGTTTAAGCGGTAATTATTACTATGAGTATTTGATCATATCAAATAAGGAATCCCAATAAACACTGCGTTGTATGTAATATTTATTTTGACATTCTGTTTAAGAGTACTAAGAACACTACAAGTAGCAAAGGTGTACCACTATATTAATTTATTAATTTTGCACTGACTCATAATAACCGACCTGCAACAATGCACTGAATTACTTTAATAAAGCCAAATAAAATTTATGACTAGATTCTAAAATTGATTAATAATTAAATATGACCATATATGTTACTAAGTATTGTTAAATCCGTATGACTCATTGATTACCCGACTCGCTTATGAAGTTTCGTTTTATTGATTCACTTGAATGCTTGTATAGCAGTGCATGAGTACGTGTATATCTCTATGCAAGATAATATATGTCTTTTGGAGCATCATGATCTCATCAAATCCATGCACGATAACAATATATTTATATTAGTTACGAATCAGTTGTATTTTTCCATCTATATTATCTGACCTTTTACCCGTGTGTACCTTTAATATCATTTTGCAAGAGCGATTTCCAACAACGTCTGGCTTGAGTCTTGAATTGACAAACCAACTATCCAGAAAAAAAAATCTGGTAAGCTTATTTGATTGACTGCTTAGACTTTTAGTAATTTCAAGAAAATTAGTGTATTGCACTCCAGTATTAATAAGTTGTTCAAAATACATTTGTTCTTCACATTATCGAGCTTCAGAAATAGGGTTGGATCCATTTTCATTGATGAAGTTCCCAAGCAATTGGAATGATATCTCTTTGCAATTTTTGTATAGAAAAATTTGGTTGCATCATCAACTTTTGTTTACCATTCACATTTTAATTTTTATCTTAATGAAATGGTCAGTAAGTATAAATTATTTTAAGTACAACTGTTTAGTTGTATAATAGGATTTTGCATTTCCATCATTATGGTTCTTATCAAGAATTTGATGCAGTTGCTCACATTTACATTTGTTTTGCACCATAGTTTTCTGCAAATTATTTTGCTCGTTGCTCCATTCTTTCAATATAGCTTTCACATCCTTCTGTATCTTCAATATGAAGTATAATTGGTTGCCACTAGGTGGGATAACAAGGTATTCCTCAACTGAATTATAATCTTCATAATGTAACCAGTGATTGCAGAATTTAAATGGTCTTCTTCTAAAAGAAACATGGTTGTTTGATGAAGTTTGTGTTTGGATTGATTTAATGAAGTGTAATTTGAAAATATAATTCTTTCATGTTACACAAGTCAGTGGAGTTGGGTTTCTGCCCAAATACTACAAATAAAAAATTGCAAAGAGATAAGAAGTAAACAAAAAGATGCATTACTGAATTTTGATTGCATGAGTATGTGTTGCTATCATGCTACTTGTAAAATAACGTGCTGAAGAACAAACTGGGACAAAAATGAGTCCAAAATGGTAGTGAGTTACAGTCAGCGATGTAGATGAGGCAAATGTTTGGGCGTAGAGACCTAGTGAACAAGTGACAGTGTATAGTGCTACCAATTTGGCTTAATGGTCATATCTGAGATATGCATATTAATTATTTCTTCCATTCATTAGAAATGAGTTTATGCTTGTACTAACTATATATTAACTAGTGGTACAGGAGAACCTTCTTTTGATAATTTTATTTGATTTTTCAGGCTGCTTTGTTATTTCTTTGATTAGAAATGAGTTCAGCTGGGTAGGCTTGGCCTTTGTACAACTCATGAGTCCACTGAATGCTTATATAGAAGTGCAGCGCGATGAAACACATTGATGAAGGTATAAATGATTCACCTTTCTTTTCAGGTGAGGAAGTATTTTGGTATCTTTTTGAATTTGAAATGAACTTGGTGTGTTATTATCATATTATATTTTGACTGTCAAATATGTAGATAAAGTTCCAAAAGAAGGAATACGAGTAGATGATTTACACAATTACGTTTGTATTATTCAATGTTATTTTCTTCATGTACGACGTCGTTCTTTATCTACTGTAGGTTCATGTAAAAACAGAGAGGAATTGGCATACATGCACATAATACTACTAATAGAGTACTAGCATGAGCATATTATTTGAATTTGTACCTTTAAATTATGTACTTGATCGTATGTGTTGGCACTTTGGATGAGTTTCTTCTATGCACAATGCTTTGGATGATTTTCTTCTATGTACAAAACTGGCACTGCAGAATTTTTAATTAAAGCGTTGTATTTGCTTTCTTCTAATGTAGCATTTTCCTTCGTCTACTGTTGCATTTGCTCTTTTTTTTCTTCTGATATTACATTTCAAGATAATGGTGTTACATTACATAAAATAGTGGTGTTGCATTAAATAAAATATTATTAATTCCACATGGCGCATGGGCCCCACAGCTGACGTAACGTGTGGCACGTGGGCAGCTAATTTGGAGAGCTGACATGACATGCGACACGTGGGCATCTTACGTGGAAGCTGACGTGGCCCTCCCTATCATGACCTGGAAGCTAGGCTGTAACTTCTACTCAAGGCAACGCTGTATATTTGTTTGCAGACGGATTTTCTATCGAATTAGAAAACCGTCAACAAAATATTTTAATAATAAACCGCAAGCACACGACGTACAATTGTTAGTACGTGGCGAATACGAGTCAATCCACAGGGAAAGAAGTAATTTCAATCTTATTCAGTCAATTTAAACCAAAATTTGGATTGTGATTAAGTACTAAAAAAGGAAAAACTAAGTGTAGATTAAAACTATGAGATTAAAACCAATTTAGGGGCAACTTTACTTTTCTCTCTTTCAACATTGTTCAACATAAAATAGCACAAAGATCTCTCAAATAATCTATGTAAGATTAATTTTGTAATTATCATAAGCATAACTTATTTTCGCTAATAATTAACACAAAATAAGCCATAAAACTATAATACGCAATTAATCTAACTTTGTAACTTTTACGAAACATGCCATCGAAATGAAACTAAAATCTAATTTAAGTATGATCTATTTACTATTGGTTAGTAATATAGATCATCAAATTTCAACTTAAACATCATTTCATTGCCATAATCACAATTTTACATGAAGAGGCAATTTGGTGTATATGTCATAAACATAGCCTAATGTTATGAAATGAAAAAAAGAGGCTATTAAATTCAATATGAAACACAAATACACAAAAACATCCATTCCCATTCCCCAAAGAGATCATTCATACAAATTCATGTTGAATCTACATTAATTGAGAGGAAAAGCTTCATTACCCCTAAATTGTAGGGGTTTAGCTCCTCATTTGTGTGATTATTTCAGCACCAATAGATTTCAACATTGACAAACAACAAAAATAGAGAACTAAATAAAGGAAAATCTATTCTAATTGCATAAAAGAAAATTACACTACTTGCAGAAAAGAAAATATAAACTACTAACATAAAGTAGAGCATATAAATTAAAAGTGATATGAGAGAGACATAAAAGAAATTAGCTTGGAAGCCATTTTTGTTTATTTGATCAATCACACTTTTATTTGCTAAAAATGAGATCCTGAAATACATGAAACAAAGAGGTATATATACGTGATCAAAAAACCCTAAAACCCTAATCACTTTCCTTGGGAAATCCCCAAAATGCCCATTCATGTAGCTCCTAATTGCCATTAGCCACTAATGAGTAGTGTAGAACGCATGCGGCCTTTTGTCTCAGTCTTTAATATGAAGCTTAAGAGCAAATAGGCTAATTGAAAGGTGTGGGCCTCCACTGTCCATAAAATGAATTAATTCTTTTCCTCCTTTTGTGACAATGCATGCTTTCCCTCATCTCTTCATGTGTATATATCCTTTTAGCTCCAAAATTCCTACAAGAGATAAACACAAGGAAAAAGTAAAATATTTCACAAATTAAAACATTCACAAGTGACCACTTTTTCCCAAAATAAGTGATGATTTTGAAAATATTTAAAACATGGTTTGATCATATAAAATACACGAAAATGTTCATTTATTCAACTAAACAAGAATAAATATGTGTATATAAATGTGCATTTTTACGTGCACATCAAATACCCCCACACGTATCTTTTTATTCATCCCCAAATAAACTGAAAAACTAAGCTAAATCCATTTTCGTAGGAAGCACGATTGCATTGAGCGTATGCAACAAGCCTTTAAACCTCCGGGTGTCCTCAGTAGGACGAGTGTTGTCTCGTGAGGGTTTTCAACTAATACTACCCACAAAATCCAAAAGTTGAATGCAAAAAAATATTTATGAAATGCAAGATTAGAAAATATTTACAAGATGAATGCAAGCTTTTAAAGGAATATTTACAAATGGATAATTTACGTTTTAATATTACACGAAGAAATTGACACAAATTTGGGTCGTCACTATGAAATTTGAGTCTGTTACTAATCAAAATTTCAAACAAAAGTCATGTTATCGTCACAAACTCCTCCAGCTTGGCCAGTTGTTTTGGTAAAAACATAATGCAAATATGAAATGAATTCTATAGTCGATATCAACAATCGTAAAACGGCATCTCAACTTCCTTTTTGTTAACAAGTTAGGTCGAATAAGTGAAGATTGTGCTTGGATTTCAAGTGCTTACTCTCTCTTATTACAAAATATTTACATTATTACTATTTACAATCACCTAACTGAAAAGACCAAGGTATACCACCTATGAGAGTTTGGGACAGAGCTTGGCAGATTGAGCAGACCGACGCTGACTTTGTCAACAAGATGTCATTAATCCTTAGGTGTCCAACTCATAAAATGAGACCAAGATATACCGACGCTGACTTTGTCAACAAGGTGTCGGAAAGAGCTTGGCGGGTTTGCACGCCAACGCGAGATCTACTAGCAATATTGGATACCCTTGGATTATTAATATATATACATTCTCTTTTTCTTTTTCTCTTTTTTTCTTTTTTTACATAAGAGAGAGAGTTTAGCTAGAATATCTAAGCACAACTTCACTTAAAAGATCTAAAATGTTATCGTAAGTAGTCAAACTCAACCATTCATTTAATCGGATTACAATTCAGAAAACATTTCATACTCATCACCTACGAATTTCCCAATATACCAGTTACACCACATTTTCTCATAATTCAAACTTTCCTTTCGTTATCCGCTGAGAAAAGTAAATTTCCAAACATTTTAATCAAACGACCCAAAATCGTATATTTACTTCATCATGTCCTTTTAAAAGTAAACTAAAATGTTTTTTTTGACAAAAAAAGAAAAGAAACTGTGCAAAACCGAAATGAATGAGAAAATCCCCCCTCCCCATACTTGATTTTGACTGTGTCCCCACAGTCAATGCATGACACAATGAGTGAACGGAAGAGAAATATTTACATATTTACAAAGGAGGGTTAACTTAACTTTTTTTTACTTCACATAGCATGGCTCATGAAGAATCATGAGCTCCTCTCCTCGATCAGTGGGCAATTCCAAGAATGGTTTCATACGTTGACCGTTGAATTTGAATATGGATCCATCCCTCGGGTTTTCTATTTCAATAGCACCATGTGGAAAAACAGTTCGAATAACATATGGTCCAGTCCATCTCGATTTTAACTTCCCAGGGAATAATTGAAGTCATGAATCATCCAGCAGAACTTTTTGGTCTGGCAAAAACGTTTTTCTTAGGATTGACTTGTCATGGAAAACTTCGGTTTTTTCCTTGTAAATTTTCGCGTTTTTGTATGCGTCATTCCTAATTTCTTCTAGCTCGTTGAGTTGCAATTTTCGGTTTTCGCCAGCTTGTTCAAGATCAAAGTTTAAGTTCTTTATCGCCCAAAGCGCTTTATGTTTAAGTTCAACATGTAAATGACAGGCTTTACCGTAAACCAATCGGAAAGGGGACATTCCAATATTAGTTTTAAAAGCAGTATGGTAAGCCCAAAGCGCGTCGGTCAATTTTTGTGACCAATCTTTCCGGTTTTTGTTCATAGTTTTCTCCAAAATCTGTTTTATTTGATGATTCGATACTTCGACTTGACCACAAGATTGCGGATGATAAGGGGTGGATAACTTGTGGGTTATTGAGTATTTCTTCATTAAGGACTCAAAAGATCGATTATAGAAATGCGTTCCATTGTCACTTATTATTGTGCGAGGTGTGCCGAACCTCAAAAAGATGTTATCTTTTGGAAATTTCACAACAATTTTATGATCATTTGTTTTACATGGAATGGCTTCGACCCATTTTGAAATGTAGTCGACGGCGAGAAGAATATACAAGTTCCAAAGGAGTTTGGGAAAGGTCCCATAAAGTCAATACCCCATACATCAAAGATTTCAATCGTAAGGATGGGGTTCAAAGGCATCATATTCCATTGAGAAATTTTTCCTACCATTTGGAAAAGATTGCAAGTTTTACAGAATTCGAACGCGTCTTTAAAGAGAGTAGGCCAATAAAAACCATATTGAAGCACCTTTTCAGCAGTTTTCCTAGGACCAAAATGTCCACTGCACACATGATCATGGAAAAATGAGAGAGCACTCTTAATTTCGCTATCAGGAATGCATCGACGAATGATTTGGTCCGGACAACACTTAAATAAGTATGGGTCATCCCAATAGAGGTATTTCACTTGGGAAAGAAATTTGTATTTATCTTGTTTGGACCAAAACGAGGGTGTTTCCTTAGTGACTAGATAGTTCACTATATCGGCGAACCAAGGATCAATTGAAACAGAAAGGAGTTATTCGTTGGGAAAGTTTTCATTAATTGGCAAGGAAGATGGCGTGTTCGGAAGACGAGACAAGTGATTGGCTATGACATTATCGGCTACCCTTTTTTCTTTGATTATAAGATCAAATTCTTGAAGTAAAAGGATCCATTGAATTAAGCATGACTTAGCGTCCCTTTTAGCAAAAAGGTGCCGAAGAGCAGAATGGTCTATGTAGACCGTGACATGGGAACCAATCAAGTAAGATCAAAACTTCTCAAGCGCAAAAACGATAGCTAAAAGTTCTTTCTCGGTGGTTGTATAATTCAGTTGAGCATCGTTCAAAGTCATACTCGCGTAGTAAATGATAAATGACATGAAGGATTTTGTTGATGTATTGTCCTAAGACAACACTAACCGCGAAGTTAGAAGCGTCACACATGATTTCAAAAGGAAGGTTTCAGTTGGGCGAACAGATTATAGGAGCTGAAATGAGTTCTTTTTTAAGACGTTCAAAAAAAGCGACACATTCAGAGTTAAATTCGAATGGGATGTCCTTTCCTAGTAGAGTAGTCAAGGGACGAGCAATTTTGCTAAAATCTTTCACAAAGCGTCGGTAAAAACTAGCATGCCCAAGAAATGAATGAATGTCCTTAACGCATTGTAACACCCCGAATTTCAGTTAATATTAACATTCACAAATTAAAGAATAACTAATCCCAGATGTGGGAATTAGGGGAAACGGGTTGCGCCATTGTGTTCGTCTTGGAAAAATATGCGAAATAGAGTCCGAGTTTTCGAAAATCAGAGTCCGTATGAAGAAGATATGGATGAACGAAGTTAGGCAGAAAAACCGAAAACAAGCCAGAATGAACTGGCGCACTTGTGAAGTGCGCCAGCACAAAAATACACTGGCGCACTTGGAAAGTGCGCCCGTGTCGAGCCAGAAACCTGCACAGCTTTCTGGTTTGACCCTGGCTAGCCTGGTGCACCTGTTTTGGTTCTCTGGTCTGTTCTGCTGACCTGTGACGATTTTTGATGGTTTAGATCTAAACTAGGGTTAATCCAAGGGCCTAAACTACATCCTAAATCTATAAATACACCCTAAGACTACCCTAATCCATACTAAAAATAGATACAACGTCATCATGCCGTCAAAAATGCAATTAGAAGGAGCCTCCATCACATTTTAGAAGAAGATAGCTTCTTAAATTAACTTCTAATCAACTCTAGCAACTTGATCTTATTCATAGGAGTGCTAATCAACAAGTTGTGAGTTTCTATGCCTTTAGCAAGCAATTGCTAAACTAATTATGATAGGATGTAATGAGGTTATGTTATGAATGTGGATCAATGCAAGTTATGTTATCATATGCTATGTGTTCATGATGTTAGTTATGCAAGTTTTATGCTATATGTCCATGATGCTAGTTATGCAAGTTTTATGTTATATGTTCATGATGCTAGTTATGCAAATCACTATGATAAACATTGATCCATTATGACACCATGTTATGCAAGCTTGGTGTTTGATTATATGCAAGTTCATATATGACATGTTATGCAAGTTTGGTGTTTGATTATATGCAAGTAACATGTGCAAGTTTACACCTTTGTATGATATGCATACATATGCAAGTTTACCCCTTTGTATTTCATGCATACATATGCATGTTTACCCCTTTTTATGATATGAGTAACATATGCAAGTTCATCCCTTTTTAGACCTATGACATGTATGCAAGTTTATCCCTTTATGATAGGTCTATGACATGAACATCTATGCAAGTTACCCTCTTTATGACGTATGTGATTCATGCAAGTTTGGGTTGATTATTTATGCTAGTTGGGTTTGATGCTATGGTCATATATGCAAATTAACACCTTTAAAACCCATGTTGATGCTAATGTTATGCTAAGTTGAACCCATGGTATTTGTGATGAATCTTCCCTTTTAAGTATGTCATGTTAGCGTATTACGTGGGGAACGATGGGGTTAATATTCATGTTAACAAAATTGTGGTGAAATTGGTATGATGTTGCATACCATAAGTGGATGGACATAATTGAGTCAATTATGTACATCATTAAATTGGAACTAATTAGGGAAAATTAATTCAAAATATGGGGGTGATTAATTAGGTGTAATTAATCGACTAAGACACGAGGTTGGACCCTTTTGTAGCATAAGACTGCCCGGACCCGACCGGCAAATCCAGCGGCTACAAAAGATTGGCCCAATGTGAGAGGTCTTAGGCATAAACTAAATACGTGACAAGTGTAAAGACATGAGGTTAGACTCTGTTATGGCGTAAGGCTGCCCGGACCCGACCGGTAAATCCAGCTGCCATAAAAGACAGTCTAATGTGAGAGGTCTTTACAAAGGTTACGTTCTTAATCAATTAAGAAACACTTAACCAGATAAGCATGTAGTGGGGCATGAGGGGTTAAGTGGGTGCCTTGGGTGGCATGTGGAAATCTAGTGGTTGCCTTGGGTGGCAATAGAAAATATGATTAGAATACTTAACCAAAGTGGAAACATGTAATTAAACATGATTAAAGGGTTAAGTGGGATGCACTAGAAAAGGAGCAAGCTTAGGTGGGTAGCTTGTGGGGGCCCATTTCAACCAGTAACCCATATGTATCTTTGTGTGCTCGACCCATGTCGAGGACGGGACATGCATACTGGGCTTGACTATAAGAGGCCAAAACGGGTTAGCGGTGGCAACGCAAATCCAATGGGTTTCATATGCATGTGTGGACCTGGGCCGGTAGGTAAGACATTGTTGCATTGTGTAGGTATAGGTCGTGCACCATTGGTTGTATCGAGTTGCCACTTTGGGGAGTGATACACCGCACTGTGGGGCCAGCACGGGTATCTACGTTAGGCAGCCGATCGCTTGGGGAGTAGTGGGTACAACTAGTGGAGATAGCGGCAGACGGCACCTATGTGGTCAGCTAGGGGTACACGAAACTACTAGTTAAATTTTCTAAGTCCTTGGGTGGGATCAACCTTTAAGTTAGGAATGACTGGTGTGGTGCAGTTTAGTAATTATCCTTGGGTGGGTAGATGCGTCTTTACCGTTATCTTGGTTCTTCCTATGTCTAGTTGGCTTCTTAGTGTAGTCATTTATCCCCAGTCGTTACCGTACCAAGTTTATATCATACCCTAATTACTTTAATGATTGTATTGTTAAAGTTATAGGACTCGCTCAGACTTATGTCTGACCCCGTTGTTTTTATCTTCCCCCCCCCTCAGGTCCTCAGGTTGGGCCTAGCACTAGTGGGCTTCGATCAGATTGCTTTACCTATCTTTTGGAGCTTGGACCGTTGATGTAAAGCTCAACTTATCTTTTCTATTATGGCTATTAGTATGTAGTGGGATTATGTACTTATGTTTTTATCGAGATGGATAATTTGTACTTGACTCTTGTTGGTTTTTGGTATGTAACCAAACATGTTTACCTTCTGCTGCAATGAAATGATGTTTTAAATTTCAAGTATTACTTATATCTGTCTTGTTGTAATTTTTCTATTCTATATTCACTTAAAATACTCCACCGAAGTTAAGGCATTCCCTTAGTGAGTGACCTTAGCGGGTGTGGGGTGTTACACGTGGTATCAGAGCTGAAGATTACCAGAACAGATAAAATTTTTAGAAAAAATATTTTTCTAAAAACATTTTTGGAAGAAGTATTTTCAAAAACATGTCTTTTAAGAGAAATTTTTTTGAAAGAAAAGCATAATCCCCAATAGCCATATCTTTATCTTTCGAATTCTCCGTTTTGAAACTTTCCTTTTTCGTTTCAGCATGGCTGAAGATCTTAACTTTCCGGAGGGTGTGACGATACCAGTATGGTATAGGAGATTGATGGAGGCTAGGGCCGCCGCTGCGGGTCCAGCAAATGTTCCTCCACCACCAGTTGCACCCGATCTTCCTCCCTCTCCTCCTCCTCGCGCGGATACTTTTGCTAAGACTTGCAAGGAATTTAAGGCTATGGGAGGGAAATCTTTTCAAGGATCAGAAACTTTTGTGGAAGCTAGGGATTGGCTTAAGGAAACGGAAGAGTTGATAGACATCTTTTTGATGGAGGAAGGAGAGAAAGTCAAGTTAGCTGCTTGGTTAATGAAGGGAGAGGCCTCGTTCTGGTGGGAGGTCACTAATGGAGAGCGCCCTGTTGACTCTTGGGCGGATTTCAGGCAAAGGTTTGAGGCAAAGTTTCTCTCACGTGCGGAAGAAAATCTTTATATGGAAAGGTTCTTGACATTAAAGCAAGGAAACTTATAAGTGAAGGAATATGTCAACAAGTTTAATCAGCTAGCAAGGTTTGGCATGGACATGGTGAATACACCGGAGAAGAAGGCTCTGAGGTTCGTTAAAGGCTTGAATGAACCGATGCATGGATTGGCTATGACTCACATCCTTATGGGGGCCACCTTTGAGAAGCTAGTAGACATGGCACTTATGCATGAGGAAGAGAAGGGTCCCAATGCTAATAAGGCACCCGAGAAGAAAGGAGATCAGAAGAGACCTCAACAGCAATAGCAAAACAAGGGTGGGAAAGGCAACGGTGGCAAGGGAAAGAAGAAGTGCTTCAATTGCGGGACACCAGGCCACCTAAGCAAAAATTGTCGGAAGAAGAAGAAGACTGGCTGCTTCCACTGTGGCGAAGTAGGGCATCTAGTGAAGGACTGCCCTAAGAAGGGGCAGAGGACGGGATCTACCTCAGGAGGACAGGTGCAAGCTCTTATGGCACCAGGTCAGGCAAGGGGGCAAGTTCAGGCTCTCGCAGTTCCACCAATTCAGGAAAGAGGTAGAACTATTTCCGTTGAAAGTCTGGTTTTTCTGTTTGATCATCCTGTCCGTACTTTGTTTGACTCTGGCGCATCGCATTCGTTTATCTCATCATCATTAGTTGAGTCACTGCACTTAGACACCAGTCTAGTAGATGATCCCTTGATTGTTTCAAACCCAATTGGGGGCTCCACTTATTTGTCCATGATATGTTTGGGTTTGAAGATTTCTATAATTAGCGTTGAGTTTAGATGTGATGCTTTTGTTTTAGGCTTCACGGGCTATGGGTTGATTTTGGGCATGGACTGGTTATCCAGTAATGGTGTCGTTCTTGATTGTGAAAGGAGAGTTGTTAGGCTCATGACCCGCTTGGGTAACACTCTCGAGATCTCTTGTAATCCCATGAATTCTGTTATGCTAAGTTATCTTGAATCGCTTGACGCTTCGGTCGAGAGTTTGCGATCTGTTAGAGTGGTCCGGGAATACTCGGATGTATTTGAGGAGGTGAAGGGCTTACCTCCGAAGCGGGAGATAGACTTCCGAATATATCTGGTGGACAATGCTAAGCTAGTATTT
The DNA here is from genome assembly GCA_030737875.1 of Allium sativum. Lineage (NCBI taxonomy): Eukaryota > Viridiplantae > Streptophyta > Magnoliopsida > Asparagales > Amaryllidaceae > Allium > Allium sativum. The sequence continues at coordinate 440,571,412 of CM060925.1, read as the reverse complement.
TTGCCAGTGCACCACATGGCTCCTCGTGAGAGGAGGGAACTCCATAAGCAAGTAGGGGAGTTGCTTGAGAAGGGGTTCATAAGACGAAGTATATCGGAGTGGGGTGCTCCAGTGGTTTTTGCCACGAAGGCGGATGGGTCCCTCAGACTTTGTGTAGACTATAGAGAACTCAACAAGCTTACAAAGAAGAATAGACACCCATTGCCGAGGATTGATGATCTCTTTGATCAGTTGGTTGGCGCCTCAGTGTTTTCGCATTTGGACTTAGCCACGGGGTTTCATCAGTTGAGAGTGGTTGAGGATAGTATAGATAAGACTGCCTTTAGGACTCCGGATGGTTTTTATGAGTGGCTGGTGATGCCCTTTGGTTTGACGAACGCCCCTGCATACTTTGTTGATTTGATGAGTAGGGTGTTCAGGGAGTACCTTAATAAGTTCGTGGTGGTCTTTGTGGATGACATCTTGGTCTTTTCTAAGAGTGAAGAAGAGCATGCCCTACATCTTAGGGAAGTGTTGGAGACTCTTCGAGCGCATAGCCTTAAGGCTAAATTCTCTAAATGTCACTTTTGGAGGAAGGAAGTGCGGTTCTTAGGGCACGTGGTCTCTAAGGAAGGGATAGCTGTGGATCCCGCTAAGGTAGTATCCATCCAAGATTGGAAGGTTCCGAAGAATGCTACCGAGGTGAGGAGTTTCTTGGGGTTGGCTGGCTACTATAGGAAGTTTATCAAGGACTTCGCGAAGATATCAGCCCCATTAACTCGCTTGACAAAGAAGAATCTAGTCTTCACATGGGACGTAGATTGTGATGATGCGTTCCAATGGTTAAAGAGAGCTTTAACCACAGCTCCAGTCTTAGTGTTGCCAGATGGGAGTAAACCATTTGTTGTTTATACTGATGCTTGTGGGACAGGACTAGGCACAGTCTAAATGCAAGAGGGAAGGGTAATAGCCTATGGGGGAAGGCAGTTGAGAGCGCATGAGAAAAATTACCCTACACATGATCTAGAGTTGGCCGCTATTGTTTCTGCGCTTAAGACTTGGTGCCATTATCTTCTTGCCGAGAGGTTTGAATTGTTCACTGACCACAAATCATTGAAGTACTTGTTTTCTCAAAAGGATTTGAACTTAAGGCAACAAAGGTGGATGGAGTTCTTAGCATCCTATGATTTTGAGATAGCATATACCCCTGGCAAGGGTAATGTGGTGGCAGACGCCTTAAGCAGAAAAAGGTTGTCTTTGAGTCCATTGTTCGTTGAACGACGAAGCTTGGAATTTATCTCGATGTTTGATTTCAGACCTTCCGTTGACTTTATACCCGGTTTGCTAGCATCCTTAGAGGTCAGACCTACTCTTTTGGGACGGGTTGGTGAGGCACAGCGGGACGACCCACAGTTGGTTGAGTTAGTAGAGAAGCTCATAAGGGGGGAGTCGTCCAGCCATTTGAGTAGGTACACCCTAGATGATAAGGGGTGGTTGCGTAGAGATGATAGACTTTGTGTACCGCAAGATGAGGGTTTGAGAAAGGCTTACTACTTGATGATGCACAACGTTCTAGGATGACCATTCATCCCGGTGGGGACAAGATGTACCAAGACATGAAGCGAGTTTTTTTTTGGGCCGCTATGAAGAAGGATGTGGCCGAGTATGTCGCTAGATGTTTGGTGTGCCAACAAGTGAAAGCGGAGCAAAAGAAACCCGATGGGTTGCTTCATCCATTGGAGGTTCCGCAATGGAAGCGGGATAGCGTCTCGATGGATTTTATCGATGGATTACCGAGATCGAGGAAGGGTAATACGGGAATTTGGGTTGTGGTAGACAGACTTACTAAGAGCGCCCATTTTATACCCGTAAAGAGTAAGAGGACTGCTCCATGGCTAGCTTCAGTTTACCTTCGAGAGGTAGTTCGGTTGCATGGTGTACCTTCTAGCATAGTGAGCGATCGAGATCCTATCTTCACTAGCGAGTTTTGGAAGAGTTTGCAAGAGGCAGTAGGGACTCAGTTGTGTTTGAGCGCCGCATATCATCCTCAGACGGACGGCCAGACCGAGAGGGTGAATCGTGTTCTAGAAGACCTTTTGAGGCTATGTATCTTAGATTTTGGAGGTACATGGGAAGAGCATCTTCCATTGGTGGAGTTTGCATATATAACAGCTTTCAGTCTAGTATTGACATGGCTCCTTTCGAAGCTCTTTACGGAAGGCCTTGTCGGTCACCTACATGTTGGTGGGAATCTACGGATAAGATCTTGCTTGGGCCCGATATTGTTAGAGAGACTTCAGAAAAGATTGATTTGATTCGAAGAAAGATGAAAGCAGCGCAAGATAGGCAGAAATCTTATGCGGATAAGAGGAGGACGGATCTTGAGTTTGATGTTGGGGACATGGTCTTTGTCAAAGTATCTCCATTATGGAATGTTGTTCGCTTTGGGTCCGTTGGAAAATTAGCACCAAGGTTTGTAGGACCGTTTCCTATTAAGGAAAGGATTGGACAGATGGCATATAGAGTGGATTTGTCCAAGAGACTTAGTGGTGTACATGACGTATTCCATGTGTCACATTTGAGGAAGTGCCTACATGAGACCGCAGAGGTGGTAGAGCCGAGCTTGCTTAGAGAAGTGGAGGTAGAGCGTGATGCGATGATTCGACGAGCTCCTACTCGCATCCTTGGGTCAGAGATTAGGAAGTTGAGAAACAGAGAGGTTCAACTAGTCAAAGTGCAATGGGGAGATGATGAGAGCAACGCTACTTGGGAGACAGAAGCGAAGATGCGTTCACTGTACCCATTCCTTTTTGAGGGTATGTCTTTTAATTTCTCCTTTATCGTTTGTCTAGTTCTTATCTTATCTTTAGTATGTCCTCTCATTAGTACCTTTGACCTTTAGATAGGGTGAACCTATGGTTGAAACATGTGTTTGAGACATGTTATGATTGATGGATGCGTGTGGATGCAAGTGTTTGCTAGTGGTTGCTCGTGGATGCATATACACACACTTTAGACACTAGATCGGCTCAGTCACTTCATATTGCATATTGCATATAATTGTGTGTAGGTAGCTATATTAATGGATGTATAATGGTTGTGTTATCGTATGGATGATGCATTTTGGTGTATGGTTGTGCACACATGTAGAAATAGTATGTGTCGATAGGGTTCTTTCGCATACATATTAGATGCATGGCACTATCATGGTTTGCATTAAGGAGGTCAACTGAATCAGTAGACCGCCTGATTTTGCATTAGACATGGAATATATACACACACTTTTTGCATATGTTCATACAACATTAGAAAATTTAAGGACAATGGATGCCAGTGTTTGATGGTTTAGTAGATGGTTGTTTGGATGGTAGGATACGTTCTTCTGGACTTAGGATTTCGGGGACGAAATCCTTTAAGTAGGGGAGAATGTAACACCCGGAATTTCAGTTAATATTAACATTCACAAATTAAAGAATAGCTAATCCCAGATGTGTGAATTAGGGGAAACGGGTTGCGCCATTGTGTTCGTCTCGGAAAAATACGCGAAATAGAGTCCGAGTTTTCGAAAATCGGAGTCCATATGAAGAAGATATGGACGAACGAAGTTAGGCAGAAAAACCGAAAACAAGCCAGAATGCACTGGCGCACTTGTGAAGTGCGCCAGCACAAAAATACACCGGTGCACTTGTGAAGTGCGCCCGTGTCGAGCCAGAAACCTGCACAGCTTTCTGGTTTAACCCTGGCTGGCCTGGTGCACCTGTTTTGGTTCTCTGGTCTGTTCTGCTGACCTGTGACGATTTTTGATGGTTTAGATCTAAACTAGGGTTAATCTAAGGGCCTAAAATACATCCTAAATCTATAAATACACCCTAAGACTACCCTAATACATACTAAAAATAGATACAACGTCATCATGCCGTCAAAATGCAATTAGAAGGAGCCTCCATCACATTTTAGAAGAAGATAGCTTCTCAAATCAACTTCTAATCAACTCTAGCAACTTAATCTTCTTCATAGGAGTGCTAATCAACAAGTTGTGAGTTTCTATGCCTTTAGCAAGCAATTGCTAAACTAATTATGATAGGATGTAATGAGGTTATGGTTATGAATGTGGACCAATGCAAGTTATGTTATCATATGCTATGTGCTCATGATGTTAGTTATGCAAGCTTTATGTTATATGTCCATGATGCTAGTTATGCAAGTTTTATGTTATATGTTCATGATGCTAGTTATGCAAATCACTATGATAAACATTGATCCATTATGACACCATGTTATGCAAGCTTGGTGTTTGATTATATGCAAATTCATATATGACATGTTATGCAAGTTTGGTGTTTGATTATATGCAAGTAACATGTGCAAGTTTACACCTTTGTATGATATGCATACGTATGCAAGTTTACCCCTTTGTATGTCATGCATACATATGCATGTTTACCCCTTTTTATGATATGAGTAACATATGCAAGTTCATCCCTTTTTAGACCTATGACATGTATGCAAGTTTATCCCTTTATGATAGGTCTATGACATGAACATCTATGCAAGTTACCCTCTTTATGACATATGTGATTCATGCAAGTTTGGGTTGATTATTTATGCTAGTTGGGTTTGATGCTATGGTCATATATGCAAGTTGACACCTTTAAAACCCATGTTGATGCTAATGTTATGCTAAGTTGAACCCATGGTATTTGTAATGAATCTTCCCTTTTAAGTATGTCATGTTAGCGTATTACGTGGGGAACGATGGGGTTAATATTCATGTTAACAAAATTGTGGTGAAATTGGTATGATGTTGCATACCATAAGTGGATGGACATAATTGAGTCAATTATGTACATCATTAAATTGGAATTAATTAGGGAAAATTAATTCAAAATATGGGGGTGATTAATTAGGTGTAATTAATCGACTAAGACACGAGGTTGGACCCTTTTGTAGCATAAGACTGCCCGAACCCGACCGGCAAATCCAACGGCTACAAATGATTGGCCCAATGTGAGAGGTCTTAGGCATAAACTAAATACGTGACAAGTGTAAAGACACGAGGTTAGACTCTGTTATGGCGTAAGGCTGCCCGGACCCGACCGGCAAATCCAGCTGCCATAAAAGACAGTCTAATGTGAGAGGTCTTTACAAAGGTTACGTTCTTAATCAATTAAGAAACACTTAACCAGATAAGCATGTAGTGGGGCATGAGGGGTGAAGTGGGTGCTTTGGGTGGCATGTGGAAATCTAGTGGTTGCCTTGGGTGGCAATAGAAAATACGATTAGAATACTTAACCAAAGTTGAAACATGTAATCAAACATGATTAAAGGGTTAAGTGGGATGCACTAGAAAAGGAGCAAGCTTAGGTGGGTAGCTTGTGGGGGCCCATTTCAACCAGTAACCCATATGTATCTTTGTGGGCTCGACCCATGTCGAGGACGGGACACGCATACTGGGCTTGACTATAAGAGGCCAAAACGGGTTAGCGGTGGCAACGCAAGTCCAACGGGTTTCATATGCGTGTGTGGACCCGGGCTGGTAGGTAAGACGTTGTTGCATCGTGTAGGTATAAGCCGTGCACCGTTGGTTGTATCGGGTTGCCACTTTGGGGAGTGATACACCCCACTGTGGGGCCAGCACGGGTATCTACGTTAGGCAGCCGATCACTTGGGGAGTAGTGGGTTCACCTAGTGGAGATAGGGGCAGACGGCACCTATGTGGTCAGCTAGGGGTACACGAAACTACTAGTTAAATTTTCTAAGTCCTTGGGTGGGATCAACCTTTAAGTTAGGAATGACTGGTGTGGTGCAGTTTAGTAATTATCCTTGGGTGGGTAGATGCGTCTTTACCGTTATCTTGGTTCTTCCTATGTCTAGTTGGCTGCTTAGTGTAGTCATTTATCCCCAGTCATTACCGTACCAAGTTTATATCATACCCTAATTACTTTAATGATTGTATTGTTAAAGTTATTGGACTCTCTCAGACTTATGTCTGACCCCGTTGTTTTTATCTTCCCCCCCTCAGGTCCTCAGGTTGGGCCTAGCACTAGTGGGCTTTGATCAGATTGCTTTACCTATCTTTTGGAGCTTGGACCGTTGATGTAAAGCTCAGCTTATCTTTTCTATTATGGCTATTAGTATGTAGTGGGATTATGTACTTATGTTTTTATCGAGATGGATATTTTGTACTTGACTCTTGTTGGTTTTTGGTATGTAACCAAACATGTTTACCTTCTGCTGCAATGAAATGATGTTTTAAATTTCAAGTATTACTTATATCTGTCTTGTTGTAATTTTTCTATTCTATATTCACTTAAAATACTCCACCGAAGTTAAGGCATTCCCTTAGTGAGTGACCTTAGCGGGTGTGGGGTGTTACACGCATTTTGGAATGGATAGTTTTGAAATAACGTCAACTTTCGCTTTATCTACCTCAATGCCATTATTTGAAATTACATGTTCAAGGACAATGCCTTGTTTGACCATAAAGTGGCATTTTCCCAATTCAACATTAAGTGTTTTTCTTTACATCGATTTAAAAAAATTTCAAGATGATGTAAGAAAGAAGAAAAAGAATCGCCAAAGATTGAAAAATCATCCATAAAGACTTCAAGAAAGCGTTTGATCATATCAGAAAAAATTCCATCCATACATCGTTGGAAAGTTGCAGGAGCATTGCAAAGACCGAAAGGCATACGTCGGTAAGCAAAGGTACCGAATGGAGATGTGAAAGTTGTTTTTTCTTGATCTTCGGGAGCGATTGGAATTTGGTTATAACTAGAATAACCATCAAGAAAGCAGTAGAATTCATGACCAGCTAAACGTTCGAGCATTTGATCGATGAAGGGAAGAGGAAAGTGGTCTTTAAGCATTGCAACATTCAATTTTCGATAATCGATGTTACAAACACGCCAACCCGTTTTAGTACAAGTAGGAAGAAATTCGTTTTGGTCATTTGCGACAATGGTGGGTCCGAACTTTTTAGGAACATCGTGAGTGGGACTAACCCATAAACTATCAGAAATGGGGTAGATGATACCGTTATCCAGAAGTTTAAGAATTTCTTTGCGAACTACCTCTTTCATCTTCGGGTTAAGCCTACGTTGTTCTTCACGAGTGGGTTTGGCTTCCTGGTTAAGTGAATACGTTGTTGAACGGTTGCAGGGCAAATTCCCTTGATGTCAGAAATGGACCAACCGATTGCATCTTTATTTTTAGAAAGTGTCGAGAGAAGAGAAATTTCTTGATCACGAGTTAAACTTGAAGAAATTATGATAGGACAAGTTTCGTTATCACCTAAGTATACATACTTAAGGTGATCGGGAAGAAGTTTAAGATCCAATTTCGGTTGTTTTTCGATTAAAGAACTTGGTTGAGATATGGACTCAACTGAAAGTGATTCAAATGGAAGCGTGCGTTCAACTTCGTTAGGACCGCCTTGGAACAACTTTTCGTACTCGGCCTCACGCTCGTCATTAAGGTCAATCGATTCTTTTTCGGAGTTCTCGTGAATGGCATTAACTTCCAAGGTTTGATTACATGATTCATTCGAATGACTTTCAAGATTGAAAACGTTAAGACCTAGAGTCATGTTTTCAAAAGAGATTTTCATTGAACCATTGCGACAATTTATTAAAGCATTTGAATTAGCCCAAAAGGGTCGACTTAAAATCAATGGAATTTGATTCATTGGATTATTGACAGGTTGAGTTTCCAAAACAATGAAATCGACAGGGTAGATGAATTGACCAACTTTGATGAGTACGTTCTCAATTTCGCCAACGGGTTTCCTAATTGAACGATCAGCAAATTAAAGAGCTATTTTCGTTGGTTTAAGTTCACCCAAACCAAGTTGTTGGTAAATAGAATATGGAATTAAATTGACACTCGCACCCAAATAAACTAGGCATTTGTTAATTGTTTTATCTCCTATCGTGCATGAGATTATAGGGCATCCAGGATCTTTGTATTTGACAGGGATTGATTAAGTCAAGACTTCGCTAAGTCCAGCAGCTAAGAAGACTTTCTTGGGTACATGGGTGTATCATTTTTGGGTACACAAGTCTTTGAGAAATTTAGCGTAGGTGGGGACTTGTTGAATGATGTCAAGAAGAGGGATGTTAACTTTCACTTGTTCGAAAATTTCCAACATCTTTTCCATTTAGTCGGAATGTTTCTTTGGTCGAAGATGAAGAGGAAACAGAATGCGAAACTCAATAGGTCGGTCTACTGGAGTTGGAGTAGAACTAGACTCAGAATTTGGATCGAGATCATTCATGGTTTCAGAAGAGTCTAGAGATACACTCGGCAAGTTATTTGGATTTTCAACTTGATTATCGATTTTCTTACCGGATCGTAAAGTTGTGATAGCATTCAACTGATTTTGATTGCTATCCTGGATGACATGAGCTTGGTTTGGATTAGGATTTTGACTCCTAGGGTTTGGAATGGATTGATCGGGAAAGTGCCTCGTTCCCATTCATTTACAGAAGTGGCTCACTGACTCATTTGCGTTTCAAGTTTAGCGATCGATTAACTCGTGGTCTGCATGTACGAAGACAATAAATTTTGCAGATTGGATATTTTTAGTCGTTTCTTTAGTCAACATTTCGAGATGTTTCTCGAGTGTCTTAATCATTTATCGTCTTGGGGAACAAAAGATTATTGCGCTTGATTTTGAGAGGGTGGCACAAGATTTTGTAATTGAGTTTGTTGAAAGGGAGGATTCGAAGGATTATTCGAAAATGGTTGAAAAGTGGGCTGAACCATATTCGAATTTGCATTGTTTTGGGTCCAAGAGAAGTTAGGATGATTTCACCAACCTGGATTGTATGTTGGGGAGAATGGGTCGTTTCTAGCTTTGTTAAATGCGTTGATTTGTTCTAATGAATGTGGGCATTGATCGACAATGTGGTTGGGATCGTTACATTTGTAACATGAGGGCTGAGACACTTGAGCTTGATTTATTTGGTTTGATGAAAGGACATTATCAAAGTTGGTTATCATCGCATCTATTTTAGCTTCTAAAGCCGTTGAGGATCCTATCGAATGAGCATTTGATCTGGAATAAATCGATTTCTCGTTAGATCTTTCCCATTGAGCTGATTTTTCGGCCAAATTTTCAAGAAATTGCCAAGCGGCATCGTGATGTTAAGCTAGAAAGTTTCCTTCGCACATTGATTCGAGCATGGTTCGAGAGTTATTTTCAAATCCATCGTATAGAATTTGACAAAGCGTCCATTTTTCGAAATTGTGATGTGGACATTCGAAATTGAGCTAGAAAATTAACGATTTCATTTCCAATTTTAGATGTTTTTTCCAAGGGGTATTTTTTTTTTAAGAAAAACATTCACAAATTCATCCCAAGTTCCAATCGTATGTGAAGGCAAGCTATACAACCATTTTTCGGCATAATCGGTAAGTGCAAATGGAACTAACCTAAGTTTGATTCCATCGTCACTTAATTGTTGAAATCTCATGGTTGCACAAACTTGTTCAAATTTGGTTAAGAAAATGTAAGGATCATCACGTTTAAGATTGCCGAAATTTGGAAGATTGTTTATGTGATTCGAATGAATTTCGAAGTGATTACCCGTTGGGGCGGGCAATATGATGCAGGAGGGAATAGAAACTCGATCGATGAAGTATCTATCCATAAGAGTTCGAGGGGGATTTTGTTCGGCCATGGTTGAGAGAATGTTTGTTCGAACTAAACGATTAGTAGAAGGATCACGGGTCCAACTACGCATGCACTAACGTAAAGAAGAGAAAGAACAAATTTGAGAAGAGAGTAGAAGCAATTTTTTTTCTTTCGAATTTCTCTTCTTTTTTGTGTATGTATGAACCTAATGCAACTAAATGAATGCAAAGATTAACTACAAATTTTCTGTCCTTAGTGGCTCCTAACCCAAAATTATATAGTGACACGTTTGATTACTTAAAACAAAAGATTTCTAGGTCAGTTAACAGACAGGAGTTATTGGTGCACCAGGAATCACCCTAGCAATGCAACAGAAGGTTTAAGTACCTTCAGAGTAACAACCGATATAATATTTACGAATCACCGTAATATTTATAAAGGGTTATTTCTCTGCCATAGTCTAGACACCAAGAAATAATTCGTTCCAAAGAAATCAACTATCAAAATACAATTAAGCCCTGTATGAACCCGCGACTTCCTTTAATCCAACGTCTAACCATTATTATTATTCAAATTCTACAATGAAATGCAATTTTGTAGGCTAAGGAAAGGGTGATGAAATCCCTTACCTTATGTGAATTGGGGTATTGCCCTTAAGAAAAGAAAATAAAAAGGGATGAATGTAAAACAAAAATTAAACGTGATATTAACAATGCAACTATGAATGAATTTTTACTTTATTTTTGGAATGTTTTTTAATGCAAATGCAAGCAAACAACAATGCAATGATAATAAAAACAAGGGAGAAGAAGAGAACAATACCAGAGGGTCTGAATTTATTAGTAATTTTTTTAATCGGCAATTTTTTAAGCAAGCAAGCATGCAGATTTAAGCAAAGCAAAGCAATTCTCCTTCTTGTGTAACCTGAAAAGAGTTAAAAGCGATATATATATATATATATATACAAGCGAAAGACACGTGTTTTTTTTATTATTAAAAAAGGACAAAAAGAGGAAAGAAAAATGGAAATGAAGTTAAACAAAATAGGACCTAAGAAAAAAAATAAACTCGACTCAAATTACAAAAATTAAACAACTTTTTTTCTTTTTTATTTTTAAGAAAGAAAAGGGGGGAAATAAACTAGTTAATAAAAATAAAATCTAACACAACAGTTCGACCCAAGATTAAAAATGCCCACTCACCCAAACAATGACTTCAGCTGGTACCCACACTCTTCAAACAAACAAAACGATCCCCAAATTAAAATAACCCCAACAAAATAATGGATGGCACATTCTCGAAATCTCAAATTTAGTTTTTTTTACAGAGAATCAAAAATCAATCGCTCTATCAAATTAAAATAAGGTCATGATTCTTTTGTTTGAATTCGATGAGGATGCTCTGAATGGATCTGAGGCGCTAACTGTAGATGATTGGAGATGGTTGCAATTGGGGGTTATCGATTTGGGTGAAAGTTGGTTGACTATAGGTTTCGCGGTGTCTATGAGGAGAAGGAGTAGTCCGGGGGGTTTCGGAGTTTGATGAGGGAATTATTTGTGGTGGTTCAGATTTGCTGGTGGATAGAGAAGTATTGTGGTGGTGCGTACTTGGAAGTGAATTTGTGATCAGTATGTTAAAGTCGAAGCAGGGTTGTTTGAATTTGGTTTGAAGGTGTTCACGTTGGAGCTGCTGTATGTTAGTGGAAACATGGGATTGGTTTGTAGTTTGGTGTAGGATTGTAGAGTGGTTGCTATGTGGATGTTAGGGCTGATGTGGTTATTGTGTGTTTCTGGATTGCAAGTGATTTTTGGGAGGTGCGAGCAGGAGTTGAGGCGAAATTGAGGAAGTAACCTTTTTTTAATTACCAAGATAAAAAAAAATCAAAAATCCACTTCAAATCGAAACACAAATGAAATCAGGTTGGGGACTTGGTTTGAATTCGAAGGGGTTCTCTGCGAGGTCCTGGGGTTCGGGTTTCGGAGGTTCGGCGGGTCGATTTGATGATGGTATATGGTAAGGGAGTATGGTGCAGTATTGGTTGTGGATTGCGTTTGAAAAGTGATGTTTGGCGTTGAGGGTTAAAGGCTGTTGCTGATTGAATGGGATACTGGTCTGCGGTGGTTGATATGTTATATGGTGATGAGTTTTTTTTGGAAGGGGGAAGAAAATGATATGGGCTGTTGAAGGAACAACATTGAGTTTGTGGTCTGGTTAGCGGGTTTTTGTAGGGTTGGCAAACAACAAGTTGGTTCGGTACGTTTGAGTTGAAGTGGTCATGATAAGGGTGTGAAAGTGGGTTTGGACAAGGTCAGGAAGTAGGTAAGCGTTTGGGTTGAGGACGTTTTGCAGTGGATCTGTTTGGTATAGTGATGAGTGGGTAGTTGTTGAAAAGAGGCAGAGGAGAATGCTTTAGGGTGGCAAGATTTGTTTACTTGATGCAGTGCGTGAAGGGAAGATGGTTTTGCTATGAAATGTTGAGGTAAGGTAGCAGGTGGTTGTAAGAAGAATGATGGTCAAGATAGGAGTGGTGAATGTTGGTCGTAAGAAGAGTGATGGTTAAAACTGGTATGAGAGATGTAGAATTGTGGTCTGTAGTTTGTGATGGAGTGGGTGATGTATGGATTGATGGACGAGATTTGATGATGTTTAGAAAATGGTGTAAGAAATGGTAGAGAGAATAGAATGGTGTGGATGTTGATTTATAAAGGATTATGACTTGTGAATAGAATAAGGCAGAGAAGGGAAGAAAATTATAGAGGGAGGTCAAGAAAAAGGAAAGAAATAAATGAGAGAAGAAGAAAGGGAAGGAAGTAAAAGAGAAAAAAATGGAAAGATATAATTTTAATTAATTACTGGAAAGAAAAAGAAGGAAGGCAATCAGGAAAAATAAGACAGAGAAAGGAAAGAAAATTAAAGAGGGAGTAAATGGAAAGCGATGATTTTTTTTATTTGTAAGAATTATAAAAAGGAGAGAAATAAATGAGAGAGAGATAAAGGGAAAGAAATAAAGGAAATTGAAAACACAAAAAATGGGAAAGAGACTGAACAAAAGGGAGGTGTTTATTTTTTTAAGTGAGACTAAAAACTAAAACAAAATGAAAATACACAACTAAGCACAACAAAACACACGCAAATGCAGTAGAAGAAAGATCAAACAAAACAAGCAAGCCTTTTTTTTAATAACACTAAAAATGGAAACAAAGAAACACAAACATACACAAAATCAAAAGCGAACAAAACAAAACAAACACAAAACTATTTTTTAGAAGAACAAGAAAACTAATTAGAAGAATAAAACTAAAATTAAATTCTTTCCCCGGCAACGGCGCCAAAAACTTGTTTGCAAATGGATTTTCTATCTAATAAGAAAACCGTCAACAAAATATTTTAATAATAAACCGCAAATGCACAGCGTACAATTGTTAGTACGTGGCGAATACTAGTCGATCCAAAGGAAAAGAAGTAATTTCAATCTTATTCAGTCAAATTAAACCAAAATTTGGATTGTGATAAAGTACTAAAAAAGGTAAACTAAAGTGTAGATTAAAACTATGAGATTAAAACCAATTTAGGGGCAACTTTATCTTTCTCTCTCTTTCAATATTGTTCAACATAAAATAGCACAAAGATCTCTCAAATAACCTAAGTAAGATTAATTCTGTAATTATCATAAGCATAACTTATTTGCGCTAATAATTAACACAAAATATGCCATCAAACTATAATACACAATTAATCTAACTTTGTAACTTTTATGAAACATGCCATCGAAATGAAACTAAAATCTAATTTAAGTATGATCTATTTACTATTGGTTAGTAATATAGATCATCAAATTTCAACTTAAACATCCTTTCACTGCTATAATCACAATTTTAGATGAAGAGGCAATTTGGTGTGTACGTCATAATGAACAAAAGAGGCTATTAAATTCAATATGAAACACAAATACACAAAAACATCCATTCTCATTCAACCCAAAGAGACCATTCATACAAATTCATGTTGAATCTACATTAATTAAGCGGAAAAGCTTCATCACCCATAAATTTTAGGGGTTTAGCTCCTCATTTGTGTGATTATTTCACCATCAATAGATTTCAACATTGACAAACAACAAAAATAGAGAACTAAATAAAGGAAAATATATTCTAATTGCGTAAAACAAAATTACACTACTTGCAGAAAAGAAAATCTAAACTATTAACATAAAGTAGAGCATATAAATTAAAAGAGATATAAGAAAAATATAAAAGAAATTGGCTTGGAAGTCATTTTTGTTTATTTGATCAATTACACTTTTATTTGCTAAAAAGAAGATCCTGAAATACATGAAACAAAGGGGTATATATACATGATGAAAAAACCCTAAAACCCTAATCGCTTTCCTTGGGAAATCTCCAAAATGCCCATTCATGTAGCTTCTAATTGCCATTAGCTACTAATGAGTCATGTAGAATGCATGAGGCCTTTTGTCACAGTCTTTAATATGAAGCTTAAGAGCAAATAGGCTAATTGAAAGGTGTGGGCCTCCACTGTCCAAAAAATGAATTAATTCTTTGCCTCCTTTTGTCACAATGCATGCTTTCCCTCATCTCTTCATGTGTATATATCCTTTTAGCTCCAAAATTCCTACAAGAGATAAACACAAGGAACAAGTAAAAGATTTCAAAAATTAAAACATGCACAAGTGACCACTTTTTCTTAAAATAAGTGACGGTTTTGAAAATATTTAAAACATGGTTTGATCATATAAAATACCTGAAAATGTTCATTTATTCAACTAAACAAGAATAAATATATGAATATAAATGTGCATTTTTACGTGCACATCAATATTGTTGCATTACTTGCAAGTATTGTTGCAATAGGGTTATAATGCAATACTTTCTTTCCGTTGCAGTAGATGGGCAAAAGCGTTGCCTTAGAGGGCTAAGGCAACGGCCGCGGATGTCACGCCCATCTGGTGTTGCCTATTTGAAAAAACGACCTAAGACAACACTTTTTCGATCTACGGCCACATAAAACTAGTGTCGAATATGCCCACTTTTGTAGTAGTGGTAGTAGAATCGAGTACCACTGCATAACAATAAAATGATATACTAGATTGTAATAGCGAAACCATAACAACGCATTCCATTTGCACTCATTCTGGACGTTTCAAATGGTATGCTTGATTGTATGCTACTTTACAATGAAAATGAAAACTACTTTGAAATAGCTACCAACAAATGAATACTAGAATGATGTAACGTATCCATTTTGGAAACATAACAATACATAACAATAAATTACGAATTCAAACATAATAATACACAAAAAAACATAACATTACATTAACAATACATTAGTTAAGTCGTAGTATTGAGCTAGTCCATTCACAATCCCAGATTTATACATACAAATACATTAGCGAATCCATACACAAAATACAATGTACATTAGCACCTAAAACTTCATGATACATATATGGATTTCAAACTTGAAAGATCTCTTCAAACTTCAGTTCAAGTCCTCCAGGCCTCGAATCTAAATCCCACTTCCTTTCTTCTTACTGTTTCCCTTAAATATGGATTTCACCTTGCTGACTATTCCGCTGCTCTTTTGCTTACCTTTATCCAAGCTCTTACCTGAACATACATAAATTATAATGTAACCAACAAAAGTGAATGCTTTGTTATCAAGTGAAATTATAATTTAACTTTGTGCGAAATTATAATTTATACAAGTTAAATTATACTTTGTTAATAATTTAAAGTATAGAAATTATAATTTACAAGTTTATAAATTGTTAAAGTATATGTATAAGTGAATATAAATAAATTTATACCACTTAACTAAGTTTATACTAAGTAAATGTTATTCAATTTACACTAGTTATTCAAATTTATACTTTGTAATTTACTTGTTTATACTTAGTTATTGAAATTAATAAGTTACAATTGCATATGAAGTTAAAGTAGACCGTTAAAATCAAAAAATTAAATTAATAAGTACCCGGCGTGGATGATGATGTGATTGGATCTTTAAGTATAACACCAAATTTATTAGTATGTACACCACTTGCTTCGCCTCTATGATCGTCGCCATCATCATCATTTTCATCGTCCTTCGCTTCAATCTCTTCCTCATCACCTTCGTCCTCTTCCTCATCTTTCATTTTCGTCATTCTCTTCTTCTTCTGCTTCTACTGCTTCTTTTTTTCTTTTGCTTCCATCTGTACACTTGTCTTTTTTTTTTTTTTTGGGCTTTTGATCGACCTGTCGGTTTAGTTCCCTTACCTAACACAGGTTCCCTAATAATCTCCATGTTCAGTGAGAATTTCATGAAAAACACAATATCTATATACAAAATACCAATCATACAAATATAAAACATGTGTTAAAAAAAATTAAATTAATAACTTACAAATGAATCTGCAATTGTGTTAAATTTGTTCAAGCCCTCTTCATAATACTTCGACTGTTGCAGAGCTAATTGTCGCATACCCATATTCAATTCCCATAAACTATCAATGGTATAATGGGATGGAACCGGCGGTATATCCATCAAATGTGGAATGGGCAATGGATCTTTTCTTGTCCATTGAATTTTCCATCCAGGATCCTCTTCCAAATCACTTTGTTGGGGTTGTTGGTAAAACTGAGATGCATAATTAACCTATGACGACGTTACAATGTGGGCTTCAATACCTACCTTCAAAGCAAAAAGGCCAAAAAATTCATGTTACCGATACGCACTGAAGCATCTAGTAATGGACGTACATCTCTACCAACTGACATCCAATATGTGTTGTAATCCATGTTTCTCTCTTGACACACACACACACACACACACATATATATATATATATATATATATATATTATTCACAGTCATCTTGGTATAGGGCTTATTGCATCTTCGCATAACTTGAATATGTCATCCTGTGGGTCATGTCAAGGGAGGATCGTTAGGAATAGTCGCCCATCCTGTAAGCTGCCACATGCACCTCTCTCCTAAAAACATCTCAAAAAATGACCTGGTGGAACAATCAAAGGCAATCGTTTCATCAATAAGTTATGTGCATGGACAACCTCTGCAAAAGCGAACGCGGTTGAATTATGCCACGGATTCCAGTTTACATGGGTTGCATGTCGGTGATCAATATGATACCATGTGCAAGAAAACAAATAAGCTGAAGTATCATGAGTAATGAGTCTATTTTTTCTCCTATGCTCTCAATCTCAAATAAGAAGATTGTTTCACCTCTTCTTTGACAATATATCCATACACCATTATATATTCGAAGAACCAATACTGCAAATCAAATAGATGCAATAGTAAGAAATAAAAAAAATAAACACTCAGGTACAAATATTTTGTGCTTACTACAACTTAATATACCTACAATAGCTGTATGAAACCGGTTAGGTGACCTCCCTTAGTAACAACTACGTCCAAACTCTAGTATAGATAACCCATAATTGCCGAACCCCAATCAAACAGTTGTGCTAGGTCCAAATCAAATACGTCTTCCAAATATCCAAGACTAGCAGTATCATTTGTAATCGTAAAAAATAGAGTTCCCATCATATATAAAACAAAAATTCGGCCAATATGCGTTTTATTAGCATTGGTCGCAAGGTAATCATCATGAAAGTACTTAACATGATGTGACAAGACAACGTTTCCAACCCTAATATCTTTATGAGCAAGAAGTGGCAAGAGTTGACTTGCATTTTCAAATTGATTCCAATTCTCATTATACAGTACGTTTGATTATTAAATCCTATGGGTATGGATGTCAACATGGTAAAATCTAACGGTGTAAACCCAATCTCCTTACTAGGAAACAAAAAGTATGCATAGTCGGCCACCAACACTCAACTATAGCATGTAAGCATCTGTTGTTGGAGTTTTTCAATTCAATATCCATAAATTTTCTAAATATTTTCATAATCCGATCTTTTATTTGAGGATATACATTTACTTTTCTTCACCATTTCAAATTGTAGTAAATGCTTTGTGACATCTCATGTTATCACGATTCAGCTTATAAAATTAAATCAAGTAAATAATTTTTTCATATAGAATAATTAATGTTTAACCACTTTGAAACAAAAAATTAATATACCGTAAGCTCTTTTCTGCTGTTGAAAATATGTTGAACTCCTTCTTGTAGACAGGTGATCGACCTTAATGGAAATGCCGGATCAATCATTGTCTTCTTCCTTACTTCATAGCCACCTTCTTCGCCTTCAATTGTTTTTTATTCTTTCGTGAGGCTTTTCTCCTACGAATGTCGGTCGTGGCACTAGAGACTTCAATATTTTCCTTTTCCATCTTCAACAAATACCGCCGATATGCTAACCCTAAGAATTTGCAAATTGGGTATTTTTAGATGTGGAGTGAAGAGATTGATTGTGCTAAAGTGGTGAGATAGATAAGAAATTGATTGATTTGTAATTTAACAATAATTTTGGGGTTTTTCAATGAATTGATGGATTAGGGTTTTGGATCATTTCGGGGTTTCTGAATGAAGTCATGGACGAGATATTGTTACAGAGATGAATGCCTCTATACACAATAGCTCGTAATATATATATATATATATATATATATATATGTGTGTGTGTGTGTGTGTGTGTGTGTATGTGTATATATATATGGCTAAATGGTTTTATGGAAACCGTTTAGACACTAAACGGTTTCCAGAAAACCATTTGGTGTTTCATATATATATATATATATATATATATATATATATATAAAATATTGGCATCCCTCACCCACTGCTGGAACGGTGGGAGGGCGGTTACCGCTTCAAAATGCAAATCCCCACTCAAACTGACGTTAGCTGCTATGAATGCTCTAGGACTGCAGGTCAAATGAGAGTCGTATCTAGTCGAAAAGAAAATAAAAAAGCGCCAAATTACTTTACAAACCACAAAATGAAAGTTGATTATTTCTAAAACCATATTTTATGTTCTATTTATCATGTGATTTGACAATTTAAAAGAACCATAATGTCCAATGTACGATAAAAAGCAATGAGTAAAGAAAAAGAAACATTATCAGGATTAAGTGACATAAGTTTATGCTTTGGTGGTGCAACTTGTGTCCTTATTCAGTGTTAGTGCTTAGCTATTAGGAAAATTCTATTTGAACCTCTAAATTGCTGAGTCCTCCCCCCATTTCTTTAAAAAATGATATCCCCCCTTTTTGATTGAGTAGCCCCGCTATATTTCTAAAGTGCCCTTGCTTTTCAAAATGAAAAACCCTAACACTAAATTCCAAAAAAACACCTCGTGTTCTTCTTCTTCGTAATGTCGATCTTCTGCCACTCTCGTCAACAAACATCTCCAAACTCCTTCATCACAACTGCTCTCGTTCATCTACGCATCTGCTAAGGTAATCTTACATTAACCTAAGTAGTTAATTTGGCTACGTAGTGTTGAAAATCCTTACTACGAGCTGAGGAACGATAGTTGAAAATTTGTAGGTGTTTGTAATGTTGAAAATCGAATTGGGAACAATAGTTGAAAAGAATTGGTAATTGAATTGAGGAACGATAGTGTATCGTGTTTTTCACTGGCTGATACCCACATTTTTTCCTCAATTCAATACGCCACGAAGAGAAACAACGGGGTAGGAGCGAATACCATGGGTAACACAAACGTGGTAGAACTCCTGACCACAAAGCTCACCAATGAGATAAGAAATATTTTCATGTAGTGTCACCCCATGATTTTGTATCTTATCACGTTGGCTCCCTTCATAGTAACCATAAAATGCAAAAAAAAAAAAAAAAAGACAGTGAGTACTCATGGCTTGCATAGTAATAGATGTTGAGTTTGACTTTTGCCTTTTGATGACATGTAGACTTTGACTATTGGCGACATACAATGTACTTAGTTGAATTTTATTTTTTTGCATTTTGCATATTAAAAAACAATGTACTTAGTTGATTTTTTTTCATTTTAAACAGATGGGCCGCAAACCTATGATAGCGTCAGAAAGAAGGCGACGAATGGCAAAAGCAGCTGAACATATAAGTGTGGACGTGAACGCCGAACAACAGGAGGAGGAGGTGGATCCTTCACAATTTGAGATAGATGCACAAGGTAGTGATGGTAATGGAGATGGTTCATATTCTTCAGGGGGAAATGGAGATGGAGACGGTTCAGATTCTTCAAGCGAACATGGAGACGGAGATGGTTCAAATTCTTCAAGGGAAGAAGCAGATGACATAGGGGAGGATTTTAAGACAGGTGATGATGAGGCAGACGATCATTTAGAGGAAGAAGCTGAAGCTAAAGAAGAATTACATGACAAAGCTAGATCAAAAAGCAATGATGTGATTAGTGAGTTTGATACCCATGTTGCTTTTATGATATGGATTGGTTAGGTATGTGTCTGTTGTTAATGTCAATTATCTATTTATGCATTAAATGCAAATTTTATTTGTGTAGGATCGAGCACCGCTCACTTGTGTTAACCATGCGCAGAAGGTATCAGAATGGAGGATTCTAGATAATGCTACTAGGTTCAAAGCCCTTAACATATCTGGATTGTTTCCTTGTGTTAGCATGTGTTACAAGTGTGTGAACAAGAATTTGATATCAGCTTTTGTAGAACGGTGGTATCCGGGGACTAATACTTTTCATTTACCATTTGGTGAGATGACCATTACTCTTGATGATGTAGCTTCATTGTTGCACATACCCGTCGAAGGCAAACCTAAACAGAGCATGTTGTATGATACTGAACATGCAGTTGCTACTGTTTCGAAGTATCTTGGTCTTAGTGCAGAAGAAGCTAGAATGGAAATGAATGAGAGGGTTGGATATAACTTAAGCTTGTCAACGTTGTTTGGTAGATTTGAAGATGTGAGTGATGAGTAGATTGATCGTACAGTTAGGTGTGCTGCTCGTGCTTATCTTTTGTTTGTGCTTGGCAACACCATATTTTCTGGTAAAAGCAAGAATCATGAGCATGTATCTCTTTTGGAACCGCTAAAAAATTTGAACTATGTCAACACTTATTCATGGGGTTCAGTAGCACTAGCATTCCTATATAGACAACTTGGATTAGCGCCTCAGATGGGGGTAAAACAGATTGCAGGATTTCTACGCTTGCTTGAGTCACGGATATTCGAACATTTTCCTTGCTTTCATCCTTCTACAAAGCTCTACTACGAAATTTTACCCTGTGTAGCTCTATGGAATCCCTCTAATGATACCGGTGCGTCATTCGTTGATCTACGCATTTTTCTTGATAGTATTCAGATACAGCAGGTACCTTTTATGAAATATTATACTTTCTACTTTTATTGATCCGTATGTTTTGAGTTTTTATATTTTGAATATCATTGAGCACATTATTTTAGATCCGTATATATGTGCTCGGCGTTATCATCCATTTCATGGTATAGCATGGTATAGGGGGTGCATTCTATGCTTGAATGTTATGGAGTCGTACCATCTTGATAGAGTACTGCGACAGTTTGATAGAGTGCATGACATTCCAATGGCTCCTATTCCTCCGGTACTGATAAATGAACATCAAGGTACAACCTCGACTACATACGCTCGTGTATGTTATCAGTTTTTGGAAAGTATATGGGAGAGTCGGTATCATCATGTGACTGCAGAAGATTGTAGATCGATTCCAGTACATCAATCTGTTATGAGTTGCACAGATGATTATATGGAGTGGTATAGAAAGCATAGCGTTCTACATGTTCAAAATCCCGCGAATTTACCTGACGATGTAATGATGAGAGCACCACATTTTCAATCAATCTATGACCAATTGTATTTGGTACGTTTGTATTTCATGTTACAATTATTTTTACACCTCACTAAAATTCATTATACTTTTTGTAGACTCTTCATGATGTTCATGGTCTTTTGAATGAGGCTAACCCTCAAGTGGAGCTCGCTAGAGTTGCCACTGGACGTTTCATTCACCATCATAATTAGTTTGCGTGAAGATGAATTATTTTGGGACTTACTTTTATTTGATATGTATGGGTTTATTGCTATGTTTGGTACATTGTATATTTATATGGGTTTAGTATGTATGAATGTTATGAAGTTTATGATATGCTATGGTTTTTGGTATAAATTTTGGTATATATATCTCCTGATTTATATTTTTGGTCCTGGCTCGAATGTGTATATATATTATTGTCTGTTGTGTCTGCTGTGTGTTTCTGTTTTTTATTTATTTTTGATAACCACGTAGAGACTATATGTGGATGGATACCCTACCACGTATGAAGATCCCGAGGAAGTAGAGAGTTCCACATAGTCTCTGAACGTGGTTTTGTTGTAAACCGCTTATGTTCTCTTTGACCTGCAACAGAATTCACGGAGGTACCCTCCGAGGTTGATACAAATGTGAAAAAAAATATACTCCCATGCAATTTCATTATAGAAAATATGACATAAACCAAGAGGCAGATACAATTACGTTGACAGACATAGGAGACGGTTCATATTTTTGACAACAACGTAGAGCATATACATGGTTGAATAGCCTACCATGTATAAATTGCCCAAGGAAGTAGAGAGTACCACACAAAATGAATATGTGGTTTAACCACAAACGGCGTATGTACTCTCTAACTTGGAACCTGATTCATGTAGGTTCCCTCCGAGGTAGATACAAATGTGAAAAAAAAATTATACTCCCATGCAATTTCAAAGTGGCAGACATAAAAATGACATTCATTATAGAAAAAAATGTACTCCCATACAATACAATGCCATTCAATGCAATGCCATTCAATGCAATTCCATTCAATACATAAAAATGTACTCCCATGCATAAAAAAATGCCATTAAATACAAAGACGTAAACATTCAATACAATGTCATTCAATTCCACTCAGCAGTTTGAGTTTTTTATTCTCATGCTTGCCATCGATCTCCGTTAATATGCTCCCAACTAGGTGCATCTACATGACGGTAGGTCACCCATTTTGAAATTATAGGTGGCACCGGATGCTCAGGTTCCAACTTTACCTACATAACACATTGACAATATATGACGAATATAACATGGAATAAATTATATGATAAGTATAATGCTTACTTAAACAAAATGATTATCGTTAACAAAAGAAAATGCTATTTCTAAGCGATGAATAGGAGGCGGAAATCTTCCTTTTAATGGCGGTATCGCCAAATTAAGCCTTTCACTAATGCTAATTACCATAATGCTATACATTGTCTGTAACACCCCGAATTTCACTTAATATTAATGTTTGGTAATTAAAGAATAATTAATCTCAGACGTGAGAATTAAGGGAAACGGGTTTCGCGGTTGCGTTCTTCTCGGAAAAATACACGAAATAGAGTCCGAAATTTCGTGAATCGGAGTCCGTATGACTGAGATATGGCCTTTAGAAGTTTCACGAAAAATCATAAAACGAAACAGATTTCAAAAATGTAGAATATGGAGTAGGCGGGAAAATTCCCGCCCAGACCAGGTCGACTTGGGAGTCGACCTGGGAGTCGACCTGGGGGTCGACCTGCCCACTAGGTCGACATGGGTGTCGACCCTAGTGTCGACCTGGGGGTCGACCTCCCTGGTCGAGCCCAGGTGACCTGGGTGCACTGATTTGGGATCTGGGCTGTGTTTTGGTGGCTAGTGACGAGATCTGACGGCTCTAATCTGATTTAGGGTTAATCTAATGGCCTAAAACACCTAACTACTCTTATAAATACAACCTAATCCTACCCTAAAACTCATTAAAATTGGAGACAACGTCGTCATGCTGTCAAAATGCAACTTAGAAGGAGCCTCCACAAATTAAAGAGGAAGATAGCTTCTCAAATCAACTTCTAATCAACTCTAGCAACTTAATCTTCTTCATAGGAGTGCTAATCAACAAGTTGTGAGTTTCTATGCCTTTAGCAAGCAATTGGTAAACTAATTATGATAGGATATAATGAGGTTATGGTTATGAATGTGGATCAATGCAAGTTATATTATCATATGTAACACCCCGTATGTTGAATAACTTGTTATAATATAAATCAGGGCAGAATTAAATTTTAAGATCTGAATCTGGGGAAACGGGCTATTCCATTGCGTTCGTCTTGGAAAAATACGCGAAATAGAGTCCGAGTTTTCAAAAATCGGAGTCCGTATGACCCAGTTAAGGCCCGAAGAAGTTTTCAGAAAATTCAAATTTCGAAAACAGATTTCAAATGCAGAAATGGAGCTAGGCGGGAAAATTCCAGCCAGCCACCCCAAGTCGATAGGGGAGTCGACTTGGGAGTCGACATAGCAGGACCCAAGTCGACTGCCCTGTCGACTTGGGAGTCGACACAAGTGGCCGGGCAGTTTTGCCTGGTGCACCATTTGAGTGGATTGGTCAGGTTTGGGCTGTGTTTGGTGGCTTGTGACGAGATCTGATGGCTCTAAACTATCCTAGGGTTAATCCTATGGCCTAAAACACTTAACTAATCTATAAATACACCCTAAGACTACCCTAATTCATACTAAAATTGGATACCACGTCATCATGCCGTCAAATTGCAACTAGAAGGAGCCACCAACAATTTAAAGAGGAAGATAGCTTCTCAAATCAACTTCTAATCAACTCTAGCAACTAAATCTTCTTCATAGGAGTGCTAATCAACAAGTTGTGAGTTTCTATGCCTTTAGCAAGCAATTGCTAAACTAATTATGATAGGATATAATGAGGTTATGGTTATGTATGTGGATCAATGCAAGTTATGTTATCATATGCTATGTGTTCATGATGCTAGTTATGCAAGTTTTATGCTATAGGTTCATGATGCTAGTTATGCAAGTTTTATGCTATATGTTCATGATGCTAGTTATGCAAGTTTTATGCTATATGTTCATGATGCAAGTTATGCAAATCACTATGATAAACATTGATCCATTATGACACCATGTTATGCAAGTTTGGTGTTTGATTATATGCAAGTTCATATATGATGTAATGACCCGCATTGGCAGAGGTATTATGATTAATTTATTTTATTATATATATGGTGAGATAGTGAATTTAATGATCGTGGATTAAATAATGGAGAATATTTAATTAAAATAATAAATTAAATAATATATTTAATTCTGAAATAAACAGAATTGGCCGAAATGACGATATGGTGTGAACCGGATCATCTGTGATATTTAATTCAGCTTGGAATTGAATTTGAATAACGAATATATTAAATTGTCGATAGTTGAACGTATAGTTTATAATATAATTATAAACGAACTCGAAATGGCGCTGTAGTTCGCTGTTTGGCGATTTGAACTTCAACTATATGTACAGGATTCGTTTTAAGCCGGATTTCTGTGAAACAAGAAACCTACGGAGCTGGTGGAGTATATCTTCCTAGTGGAAGAGAAAAATCAGGATTTCGTCGTGTAGATTTTGAGATATGTCCAAATCAAATTTTAAATTAGTCGCTATAGAATCGTTTATCGACCATAACGGTTTATTCGATATAACTAGATATCAGGTTCGAATTTAGACAAGATTCTTTTGAGGCGTAGTGATAATTTAATTTTTAGAATTTTACTATAATTTTTAATAAATTAAATAAGCAACTTTTTATTTGGAGTATTTTGCACCCTGTAATCAACATTTTGAGGTTTTACAATATGAGTTAATCTACCGGTATTTTTATATTTTTGAAATCGTGGTACCTTACTCATCACAACGGTAGGTATTATTCTGTCTATGGCAGTTCGTAAAAACAAAAAGATATATGTTTATATATATATGCATATACCGGCAAAGTTGTTAATACATATAACGATTAATATAAGAGGAATGTAAAATCAAACAAAAATAATATTTGTTTTATCTATGAATACATCTTTTTCCTTAACCTAATTTCAATTCTTTGGTCATTCTCCTTCCACGCTTCGAAGTTTCTCAGCGGCTCCTTTGTATGTTCACAATCAAAACAAATTCCTGGCCTTCCAATAACCTCAGAAAGAACCGTTATAACCTAATCCCCGTCCCATTTTCTCCGATCAGTTCTTTGAGCTGCCTGTTCTTTTCTCTAGAAACAAAATAAAAACGCAACCCATCCTCAACTGAAAATCACAAAGTTGATTCTGGATGCAAGAGCTTAAGCTCATCTTCTTTTCCGTGTTACAGCGGCAATGTTTTCCGAAAGTAAAACTCAACTGAGCGCCTAGGACTGCGGAAACAAAGTGGAGTGGTGCAAGTGGATGTCGATTGTTTTGCTGTGAGTGGAGCGACTTTCTGAAAACCGTAATGGGAGAAGGGAGTTCGAGTTAAATTCTTTTGTAAGGGGTTAATGGAGTTTGTGATGAGAAGAATAATGATGGAGTTCCTGTTCAGTTCTGGTGTTCATGGAGGGAGGACGGGGAGCTGAGAGGCTCGGAAATGGCTACTACAGGCTTCGGCCAATGCTTTTGAAAAGAGGAGGGGCCTATGCTTTTGAAAGAGGAGGAAGGATTGGCGGGTAATTAGGGATTAAAGGAGTTAATGGTGATGAAATAAACAAAGAGAACGGGATTTCATTTGGTTGAGGAAGACAGAAGATATTGGTTCGGGTCTGATCAGAAACGTAATGGGCCGATGGATGTTGGTGAGGCCCAGTTTATTTTACAGTTTATTTAACTTTAAAAGAGAATATGAATTTGTAAATTATAGAACTTAATCATACGATATCTAAATTGAACGAAACAGGATCCGATAGGATCGTATGGACGAGCGCAACACCATGGGACTGACTGGAAGTCCATCGGAGCTCGTTACAATTTATGGCGAAATAAATTGTCCGACTGAATCAAATAACGCAAACCGTTATTTAACGATTAACGCGCCAATGTGAGTAAATCTCACTAACTCTGAACAGTTTATAATTTCATGTTGTATTTTTAGAACTGTTAGATATTGGCTAATTTACTGTATGTTGACTGTTTGATTGAAACTGCAAGTCAGTTGATTTAATTTCTATATTGATTCTATTTAACAGAATATATCATATGGAACTGAAAGTGATGTTATCTATATTGTTTAACATCTGTGATGCAGGGAAACAGGTTGGAGGAATCCGACTGGATTCCTCAACATTTATTTTACTGTTTTCATATATTGTGATATATGATGTGTTATATAATCTGTTATGGATTATGTGTGTTGGAATGATGTTGATCATTGTTATTCGATATTGTAAATATCATAAAAGACCCTGGGATGTAAAAAGAAGTATTTCAATGTATATTGAAATAAAGGAATTTTATAAAATCACAGGATTTTATAAAAGGAATTATTTATAAAACGAACACGGTTTTATAAAAGGAATATTTATTTAGAAAATAAATAGAAGTTATAAAAAGGAAATATTTGTAACGGTAAGTAAACGTTATAAAAAGGAAATGTTTGTAACGGTAAATAGAAGTTATAAATAGGAAATATTTGTAATGGTAAATAGAAGTTATAAATAGGATATATTTGTAACGGTAAGTAAACGTTATAAAAAGGAAATAGTTGTAACGGAAAACGTAGTTTATCAAAAGAAGTTAATTGATGTTAGTTAATCGATTAGTGTTAAAGTAAAAGAAGTTAATCGATGTTAGTTAATCGATTTGAGAATAAAGTTAAAAAGAAGTTAATCGATGTTAGTTAATCGATTAGAGAATAAAGTTAAAAATGAGTTAATCGATGTTAGTTAATCGATTAGAGAATAAAGTTGAAAGGAGATAATCGATGTTAGTTTAATCGATTAGAATAGAAGCAAATGGGTAAATCGAATATAGTTATTCGAATAGAAGCAAATGAGTAAATCGAATATAGTTATTCGAATAGAAAGTAAAAAGGAATTATCGAATATAGTTTATTCGAAAAGAGTAAGTGGAATGAGTAAATAAATAGCGTTAGTCAAGTAGTCAGGATTTACAGATATACTGGAAGAGCTGGAGCAGGAGGCTTCAGGATCATATAGCTATAGTTATTTCCGCTGTGTTGTAAGTGTTGTACTTTGACAATGATGTATATTCAAATACAGATGTATATTTCAAAGTTATGTTACATATATTATATGTTATTCGTTCCGCTGTGAGATTCGTGTTACTCTGATGTTGTGTTCTTCTTCTTCTATTCTAATTTTCTATCTTATCTTTCCTCACCCTCTAATTTCTTTCACTAATTACCAGGATTTTTCGATGTTTTGGTTATCGACATCGTGCTTATGTCGATAACCAAAGTCTCTCGAAATCCGGGTTGTTACAGTTGGTATCAGTGCTTAGGTTAAGAATTACTTGGCTCTGTGGCGTGACTCGGTAGAGATAGGGTTAGTAATACCCTAGACTAAGATTGAGTGTATATATACGAGTGAACGTATTTGTTATTGGTATAAAAATTTGTTTTATATTGTGGAGATTCATAGGTTGAGTCGTTTATGAGTTCTGGTCGATCAGTTTGATCCACTGTATCGGTAGGAGTTACTAAACACTCGAATACGATGAACCGTCATGGTATGTTTTGAAAATAGGGTAAACGAACTAATTTTACCCAAAGTATATTTGATATATATTGGATATATTGGTTGTTATTATAATCGAGTAAGATTATAAATTAAATGGTTATGTAAATAACCAATCAGAGTTCATATAAGTGAAATACGTGAAATCAGATGAGTTAAATCTGAAATTTAAACCAGAATTGAAGTTAAGACTCTGGGGAATTGGACAAGTGTTTGTAAATGGATTGGGATTAAAAATAAGGAAAATTTAAGATCCTGGGAGATTTTAAATTGTTTTACAAGCAGTGTGAATTATATTTTGAAATGAATTTCAAAGTGGAAATGTTTAGAAATGGTTTTATAGTATTGAACTCACTTCGATCGCTGGGAAATAGATTCTGATGATGACAGCTGCATCATCAGTATTCATTTTCGAGTTGTAAGCGACGAATTACTACCAGAGATACTATTTTGAATTTGTTTTGGGAAAGACAAGTTGTGTTGAATTTCAAATGGGATTTATAATAAAGAATGAATAAAGAAAGTTTGAAATAGGAATTGAATATAGAAATTCAAAGGGAGTTTGAATATATGAAATTCAATGAAATTGAAATAGGAATTGAATATAGAAATTCAAAGGGAGTTTGAATATATGAAATTCAATGGAAGTGATATAGAATTTGAATAGAGGAAATTCGAATATAGAAATCAAATAGAATTTGACATATGAGAAATCGAATAGAATTTGACATATGAGAAATCGAATAGAATTTGACATAAGAGAAATCGAATAGAATTTGACATAAGAGAAATCGAATAGAATTTGAATAAGAGAAGTGACATAGAAATTGAATAAAGGATTTGAAAAGGGATTTGAATATTTGTAATTCAAATTGAATATAGAAATTTAAAGGAGTTTAAATATATGAAATTCAAATAGAATTTGAATTAGGAAAATTCAAATAGAGTTAAAAAGGAATTTGAATATAGGATTCAAATAGAATTCAAATGGAATTTGAATATAGCATTCAAAAGGGGATTTGAGGATTTATATTCGAAATTGAATATGAAGCGTAAGTTGAAAATGGAGTTCAAATTAGTTGTAAGCAAGTTAAAATATACATGAACATGTCATGTTCAATTATAAAAGTGAAATAGACTAAAAAGTTAATTAACAAATTAATTAACGAATTGAGTTAAAACGATCAGGTATAGTTAAAATAAAGTTGACATGTCTAAATATACATGAGACAGGTTTGGATAAGGTATGAAGGTATATAAATAGAATGCTCGACAAAAAGGTATGTATTCAATTCATATATGAGATTTTATGCGCCGTATCGGCAAGCCGCTTGGCTTTTCTTTTTCTTTTGATTAGAGAAGGCCTGTGTGGCAGTTTGGGGATTTTCCCGAAGCTCCCGGTACAAAGGAGGTTATGGCGAATTTTTCCGGGAATCTAAGGAGTTAGAATATTTTTAAGATAATTTGATAATTAGAAATCAACGTATCGATATATATATAGAAGTCGATAAGGGAACGAACTTAGAAATAGAATAGTAAAATCAAAGAGGAAGTCTAGAATAAAATCTAGTAAAAATAGAAAGAGGAAGCGTGTACGTGATTAAAAGTGAATAAGTAGTTGTATGGTATTGATTATTCGAGTAAGTAGTCATATCTGTTTTGACGTTATAAATGTTATTCAGTCAAGGTCTGAGAGGAAGTTATACCCCAACTTGATTGATTTCATTATTAACAAATAAATAGTAAGATTTCAGGCTCAAAGATCAATGTTGAATAAGAGTTAGTTGAATATAGTATTTGGGTTGTCGTAGCAATGTTTTACACAACATCTGTTTTAACCCAAATAAGTGTAAACTTGGAAATAGAATAATAGAATATTTCCTAAGTATAGAAATAAACGAGATCAGAAAAGAGATAAGTAATTGGAATATTTCCCAATTATAAATAGCATATATTTTCTGAAGTTTAGACAATAAAGGAAGGCGATATGCGGAAATGTTTTGCAAGTAACGTAAAAGGCCAATATGGATATTGAAAATATTTGGTCAACAAATATTGATAAAGAAATAGAGAAGTGATTTAACTAATGGAATATTGATTATATGCTCAGTTAATTTCAAAAAGGAAATTTTGATTTTTGAAAAGAGTAAACTGTTTGAAAACTCCCAGGGAAAGACTGTTGAATTAAAACCAAATGAAATAGGAATTTGTAAAAGCAAATTTGAGTTAAAGTAAAGCCAGTAAAGTGTTAACTGAGATTTAATTAGAACGATATCAAGGCAAATTTGATTGTGAGATTCAAATGTGAAGTGTAATGTGATAATCAAGTTAAGAGTCGGGGATCAAGAACGAAACTTGAGTTGAAATGAAAATTTGGCTTGGTAAAAAGCAAATGGTTGTGTTGAGGATAAATTGATCAGAGAGTGGTTTGATTAATATTAGTATATGCTGAGTTGATAGCATATGGAAGTGATAGGGTTGATATGCCCGACAAAAAGGTACAAGTTTATATTCCTATTTGATATAAGATTTATGAGCCGAATCGGCAAGCCGCTTGGCTGTTTGATTTTCTTTTAGGATGGAGATGGCCCAGAGAGGCGAGTGGTGGTTTGATGTATTGACCAGTAAAAAGGGAGGTGCTGGCGAAATTTTTCGAAGAGTTAAGGCGTTAGAAAATTTTCAGGATTTTTGAAATTTTCGTTGATAAGAATTAATTAATAATTTAATTAAAATTAAATTAGTTCAGTTGAAACTAAAATTAAGAAGTGAACAATTATGTTCCAACCAGTCGATAGGGTCGTCCTCTACTTTTTAGCAATTTCGAGGACGAAATTATTTTAAGTGGGGAAGATTGTAATGACCCGCATTGGCAGAGGTATTATGATAAATTTATTTTATTATATATATGGTGAGATAGTGAATTTAATGATCGTGGATTAAATAATGGAGAATATTTAATTAAAATAATAAATTAAATAATATATTTAATTCTGAAATAAACAGAATTGGCCGAAATGACGATATGGTGTGAACCGGATCATCTGTGATATTTAATTCAGCTTGGAATTGAATTTGAATAACGAATATATTAAATTGTCGACAGTTGAACGTATAGTTTATAATATAATTATAAACGAACTCGAAATGGCGCTGTAGTTCGCTATTTGGCGATTTGAACTTCAACTAAATGTACAGGATTCGTTTTAAGCCGGATTTCTGTGAAACAAGAAACGTACGGAGCTGGTGGAGTATATCTTCCTAGTGGAAGAGAAAAATCAGGATTTCGTCGTGTAGATTTTGAGATATGTCCAAATCAAATTTTAAATTAGTCGCTATAGAATCGTTTATCGACCATAATGGTTTATTCGATATAACTAGATATCAGGTTCGAATTTAGACAAGATTCTTTTGAGGCGTAGTGATAATTTAATTTTTAGAATTTTACTATAATTTTTAATAAATTAAATAAGCAACTTTTTATTTGGAGTATTTTGCACCCTGTAATCAACATTTTGAGGTTTTACAATATGAGTTAATCTACCGGTATTTTTATATTTTTGAAATCGTGGTACCTTACTCATCACAACGGTAGGTTTTATTCTGTCTATGGCAGTTCGTAAAAACAAAAAGATATATGTTTATATATATATGCATATACCGGCAAAGTTGTTAATACATATAACGATTGATATAAGAGGAATGTAAAATCAAACAAAAATAATATTTGTTTTATCTATGAATACATCTTTTTCCTTAACCTAATTTCAATTCTTTGGTCATTCTCCTTCCACGCTTCGAAGTTTCTCAGCGGCTCCTTTGTATGTTCACAATCAAAACAAATTCATGGCCTTCCAATAACCTCAGAAAGAACCGTTATAACCTAATCCCCGTCCCATTTTCTCCGATCAGTTCTTTGAGCTGCCTGTTCTTTTCTCTAGAAACAAAATAAAAACGCAACCCATCCTCAACTGAAAATCACAAAGTTGATTCTGGATGCAAGAGCTTAAGCTCATCTTCTTTTCCGTGTTACAGCGGCAATGTTTTCCGAAAGTAAAACTCAACCGAGCGCCTAGGACTGCGGAAACAAAGTGGAGTGGTGCAAGTGGATGTCGATTGTTTTGCTGTGAGTGGAGCGACTTTCTGAAAACCGTAATGGGAGAAGGGAGTTCGAGTTAAATTCTTTTGTAAGGGGTTAATGGAGTTTGTGATGAGAAGAATAATAATGGAGTTCCTGTTCAGTTCTGGTGTTCATGGAGGGAGGACGGGGAGCTGAGAGGCTCGGAAATGGCTACTACAGGCTTCGGCCAATGCTTTTGAAAAGAGGAGGGGCCTATGCTTTTGAAAGAGGAGGAAGGATTGGAGGGTAATCAAGGATTAAAGGAGTTAATGGTGATGAAAAAAACAAAGAGAACGGGATTTCATTTGGTTGAGGAAGACGAAAGATATTGGTTCGGGTCTGATCAGAAACGTAATGGGCCGATGGATGTTGGTGAGGCCCAGTTTATTTTACAGTTTATTTAACTTTAAAAGAGAATATGAATTTGTAAATTATAGAACTTAATCATACGATATCTAAATTGAACGAAACAGGATCCGATAGGATCGTATGGACGAGCGCAACACCATGGGACTGACTGGAAGTCCATCGGAGCTCGTTACAATTTATGGCGAAATAAATTGTCCGACTGAATCAAATAACGCAAACCGTTATTTAACGATTAACGCGCCAATGTGAGTAAATCTCACTAACTCTGAACAGTTTATAATTTCATGTTGTATTTTTAGAACTGTTAGATATTGGCTAATTTACTGTATGTTGACTGTTTGATTGAAACTGCTAGTCAGTTGATTTAATTTCTATATTGATTCTGTTTAACAGAATATATCATATGGAATTGAAAGTGATGTTATCTATATTGTTTAACATCTGTGATGCAGGGAAACAGGTTGGAGGAATCCGACTGGATTCCTCAACATTTATTTTACTATTTTCATATATTGTGATATATGATGTGTTATATAATATGTTATGGATTATGTGTGTTGGAATGATGTTGATCATTGTTATTCGATATTGTAAATATCATAAAAGACCCTGGGATGTAAAAAGAAGTATTTCAATGTATATTGAAATAAAGGAATTTTATAAAATCACAGGATTTTATAAAAGGAATTATTTATAAAACGAACACGGTTTTATAAAAGGAATATTTATTTAGAAAATAAATAGAAGTTATAAAAAGGAAATATTTGTAACGGTAAGTAAACGTTATAAAAAGGAAATGTTTGTAACGGTAAATAGAAGTTATAAATAGGAAATATTTGTAACGGTAAATAGAAGTTATAAATAGGATATATTTGTAACGGTAAGTAAACGTTATAAAAAGGAAATAGTTGTAACGGAAAACGTAGTTTATCAAAAGAAGTTAATTGATGTTAGTTAATCGATTTGTGTTAAAGTAAAAGAAGTTAATCGATGTTAGTTAATCGATTTGAGAATAAAGTTAAAAAGAAGTTAATCGATGTTAGTTAATCGATTAGAGAATAAAGTTAAAAATGAGTTAATCGATGTTAGTTAATCGATTAGAGAATAAAGTTGAAAGGAGATAATCGATGTTAGTTTAATCGATTAGAATAGAAGCAAATGGGTAAATCGAATATAGTTATTCGAATAGAAGCAAATGAGTAAATCGAATATAGTTATTCGAATAGAAAGTAAAAAGGAATTATCGAATATAGTTTATTCGAAAAGAGTAAGTGGAATGAGTAAATAAATAGCGTTAGTCAAGTAGTCAGGATTTACAGATATACTGGAAGAGCTGGAGCAGGAGGCTTCAGGATCATATAGCTATAGTTATTTCCGCTGTGTTGTAAGTGTTGTACTTTGATAATGATGTATATTCAAATACAGATGTATATTTCAAAGTTATGTTACATATATTATATGTTATTCGTTCCGCTGTGAGATTCGTGTTACTCTGATGTTGTGTTCTTCTTCTTCTATTCTAATTTTCTATCTTATCTTTCCTCACCCTCTAATTTCTTTCACTAATTACCAAGATTTTTCGATGTTTTGGTTATCGACATCGTGCTTATGTCGATAACCAAAGTCTCTCGAAATCCGGGTCGTTACATATGACATGTTATGCAAGTTTGGTGTTTGATTATATGCAAGTTCATATATGACATGTTATGCAAGTTTGGTGTTTGATTATATGCAAGTTCATATATGACATGTTATGCAAGTATGGTGATTGATTATATGCAAGTAACATGTGCAAGTTTACCCCTTTGTATGTCATGCATATATATATATATATATATATATATATATATATATATATATATATATATATGCATGTTTACCCCTTTTTATGATCACATATGCAAGTTCATCCCTTTTTAGACCTATGACATGTATGCAAGTTTATCCCTTCATGATAGGTCTATGACATGAACATCTATGCAAGTTACCCTCTTTATGACATATGTGATTCATGCAAGTTTGAGTTGATTATTTATGCTAGTTGGGTTTGATGTTATGGTCATATATGCAAGTTGACACCTTTAAAACCCATGTGATGCTAATGTTTTGCTAAGTTGAACCCATTGTATTTGTGATTAATCTTCCCTTTTAAGTATGTCATTATTAGCGTATTACGTGGGGAACGATGGGGTTAATATTCATGTTAACAAAATTGTGGTGAAATTGGTATGATGTTGCATACCATGAGTGGATGGACATAATTGAGTCAATTATGTACATCATTAAATTGGAATTAATTAGGGAAAATTAATTCAAAATATGGGGGTGATTAATTAGGTGTAATTAATCGACTAAGACACGAGGTTGGACCCTTTTGTAGCATAAGACTGCCCGGACCCGACCGGCAAATCCAGCTGCCATAAAAGATAGTCTAATGTGAGAGGTCTTTACAAAGGTTACTTTCTTAATCAATTAAGAAACACTTAACCAGATAAGCATGTAGTGGGGCATGAGGGGTTAAGTGGGTGCCTTGGGTGGCATGTGGAAATCAAGTAAGTGCCTTGGGTGGCATGTGGAAATTTAGTGGGTTGACTTCGGTGGCAATAGAAAATACGATTAGAATACTTAACCAAGTGGAAACATGTAATTAAACATGATTAAAGGGTTAAGTGGGATGCACTAGAAAAGGGACAAGCTTAGGTGGGTAGCTTGTGGGGGCCCATTTCAACCAGTAACCAAAAACGTATCTTTGTGGGCTCGACCCATGTCGAGGACGGGACACGCGTACTGGGCTTGACTATAAGAGCCCAAAACGGGTTAGCGGTGGCAACGCAAGTCCAACGGGTTTCATATGCATGTGTGGACCCGGGCTGGTAGGTAAGACGTTGTTGCATCGTGTAGGTATAAGTCGTGCACCGTTGGTTGTATCGGGTTGCCACTTTGGGGAGTGATACACCCCACTGTGGGGCCAACACGGGTATCTACGTTAGGGAGCCGATCGCTTGGGGAGCAGTGGGTACACCTAGTGGAGATAGGGGCAGACGACACCTATGTGGTCAGCTAGGGGTACACGAAACTACTAGTTATATTTTCTAAGTCCTTGGGTGGGATCAACCTTTAAGTTAGGAATGATTGGTGTGGTGCAGTTTAGTAATTATCCTTGGGTGGGTAGATGCGTCTTTACCGTTATCTTAGTTCATCCTATGTCTAGTTGGCTGCTTAGTGTAGTCATTTATCCCCAGTCATTACCGTACCAAGTTTATATCATACCCTATTTACTTTAATGATTGTATTGTTAAAGTTATAGGACTCGCTCAGACTTATGTCTGACCCCGTTGTTTTTATCTTTTTTCCCAACCCTTAGGTTCTCAGAGTGGGCCTAGCACTAGTGGGCTTTGATCAGATTGGTTTATCTATCTTTGAAGCTTGGACCGTTGATGTAAAGCTCAGCTTATCTTTTCTATTATGGCTATTAGTTATGTAGTGGGATTATGTACTTATGTTTTATCAGGATGGATATTTAGTACTTGACTCTTGTTTTAGTTGGTTTTGATATGTAACCAAACATGTTTATCTTCTGCTGCAATGAAATGATGTTTTAGATTTCAAGTATTATTTATATCTGTCCTGTTGTAATTTTTCTGTTCTATATTCACTTAAAATACTCCACCGAAGTTAAGGCATTCCCTTAGTGAGTGACTTTAGCGGGTGTGGGGTGTTACACGTGGTATCAGAGCTAAAGGTTACCAGAACAGATAAATTTTTTAGAAAAACTATTTTTTCTAAAAACATTTTTGGAAGAAGTATTTTCAAAAACATGTCTTTTAAGAGAAAAGTTTTTGAAAGAAAAGCATAATCCCCAATAGCCATATCTTTATCTTTCGAATTCTCTGTTTTGAATCTTTCCTTTCTCGTTTCCGCATGGCTGAAGATCTTAACTTTCCGGAGGGTGTAGCGATACCAGTATGGTATAGGAGATTGATGGAGGCTAGGGCCACCGCTGCGGGTCCAGCAAACGTTCCTCTACCACCAGTTGCACCCGATCTTCCTCCCCCTCCTCCTCCTCGCACGGATACTTTTGCAAAGACTTGCAAGGAATTTAAGGCTATGGGAGGGAAACCTTTTCAAGGATCAAAAACTTTTGTGGAAGCTAGTGATTGGCTTAAGGAGGTGGAAGAGTTGATAGATATCTTTGAGATGGAAGAAGGAAAGAAGGTCAAGTTAGCTGCTTTGTTAATGAAGGGAGAGGCCTCGTTCTGGTGGGAGGTCACTAATGGAGAGCGCCCTGTTGACTCTTGGGCGGATTTCAGGCAAAGGATTGTGGCAAAGTTTCTTTCAAGGGCGGAAGAAAATCTGTATATGGAAAGGTTCTTGACTCTAAGCAAGGAAACCTATCAGTGAAGGAATATGTCAACAAGTTTAATCAGTTGGCAAGGTTTGGCATAGACATGGTGAATACACCGGAGAAGAAGGCTTTGAGGTTCGTTAAAGGCTTGAATGAACCGATGCATGGATTGGCTATGACTCACATCCCTATGGGGGCCACCTTTGAGAAGCTAGTAGACATGGCACTTATGCATGAGGAAGAGAAGGGTCCCAATGCTAATAAGGCACCCGAGAAGAAAGGAGATCAGAAGAGACCT
Source organism: Allium sativum (assembly GCA_030737875.1). Classification (NCBI taxonomy): domain Eukaryota; kingdom Viridiplantae; phylum Streptophyta; class Magnoliopsida; order Asparagales; family Amaryllidaceae; genus Allium; species Allium sativum. The sequence continues at coordinate 440,534,168 of CM060925.1, read as the reverse complement.
CAACAGCAACAGCAAAACAAGGGTGGGAAAGGCAACGGTGGCAAGGGAAAGAAGAAGTGCTTCAATTGCGGGACACCAGGCCACCTCAGCAAAGATTGTCGGAAGAAGAAGAAGACTGGCTGCTTCCACTGTGGCGAAGCAGGGCATCTAGTGAAGGACTGCCTAAGAAGGGGCAGAGGATGGGATCTACCTCGGGAGGACATGTGCAAGCTCTTATGCACCAGGTCAGGCAAGGGGGCAAGTTCAGGCTCTCGCGGTTCCACTGATTCAGGAAAGAGGTAGAACTATTTCCGTTGAAAGTCTGGTTTTTCTGTTTGATCATCCTGTCCGTACTTTATTTGACTCTGGCGCAACGCATTCGTTTATCTCATCATCATTAATTGAGTCACTGCACTTAGACACCAGTCTAGTAGATGATCCCTTGGTTGTTTCAAACCCAATTGGGGGCTCCACTTATTTGTCCATGATATGTTTGGGTTTGAAGATTTCCATATTTAGCGTTGAATTTAGATGTGATGCTTTTGTTTTGGGCTTCACGGGCTATGGGTTAATTTTGGGCATGGACTGGTTATCCAGTAATGGTGTCGTTCTTGATTGCGAAAGGAGAGTTGTTAGGCTCATGACCCGCTTGGGGAACACTCTCGAGATCTCTTGTAATCCCATGAATTCTGTTATGCTAAGTTATCTTGAATCGCTTGACGCTTCGGTCGAGAGTTTGCGATCTGTTAGAGTGGTCCGGGAATACTCGGATGTGTTTGAGGAGGTGAAGGGCTTACCTCCGAAGCGGGAGATAGACTTCCGAATATATCTGGTGGACAATCCTAAGCCAGTATCTTTGCCAGTACGCCACATGGCACCTCGTGAGAGGAGGGAACTCCATAAGCAAGTAGAGGAGTTGCTTGAGAAGGGGTTCATAAGACGAAGTATATCGGAGTGGGGTGCTCCAGTGGTTTTTGCCACGAAGGCGGATGGGTCCCTTAGACTTTGTGTAGACTATAGAGAACTCAACAAGCTTACAAAGAAGAATAGACACCCATTGCCAAGGATTGATGATCTCTTTGATCAGTTGGTTGGCGCCTCAGTGTTTTCGCAGTTGGACTTAGCCACGGGGTTTCATCGGTTGAGAGTGGCTGAGGATAGCATAGACAAGACTGCCTTTAGGACTCCGGATGGTTTCAATGAGTGGCTGGTGATGCCATTTGGTTTGACGAACGCCCCCGCATACTTTGTTGACCTGATGAGTAGGGTGTTCAGGGAGTACCTTAATAAGTTCGTGGTGGTCTTTGTGGATGACATCTTAGTCTTTTCTAAGAGTGAAGAAGAGCATGCCCTACATCTTAGGGAAGTGTTGGAGACTCTTCGAGCGCATAGCCTTAGGGCTAAATTCTCTAAATGTCACTTTTGGAGGAAGGAAGTGCGGTTTTTAGGGCATGTGGTCTCTAAGGAAGGGATGGCTGTGGATCCCGCTAAGGTAGTATCCATCCAAGATTGGAAGGTTCCGAAGAATGCTACCGAGGTGAGGAGTTTCTTGGGGTTTGCTGGCTACTATAGGAAGTTTATCAAGGACTTCGCGAAGATATCAACCCCATTAACTCGCTTGACAAAGAAGAATATAGTCTTCACATGGGACGTAGATTGTGATGACGCGTTCCAACGGTTAAAGAGAGCTTTAACCACAGCTCCAGTCTTAGTGTTGCCAGATGGGAGTAAGCCATTTGTTGTTTATACCGATGCTTGTGGGACAGGACTAGGCGCAGTCTTAATGCAAGAGGGAAGGGTAATAGCCTATGGGGGAAGGCAGTTGAGAAAGCATGAGAAAAATTACCCTACACATGTCTAGAGTTGGCCGCTATTGTTTTTGCGCTTAAGACTTGGCGCCGTTATCTTCTTGGCGAGAGGTTCGAATTGTTCACTGACCACAAATCATTGAAGTACTTGTTTTCTCAGAAGGATTTGAACTTAAGACAGCAAAGGTGGATGGAGTTCTTTGCATCCTATGATTTCGAGATAGCGTATACCCCTGGCAAGGGTAACGTGGTGGCGGACGCCTTAAGCAGAAAAAGGTTGCCCTTGAGTCCATTGTACGTGGAACGACGAAGCCTGGAATTTATCTCGATGTTTGATTTTAGACCTTCCATTGACTTTGTACCCGGTTTGCTAGCATCCTTAGAGGTCAGACCTACTCTTTTGGGGCGGATTGGTGAGGCACAGCAGGACGACCCACAGTTGGTTGAGTTGGTAGCTAGGCTCATAAGGGGGGAGTCGTCCAGCCATTTGAGTAGGTACACCCTAGACGATAGGGGGTGGTTGCGTAGAGACGGTAGACTTTGTGTACCGCAAGACGGGGTTTGAGGAAGGCTTTTCTTGATGATGCACATCGTTCAAAGATGACCATTCATCCCGATGGGGACAAGATGTACCAAGACATGAAGCGAGTTTTCTTTTGGGCCGGTATGAAGAAAGATGTGGCCGAGTATGTCGCTAGATGCTTGGTGTGCCAACAATTGAAAGCGGAGCAAAAGAAACCTGGTGGGTTGCTTCACCCATTGGAAGTTCCGCAATGGAAGTGGGATAGCGTCTCGATGGATTTTATTGATGGGTTACCGAGATCGAGGAAGGGTAATACGGGAATTTAGGTTGTGGTAGACAGACTTACTAAGAGCGCCCATTTCATACCCGTGAAGAGCAAGAGGACTGCTCCATGGCTAGCTTCAGTTTACCTTCGAGAGATAGTTCGATTGCATGGGGTACCTTCTAGCATAGTGAGTGATCGAGATCCTATCTTCACTAGCGAGTTTTGGAAGAGTTTGCAAGAGGCAGTAGGGACTCAGTTGTGTTTGAGCACCGCATATCATCCTCAGACGGACGGCCAGACCGAGAGGGTGAATCGTGTTCTAGAAGACCTTTTAAGGCTATGTATCTTAGATTTTGGAGGTACATGGGAAGAGCATCTTCCATTGGTAGAGTTCGCGTATAATAACAGCTTTCAGTCTAGTATTGGCATGGCTCCTTTCGAAGCTCTTTATGGAAGGCCTTGTCGGTCACCTACATGTTGGTGGGAATCTACGGATAAGATCTTACTTGGGCCCGATATGGTTAGAGAGACTTTGGAAAAGATTGATTTGATTCGAAGAAGGATGAAAGCGGCGCAAGACAGACAGAAATCCTACGCGGATAAGAGGAGGACAGATCTTGAGTTTGATGTTGGGGACATGGTCTTTGTCAAAGTATCTCCATTACGGAATGTTGTTCGCTTTGGGTCCGTTGGAAAGTTAACTCCAAAGTTTGTAGGACTGTTTCCTATTAAGGAAAGGATTGGACAGATGGCATATAGAGTGGATTTGCCCGAGAGACTTAGTGGTGTACATGACGTATTCCATGTGTCACATTTGAGGAAGTGCCTACATGAGACCGCAGAGGTGGTAGAGCCGAGCTTGCTTAGAGAAGTGGAGGTAGAGCGTGATGCGGCGATTCAACGAGCTCCTACTCGCATCCTCGGGTCAGAGATTAGGAAGTTGAGAAACATAGAGGTTCAACTAGTCAAAGTGCAATGGGGAGAGGATGAGAGCAATGCTACTTGGGAGACAGAAGCGAAGATGCGTTCACTGTACCCATTCCTTTTTGAGGACATGTCTTTTAACTTCTCCTTTATCGTTTGTCTAGTACTTATCTTATCTTTAGTATGTCCTCTCATTAGTACCTTTGACCTTTAGATAGGGTAAACCTATGGTTGTGTTTGAGACATGTTATGATTGATGGATGCGTGTGGATGCAAGTGTTTGCTAGTGGTTGCTCGTGGATGCATATACACACACTTTAGACACTAGATCGGCTCAGTCACTTCATGTTGCATATTGCATATAACTGTGTGTAGGTAGCTATATTAATAGATGTATAATGGTTGTGTTATCGTATGGATGATGCATTTTGGTGTATGGTTGTGCACACATGTAGAAATAGTATGTGTCGATAGGGTTCTTTCGCATACATATTGGATGCATGGCACTATCATGGTTTGCATTAAGGAGGTCAACCGAATCAGTGGACCGCCTGATTTTGCATTAGACAGGGAACATATACACACACTTTTTGCATATGTTCATACAGCATTAGAAACTTTAAGGACAATGGATGCCAGTGTTTGATGGTTTAGTAGATGGTTGTTTGGATGGTAGGATACGTTCTTCTTGACTTAGAGATTTCGGGGGCGAAATCCTTTAAGTAGGGGAGAATGTAACACCCCGTATGTTGAATAACTTGTTATAATATAAATCAGGGCAGAATTAAATTTTAAGATCTGAATCAGGGGAAACGAGCTACTCCATTGCGTTCATCTCGGAAAAATACGCGAAATAGAGTCCGAGTTTTCGAAAATCGGAGTCCGTATGACCCAGTTAAGGCCCGAAGAAGTTTTCAGAAAATTCAAATTTCGAAAACAGGTTCCAAATGCAGAAATGGAGCTAGGCGGGAAAATTCCCGCCAGCCACCCCAAGTCGACAGGGGAGTCGACTTGGGAGTCGACACAGCAGGACCCAAGTCGACTGCCCTGTCGACTTGGAAGTCGACACAGGTGGCCAGGCAGTTTTTCCTGGTGCACCATTTGAGTGGATTGGTCAGGTATAGGCTGTGTTTGGTGGCTTGTGACGAGATCTGATGGCTCTATACTATCCTAGGGTTAATCCTATGGCCTAAAACACTTAACTAATCTATAAATACACCCTAAGACTACCCTAATTCATACTAAAATTGGATATAATATCATCATGCCGTCAAATTGCAACTAGAAGGAGCCACTAACAAATTAAAGAGTAAGATAGCTTCTCAAATCAACTTCTAATCAACTCTAGCAACTAAATCTTCTTCATAGGAGTGCTAATCAACAATTTGTGAGTTTCTATGCCTTTAGCAAGCAATTGCTAAACTAATTATGATAGGATATAATGAGGTTATGGTTATGTATGTGGATCAATGCAAGTTATGTTATCATATGCTATGTGTTCATGATGCTAGTTATGCAAGTTTTATGCTATATGTTCATGATGCTAGTTATGCAAGTTTTATGCTATATGTTCATGATGCTAGTTATGCAAGTTTTATGCTATATGTTCATGATGCTAGTTATGCAAATCACTATGATAAACATTGATCCATTATGACACCATGTTATGCAAGTTTGGTGTTTGATTATATGCAAGTTCATATATGACATGTTATGCAAGTTTGGTGTTTGATTATATGCAAGTTCATATATGACATGTTATGCAAGTTTGGTGTTTGATTATATGCAAGTTCATATATGACATGTTATGCAAGTTTGGTGATTGATTATATGCAAGTAACATGTGCAAGTTTACCCCTTTTTATGTCATGCATATATATATATATATATATATATATATATATATATATATGCATGTTTACCCCTTTTTATGATATGAGTAACATATGCAAGTTCATCCCTTTTTAGACCTATGACATGTATGCAAGTTTATCCCTTTATGATAGGTCTATGACATGAACATCTATGCAAGTTACCCTCTTTATGACATACGTGATTCATGCAAGTTTGGGTTGATTATTTATGCTAGTTGGGTTTGATGCTATGGTCATATATGCAAGTTGACACCTTTAAAACTCATGTGATGCTAATGTTATGCTAAGTTGAACCCATTGTATTTGTGATGAATCTTCCCTTCTAAGTATGTCATGATTAGCGTATTACGTGGGGAACGATGGGGTTAATATTCATGTTAACAAAATTGTGGTGAAATTGGTATGGTGTTGCATACCATGAGTGGATGGACATAATTGAGTCAATTATGTACATCATTAAATTGGAATTAATTAGGGAAAAGTAATTCAAAATATGGGGGTGATTAATTAGGTGTAATTAATCGACTAAGACACGAGGTTGGACCTTTTTGTAGCATAAGACTGCCCTGACCCGACCGGCAAATCCAACTGCCATAAAAGACAGTCTAATGCGAGAGGTCCTTACAAAGGTTACATTCTTAATCAATTAAGAAACACTTAACCAGATAAGCATGTAGTGGGGCATGAGGGGTTAAGTGGGTGCCTTGGGTGGCATGTGGAAATCAAGTAAGTGCCTTGGGTGGCATGTGGAAATCTAGTGGGTTGCCTAAGGTGGTAATAGAAAATACAATTAGAATACTTAACCAAGTGGAAACATGTAATTAAACATGATTAAAGGGTTAAGTGGGATGCACTAGAAAAGGGACAAGCTTAGGTGGGTTGCTTGTGGGGGCCCATTTCAACCAGTAACCCAAAATGTATCTTTGTGGGCTCGACCCATGTCGAGGACAGGACACGCGTACTGGGCTTGACTATAAGAGGCCAAAACGGGTTAGCGGTGGCAACGCAAGTCCAACGGGTTTCATATGCGTGTGTGGACCTGGGCTGGTAGGTAAGACGTTGTTGCATCGTGTAGGTATAAGCCGTGCACCGTTGGTTGTATCGGGTTGCCACTTTGGGGAGTGATACACCCCACTGTGGGGCCAGCACGAGTATCTACTTTAGGGAGCCGATCGCTTGGGGAGTAGTGGGTACACCTAGTGGAGATAGGGGCAGACGGCACCTATGTGGTCAGCTAGGGTACACGAAACTACTAGTTATATTTTCTAAGTCCTTGGGTGGGATCAACCTTTAAGTTAGGAATGACTGGTGTGGTGCAGTTTAGTAATTATCCTTGGGTGGGTAGATGCGTCTTTACCGTTATCTTAGTTCATCCTATGTCAAGTTGGCTGCTTAGTGTAGTCATTTATCCCCAGTCGTTACCGTACCAAGTTTATATCATACCCTAATTACTTTAATGATTGTATTGTTAAAGTTATAGGACTCGCTCAGACTTATGTCTGACCCCGTTGTTTTTATCTTTTTTTCCAACCCTCATGTTCTCAGAGTGGGCCTAGCACTAGTGGGCTTTGATCAGATTGGTTTATCTATCTTTGGAGCTTGGACCGTTGATGTAAAGCTCAGCATATCTTTTCTATTATGGCTATTAGTTATGTAGTGGGATTATGTACTTATGTTTTATCAGGATGGATATTTAGTACTTGACTCTTGTTTTAGTTGGTTTTGATATGTAACCAAACATGTTTATCTTCTGCTGCAATGAAATGATGTTTTAGATTTCAAGTATCATTTATATCTGTCCTGTTGTAATTTTTCTGTTCTATATTCACTTAAAATACTCCACCGAAGTTAAGGCATTCCCTTAGTGAGTGACCTTAGCGGGTGTGGGGTGTTACATCATATGCTATGTGTTCATGATGCTAGTTATGCAAGTTTTATGCTATATGTTCATGATGCTAGTTATGCAAGTTTTATGCTATATGTTCATGATGCTAGTTATGCAAGTTTTATGCTATATGTTCATGATGCTAGTTATGCAAATCACTATGATAAACATTGATCCATTATGACACCATGTTATGCAAGTTTGGTGTTTGATTATATGCAAGTTCATATATGACATGTTATGCAAGTTTGGTGTTTGATTATATGCAAGTTCATATATGACATGTTATGCATGTTTGGTGTTTGATTATATGCAAGTTCATATATGACATGTTATGCAAGTTTGGTGTTTGATTATATGCAAGTAACATGTGCAAGTTTACACCTTTGTATGATATGCATACATATGCAAGTTTACCCCTTTGTATGTCATGCATATATGCATGTTTACCCCTTTTTATGATATGAGTAACATATGCAAGTTCATCCCTTTTTAGACCTATGACATGTATGCAAGTTTATCCCTTTATGATAGGTCTATGACATGAACATCTATGCAAGTTACCCTCTTTATGACATATGTGATTCATGCAAGTTTGGATTGATTATTTATGCTAGTTGGGTTTGATGTCATGGTCATATATGCAAGTTGACACCTTTAAAACCCATGTTGATGCGAATGTTATGCTAAGTAGAACCCATTGTATTTGTGATGAATCTTCCCTTTTAAGTATGTCATGTTAGCGTATCACGTGGGGAACGATGGGGTTAATATTCATGTTAACAAGATTGTGGTGAAATTGGTATGATGTGGCATACCATAAGTGGATGGACATAATTGAGTCAATTATGTACATCATTAAATTGGAATTAATTAGGGAAAATTAATTCAAAATAGGGGGTGATTAATTAGGCGTAATTAATCGACTAAGACACGAGGTTGGACCCTTTTGTAGCATAAGACTGCCCGGACCCGACCGGCAAATCCAGCGGCTACAAATGATTGGCCCAATGTGAGAGTTCTTAGGCATAAATTAAATACGTGACAAGTGTAAAGACACGAGGTTAGACTCTGTTATGGCGTAAGGCTGCCCGGACCCGACCGGCAAATCCAGCTGCCATAAAAGACAGTCTAATGTGAGAGGTCTTTACAAAGGTTATGTTCTTAATCAATTAAGAAACACTTAACCAGATAAGCATGTAGTGGGGCATGAGGGGTTAAGTGGGTGCCTTGGGTGGCATGTGGAAATCAAGTGCCTTGGGTGGCATGTGGAAATCTAGTGGGTTGCCTTAGGTGGCAATAGAAAATACGATTAGAATGCTTAACCAAGTGGAAACATGTAATTAAACATGATTAAAGGGTTAAGTGGGATGCACTAGAAAAAGGGACAAGCTTAGGTGGGTAGCTTGTGGGGGCCCATTTCAACCAGTAACCCATATGTATCTTTGTGGGCTCGACCCATATCGAGGACGGGACACGCGTACTGGGCTTGACTATAAGAGGCCAAAACGGGTTAGCGGTGGCAACGCAAGTCCAACGGGTTTCATATGCGTATGTGGACCCGGGCTGGTAGGTAAGACGTTGTTGCATCGTGTAGGTATAAGCAGTGCACTCTTAAGTTGTATCGGGTTGCCATTTTGGGGAGTGATACACCCTACTGTAGGGCCATCACGGGTATCTACGTTAGGGAGCCGATCGCTTGGGGAGTAGTGGGTACACCTAGTGAAGATAGGGGCAGACGGCACCTATGTGGTCAGCTAGGGGTACACGAAACTACTAGTTAAATTTTCTAAGTCCTTAGGTGGGATCAACCTTTAAGTTAGGAATGACTGGTGTGGTGCAGTTAGTAATTATCCTTAGGTGGGTAGATGCGTCTTTACCGTTATCTTAGTTGGCCGCTGAGTGTAGTCATTAATCCCCAGTCATTACCGTACCAAGCTTATATCATACCCTAATTACTTTAATGATTGTATTGTTAAAGTTACAGGGCTCACTCAGACTTATGTCTGACCCCGTTGTTTTTATCTTTTTCCCCCTCGGGTCCTCAGGTTGGGCCTAGTTCTAGTGGAGTTTGATTCAGACTGCTTTATCTATCTTGGAGCTTGGACTCTTGAAGTAAAGCTCGGTTATCTTTTCTATTATGGCTATTAGTTATGTAGTGGGATTATGTACTTTTATTTTTATCAGGATGGATATTTAGTACTTGACTCTTGTTTTAGTTGGTTTTGGTATTGTAACCAGACATGTTTATCTTCTGCTGCAATGAAATGATGTTTTAAATTTTCAAGTATTATTTATATCTGTCTTGTTGTAATTTTTCTGTTCTATATTCACTTAAAATACTCCACCGAAGTTAAGGCATTCCCTTAGTGAGTGACCTTAGCGGGTGTGGGGTGTTACATTGTCGCTGCAAGATAACCCATGTCCGGCATTGTCATCCATATTTCCGATGGTGCAAATCCGTCTTTGTAATGTTGTAATTGCGCAAGTAATTCTTTGCATCGGCAATTTTCTAAGAAAACTTGTCCATACAGATCTTTATTTTCGTACAACTCTTCATACAAATCTTACCGAACTTGAGGCCATGGCAATTCCCCCATTCCTAGTAGTGCCACAATACAACGAAATTCGCAATTGCCATCTGCCTCAACATCAATAATAACGGTGACATATCGCTTTAATTCCCAAGGAATTTGTTTAATATAATGTTTCATATGTGGGCTACATTGGTCATATTGCAATGACTTTTAGATTTGAAGTTTTTGCTTCTTCGGTTTGTTAACATTTAATTGACTAGATGGGTCATGTGATGACAAACTATTGACTAATTCAAAAGAAGAAGGCGTTCTCTTTGTTGAGGTATTTGTTGCTTTCTTACTTTCTCTTCATTTGGTTTTCACCTTACTAATAGGTGAACTAAGCATGGACGTATGTGGATGCACGACTTCCATCAACTTTTTGTAAATACGAAGTTGATGAGAAGTGTCCACTTTTTTTTAACATCGTTCAATAGAGTTTCCATTTTGTCAACAAAACCAACATCATTACTCTTACCCCGTGGAATTAAATGTAGCTGTATCCAATGTACTCAATTAAATCAAGAGGTATTGGGGTAGAAGGACCAAGACGAGCCAATTCATGGGCACATGGAAGTCCGTGTGTTTTTCGAATAACACAACTATACAGAAATTCATCGTCTCAAACCAATTTCATCCGTACTAGTTCTGAATGAAGTAAATCAAGAGCCACATTAGAAATAACACCACGTAGAAACTTGAACTCTCTAACATGAAATACATGTTTCATTTTACTTAAACTTTGCTCGAATGAGGCTTTTAGCTCGACAAAAGATAACTCTAGTAAGGAATGCATTTTTACCCAAGCTTTCTTGAAGTTACATTGGCAAGTAGCTAAGTGCTTCTTCAACTTTGAGTGTGCTGCTTCGGCCCTGCATGTAGTATTCATAGTGTAAAAAATATTACTTATCGATTTACTTTCATATACAAAATAATAGAATGAAAATGACCTATTCGATTTTTAGTTTCTTAAATGCATATATTCCTCGGTCCACATTTTAATAAAATGATCTTTATACGGATCCAACCAACTATCTTGTGTATATTTCAACAGAGATCCATGATTGTTGTATTTTTTATCCAGCAACTGTAAATTTTCATTGTATTATTTTTCAAACACACAAGTTCATTCCAGTCCCCCAAGAAAGATTTTTCCTCCATTACATCCATTTCTTGGACATTCTTCTTCTTTCCCATAAACGTAAGTATGTTGTTCATAATATGCCACTTACATAACATATGAGCGGATTTGGGAGAAACAACTTCAATAACATTCATCAATGACAGTTCTTTATCGCTTATGAATACATTTGGCATTTCCACATCACAATCAATCATAATAGACTTCAAACATTCTAAAGCCCAAATATAATTTTCTTCACCTTCGACAACTAAGTGTGCTACGACAATACAAAATGTATGATCCGTAGATGTGACACCAACGATTTCAAGTAGCAACACCTTGTATCGATTAGTTTTATAAGTACAATCAAGTATTACAACTCAGGGAAATGTGCGTAAAAACTCCAAACTAACGGGATGTGCCCAAAATATATCTTTTATAATATCAGTCTCATCTAAAGTTCGTCTATTCCATACAAAACATCTACACCCCTTTAGTTTAGTAAGCAAATATTGAACTTGGGATCGTCCTCCTCGTTCTATAGCGTTTTGTGCATGAATTACACTGTATACGGTTTTGATGGTGGTACTATTCTATGGATCATTTCTTTTTAAATTATGTAGAATTTCCTTAGCTTTAACCATATTCCTATGCATATCCATACCTAATTTAATCTCCGCCACACTTAATCTTCCAGCATATGAATGATCTTCACTATGTTTTAGTTCTGAATGGTTATGCACTCCATTAACAACTACCAAACGACAATTTTCCACCAATGGAAGTTTCACTCCTTTAAGCCTAAACGAACAATTGCATTTTTTGGTACCCATCAATCTATATTTGTCAGGGTCTTTAACTTTTTTTCTAGTATATACACCTCCACGTTCGCAACCAAACACTACTCTCGGTTTCTTAGTAGATGCACCAGGGTCCGATTTAACAATTGTTATGACAAAACCAAGATGTTTACATGTGTTACGAACCCAATCAACTAGTTATTGCCGAGATGTATAAACCTGAAAAAAAGAGCATATCAAAAGGCAAACTTATTATACTGAAACAACCATAGAAAGAAAAAAATCTAACATCAAACGTTATAAATTCATTGCTATAATCCGCCAACATTTCATTTTTCATGTCTGCATCAGAAGGGTAATTGACATCCTGAAATCAACGATATAATTCAAGTCAAAAATGAATAACAAACATTACAGTAACTCGGCCAAAAAATAGCGTGATTAAGAAAGAAACGATGTATTAACTCCCCATGGTTATCAAACTAACCACATTGAATATCTACGTGGAGGGGATCCAAACCATGTTTGGACTATGCGTGGCTAGTCCACCTACCACGTAGGGTCTCTTCGTGGTTTTTGATCTTTCCATGTTTCTGTTTTACGTGGTTCACCTTCGAACCCCACATTTTACTCTCTGCGAACTGCAGATAAATTTTGGATGAAAATTGATGAAAAAAAACAAATGTTTACCTCTTCTCTATCGCATAGAAATGCTATTTTCTCGTTTGAATCCATTCCCATAGAATAGAAACCAAAAATTTCAATGATATTTGTTTGAAGATTGCAAAAATTAGGGTTTGTGAGTTAGCTAGCTTGCTTTTGAGAGGAGTGAGGAGAAAAATGACAATGAATGAGAGAGGAGGGGGACCTATGAAAAAACGGAGGGGGCAACTCAGCAAATTTAGAGGTTTAAATAGAATTTTACTATGTATTATTCTACAATAATTTTGAGATGATAAATTGCTATAATTCATAATATCTCTACATAGATTCATGGTACATAATTATTTTGTATGACACAATGATTTTTGCAAATCACAGGACAAATAGTCATACTCAAAAAGAGTTGCTAGCACTCATGCATGCATTAGTAACTCAAAAACAATGTGACTCAGTGGGACGAATATGCATATATAATGGTTGTGAAGAAATAACAGACAATCTCCTCTTCCATTGCCAAAGCCTTCAACATGAAGTAAATATAGTGCATTTATGTATATATCAAAAAGAAAACCTTAGAAATTAACATACTTTAAGAGCACAAAACTATACAGTAAAAACAATTTCTGGAAGGTAAGCATGCAACCTTCCCAACATCAAAGCAATGACTAAAAAAAAGTTAATATGAATTCTGTGAATTAGTGTTGATAATATCCATGTCACTAGACTTATCCACTAGCGAAGCACATCTCTATCATTTATGCAGTTAAACGCAACGTTAAACTCAACTATATTTATATAATTTGGTTATCGATCATGCATTTAACAAGGTCAGAATATATCCATTTCAACCTCTAGAGTTTTGCTAGAATGCTTTGCAGTCTCTAAAATCTTAAAGTATAAAACTGACTAGGAGTAGGTCTATGTTTTGTGATTTTGCACATAACCACATTGGACACAACAATGACACAAAATCCTTGAGCTAAACACTCAAATTTGGTGCGTTCGTCTTTGTTGTCTCTCATTCTTTCACATTTCAAATACTTTGTGTTAAAATTTTCTTTATTATTCGATCTTTCATGATTAGTGATGTATAATTCAATTGAATAGCCCTAGCATCACCAATACCAAATATTTCACAAACAAAAGGGAGAAACTTCATATGATCTATTGTTTAAGATGATATACCTTGATTAGCATCAGAAGATGTAATAGCTGTCATCTTCTTTCTTGGATTTCTAATGTTTACTCTTCTTCTCAGAAGTTGGTTTCTCTCTTACCCTATTCCCTTATATGTTTCTAGATAGAGAAGAATACAACTCTTGATAGGGGGAGAAAGGACCCAATCCTTTATATAACATTTAACTTTAAATCCGGTACGTTCATCATATACCAATTCAACTATTAAGATTAATTACAGACCTAATGTTCAAATATAAACGGTCTACTTATGTCCTAGTTGATCGGGTCACATTACGATTAGAAATTGCATTATGGAAAATGAAACATTTTATTTATGACCCAATTAACAAGGTCATATTAAGATTAAAAATTGCATAATGAAAAATGAAACATTCTATTTATGATCCAATTAATAGGGTCACATTAAGATTAGAAACCGTATAACGTTAAAGGTAAATGAATAGTTTTATTGCAATTTCTAATAGTAGATTTCTGACATTCTCCCACTTGACCCGGTTATCCATAATATCAAGCATTGAACATCATACTATGATAAATTGTTGAGAGATATTGCAGTTGTGCATTATTAATTCAGTGCATTCCCTTCCATGTACTACAATACCAACAATCCATCAATTTACACTCATAATTTATGTAAAATAGTATAATGGTCCGCATAATGTATTATATCATAATGATTAACCATAATATCTTTGTAAGATCTTTTTGTTTAAAATTACATAAAGGACGTACTAACATTAAAACAAGAGACACATAATTGTATATCAAAAACATATAAAAGATCTCAGAATGTCACACATCAATCATTATTAATACAACCAAGACTCGTTCTTTTAACATGTTCTTCAAATTGTTTTGGCTGTAACACTTTCGTCAAAGGGTCTGCAATCATAAGTTATGTCCTTATATGCATGATTGACACTCTTTGTTTCTGAACCTCGTCTTTCACAACAAGATACTTTAGTTCCATATATTTGGCACCTTTAGAGTACTTGTCGTTCTTTGAGAAAAACACTGCTGGAGATTTATCACAATAAATTTTCAGTGGCTTGCTAATGGCGTCGACAACCGCAAGTCCTGAAATAAGGTTCCGCAACCATAATGCATGAATTATGGCTTTATAACATGCCATAAATTCTGCCTCCATAGTAGATGAAGCAACGATAGTTTGTTTTGCACTTTTCCATGATATGACACCTTGAGCAAACATAAACAGATAACCAAAGTCGATTTTCTAGTATCGATGCATCCAGCAAAATCTGAATCGCTATAACCAATTACCTCCAATTCATTGGATTCACCATACATAAGCATGTAATCTTTTATGCCTTGTTATTATCTCAAAACCTTTTTTGCAGCTTGCCAATGTTCCCTTCTTGGATTACTTTGATACCTCTCCAACATATCGACCGCAAAACTGATATCCGGTCCAGTACAGGTCTGAGCATACATTAGGCTATCAACTATAGATACATATGGAATTGATTCCATTTTCTTTCATTCAACATCATTCTTAGAACATTGCATGAGATTGAATTTATCGCTTTTATGTACAGGAATTTTCCCAGGTGAACATTTAGACATTCCAAATCTCTCAAGAATCCTTTCGATGTATCCTTTCTGAGACAATCCCAATATTCTTTGTGATCGATCACGAAATATTTCTATTCCAATCACATAGGATGCCTCTCTCATATCTTTCATTTCAAAGTTCATTGAGAGAAATTTCTTAATCTCATGCAATATGCTTAAATTATTTGCAGCAAGCAAGATGTCATCAACATAAAGGACTTGATAAATAAACTTTCTCCAACTGATCTTTTGGTATAAACGGTGATCAACCATATTTTCCTTAAACCAAAAGACGTAATAATGGTACTGAACTTAATATACCATTGCTGGGATGCTTGTTTAAGTCCATATATTGACTTCTTAAGTTTACACATCAATTGTTCTTTACCTTCTACAGAAAAAACCTCAAGTTGGTCCATATAAACTTCCTCATCAAGATCTCCAATCAGAAAGGTTGTTTTCACATCCATTTGATGCAATTCCAAATCATATTAAGCCACTAATGCCATCATAACTCTTAGTGAGTCCTTTTTCAAAATAGGAGAAAATGCCCCCTTGTAGTCAACACTATCTTTCCAAGTGTAACCCTTAGCAACAATTTTATCTTTATATCGTTCGATATTACCAGTAGAGTCGTGTTTGGTTTTAAAACCCAATTGCATTCGACTCTTTTACACCCATGTAGTAACTCAACAAGATCCCAAACTTCATTCTATTGCATGAATTTTAGATCTTTATTCATGGCATTAATCCATTCCTTTGACTCTTTACTTTCTATAACATGTGAAACCAAAACGGGGTCCTTGTTGATTCCTATATCATAATATGATTCTTGCATATAAACCACATAATCATTAGAAATAAATGACCTACGACCTCTTTGAGATCTTCTTATTGCTACTTTTGTGGTTCAGTGCATCAACATTATGTAAGTCATTTCCTTCAGGAAGTACTTCTTCATTTACATGTTGTTCATCATCATGTTGTTCTTCAATAGCTGGAAAACAATTTGGAGTAATAGTAGATGGAGGAACTATTCTAGGCAGTGTGACATTTACCCATGTTTCCTTTATTTCTACTATTTCTCTTCTAGTACTCCCACTGACTTCACCAATCTCAATTAATCTAGCATTGCCAGTTTCTACAATTCTTGGACTAAGGTTAGGACAGTAAAACACATACCCTTTAGATTTTTTAGGGTAACCTAAGAAGTACCCACTAACCATTCAAGAATCTAATTTCTTTTCATGTTGATTATAAATTCTCGCTTCTGCTAGACAACCCCAAATATGCAGGTATCTTAAGCTGGATTTCCTGTTAGTCCATAATTCAAAAGGAGTCTTTTGAACAACTTTACGAGAAACCTTATTCAACAAATAATTAGCAGTTTTGAGAGCATACAACCACAAATTCTTAGGTAGTGTAGAATCTGACATCATACTCCTAACCATATCTATTAACGTCAAATTACGCCTTTCTGCTACACCATTTTGTTGTGGTGTACATGCCATTGTGTATTGCGCACATATTTCATGACTTTTGAGGAATTTTGTAAATGGACCTAGACACAGGCCTGACTCATTATGTTTGCCATAATATTCACCACCTCTATCATGCCTTATGATTTTCACCTATTTATCTAATTGCATCTCAACTTCCTTTATAAACGTCTCAAGGACATTCACAGATTGAGATTTTTCATGAAGCAAATAGACAACCATAACTGGAAAAATAATCAGTAAAAGTGATGAATTACTTTTCTCCATTAAAGGCTGGAGTGTCCATAGGTTCGCAAACATCAATGTGGATTATTTTAAGAAGCTGGCTGCTTTTAGTGGCTACTTCTTTATTATGTTTGGTTTGTTTACGTTTAATACAATCCACACATAATTGTAGATCACTAAAGTCCAAATTTAACAAAATTACATTACTTACTAATATAATCATTCTTCCTTTGGATATGTGACCTAGTCTTTTATGGCATAAGAAAACAGAATTTTTGCTCAACATGCTACGTTTGCATCTAATGTTATTTACTACATTCAACAAGGAATTCGCATAACTGTCATTCAGTTTCAATTTACATAGACTACCAATTAGAATACCAAAACCAGCATTATCAGTATTCTTATATAAATCAAAACAACCATATCAAAAAATACATCTCAAACCAAAAATATCCAATTTACTTACGGAAATAAGGTTTCTAGATAATGAAGGTACATAAAGGGTACTAAATAAGTCTAATACATATCCACTTTTTAGAATTAGACAGTAAGCCCCAATGCCTTATATTGTGGATTTCATCCCGTTTCCTATAAAGAGAAAACGTCCTTAATTTGGATTTATAGTTCGGATCATAAGAAATCCCTACACATTATTGGAAACATGTGTTGTAGCACCAGTATCAAGCCACCATGTATTAATAGGAACTTTAACTAAATTTGATTCAAATCATATGAAAGATAGATGATTACCTTTCTTTTCGAACCAGGATAACCCTTTCGGACCGTTATTTTGTTAATGTCCTTTCTTTTTACAGAAATGACATCAGGCGTCCTTCAGTTCCTTCTTTTCCCTATCATGCCCATTCTTAGCAGGCACCTTTTTCTTCTTGAAATGACTTGATTTTCCATACTTTTTTTTTCCAGTTTTATTACTCGCAAAATTTACTGAGTGATTCACTTAACTTTTCAAACGTCCTTCTTTCTGAACAAGTCTACTGGCTAATTCATTAACATTCCACTTATCATTTATAGTGTTATAGTTAATTTGAAAAGGTCCACATTCAGAAGGTAGCGACTTCAGAATAAACTGGATAAGAAACGAATCCTATACCATAAGCCTAGGGGAGTTTAATCTTGCTGTAAGATTAGTCATCTCTATAATGTGCTCTTGCATAGTTCGCGACCCATCAAACTTCATGGTCGTTAGTTCTACCATAAAAGTACTAACAAGTGACTTATCAGCTGAACGAAAATGCTCTTCCACAAACTACATATATTCCTTAGCACTTTCTGTTTGCGGAATTGTTGACTTGACGTTGTTAGCAACAATTATCTTGATAAACATAAGGCTCAATCTGTTACTGCGTTCCCATGCTTTTTGGTGTGATTTTTCTGTCTTAGTACTAGCTGTTGTAAGAGCAGCAGGTTTATCCTCAAGGATTGCCAAGTCAAGATCTTGAACAATTAAATGGAAATTGACGTGTTCTCTCCATTCAGAAAAATTAACACCAATGAACAATGTAACAGATGAAGCATGTGTATTCATGGGAACTACTGCAAATAAAAATTGGAATAACTATAAGCTCATAACTAACGAGATACATATATGTACATAACAGTATAATATATCACTCCTTTGGGTAGATACTATCTTATACTTAACATAATTAAATACCAAAACATAAGTGAGTAACAAATATATTCAATTAAATAGAACTGACATCTTTGTATGTTCAATATTTATTTAATCAAAATATCTATTAAACCTCATCATGTCAACTAGTTATAGAACAAGACTTTCCTTTGGGTAATTTCTCAAGTTCTATCATTAGTGACGCCAGTTTTTTGTTTTGTTGATTGGTATAATTATAACTAGCAAATTCTATCGATAATCATTATGTCACTTATGCACTAAATGATTATTCTAATTTTGACCACTTTAGTGATTAACAAAATCATAAATCTCATGTGCATAAATGACTTATTAAACATACTCGATTAAACATCATGAGTAAAGCATAGAATAGATCAACTGCAATCATAGGAAATATTCAGTTATTAGTTTCTCCGATACCACATGTTAGAATTTTCTTTATTATTAATTCTTTCATGATTAGTGATGTATAATTCTACTGAATAGACCTAGGATCACCAATACAGAATATTTCACAAACAAAAAAGAGAAACTTAATATGATCTATTGTTTAAGATGACGCACCTTGATTAGTAGCGGAAGATGTAATGGTTACCATCTTCTTTCTTTGACTTCTAATGTTTACTCTTCTTCTCAGAATTTGGTTTCTCTCTCTTACCATATTCCCTTATGTGTTTCTAGATGGAGAAGAATACAACTCTTGATAGGGAGAGAAAGGACCCAATCCTTTATATAACATTTAACTCTAAATCTGGTACCTCCATCATATACCAATTCAACGCTTAAGATTAATCACAGACCTAACGTTCTAAATATGAACGGTCTATTTATGTTCTAATTAATTGGGTCACATTAAGATTAGAAATTGCATAATGAAAAATGAAACATTCTATTTATGACCTAATTAATAGGGTCACATTAAGATTAGATACTGCATAATGGAAAATGAAACATTCTATCTATGACCCAATTAATAGGGTCACATTAAGATTAGAAACCACATAACGATAAAGGTAAATGAAGCATTTTATTGCAGTTTCTAATAGTAGATTTCAACACTTTGATCAAGTAATCTTTTCATATGCTTTTGCTTTATAAATAACGGACTCCTAATGGGTTCATTTAGGGTTGATAGTAGTAATACATAACTGTTTGACATTGTCAGTAAATGGTGGCAATATATAAATAAAAGGTGAACATAAAATAACATATAGGTTAAGACAAAAAGCTTGCGTGTTTGAATGTATGAATCATGGTGCAAATATGAAATGTCTGAAAAAAAGGAAGTAGCACAAAATAGAATTAGAAATACTGAAGAACAAAATATCGCGCTAAAAGGTGAATTTCAGAACAAGGAAGTTGACTAAAAAACAAGGGCAAGAGTTTTCAAAATATCTTAAATCCCTCAATGTCACACTTATTCTTAATATTTCTCATTGTGCTTGTGTAATACCATCATCAAGATTGTACGGCTCTCTATAGTCCTATAAAGCTTCCTAATTTTCGTAATCTAACCACCAACCAATTTTGTTTTGAAATTCTTCCGTTGTCTACAAATATATTTCAAATCATCTTTCATATTACCATCAATGTGGAACTCAATCTAAGACAATAAAATTATAGTAACAAAGAATTACTAACAAAAAGAATTTGGAAACAAATACAAATTGAAAAAAAAACGTTAAGGACTTGCCATGGCACAGAAAATAGAGACTAAAAAAATGCATAGCACTAGACAAAGATAAAAAAAAGTGAACAAACGAATTCATAATACCTTAACATCTTCCCAGTTGGTATCCTTAAGCCCTTTACTAACATCAACCCAATTTTTAACATTGATATCAATTTGGGATCTAGCTATATCGCCTATATACACCTTAAAAGACTTAGCCCACTTTCCAATGAGCTTTCCATTATCACTCCACTTAACATATTTTGGTTCTTGTGTTTTACATTTCATCTCGGTTTTTGGACCTCTTCGTCTCTTCTTATGCTCTTCATTGTGTCTAACTTGTTCTATTTCCATTATTCACGTATCAAAAATTTTACATCAAAACATTGTCCTTAATGAGTGAAATATCTGTTGTGTGAAATAATAGCACAAATTTCACCAACACCTATTTGTTGTGCAAAATATTGATTTGATTTGCACAAACTTCAAAACTGCACAGTGGAATACAAAAGGCGCGGGAGCAACAAAAAAGAGGACCTAGCTTGTCGATTAATTATCAACCGCCAACTCAATGAAAATTAATCATCAAACAAAACAAAACAGAAGAAGAGTAGAAGACACAAAGATTTAATGTGGTTCGACTATGCCCACGTCCATGGACCCAACAACTATTCTTTATTTCACAGAAGAGAGAACACAAGAGAGAAATCACAAAATTATAGGTAGTAGATGGAGAGATTACACTATAATGACAAATTGAATCATCAACTCAATTGTTGCACTCAAACCCCCTAATTGATTGAATGCAGAAATTAGGTTACACTAAAGAAGAGGATAATGGTGGATATTCTCTCACATTCATGCTCCACAAATATGAAGATATAAATAGGATTCAAGATGAAAGGTTGATTGGAGATCAAGAAACTGATTTCTTGATTGTCTTGAAACCTTTCCAAATGTCCATGATTTATTTGCAGTGTAAATGGAAAGTGAAGATCTTAGTTTCCATACATTTCCTTCCTTCCATGATTCTCCAAGCCCATCATTTATCTCTTCATATTACAAAATCAATGAATATACATCTTTCCCCATTTATAAATCCACTGACTGATTAATTGTTTATGTAATCAGTGCATTCCCAATCAAAATATCCTCTTAAGTATTTCCACATATAACATAATTGATTGATTGGATCAATTAGCTAATTTCTTTTCCTCTTAAACAAATATTTGGATCACATAAAATCAACACTCCACCTTGATGCAAATATAACAATCTCTCTTTATCATCAAATCTCAACAAATTGTTGGGTCTACACCATCAAGCTCAATGTGAACTGCTTTAGCCAATATTGCCCAAATAGGGCTTTCAAATCTTTCCCAAGCATAAGAAAGATAGAAAACACCAAAAATAATTCAAAAAACTCTGATGAAGGAGACAAACTTGTGGATATAGAAATATGAGAAACTCATGGAGACTTTAGCGTGCTTTAACTTCTCTATCTTGTATTGAGTGAGGACATACTCAAGATTATCTTCTTCAACCTCCTTCGCAAGAATTTTACTCGACTTCATCGAATCTACCTTATCATACTCAATACAAAGCACCGTGCAATGAATAATATAAGAAGTTAAATTATCACCTCTACTATGCTTAAAAACAAGACCAACATGAGAAAAAGGCCTTAACTGCGTTTGAGCTCCACCTAGAGTCTGAATATATGAAATCTTCTCATCAACCATGGTACCATGGGAAATACCACTTTCTCTCTAAATATGGAAACAATCCGATGAGTCCAAACGTGTTTGGGAATTTTATGTTCTCCTAAAGTCATCACTTGATAGAGGCTCCACTTCAATAAAGACCTCTCATCAAATATCGCAGCCAACTAGTCGCAGTTTTCTTAGTTGTTTTTCACCACAACCAATACTTCTTCATTCCTTCTCCATAGCCTAACAAAATGTGCTTCCTTCCTCTAGGCTTCTGCTTATCATGTCTCTCATCTTCTAAATAAGCTGAACAACCAAACACTTTAAGGAACAAATAATCAACAGGCTCTTTTTTCATACTTCTTTTGAGATCTTCATATCTATGTCAATAGAAGGTATATTGTTGATGAGAAATACTGCTATAGATATCGCTTCTTCCTAAAATCCCTTTTCTAGGATAGTGGTCAGTCTCAAGCTCGTATATCTTTCCGATAATATCCGACACATGTTCTCCGCTACTCCAAAAGAATGCGACTTAGTAGAAAAATCTCTAAATACATGCTCGGATGCACAATAGTTAGTGAATTCTTATGATGCAAATTCACTATTATTGCCAACCCTAAGAACACTCAGTTGCTTTCCTGACTTCTTTTCAACTATGGTCTTCCACTTCCGACATTGGGCAAATATTTCATCTTTGGCCTTTAAGAAATAGACCCTGACCATACGTGAGAAATCATCCACAAATAAGACGAAGAAACTGACTCCATTTAAAGATGCAACTGGGGTGGGTCCGCACACATAGGAATGAACATACTATAGAAACTTTGTAGCTTTAGGTCTTCCAACATCAAATGTGACATGTATCTTCTTTCCAAAAGAAAAATCTCCGCAAGATCTAGGCTTTGATTGAGAATCACTACCAATTAATCTCTGCTTCTCTAATACTTCAAGACCCTCCTCATTAACATGACCTAAACAAAGGTGTCATAACTGAGTAGAATCTGGAATGTTAGAATAAGTAAAAACTATTGAATATCCTATCTCTCCACAAAGCATATAAATATCATCGACTTGCACCCTTTTTTCACTACCAAAGAACCCTTCGCCACTTTTAAATTTTCTCCATCTATTATTATCCTCATGTCAAGTCTACTCATAACTCCAGCTGACAACAAACTCTTATGCAACATCAGAACATGTCCAACATCCGTGATAGTTCTAATAACACTATCATGCATTTTAAACCTCACACTTCCAACGCCCACGACATGAAGTGCGATCTATGTATATCTTCTCCAAGGCACTTCTGCATCTTATCTCTTCCTCTAAGTGAATGGAGTTATTGTTGAAGAACACTATCATTAATCTTCACTTTAACCTTCCATGTCTCAAAAACTTCTCGCTCTAACAAATTTGGTGATGCCATAATTTTTCATACCACTACTAAAAGAATTAGCTATTGGTAACTAATCTAGAACAAGACAGCTAGCTTCGATACCAAACCATTATGCGAAATAATTACACAATTGCTCCAACACCAATCTGTTGTGCAAAATATTGATTTGATTTGCACAAACTTCAAAAGAATCAAAACTGCACAGCAGAATACAAAAGGCGCGGGAGAAAAAAAAAAGAGGATCTAGCTTGTCGATTAATTATCAACCGCCAATTTAATGAAAATTAATCACCAAACAAAACAAAACAGAAGAAGAGTAGAAGACACAAAGATTTAACGTGGTTCTGCTATGCCTACGTTCACAGACCTAACAACTATTCTTTATTTCATGGGAGAGAGTAAAAGAGAGAACACAGGAGAGAAATCACAAAATTATAGATAGTAGATGGAGAGACTAACTTATAATGACAGATTGAATCATCAATTCAACAAGGATTTGTTGCACTCAAAACCCCTAAGTGATTGATTGCAGAAATTAGGATATACTAAAGAAGAGGATAATAGTGGATACTCTCTCACATTCATGCTCCACAAATATGAAGATATAAACAAGCTTCAAGATGACAGGTTGCTTGGAGATGAAGAAATTAATTTCTTGATTGTCTTGAAACCTTTCTAAATTCCCATGATTCAATTGCTGTGTAAATGGAAAGTGAAGATCTTGGTTTCCATACATTTCCTTCCTTCCATGATTCTCCAAGCCAATCATTTATCTCTTCATATTATAAAATCAATGAATATGCATCTTTCCCCATTTATAAATCCATTGATTAATTAATTGATTATGTAATCAATTTATTCCCTATCTAAATAGCCTCTCAAATATTTCCACATATACCATAATTGATTGATTGGATCAATTAGTTAACTTCTTTCCCTCTTAAACAAATATTTGAATCACATAAAATTGACAATATCACGTTTGATCAATCATAACAGAAATTACAACTGAAACCATAACACTAGTGCAGTACTTAAACAATGACTGCCTGTTTCTGCTATTAGAAAAGGCATTGATTCTTGGTCTTTATAACTAATAATAATGAAATTATATTAAGACACTACATTCCGTATCAGTGTTAACATGATAAATATGAACACAATTAAGCTATGAAATGTATTATACTTTGTATATCTCTAATAATGATTCCAGATCCATTATACTTTGTATATGACTTCAAACAACTACACATACAAGCCTTACTTACACATAAAACCACACGCATTTCCCTATAGGACAACGTAATATTTTTTTTTCCCCATTGAAGTACTTCTGTTGCTAGCAGATGTTAGCAGCAGCTCCCCCACTCCAACAGCAATAATGGTGTTGTGCCTTTTTTTCCTCTCAAACACAAACAAAACTGAAATAAAAAAAGTGCAAGTTCGAGAAAAAACAAAAGCAAATACAGCTGCACATGGAGAGGTCAAGTGTACATCATAAACACACTAAGGAGGACCAAAAACAGTTCAAAATAAAGTCATGTGCAAGGTAGATCAACATGCATCAAAGAAATTCCATAAGGCGTCAAAAGAAAATTTGATACAACACAAGCATACGACCAGCAAGGTTATACTCTAGCAATCAGGAAACACGTATGTATATAAACTAGCTAAGCACATTAGGATGCCCAAAAAAAAAAAAAAAAAAAAAAAAAAAAGAGTTAACTTTGCATTGCCATTCTTATTCGTAGATAGACATTTTTTCATCAATAACCTTGAATTATGATGCCTTTTTTTAATTAATTAATCAAGCATGCAGAAGTGCTTATGCGTCAGAATGTGGAAACCCAATCTTACTGTAGTATCCATGATTACAGTAGGGTTAAACCATGTTTTTAAGTTTTAACAACAATGTATATTTATCTATTAAATGTCTAAACATTGTTAATCTTGTTTCCCTCACGACCTTATGATAAATGCACAAGCAACTAGATACATAGATAATCTAGTTCAATGATAATATGTAAGCTTAGTTGGCAGGATTCATTCTTGTTAATGATTTTTATTTTTATCTTGACCATTGTGTCAATATAGGTAAACAATCGTTCCGTAGATAATAAATAAGACAGATCAGGAAACTTTTATTTTGATCCTTAGAAAAAGAAATGATGGATAGCGAGCATCAACAAAAGTCATTATGCTTATATAGATCACGAAAATTATTGTTTGTATAGTTATTTTTATCATTGAACCATCAGCAAATAAAGTTTGGTATTAACTTTATAACATATGGTTACTTACCTAGTTACTGTTGAACTTTTAAATAAAACTTACCACAGCTCAGTTTCATAACTCAGCTTCAGTTTAGTAACTAAGCTAAACTGAGCAATAGCTTAGTTTGCAACTCAGCCAAAGCTCAGTTTTACAAATTAAGCTCAGTTTCAAAAAATGAGCTACAAATTCTAACTAATTATGCATCAGCAAATAAAATTTGGTATCATAACTCATATATATAAATTCAAACTAATTATGCATTGCAGCAGTAAGTTCGGAAACTTGGGTTCATCATCTTGCTTTTTTTATGTTTACAACACACACACAAAATAACAGTACCGTTGCATGTATGTCTGAATATACATTTGTGTTGGGGAAATCTCGGTCTTTCCCCGTTTCGTGAAGTTAAGATAGGCACTTTAAGATTAAACGTAGCAACAGAAGCACAAGGGTTTATAATTCTCCAATATGGAGATTCTTCCACTATACAAAAGAATAGTAGGATTACAAGAATATGATTACAAAAGTAACTCACACTCAATGGCTCACCAAGCTTGAGGATAAAGACTTCCCAAGCTCTCTCTCTTTTCTCTCAAAGAGGCTCTCTCTAACTCTCTAGTTTTCTTCACTCTAAGGAGTGGCTTCTCTCTTGAATCCTTGGATCTCACTCTAAGGAGTGGCTTCTTCCCTTGGACTCTTGGATCCTCGGATTCGTGGATCTTTAGATCCTTGGATGGATAGTAATGAAAGCTCCTTCTCCTATTTATACTACTCATCATCCATGATGAACGGTGGAGATTACTTGCATCCAAGGGTGGAGATTGATTCTCTAGAATGCTCCACACTCTCTAGGAATCTCTACACTCTTCCATTCCCTTCTTTGTTCTTCCATACTCTTCTGTAAGGTTCCAGAAGGTTCCACATATCTCCAGAATATTCCAGAGGGTTCCACACTCTTCTACAAGCTTCTAGAGGGTTCTACACTTCTCTAAAGTTCTCTGGTCATACTCTTCCATAAAGTTCCGGAAGGTTCCACACATCTCCAGAATATTCCAGAGGGTTCCACATTCTTCCACAAGCTTCTAGAGGATTCTACACTTCTCTAGAGTTCTCTGGTACATTCTAGAAAATTTTAGATTTCTCCAGGAAGGTCTAGAATTTTCTAGAAACTCTCCAATTAAGGAGGGATCCCAACAATCTCCCCCTCCCGACTTAATTGGGGGGTAGTAGTACGCCGGCACCTTGACAACAATCTTCAAACTTCTTTATTGGTACTATCTTGGTCATCATGTCTGACCAGTTCTCATCTATGTGAACCTTATCAAGATGTATTTGCTTTCCCTCGAGGACTTCTCGGATCGATGACATCTTTACCATGGGAGAGAATATCTCTTCAAAATCAGTACCTTCTTTCTTGTCCAATCCTTTGGCGACTAACCGAGCTTTGTAGCGAGGCTTTGAACAGTTCTCTTCGGTCTTGATTCTATACACCCACTTATTCTTTCAAAGCTCTTCTCCCTTTTGGTAGCTCCACTAGTTCATATGTGTTATTCTCATGCAAGGATTGCATTTTTTCTTGCATGGCTATTCTCCACTCTTCTTTATGACAATCACTCATTGCTTCTTTATAGCTTTGAGGCTCCCCCTCAACAGTGAGCGTCATTATCTTCCATCTTGAACTTACACGAGCTTGATTACGGCTACAGATGAACCTGGCTCTGATACCACTATTGGGGAAATCTCGGTCTTTCCCCGCTTCGTGAAGTTAAGATAGGCACTTTAAGATTAAACGTAGCAACAGAAGCACAAGGGTTTATAATTCTCCAATATGGAGATTCTTCCACTATACAAAAGAATAGTAGGATTACAAGAATATGATTACAAAAGTAACTCACACTCAATGGCTCACCAAGCTTGAGGATAAAGACTTCCCAAGCTCTCTCTCTTTTCTCTCAAAGAGGCTCTCTCTAACTCTCTAGTTTTCTTCACTCTAAGGAGTGGCTTCTCTCTTGGATCCTTGGATCTCACTCTAAGGAGTGGCTTCTTCCCTTGGACTCTTGGATCCTCGGATTCGTGGATCTTTAGATCCTTGGATGGATAGTAATGAAGGCTCCTTCTCCTATTTATACTACTCATCATCCATGATGAACGGTGGAGATTACTTGCATCCAAGGGTGGAGATTGATTCTCTAGAATGCTCCACACTCTCTAGGAATCTCTACACTCTTCCATTCCCTTCTTTGTTCTTCCATACTCTTCTGTAAGGTTCCAGAAGGTTCCACATATCTCCAGAATATTCCAGAGGGTTCCACACTCTTCTACAAGCTTCTAGAGGGTTCTACACTTCTCTAGAGTTCTCTGGTCACACTCTTCCATAAAGTTCCGGAAGGTTCCACACATCTCCAGAATATTCCAGAGGGTTCCACATTCTTCCACAAGCTTCTAGAGGATTCTACACTTCTCTAGAGTTCTTTGGTACATTCTAGAAAATTTTAGATTTCTCCAGGAAGGTCTAGAATTTTCTAGAAACTCTCCAATTAAGGAGGGATCCCAACAATTTGTATGTTCATCTTTGAATTTTTCTTCCTTCCCTCTCCTTTTTATTTTCCTTCCTTCCCAACAAAAATGTACTTATTTACCTGGACTTTGGGCTTTTAGATATCTACTCCTACCATGTTTTTATTGAGACACGTAGGCAGTATAAACACGCATGTCATTTGCAATCATGTTTTAGCCTCTACTTTACTCTTGGTTATGTTTTCTTCCACATAATCATGTTCATAGAAATTGCAGCAAGTGTAATTATACCAGTGAGTGATACCTTATAGTTTAGAAATATTGATATATGCCAATGAATAACAAGATCCTACCAAAAATAATTTTTGTTTCATCTGAATTAATCAACACACAAAATCATTGAAATCCAAAATGCCTAAATAATTAAATAAGATTTTTGTTTCCTAATTAAAATCAGATCCAAACTAAAAAGTAATTTAGTTCACTAAAATTTAAAAAATACTCAACAAAACCTTGTAATGTTCTAAACTGAGAACCATCTTAACTTTATACATGGAGTAATAAGCATACAAAATACAGGTAAATGTTTCAATTATCAAAGAAAAATCTCTACCTGAGAGTAAGCAACAATGTAGTGTCTAAATTCTACAACAAAAATAGCGATCAAGTGTCCCTATAAAATGTAATATTAGTATTTATTTTCAAAACCATTATGAACATGAAAAGAAAATATACAAGTACCATAGAAATGTAAGATTTTCACATGTAAAATATAGAAGTATCACAGAAAATATAAGATATTCACATGCATGTAAGATTTCAAATGGAAACTAAATCATCATGAATATGAAAAAAATACTCCACTATCCAAACCCCTTCATCGTGATCAGAACGTGCATAATTTGCGTTTAAATCAACTTCTTCTTCTAGTAGACTTATGCCGACGGAGAAAGGTGGATTTTCATCAAATTGATTATACTCTTCTTCATCTACCACATTACCAATCCCAACAATGCGTCTTTTGTGGGGAACAACAACAGACCACTTATTATCAACTGGATCAGTCATATAAAAAAATTGTTTTGTTTGAAATGCCAAGATGAGTGAATAATTATCATGACTTTCTTGATTAAAGTCAAAAAGTGTGAATCCATGTTCATCCACTTGTACAGTATGATGATTATCAGCCTATCTATATCGAAATAGTGGGATCATGAAGTCCATATACTCATGCTCTCAAATATCATCGATTTCTCCATAATATGACATTATTGCACCTATTGGTCTATTATCTTTAGCACTAGCAAACTCTCTTGATGATGCCATGATACTAACTCCACTATTCTGCATTTTTCTCTTCTCATCCTGACGCTTCGTATAAAAGACATACCCATTCATATCGTACCCTTCCCAAGAGTTGACTTGAAACTGAGGCCCATAAGCTAACCATTTTATTGTATCAGAAATATCATGATGTGTTTGAGACAACTGAGACATTACTGTCTCTAAACCATAAAACGAATGAGCAGTTATGTTCATACGTCAACTACCTTTCGTTCTTCGAAGGATGCAGAAATATTAGAATTGCCATGTGCTCCTCCAAGTAAGGATGACCTCACTAAGATGTTGTAAAACAAGTAGTGTAACAACCCAGATTTTTCAATCATTTGAATTTGAATATTTAAAACTTATTTTAAATGTTATATTTGGAATATTAATGGATTTTTATATTGAAATCATTAATTAAACGAAGTTTAAATATATAATTTTATGATAACTCGAACTCTCGGTACCCTTTGAGTTGAACAAAATAACCGAAGTTCAATCCAAAATGCACTGGAAACCCAGATGCAAATAGAAAGAATTTAGAGGGTGAGAAATAGATAAGAGAGAAAGATTGAAATAGAAGAAAAGAAGCAACAATACATAGAGTCTCACATCGCAGCGGAATATAATATAATATAGAAATAAATCTTTATTGAGAGCTTGAAATAATACTTACAATCATCAGAGTACAATGGACATCAAATACATCTTGACAGCTATAACAACCTGTCCTCATATACAACATACAACGGAATAATACTAGATACGAATCATACGTCTGAACTTCTCCAGCTCGTCTTCTGAAGTTCGTAGCATCCTATTCTGAACCTGTAAAACTTGGTCTAACTCGAGTATTGCAAACGCCACAGATCTGTCTGATGAACCTACGTGAGAAAACACATCATCCAACTGATTTAAAGTTAATTATATTTTTGAAAGGAAAAGATAATCGTAAGACCAGTCCACACATAAACATGGATGATTTTTTTACCTTAGGATAACTTAAAAAATATTTTTGATATTAAACCTGGTGATATTATAATAGTGTCTATATCAAATAAATAACATCTAGTAGAACACTTGCATCTCACGCTCCATATACTTAGTATATAATCAAAAACTGGATGGCTCTTATTGGAGAATGAATTCCAACTATAATAAGATATGGGACTACCTTACGAAAGTACACCTCTAGAGAGCAATACACTAGGGATCAATAAGAACATCTTACAACCCGACCACACATGACCGACCACTCATTCAACTTGAGTGTATCGGATATATTGTCACCCTACAGTTGGCCAACCATCGTATTCCGGAAGATACAGAAACGACAGAAGAAAAAAAAAGAATTTTCTCTAGATGGTGACTATACACCCTAATGTGAATGACCCACATAGCCATGCTTCCTATGATTTCTGTCATTTTCCCAACTTATGAGGCTTGAGGTCACGACTACCTTTTCAGAACATCACATTATCTTTGAAAGTCACATCGTCAGATCCATTCAATCATTAATTGACGTCCACAAATATACTCTGGGTTTTAAGCTAAGAGAACTTGCCTTCTCCGCCACCAAACTTGGTATATTTGTAAAAATCAACGTACGTGACTCTCAGGAAATACTCTGTCAGACATTCGTCCATTCAAGTTATTCAGGAACATGATGAACCAAAGGCACCCTCCTACCACATCCTTCTATAGGAAGCACCCTAAGGAGTGATAGCGAGTACTCCTTGCAATCCGTAGATTCCAATCACGATTGAACTACCATAAAAAAAAACCTCTGGTTGCAACTTAGAGGAAATTTATCAAGTAGCCCTTCCGCTTATGAAGATCCATGGTCTTCAACTGCTCCATCTTCAACTAGCATCTTCCACATTCACGTATTCATTTATTCAGAATGGTTTTTGAATATAAATTCGATCCCGGTCTTTCTGTACCAACGAACGTATAAGCCAGAATTGATAGTCGGTTATTTAACTATCAAATAAACAACCATTCATCCATAAAAAGAAAATGAATTCAGTGGTTCAGTACACAATGTCACTTGGACTCTTCAACTAACCAATTGTTAATTTTAAAACTTCTAAATTTTCCAATATTTAGAATACATATTTCTCTTTTTATATCAATATAAGAACATTCAAAACCATTTCATTTTAAAATACCTTAGGATCGTACTTCTCATCCTGGTTAACACTTATTGCGTTAAACACCATTATAATACTAGTAATCTAAATGGATTACCATATTCAATATAAAATCCTGAATCAAATTTCCATTATTTACCAGTTGACAATGAAGCCAAACAAGTTGGGGTGTAGTTACCTCTTAGACCTTGAACGAAAACATTCTTAACTTCAAAACGAATAGGAATTCCATAACTTAATTTCAACTTTAAAAACGAGATATTCATCTCAATCTTATAACCTTAACAAATATTTTACTTATAATATTAACTACAAAACATTTGCTATAACCATTATCAAATATACTATTGTAATGTACTACTTTCAAACCCTTTGCTATGACCATATCTAATATTCCATTTGCAAAACATTTGCTAAAACCATATTCTATACAAAGCCTTAATTTCATAAATAATCTTTATAACCATCCTTATAAGTTCATTACATACCCATCTCAGTTTTATTTCAATAAAACTGAATTTCATATCCAAATTATTCGTATATAAATCTTATCGTTAGATCTTAACTTTAGTAGCAAAATTCAATCCACTTTAGGCTTCCGTTCGATTTCGGCTCATATCTCCTCACTTCTAAGCTTAACCCTATGTAGGTTATTTCTTAAAGTTATAATCAAACTATAACTTGTTCATTAGTTGAAATCGTTTACCACATTAACTCTTTTATGAACTTGGATTTATAACTTTAGCCAACTTGGATTTTATATTAAATCCAGTAGAATCAAAATCTTGCTTAAATTTTCCTTTAATTATACGTAGGGTCTTAAGACTTCATAACTTCTTAAATTAAATTCTAATTACAAGATTATCGCTTTGGTTATTATTAATTGAATAATAATCTGTTTCAACCTCATTTTTTTATATATAATTAGTTTCCTTCATCATTAACTATTAATATAATTGTTAATCTTTCTTTAAAATAATAATCAACTTCTTTAAATAACTAAATGTTCAATAATTATATTTAAAATCAATTAATTAAAAGATTTTTGAGAAATTGTATTAAGTTTTAACAACTATTGTCACAACTACCTCCATTAATTTAATTTAATTTAATTTAATAATCAATTCCAGTTAAAATAGTTGACTTGGTTAACTCAAAAATATGGTTAACTCGTTAACCAATTTCAATTAATCCTTTTTTTTGAAAATTGGTACTTTTTATTGCATTACCAATCATATACTTCGTTTATATGCCTCGCTAAAACCTTATCCCTCCAACCTAAGTGGGTACGATATAAGGAAAAAAGAGCACATATAAAATCCATATATTCACTATACAATATAACGATCATCACTCTATCACCTCATCTCACCACATCTCAAAACAAAACAGAAAAGTATACATCATTTTACCATGTATCAAGTAAATCAACACCCATTGCTTCAGCCATTCTTCATTGTGCCTCGACCTCTTTGTCTTAGATCCATTATTCTTTACCAACATACTAACCTCTTTCTCGATCATATATAACTTCATCTACTTTGACACCACTTTCCCATTAAAAATTCTAGAATTTCTTTCAAACCATATGTGATAAATTGCCGCTGTATAAACACCACAAGCTACATCCATCATTTGATCTCTACACTTAAATTTATCTAATATCTTCACTGCCATATTCCATAAAGATAAGTCACTCCCCACATCAATACCCAACTTTCTAGCCAAACTCCTCCATATAAATTCAGAAAACCCAAATTTAAAAAACAGATGATCTACTGTTTCATCCTCCCTGCTACAATTAATCCTTTCTTCAAATAAATTCAGAAAACTCACATATAAAATTCCAATTAATCCTTTCTTCAAATAAATATAATTAATTTAAATAATCCCATTTACTTTGTCTCTTCGAAACAATAAATTTAACTTTTAACCCTTAAGCTAATCTCTCCTCACATTGCTTATAAACTTATTAACATAAGAATTTGCATTATAAACCATTTAGTAATTTCTTATAAGCTTAAATAATAAATAATGGAACAAGCTTAACTGCTGAAACTTGGGGGTTTCGCAGCTATAACTTTCAAACCAAGCTATTTTCATGCAAGCAAGAATTAAAATAATGAAACAAGCTTCGACCAAAAGAAGATGATCTTCTAAAACAGGCAGAGCAGCCTGTAGAAAATGTGGAAAAGGAAGTAGACAATAACCCTACTAATTTGGAAATATGTGAAGATTATTTGAAGGAAAAGCACAATTTAATGACACAACGGAGTTTTAATCTTGGAGTATGCGACAAAAGGCCAAAATAGCATGGTTACAATAGGGAGACTTCAACTCTAAATTTTTCCATTCTAGGATGTCAACAAGAAGAATCGAAAATAATATTTCTGCACTGTTAACCGGCTTTTTGGTCCGGTTCCCAAAAGTGCACGAGCCACGCTCGACTCAACGTATCGCGTGGAGCTAAGGCCGAAAGGGATGCTCAGGAGCAAAGAAGACAGGGTTGAAGAAGGACCGCGTCGCTAAGGACCTCCCGCCTCCACCAGCACATTTCAGAACCAAGGCCTCCGAAACCCCAGGACTCACAAGCCAGGATCTCGAGCCATCAAACACCCATTCAGACGGGCCTTGCACCTCTCGAAACGGGAGTTTCGTACTCGTGGAGGTGCGAATTTCGCACCACTAAGAGGTGCGAAATTCACACCCAACAGGGTGCGAAATTCAACTTGCACCCACCAAGGTGCGAAATTCGTACTTCGGGGTGCGAAATTCGCACCCCAGGAGGTGCGAAATCTGTATCCTTTGGGGTACGAAATTCGAACACTTCGAGGTACGAATTTCGTACCTCCAAAGGGTATGAGACTCATACCCTACCGGGTGCGAAATTCATACCCTGCGAGGCACGAATTTCGCACCTCCAGGAGGTACGAATTTCGCACCTCCTGAGGTGCGAAATTCGCACCCCTAGGCCAGGGTGCGTAAAAGCGGATCTACAGGTCTGAGGTGCGAAATTCTGAGTGTGGTCCCCCATTTCTACCTACTCCCACCTACTCCTACCTACTCTCTTTCCTATAAATACCCCATAACTTCACACTTGAAAAAGGTTGGAATTTGTGAGCTTAAGACCTCTAGAGAGCTACTTTGATGGCATCTCCCATTTGAGGAAGAAGAAGGGCAAAAGTGTCTTTTTCCTAATATATTAAATATCCGAGAATTATGACATCTTATATGATAGTGATGACATCATGTCTTAGAGATGACATCATATAGCCTTAGAGATGACATCATATAGCTTAGAGATGACATCATATGGATTTGAAATGAATGTAATGAGATGTCATGAGAGGGTCTTAACCTTGAAACCTTTTATGATCAATAATATTCCAGCAACTCTTCAAAGTGGACGTAGACCCCTTACGAGGCCGAACCACTATAAATCTCTTGTTTTATTTACTACTTTCCGCTCTTGTCTACACGACCAAATTAATTATTCCTAGTAGTTGGAATCTTTGGTGTTTACGACATTTTTTTTCGTCAACATTTGGTGCTTTCATTAAGAGTTGAACTCAAGTTTTGCGTCTTTGTCGCACGTTATCGTCTCGACTTCGACGAACTAGAGGTTCCTTTGCTAAACGTGCCGCCGAGTCCGCTTACGATGGTAAAGCGACCAAAGAACGCAATGGTCGTCTCTATAGCCGCAGCCGAGGTCGGGACCTCCCAACAACCTCAACCGGCGGACATCCCGGCCACTAATGAAAACATCACTCCTATTGTGGACCCCGAAGCGGCCGCAACACAAGATCAGGTCCATGCGCTTAATGAAAAATACAAGAACACGATAGTCGAGCTTAATCAAGCATTAAGGAATAACATCGACCTTATGCGATAACTTCAAGAAAGTCAGCGCATCATCGCTCGACTTCAACTAATTTGTAACAAACCTCGACCCCGACCAACTATCTCGGAAACTTCCTCTTCCGAGTCGAGGGGCCCGCATCAAAGGAGGAGGTTTAGACTCATCAACAATATCGTCGCCCGTACCAATGCTCTCGACAACGGTAACGGCAATGGCTATGCCAACGGCAATGGGAATAGCGACCGAAATACAGTCACATATAGTGAGGGAGTGCAATACCAGGATCGCTCTCGCTTGATCATCAATGAAGGACCGGGTCCGACCAACCCCTTCCTCGATAGAACCCAACAGTCGCCCATCGAGACGATGGACCTACCATGTCAGCGGCCCGCGCTTTTCCATAACAGTATCTGTATCATCCAGCTCTGCACCAGGATCCGGTTATAGATGTCGAGGACATAGAAGAAGACGATCCAGACATCCATCATAGAAGACGCCCTCGCAACAGAACTCTGGAACCTCGCCAAACCCCATGGGTCTCAATGGCAAACCCCCATCCAAATTACCTTCCCGACATGGTCCAAAGGATCATGAGGGAAATGCAAGGGAATGTACACGACTCATGGGAGGCCCATATTAGGCATAATCCCTTCACAAGAAGGGTAAATGAGGTCGAGTGGCCGCGACGCTTCAGCATGTCACAGATGTCGCTCTACGATAGCACCACCGATCCCTGTGCCTTCCTGAATCGGTATGAATGGCAAATGGACTCGAGCCGGAGCAACGATCTGGTCAAATGCTAGTGCCTCCCAGTCTTCTTATCGGGGACCGCTTTACTTTGTTTCTCTCGCCTCCCACTTGACTCCATCAACAACTTCGGCCAGCTAGCGATAGAACTAGTCAAGTAATTCAGGATGCATATCCTGACTCTGAAAAACGCCGTTACTTTGTCCAACCTATACCAAGGACCCGCTGAGTCGCTCAAAAGCTACCTCTCCCGTTTCAACATTTCCCTCGCCGAAGTCGAGGATCCGGACCCCCGCACATAATCATTCAGTTAGCCAAAGGTGTCCTCCCCACTTCCGAATTCGGGGCATGGATCGATCGGAAGCAGGCCAAAAGCCCCAACGCGTTCTATGAGAAGGCGGATCAGTACTTATGCCAAGAGGAGGTAAGACGCAACCGGCTCTCCGCCATAAGTCATCCCAGTGACCCCCAAGCGGACATCGATCGCAAATAACAACCTTAGAGGGAAAAAAGTCGAAGAGCCCTTCGGCCAGAACAAGAGGGCAGGTCCCTACAGGAAAAAAACAAATGACGGTAGGTCGGGTGGCCGAAATAACGGTCAATCCCTGGAGGAGCCAAGAAAACCCGACCCTCACCGTGCCTTCGAGACCTACACCCCATTAAACGACGACTTAGAAACAATTTACTTGGGGACATGCAACACGCTGCCATACAAGAAGCCACGCATCAGGGAATCAACTGACTGCGAGAAAAATACCGGGAGGTACTGTCGATACCATGATGTATACGGGTATGATACCAACGAGTGCCGCCAGCTCAGAGACGCAATCGAGAAGATTATCCGTGCGAAAGGACTCGAGCAATATGTCCAAGAGCCCTTTCCTCCCGAAATAACTTCAAAGCCTCCGGCGTCAGCTCCTCCGGTGACCGCCAAGGCGGCTGTAGGTCCATCTAACCCAAGGCAAGGGATCGTGATCAACACATTATGTGGCAGACCTTACCCCACACACGACAGCTTTCAGAAAATGGAAGAATATGTGAGTTCCATAAAGCATGCTACTTATGAAGCTTGCTCCTCCCCCAACGAATCCGTCCTAACTAAGCTCCAAAAAACCATGCGGGATGACATTGTTTTCTGCGAAAGAGATTCTACTGGGGTGGAAATCCTGACCACCGATCCACTAGTTATTACGACTTAGATCACTGCCACTTCTATCCAAAAGATATTAATCAACTCGGGAAGCTCGGTCAACATCATTTTCAAAGAAGCTTACGACCGAATGTAGTTGGAAATAAATGACTTAAAGTCATGTTGTGCCACGATCCATGGCTTCAATGGGACTTCTAGTTCCCCAGTGGTACTGATTGATTTACCTGTGGAACTGGGCAAGGGGGATCGGAGCCAGGTCCGAATTCTCACTTTCGTGGTTATAGACATCGGTTCCCCTACAACGCTTTCCTTGGATGCCCTTTTCTCACAGAGTATCGGGTTTGCATGTCACTATGGTCTATCCTAATGAAATTTTCGACAGAGAACGGGATTGGAACAGATAGAGGCGACCAAGCAAGTGCTAGAGAATCTTATGCAATAGAATGGAAGAATGCACGCAATAAGGACAAGGGCAAAACCGTGTCCACGCCTTCTTGCGCCAAGAATGTCTCAGCATAGCAATCAGCGGCGTCTGGGCCTTGGTTTAGGTGCCACGGCCGTCTTTCCAATGATCTCGACCCACGGAAGGACGAAGAGCCCGAATATGAGAGGGCTATTCCAGTCGAACCTACGGTGGACGTTCCGGTTAATCCCGACGACCCATCAAGGGTGCTGAAAATAGGATCGCAACTCCATCCCGCAATCAAAGAGGATCTTATAGATTTCTTGAAGGAAAATTTGGATGTGTTCGCGTGGACTCACTCTGACATGAAAGGCATCAATCCCGCTGTTGCTTGTCATTTTCTAAGCATCGATCCCACAATGCCTCCAATCAAGCAGAAGCGCTGCTTCTTGGGACCCGAAAGATCCAGAGCACTCGAGGAAGAGGTAGACCGTCTACTCAACAAAAACTTCATTCACAAAGTCGACTACCCCGAATGGGTCTCCAATCCGGTCTTGGTTAAAAAAGTCAATGGTAAATGGCGAACATGTGTCGACTTCTCCGATTTAAACAAGGTATGTCCCAAGGACAGCTTCCCACTCCCAAAGATTGACCGACTTGTTGACTCAACTGCCGGATACCCGCTACTATCTTTCATGGACGCCTACTCAGGCTACAATCAAATTCCAATGAATGTTTACGACCAGGATCATACCTCTTTCATAACAGACCTTCGACTTTACTGATATCGCGTCATGCCCTTCGGCCTCAAGAATGCCAGTGCCACTTATCAACGAATGGTTAATCGGCTCTTTAAAAACCAAGTCGGGAAGTCTACAGAGGTGTACATGGACGGCATGCTGGTCAAATCAAAGAAGTCCAACGACCACGTCCACGACCTCTCTAAAATGTTCGATATCCTTCGTTGATATGACATGAAACTCAATCCTCTAAAGTGCTCCTTCAGAGTCGCTTCGGGGAAATTCTTAGGTTTCACCGTCAATTATCAGGGAAACGAAGCCAATCCAGAAAAAATCCAAGCGATTCGGGACATCCAAATCCCCAAGAACATCAAGGATGTCCAAAGACTAAACGGAAAGGTCGCCGCTTTAAGTTGATTTATCTCTAAAGCCACCGGCAAGTGCATTCCTTTCTTCGATTTACTTCAAAAAGGAAAACGCAACTTTGAGTGGACCCAAGAATGAGTTTCCGCATTCGAAGACCTTCTGAATCACTTAGAACAACCACCTATCTTATTTAAGTCCATGGATCATGAGGACTTGTATGTTTATTTGGCTGTTTCTTTATAGGAAACCAGCTCGGCACTCGTACGCATCGAGAACCGTGTCCAATGACCCGTCTACTGCATAAGCAAACGATTTAGGGGGTAGAAAAGAACTACCCGAAGCTGAAAAAGCTGACGTTCTGCCTATTGATTTTTTCTTGGAAGCTTCGACCATACTTCCAGTCTCATCCTATAAAGGTGCTCACCAATCAACCATTATGACCGGTCCTACAGCGACCCGAAGCATCTGGACGGCTGCTAAAGTGGAGTATGGAACTAAGCCAGTTTGAGATAACCTTTATCCCCGGCCAGGCCATCATCGGACAAGCCCTCGCTGACTTCATCATAGAATTCATTGCTCCCGAGGAGACTCCTGCAGAGAACGCTGAAGCTCCCGACACTCAATCGAAATTGTTCGTGGACGGCTCCTCCAACAGCAAATGCTCCGGGACCGGAGTTGTACTCGCCACTCCCGAAAAATGCCCGATATACTATGAACTAAAACCGAATTTCCCTACTACCAACAACGATGTGGAGTATGAGGCCTTGATCGCCGGATTCAGGATCGCGATTGAGCTCAAACTAAACACCGTCCAATTTTTCTCTAATTCATAGCTCATCGTTCGTCAGATGCAAGGAGAATATCAAGCGAAGGAGGGACGACTCGCCCTATATTTAACCCAAGTTCAAGAATTATTCACTCACTTCGACCACTTCATCATCACACATATTCCTCGAGAACAGAATGAAAAAGAAGATTCATTCCGAGGACTCGAAACTCTTGGGTTTCGCCCCCGTCGAAGTGCTCAACTCCCAAAGTATCAGGCAAGTATGGACTGAGGCGGCCATGAATGCCGAATTCGAACATGAATCCTGGATGACGCCAATCAAGAATTACCTACAACATGGGATCCTCCCAGAACGCTACAAGGAAAGACGAGCACTCACCCGTCAATCTGCTCGCTACCTTCTCATGGATAGGGTGCTCTACCATAGAGGCTTCTCTGTCCTCAGATGTGTAGCCTATGACAATGCCATCCGATCACTCACTAGTGTACATGAAGTTGAGCGGCGTGGCCACACTGGAGGACAAACCCTGGCCAGGAAAATACTCAGACATGGCTATTATTGGCCCATGCTCGATCAAGATGCTGCAGACTACGCTTGCAAGTGTGACAAGTGCCAGAGCTTCTCAAAGATCCCAAGGTCCCCGCCTACAGAGTTGACATAAATGATCAGCCCATGGCCA
Organism: Allium sativum; assembly: GCA_030737875.1. Lineage (NCBI taxonomy): Eukaryota > Viridiplantae > Streptophyta > Magnoliopsida > Asparagales > Amaryllidaceae > Allium > Allium sativum. The sequence continues at coordinate 440,493,813 of CM060925.1, read as the reverse complement.
TTCTCCATGTGGGGAATCAACATCATTGAAACTCTTCCAATGGCCAAAGGCCGAGCACGATATGTTGTCGTGGTAGTTGATTATTTTACCAAATGGGCGAAGGTCGAAGCTCGTGCCATAATCACCACCAAGAAGATGTTCAACTTTGTTGTACGCAACATCATTACTTGATATGGGGTCCCTCAAGCTATCATTTCTGACAACGGCACTCAATTCGAGAGTGCCGAGTTCAAAGCTTTCTGTCAGCGACACAACATCGAAAAAAGATTTTCGGCGGTGGCTCATCCCAAGCCAACTGGCAAGTCGAGGCGGTTAATTAGGTCATCAAATCCATTATCAAGAAATGGCTGGAAAAGTTTGGGGGCATGTGGGAAGACGAACTTCCTCTAGCCCTATGGGCCTACCGAATAACGCACAAGACAACAACCGAACACACTCCTTTCGCCCCTACCTACGGATCTGAAGCCGTCAGTCCCATCGAGCTCAAGCTTCCATCTTATCGAGTCACTTAATTCGACCCGAAGACAAACCAAGATTTACTTCTGGGATCACTCGACTTGCTAGAAGAGAGAAGGAACGAAGCTGACCTCAGAGCCGCCGCCCAATGGCAATGAGTCGCCCGGTATTTCAATTCCAGTGTCCGCCGTAAGGACCTCAACGTCGGCAACCTCGTCTTGAGATGGGTCTTTCCTCCACCTACCGGCCTTGTCCCTCATTAGGAAGGCCTGTACTCCATACAATGGAAGCTCAACAATGGATCTTTCAAACTCGCAACCGTTGACGGAGCTAAACTCCCAAGGTCATGGAACAGCGAACAACTCCACCGCTACTTTACATAACTTAGTTCACAGTTGTTTATGCTTTCCAATGATGTTTTATTTTCTAGCAATTCAAGGCATTGTAAAGGCTATTACTGCCAAAGTTATTAGTAAAAATGATGTTCAACTTCCTATCTCCTTTGTGTTTATTCCACGCATGACAAGTTTGATTAGTCCTAACAACCAACTGGCATATAATTTCTCGATCGCCGTATCGGCCCCCGAGCATGGGAGCCGGTGCTGCCACATCGAGTCCAAATATAACTTTCTACGACCGGCACCGCGAGCATGAGAGCCGACAACGCTACTCGAGTCGCTGGCCCGTGGCGCGACCGAGTATAAATGACCACGAACTCGAACCTCGGACCCGCGCCGAGACCGAGGATAAATCGCTCCGCGCCCAAGTCCCAAGCGGCTTGGGGCCGCCCGACGGCCAGTTAAGAGTAATGTAAATTTCTCCCCTGGCTACAGGTGCCGGTTGGATCTTGGCGCAGCAACAAAACCGACCTAAAATCGTTTCTTCCCCGAAGCTCCCAAGGCTAAGGGGTTGCCCATGGCGACGATCGGACCCTACTGGTTGATGATCCGGGCTTCTCCTCTCAGGAGAATAAACGACGTCTGCGGCTTGCCTCAACCCGATGAACGACGAGAGAGCCACACACCGGACAAACTGCATAAGCGACGTCATACACCTTCGCTATACTTGGGATTAACCCCAGGCATCCCAAAACAGTAGGCGCCCAGCCTGGTTTCGCAAACTGCAAGTTTCCTGAGCTGAGGGAAACTTACTGAAACCAGCGCTCTTTCTCACCCCATTGGAATGATTAACCCAGAGCATGGCCCCCGATCGCTTTTTTGTTAAGTGTAACGGTAAGTTTGCTCATGCAAGTACAGGACGTCGGAAAACATAAAATGAACATCCGAACACTCGACACAAACTGCGACCTTTACTAATTCATATTCAATTTCCACATACACACATTTAACAAACTATATGTCTAACATTTTTCTTTTTTAATAACAGGGTGTACATGAAAACCATGCCATGTCTTGAAAAACCAAAAGTGAGGGTCGTACTCGCGTAAACTATCGGCCTACACTACCAAAATAAACGGTAACTTCTACTCAAGTTGATAACATTAACCGTGTCTTTTCTTTTTGTCCTTGTGTTTCTTTTTTCCAGATTCAGCCCTTGACGGTTCATCCTTCGAGCTGGGCCTCTTCTTGACAGACCCACTCCTTCCACCTCGGCCCTTCTGGGAAGTGGTCGATTCATGAGAAGCTGAGAGACGCTTCTCGGCCGTACCCTCACCGTTGGAGATCTCGGTGATCTTAACAAGGGTTGTATGAGGCATAGGCATGGGGGCACTTCCGGCAGCAACGCCTACTATAGTGTCACTCTTCTTCGGTATCTCGTTGCCTTCTCGCTCAGCCCTCTCCTTGGCCTCTTTAGCGGCCCGTCACTCAGTGAGCTTCTGGGACTTATGCGGCGTAACAGCACCAGACTTGGTTCTCTCAAGGGCCTCGATGGCCCTCTGCTGAGCTTCCTCATCCTCCCTTTTCTTCTGGGCCTCATCAGCAGCCTTCTTCTTCTCTACCTCCTCATCGGCCCTCCTTCGTGCGACCGTTTCAGCGGCTCTCGCCTCAGCATCCCGTTTGGTCTTCATTAGGACCTCCTGCGTGGCAACCTCATCCTGCCTTCGCTTCTCTTCCACTTCCTTGCTTTTAGCCACCATCTTGGCTTGTTGATCCTCCACCAGGGCCGCCATCGAGGGGCACATCGACCTCCACCGGACCTCTGGCGCGAGAACTTTGTCCGTCAACCACCTCTCCTTTCTCCATAAGGCTCTCATACATGCTGGGAGTTATCCTTATATCCGAGTAGGTGTCCAGCTGATCGCCACCTTCTCCAGATTGCACTGCCGCAGGTCCTGGCCTTGGTTCAATTGTTTGTGGGACCATAGGGGCAGGGCCCAATGCCATGGTCAGTCTAGGAAGGGCTGCACAGTAAAAACACAACATTTTAGTCCACAAATGACGACATCCTCGGGATGCATGGCAAAAGAAATTTACCTCCGGTCAGGGATGGTGTAGAAAGGATAAGAGGGGTACTTGTGGTGGCAGGTAAAGTGAATCCGGCCCCTCTTAGCTCCGGGTGCTTAGGGTCATACTTAGTTGGACCCGAATTAAAGATGTCGGATTACTCACCAAAACCGATTCAGGGGCCAGTGGCCGATAGGTGTTTCCTTCTGCAAATGTCTCTCCTACCACAACGCTCTCAGTCATCGCAGCTTTCCCTTTCTTGGCAGTGAGCCTTTCCAGCCTCTCTCTTGGCATTCTCGAGCAATAACCTCCTACCCTCCTCCAGCTTCTCGCGCTCTTCGGTGGTCAAGAGATTAATCACGAGCTGTCATTCATCCAAGGTACTCACATCCACTTGGTGCAAATAAGCTTCATACGGAACCAACCTCTCCCAGGTTCGAGCTAGTTCACGGGGGTAATTCTCGAGCCACAAAAGCCCATGAGATCTTAGAAATTTAACATACATGTTTCAGATGTCTTCCTCCACGAACTATTGAACCCGGAATTCGATACCCTCCAGCTGCTCTCGCAGTTGTTCCACCTCTCTCAGATGTGCCGCCCTTAATCCATCCATTGTTCCTAACACATACTGATTACTGGCCTCAGCATCCTCCTTGGACTTTTTCATATCATCAAGCTGTCTCTTCAGGTTGTCATTCTCCGCGCTTAAAGCATTGTTGTCATTTTGGAGCTCAAAGACTCTCGCATTGTCCCTTTCCAGATCGGCACAAACCTTATCCACCTCAGCCTTGTCCCTCTTTAGGGTTGTGTTTTGGGTGGTTAAGTCGTCTATAGTTTCCGTGAAAACAGAGTGTGAGTGATCGTCCTCCCTCTTGAGTGTCTCGTGCCCTTCCTTTATCTCAGCTACATCAACAAGATTCACGAGCTAGCGTTTAAAGACACGGGAATGGACGACAATGTGCCCACGGTACAAAAAGCAAACTCATCTATTTCTGCGTTTAGATGAACGACGGTGGTCTGCTCAACATCGATAGTTAACTTCTGATTCATGAGCTCCAAGTTTTTCCTCTTGATCAGCTCCGATAGTGAAAGCAATAGGTAGTGAGCTCGTCGGCCTGATGGTACGCTTCCTTCATATGCATCCAGATCTCTCCGGAGTCCCTAGCGGGAGGCGGGCGAAGATCAGGAAGAACCGTCAGCTCATTAAAGTAGTGTTGAGGGAAAGTCATTTTCAACCATGCCCTCCATTCCTCCACGAAAAGCCTGTATTGCTCAGAGACCGCTAGTTCCCACGTCTCGGTTAGGTCGCCCTCTCCGGTCATTGTGACGGCCCGCCCCGCATCAACCGACATTTACTCCAAAAGTGCGCTGTACACATGTCCAGTTAGCACAGAACGGGTCGTCAAAAGGAAAAAGGAAGAAGGAAATGAACATACAAAGAACCTGTAGAATGTCTCACAGCGCATAGAATAAAATATAATAATAACATACTTGACATAAAACAGGAGAGACAGTGCATAAGCTAAAAACCAGAACTAAGCATCATAGCAGCGGAAATCCAAAATATAGCTTATTACAACTTTTCAACTGTTTCAAAGCAAAAACAAGATAAAGGAGGTACACTACTAATGCCCAAGTAGCGACCACCAATGACACAGGGAGAATGTGTGTGTGTGTGTGTGTATATATATATATATATATATATATATATATATATATATATATATATATCTTACGTGGAAGCCTCCTGCCTGCCTCCGAATCAACTACTCGCGCATCACCAGCTAACCTGTCTCTAGTCTGCTCGTGTGAGCACCCAGAGTAATAAGAGGAGACATAAAACTCTGGGTCAGACATAAAGCTTGGTATGAGCGATAAGCATCTAAAGTGAATAATAACAGGTAGACTAAACATACCTGAACCTGGACCTGCAACCAAAGAGTTAGCACTACATACTGTACAACACTCTAAGGTACCATATCAAGCGGTGTAAAGATACGGAGGTGGGGAGGTGTGCATGTCATAATGATGGAAAACAATCAAACATAGCATCCATCCTCACATCTCTCACTCAGTGCGTAAAGCATACGATATTCACCACTTCGATCACCCATCCTTGCCACGATTACTTTGCCCATGAAGTCATAAATGGCTTCACTGCACTGATAACGTAGCCACTGATCCTTCGCTATGTCCACTTGCCCCATGGAGTTATTCACCCCATCTGCGCTGGCTCATAGCCATACTAATCCTTACTATGTCCACTTGCCCCATGGACTTATTCACCCCATCTGATATGGCTCATAGTCTTACTAATCCTTACTATGTCCACTTGCCCCATGGAGTTATTCACCCCATCTGCGCTGGCTCATAGTCTTACAACGCATCACCTTGCCCCTCAAGTCATAATGACTCTACTGCACTGATAACGTAGTCTTGGTACCATCACCTTGCCCCTCGAGTCGCAATGACTCTACTGCACTGATAAGTAGCCCATCATTCATTTTTAGTGGTGAACCGAAGTTATGAACGTCCACAACTCCTTAGCACACGTCCCGCAGCAAAGTCCAACCATGAAGTGAACTCATCGGTTCCCAACTGGATCCTGAGCTCTAACTTCCCATATTGGACTACCTTTGCATCTCGGGTTATTGGTCAATACTGGGTCGGGTCGGGTTCCTCTTCAAGCCATCGGTTCGGGTCGGGTGTCCTCCATCGGTTCGGGTCGGGTCTTCTTCTGGTACGGCTCGGGTCGGGTGTTTCTCCTTGGGTTGGGTCGGGTGCTTCACTTCAGGTCGGGTCGGGAGCCATCTCCCCTCCAGCTCGTGCCTCCGCTCCGATCCGTCTCCTCATCCTTCACGTGCTCCGATCCGATCCATCTTCGTGCTTCCGCTCCGATCCGTCCTCCTTAATCCGATCCGATCCCAGTTCAATTAGCGTGGCCTTCCTTTTTGCCAATTTTCTCAAGTGTCAGGTTCCGATCCGATCGAATACCTTGCCCAGTTCAACATATCCGATCCGAGCCCCATATCCGATCCGAAACCTGCACTGTTTTCTGAAACTGTTCCAGCAAGTGTTTACGCCATTCGACGACGTTTTCGACCATTCTAACTATTGGAATCAATCACAAAGCATATCATACAGTCATAGCAACATGCATAATCAACCACAAACATCAAAACATCAATATGATAGGTTAAAATGGATCAAACATACCCAAAATCCCATATTTTCCCCTTAAGCATGTTTAGGTGAAACTAATGATAGGATTAGCAAAACTTAACCAAATTAACCCAAATTCATATCAGAGGTCTAAAACATCATTTAAGAATTTATGAAGATTTTTCCCGAATTTTATCATGCTTAAATTCGCTAATTAACACTAATTACCCTTAACTAGCCATAATTAGTGTAAAACTATGCAAATCACTCACCTTAGCCACAAATAAACTAAGATCTGAAATAAATCTCTGATTTGATGTGAATTCCAATGCTAAACAGCAGCTCCAATGTTGCTTTGGTGTAGATCTTCCTTGATTAGAGGTTGCTAAGCTTAATCCTTGACCAAAAGATGATTTGGAGGTGATTTAGAGGTTGGAGGCCATTTTTAGGGTTCCTTGGTGATAAGTGGAGGCTAGAAAACTGAAATAGAATGATTCTCTATCTCATTTCAGCCTTCCCATAACCCTAATCCCGAAATGGGTTATGGGCCTACTCACTAATCACCCGATTTGGTCCGGTTAAGCAGTTTTTCACCTTCCAAACCTTAATTCAGCCATATCTCCCAAACGGTAAGTCCGTTTGGCTATTATGACCACTCTACGGAAAGGTAAACCATCAAATGAATCCAATAGGAGTGGTTTCAGGTCAAAATTCCTTTCCAATCAAAAGTTATGGCCAAAACAGTACCAACTAGGGGCAAAATGGTCATTCAAAAATCGACAAAAATCATAAGCACGGGAAATGACTCTAATAGATGTTTCCCAAAGTTACATGACCATACGACTTCACATGAGAAAGAAATAAATATTCTACGATCCTCCGATGCGTAGAATGCGGGTCATTACACTCTCCCCCCCTTAAGAAATTTTGCCCTCGAAATTCCCTAATCAAAGCACACACAAAGGTCCCGCATGCCTATCAGTCATAAAACAACAATCAAACATGCAAACAAGCAAAACAAGTCTACCCTAGCATGCAGAAAACTAAATGGCAAAGTATATCTTACCAGACAAGGAGTTCTGGATACGCCTTCCTAATGCTCTCCTCTGTCTCCCAAGTACAGTCATTCTCGTCCTCGCCCCACTGAACCTTGACTAGCTTCACCGCCTTCCTTCGAAGTTGCTTCGTATCGTGCCCCATAATACGAATCGGCTTGCGATTCCCAACCGCCTCGGGTTCCACTTCGAAGTCCTCTAACTGATCAGGTGAAATAGTCATATCTGAGTCGTGAACGAACTTCCTTAGTTGGGAAACATGAAATACATTGTGAACTCCCGCCATCATTTGTGGTAAGCCAACTCTATATGCCAAATTCCCGACTAATTCAAGAACAGGGAATGGGCCAACAAATCTTGGTGCCAACTTGCCTCTCCTGCCAAATCGAATCACGCTCTTTAACAGAGAGATCTTGAAGAACACCAAGTCACCAACGGAGAATTTCAAGTCTCTTCTCCCCTTATCAACATAACTCTTCTGCCTATCTTGGGCAGCCTTCATTCGTTGTTGAATGATCTTAATCTTATCGGAAGTTTCCCTCACCACATCTGGTCCAAGCACAAACTAATCGCCAGTTTCTATCCAACATGATGGTGAGTTTCATGGTCTTCCGTACAAAGCTTCATATGGAGCCATACCGATACTGGATTGGTAGCTATTATTATATGCAAACTCAACTAGATGCAAATGGTCATCCCATGATCCACCAAAATCCAATATACAGGCTCTCAAGAGATCTTCCAATATACGATTCACCCTCTCCGTCTGATCGTCGGTCTGAGGATGATATGCGGTACTGAGATGTAATCCTGACCCTAGAGCCTCTTGTAAGCTCTTCCAAAACCCACTAGTAAACAACGGGTCTCGGTCACTCACAATGCTTTTAGGTACTCCATGAAATCTCACTACCCACTTCATATACAACTCTGCCAACTTGGCTGCCGTTCTGGTCGATTTGACTGGTATAAATCTTGCACTTTTAGTCAATCGATCCACAATTACCCAAACGCTATCATGTCCCGATTTAGTCCTTGGTAAACCATCGATGAAATCCATCGAGACTTGCTCCCATTTCCACTCGGGAATTTCTAATGGTTGCAACAACCCACTAGGCTTCTTTTGCTCGGCTGTAACTAGCTGGCAATTCATGCATTTGGATATAAACTTCCCAACGTCTCTTTTCATCCCTTCCCAGTAGTAAGTCCGCTTCATGTCTCGATACATCTTATTACCACCGGGATGTATAGTCAGTTTTGAGTGATGACATTCTCTAAGCACTTCATCTCTCAAACCATTTACGTTGGTACAACTAGCCTTCCATTCTTTCGAAGCCATCCATCTCGATCAAGCCCATACACATTCATCTCCTCATCGATACCCATCTCTAACTTGGAGATGATTTCCAATAGGTTAGGATCGTCCCTCTGACTAGAACAAATCCGCTATATCAAAGTGGGTCTGATCGTCAAACTAGCTAGCATGACTGGATCCAATTCGCACTTTGGTCTGAAATCAAACCCCGCTATATACTCCAGTTGCTTCCACTCAAGAAACATTGCCCCTAAGCTGGCATGTCTCCTACTCAAGGCATCGGCTACCGCATTACCTTTCCCAGGTGTATATGCGATATCAAAATCATACGAAGCCAATAACTCTAACCATCTCTACTGACGGAGATTCAGATCTTTCTGAGAGAAGAGATATTTTAACGATTTATGATCGGTAAACAACTCAAATCTTTCTCCCAAGAGATAGTGTCTCCACATCTTCAGCGCAAATACAATCGCTGCCAATTCCAAATCATGGGTAGGATACTTCTTCTCATGCAGCTTTAGCTGTCGACTAGCATAAGCTACAACCCTACCTCCTTGCATCAATACTGCACCCAGTTCTGTACCACAAGCATCCATGTATACCGTCATCTCTTCATTCCCTTTAGGAATGACTAACACTGGCGCACGCGTCAACCTCTCCTTTAGACTCTTGAAGGCATTCTCACACACTCCGTCCCAAACGAAGGACTGATTCTTCTTAGTCAACTGAGTTAACGGTGCTTCTATCTTGGAGAAGTCCTGGATAAACTTACGATAATATCCAGCTAATCCCAAGAAACTTCTTACATCCGTTGCATTCTTGGGCGTAGGCCAATCCTGTACCGTAGCCACCTTCGTAGGGTCCACGGCAATACCACTCTCTGAAACAACATGACCTAAGAATCTTACTTCCCTTCTCTAAAAATGACACTTAGAGAATTTCGTTTTCAATTGGTGTTTCCTCAACACCTCCATCACTATCCTCAAGTGTCCCTTGTGTTCCTCCTCTGTCCTTGAGTAAACAAGGATATCATCCACGAACACAAGGACAAACTTATTCAACTGATCTCTGAATACTCGATTCATAAGATCCACAAAATAGGCTGGTGCATTGGTCAACCCAAATGGCATGACCAACCACTCATAAAATCCAGACGGCGTCCTAAATGCCGTTTTCGGAACACTCTTATCCGCTACTCGTAGCTGATGAAATCCTGTCGCAAGGTCCAACTGGGAGAACACTCTTGCTCCTTCCGGTTGATCAAATGAATCATCTATCCATGGTAGAGGATACTTATTCTTCCTCGTTACCTTATTCAACTCGCGATAGTCCACACATAAACGAAGGGAACCATCTGCCTTAGTGGCAAACACAACTGGTGCTCCCCACTCGGAGACACTCCTTCTAATAAATCCCTTCTTCAAAAGATTGCTGACTTGCACCCCGAGCTCTTGTTGCTCCCTTGGTGCCATACGACGAAGTGGCATCATTATAGGTCTGGCATCTTTCACTAAATCAATACGGAACTCAATCTCTTGGTGTGGTGGAAGCCCGGTCACCTCCTCGAAGACGTCCGGATACTGGCCAACCACGGGCACATCTGACAACTCATCCTGCGGGATGTCGAGGGAATTTACAAAACTAGCCATAACCCCATCACTAGGTAGACTACCAAACACTACCCTCCGTCCATCATCCGCCCTCACGGTCACCAAAAAGCCCTCACAGTCTACCACCACCCCGTATCTTTGGAGCCAATTGACTCCCAATATAATGCCATACCCAGTAAAGCCCAAAACAAAGCAATCACAAACAAACATACATCCATGACTCGATAAGACCAAATTCCTGCAAATCATACTAAGGCTAGTCGAACCACCAATCGGGTTCGTCACAACCAATGGTCTATCGACTATCTCGGGTTCCAGTCCTAACCTATCTACCAGGTCACTAGATATGAAGGAACGGGAAGCCCCAGTATCAAACAAAACTCGAACTGGTATATCATAAATAGAAAGCATACCTTGAATAACAACATTCTTTCCTTTCTCCGCCAGAGTTGTGGCATTCGACGAAGAAGGAACAACATTAATAGCATATGCTTTCACAATCTGCTTCTCCTTAAGAGGTTGCGGACACTTATCCTTGAAGTGTCCCACTTGACCATAGTTGAAGCACTTCTTATCTGCTGGCTTGGCCCGACAATCTTTAGCATAATGGCCCTTCTTACCACAGCTGAAGCACTCAACATCCTTCTTGCTCTTTTTCTGGCCACCTTTAGATTGGTCCTGCTTCCTCTTATTCTGAGAGTTATTCTTGCCTCCACCGCCTGCTTGCGGCTTTGGCCCTTCTACAGATGCAGCCTCAGTCTTTGACTTAGGGTAAAGACTCTCTGATCTCAAAGCCTTCCCCACAATCGATTCAAAAGTCTCATCGATGTGGTTGATAAGCCTTTCCCCCAAGTATCCATCCAAACTAGTAATGAACTTCTCATTCTTCTTCTCAGGAGTATCGATAAGAGATAGTCCATACTTCGACAAAGTGTCGAACTCAGCAATATAGTCAGAAAATTCCCTTCCGTTCTGCTTGAGTTCCAAGAACCTCTTGAACAACACTGACTTCTGGGCAGCTGGAATAAACTTCTTGCTAAAGCGAGCCTTGAACTGAACCCAAGTAACCTGATCTTCTGGAATAGCTGTTCTAATGGCATTCCACCAATTCATCGCTCGCCCTTGCAGTTGACGAGACGCTAGCCTTCTCTTCATCGCATCCTCAAGACCCAAGTCATCGAAGATACGAACACAGCTATCCATCCAGTCTTGAACATCTGTGGCCGACTTCGTCCCATGGAACGGCTTCCCACCAAGGTTAGTGTAATCCTTGCACAACTTGGCGAAATCGACCCTAGGCGCCTGCACTATTGGGCCAACACCAACTCCGGGATTGGGAACTGCCCCTTGCACTTCTCTGAGCATGTCTCTCATGAGGTTAGTAAACATCGCCCTCATGTCAGCGGCATTCCCATGGTTGGTCCCTCTACCAGCACCCCTCGCGTCTCGGCTCATCGTCAATCTGAAAAAGGGAAACGATTAACGACCCCATAGTGGTGCTAGTGCAGTGCGACTTCAATCTTATACTACTAATAGTATATATATATAGCTTTTGAAAACCAAAGTAATCACAAATACGCGCTCTCATATACGTACTATCTCTCCCTAGTGTCTTTCCCTAGGTTAACTACGCAACCTTGAGCTCTGATACCAAATGTGACGGCCCGCCCCGCATCAACCGACATTTACTCCAAAAGTGCGCTGTACATATGTCCAGTTAGCACAGAATGGGTCGTCAGAAGGAAAAAGGAAGAAGGAAATGAACATACAAAGAACCTGTAGAATGTCTCACAGCGCATAGAATAAAATATAATAATAACATACTTGACATAAAACAGGAGAGACAGTGCATAAGCTAAAAACCAGAACTAAGCATCATAGCAGCGGAAATCCAAAATATAGCTTATTACAACTTTTCAACTGTTTCAAAGCAAAAGCAAGATAAAGGAGGTACACTACTAATGCCCAAGTAGCGACCACCAACGACACAGGGAGAATGTATATATATATATATATATATATATATATATATATATATATATATATATATATATATCATACGTGGAAGCCTCCTGCCTGCCTCCGAATCAACTACTCGCGCATCACCAGCTAACCTGTCTCTAGTCTGCTCGTGTGAGCACCCATAGTAATAAGAGGAGACATAAAACTCTGGGTCAGACATAAAGCCTGGTATGAGCGATAAGAATCTAAAGTGAATAATAACGGGTAGACTAAACATACCTGAACCTGGACCTGCAACCAAAGAGTTAACACTACATATTGTACAACACTCTAAGCTACCATATCAAGCGGTGTAAAGATACGGAGGTGGGGAGGTGTGCATGTCATAATGATGGCAAACAATCAAACATAGCATCCATCCTCACATCTTTCACTCAGTGCGTAAAGCATACGATATTCACCACTTCGATCACCCATCCTTGCCACGATCACTTTGCCCCATGAAGTCATAAATGGCTTCACTGCACTGACAACGTAGCCACTGATCCTTCGCTATGTCCACTTGCCCTATGGAGTTATTCACCCCATCTGCGCTGGCTCATAGCCTTACTAATCCTTACTATGTCCACTTGCCCCATGGAGTTATTCACCCCATCTGCGCTGGCTCATAGTCTTACTAATCCTTACTATGTCCACTTGCCCCATGGAGTTATTCAGCCCATCTGCGCTGGCTCATAGTCTTACTACGCATCACCTTGCCCCTCAAGTCATAATGACTCTACTGCACTAATAACGTAGTCTTGGTACCATCACCTTGCCCCTCGAGTCGCAATGACTCTACTGCACTGATAAGTAGCCCATCATTCATTTTTAGTGGTGAATCGAAGTTATGAACATCGACAACTCCTTAGCACACGTCCCGCAGCAAAGTCCAACCATGAAGTGAACTCATCGGTTCCCAACTGGATCCTGAGCTCTAACTTCCCATATTGGACTACCTTTGCATCTCGGGTTATTGGTCAATACTGGGTCGGGTCGGGTTCCTCTTCAAGCCATCGGTTCGGGTCGGGTGTCCTCCATCGGTTCGGGTCGGGTCTTCTTCTGGTACGGTTCGGGTCGGGTGTTTCTCCTTGGGTCGGGTCGGGTGCTTCACTTCAGGTCGGGTCGGGTGCCATCTCCCCTCCAGCTCGTGCCTCCGCTCCGATCCGTCTCCTCATCCTTCACGTGCTCCGATCCGATCCATCTTCGTGCTTCCGCTCCGATCCGTCCTTCTTAATCCGATCCGATCCCAGTTCAATTAGCGTGGCCTTCCTTTTTGCCAATTTTCTCAAGTGTCAGGTTCCGATCCGATCGAATCCCTTGCCCAGTTCAACATATCCGATCCGAGCCCCATATCTGATCCGATCCGAAACCTGCACTGTTTTCTGAAACTGTTCCAGCAAGTGTTTACGCCATTCGACGACGTTTTCGACCATTCTAACTATTGGAATCAATCACAACGCATATCATACAGTCATAGCAACATGCATAATCAACCACAAACATCAAAACATCAATATGATAGGTTAAAATGGATCAAACATACCCAAAATCCCATATTTTCCCCTTAAACATGTTTAGGTGAAACTAATGATAGGATTAGCAAAACTTAACCAAATTAACCCAAATTCATATCAGAGGTCTAAAACATCATTTAAGAATTTATGAACATTTTTCCCGAATTTTATCATGCTTAAATTCGCTAATTAACACTAATTACCCTTAACTAGCCATAATTAGTGTAAAACTATGCAAATCACTCACCTTAGCCACAAATAAACTAAGATCTGAAATAAATCTCTGATTTGATGTGAATTCCAATGCTAAACGGCAGCTCCAATGTTGCTTTGGTGTAGATCTTCCTTGATTAGAGGTTGCTAAGCTTAATCCTTGACCAAAAGATGATTTGGAGGTGATTTAGAGGTTGGAGGCCATTTTTAGGGTTCCTTGGTGATAATTGGAGGCTAGAAAACTGAAATAGAATGATTCTCTATCTCATTTCAGCCTTCCCATAACCCTAATCCCGAAATGGGTTATGGGCCTACTCACTAATCACCCGATTTGGCCCGGTTAAGCAGTTTTTCACCTTCCAAACCTTAATTCAGCCATATCTCCCAAACGGTAAGTCCGTTTGGCTATTATGACCACTCTACGGAAAGGTAAACCATCAAACGAATCCAATGGGATTGGTTTCATGTCAAAATTCCTTTCCAATCAAAAGTTATGGCCAAAACAGTACCAACTAGGGGCAAAATGGTCATTTAAAAATCAACAAAAATCATAAGCACGGGAAACGACTCTAATAGATGTTTCCCAAAGTTACATGACCATACGACTTCAAATGAGAAATAAATAAATATTCTACGATCCTCCGATGCGTAGAATGCGGGTCATTACAGTCATGGTTGGCCGAGAGGTGGCTCCCTCCCTTTGGAAACTGGAATAGGGGCAAGAGCCGCTGTACTTGAGGGAGCAGTCGAAGATGGACGCTGAGAACCCCCAAAGTTAAGTCGAGTGTCTCCCTCGGACACCTGAATCGGAGGGAGAGGAGGAGACCGTCGAGATCGATCCCCACCTCGGTGCTCACTACCGCGACTAGGCAGGGTGGGGTATCATACAAGCTGGTCCCTCTTCTAAAGCCCTCAAAAAAAGGATTTCTAGGGCGTCGACGACCTCCATGTCCATAACCTTGTCCTCCACGCCCTCTAACCATATCACCTGTCAAAGAAATGAAACAAAGTCAGTTAAGTCGCAAGCTCATACGAGCCGCTATGCTATGGAGTGTTAATGAGTGTATGCCCTAAGTGTTTTCTCAACAAACCAGATTGTGTTCCACTCGAAGGAGTTGACCCCTCCGCAACAAGAGCTAATTCGTCCAGGCTAGCCGTAGTCGGCCACGGAGATACTTCTAGGTCAAGTTTATTCAAGCCATCAAACTGGCGCTCGTCCTCAAGCGGGGTGGCGGCTCCGCGAGAAGTCACCAGAGACAACGACATAATCAACACTCCCTCCCATGCCCCTCCTGCTGGGGGAGGGACAAGAACATTTAATGGGCCCTCATCTCCAGCTGCGGCCTCCTCACTGCGAGCCCCATCTTCACCAATGTCACATTGGAACTTAACAACCTTTTTCTGCCTGGGCCTAGCAGAGGGCAACTTTCTTTTCTGACTAGGGGTCATAGGGATTTTCGCCACCACCTTCTTTGGCACACTGCTCGCCACTACGGGCCTAATTATAGCCCGATCATCAGAAAGCAAACCCACACGACGAAGGCGCTCTTGGCTTGTTACAGTATCAGTTTTACGAGACTCTTCGGGATTTGCTCGCAAGGCGTCAAGACGCTGCTTGTACTCTTTACTGGTGGGTGCCTCCGGATTCCCTGCTGCAATCAAAAAAGAATAATAATGAGACACGGGCTCCAAGAACTTTATAGTAGGGAACGGAGTTCGAAAGTACTTACTCCCTTCTATCCACCTCCTTGCAAATCCAGGAGGGCAGCTCACAAAGAACCAGTTGTGCTTGAATACTGACGTTCTAAGCCACTTCCTGACGAAGAATTTGGTGGCGGTTGTCGCTTCCAGGAACCATTGGGAAGATGATCCGCTAGGTGTTCTCCTCAAACTAAAAAAATACCGAATGTCCTCTCTGGTGGGTTCCATGTGCAAATATTCTCGGTAGAGAATATAAGTGCCTAAGAGTGAGGAGTAAGCATTCGGGTGTAGTTACGAAGGTCCGAGGCAGAAATAGGATAACATGTCCCGGATGAAGTCACTGGCCAAGGGCATGCATCCCGCAAAACAAGCTTGCCTATTCCAGGAAGTCAAACTCACGGGTGGTGCGTGAGCTCGGCCACCCTCTCCTGGTGCGTGGGCGTCACCCACTAGTATATTGAATCGCTACGCCATTTACCTAACTGTTATAGCAATCATTCGCGACGGTACCGAGTCCGTCGGGTTTTCCAAGATAACGGCATCGGGCAACGTATCCTGGGCTACTGGGCCCGTCAGTGCATCTTCATTAATAATATCCACGTTCTCGATCTCTTCATTTATGACCGGAGAATATAGCCTCTCAATTTGTTCCCCGTGATCAGATACTTCGGGTGAACTGGCCATTTGAGAAGGAATGGATCCATCGGTAGTCTCAAGCTCATTTCCACTCGAGCTACCACTGTTGGTATAATCAGATGTATGTGACGAGGGCGGGGAAGCTTTAGCCTCTAAGGTCTTCCCGATCTTTGATCTTGTTTGCATCACTAGCTATACTTTAATACATTAGCATTAGACATTGCATTGAAATAACCTGTACCCCTCGTTTTGGTGAAAACTAACATGTACGTGCGATGTCATGCAAAATAAAGATGTACGAAGGGAAGTTAAAAAGTCCAATAGTTCAGTCATGGTTCAGGTATATGCACTATCCTATGTGAAAGATTCAAGTCTCTGCCTGCGCGACTACCCTCATACACACTCGTGCAATCACGTAAGGAAGTAGGTGATATGTAAACCTAAGGGCGGGCAGTCAGGAGATCGAAATTTCATACGAGAGAAACAATGCCCTGCTAAGGCGTAGCACAGAGCAGTTGGGCAAGCAGCATACCTAAACCTCGCGATAGGCGAAAGAGGCTCCAGCAAACATCAGGGATCAAAAACTCGAAACCCAAGGTTCGAAAAAATTCGAACCCCTCAGTGTTCGAAAATTCAAACCCCAAGGTTCGAAAGTTCAAACCCCATAGGGTTCGAAAATTCGAACCCTGGAAGTTCGAAAATTCGAAGCCCTTAGGCTCGAAGATTCGAACCCCTCAAGGTTCAGAATTTCAAACCTTGGAGGTTCGAAAATCCAAACCTGGAAGGTTCGGGAACTAGAACACATGAGGGTTCGAAAATTTGAACCCCTAAAGGGTCGAAATTTCGAACCCCGTAAGGGTCAAAGTTTCTAGTCCTCCGCCTCTCTCCCTCGCATCGAACTACTCCGGCCAGGCCACGATCCTTCGACCTCCTTCCTCCTCGCGCCTCGACCCCAAACATTACCTAAGTGTAGTTCGAAAAAAGCACAGGGCTTCGAAGCTTTGAAACAATGGCGGCCGAGATAGAAAAATAATGGAAGAAGAAAATGAGGGGGAGGGGGCTATTTATAACGAAAAGAAATAGACCCTTGGTATTCCCAAAACTTTTGAACCCACGGGTTCGAAATTTCAAACCCACAAGTTCAAAATTTCGAACCTCTGGGGTTCAAAATTTCAAACCTCCAGGTCACGAAATTTCAAACCCCTATGGTTAGAAATTTCGTGCCCAAAAAAAAATATTGAATCAAAGCCCCGGGTTCGAGTTATCACCTAGCGCGCTCATGTATACATATTCCACGAATACGCTAGCCCCCGCGAATACGTGAAAGTGGCGCACTGCTAATACTTAACGACGTGAGCACGACACCACACCAGCAACAACTCGCTCGCAATTCCACAGCAAACGAGCCCAATAACCTAACATATGTTTTCTCTTGACTTACAGGATCAATCGATAACTCGACTACTACGTAATCTAATGCAAAGCACATCATGCCAAGACAAGACGTACTTTGGGGGGAAATGTTATGTTTTTGGTCCAGTTCCCAAAAGTACATGAGCCACGCTCGACTCAACATATCGCGTGGAGCTAAGGCCGAAAGGGATGCTCAGGAGCAAAGGAGACAGGGTTGAAGAAGGACCGCGCCGCTAAGGACCTCGCGCCTCCGCCAGCACATTTCCGAACCAAGGCCTCGAAACCCCAGGACTCACAAGCCAGGATCTTCAGCCATCAAGCACCCATTCAGACGGGCCTCGCACCTCTCGAAACGGGAGTTTCATACCCCTAGAGGTGCGAATTTCACACCTTTAAGAGGTGCGAAATTCGCACCCAACAGGGTGTGAAATTAGCACCCTACAAGGTGCGAAACTCGCACCCACCGAGGTGCGAAATTCGTACCTTGGGGTGCGAATTTCACACCCCAGGCGGTGCGAAATCCGTACCTATCGGGGTATGAAATTCGAACCCTTCGGTGTACAAATTTCGTACCTTCAAAGGGTATGAGACTCGTACCCTACAGGGTGCGAAATTCGTACCCTGCGAGGCACGAATTTCACACCTCTAGGAGGTACAAATTTCGCACCTCCCGAGGTGCGAAATTCGCGCCACTTGGGGAAGGGTGCGAAAAAAGCGGGTGTGCAGGTCTGAGGTGAGAAATTCTGAGTGTGGTCCCCCATTTCTACCTACTCCCACCTACTCCATTTCCAATAAATACCCCATGACTTCACACTTGAAAGGCGTTGGAATTTGTTAGCTCAAGACCTCTAGAGAGCTACTTTCATGGCATCTGCCATTTGAGTAAGAAGAAGGGCAAAAGTGTCTTTTTCCTAATATATTAAATATATGATAATTAGGACATCATATATGATAATGATGACATCATGTCTTAGAGATGACATCATATAGCCTTAGAGATGACATCATATAGCTTAGAGATGACATCATATGGCTTTGAAATGAATGTACTGAGATGTCATGAGAGGGTCTTAACCTTGTAACCTTTTGTGATCAATAATATTCCAACGACTCTTCAAAGTGGACGTAGACCACTCACGAGGCCGAACCACTATAAATCTCTTGTGTTATTGACTACTTTCCGCTCTTGTCTACACGACCAAATTAATTATTCCTAGTAATTAGAATCTTTGGTGTTTACAACATTTTTTGCCGTCAACATGCACTTATTAAAGAAGATTGTGAATTCCTCTTTAAACCAGAAAACATTGAAAAGGAAGCTATTGCATACTTTACTAATTTATTTAATGTACCAACATATTCTAGTTTTCCCAATTTTCAACCTATCCACATGATCAATCATCATGGCCAACAGCTACTATCTCGTCCAATTACACTAGATGAAGTTAGGGATGCTGTTTTTTCTGTGCACGACGACTCCGGCCTGGGACAATATGGTTTTAACGCCAAAATTTTCAAACTACATTGGGATGATCTGAAGTTTGACTTACTAACAGCTGTAACTGACATGTTTTGGAAAAATGCCTTGAGGAATAAATCATACATTTGTTACCCTTGTGCCAAAATCAGACAAACCCTCTTCCATAACACAATACCGATTAATTTCCTTCTGTAATATGTATTATAAAGTTCTCATCAAAATTATATGTAATAGGTTCAAACATCTCGTACCTTATCTTATCTCACAAAATCTGTGTGCTATTATTTCGGCCAGGCATATTGGAGAGAATATTTTACTAGCTCATGAGATTTTATGAGATTTTAATAAAGAAGAAATGCCTAAATTCTGTGTAAAGGTTGATCTTATAAAGGCCTACGATTCGATCAACATAGAGCTTATATGTCACATAATCCATTGCATGAGATTCCTTATCCACTTCATCAACGTAGTGTACGAATGTACATCAACACCTACATACTCTATCATGATTCAGAGAATTCCCCGCGGCTTCATCACATCAGCTAGAGGGATTCGACAAGGTGACCCATTATCTCCTTATCTCTTTGCCATAGACATGGAGTACTTTACATTCTTGATGAATTAAGTTGTTGTTGATAGGAGTTTCTTGCTTGTTTCCAAGACTGATCCAAATATAACACATCTCCTCTACATAGACAATCTCATGGTGTTTGGCAAATCAACTAATATTTTTGTCGTCACTCTGCAAACCATCTTCTCAAAACTTAGTTTGTATGTTGGTCTTTCGGTAAACAGTGACAAAACTAAACTTTACTTTAGCAAAATCATAACTAATACTCACACTATGCAAACTAATTTAAGTTTTCATCTCCGAAATTTTCCCATCAAATACCTAGGAGTACCATTATCCTCCACTTACCTTCATGCCAATGACTGCCAGTCCTTAATCCAAAAGGTCCAATGCAAACTTCATGGGTGGCAACTCAAGCTTTTAAGTTTTGTAGGGAGGGCTGAACTTATTTCATTTGTCATTACTCCAATGGTCCTATACTGCCTGTTTGTATATCAAATACCAGAAATAACATTGGATAAAATATAGGCTATGTGTGCTGATTTCTTTTGGGTAGGTGGTAGTCACAAGGATGCATGGAGCACATTGAGAAAACCCAAATCTGAAGGGGGTATCGGTTTTAAGTTATTTTAAGATTTAAAGAGGGTTGCATGCATTAAACCGGTATGGAACTTCTTAACTAAAAATAATCTATGGCATACATGGATGTATAACATGTATTGTAGAGGTAAACATTTCTCGAGTATGTCAATCGACAATAATGATTTGTCAACTTGGAAATCAATGTTTCACATGCATATAACAGGAAGACAATTGTTTAACGAAGCAATTGTAAATGGCAATAATACCTCATTGTGGAACGAACCTGGGATCAATTGTAAGTGTCCAGCTGATATTACTGGCCTTAGCAGAATTCATTCAGCAAGAGGTGACACGAAAAGGTATCCATGCTAATGCAAGATGGATCAATTTGTCCAGCACTTCATTCGATTACTTGTGAGACTGCGCGGGAGATTCACAATGTACATGTTCGATCAGACCAGTATGATGATTACTATGAATAGAGAGATGAACGTTAATTTACCTTTGCTAAAGGTATGCAATCAATGCATGATAATGAGAAACCAAGCCACATTTACGTGTCATTTGGCATATCAGAAATAGAAGGAGAATGGCTTTTATTTCATATATGACTCTTCTTAATCGACTGAATACTAGAACACGATTATCTCGATTTGGAATTGTTTCGAAAACTTCGTGTGTGCTTTATCAATGTGGACCACAAAAACATGACCACCTTTTCTTCAACTGTGGTTACACTGGAATTATTTGGATTGTTATGAAGATGAAGCTAAAGTTACCTCCTACAGCGCAACCATCATTGGAAGAAGAGATGATTCAAGTTCATAGCGCTTTCAAGTCATTAGATCAGGTGCAAAATTTGGCTTATGCTGCATTAACAATCACTATATACTATGTATGGAATGAACGTAATCAGAGGGTCCTGCACAACAAATCATGTGATTCTACGATTAAGTTGAGACAGATTGAATGAGAAATATACTACCAGTGTAACACCCCATAATTTTAAATAATACTTAATAAAATGATGGGAATTAAGTAAAACGGGCTTTACCGTTGCGTTCGTCTCGGAATTATGGTTCAGATAGACTCCGAGTTTTCATAAAACAGACATCGTATGAGGAAGATATAAAGGTTAGAAGTTTGTATACATATAAGAAGGATATATGTAAATATAAATCAAAACCAATTCAAAATAAATCAAATAAATGAAGCGGGAAACGAAGGTGGCAAGGGGCGGGAATCAGACCCGTTGTAGGCCAACCCACGCTTGGTCTGGATCGACCTATGGGTCGACCCAAGGTCAGGTAGGTCGACCCATGGGTCGACCCAGGTGGGGGTGGGTTGACCCACACACGATCTGGCGAAATACATAATTTTTGCTTCTAGACAATTTTGTTAACCAGGTTCATTATTTTTTAGAATGGACTGGATTTAAAAACAGGGATCTGACGGTTAAGGATTGTCTTGTAAACTCTATATAAAAGCATGAACTCCTATCAAATCAATCACACTTCTTCATGCTTCTTCCTTAAACTTCTGTTTTAAAATTTTAAGATAAAGATAGGGAAACGCTGTCGAAACTTGGATTGAATCAAGACAATTCTTATCTGACTTATACAAGAATCCCTTTTGCAACATCAGCATATTATCCTCCGTCTTTAATTCCAATCTCTGTGAGTTCATGTTACTTCTAGATATAAAATTTAATAGAAATCTTGACATGTTAATAACCTGGATCTGAGCATATGCCTGTTAATAAACTAGTTCATATCTAAATAGTTTTCTGAAATTACATGTATTTTTCTATACCCCTGTTCAGTTGTTCAATTATTATTATATGCCTATTTCTGTTCTTCTCCCTCTCTTTTCCCCTTTTTATTTTATAAGTCTAGGCTACCTTCGAGCCTAGGCCAATCTCGTAAGAGATATACATATGAACGAATTTGGGACAATTGGGGAATGTTTGGGAATGAAAATAAAAGAGGGAAATTTGGGGCATATCTTGTACTGTGGAATATGACTGAAAACTTTGGGGTGTACGAACATGTAAATATGTAGGATTACTTCAAAGATTAAGTGGAACATGTTAATGAAACTGTATGTAACCTGTGGAATCTATTAAATCTGCAGGGGTTAAGTAAATCTGTTAAAACTATGAGGTTAAATAAACTTGTGTAATCTGTTGGGGTTATACGAACCTGTTAATCTAAAGACTTAACATGTTACATCTGTTGGGGTTATATGAACCTATTAACCTGTAAAACTTAACTTGTTAAACTTGTGGGGGTTATACGAACCTGTTAATTTGTAACCTGTTAAATCTGTGGGGGTTATGCTATAAGACTTAACCTGTTAAAATCCTAATTATTTGGGAGCACAAATTTTAGGGGTTTAGCTTGTGTCATCTGCTGTGTGAGGCCAATATTAGTCAGTAACCCATTTAGGTATTAAGTGAGGACCCTGCACTAGGTAGGGGTCAGGGCATGAATACTGAACTGATCGTAAGAGGTTCATCTGAAAGGGTGTGTATACGGGCGCGTTCCGATGGAATCATGGGCGTGCATGGGTCCGATATGTAGGAAAAAATAAGCCGCTGCAGCACCAGTAAATAGGTCTGTGTCCTTCTGTAGGTTGCCACTTTAGGGAGTAATACACCCTACTGTGGGGCCGACACAGGGTATTTGCATGTTAAGGAGCCGATCGCTTGGGGTAGTAATTAGGGTACATCTAGTCCTGCCTGTTTCTATTAGGGTACCTGTTATTTCTGTTTGGGGCAACACCCTTTATATTCTGTTGAGGTACATGTTACTTCTGGTTGGGGGTAAAACTCGTTACGTAACTAGAGTACACCTAAACCTACCATTATGTTTATGTTGGGATCATTCCGTTTCTGTTAAGTAATTAGAAACACCTAATACTTTCATACTAGTATTGGTGCAGAGAAAAGTAAGTGAGAAGCATAGCTTGGTCCATATTACCCTGTTTATTATGTTTATCCTGTTCATCTTATGTATATCTGTTGTATGTTACTGTTATCTCTCATCCAATTTATTTGCTTGTCTTGATACTTTTACTTCTTTAGATGCTAAAAGTCGCTGGACTCGCCAGACTTTATATTTGACCCTTTTTGTTTCCCTTTCTCTCTTTCTTTTCCCCACTAGGTTCTCAGAGCGAGAACGCTCAGGCATGATTAGGACTTTCTATCTCTTCTGTTTCTGCTTGGATCTGGATCTGCTTTGATGTATCGCTTCGACTATTTTTTCTACTATGTTATGGCTACTTATGAGGATTATGATTTTTCATTTCTGTACTCTGATATTTTATAATGTAAGACAACTGTTTTGGTTTGATGTATTTGGTTTCAGTAGTTTAGCCTGATGTTGTAAATGGTTTTGAGCCTACGATGGATTTTTGCTAAATAATGAAGTTTTAAATTTCCGCTGCTATTTTTATATCTGTTTTGTGAGATTCTGTTTTTGTTTACCAATAAAAGTTCTCAAAATTATTTTCAAAAATAAAGTATTTTCAAAAGATAAGTCTATTTTTGAAAAACATATTCCCCAAAGCCATATAAAATATCTTTCTGATTCTTTATTTGAATCCCTTTTCCTTTTCTTGTCAGCATGTCTAGGGAACCGAATCTTCCCGAGGGCGTTCAGATAATGGTTTGGTTCCGTAGATTTCACGAGGCTACGACACTTTCCAGAGGCCAAGGAGATGCCCCTCCCCCAGCAGCAACCGATGTTCCTCCACCTCTGGGAATGGATAATTTCTCTAAGATATGCAAGGACTTCTGTGCTATAGGAGGAAAACCATTCCATAGAGCTGAAAGCTTTGTGGAAACACAGAATTAGCTGCGAGAGATAGAGAACTTGTTTGGACTTTTTGAGGTCGACGACCGTAGAAAGATACAGTTGGTCACATGGCAGCTTAAGGACAAGGCTTCGTTTTGGTGGGAAGCGACACAAGTAGGGAATCCAGTAGATACTTAGGATGATTTCTGACAGAGATTCAAGACAAAGTTTCTTTCTCAAGCAGAAGAGAGTATGCAAATGGAGAGATTCTTGGCGCTTAAGCAAGGAAGTATGTTTGTTAAAGAGTATGTCAATAAGTTCAATCAGCTGGCAAGGTTTGATCTGGAATTGGTAAATACCCCGCACAAGAAAGCTTTAAGGTTTGCGAGAGGATTAAATCAACCTATCCAAGGTTTGGCATTGTCTCAATACATATGGAGACAACTTTTGAAAGACTTGTTGACATAACATTGATGCACGAGGGTGGTAAGGATGATAAGAAAGAGGTTAAGACCAATAAGATGCAAAACAAGAAAGTGTGGCCCAAGAAAGAACCACAAAATAAGGATGGAAAGAATGACAAGGCTCAGAAAAAAAAGAAATGTCATGGTTCTGGGAGCTTGGGTCATCTGGTCAAGGATTGTAGAAAAAGGAAGAACGCTTGTTTCAACTGCGGTGAGGTTGGACACTATACTAAAGAATGCCCGAAGAAGCAAGGACATGGGCAAAGGGCAGATCTTCTGGAGGACAGGTACATGCTCTCGAGGCTAGTGGACCGGAAAGAGATAGGAAAGTTTCTGTTGAAGGTTTGATTTCCCTTTCTGATCATCCAGTTAGGACTCTTTTTGTTTTTGGCATTTCTCTTTCTTTTATATCCGATTCTATGGTTGAGTCTCTGCACCTTAGTAATAGTATTGTTTCTGATCTAGTTATCGTCTCAAACCCCATTAGGGGCACGACTCATCTGCTTATGATGTGTCAGGGTTTGAGGATATCTGTGTTAGGCGTTAAGTTCGAGTGCGATGCGTACATGCTTGGTTTTATGGGCTATGGTCTGATTCTAGAGATGGATTGGCTAGCCGTGTATGGTGCCATCCTAGAATGTGAGAGAAGGGTCATTAGACCTTTTGACTTGTCGTGGGAGGACTCTAGAGATTTCCTGTGACCCAAAGGGGTTTGTCATGCTTAGTTTCATAGAATCACTTGATGCTTCTGTTGATGATTTACGATCTGTACCCATATCCTATTAGTATCCGGATGTTTTTGATGAGGTTAGGGGCTTACCTCTGAGGCGTGAGATTGATTTTCGGATATACTTAGTGGATAATGCGAAGCCGGTCGCATTGCATGTATGTCACATGGCTCCTAGGGAAAGGATGGAGCTTAGCAAGCAAGTATGGGAGCTACTTGAGAAGGGGTTTATTATGCAAGGTATATCAGAATAAGGTGCTCCAGGCGTCTTCGCAACCAAGGTGGATGGCTCACTTCGTCTATGTGTAGATTACAGGGAGTTGAATAAGCTCACCAAGAAGAATAGGAACCCACTCCCGAGGATTGACGATCTATTTGACCATCTTATTGGCACATCAGTTTTATCGCAGTTAGATCTTGCCATGGGATTTCATCAGTTGAGGGTGGTCGAGGACAGTATAGATAAGACCGCTTTCAGAACTCCGGATGACTTCTTTGAGTGGCTAGTCATGCCTTTTGGGTTGATAAATGCAATCGTACGTTGTGGATCAGATGAGTGGGGTGTTAAGAGAGTTTCTGAACAAGTTCGTCGTGGTCTTTATGGATGACATCCTGGTTTTCTCGAAGAGCGAGGGAGAGCATGCCCTACATTTAGGAGAGGTCTTGAGGATTCTCAGAGCACAACAACTTAAGGCGAAATTCTCCAAGTGTCACTTTTGGAGAAAGGAGGTAAGATTTCTAGGGCATGTGATCTCCAAGGATGGGATAGCGGTGGATCACGTGAAAGTGGTTGCAGTCCAAGTTTGGAAGGTTCCAAAAAATGCAAAGGAGGTGAGAAGTTTTCTTGGTTTAGCGGGCTATTATAGGAAGTTTATCAAGGACTTTGCAATGATATCGACCCCACTCACCGGACTGACAAAGAAAAATCCGACCTTTGCTTGGAGTATTGATTGTAAGGATGATTTTCAGCGATTAAAGAGGGCTTTGACAACAACCCCAATTTTGACATTGCCTGATGGGAGCAAGGTGTTCATAGTGTACATTGATGCATGCGGTATAGGGCTTGGTTCTGTCTTGATGAAAGAGGGAATGGTAGTATGCTATGGTAGTAGACAGTGGAGTGTTCATGAAAGGAACTACCCTACCCATGATTTGGAATTGGCTGCTATAGTGTCCACACTTAATACTCGGCGGCATTATCTCCTTGGAGAAAGGTTCGAGTTATATATGAACCATAAGTCGCTCAAGTATCTATTCTCGCAGAAGGATCTCAATTTGAAACAACAAAGATGGATGGAGTTCCTAGCGTCCTATGACTTTGAGATTGCTTATACCCCTGGCAAGGGTAATGTGGTGGAGGACGCGTTGAGTAGGTAGAGGATGACCTTGAGTCCTCTATTAGTAGAGAGGCAGAGTTTAGAGTACATATTGACCTTCGATTTCAGGCTATCTACGGATTTTATACCTGGTTTGTTGGCATCTTTAGAGGTGCGACCTACTCTTATGGATTAGATAGGATCTCCCCAGCGACAGGACCCACAGATAGCAGACATCCCGGATAGGATCAGTAGAGGGGAGATTTCTAGTCACCTTAGTAGATATTCCGTGGATGATAAAGGGTGGCTACGACGAGATGGTAGGCTTTGTGTTCCCCGAGTTGGAGATTTGTTGAAGACAGTCCTTGAGGAACCCTATCACTTTAGGATGACTATCCATCCGGGCGGCGATAAGATGTATCGAGACATGAGGAGGGTTTTCTTTTGGGTTGGGATGAAGAAAGATGTAGCGGAAATTGTAGCTTGATGTTTAGTTTGTCAACAAGTAAAAGTTGATCAAAGGAAGCCCGATGGTTTGCTTCATCCTTTGGATGTCCCATAATGGAAGTGGGAGAGCGTCTCTATGGATTTCATCGATGGTTTGCCTAGATCAAGGAGAGGCAACACCAGCATCTGGGTTATAGTGGATAGGCTTACTAAGAGCGCTCATTTCATTCCCATTAAAAGCAAAAGAACAACGGCATGGTTAGCATTAACTTATCTTCATGAGATAGTCCGTCTGCATGGAGTACCCTCTAGCATGGTGAGTTATCGTGACGCCATCTTCACTAGTAAGTTCTGGAAGAGCTTGCAAGAGGCACTAAGTACACAGTTATGTTTAAGCACCGTATATCATCCTTAGAAAGATGGACAAACTGAGAAGGTAAATAGAGTTCTTAAGGATCTTTTGAGGCTGTGTATCCTAGACTTCGAAGGGACTTGGGAGGAGCACCTCCCATTGGTGGAGTTCGCCTACAACAACAGTTATCAGAATAGTATTGGCATAGCGCCCTTCGAGACACTATATGAACGACCTTGTAGATCACCGACTTTTTGGTGGGAGTCTACGGATATGCTTCTACTTGGACCTGAGATGATTAGAGAGACTTCAGGAAAGATTGAGCTTATCCACAGACGTATGAAGATAGCTTAAGACAGGCAGAACTCTTACGCAAATAGGAGAAGGACTGACACTGAATTTGAGGTAGGAGACATGGTTTTCATCAAAGTATCACCTCTGAGGAATGCAGTTTGCTTTGGATCTATTGGGAAATTAGCGCCAAGGTTTGTAGGGTTGTTTCCCATAGTAGAGAGGATAGGTCAGATGGCCTACAGGGTGAGATTACAGAGAGATTGGTGGGTGTTCATGATGTTTTCCACGTTTCTCATTTGTGGAAATGTCTTTACGATACAACAGAGGTGGTTGAGCTGGGCATGCTTAAGGAAGTAGAGGTAGAGAAGGAGGCAACAGTTAGATGAGTTCCTACCCGAATACTTGAATCAGAGGTTAAGAAACTGCACAACAGTGAGGTTAAGTTAATAAAAAGGAAATGGGGAGAAGACCGCGAAGATGCAACTATGGAGACTGAAGACAAGATTCACGCTTTGTACCCTTTTCTTTTCAAGAATATGTTCTTAAATTCTTTTACCAAGCTTTTATTCGTACTTGCTTCTATCATTCATGTGTATCCTATCGATCAAATCTTTGACCTTTAGGCAGAAAACCAATGGGTGTAAACATGTGTTTGAGACATGTTATGTTTGATATATGTAAGTGAATGCAAGTGTTTGCTAGTGGTTGATCGTGGATGCATATACACACACTAGGCACTAGATCGACTCAAACACCCTCATATTGCATATGGGCGTGTGTGCATTTTAATTTTAATGGGTGAAAATGGATGTATCATCATATGGATGTTGCATTTGGACAGATGACTGTGCACACATATAGAGTTTACATGATATGCTTGGACTATTTGCATGCTTTTTTGGATTTGTAGCACCAACACATATTGCATTAAGGAGGTCGACTGAATCAGTAGACCGCCTGATTTTCGCATTAGCGTAGGGACATATACACACATCTTTGCATATGTTCATACAAGCGTTAGGAATCCCTAAGGATATTGGATGCCTATGGATGATGGATGAGTAGATGATTGTAGGTGGATGTAATAAACATTCTTCTTAACTTGGAGATTTTGGGGACGAAATCCTTTAAGTAGAGGAGAATGTAACACCCCGTAATTTTAAAGAACATTAATAAACTAAAGAATACTTAATTAAATGGTCATAATTAAGTAAAATGGAGTATCCCATTGCATTCTTCTCGTAATTCTGGTTCAGATAGACTCCGAGTTTACGTAAAACGGACACCGTATGAGGAAGATATAAAGGTTAGAAATTTGTATACATATAAGAAGGATATCTGTAAATATAAATCAAAGCCAGTTCAAAATAAATCAAATAAACGAAGCAGGAAAACGAAGGTAGCAAGGGGCGAGAACCAGACCCATTATGGGCCAATCCACGCCTGGTCTGGATCGACCTATGTGTCGACCCAAGTTCAGGTGGGTCGACCCATGGGTCGACCCAGGTGGGGGTGGGTCGACCCACACATGATCCGGATGGGTCGACCCAAGTGGGGGTGGGTCGACCCACACATGATCCGGAGAAATACATTTTTTGCTTCTGGACTGTTTTTTAAGCAGATTCATTATTTTTCTAAACGGATTGAATTTAAAAACAGGGATCTGACGATTAAGGATTATCTTGTAGACTCAATATAAAGGCATGCACCCCTATCAAATCAATTACACTTCCTCATACTTCTTCCTCAAACAACTTGGATTGAATCAAGACAATTCTTATCTGACTTGTACAAGAATACCTTCTGCAACATCAGCATATTTTCCTCTGTTCTTTAAATCCAATCTATGTGAGTTCATGTTACTTTTAGATATAAAATTCAACAGTAATCTTGACATGTTAATAACCTGGATCTGAGCATATGCCTGTTAATAAACTGATTCATATCTAAGCAGTTTTCTGAAATTACATGTATTTTTCTAGTACCCCTTGTTCTGTTGTTCAGTTATATTATATGCCTATTTCTGTTCTTCTCCCTCTTTTTTCCCCTTTTTATTTTATAAGTCTAGGCTACCTTCGAGCCTAGGCCCATCTCGTAAAAGACATACGTATGAACGAATTTAGGACGATTGGGGGATGTTTGGGAATGAAAATAAAAGAGGGAATTAGAACATGTTAATGAAACTGTATGTAACCCGTGGAATCTATTAAATATGTGGGGGTTAAGTAAACCTGTTAAAACTATGGGTTTAAGTGAACCCATTTAATTTGTTGGGGTTATACGCCTATTACATCTGTTGAGGTTATATGAACTTGTTAACCTATAAAACTTAACATGTTAAATCTGTGGGGATTATACGAACCTGTTAATCTGTAACCTATTAAATCTGTGGGGGTTATGCTGTAAGACTTAACATGTTAAAATACTAGTTATTTGGTGACACAAGTTTTAAGGGTTTAGCTTGTGTTATCTGCTGTGTGAGGCCCATATTAGTCAGTAATCCATTTTGGTATTAAATGAGGACCCTGCACTAGGTAGGGGTCAGGGCACGAATACTGAACTGATCGTAAGAGGTTCATCTGAAAGGAGTTGTATACGGGCGCGTTCCCATGGAGTCATGGGAGTGCGTGGGTCCGACATGTAGGGAAAATAAGCCGCTGTAGCACCAGTAAATAGGTCTGTGTCCTTCTGTAGGTTACCACTTTAGGGAGTATTACACCCTAATGTGGGGCCGACACAGGGTATTTACACGTTAGGGAGCCGATCGCTTGGGGGAATAATTAGGGTACATCTAGTCCTACCTGTTTTTGTTAGGGTACCCGTTATTTCTGTTTGGGGTAACACCCATTATATTCTACTGAGGTACATATTATTTCTGGTTGAGGTAAAACCCGTTATGTAACTAGAGTACACCTAAACCTACCATTATGTTTTTGTTGGGATCATTCCGTTTCTGTTAAGTAATTAGAAACATCTAATCCTGTCATACAAGTATTGGTGCAGAGAAAAGTAAGTGAGGAGCATAGCTTGGTCGATATTACCCTGTCTAATGTGCTTGTCATGTTCATCTTGTTTGTATCTGTTGTATGTTACTGTTATCTCTCATCCAGTTTATTTGCCTATCTTGATACTTTTACTCCTTTATATGCTAAAAGTCACTGGACTTGCCATACTTTATGTCTGACCCTTTTTGTTCTCCTTCCCTCTTTCTTTCCCCACTCCTCCTAGGTTCTCAGGGTAGGAACGCTGAGGCGTGATTATGACTTTCTCTCCCTTCTTTTTCTGCTTGGATCTGGATCTGCTTTGATGTATCGCTTTGACTATTTGCCTACTTTGGTATGGCTACTTATAGGGATTATGATTTCTCATTTCTGTACTCTGAAGGTTTTTATTGCAAGACAGAAGTTTTGGTTTCAGTAATTTAGGCTGATGTTGTAACTAGTTTTGAGACTACGATGTTTTTCTGCTAAATAATGAAGTTTTAAATTTCCACTGCTATATTTAAATCTGTCTTATGGGATTCTGTTTCTGTTTACCTATAACGCTTCATGGAACTTAATTCATTCTGATAAAAAGTGACATTAACATACGTGGGGTGTCACAACCAGGTTGCTAATAGTGGCAGTTCAACGTCGATAAATCTCAGGAATTTACGATTGCTTTCACATAGGGGTATTAAGCTTAATGATGCGGGCTGAAGATGAAGAAAGATAGAATTAAAAGAGTAGCGGGAAACAATGGTTTATGTTTTATTTTGAATTTATGAATATATGTTGTATGTACTCAGCATATATATACATTATTATTTTATAGTAAAGGTAACCTATTTTCAAAAAATAGTAATAATAAATATTTACCTTTCTTTTAATAAATGTAACCGACAAGGTAAGTTAAACAAATTAGTGTTAATCGTTGAAATAAGGATTTAGTTCTAATTAAATTAAACGAACGTTTAATTTAAATTATATATATATATATTCAATATACATCCAAACTATCATCAAATCATCCAATAATTAGCAACATAGTACACAAATTAAAATCCCGATTTATATGAAATATAAGTGGGTCAAACTGAGTGAATGAATTTACCTTAATTTCCATTCATCGAGATAATGTTTGATTTCAATTAAATAAACATGCGTTTAATTTAGATAGAAATTCCAGCTACATTCAAACACATCCAATTCTATTCCATAATGAAGCGCACGTCAAGACAATTCCAATGTCTCTTGTTTCGTCTAGCTCTGTTAATATATGAGCACGTTACACAAATTATATGATCATGGTTTAAAATTAAATAAAGTAGAACCTAATTATATATTAATTAACGCTAATGGCTTGATTAACTAATTACTATTATGTTATTGCGGGCCGCTAATATATCTTCTTCCTACCTGCTTCTTTTTTCTTCGAATGAGATTTCTCTATCCCAGCTCATTATGCCACACACCTGGATTCTCCACCGGACTGCCACCCGACGTCAGAGAACCACAGCGCCCGACCTCCCTTCCTTCGGCTTGACCTTGCATCATCTGGACCTCACCTTTCCTTCCATTCTTCTGCTACTGTTCACACACGAACTCACTGCCTGTGCCACCTCTACTGCCATCATTTTGTCACCATCGCATCACCGTCGTCATCACCCTGCTTGTACCCCAATCCATCTCGAACCGCCCAACAACCCGTAGAACTCTCACAATGCCCCAAAAACCCACGACACCTTCATCATCAAACTGCTCACTTCCCTGACTACCGGAGCCAATGCCGCCGCCAGCAAATGGATGGCCTTGCCACTCCCTGCCTTCACCTGACTCGACATGTCACACTCCACTATTACATACCACGCTTCCTTCATCTCCAACATCCCCATACATCATTTGCTATGTAATGTCCCGTATTTTGGTAGTCAAATATTTAATTTAATTTATTATTTTAATATTATATTTGGAATATTAATGGATTTTAATATTGAATTTGTTATTAAAACTAAGTTTGAACGTTAAATTTATAATTAATTTAAAACGAGCTCGAAATAGCATAATAGTTCGTAATATTGAGTTTTGAACTTCACTTCAATATACAGGATCCGATAAAAGTCGGATTTCAGTGAAACAAGAAGCGTTTGAATATTGTTGATTATAATTTTCTAATGAAAGACAAAAATCCAGATTTCGTATTATAGAATGTTACTTATGTCTAATTCAAATTCTAGAATAGTCACTATGGAAATCGTTATTTAATATAACGTTTATCTAATATATTTATAGGGGTTTTAATATAATTTAGACATCGTTTAACTCAAAATTGATAATATGGAGTTGTATAATTTATGTTTGAAACTATAAGATATTTCTAGTTGGGTATTTATGATTATAGTAATTTATTATTATTTAATTAAATTAGTTTGGAATTTAATTAATATTTTACTGATATTCTATAAGGCTTAAAAATAACCATTTTGCAAACGACCTCGGTTTTCGATGAAATTAGTTTCATTGGAACCGTAACGTTAAATTATTGCACGTAACCAAATTTCTTGGGTATTCCGATGTCGTATGTGACAACGGTGGCCATAAATGCTCAGACGCTATGTATAGCGTGTAATTAAATTTATTTAATTTAATGAATAAATATTTGTGTGTAAATCGAGAAAACAATCGATTGAGCTACGAAACCAGTTCCGTTGAATTCGTATAAACGTTTAGAGTCAGGATATGTAGGTAGTTTATTATTTTTGTACGTCGGGTATTTTGGTGTCCAAAAAAAGCATTGTTTGGTGTATAAAAATAGCGTACTGAGAAACAGTCTCGGAAAGCAACTAAACTTGTGCCATTGGATTCGTATTAATTAACTATTATAAGATTTCAATTTTCATGTCAATCGGACTTAACGTTTGATCGTGGCAACGATAAACGTCTCTGTTTTAATTTAATCGTTTATATTATTTGACAGAGGTAACTTTAAAGGAATAAACGACTGGCCAAACGAACTCCGATTTTAACGAAACAAATTTCATTTGATCCATAAGGAAAAGGTCTAGTAGAATTTCAAAGTCTCAAGTTGATTGGATTTATTTTGTGATCGTGGAAATTTAAACGCATGATTTTTAGCCTATGATTTATACAGGACTTTTTACAAAAGACCTCGGAATTTGACGAAACCTGTCTCATCGGGTTCAGAATATTTTTTTATGCTAGGATTAGAAGTTTCGTCTCAAATGGACGTCGTATGTGCTTGTTTAAACTTGTTACTTCACCTCGAAGTTTAATTTATTAAAATAATAATAAATTTATACCCATCTTGTATAAGTAACCCACACATTCTTTCTGCGTAACCCTATTTTACAGTCAAACACTATTCAATGGCCAACCAAAATATGTGTCGCCACCTAACAAATTAACAGCTGAAAAGCTGGGATACTTCTTCGAGTAATTCTCACAATCCATCAATTATTTCAACAAACTTCCTTCTACAACATTAACCAGCTTGGTGAGATGTTCATATTGTGCGTTGGTGATCGCCATTGGCGAAGGACTGACGCCAGAATTCATGCCCAAAAGCGGCGTGGTTAGAGATGTTTTGCAGCGTGGAGGGTTGACCGAGTTGGATGCGGTTGGAATGAAGTGAGAGCAGAATGCGGCAGTTCGATTGGGGGTATCTGATATGGTGGAGGATGAAGAACGGAGGAGCGACGGTGGCTTTTCCCTTCGTGGTGGGTGCATGAACTCCTGGAAACAAATATAAAAAGAGCGAAAAGAATATAATTGGATCAGCAGTTTCTGGTTTTGAATAATGGTACAAGAAGGAGATGCGAAACACACGAAGGAAAGTTGGCCCAGTTATGTAATCAAATGAAAGTAGTGGGCTTGGTAAATTGGGTTGAATGGAACTGATGGAATAGGGAAATAGACGAGCCGTTGGTTTTTAGAATTTATACAAAGTAAGTAATCGACCCTTAACATAATTGTTTGGTTAATGAAAAATGATTTAAGAGTTAGTTACTTATGTAAATAGTATATATACTAAACAGTGTATACTTTTTATCCTGAACAGAGTGGAACGAAGACGAGCATATTATAAGAACAACGAGCCTGGGTAATTTCAAATAGGTCGGCTGTTTAAAATCAAAATGTAATTAAGTTGAGGGTAATTATAATTTAGAGTTAATTACTAATTTAAATTTTATTTAAATTTGAATGTTAATAACTGAAGCAAATAATAGCAGAATAGGACAAAACAAGAGACACCGGAATTGCATTATCGAGATCTACGTCATGGAACAGAGTTGGACACATTTGGAATGAACTAGATTTTTCTGTTAAATTAAACGTTTGTTTAATTTAACTGAAACAGGCCGTTTGAACAACAAATCAACTCAAGGTGAGTTAAAATCACTCAGTTCTTCCCACTTATATTTTATAAAAGTCAGGTTTTTATTTTGTGTGCTATGGTTGCTAATGGTTGACTGTTTGTTAAATATGTATTCATATATAGATTGAACCGATGAAATTAAACGTTGTTTAATTTCAATGAAAAACCAAATCGTTATTTAACGATTGGACCCAATGAAGGTAACTTACCTTGTTGGTCACATTTTTAAAATAAACATGTTTAATTTAATGAATTGTTTGAAATGTCGTGATTGATTGCTGAATGAAATGGTCGTTATTAATTTGTTATTATTTTTTATTTATAGAAACCATCTTTTAATTAAATTAAATGATAATATTTGAGATAACTTATTTGGATACAAGGAAGAACAGGTTAGAGGGATCCAACGGTATTCCTCAAATATATTTGTTTTCATATTATCATATGAACCGTTCTGATTGGATGATTGATTTGGTTGTTGACCGTTAACCAGAAATTCAACATTTGTTTTGTTTAAACCAATGGGTAATATTGGTTGAGTAATTGGCAATATATGGCCTATAAATCAATCATTTTCAAAATATTTATTTATCGTTAGTTGAATCGATAGAAGTGAAGTTATAAAATTTATTTTATAACCAAAGATAGATTTTTTTTAAATCAATTATTTTGAATAAAAGGAAATAAATATTCATATTTATTATTTAAATTTTATAAGCAAGCATTAAACGATTTTATAAAGCAAATTTTTATGTTAATAAGATTTATAAGCAAATGAGCAGGAATTAACCTAATGGTTAGGAATTGAATAATTGTTTCTGAGAGAAACAATTAAATGGAATTATTTAAATTAATCATATTATTAATTAATTTAAAGGGAGGACTATAATTGGGATCGGTTAACGTATTAACCGTGTTTTAAGTTGACTATGTTAACCGTTTTAACTGGGATTGATTATTAAATTAGTTTATTTTGAATTAATCTAAGGAAATAGTTTAACGAATAATTGTTTTTATTTTAATAAGATTTTAAAAGGGGAATTTACTATTTATTTTAGTTAATTAAGAAATTAACTATTGATGTAGTAGTTAAGATTGGAGTAAATTATTATTTTAATTATTATTAATTTAGGATATTATTTTTTATTGGAAATCATTTAAAAAGTAACCGAAGTTGAAATGAAATCTAATTGAATTATGAAAGGAGTTTATGAATGGTTTTATATTAAAACCCGAGTTTTATAACAGAGTTATAAAAGGGATTTTAAGCGAATACGATAGCTTAAAATAATTTTGTTTACTTAATATTTGAATTAAGTAAAGGAAATTAAGATAAAAAGGGGTTTTATAATAAACCTGAATTTCGTAATCAAGGTTTGGTAAAGAGATATGAAGTTAAAGCGTTAATTTTAAATTAACGTTATTAAATAATGGAATTGAGAGAAATGAATGGAATTGAAATGAGATTTTCAAAATGAAAAGATTAAAAAGGGATTTGTAATTGAAATTGGTAAAGGATTTAGTAATGGGATTTGATAATAATAATCGAGGTATAAAATGAATTCTTTGAATGAAATTAAGGTTATGAAGTGATTTTATTAATGAATTACTTAATCAACACATTAAGTAATAATAAGTTATATTTAAAAAGCAGATATTTCCAAAAGTAAGAAGGTTTTATAAACCATATTTTAAATAAAATAATTTAATGAGATTTGTTTAATACTAGAATGAATATGGGTTTTTGGATTACAACTCATGTCTATGTTAAGATAAGAGCGTTGTTGATCAAGGTCTGAGAGGTAAATAAATACACAAACTTGAATGACTTCAGAATTAACTGAGGATGATATCAGTTGGTAATGGGAAAGAGATTAAGAATAATTTGTTATTTCCATATGAGAAATAATAATGCAACGTTAATCTCAAGATTTTAGAATATATAGTGAGATTTCCAAAGTAACAGAAATGGGGAGATTTGAGAATATATATATTTTTATATATAATGATATTTCCAAAAGTAAAAGGAAATGAAAAGTTAAGTTTTGGAATGAGCTTATTACAGAGAATAATAGTCGGGTATTGTTTTAAAATAACAATGTTTTATGTGAAATTTGATCAAACCAAAGTGGGAATATATATATATATATGATTTAATTCTAAGTAAATACAATAGTTTTGAAATTAAATCTTACGTTAAATAAGAAGGGAAATGATATGTTGATATATTGAAACGATTTTTGAGTTTTAAATTAACCATCCATTGATTATTAATTTTAAAAAGAGGCCAATTAATGCCGAGTACTGAATTAGTGAACTCATTTTATTCTCACGACTATTTATTTGATAGTTAAATAACCGACTATCAAATCTGACCAATACGATTGTTGGTACGGAAAGTCCGGGATCGAATTTATATTCAAAAACCATTCCGAACCAACAAATACATGAAGATTCTAATTAAAGATGGAGCAATTGAAGATTGTTGATCTTCATGAACGGAAGAACTACTTGAGGAATTTCTCTGGTTTTCTCCCAAAGATATTTCCGTAGTGATTCTGTCGTGATTGGAATCTACGGATTGCAAGGACTACTCATTACTGATCCTTGGGGTGATACCTATATAGGATGTGGTAGGAGAGTGCCTTCGGTTCGTCTTGTACCTGGATGACTTGTATGACAGATGTCTGACATAGTGTTTCCAAAATGGATCACGTACGTTGATTTCTTCAAACGTACCATAGTTAATGACAGAGTAGTGTACATTCTCTTAGCTTAACAACTAGAGTATTTTTGTAGACGTCAATTAGTGATATCAGGTGGATCTGACGATGTGGCATTCAAAGTGGATGGCGGCCAAATGTTCTCACAGAAGATTTAAACCTCTAGCCTCATCAACTGGGAAATGACACAAAATCGGGTAGGTCACATGGCTATGTGGGTCGCACCCATCAAAAGGGTATATCGTTTCCTGATCTGGTGAAATTAAATGCCTTCAGTTGTCCCTTTTATTTTTGTATGTGTGCTATCAGTTCGCTTGGATAGCCCCCAATCGTGGTAATGATATATTCGGTACTCTCAAGAGAAGTGAGGGGTCGGTCATGTTTAGCCTGGGTTGTAAGATATTCTTGTTGAACCCCAATATATTCATCTCCGGAGGTACATTGTCAGGAAGGTGGTCCCATACCTTGCCAGGAAATCCATTCTCCAGTAAGAGCCCGCGGTTTTGATTGTATACTATGTATATGGAGCATGAGATGCATATGTTCCACTAGATTGCTATTTATTTGTATTTAGATACTATTATAATATCAGAAAAGATATTGATATCAAAAATGTTTTGGGTTATCGTAAGGTAAAAACCGTCCGTATTTATGTGTGGATTTGGTCTTATGATTTTCCTTTTCTTTCAAAAAGATTTTGATTTTAAAATCAAGTTGGGTGATACCTTTAAACTTAATGTGTTTTTTTCACTCTGGTTCACCAGACTGATCCAGCATTTGTAATGCTCGGGTTAGACTGAGTTGTACAGGTCTAGATTTGGATGCCGCTAACTTTAGAAGACGTGCTGGATGAGTTCAGACGCATGATATATATTTGGTGTGTATTCCGCTGTGTGTTGTATATGAGGATAGATTATTATAACTGTCCAGATGTGCGCTGTACTCTGATGATTGTAAGTTTTTATTTAAAGCTCTCAATAAAGATTTATTTTTATATTATAATTTGTTCCGCTGCGATGTAAGACTCTGTGTTGTGTTAGTTCTTCTTCTTCTATTCTAATATTTCTTTCCTATCTTACCCTCTAATTTCTTTCTAATAACTGTCTACTTTTCTGTGCATTTTGGGTTAGATGTGAGTTACAATTGGTGACTCAAAGGGTACGGGAAAGTCAGTATGTTACACACTACGAACGTGACCCCATCTCCATACTGCTCCACCAATCATCACATTCCAGTTAAAGCCACACAAATTTTTGATGTGTCCAAACCCATTGCGTAAGTTCATTGCAAAGGAAGGAAATGAGAGAATGTGGTTTTCCTATGTTGTTCTTAAGAACAAGAAATGAAGGTATAATATGTAGAGAACATTGAAGATGAAGGGGAGAAGTGGAAGATACTGGGACTGAGAATCCATGCATGGCAAGAGAGAAGGAAAAGAAAGAAGAACGAAAGAGAGGGGATGAGAACTTGTTGGAACAAAGAATATGAATTGAGGCGATGAACATATATTTATAAATGAGAAGAGGATTTGGATAGGATCAATGTTACTTCGTTATGTACAGGCATAGGCATGTACTCATTTAGTATACAAGGCCGATTATTTTCACTTTAGTCTTGTGTGTTTATACTGAAATAAGGTAAGAAACATGTGTGTTTAATAAATGTATAGGCCATAAGTTCGTAGGCTGCGTAAATAGAGAATAAGAGTAGGCAGCATGTATGTTGGTAGGCTATGTTAAGGCATTTCATTTTGTGGAGGCAGTATTGCATGTGCATAGATTATGTAGGCCTGCACATATTTTTATTGATAGGGTATGCAATATTTTTATATTTTATTTTATTTTGCTTTGATTAGGTACGTTCATTTTTATGCGTTATTAAATTATACGTCTAACAGTCATTGAGCGTTCTTAAATTTGCACTATTGCACATGAGCTCCAATCGCAATGAAAATAGACGTACTGCTATGTCTTGACGTTTTGGATCCAATGAAACTAATTTTGTTGAAATCTGACTCCGTTTGCAAAATAGAATTATTTTAATTCCAAATTGTTTATAGGTTCGCATTTAAACTTCGCACGCTCACCGAACACCTCCAATTAGCTCCAAATTTGAAATCTAGCAATAACTAACCATTATGGATTTAATAAAATTCATTTTGTCAGAAACGGAGGTCATTTGAAAATTGGCTATTTCTAAGGCTTATATAATATCGATAAAATATAATTAATTCCAAAACAATTCAATTTAATAATAATAATACATTATTATCGTAATATCCAAATTGAATATCATATAGCTTCAGGATAAACTAATTTTGATTTAAACTCAACATTATAAAATTTCATCATTAAATAGATATTCAATTTATATCAAAATCCTTTTATTTTATTACATAAATCGTTATGGTTTATAAACGATTCCATAACGACTTTTGGAAAATTTGATTTT
Source organism: Allium sativum (assembly GCA_030737875.1). Taxonomy (NCBI): domain Eukaryota; kingdom Viridiplantae; phylum Streptophyta; class Magnoliopsida; order Asparagales; family Amaryllidaceae; genus Allium; species Allium sativum. The sequence goes on along the minus strand of CM060925.1, from coordinate 440,453,751 downwards.
GACATAACTAACAATTTATAACATGAAATCTTGATTTTTCTCTTTCATTAGAAAATTATAATCAAATAAATTCGGATGATTCTTGTTTTAAAGAATTCCGACTTATATTGTATTTTATATATTCAATTGAAGCTCAAAACTAAATATTACGGACTACCGTGTTGCTGCAAGTTCGTTTTAATTTAAATATAAATTTATATATTCAAACTTCGTTTAATTGATGAATTCAATATAGAAATCCGTTAATGTTCCAAATATAATATTTAAATCAATTTTAAATATTAAATTCGAATGACTGAAAATTCTGGGTCGTTACAAGTAGGTGAGCTTTGTAAAACATTTCATCGCCAATTGAAATAAAATTTAACCCAATTGTGCCTTGACCATTAAGTCGTCTTCATGTTGAGATTTACAAAGTCCAATAGGCTCAACTCTAGTCAAGTATGGAGTGAAAAATTCAATAACCTCCTCAACTACAGTACCTTCTATCATACTAGATTCTGGTCTATATCTATTTTTTGTTTTTATTTTTATTGTTCTCATGTGCATTTTGAACGGATACATATATCTCATAAATACGAGGCCATAAATTTTGAACGAACAACCAAATGTACCATAACATCGGAAAGTGAAGGGGGAAATACATCTCAAATTGGCTTAAGGTAACAATAACATTGGTTGTTGAGCATTCAACATATCAGATCAATCACCTTGCTATAAATTTCATTACAAAAGACACAAAGCTTTGTAACAACATGTCTGACATGCTTAGGCAATATACATCTAATTGCAACAGGTAATACATGTTGCATTAACACATGACGATCATGAGACTTTAAGTTAATCAATTTCAAATCCTTCATTGATACATGGCTGGCTGCTAATGTTTGAAGAATAACCTATTAGAACCTTCACACCACAAAGACACTCATATAAACTAGTTTTCTCTTTTTTGGACAATGTATAGCATAGAGGACGAAAATAAGTTTGTTTACCTTTCTACACTGGTGCTAAATACTTTTGGATACCCATTTTCAACATATCTTGTCTGGCTTTCTCACCATCCTTTGTCTTACCAGGTATATTCAAGAGTGTCAATTATACTGTCACAAACATTTTTTCTATATGCATTACATCTAGACAATGTCTAACCTATAAATGTATCCAATATGGAAGCTCCCAAAATGTAGATTTCTTCTTCCACAAAACTTCTAAAAGAGGAAAGGCTTTACTAAATGCATTCTTAATATCCTTAACCATTTCATAAATATCATTTCCTAATAATGGAAAACGAGCAAATCCATTATCTACCACCCCGTTGAAAGGCTTCTTCTTTTTATAGTAATGGTGATTAAGAGGGAGAAATCTACGGTGATGCATATACACCTTTTTCTTGCAATAATCCAAATGTTTAACAATCGTATCATCTTGACAAATTGGGCATGCTTGAACACCCTTTGAACTATAGCCAGACATATTACCATAAGCAGGAAAATCATTTATAGTGCAAAAGACCATGGTGCATAATGTAAAATCATTTCTACTATATGCATCAAACACATGCACAGCTTTATCATATAAAAATTTTAGATCATCAATCAGAGGAGCTAAGTAAACATCAATGTCATTTCCAGGTTGTCATGGTCCAAATATTAAAAGAGATAACATGATATACTTGCGCTTCATACTCAAATGGGGTGGAAGATTGTAAATCGCTAAAAGAATGGGCCACGTACTATGTTGACTACTTAGGTTACCAATGGGGTTTATGCCATTTATGTAAAGACCAAGTCTGATATTTCTACATTCTTCGCTGAAATCACGATACATTGTATCAATGTTTCTCCATTGCGAAGAATCTTCTAGATGCCTTAATAATCCATCATCTTTCCTCAATTTGCATGCCACCTTAATATTTTTGCATTTTGATCTTTGTTAATTAGCTTTTTGGTCTAGTTCCCAAAAGTACACTAGGCCTGCTCGACTCAATATATCGCGTGGAACCAAAGCCCAAAGTGTAGCCAAAGCACTAAGAATTCAAGCCCGAGAAAGTTAAGTGAGTGTAGGCCTCACAACTTTTCAAAATAGTGCATTGATCACATTTTGTATCCCTCATTTCAGATATTTAGAATCCCTCATACTATATTCTGAATCCCACATACTTCACATCCCTCAATTTTTAGTACCCCTCAACAAAATACACTTTGCATTCTTCAACCTATAACTTTTCTAATCCTTTGGAATTTTGACCCCTCTGCTCCGCCTCACCGTATCTCGCACCTCTCATGCTAGCACACCAACCTCGAATCACTTCGTGGGATACGAATTTCGTATCTCTCAAGAGATACAAAATTGTATCCTTTCGTGGGATAAGGATTCTGTACCCCTCAAGGGATACGAAATCATATTCCCTCGTGGGATACCAAAAATGTTAAGAGGGGGGATGCGGGATATGAAATTCTACTGATACACCATACTTTTCACCTACTCCACTACCAACCCGTTCCTATAAATACCCCCTCAATTTCAATGTGAAAAGGATTGGTTCAAGCTCTCCTCCCAGCTCTAATGGATGCCTAAGAAGAAGACGGTCTTCCCAAAGCCTCTCAAACACCTTCCTTCATACAAAGAAGAAGAAGGTACATATTCGCGGACACAAGAGCCTGCTCTTGAACATTTAACCACACCCTCGGGCACTAAACCATATTTTGGCTGTTTTAGCACCCGGAAAGAAGATAAGACAATCAACCTTGGACCCCGGAGCCACCACGGACATGCTATTCGCATAAAAGCTCCAGTATCTTCATTACATCACAAAGAATGTGGAGTTTCATGTACATTTGGGCTCATCCCAACCAAATGTTGTAAATTGTACTCAAAATATGAATAAAAGAGCAAAATCATTCAAAGTGGATGCATGTCCCAACGAGCCGAACCACTATAAACTATGTGTGATTATTTATTTGCGCTTATTCCCTTGCATACTAACTGCTACTTACTCATTTTACATTGCTGGACACTTATTTTCACTCATGTGGAAATCATAAGTGTTGACGATAATTTGTGACATCAACATTTTGGTGCACTAGGAAGGAGATAGATATGGTAAAGTGCACGTCTACGGTCGACTTTCTGTCACTTCCTTCGAGGAATTGAAACCTCGCCTTTCCTTCTACTCAGTCACCAAGACTTGGGACGGTACTTAAATTTTCTCAAACTTACCGACCAAGCCTATCATAATGGTGAACAAAGGAAAGAACTCCATGGATGGACCTTCTGTCCATTTTGATTCGGAACTTCCTCCTCAGCCTCGACTCACTGAAGCTCCGACCAACGTAAACACCCTTAGTACTCCCAACCTCGATGCATTTGTTGATCGAGCCTAATTCGATGAAATGTCAAGGACGTTGGGCGAGACTCAACGATTCCTTGTCATCAAAATCCGTTAGAACATTGGATTAACACAATGACTTCAACAATATGCTCAATGAGACATTCTCCGTCTTCAGGCAGATTTGGGCGTTCAATCTCTATCAAGCTATTCCTCACCGAGATTCATCACTGTTTTCGCTCAGGATTCCTCTGACTGAGATGTCATTCATCCCAAAAGACGTCTAAGGTTGCCCGTTCCTGAGTCGAATCACGACCACCGCGTCCCAGCGGAGATTCGAACTCCCATTCTCATCAAATTACTTCGCAACTACACTCCTCTCAATGACACCCCCGAGAACATATATCTCACGAATTGCAATGTCCTTCCCTACAAAAGTCCAAGCCTTAAGGGTCCGATGTGGGAACCAATGGATTCTATGGAATACTGTTAGTTCCACATCATCCACGGATATGAGACAAACAACTTCCGTCACTTAAAAGAGAACATCGAGAAACTCATTCACAAGGATCTCCTCGAGAAGTACCGACGGGGTCCACCGCATGGGATCTCCGAGCCAATCAATGCTCATCAGCGATTCTAATTAACCAGGACCTCGACCAACAACTAACCCTACAAGTACATCCTTTCGGCTCATCAAGACTGCAGTAACAATGAGCGTTCTTCCACAGGACTTGTCTTGATTGAGTCAGTTTTTTTACTGATTTAGTTATCTTTATATCTAAGTTTTCCATCTCAAGTATTGTAACTCTGCCAGATGGCTTGTGATTGACCTGTAATCAACCGTTACAACTGGCTTGCTTGCACGAACGGACAACACTGGATCGACACCTTGAAGACGAGGATCGGTCCCTCGACTCGAACCTTGAACTAATGACGAGGCCGATTATAAATAAACCAACTCGAATCTCAAACCAACAACGAGACCGGGTGTAAATAACCCCATCTCTAAGTCTCCGGACTCGGGGAAAACCCATCGGCCGAATGAATGAATCATATATCACTTGTTTGGCTCCATGCGACCCAAAGGGTCTAGATTTGGGTAACACCTGGCAAATCAGCGATGCCCTCAAACTCTGCCCAACTCGAGTCTATCAAGAGTGGAGTTTTAACGAACTCAACCCTGGGTGCAACACCGAATCATGTCACTCGAGCACTTGGGACCCTAACTTATATGTAGCAGTGGTCTCCGAGGTTGTCACTAGAGATACCAATTCGTAATTCATTCCCACCTTTTCCTCCCTTGCCGAACGCGAAACGGGAATAGAAAGCAAGCCTTCTTCACTGAAGAACACCTCCCCTTACCGTGCCATGGCCATTTCCTCCATCGGATGCTCTAGCCACCCTCCAGTTAGCTGGGGGCACGACGGGAAGTACTATCGGAGGCCTATTCGGAAGAAGGGATAGGAGTACCAATCCCCAACCAAGTCCTCCAACTGTCCTCTATGATGCGGTGATCTCGGAGGTCGTCATCAGACATATCAGCGTGCGACTCGTTCCCACCATTGCCTCCCTCGCCGAAAGCGAAACGGAAGCGGAAAGCGAAATGGAAGCGGAAAGAAATCCCTCTTCTTCAAGAAGACACATCCTCTTCATTATGTCGTTGCCATTTTCCTCCGTCTGATACTTCGGACACCCTCCAGTCAATTGGGGCTAATCGGGAAGTACTGCTGGCGGAACGTTCAGAAGCAAGCCCGAAGGCACCAGCCCTTCACTAGTCCGTGCATCCTCTCCGCCACCGTGGAGCGACCATTTAGGAGAAAACCCACCGCGTGGAGAAGATGGACTAAAGCCATAATCGTCGCCGACCACCATAATGGCACCTAGACCAAATTGCGATTACAGTCGGACTAGGTTAAGAATCGAACCTTTGGGACTAACAGCTCACCCACATATTTACGTGCGTATATGAGCAGTCACTCTAAGCGTTTATGAATCTCGGACACCACGCCATTCAGATGCGTTATGTCCCAATCCTATCGAGCAACGTTGCATAACGATCTGAACTTGCTAAACCCAACTCGATATCGAGAAAGACTTAGCAAGTACGTGGGCCTGGGGGAAACCATCTTCTGGCTCTTGCACCGGCATAGCCTTCACAGGGCCTAAGGCAGATCCCCACCATCTCCCGCATGGGCATCAGCCTCACTAGAATTAGTAGGCCTAGAGAGGCGAGTTGTACCGATTGAGCCGTACAAAGGAGGTGTTGGCGAATTTTTTCGAAAATTTCGGGTGTTAGAAAATTTTCAGAATTTTTGAAATTTTTCGAAAATAGAAATGAATTAATATTTAATTGAAATTCATTGGTATAGTGAAACTGAAAATCAAGAAGTAAACAAATAATTTTTAACCCAGTTAATAGGGCTTGTTTTCTACCGTAGCAATTTCGAGGACAAAATTATTTTAAGGGGGAAGAATGTAACGTCCCGTATTTTTGCGATATAATAATTAATTTATTTAATTATTAAATATCGATTTGGAAATATCTATAACTTGAGTTAAATAATATTTATATTTAATTAATATAAATAATAGAATAATATATTTAATTCGGAAATAATCAGAATTAGCTGAAATGGCAATATTGTGTGAATTGGACAATTCAAAATATATGATTCAGTTTAAAATTTGAATTACGATCACGAATATATTTAATTAACGATGGTTGAACGTATAAATTATATTATAATTATAATCGAGCTCAAAATGGCGCGGCAGTTCGTAATTTGGCAATTCGAACTTTAAACGAATATACAGAATCCGTTTTAAATCGGATTTCTTTGAAATAAGAAACGTTCGGAGCTGGTGAAGTATAATTTTTTAATGGAAGAGAAAAATCGAGATTTCATTATGTAGATTTCTAGTTATGTCCAAATAAAAATTTTGAAAAGTCGCTATGGAATTCCTTTATAATTTATAACGATTTATTTATATTATAAATGGATGTTCAATATAAATTGAATATCGATTCAACCGGGATTTGAATATCGAGTTATAAATCCAATTGGAGCTGTATGATATTTTATTATGAATATATATGATAATATTAAATTATTAATTTAATTATTTTTAAATATATTTATATATTTGAATGGGTTATTTTCAGCTTTAAAAATAGCAAGCTTTGCAGACAACCTCCGTTTTCGACGAAACTAACTTTGTTGGATCCGCAATATTAAATTATTGTTAGATTTCAATTTTCGTGATTTTTGAAATCAGTATGTGGCCATACGGAATTTTAATGTGAAAACAGTCGAGGATTTGACTTTAAAAATACGCTGTGTGAGCAAACGAAGTCGTAATTTGACGAAACCAGTTTCGTTGGGTCCGTAATGTCAAACTGTAGATGTGTATCCATTTTCGTGATTTTTGGCTATTATATGTGATTACAGCGATTTTTAAATACGAATGTAAACAACGATAGCATAAATATTAATTTAAAACTCAAATAAAAAAAATATAAATCTACTATAAATACACCACAATCCATTCTAACCCTAAATTATATTTTTCGGTGGTCAAACAAAGTGTTCCTTTTTTTCTCTTTTCTCTCCAGTTAAAACAATAGTTTTAAAAATGGAAAACAATTCAAATAAAATGTGTAAAATCATATAGACTTGTGTAATGAATGGATATGGAGTTTCTCTTCAATCTGTATTCTTCTCGAAGAGTTCGACGATGTCTTCCATTATTCGAATATGGTCAACGTGAGCTAGGGCTACGGGTTTCAGGAGTTTTAGCAATCGAATTGCAAATTCGAGTTGAGATTATTGTTTGTGGTATGAAGGAGGATCGTTTGGGGTTTTTATGTGAATTTTGGTATTAAAAGATGTTGCAACTGTCAATGTATCGCACGATTTCGACCTGAAGACGCATTCCAAGCAGTGCATTCAAGCTTGATAAAAATGGCATGGGAAGATCGGGTTCAAAAAGAGAGAGAGAGTTTGTTGTGATTATTTTGCAGTTGCATGTAACGGTTTGGTGTATTCAGCGCAAATATGATTTGTGGTTTCCTTGTAGATGATGGGTTATAGATGCGAACTGGGAAGTGGCTCTGTATTCGAGACTTTGGTGGATGTAGGATGGAGAGTGTTGAGAGGAGCATGCCAGTGATGATCGATGTGGGATAATGGTGTTTAGAGGGAGAACATGGTAATTAAATGATCGACCATGTTTTGAGTACTGTTAGCATACAGGAAGAAGACGGGATGAGTGGCGGGTATGGGTTGAAAGAGATGGGCTAAAATGTTGGTGAGGCCCAAAGAAATTATTTAAATCAAGTTTTATTTAAATTGAAAAGTATATATTAACTTCTTAATATCGCAACTTTATCATACGATATTAAAATTGGACAAACCAAGATCTGTTGGGATCGTATAGGCGGTGGCTACACAATGGAACTGACTAGGAGTGAATCGGAGCTCGTTACAATTTATAGCGAAATAAATTATCCGATCTGAATCAACGATAATTTATCGTTATTTAACGATAAATTACCAATGTGAGTAAAACTCACCAACTCTACCAGTTCATATTTTTATAATGTATATTTAGAACTGATAAATGATGATTGATTGCTATGTATTGAATGTTTGGTTGAACTACTAAGTAATTGGTTGAAATTATAGATCTGGTTATATATATATATATAAATTGATTTTGTTTATCCGAATATTTCATAGTGAAATAAAATTGATGTTAATTGTATTATTTAACATCTGTGGATGCAGGGAAACAGGTCGGAGGAATCCAACTGGATTCCTCAACATTTATTTTACTGTTTTTCATATATTGAAATATATGATGTAATATATAATCTGCTGTTGATTATGTGTGTTTGATGATATTGATCATTGTTATAGGGTATGTAAATTATCGTAAGAAATACTGGAATGTAAAAAGAGAATTTTTATAGTGTAAATAGAAAGAGAAATATTTGTAAAACATTTACAAACCAAATAGAAAGAGAAGTATTTATAAAACATTTACAAACTAAATAGAAAGAGAAATATTTGTAAAACATTTATAAACTAAATAAAACCAAATAGAAAAGGAAATATTTGTGAAAACAAATAGAAAAGAAAATATTTGTGAAAACAAATTGGAAAGGAAATATTTGTAAAACATTTACAAACAGAATTGAAAAAGAATATTTATTTGTTAAATAAATAGAATCGAAAAAGAATATTTATTTATTAAATAAATAGGATTATAAAAGGAAATATTTATTTGTTAAATAAATAAAATTATAAAAGGAATATTTATTTGGAAAATAAATAGGCTTATAAAAGGGAATTAACGAGATATAAAAGAGTTATGAGAAGATTGTTTAAAGTGGATATCAAATAGAGTTAATTGAATAGAGTTATCGATTAGAGTTAATCGAATAGAGTAAATCAATTAGAGTTATCGATTAGAGTTAATCGAGTAGAGAAATCAATTAGAATTATCGAATAGAGTAAATTGATAAAGTTAACCGATTAGAGTAAATCGAATAGAGTTAATCGATTAGAGTAAATCGAATAGAGTTAATTGAAAAGGTGTTATCGAATATTAGCTATTCGAAGTGAGTTAATCGAATATCAGTTATTCGAAGTGAGTTAATCGAATATAGTTTATTCGAGAAGGAGTTAATCAAATATAGTTTATTCGAAAAGAGTTAATTGACAAGAGTTGATCGATTAGAGTTAATCGATAGAGTTAACTGAATGGAGTTAATCGAATATTAGTTATTCGAATTAGAGTTATTCAAATAGAGTTAATCAAATATTAGTTATTCGAATTAGAGTTATTTGAAGTAGAGTTAACCGAATGAAAATCATTCGAAGAGAGTTAATCGAATGTAAATCATTCGAAGAGAGTTAATCGAATGTAAACCATTCGAAGGAGAGTTAATCGAAGGTAAACCGTTCGAAGAGAGTTAATCGAATGTAAACCATTCGAAGGAGAGTTAATCGAATGTAAACCATTCGAAGAGAGTTAATCGAATGTAAACCATTCGAAGAGAGTTAATCGAATGAAAACCATTCGAAGAGAGTTAATCCAATGTAAACCATTCGAAGAGAGTTAATCGAATGAAAACCATTTGAAGAGAGTTAATCCAATGTAAATCATTCGAAGGAGAGTTATCAAATAGAAGTGATTCGAGAGAGAATTATGCATTAGATTTCGACAGTATCGAATGTAGGAAAGTACTATTTACTTTTCGGTTTTTAAATCAAGATTTATTTATTAAATAAATCGTTTAATTAAATTAAGGTATAAAACCTTTATTTAAAGTTAGATATTTAGGAAGTTGGGAATATAAATCTATTTTTATAACTAATGATTTTTGTAAAAGAAGTGGGTTCGTAAATTGAATCCAAGAGTACATAAGGAGGTTGTTAAAGAATTAAAAGGTGAACGTTATCTATTTCGAGGTTAAGAATGTTGTTCAGTTAAGGTCTGAGAGGTAATTATACCCCAACTTGATTGGCTTCGTTTTTAACTAAGGAATGGTTAAGGTTCGATAATGAAGGTTGGTTAAGTGAAATTAGTTAATCAGTGGAATGTTTTGAGTTGGCATAACGATGTTTTTATTTAAACATCTGTTTAAATCCAAATGTAGGAGTTTAGGAAATGTTTTCCAAATAAGAATTTCTGTATATATACGGAAACAGGAAATGGATAATGATAAATTAATTTAAGAAATAAATAGTGATTGATGATTGATCGGTAGAATTTCCATTTGAAAATAATATCATTGTTTTCACACGTGTTTTTCTTTGATAGTTAACTCACCGACTATCAAAGTTTTTGACCATTTTTCCGTCGTCAATACGGAGAGACCAGGATCAGATTCATTAGCTGAAAACCACTCTGTATGGGCGTTAGCATTGCGAATCAAATATGATGAAGATAATTGAAGACTGATTTATGCAAGGGCTGTCCTGTTTACAGAATAGTGCCTTCGGTTTGTCCATCCCCAGGACAACCTGTATGGAAGAATGTCTGATAGAATATATTTAATGGATCACATAAGTTGATCTCTTCAAACGTATGTACGTTTGGTGGCGGAGGAATTTGTTTCTCTTAATTGTATACCTGTTGTATTTTTTGGGAAATCAATTTGTGATTTTGTGGGTATGACGATGTGACATTCAAAGTGAATAATTGTGTGATCTGTTAGAGATAAGCGTGGCCTCTAGCCTCACAACCGGGAAATGACAAAAATCGAGCAGGCAGCTTGACTAAGTAGGTTGCTTCCAATTAGGGTGTATTGTCACCTGATCTAGAGTTTCCTTTACTTCTTTTTTCTATTCGATGCTGTCCTATTCGGGAAACGGTTGCTGATCCCAATCGTTGGTGATATACATTCGATACACTCAAGCGAAATGAGTGGTCGGTCATTTGTGGCCGGGTTGCAAGATGTTCTTGTTGAACCCAGTGTATTCCTCTCTAGAGGTACACTATCGGAAGGTGGTTCCATACCTTGTCATAATTGGAAATCCATTATCCAATAAGTGCTCGCAGTTTTGATTGTATACTATAAATGTAGAACGTGGATGAAAGCGTTTTTGCTAGATGATTATTTAGTTGTGGTTGACAGACATTATTATAATATCAAAAGAGTTTTGATATGAAGTTTATCGTTTCTTTCAAAAGGGTTTTGAAAATTAAATCAAATGTTTTGGATTCTCATAAGGGAAAAACCGTTCCGTTATACGGCATGGTCTTATGAGATATCGTTTAACTTCTCAAACTGTTTTAAATGGTTTTACTCACACCAGTCCCACGACTGACCCGGATTTTGTTTTGTTTTGTTTTCCCTACCTAAACTCTTGGGTGCTCAAATTGTACGAGCAGTCAAGTAGTCGGGATTTACAGATACTTGAAGAGTTGGAGCAGGAGGCTTCATGATTATATAGATTGTTATTTCCGCTGTGTTGTAAGTGTTAAACTCTAATAATGGTATTGTATACAGATACTGTTTTATTTCAAAGTTATGTTATGAAATATATTTATTCGTTCTGCTGTGAAATTCGTGTTTGCTCTGATGTTGTATGTTCTTCTTCTTCTTCTATTCTAAGTTTCTATCTTATCTATTCTCACCCTCTAATTTCTTTCATGGACTATCCAGTATTTCCGATGCTTGAATAGTCGACATTGGGATTTATGTCGAGTACTCAAGGTCGCGAAAACCTGGGTCATTACAGGATTTCCTTCAGTGGAGTGAGGAAGGTCTCAACTAGGGCTCATGTGGCTTGAGGCTGCATTGTCTCTTTTATCACCTTCCTAGCTTCCCTCCCGGCTTTCCTCGTCGTTGTAAGCCCCACCTTCAACTTAGCGACATCCAAAATCTTCTTCCTCTTCAACTCGGCCTCGACCTGCCTCTGTGAAGCTTCGAACTCCGCTTTCTTTTGGATATCATCATGTACTTTGGCTTGGGCCTCCGTTTCGGCTTTCGTCCTTGCCTCATCTTGGGCCTTGATCCTGGCCTCCTCATCCTCCCTTTCCTTCGCCTTTTGTTTCATGCGCAATTGGGTTTTCTTCTATTCGGCCATGTCACACATCGACTTGGTAGCTTTCTATGTCTCCCCAATAACTTGGACATCTCCACCTTCGAGGCCTTTCCCTTCTGAGTGTAGGATCTAAATTAACCCTAGAGGGGGGGATAGGGTTTATTGCAGATTTTACAGAATAATTAAATAATCACAGTACAGATAATAATCAGAGTAAATGCGGAAAAATAAATAACACGCAGATATACCCAGCTTCAGCAAAACCCTGCCTACTGCTGCATTCCCCAAGGTTTCTACTAGGAGTTAAAACAATCTCTACGCTTACAATCCCCTATAAACTCGCGACACTCGCTCGCAACTGTTCTTAACCCTATGCTCAAAACCCTGCACTGGTTTTTATGCCCAAAACCAGATTTCCCCGAATTACAAACCCTGTAATTCGTCTCCATAGTTTTAGAGACAAACTAGAAAACTCTGATTTGATTACAAATTGAAAATCTAAAAACAAATAAACAATAAAAAAACCCTTAGTTATTTAAAACCCTAGTTTATAAAGCTAAACCCCTTTAGGTCCTTATCCTTTTATAACTTGGCCGGTCCCTTTATACTTGCTTCACCACTTTACTTTTGGCCCGATCTCTTTTGCTTTAGAGAAAAATAAGTGGTGACGGAGGTTTCTAGGGTTTTCGATTTTGTCCAAATCTCAACTTCGACGGCTCTGTAATTGGATTTTCTTCAAAGGGTTTGACCGTATATGTCTCTGATGATTTCCGATGTTGATGTCGTGCTCTGCTGTTCTTCGATTTGCAACTCCACTTGATTTGAATCCAAGTAAATATTGGTGCAAATTTTTGATCTGAATTTTCTTCTATTTGTGCTTGAGCTTGGATGATTTTATGCCTGTGATGATTGGTGTTATTTATAGGATTAAAACTCCTAAATATTTGCTCTGATTTCGACATTGAGACTTGGCCATATGAGAATTTTGGTTAGCTCTGAATTGATCTGTTATTTCTGGATATTTCTTTGATTTAAAGCCTAAAAGTATATTGCTTAGGTCTTGGTTTTTGGCTTTGAATTAGTGTGATTTCTGGAATTTGAAATCTTCAAACTTGCATATGAATCTTGACTTTGAATCTGTCCTTGAATTCTGAAATTGATTCCTTATTTTTATGGCTTGACTTCTTCAATATTTCTCTAAATAAAACTGCTGTTGAACTGTTTCTATATGACTAGATAAGAACATATACTATACTCTGCTTGCATATTGTTTTAGCACTTGAATTCCATGCTTGTGTGTTTCTGAAAACCAAACTGTTAGTTATTCTGGAACTTTATACATCCATAAGTATGAATAATTGTTGAACATGCTTTTCTTGATCATTTCTGAACTTTTGCTTTGATAATATGGTTCACATGCACTGGACAGATTTCACACATGCTGATCATGATGCTCACTGATTTTAATTACCAAGTATGTAATTTCTGAAAAGTTTGTTTGCTAATCCAATTCCTGTAATTCTGGAAACACTTTGAGATTTCTTGACTAAAATCTTCACTTGGATCGTATTTGTTGGTATTGCTTGAGTTGCTCACTGCCTTAGATGTTATTCACATGTTGTTAAAAAAAACTTATGTAAATGCTGAATTAGCTGCACCATGCAAAGTCACCATGTTCACACTTTTTCCACTTCCTGTATACATGTGAGCTTGACCATTGTTGCAGTTGTAACTTGCTGCTATACTTATTGATGCTGAACATTGACCATGTTGGAAAAACCACATTACTATTACCTTGTATTCATTAACCTGATGCTCTCAAGTAGTGCTACATGATTTGTTTGCCATCTATTATTCATGTGTGAGCACCATGCTTCATGTATTCATGTGCTTTGAAACTATTTGTTTTTATGGCCTTGTGTGTATGCACTCGAACCTTGTTCCTATTTGACCCCTTGTTAAAACTTGTTACACCATTAGTTTTGGCCTGACCCTGAACTGTGCTCGGCTCTGTCATATCTCAAATTTCTTACCCATGTTTCCATGAACACTTGAACTTGTTGTAGAACACTGTGTTGATCATACTTCTTGTGCTCGGCCCCTATGCATGTACTTCTTTGGTCTTGCCTGTATTGCACCATGTCTTCATTTGTATTGCTGCCATATACATGTTGTTTTGAACTGTGCTACTTCTTTGATATTTGTATTCATGCTACTTTTTCAATCTTCATTGCTACTTTGTAATTGTACCACTCATTCATGTACACATGCTCATGCAGCACAATTTTGCTGCTGTCAGTACATACTTGCATTTCTGAAATTGATTTCTCATGCACTTGTGTTGTCTAAAATACTTGGCTCGACACTGCCTTGATCCTGTTGTTTGTTCATGCTGACATGTACTTGGTCTTCTATGTTCACCTTTTCTGTTTTGACCTACATGCTGGTTTGCATTTTGATGTTGAGCCACTTTGCTGAGTACACTTGGTTATGTAGTTGCTCCATTCACTAAACTTGTTGTTTTTGCCTTCTCGATCAATTTTCATTGCTCCTTTGATTTGAACCTTGTTTGTGCTATTTTGAAAATTGATTTGATCTCGACCACTTGCACACTAATTTGCACTGAGTCGAGAAGGTCCACATGGCTACTCCTCAGTTGCACACTGGATTGGCGAGGCAGTGCACACGTGTATATACACGTGTGTATATGCAGCCATCCAGACGAGTTTTTCTGTCCCTGCATATCATACCAAGTCTAGAAAAATGATGAGAAACATACCCTAATTCTGAGGCAAATTAAATTTTCTTCTGTTTGTATTGAATTTATTTTTGTTGCAGTCCACTGTGTGTGTTCTTCTGTATGTGACAGGTATGAAGATGGACTGACTGAAAGCTGTGAAGACAGAAGATTGAAGATGAAGGCAAGAACGGTGTTAGTGTGTGTCTGTATTTGAAATGTTAACTGAGTGATAGTGTCAATGTATAAAAGTGATTGTATAAGTAATGAATGAACTGTAATGAGGAGCTGTGAAAGAATTGTACTGATTGTATGTAATATACAGATTTGGTTGAAATAAAATATTATTTTATTGTGTTCAATTCAATCTATCTGTTTTTATTTGAATTCTTTCAGTATTACAGTTTCATGTGTGATGTGTCATGTCAGAAATATTCAAGACTATTTTAATTTTAAATAGTGGAGTGATGTATATGTACTATTTCAATTGCTGAAATGAAATATTTATTTAAATAGAAAATACTATTTGAATATTTAATTCTATGTGATAATATTCTATTCAAATAAATATTTGTTTCTTTGTGTAATGTGTAATATAAGATAGTACAGTTTACAAACACATTTATAAAATTATATATATATATATATATTTGTTATCATCAAACAAAAATCATATCGTTATACTCAACACTGAGAGCACCTTTTTCACATCAACAATCCCAAATCCTCCAGTCTCTATATAAAACTGTGCGAGGAACCCATGCTCCTCTTCCATCTGCCACTTATAGGCATCCTCTTCCGACTCAGCTACTACGGTCGTCGTTGTCTCTGCCCCGACCGTCGTCCCGGCTCCTACCGTACCTCCACATGAAATGAAAAATCAGTCACTGTCTTTATATACCCATATCTTTCGGTCCTCATCAAACGATCATACCTTCAGTCGGCTGCCACGTGGTACAAGGAACCCGTGCTACTCTTCCATCAGCCACTTGTAGGCATCCTCTTCCAACTCAGCTACGATGGTCATCGTTGTCTCTGTCTCAACCATCGTCTGGGCTCCTACTGTACCTCCACATAAAATTAAAAATCGGTCACTCTCTCTACATACCCTTATCTTTCGGTCCTCATCAAACGATCATACCTTCAGTCGGCTGCCGCATGGCACCCCCTGACATCGATCCCTCGGTAGTTGACAAAAGCGCACTCGAAGCTATTGAGGAAGAGCCACCGACAGAAGCAACCAGAACGGTTTGCTGCTATCCGGGAAGAGCCCTGTGAGCCACGACAATGTCTCGGTCATGAAGGTATTCCCTTTCACAGCCACACGCCTTTTCGCTTCCTCCGCTGTGGCTTCCTCCTCCAAAAGTTTCCTTCCGTTTTCCAACACCCAACGCTCATCCTTAGTCAGGTACTGGTCCATCATTTTGGCCTTGTCCACACTTTCAACCTCCAAGGCAGCGACCTCATCCTCAACCAATTTTTCCCAGTTATAGCCAAGTTCCGAGGGTAGTTATTGATCCACGAGACCCCGCGATGCTTAAGGTTCTTAACGTAGAAGCCCTAGATCGCCTCATCCATATCCATTTCCACTTCCCCTTGGGCATCTCTACCTTGTCTCTTTAGCACCTCCACCTCAATCTAATGCCCGGCTCTAATGCTGTCCACTTGACCATGCACTTCTTTGCTTGTAGCTTTTGCATACTCTTTGTCCTTCATGGCCAAGTCATATCCAGCATCTTCCTAAGCTCTTCGTTCTCTTTCTTGTTACATTGGACTTCCTCGTTCTCCTTTCGGAGCCTCTCATTCTCCGCCTCTGCCTGCTGCACCGTCAAGTTCTCTTCGCGTATCCTGCCTATCTCCTCCTATTGGACCCTCTTTTCCTTTTCTAGGTTCATGGCCCTGTTATACGAAGAGGCGAGTACATCCTTGTAGTGTTTGTTGGACGCCTCCATCGCCAATTTCGTTTTATCTAGCTCCTGCTTCATCGCACCTATTTTCAGCAACAGAGGGTTATCACATAAAAGCGTTGCTCGAATACGCATAAACGGGTGCAAATCAAAGTGGAGCCTTACTTATCTCCTTGTCCTTGTTAGCAAGGTTGTCCTGCCTTATCTTGATGTCGCCCTTCAAACTCAAGGTCTCTATATTTTTCATTAATATCATTTATGACAAATGTATCGCACATATGTGCATTTTACGGTACTGGTAGTAAGCAGCGTACACTCGCTGCCACACATCTTCCTCGTCCTAACGAGGGATCGGGCAAAGATCTAGTAACCAAACCAACTCATCAAAGTAGAAATTTAGCAACGATTATCTCAATATCGCCTTTCTCTCCATGGGATACAACCGAGGAATCTCTAACATGTCGGGGAGTGTAGGGCCCCGGCCCTACACGTCCCTCCTACCACTTCCTTATCCCTTGTCACCGTCTCCTCTCTTACTAACGGTTGTTGTCACTAGCATAATGCTTGGTGCATAAGCCGGGGCGACCGCCTTTTGTTGTCTCGTTCTCCATGATTCCTCTCCCCTCCTTGCGTCTGATGGTTTGGCACTGGTCGACAATGGATCAAGACACAAATATGGTTCTCAATGGTATCTACTACTCTCTGAGTCGTGGTGTCTTTTTCTCTTCCGTGGCCCAGTGCTTGCTCAAAAGTCGTACATAGCACTCTTATGTTGCCGTCGAGAGTTTCCCCAACCATGGTCCTTGTCGCTTTCGCGTACCATGGTACCTACATGTGACCAACATCATATCATGATGGAACATCAAGTGCACACGAATTAAGTATTATGATGTGTGATATTTGTGAGTGTGCGCATCCTATATGTTCCCCCCACAGGCCCTTTTTCCTTGCTCACAGGGGTAATTTCCCCAGCGCTCGGCAACAAACTCTCGACATCTGTTCTACTCAGTCCGAAGGATGACGTCACAATTGGAACTTTGTCCAGACCCCTAAACTGACTCGTAACCTCCAACGATGCGACAGTCGCTAATGTCATAACAGGAGAACTTAGTTTGGCAGCCCCTTCCGGCCTTGTCCCACTAGACGGGGAGTGGATGGGAGTAGGTTGCTAACCATTCCCTCCCGTACGCTCGACTCCACCGCCAACGTCATCGCCTGCACTTCTTAGAGCCTTTGAAACTTTCTTATCAACCGAAGCACATCAGCAGGCACGATAGGAGCCACCTCCTCTTGTGGACCCAAAAGAGCAACCTCTCCCTTAGCTTCCTCCACGACTTCTCCATCGTAGTTAAGAAGACTAGTTGAGCAACCATCTAGAAGCAAATCCAGCAAGTGCAAAAGACAATCTGTAACAAGGGTCGGGAAAGACAGTACTAGTAGAAACACTCCTCAAAGTCAGAAAACGCTGCGAGTACTCTCCACTCTTCGAGATCAGCGGGTTCCCCTCCACATAAAACTCAATGGTCAATTTGAACATACTGTTAGAGTTTGTGCCCTAAAGGCAATTTATTTGATATGAACAATAATAACATTGTTGATGTTATATTTTATTTGGAATAAAAGGTTCTGTTATGATTATATTTACTTCGTAATATAAATATTGACATAATAGAAGTCCTTAGAATAGTAATGCGGAATTATATAGTTTTGAACATGAGATTATACAATATATTAAGTTTATAATTCTTCAATGTCCCTTGTCAAGTTTTATTATTTATAAAGGACAACAATAAAACATTGAGAATAATATGTTGATTGACTGATGATCATATCTCATTGATTATAAATATACGTGATATTAATGTCAACACATAAATACGTATTGTAGAATGGCATATTGGGATGACCCAACATGAGAAAACTATGTGTATCATAAGTTATTCTCATAGTGATAGTGATGTAATGGTCCTCAAATCTAAAATCATTATAATTTTATTCGAGGATAATTGTGTTTTGATATCATCAATAGTCATTTTTAACCACGTAGACGATAAAGATGATTATTGGATACATCTCGAATCAAATGAAAATTATGAGTGATCTAGATGGAATTTAACCCTATAATATATATTTACATATGTGGTGATATGCAAGGGCCTCTTGATTGAGTCAGACTATGAAATGCATGGCCGTGCTCAAATATTGATTTGTTTTATATAGTCTACTCATCGATCAAGATAAAAGGATTAAATTGTAAAGAGGATAATACGTTCCATGCCTAGAGTTTAATTTTGGATATATTGGTTAAAAGGATTAAATTACATTGAGACACTAATCACAAAAAAGGTTGTATCGAATCATTGATATTATTATAACTTGGATAACAGCGATGTATTACTAGATGTCGCTCACTATTTATAATTTAAATAATGTTTAAATTGTTGCCAATGTCATGATAACCTATAGGGTCATACATAAGGACGTTGAATAAGGTGAGAGCCATTTAAAATAAAAGGAAATCAAAATATTGACGGTTTCTTTTATTTTAAACTGGTGAATGGTTTAATAGGGTCACAAAAATCTCGCACTGTTATGTTATAAAAGAAAGGGCCCGATCCCTTATTTTAGATTATCACAAAAACGAGATTCAGAAAACCCTAGAACCCCAATTGGCTAGTACCAAACCTTCACCTTCCTCAATTTTGTTTGACACTGCCGAGATCGATGTTCGTGGATTTCCGATAGAGACGCTTCCATTTAAGCGTTCGATTCAATTCAATCAAAGAACCATCTTCGTTTAATTTCGTGATTTGAAGAAAGGTACATATTATGATTCAATTTTGGGTTCAAATTTAAACTAGGGTTGATAAAAATCATATTTATCTGCTGTGTAAAGATCAATTTTTTCCTTCAGTGGTATCAGAGCCAGGTTATTTTCGAATTTAATTGTTGGGTTTAAACCGTGTATTCGGTTCTGTATACACATAAAAAAATTTATAGTATAATGAACACGAATGTAAATTTTAATTGGAAATGTATAATTTGTGAATTTATATCGAATCAGAAGTTGTTTCTATACAAATAAATTCTGTAATTATTACAGAAATTATGATATATATATATATATTCAGGTTGATTTTGAATTAACTATGTAATATATATATATATATATATATATATATATATTAATCACTGTGCTTTTATGGATACTATGAACTTGGTGTATATTTTATGCAGTATATAGGTTAGTATGTGTCTGGATTTGTTTATTTGGTTAATTCCTAAAATTTTGCAATTACCCTGTACAAATTATTTTATTTTGAACAATTTTTATTAATCGAATGAAAGATTCTAGTTGCTGACTATGGATATGAGATTACAAATAATCTTGTTTCATAAATTTTATGGCAGAGTGATTCAATCCATAACACATATGTAGATATATTTTTCTGATAATCTGTGTATAAAACCCTATAGGCCCTAAGTTATATATTTTCTGCTAATATGAATCTAAGTTGCAAAAGCCTGCATTTATATTTATGAACTTGGGAATCTTAAGTGTTAACAATTAGATGAATCTGCTGTATATTTTTTTATAATGACAGTTAAGGGTTATTTTGGTGGATTGATCTTTTGAATATCTTCAATGTGGTATTAATATTTTACATTAAAAGATGCTGCAAGTATATATAAATCTGTGTATATATATAAATCTGCAAGTTATAAATCTTTAGTGTTTTAAATCTAGGTAGTTGAAATGTTTAAATCTGGGTATGTTATATGATAAAATCTGGGTAGTTGAAATGTTTAAATCTGGGTAGGTTATATGATAAAATCTGGGTACTTTAAATGTCCAAATATGGATTATTTAAATGATCAAAAGTTTATATATGTTTTCATATACCACTCACAAGATCTGGTTACAAACATATATCTTAAACATGTATGAGCATCCAATTAGAATTAGAGTATGTGTTATTTTGTTTTAATATCTGATATATATATATATATATATATATATATATGAGAATATATGTATTTTTGAAAAATGGCATATGCATGTTTGTGATCAATAATGATCTGGGTTATATATATTGATATACAAGTTAGTCCAGAAGCTTGCAGATTGAATGTTTGTGAACATTTGCATATTATATACTACTATGATCTTGATACATGCAATGATGTATGCTCGCTTATGGTGTTGATATATATATATACATATATATATATATATCTCAGATATTGGAAATTTTATCTCTAATACTTTAAACTGAAGTGTAATCATATTTTAATATACTGGCGTACGCAAACTAACTAAGATGTATACCTGTGATTAACGTTGTATTATAATAGAAATATGTATGATATAATTCAAGGAATGACATGTAGTTTAATTTTAAATTATTATTTCAATACAGTTGTCTATGTCTGAGTTTTACAAATCATCGGTTTGAATAAATGCACGTCTGTGATGATATATTTATATACTTGTAGGAATGTTTGTTTTCTCACGTCCGTGATATTGTTATGTGATGAGATATTTTATATATTTGTGAAAGGAGTATGTTCAACATGCCTGCAATTTTACTTAGTTACTTTACTGTACTATTCCATACATGGCTCGAAATTAGTTTAATAATAGTAACTGGGCCTACAAAGGCCTGGTTATATTTATTTATGCTAATGGGCTGAATGTGATTCTATTTTACAATATATATTATCTGTGTTTCATTAATGTATGCAATTAACAGGCAAGTTGGTTTTGAAAAGTTCAAAACATTAGCCTATTTTAATACAATGTTGAAGGGCCACATTCTTTTGCAAATATTATTAATTTCATTCATAAGTAAAATTGCAAATTGTTTTGATGTTTCAAAAACAAAAGGCTAGGTATATTTAATTCCTTTTACCACTAATGTCTTTTAAATATGTTAATGTGGAATTAAAATTATCAGTTTAAAATAATTATATTTTAAAATATTTAAATAACATGATTTGCCAATTCAAATTTAAATCCTTTAAAAACTATAGTTTATATTAAGTTTTGGTGATGTCTTCCAATAACGCACTCATCAATGCCCAAAATCACTGGATGTAGGTAATGCCAAAGCATTGTGCATCCTTTTATTTTGGTTATATACGACGGAGTAAAAGTGATACTTGAATATTATTGTTGGGTCTGACTTAACTAAGCCGCATAATAAGATTATGGCTTAGAGACAAAGAGCATGAATTATTCTATAAATTGAGCAAGTGAATCATACTGAACAAAAGGTTCGTCATGCGATCCAAGAGTTGTATATGCGATATAATTGACATAAGATGTCTGCC
Organism: Allium sativum; assembly: GCA_030737875.1. Lineage (NCBI taxonomy): Eukaryota > Viridiplantae > Streptophyta > Magnoliopsida > Asparagales > Amaryllidaceae > Allium > Allium sativum. Next base: position 440,431,881 of record CM060925.1, on the reverse strand, counting down.
TAAAAGGTTGTCTTTTGGTGATTAGCCAAAGTTAAGTCAAGGTATGATTATATATTGATCTTGAAACATCTATCTATATATATATATATATATTAAAATATAGGGATGTTAATTTGAGTGGGAGAATATTTATACATTTATAATGCAATGGTTGGTATCATTTTGATTGTCAAAATTTGTGATATAAAATTATTTATCATTATTATTTATTATCTCTTGTAGATACTAAATGGAAAGCAATGCCAATAATTTGTCACTAAGGTCAGTTCTTGAAAAAGAAAAACCGAATGGAATTAATTTCCTTGACTGGCACCAAAATTTGAGGATTGTCCTTAAACAAGAAAGGAAGTTGTATGTACTTATTGGGCCTATTCCAGAGGCACCACCAGGTATTGCACCCCGTGCAGAGATTAATGCCCACAAGAAACACCAAGATGATGCTTTTGATGTCAGCTGTGTCATGTTGGCAACCATGACGCCGGGGTTTCAGAAGCAACATGAGTTCATGGATGCTTATGAGATGATCAAGCACCTTAAGAAATTGTTCAAAGAGCATGCTCGACAAGAAAGGTATGACATAAGCAAGGCACTGTATCACTGCAAAATGGGAGAAAATGAACCTGTTGGTCGACACGTGCTGAAGATGATTGGATACATTGAGTATCTTGAAATGTTAGGGTTTCCGTTGACACCAGAAGCTCAAACCAATCTTGTTCTACAATCATTAAACAGTAAGTATTCTCAATTCTTCATGAATTTTCTCATGGATGAGATTAAGAAACCCTTGACTGAGTTATTAAGCATGTTGAGAACTGATGAAAATAACATGAAGAAAGCAGAACTGGTTGCCATAATGACGGTACAAAAGGAGAATGCTAAACCCATGAGTAAGGGAAAGAAAAAGCAGCTTAAGAAGACTGCTAATAAGACCAATTACAAAAAGGCATCAAAACCTAATGGAGGGGTTCCCAAAGAGGGTAACTGTCACTACCGCGGAAAGTCGGATCATTGGAAACTCAATTGTTATGCATATTTTAGAAGATCTGAAGAAGAAGAAGAAGGGAAGTTTGACTTCGCCCAATTCAGGTATAAATGTTATATATGTCAATTTATCTAATCTACATCTTGGGTATTAGATACTGGATGTGGATCACATATTTGTGTCAATTTTTAGGAAATGCAAAGGAGTAGAAACTTGGCAGAAGGAGAAGTGGACTTACAAGTGGGAAATGGAGCAAATGTTGCCGCATTTAGCCATAGGAAGTTGCCACTTGTCCATACCAACTGGATTAATTTTAAAATTAGAAGATTTTTATTTTGTGCCTTCCATTAGAACAAATATTATTTCTGTATCTTGTTTGGATAACTTTGGATTTTCATTTATAATAAAAGGCAGATGCTATTCATTTTATTTAAATTTGATATTTTATGGAAGTGTATAGTTAGTTAATGGCCTCTATATTCTTAACTTTGATATGCCAGTTTATAACATTAATACCAAAAAGATTAAATCTAATTATTTAAATCCAACATAGCTTTTGCATTGCCATCTTGGCCATATAAACGAGAAACACATATCAAAACTCCATAAAGATGGAATTTTGAATTCATTTGATTTCGAATCATATGAAGAATGTGAATCTTGTTTATTAGGTAAGATGACCAAAGCTCCTTTTACTGGAAACAGTGAACGGGGTAATGATGTATTGGCTCTTATACATACTGATGTATGTGGACCAATGCGTACATCAGCTAGAGGTGGGTTTTATTACTTCATTAATTTACTGATGAGTTCAGTGGATATGGAGATGTCTATCTTACGAAACAAAAATCAGAATCCTTTGAAAAGTTCAAAGAATTCAAAAATGAAGTTCAAAACCAACTTGTTACGAATATAAAAACTCTTCGAACAAATCAAGGAGGAGAATATTTAAGCCAAGAGTTTAATGACTATCTCAAAGAGTGTGGAATTGTCTCACAACTCACTCCACCGGGAACACCACAATGGAATGATGTATCCTAAAGGAGAAATCGCACCTTATTAGATATGGTACGTTCAATGATGAGTCATACAGATCTTTCAACAAGTTTTTGGGGTCATGCCCTTGAAACAACTGCATTCATACTTAATCGAGTTCCCACTAAAGCGGTTCTAAAGACACCGTATCAAATATGGACTGGGAAATGTCCCGATGTCTCTTTTATTAAGATTTGGGGATGTGAGGCTTATGTTAAGCGTCTTTCTCTGACAAACTCGGACCTAAATAAGATAAGTGTTATTTTGTGGGATATCCAAAAGAAAAAAAGGATATTTTTCTACAAACCTTCATAGAATAAAGTGTTTATTGCTCGATTTGGTACTTTCTTGGAAAAAGAACTAGTCTCTAAAAGTACCATTGGGAATAAAGTAGAACTCGAAGAAATTCGGGAATCACAATATATTATTGAACTTGAACTTGAAATTGAGCAGAACCACAAGCTGTTGTGAAAACCAAACCTGCTCAAATTACATAAAACATTCGTAGATCTGGTAGAATACGTCATGAGCCCGATAGATATTTTGGATATCTAATAACTCAAATAGGAGACGTAATGCTCATAGATCAATATGAGCCCACTTCTTACCAAGAGGCTTTAAATGGACCAAAATCTGAGAAATGGCTTAAAGCTATGAAACATGAAATCGATTCCATGTACACTGACCAAGTATGGAATTTGGTTTATCCACCTGACGGGGTAAAACCAATTGGGTGTAAGTGGGTTTTCAAGAAGAAAACTGACATGGATGGTAGAGTACAAATCTATAAAGGCCGATTGGTGGCAAAGGGATTCAGACAAGTTCAAGGAGTTAACTATGATGAAACCTTCTCCCTTGTGGCTATGGTTAAATCCATTAGGATTATGCTTGCAATTGCAGCCTTTTACGATTATGAAATCTAGCAAATGGATGTCAAAACCGCATTACTTAATGGGAATCTTATCGAGGATGTGTACATGACACAACCTGAAGGTTTTGTCAGTCCAAAGAATGCTAGAAAAGTACGTAAACTGCAACGATCCATATATGGATTGAAACAAGCATCTCGGATTTGGAATCTTCGTTTTGATGTAACCGTTAAAGAGTTTGGTTTCATTAAGAAAAAAGATGAACCTTGTGTATACATGAAAATTAGTGGGAGTAACATTATATTCCTTGTATTATATATGGATGACATATTACTTATTGAGAATGATGTTAATTAATTACAAGCGGTAAAGACATGGTTCGAGGAAAATTTCTCAATGAATGATATAGGCGAGGTAACCTATATTTTAGGTATTAAGATATATAGAGATAGATCAAGAAAGTAAATAGGCCTAAGTCAGAGTACATACATTGATAAAGTGCCAAAAAGATATGGCATGCAAGAGGCTAAGAAAGGATACATACCCATGTCACATGGTATATCGCTTTCTAAGTCCCAATGTCCTAAGTCATCAGATGATAAAGAACACATGAAAATGATCCCTTACGCTTCTATAATTGGATCAATCATGTATGCAATGTTGTGTACTCATCAGATGTCTCCTACGCTTTAAGTATGAGAAGTAGATTCCAATCAAATCCAGGTGAAAGTCACTTGACAAAAGTCAAGAACATTCTTACATATCTGAAAATGACTAAAGACTCAATCTTGATATATGGAGGAGAAGAGGAATTAATGGTAAAAGGTTACACAGACGCTAGTTTCCAAACTGATAAAGATGACTACAAGTCACAGTCAGGTTATGTGTTTTTCCTGAATGGTGCTGCTGTTAGCTGAAAAAGTTCAAAGTAAGAAATACTCACTGATTCGACTATGGAGGCTGAATAGATTGCTGCTTCAGAAGCAACTAAGGGAGCTTAAGAACTTCATCACTGAACTTTCTGTTGTTCCATCCATTGTTGATCTAATGGATCTCTATTGTAAAAAAATAGGGTTATTGCTTAGGCTAAGGAAACTAGATCACATCAACGATCCAAACACATACTTCGGCGATACCATCTAATTTGTGAAATTGTTGACAGAGGAGATATACATATCTGTTTACTTCCAACGGATAATAATGTTGCAGACCCATTGAATAAAGCTTTGTCACAGCAGAAGAATGATAGTCACACTAGTTTCATGGGTATTTAATACATAAGTGATTGGCTCTAGTGTAAGTGGGAGATTGTTAGAGTTTGTGCCCTAGAGGCAATCTATTTGAAGTGAACAATAATAACATTTTTAATGTTATATCTTATTTAGAATAAAATATTTTGTTATCATTATATTTAGTGCATAATATAAATATTAACATAATAGAGTCCTTAGAATAATAATGTGGAATTATATAGTTTCAAGTAAGTGACATGAACATGAGATTATATAATATATTAAGTATTATAATTCTTAAATGTCCCTTGCCAAGTTTTATTGTTTATAAAGGATAACAATAAAACATTGAGACTAGTACGTTGAATGATTGATGATCATATCTCAATGATCATTATATACGTGATATTAATGTCAATACATAAATACGTATTGGAGAATGGCTTATTGGGCTGACCCAACATAAGAAAACTACATGGAATATAATTAACATTATCATAAGTTATTCTCATAGTGACAGTGATGTAATGGTCCTCATACCTAAAATCATTATAATACTATTCAAGGATATTTGTATGTTGATATCATCAAAAGTCACTTTTAACCAGGTAGGCGATAAAGGTGATTATTAGATACATCTCGAATCGAATAAAAATTATGAATGATCTAGATTGAATTTAACCCTACAATGTGTGTGTGTATATATATATATATGTGTGTGTGTGTGGTGATATCCATGATCCTCTTGATTGAGTGAGACTATGAAATACATGGCCATGCTCAAATATTGATTTGTTTTATATAGTCTACTCATCGATCAAGATAAAAGGATTAAATTATAAAGAGGATAATATGTTCCATGCCTCGAGTTTAATTTTTAATACATTGGTTAAAAGGATTAAATTACATTGAGACATTAATCACAGAAAAGGTTGTATCGAATCATTGATATTATTATTACTTGGGTAACAACGATGTATTACTAGATGTCGCTCACTGTTTACAATTTAAATAATGTTTAAATTGTTGCTAACGTTATGATAACCTATAAGGTTACACACGTTGAATAAGGTAAGAGCCATTTAAAATAAAAGGAAATAAAAAATTTGACGGTTTTTTTTATTTTAAACTGGTGAATGGGTTAGTAGGGTCACAAAAATCTTGCACTATTTTGTTATAAAAGAAAAGGGTCGAACCCTTATTTTAGATTATCACAAAAAAAACCCTAGAACCGTAATTGGCTAGTACCAGACCCCCACCGTCATCGATTTTGTTTGACACTACCGTGATAAACATCGTGGATTTCCGATAAAGACGCTTCCATTTAAGAACTCGATTCGATTCAATCAAAGAACCATCTTCGTTTAATCTCATGATTTGAAGAAAGTTACACGTTTTGATTCAATTTTGGATTCGAATTTAAACTAGGGTTGATAAAAATCATATTGATCTACTGCGTAAAGATCCAATTTTTCCTTCAGATATGACTCAGTTAACCTAGGTAACAAGGTAAATCTCCAAATACTTACTGCCGACAAGCCACCTCCTCGCAAATTCTGGTGGGGAGCGAACAAAAACCCATTCACTCTTAAAATAGCTGAGTCTACTCCATACCCCTAGGATCAAGCGACTATTAGGTTGTGCTTCCATATACATAAGATAGGGCGACACATAACTTCTCATCTTCAGTGAATAGAGGTATCAGATGTCGTCCCTCGTTGGCTTGATCTGCATCCATTCTATATACAGAATATGGGTACCAAGCAGAGAAGCGTACGTGCTTGATTGAAGCTGCATTGGTGCCAATAGGAAGAAGTACAAGATATCCCGGATGTACGCGCACGACGGGGGTATGTAACCAGCGGCATACATGTGCCTGTTCCAGGTAGTTGCCCCTCTAGTGGAGCGTGATCCCTATCAGCCTTTCCGGGAACTCCAACATCATCCCAGGGTATCCCGTACTCATACAGATTTGTCGCAATACAACTTCATCTATCCACGAGGCGACCGAATCCCGAGAATTATCGAGCATGTAACAAACTAGATTTTTGACTGTTTAAATCCACAATAATCCACACATGTTGACCCAAACGAATCTCCAAACCAGGTAGTTACTGGGAAAAATAAAAGAAAAAAAGAAGAAAATCCAACAACAACAGAATCTCACAGCGGAAGGACAACATATAATACATCATTAACAGTTCGAAACAGTTGAAATATATACATTTGAGTATTACATACAAAGATTACCAGAGTTACACATATACAGGTGTATATAACAAGGCAGCGGAAACAAAGTGCAGCGATATATATATATATATACACACACAATAGATATATACCAAATGTTCGTCTTTGTTCTCCAAGGCAAATAAATCTTCATTACTGCAAACTTCTGCTGACCCGAGCATATTGCATAAAAAGAAACACAACACTCGGATCAGCACTAAATCATTCTCATATAAGTCTAATTAAAATATAAAATAACATGAGTGCCATGGGTGTAGTAACTTAAGAAATGTTACGGGATTTTCTTAAGGATCCGTTAAACTATTTATATACATAGTATAATACGCTATTATTATAATGTCTACTTAGTAAATTAAATATAATAATAATAGCGTAAGTGGGATTACATTTTTACCCTTACGCCCTTTACAGACATTGTCGTACACATTGCATATACAACACCAGTACGTCAGTAGGTAGGGATGCTCCATGATACGACAACGTAAAATCAAAATCGTAGGGGCTCGATCAGGATAAATATGACAAGACACTCGAGGCAAAACCTAGGGTAGGATTCTACCATTTGCACTCCCGGACCGGTGGTAACGCACAACCGCAACTACCGCCCACCTCGAAACATACTCCCATATCAAAGGGTACCCCAAGTCGATCACGGTGTAATATATATGGTATCGAAGGAGCGTGTCTGATCAGAGATGCGATCTCACTTAGTCACAGTATAGCTCCTGTTTTAGTCATTTCAATTATGACCCGAAGGTCAAGGCCATCCATTATCGTTCTCTTTCTTCAAATCCAGTAATCGCCTCCATACCAACCTACTTCATTCTGGATTCTCCACCACGTGCACAGTTGTTAAAGTGGTATCGGTATTGGCAGAGAGTATGACAATACCGACTCTGGTCTCTTTAACAACCAAACATTTACATTTTTCACATTAGTCGGTTCTTCTACTTTTCACAAAGTTTCACTTTCATATCAAACTATCATGTTTGTCTCAAACCCAATTTATATTCAAAATAGAATATAATGTCACATCAAGATATCACAGTCATTCCAGAACCGATTTATATTCCAAACAAGAATATATTTCCATATCAGTATATTATAATCGTATAATATTTTGAAATCAATTTATATTTGGGTAGGATACATTTCATATCAAGATTATAACTATTCCAAAAATCCATTTAGGTTCGAATTCAATTTATATTCAAATAGAAAATATTTCCATATCAACCCATTATAATGATTTTCAAGATCCCATTTATATTCAAATAGAATATAATTTACAATGAGGTATTATAATCATTTACAATCGATTTATATTCAAAAAGAATATAACTTTATATCAAAACTCCATTTGAATCAATGGTTTAAATCCAATAATTTCCATTTAGGTAGAAATTTACAATCATTTAATACAACTAGGAAAAATAGATACTTATAAAATAAAACCTTTATATAAAATTCATATATATAATAACATAGTTAGAGTATAATAAAATAATTTAAACCACTATGTATATATATGATAAAAAATTTACAGAATAATTTTAAATAATAAAATATAAGAAAATCTATTTATAACAAAATGGTGTATAAGTTACAACATTTACTAAACAACCTTTAAGTAATAGAATATAATTTGTTTGTAAAACAAGCGGTGTGTGTGTGTGTGTATATAGTTTTTATAAAATAGAATTTTAAAGTAAAAAATTTTCTTTCTACCAAATTCCAATAACTTGAATATATGTATATTCCGATCTCCATAGAGTTTATTTATTTTCCCATCTAGTTCAAAGCATTGTCCAAACCAACCGTTCGATTAAAAGGGTTCAAACCCAGATTCATATTGAGTCAAAACAACTTCGAGTATTCATCGAATACTTTTATTCCAAAATTAAATTCAAGTAGAATTTATTTAATTCGAACTTACACAGTTAATTTGAATAATTCCGAATCACATTCAAACTCCTAATTTAAGAATTTCCAATTTGGTTTGGGATAATCTTCATAACAATTTCATTAAACATTCAAGATTCAAATTTGAAAGAAAATAGATTTATCGAGTATCGGCACATTTCTTTTATGTAAATTTCTATTAAATAAAATTCTCGAATATTTAAAATCATCTAACCAACCGATGTCCATATATAATTTTATATCCTATGGCCAAGTGATCGTAAATTTATTTTTTCGATATTTCAGGGATGGATATATATCATTTCAATCCAAATCAGGGTCACATATATCTATCATTTCAATCTGTGTTCTTAATTTATTTTAAAATCGATTAGTCCCGGGTTTATTTGATGCCCGTAACATCTAGGGTAAAATGGGATTAATCAACATAAATAAACTTTTTTTAACTGATCAATGGAAGAACATTCTAAGTTAAGCCTCCATTTGTTTTTTCAAAGGGATAAATACTATATCAAAAAGGAGAAACTAGCCTTTCTCCAATGGCTCACAAAAACGGATTCCGAAACACAGAACCGTGCACACACAATGCAAAAAGGACCAAAAAAATCATCACACTAAGCTACTAACTAAGAACTAGCAGTCGCCATAGACATAGGATCCTCTAAGCAAACCAAAGTCTACAATGAAGGGCGTAGTCCTGAAACAATGGTCAAGTCCTCCAAGGGCGGCTGCAGCCAATTGAAAGGATAAAACACATGACGTCCCTGAATCAACAAAAACTCCAACACCTCAAGCTCCCTTAAGACCGGGTGGGAAGCGAGACCAAGGAAAGACGACCATCAACCTGCTCTACCAAACCCACAATTGACCCTACACCACGGTCTAATATCGAGAGCGCCTTGAATCTCCAGCCAAACCAAATCCAGGACCTAAAACAGAAGATCTGCACAACTAACAAACAACATTAGTACCGAGGGGAGGGGTGGGGGAGGGAAGAGGTGAAGGATAAAATAAGCGATAACCAAAAGAAATTAAAGCAAAATAAAAGAAAAGCAGAAAACATATAATCAGCCAATGCCTGCCCTAGGAGTGCCCGCTACTGACAAAACATCAAAAGTAATGGCCAACCTCCTAGAGAGGGTACCAACGATACCCCGGAAAGGCCTACCATGGAAAGCAAGGAACACATCGTTCCTAACTTTCCGGATAATGGTAGGAGGGTCTATCGACGCTTCATCAAAACTGCCTTATTTCTTGCACACCAAATGTGCCAGCAGACAAGGCAAGGAATCAGACATTGAAGAATAGCTTGTAAAGATTTGCATGAGATTGCGGACCACTAGAATAACAATATGCATAATAACATAACATTCCAGTGTCAATATAAGTTCGGCGGTCGAATTTCAAACAAGGCATCCGTCGCAACCATTTCATTTCAACGGTAGATATCAAATCATTTCAATGGTTAACAAGGATCAGGATTTTTCAACTAGACATTTTAATTTAATTTAAAATAACTAATTATCAACATCAATTTTGCACATTAACATTTGCATGTCGTTTTTAGGCAACCAATCGAAAATCAATCACAAGCAGCTGGCCAAATTTATTTCATAATTTAATTTAATAAATATGGGAATAATTCAGTTAATTGTGATCAACGAACTCACTCACCGTTGGGTCTTTAGTCAGTCGAACGCCCAACCAAAGGCCAAAATTTTACAATCTCCAAATGCATCCAAATTAGTATCAGAACATCCGAAATTTCTCCACGATCCCAACGCAACAAACTGCGCTCAAATCTGACCTCGTATGCAGTAGTTATTAATGTTAGAATATAGAATTTATATATATATATAATTTAAATAAAATATTTACCACGTCAGCTCATGGACTTCGTTCTCCCGCTCCAAATCGCGTGAACAGTACCCACGCGAAACCCATTTCAACTACCACTTTTGACCGCTGATTACCACGACTTCAGGCCATTGTATCCCTCGCTGAACCCCTTAATGGCAAGACCAGCTCGCGCCGCACCTTTGCCAGACCACGGTGTCATCTTCGGCTCCCCCCATCAACCGCGCTGCCGCCTTCAATCAGGACGAAATCGAGCCCTAATTCCCACTCCCTGACCACCCATGACCACTTTTAGTCAAACGAACACCACTAATACGTTCCCCTAGTCGATAGCTACAAACCTCATATCTTTGATTCCATGACTGAGTCCTAAATCAAAAAGCCCCAAATCAATTTCATGGGTTTCGATTTCCAGCCCTTTTGACCGTAAATTCTGGTAAATCCACTCACTTCATGTTGAAATAAATCATACCAGAAGCTTCGTATTGTCAAGGCTTCAAAATGATATATAATATGTTGGTATTTGGAGAAGATTCGATTTTAAAGTTTGTATTTTTGTTTGAACTAGGGTTTTGGAAGTTAATTTTCAGCCATTAGAGAAAATTCGATGGAGGAAATTATACGTACAATGGAGAATGGGCTGATGAGGTGGATATGGAATTTATTTGAAAATATATAGAAGGTCCGATTGGAGAAACAAACAATTACCCATTTACATTGATTCCATCCACATTTTATCCCGTACGACCAAACGACAAGTCTGATTGTAACGAATTTAGAAATTCAATAATAATTCACCATTCCCGATTCGATGAAACTGGTTTCGTCGAATTCCGAGACAGTCGCAAAAAATAGCTAAATTTCATAGTTAATTAATTAACAAAATATTCAGTTACTCGTTTAACTGTTTTAATTCAATTTAAATATTTATTAAATTCCATTTTAAATCCAATTACAACTCAAAAAAAACATTGTAAATCGATTTCACAAAATTTAAGTTCTCGAAATTGATTATTTCAAATTCAAATTTTATTTACAAAATATACGAACTCAATTTATCTTCACTATTCTAATATTAAACTCAGAATTCTAGCATTTGCCAAATTAAATTTGAATTTCAATTTTAAATTAAACAACTCAAATTTATTTAGTTATTATAATATTAATTTTCAAATTACAACATTTCTAATTATAACTTAATTTAAAATCTGTTTATATTCAATTCAAACCATCATCATTATTAAAATCAACAAAATATTGATTTTAACCAATATTATTCAATTTATTTATTTTAAATCAAATTTAAATATACGGAAAAATTATGGGGCGTTACATTCTTCCCCACTCAAATCTTTTCGTCCTCTAAAAGGGAATGAAAAAAGGTATTGAGCGCATATATATTTTCAAATCTATAACTTATAAAATAACATTTATAATATAAGTTATCGAGTTGCAAAATCTTATAAATTTTCAAATTCCCGAAATCATAGAAAATTTCGGCAGAATCTCCCCTATACGGAGAGGTCTGGAAAATCATAGTATACATATAAACTCAAATATACGTCTCATCAAATGATGAGGCATCCCAAACAATGTATATATATCCACAAAACCATATAACACAAATACGTACCTTCTTTAGCGTAATTCGCAAATTTATTTATCTTAGCAATCTATTATTTAGCGCAAACGTGCTCCAAAGTGTAGCGCAAGTTCCTTACACCTTCTACATACTCAAATATGCATAAGAATCAAACATATATACAATAGATAACAAATGTATACAACTTGCACCATATAGATAACAAATGTATCAACATATTAGCGACAGGCCAGAAAACAAATTGAGTTTTATCACCACTCAAATGATAGAATTTTCCCAAAATATATAGGAAAAAGTTGTTGCATTCATTTCATGCTTTCCGCATTGCCTAGATTCGTCGATTTCGGATAATTCATTCAAAAGTTACGACCGTTTTAGCGAAAGTGAACGCTTCAGCCCAAAAACACAAAGTGCAGGCCTGAATTATTCAACTCAGTTTTCAACCCTTTAAACATTAAAATTTTACAAAGCATATTGAAGAAAAGTTTTAGTTTAGATTCTGATCCTTCCGAATTGTACAAGCACATCAAAATCCAACGATCTTTTCGAAAGTTATGGTCAAAACAATATTGATATATGCTTCAGGTTTTTATTTTCTATGTGTAGAACTACGACTAACAATCTGATTTCAACCTAGTAAACATGGAAATTTGACAAGGCCCTACTAATAAAAATTTTAGTTCAGTTTCTAAGGTTTCTAAAAAGTTTGGAATCGTCGAATTCCGATCATCCATTCAAAAGTTATGGCTATTTTGCATCAGCTTATCAAATATTTCAGATTTACGCATAAATGTCGGTTTATTTTGTTTGAAGTTTCAAACCTTTCGATTCCAAATTTTTTTTCAAATCTTTAATACTTAAAATTGGTTATCCCTTCATTATTCGAGAAATGGATCTGCATTCAATTGCTTACTCCATTCCGATATACTTTCTATTCATTTCCCTTTTCACTCTAAGCGTTAAATTCCAATTAGAACTTGAAGTCATATTAACTTTTTCCAACAAACTTGATTATACTAGACCCTTAATTCATTAACATGAATCAATTTTCCAAATTTCACGACCTATTCCTTCTCTAGGTACTTATTTATCAATCTATGTTTATATGGTCTTCTCTTAACTCTTATTGGTTCAATTCATTGGACTCGACTGGATTTAGCTTCATTTTCATACATCCATTTCCATTCCTAATGATTTCATTTCCAAAATAGATTTTAAAATTCACTTCATGCTTATTTAACTCAACCAAACTGGTCCGTTTACAAAATCATCACGTTGTTAGTGGGGATTTAAATCAAGTTAATTTATACTTCGTCTCATTCTTTTATATTTAATTTTAAATCAATTCCAATTAATTTTCCTTAAGTTCCCTTCCATTCAGCTTAGTTTATTAACTTAAATTAAGTCACTGTTAATCCAGTTTCCATTGAATATTCTATTTAACAATTTCAAACTTCATTTAAATTCCTAAGTAAATTCTCTTGGATTCAATTTAACTTTCCCACGTTCTACTTTATCTCGTTTTAATTAATTTTCATTTACTTACTCATTAGTCATTAGTATGGGTCAAAATTTACTTACTCCACCCAACTATCTATATGAATTCTAAATTGACTTATTTAATTTTTCTAAGTTGATTTCATTCAATTAAACCCATCCAACTCAAATTAAGTTTTATCTTTATATCTTATTTCAATATTTCCAGTTTCCAAATTGAATTCGTTTAACTCCATTATCTTATTCCAAATAAGCCAAATTTTAAATTTGCATCACATTATACTTCTTTTGGCATTTCTATCCATTCAAATTTGCAAATGGTTTAAATTTTATTACCTTGTTTCATAATTTAGAATTTCTAAATCCAAAATATTTCTCAAAATAAGTTATAAAATTACCGAGGGGTCTCCCCCACTCAGACTCTTCAAAAATAAATGTCAATATTACATGCACTCATTGCCGAACTATTCCTAAGGTCTAAGTAGATACTACACACTTAATCCTTTTTTAAAACATTGGAAAACCATTTCCCTTCAAAGTCATTTACATCTAAACCTATATTTTTTTCAAGACAGTTGCAAGCATATTTCAAAGATACCAGAATCCAATTCTCACGCTCAATTTCATTTTATTTGCAAATTATTTTGCAACCAATTAAATTTAATAGATTTCATGTTCAAAATTTTCAATATCTTTGCAAATTCCATTTCCAAAGCGCTAGAATCAAATTTTCAAGTTCCAATTTACATTATTTTAATTGCATATTATATTTTATGATTAATCCTTATTGGATTTATTACAAGTCAACTATATTAATATTAACTTAATGATATCACCTTCCAACAACTAATACATGCCAAACTTATTATTAATAACCAAATTTATGTTTACAATATAATCCAAAACCATATTATACCGATTCATTCTACTTGAGTAATTAGAAATTCCTATCTATACCATGGCGTCACTTATATCGACCAAAATCTATAAATATTCAATAAAATTAATCAACACGATATAAAACCATTTTATATCAAAATTACAAGTATGCTCTCTCATATATATACACACACACACACTCGAAATCATTCTAGGGTATTACTAACCCTATCTCTAATGAGTTAATTCCCAAACAGAGCCAAGGTTATCACTAACCAAAGCTCTGATACCACGTTGTAACGACTTAGATTTTTGACTGTTTAAATCGACAATAATCCACACATGTTGACCCAAACCAGGTAGTTATTGGGAAAAATAAAATAAAAGAAAGAAGAAGAAAAAACAATAATAGAATCTCGCAACGGAAGGACAATATATAATACATCATTAATAGTTCGAAACAGTTGAAATATATACATTTGACTATTACGTACAAAGATTATCAGAGTTACACATATATAGGTGTAAATAACAAGGCAGCGGAAACAAAGTGCAGTGGTAAATATATATACATAATAGATATATACCAAATCTTCGTCATCGTTCTCAAAGGCAAAGAAATCTTCACTACTGCAAACTTCTGCTGACCCGAGCATATTGCATAAAAAGAAACACAACAAACACTCGAATTAACACTAATTCATTCTCATATTAGTCAAATTAAAATACAAAATAACATGAGTGCCATGGGTGCAGTAACTTAAGAAATGTTACGGTATTTTTCCATCTCTTTAGGATCCGTTAAACTATTTATATACATAGTATAATACGCTATTATTATAATGTCTACTCAGTAAAGTAAATATAATAATAATAGCGTAAGTAGGATTACAATTTTACCCTTATGCTTGTCGTTCACATTGCATATACAACACCAGTACGTCGGTAGGTAGGGATGCGCCATGATACGACAATGTCAAATCAAAATCTTAGGGTTCGATCAGGATAAATATGACAAGGCACTCAATATCCAGGGTAAGATTCTACCATTTGCATTCCCGGATCGTAACGCATAGCCGCAACTACTGCCCACCTCGGAACACACTCCCATATTAAAGGGCATCCTTAATCGATCACAGTGTAATATAGATGGTATCGAAGGAGCGTGTTTGATCAGAGATGCGATCTCACTTAGTCATAGTATAGCTTCTGTTTTAGTCATTTTAATTATGACCTAAAGGTCAAGGCCATCCATTATCGTTCTCTTTCTTCAAATCCAGTAATCGCCTCTATACCATCCTACTTCATTTTGGATTCTCCACCACGTGCACAGTTGTTAAAGTGGTATCAGTATTGGCACAGAGTATGACAATACTGATTCCAGTCTCTTTAGCAACCAAATGTTTACATTTTTCACATTGGTCAGTTCTTTTATTTTTCACAAAGTTTCACTTTCATATCAAACTATCATGTTCATCTCGAACCCAATTTATATTCAAAATAAAATATAATTTCACATCAAGATATCATAATCATTCCAAAACCGATTTATATTCCAAACTAGAATATATTTCCATATCAGTATATTATAATCATATAATATTTCGAAATCAATTTATATTTGGGTAGAATACATTTCATATCAAGACTATAACTATTCAAAAATCCATTTAGGTTCGACTTCAATTTATATTCAAATAGAATATATTTCCAAATCTACCCATTATAATGATTTTCAAGATCCCATTTATATTCAAATAGAATATATTTTACATTGAGGTATTATAATCATTTATAATCGATTTATATTCTAGTAGAATATAACTTTATATCAAAACTTCATTTGAATCAATGGTTTAAATCCAACAATTTCCATTTAGGAAGAAATTTACAATCATTTAATATAACTAGGAAAAGTAGATACTTATAAAATAAAACATTTATATAAAATTCATATATATAATAAAATAGTTAGAGTATAATAAAATAATTTAAACCACTATGTATATACATATGATAAAAAATTTAAAGAATAATTTTAAATAATAAAATATAAGAAAATCTATTTACAACAAAATGGTGTATAGGTTACAACTTTTACTAAACAACCTTTAAGTAATAGAATATAATTTGTTTGTAAAACTAGCGGTGTGTGTATATATATAGTTTTTATAAAATAGAAGTTTAAAGCAAAATTGTTTCTTTCTTCCAAATTCCAATAATTTGAATATATGTATATTCCGATCTCTATAGAGTTTATTTAGTTTCCCATCTCATTCAAAGCATTGTCCAAACCAACCGTTCGATTAAAAGGGTTCAAACCCGGATTCATATTGAGTCAAAACAACTCCAAGTATTCATCGAATGCTTTTATTCCAAAATTAAATTCAAGGAGAATTTATGTAATTCGAACTTATGGTTAATTTGAATAATTCTGAATCACATTCAAAATCCCAATTTAAGAATTTCCAATTTGTTTTGGGATAATCTTCGTAACAATTTCAGTAAACATTCAAGATTCAAATTTGAAAGAAAATAGATTTATCGAGCATTGGCACATTTCTTTTAAGTAAATTTCTATTAAATAAAACTCTCAAATATTTTAAATCATTTAACCAACTGATGTCCATATATAATTATCTATCCTATGGCCAAGTGATCTTAAATTTAATTTTTCGATATTTCAGGGATGGATATATATCATTTCAATCCAAATCAGGGTCACGGATATCTATCATTTCAATATGTGTTCTTAGTTTATTTTAAAATCGATTAAACCCGGGTTTATTTGATGCTCGTAACATCTAGGGTAAAATGGGATTAATCGGCATAAATAAACTTTTTTTACCGATCAATGGAAGAACATTTTAAGATAAGCCTCCATTTGTTTTTATTTTGTTTCAAAGGGATAAATACTATATCAAAAAGGAGAAACTAGCCTTTCTCCAATGGCTCACAAAAACGGATTCAGAAACACAGAACCGTGCACACACAATGAAGAAAGGAGAAAAAACATCATCACACTAAGCTACTGACTATGAACAAGCAGTCGCCACAGACATAGGATCCTCCAAACAAACTGAATCTACAATGAAGGGCGTAGTCCTGAAACAACGGTTGGCTGCAGCCAAATGAAGGGACAAAAACACATGACGTCCCTGAGTCAACAAGAACTCCAACACCTCAAGCTCCCTCAAGACCGGGTGGGAAGCGAGACCAAGGAAAGACGATCAGCAACCTGCTCTACCAAACTCACAGTCGACCCTACACCAGGGTCTAATATCGAGAGCGCCTTGAATCTCTAGCCAAACCAAATCTAGGACCTAAAACAGAATATCTGCACAACTAACAAACAACATTAGTCACGGGGGGGAGGGGTGAGGGAGGGAAGAGGTGAAGGATAAAAGAAGCGGTAACCAAAAGAAATTAAAGCAAAATAAAAGAAAAGCAGAAAACATAAAATCAACCAATGCCTGCCCTAAGAGTACCCGCCACTGACAAAACATCAAAAGTAACGGCCAACCTCCTAGAGCGGGTACCAATGACCCTAGAAAGGCCTACCACAGAAAGCAAGGAATACATCGTTCCTAACTTTCTGGATAATGGTAAGAGGGTCCATCGACACTTCATCAAAAACTGCCTTATTCCTTGTATATCAAATGCGCTAGCAGACAAGGCAAGGAATCAGACGTTGAAGAATAGCTCATAAAGATTTGCATGAGATTCCGGACCACCAGAATAACAATATGCAGAATAACATAACATTCCAGTGTTAATATAAGTTCGATAGTCGAATTTCAAACAAGGCATCCATTGCAACCATTTCATTTCAACGGTAGATATCAAATCATTTCACTGGTTAACAAGGATCAGGATTTCTCAACTAGCCATTTTAATTTAATTTAAAATAACTAATTATCAACATCAGTTTTGCACATTAACATTTACATGTCGTTTTGAAGCAACCAATCGAAAATCAGTCATAACCAGACAGCCAAATTTATTTCTTAATTTGATTTTATAAATATAGGAATAATTCAGTTAATTGTGAGCGAGGAAATCACTCACCTTTGGGTCTTTAGTCAGTCAAACACCCAACCAAAGGCCAATATTTTACAATCTCCAAACGCATCCTAATTAGTATCAGAGTGTCCGTAATTCCGCCACCATCCCAACGCAACAAACCACACTCAAATCCGACCTCGTATGCGGTAGTTATTGACGTTAGAATATAGGATTTATATATATATTTATATATAATTTAAATAAAATATTTACAACGTCTACTCATGGACTTCGTTCTCCCACTCCAAATCGCGTAAATAGTACCCATGCAAAACCCATTTCAACTACCACTTTTAACCGCTGATTACCACCACTTCAGGCCACCGTATCCCTTGTTGAACCCCTCAATGGAGAGACTAGCTCGCACTGCACCTCCCACAGGCCACGGCGTCACCTTCGGCACTCCCCATCATCCACGCCGCCGCCTTCAATCAGGACGAAATCGAGCCCTAATTCCCACTCTCCGGCTACCCACGTCCACTATTAGTCAAACGAACACCATCAATACGTTCCCCTAGTCAATAGCTACAAAACTCATATGTCTGATTCCGTGATTGATCCCTAAATCAAAAACCCCCAAATCGATTTCATAGGTTTCGATTTCCAGCCCCTTTAATAGTAAATTCTGGTAAATCCACTTACTGCATGTTGAAATAAATCATACTAGAAGCTTCGTATCGTCGAGGGCTTCAAAATGTTATATAATATGTTGGTATTTGGAGGAGATTCGATTTCAAAGTTTGTATTTTTATGTAAACTAGGGTTTTGGAATTTAGTTTTCAGCCATTAGAGAAAATTCGATGTAGGAAATTATACGTACAATGGAGAATGGGCTGATGAGGTGGATATGGAATTTATTTGAAAATATATAGAAGGTCCGATTGGAGAAAGAAGCAATTACCCATTTACATTGATTCCATTCACATTTTATTTCGTGCGACCAAACGACAAGTCCGATTGTAATGAATTTTGAAACTCAATAATAATTCACCATTCCGGATCGATGAAACTGGTTTCGTTGAATTCCAAGATTGTCTCCAAAAATAGCTACAGTTAATTAATTAATAGATTATTTAATTACTCGTTTAATTGTTTTAATTCAATTTAAATATTTATTAAATTCCATTTTAAATCCAATTACAACTCAAAAAAACATTATAAATCGATTTCACAAATTTTAAGTTCTCGAAATTGATTATTTCAAATTCAAATATGAATTTCAGCTACAAAATATACGAACTCAATTTATCTTCACTATTCTAATATTAAACTCAAAATTCTAGCATACCAAATTAAATTTGAATTCCAATATTAAATTAAACAACTCAAATTTATTTAATTATTAAAATATTAATTTTCAAATTACAACATTTCTAAGTATAACTTAATTTAAAATCTGTTTATACTAAATTCAAACCATCATCATTATTAAAATCAACAAAATATTTATTTTAACCAATATTATTCAATTTATTTGTTTTAAATCAAATTTAAATATTCGGAAAAATTATGGGGCATTACATTCTCGCCTACTCAAATCTTTTCGTCCTTGAAAAGGGAACGAAATAAGGTATTGAGCGCATATATATTTTCAAATCTATAACTTATAAAATAGCATTTATAATATAAGTTATCGAGTTACAAAATCTTATAAATTTTCTAACTCCCGAAATCACAGAAAATTTCGGCAACATCTCCCCTATACGGAGAGGTCTGGAAAATCACATTATACATATAAACTCAAATATACATCTCATCAAACGATGAGGCATCCCAAACAATGGGGAAACAATGTATACATATCCACAAAACCATATAACAGATATACGTACCTTCTTTAGCATAATTCGCAAATTTATTTATCTTAGCACTCTATTATTTAGTGCAAACGAGCTCCAAAGCGTAGTGCAAGTTCCTCACACCTACTACATACTCAAATATACATAAGAATCAAACATATATACAATGGATGACAAATGTATACAACTTGTACCACGTATACTAATCATTTTAACTACAAAATCAATATATTAGCGATAGGCCAGGAAACAAATAGAGGTTTATCACCACTCAAATGATAGAATTTGCCCAAAGCATACTAGCAAAAAGTTGTTGCATTCATTTCAGGATTTCCAAAATTCCCAGATTCGTCGAATTCAGATAATCCGTTCAAAAGTCACAACCGTTTTAGTGAAAGTGAATTCTTCAGCTCAAACACACAAAGTGCAGGCCTGAATTATTCAACTCAGTTCTCAATCCTTTAAACATTAAAATTTTAGAAATATATTAAAGAAAAGTTTTCGTTTAGATTCTGAGCTTTCCGAATTGTACAAGCACTTCAAAATCCGACGATCCGTTCGAAAGTTATGGTCAAAACAATATTGATATATGCTTCAGGTTTTCATTTTCTATGCGTAAAACTACGACTAACAATCTGATTTCAACCTAGTAATCAAGGGAATTTGACAAGGCCCTATTAACAAAAAAATTAGTTCAGTTTCTAAGGTTTCCAAAAAAATTAGATTCGTCGAATTCCGATCATCCATTCAAAAGTTATGGCTATTTTGCTTCAGCTTATCGAATATTTCAAATTTACGCATAAATGTCAGTTTATTTTGTTTAAAGTTTCAAACCTTTCGATTACAAAATGTTTTGTAAATCTTTAACACTTAAAATTGGTTATCGCTTCATTATTCGAGAAATGGATTTGCATTCAATTGCTTACTCCATTCCGATATACTATTTATTCATTTCCCATTTCATTCCAAGCGTTAAATTCTAATTAGAACTTGAATTCATATTAACTTTTTCCAACAAACTTGATTATACTAGACCCTTAATTCATTAACATGAATCAGTTTGCCAAATATCACGACCTATTCCTTCCCTAGGTACTTAATTCTCAATCTGTCTTTATACGGTCTTCTCTTACTCCCCCCAACTATTCATATGAATTCTAAATTGACTTATTTAATTTTTCTAAGTTGATTTCATTCAATTAAACCCATCCAACTCAAATTAAGTTTTATCTTTATATCTTATTTCAATATTTCAAATTTCCTAATTAAAATTCGTTTAACTCCACTATCTTATTCCAAATAAGGAAAATTTTAAATTTGCATCACATTACACTTCTTTTGGCATTTCTATCCATTCAAATTTGCAAATGGTTTAAATTTTATTACCCTATTTCATAATTTAGAATTTCTAAATCCAAAATATTTTTCAAAATAAGTTATAAAAATACTGAGGGGTCTCCCCCACTCTGACTCTTCAAAAATAAATGTCAATATTGCATGCACTCATTGCCGAACTATTCCTAAGGTCTAAGTAGAGACTACACACTTAATACTTTTTTAAAACATTGGAAAACCATTTCCCTTCAAAGTCATTTACATCTAAACCTATATTTTTTTCAAGACTGTTGCAAGCATATTTCAAAGATACCAAAATCCAATTCTCATGCTCAATTTCATTTTATTTGCAAATTATTTTGCAACCAATTAAATTTAATAGATTTCATGTTCAAACTTTTCTATATCTTTGCAAATTCCAATTTCAAATCATTAGAATCTAATTCCCAAGTTCCAATTTACATTTATTTTAATTACAGATTATATTTTACGATCAATCCTTATTGGATTTATTACAAGTCTACTGTATTAATAATAACTTAATGTTATCACCTTCCAACAACCAATACAAGCAAAACTTACAATTAATAACCGAATTTATATTTACAATATAATCCAAAACCATATTATATCGATTCATTCTACTTGAGTAATTAGAAATTCCTATCGATACCATGGCGTCCCATATATTGACCAGAATCTATAAATATTCAACGAAATCAATCAACACAATATAAAACCATTTTATATCAAAATTACAAGTACACTCTCATATATATATACACACACACACATACACACACACACACACACTCATTCTAAGGTAATACTAACCCTACCTCTAATGAGTTGATTCTCAAACAGAGCCAAGGTTATTGCTAACCAAAGCTGTGATACTACGTTGTAACGACCAAGATTTTTGACTGTTTAAATCGACAATAATCCACACATGTTGACCCATATGGATCTCCAAACCAGGTAGTTATTGGGAAAAACAAAATAAAAGAAAGAAGAAGAAAAAACAATAATATAATGTCATAGCGGAAGGACAACATATAATACATCATTAACAGTTCGAAAACAGTTGAAATATATACATTTGACTATTACGTACAAAGATTATCAGAGTTACACATATACAGGTGTATATAACAAGGCAGCAGAAACAAAGTGCAGCGGTAAATACATATATATATATATAATAGATATATACCAAAACTTCATCTTCGTTCTCCAAGGCTGTAGTGTCCCGAAATTCCGGTACAATGTGAGCTGACTAAATAACACAAGTCCAACCCACATTGCACTGGAAGCCAGAAAACTAATAGAAAGAAAACAGAGGGTGAGGATAGATAAGATAGAAACTTAGAATAGAAGAAGAAGAAGAACATACAACATTAGAGTAACAAGAATCTCACAGCGGAACGAACAACATATAATAGATAACATATCATTGAAATAAAATCAGTATATGTATATAGTAACATTATCAGAGTACAACACCTACAACACAGCGGAATAAACAATAGCTATATAATCCTGAAGCCTCCTTCTCCAAGCTCTCCAAGTATATCGGTAAATCCTGACTACTTGACTGCCCGTACAAAATTGGGCACCCAAGTGTTTAGGGAAACAAAACAAAATAAACTCTGGGTCAGTCATGGGACTGGTGTGAGTAAAACAATTTAAAACAGTTTGAGTAATTAAACAATATCTCATAAGACCACGCCGTATAACGGAACGGGTTTTCCCTTATGAGAATCCAAATCAATTTGATTTGACTTTCAAATCATTTTGAAAGAAACAATTATCTTTATAACAAAACTCATTGATATTATAATAGTGTCTATCAACCACAATATAATAATCATCTAGCAGAAACGCTTTCATCTCATGTTCTACATACATAGTATACAATCAAAACCGCGAGCACTTAGTGGATAATGGATTTCCAACTATGACAAGATATGGAACCACCTTCCGATAGTGTACCTCTAGAAAGGAATACACTGGGTTCAACAAGAACATCTTGCAACCCGGCCACACATGATCGACCACTCATTTCGCTTGAGTGTATCGAATGTATATCACCAACGGTTGGGATCAACAACCATTTCCCGAATCGGATATCATCGACAATAGATTATAGAATGAAATGAATATCTCCAGATAGGTGATAATACACCCTGATTGGTAGCCAACCACTTAGCCATGTTGCTTGCTCGATTTTTTTCATTACCCAGTTGTGAGGCTAGAGGCTACGTTTATCTCTGATAGATCACACATTTATTCACTTTGAATGTCACATTGTCATACCCACCAAATCACAAATTGATTTCCCTAAAAATACAACGGGTATACAGCTAAGAGAAACGAGTTCCTCCACCACCAAACGTAAATACGTTTGAAGAGATCAACTTACGCGATCCATTAAATATACTCTGTCAGACATTCTTCCATACAGGTCGTCCTAGGATTGGACAGACCGAAGGTACTATTCTGCAAATAGGACAGCCCTTTCATAACTCCGTCTTCAATTATCTTCATCATATTTGATCGCAATGCTAATGCTCATACGGAGTGGTTTCAGATATCCCGGTATCTCCGTATTGACAACGGGGAAATGATCAAAAACTTCAATAGTCGGTGATTTAACTATCAAAGAAAACATGTGTACAAACAACAATATTATTTCCAGATGGAAATTCTATCGATCAATCATCATTTATTTCTTAAATTAATTTATCATCTCCTGTTTCCATATGATCAACATTTCCTATTTTCTAAATTTAGAAAATATACGTTATTAACATTGGGAAACATTTCCATTTTTTGTTTTCTATATTGCTGTCATTCCAGTATTCCTTATCATCAACATTTCATTTTCTATGATTAGAAAATATCTCTGATTATATTTGGAAAATGTTTCCAAAACTCATTCATTGGATTTAAACAGATGTTTAAATAAAACATCGCTATGCCAACTCAAACCATTACCTTCATTAACTAAATTCACTTAACCAACCTTCATTAGGAAACCTTAACCTTTCCTTAGTTAAAAACGAAGTCAATCAAGTTGGGTATAACTACCTCTCAGACCTTAACTGAACAACATTTCTAACCTCGAAATAGACAAAGTTCACCCTTTAAATCTTTAACAAACTTCCTTACGTAACTCTCGGATTCTATTTACAAATCCACTTCTTTACTGAAAAACATTGATTATAACTATAGCGTTAAAATCCCTACTTCTGAAATATCTAACTTCAATTTATAACTTTGATTCCATAATTTAACTAAATAACTAAATAGACAATTTATTTATAAATAAATAAATCTTTATTAAAACGGAAAGTGAATTGTACTTTCCCGAATTCGATAAAATCGAATTTCACGTATAACTCTCTTTCGAATAAACTATATTCGATAACTCCTTTTTGAATAACTCTACTCGAATCACTAATATTCGATAATCTCTCTTTTGAATAAACTATATTCGATAATCTTCTTTCAAATAAACTATATTCGACTATCACCTTTCTTCGAATAAACTATATTCGATTAACTCCATTAACTATATTCGAATAAACTATATTCGATAATTCCTTTCGAATAAACTATATTCGATTAATTCCTTTCGAATAAACTATATTCGATTACTTCCTTTAACTCTATTCAAATAAACTATTATTCGATAATTCCTTTTTCTTTTAACTCTAACTCGATTAACTCTAATCGATTAACCCTAACTCCATTAACTTTAACTCGATTAACTCTAACTCGATTAACTCTATTCGGTCAACTCTCCTCGAATAACTTATATTTGATTAATACTCTTCGAATAACTAATATCCGATTAACTTACTTTGAATTACTAATATCCGATTAACTTACTTCGAATAACTAATATTCGATTAATTCACTTTCGAATAACTTATATTTGATTAACTTACTTCGAATAACTTATATTCGATTATCTCACTTCGAATAACTTATATTCAATTATCTTACTTCGAATAACTTATACTTGATAATTCTATTCGAATAACCAATATTCGACTAACTCTAATTCTAATCGATTAACTCTAACTCTAATCAATTAACACATTTTGATTAACTCCTTTGATTAACACATTTTGATTAACTCCTTTGATTAACACATTTTGATTAACTCCTTTGATTAACATATTTTGACTAACTCCTTTGATTAACACATTTTGATTAACTCCTTTCGATTAACAAATTTTGATTAACACATTTTGATTAACTCCTTTGATTAACTCTACGTCCATATTCAGTTTCATCTATCGATGTTGAAATTGATTCTTACTTCTCTATATAAGTCATGACTTATATATTCTATCTATCCAATGATAAATATTTTATTTAATTTATAAAAATATTATTTATAAATTAATCATCTCAATCTATTGGTTAGAACAGATTCCTATTTAAACATTTACTTTAAATGAATATCGTGTTACAACCGTGTGCGAAGCATGGGTCTAAACTTTCTTAATGTAAAATTCTCTTTTTATAAAATTCTATTCGTTTTATAAATATTTCCTTTTCTATTCATTTTACAAATATTTCCTTTTATATTTATTTTACAAAATTTCCTTTTATAATCCTATTTATTTTCCAAATAAATATCCCATATAATATCTTATTTATTTTCTAAATAAATATTCCTTTTATAAAATTCTATGATTTTATAAATATTTCCTTTTATAAAAATCTTTTTCCTTTCATATATAAAATCCATTAATTTTATATAAATAATTTATTTTCAAAATACACCTTGAAAATCTCCTTTTCTACATTAGTATTTCTTATGGTATTTAAAATACCATATAACCATGATCAATATCATTCAAACACACATAATCAACAACAGATTATATCACGTCATATATCACAATATATATGAAAAGAAACAGTAATAATATTTGAGGAATCCAGTTGGATCCCTCCAAACTGTTTCCCTACATCACAGATGTTAAATAATATAATTAACATCGATTTCATTTCAGTATGAAATATTCTGCTAAGCAGAATCAATATTTGATTAACGATTTATATATATATCGTTATCTATAATTTTAACCAATGCATAAGAAATTCAACCAAACAGTTAACACACAGCAATCAACAGATAATTATTAGTTCTAAGAATATGTTATAAAATTATAACTGTTTAGAGTTGGTGAGTTTTACTCACATTGGACGATCATCGTTAATAATGATAACCATCGCTTGATTCAGACGGACAATTTATTTCACTATAAATTGTAAACGAGCCCCAATCCACTCCCGGTCAGTTCCAGTGTGTAGCCGTTGTTGATACGATCCCAACGGATCTTATTTCGCTGAATTCCGTTAATATATGAGAAAGATATTATAACGTCTCGTATTTTTGGTAGTTAAATATTTAATTTAATTTATTATTTTAAATATCATATTTGGAGTATTAATGAATTTTAATATTTAATTCGTTATTAAAACGAAGTTTGAACGTTATATATTTTATATAATTATAAATCGAACTCGAAATGGCGCTGCAGTTTGTAATATTGAGTTCTGAACTTTAATTGAATATACAGGATCTAATATATGTCGAATTTCTGTGAAATAAGAAACGTTGGGACCGTGCTGATGATAATTTTCATATGGAAGAGAAAAATCCAGATTTCGTGTTATAATTTGTTATTTATGGCCAAGTCAAATTTTAAAATAATCACTGTGGAAATCGTTTTTAAAATATAGGCCTTTAAAATAATCATTTTGCAAACAGAGGCCGTTTTCAACGAAATCAGTTTCATTGGGACCGTAACGTTAAATTATTGTACGGTGTTAAAGGGCGTGGCAAACCGATGTCGTATGTGGCCAGGGTAGTCGTAAACGCCCGTTCATTTTCTATAACGCGTAATTATATTAATTTAATTTAATAAATGGATATTCGAGTATAACTTGAGCAGACGATCGAATCAGGCCGCGAAACCAATTCCATTGAGTTTGTATCAGCGTTTAGAGCCAGGATAGGTATATAGTTTGTTATTTTTGAAGACCGGATAATTTGGTGTTCAGAATGGCCATGCGGTGCGCGTAAAAATAGCCTACCTGGCAAACAGTGTCAGAATGCGACGTAACTGGTGCCGTTGGGTTCGTATTGATAAATTATTGTAGGATTTCAAAGTTTCAAGTTGATTTGATTTATTCTGGTGATCGTGGAAAAATTAAATGCGTGTTTATTTCTGGTTTTATAAAGGAAATTATTTCATACGACCTCGGATTTCGATGAAACTTGTCCCATTGGGTCCGGAATACCTTTTTACACTAAGATTAGCTTTTTTATCAGTAAACGAAAGTCGTTTGTGGTAGTTTCTACTAGTTACTTAGCAGTGAAGTTTCATCAAATTAAATTTTGATTAAAAAACACCTACCCTAGATAGAGCCTACCGTTAAATCACTCAAATTGAATATATCGGCTAGTAAATCAGAAGAAAAACCTACCCAAATCTTTGAACGTGACACATCCCACAGCGCAAAATCTGGAAATTTTATCCGATAAGGATTCTCGAGTCGCTTCAGTCAAAAACATCAGTAAAATATAATGAGCGAAGCAAAAGATCTCCGCAAAACAAATAAGATCGTGCCAACAAATATATATACCTGGCCACGATACATTGTTAAGTGTCAAAAGCTTCGACTACTGACACACTAAAAGAAAACAGCAGCCTATCTTACAAAATCTTTTGCCTACCTAAGACATGATCTTCCACTGGGAACTCCGAATCTTTTTCCATCAATCTGAACATTAAATACACTACACCCTAAAAAGCTATCCACACCTACCTTGTACCTACATCGTGATGCCCTCGTAAATGTGCTATGTAAATATATATCGCATGCCTGCTTTCACCTTGTCTTGCACGCACTTCTTCTATTTGTGCCACTTCTCCAATTCCACTCAACTGAGAGGAAAAAGAAACCGTGGGAAATATGGACCAAAGGGGGGGGGTCATCACGAGGTCTGTAAGGCCGCTGAAAAAGGGATGGTTTCCAAAAAATGAGTACACACGCTATACACGAAGGCGGAAGCTCGAAGTCTGGGTCGGCAAAATGAGGTGGCGTTGTGGAGTATGGAGTGTGAACAGAAGTGGTGGAAAGGGGACTAAGCAAAGCAGCAGCAAGTGAGGAAGACAGTGTAGTTTGGGATGAAAGCAATGCTCAGATCCGGGTGTTAAAGCAATAGCAGAAGGGAATAAAAAGAAAAAGAAAAGAGCGAAGTGGAGGAGGACTTGTTTTTGAACATGCATGGCAAGGAAGAAGTGCTTATATAGTGATGAGGTGGGCGCTGTTTGTGTGGGGAAGTGTTGTCTTTCTTCGGGAAAAGAATTAGTGAAGCGATCACCTTCAGAGGAGTTACGTGTTTCTGTTCATGATGTTAACCAATAGACGTTAGGAAAGAAGGAAGCGTAGGGGAGGTGAATGAACGTGAGCATGGGAAGTCTGTTGCATGGAAAGAGAAAATCCGGCGTAGGAGGAAACAAACAGTAAGATAGGTGTTTGGGACGAGAAGCAAGAGAGAAGAAGAGTTAGCAGGAGGATTTTTAAATGTGATGTAGGCCGAGAACGAACTGATAAGGCCCAATGGTTATATAAATTTAAGTCATGAGTATGACCGATTTAATTAATTAATAATAATGTACATTATGTTATTTACTCACAACGTGACCACCTGGACCTATATTATCTCTAATCCGGGTTGATTAATTTTGTCTAATGACAGTTTACCCGTAAGATAAATTAAGTTGAAAATATGTGGGTATAATTAGTTACTAATATTATAAGGTAGCTTAGTATTTACTCCCGTGGCCTAAATTATATGTTCAAAAATGCCAAATTTAAGTGTAAGTGGTTATTTGGGTTATTACAATATTATGAAGTTATAAACAACATTTATTTAATTAACGAATACATATAAAATTCTATAACACGCTGCTTGTTACCAGAATCCGAGGAGACCGAGGATGTTAGAACTGTGTCATTGAGAGCAACGTTTTGAAGCTGGTTTGGTCAGAGGCGACCGCTACTGGAATTTTATTTAAATTAAACGATTGTTTAATTTAATTGGAACAAACCATTTTGGCGATGAACGGGATTCAATGTGAGTAGTTTTCCCATTTATATTTTATATAAACTTGTTTTTATTTTGTGTGCTCTGCTTGCCAATGGTTGACTGTTTGCTAATTATATATTTACTTGCTGATTTATTTGATGAAATTAAACCGTCGTTTAATTTCAGTGAAATACCAAATCGTTATTCTAACAATTGGTTCCAACAAAGGTAACTTACCTTGTTGGTCACATTTATAAAATAAACGTGTTTAATTGGTTGAATTGTTTGAATTGCTTGTGGTTAGGATTAAATGGGCCTCATTTATTTTATTAGTTAAATGAAATTGAAAGATCTGTTTGGTGATAACCATTGATATGCAGGGAAGAATAGGTTGGAGGGATCCAACCGGATTCCTCAAATATATTATTTATTTTCATATTATCATATGAACTGTCCTGTTTGGGTGATTGATTCGAGTATTGATCATTGATTGGAAAGTCAACCTGTGTGGTGTTTTATCCAATGGGCCATATTGGGTGACTGATCGGCAATAAATGGCCTAAATGAAATGATATCGATTTACTATAGGGTAAATTGATAGGACTGAAGTTATAAAATTTATTTTATAACTAAAGATAGGTTTTGAAATATATATTTTGAATAAAAGTTTATAAAGAAAATAAAAATATATTATTTATTATTTAAGTTAATAATTGATTTTATAAAGGCTAATGCTGATGATAACCAGATTTAGAAATACGTGAATAGAAATTAGCTTAACGGTTAAATTTGGATAATGGTTTTGTTAAGAAACAATTTAATGGAATTATCTTAATTAATTATAAGTTACTTAAAAAGGAGAAATGAAATGAATAGGTTAATCAGATAACCAGATATAAGTTGACTAAGTTAACAGTTTTAACTAGAACTGACCATTAAATTAGTTTGAATTAACCCAATAGAAGAATTTAATGAATACTGTTTAGATTTTAATAAGATTTTTAAAAGGGATTTATTATTTATTTTAGTTAATAAGGGATTAACTACTAATGTAGTTAATGATTGAGATAAATTATTATTATTAATAATAGTTTAGAAAATTTCTTTTTAAATGGAAATTCATTTAAAAAGTAATCTAAGTAAAAAGAAATCCAATGGATTGGTGAAAGAAGTTTATGAACAGGTTTTATTTTTAAACCTGAGTTTTATAATGAAGTGATAAAGAGGATTTTAAGTGAACATGGTAGTTTAAATTAATATTACTCCATTATTTAAATTAAGTAAAAAGGATTAAGTAAAAGGATTTATCATAAACCAGGATTTTTATAAGTAAGGATTAAGAGGTTAAAGCGTTAATTTGACATTAAATTCAAGTTACTTAATAATGGGTTTAAGTGAAAGTGGGAAATTGAAAAGAGAATCTCAAATGAGAAAAAGTTGAATGGATTTCCCAAAATAGGTAATAACTTGGCTAATGTTTTGCAAGTGGAGTGGAAACTGGATATGATATGGAATTTTTCTAAATAATAAAAATGAACTCGTTAAAAAGAATAATCTTACATTAGATAAGAAACGAAGAACTATATTTATAATATCGAAAGATTTAAGAGTTTGAATTTACATTTGTTTAATTAAAAGGCCAAGGATGCTGAATGCTGAATCAGTGGACTCATTGGATAGTCATGATTAAAACACTGTTTATTTTGATAGTTAAATCACTGACTATCAAATCTGTCCAATACGATTGTTGGCACAGAAAGACCGGGATCGAACTTATATTAGAAAACCATTCTGACCAACAAATACGTGGAGATATCAGAAAATGATCGAGATGGAGCATTGAAGACCGTATATCTTCATAAACGGAAGAACTACTAAAAATCTTTGGTTTAGCAGCTAGAGATAAACTGTGGTTCTGTCGTGATTGAAATCAACGTGTTGCAAGGACTTCTCGCTACTGATCCATGGGGTGATTCCTATATTGGATGCAGTAGGAGAGTACCTTCGGTTCATCCTGTTCCTGGATGACTTGTATGGACGGATGTCTGACAGAATATTTCCAAAGGGATCACGTACGTTGATTTCTTCAAACGTACCATGGTTGAACGGAGGGCGACGGTTCTCTGAACTAATAGAGTATTTTTGTGGACATCAATTAGATATCTGGAGGATCTGACGATGTGGCCTTCAAAGTGAATGGTGGCCAGATGTTCAAAGGTTAAATTAAACCTCAAGCCTCACAACCGGGAAATGACAAAAATCGCGCAGGCAGCATAGCTATGTGGGTCGCTCCCATTAGGGTGTATAATCACCTATCTAGAGAAATTCCTTTTGCTTCTTTAACTTATTTCGATGCTGTCTCTTTTCGGGAAACGGTGGTTTGAGCCCAACCGTTGGTGATATACATTCGATACACTCAAGCGAAATGAGTGGTCGGTCATGTATGGGTGGGTTGCAAGACGTTCATGTTGAACCCAGTGTATTCGCCTCTAGTGATACACTATCGGCAGGTGGTCCCATACCTTGTCATAGTCCGAATCCAATATCCAATAAGCGCCTGCGGTTTTGTTTGTAGACTATATATATATGGAGCATGAGATGCAAGCGTTCCACTAAGTTGATATTTATTTGTATTTAGACATTATTTTAATATCAAAAGAGATATTGATTTCAAAACTGTTTTGGGTTATTGTAAGGTAAAAACTGTCTGTATTTATGTGTGGATTTGGTCTTACGATTATCCTTTTCTTTAGAAAAGATTTTGACTTAAAAATCAAGTTGTGTGATACCCTTAATACTATGCGAGTTTTCTCACACCAGTTCACCAGACTGACCCGGTATTTTGTTAAAGCTTGGGTTAGCCTGGGGTGTACAGGTTCAGGTTATCGAATGATGAGTAGAGACGAGCTAGAAGAGTCCAGACATATGATATTACATAGCTACTATTCCGCTGTGTGTTGTATATGAGGACAGGTTATTATAACTGTCCAGATTTTGATGTACTCTGATATTGTAAGTATTTTAAAGCTCTCAATAAAGATTTATTTCTGTATTATATTTTTTTCCGCTGCGATGTGAGACTCTGATTATACTGTGTTGGTTCTTCTTCTTCTTCTATTCTAATAGTTCTTTCTTATCTCACCCTCTAAATTCTTTCTAATAACGTTCAAGTGTTTTCGGTGTTTGGAAGGTTGGCATGAGTCACGGTAAAGGTATTCATGTCGATTTTCGGTTCCGAAAATCCTTGGGTCGTTACAGTGGTATCAGAGCTATTGGTTTAGTAATAACCTTGGCTCTGTGGCGTAACTCGATAGAGATTGGGTTAGTAATACCCTAGATCGAGATTGAGTGTATACATATGAGAGCGTATTTGTAAATTTTATATACAAATGTTTTGTATTGTGTTGGTTGATTGGTTCAAGTGTTGAGAAGTGTTGAACTGTCAATGGATAAAATATTGTTTTGTAAAGAAGGTAAATGAAATATTTTTACCCAAATTATATTTTTGTATATAAAGGAAATAATTTATCAAATTATTGAGCTACTAGTGTGTTTGATTGATTTGAATAGAGTTCAAATTGGATTAAAATTTTGAATTAAAACTTAACTTTGTTAAGTGAAATTAAATCAAGGATGATATCGAAATAAAATATGGCAGAATTGGAAATTAAAAATTTAATGAATGAATAATAATCAAATGTGTGAAACCAAAATAAATGTTACTATTGAATGTGAATTCAATTGATTTGGCTGATTTGGTTGTGTATTGATTGTGAAATATTTGTTATTGGATGGTATATTGTTTGAATGAAATGAATCAACGATTTAATGAAGTTGAATAAATTATAAAATAAAGTAAATAAATTCCAGTATAATAAAACTGGATTAAACTTCATGTGAACTGAGATTGAGGATATAGACCTGTATGGACAAATAAATTGATGCTCATGTTTGAATTTGTGAAATTGTGAAGTTATACTTACTAATCAATGAAATGTTATTTGAAATCTCATGTATTTGTGACTTACAAGTGAATTGAGTTCAATACAGGTGCAAGATGGCTGGGCAGATTAATATTGGTTGAGTAAACTACATATATGTTGAGCAAGTACGCTCAATAACGCTCGTAAAAGGTACGTCTACGCGAAAATATAAAATTTTGGGTTTTGATTTTTGTTTTCCGATCGGGTTGGTCGAGGAATATGTATTATTTGTTCCTACGATATCGCAGATGTCACTCCGTGCAGGGAAGACTCTACCGAATTTTTCCGGGAATTTAATGTGTTAGAATTTTTTTCGATATTTTTGAAATTATTTATATACGGTATTGAATTGGTTTTCGATTTATAATAAATTGGATTTGGAAATAAATTGGTTTGTAACGATCTTTCTTACCTTAGCAATTTCGAGGACGAAATTATTTTAAGGGGGAAGAATGTAACGTCCCGTATTTTTGGCAGTTAAATATTTAATTTAATTTATTATTTTAAATATCACATATGGAGTATTAATGAATTTTAATATTTAATTCATTATTAAAACGAAGTTTGAACGTTATATATTTATATAATTATAAATCGAGCTCGAAATGGCGCTGTAGTTCATGATATTGAGTTCTGAACTTTAATTGATTATATAGGATCCAATATAAGTCGGATTTCTGTGAAACAAGAAACGTTAGAACCGTGTTGATGATAATTTTCATATGGAAGAGAAAAATCCAGATTTCATGTTATAATTTGTTATTTATGGCCAAGTCAAATTTTAAAATAATCGCTGTGGAAATCGTTTTTAAAATATAGGCCTTTAAAATAATCATTTTGCAAACAGAGGCCGTTTTCAACGAAATCAGTTTCATTGGGACCGTAACGTTAAATTATTGTACGGTGTTAAAGGGCGTGGCAAACCGATGTCGTATGTGGCCAGGGTAGTCGTAAACGCCCGTTCATTTTCTATAACGCGTAATTATATTAATTTAATTTAATAAATGGATATTCGAGTATAACTTGAGCATACGATCGAATTAGTCCACGAAACCAATTCCATTGAGTTCGTATCGGCTTTTAGAGCCAGCATAGGTATATAGTTTGTTATTTTTGAAGAGCGGATAATTTTGTGTTTAGAATGGACTTGCGGTGCTCATAAAAATAACCTACCGGGCAAACAGTCTCAGAATGCGACGAAACTGGTGCCGTTGGGTTCGTATTGATAAATTATTGTAGGATTTCAAAGTTTCAAGTTGATTTGATTTATCTGGTGATCGTGGAAAAATTAAACGCGTGTTTATTTCTGGTTTTGTAAAGGAAATTTTTTCATACGACCTCGGATTTCGACGAAACTTGTCCCATTGGGTCCGGAATACCTTTTTACACTAAGATTAGCTTTTTTATCAGTAAACGAAAGTCGTTTGTGGGGGTTTTTGCTTGTTACTTAGAGGTGAAGTTTCATTAAATTAAATTTTGATTAAAAACACCTACCCTAGATAGAGCCTACCGTTAAATCACTCAAATCAAATATATCGACTAGTAAATTAGAAGAAAAATCTACCTAAATCTTTGAATGTGACACATCCTATAGCCCAAAATCTGGAAATTTTATCCGTTAAGGATTCTCGAGTCGCTTCAGTCAAAAACATCAGTAAAATATAATGAGCGAAGCAAAAGATCTCCATAAAAAAAATAAGATCGTGCCAACAAATATATATACCTGGCCATGATACATTGTTGACAGTCAAAAGCTTCGACTACTGACACACTAAAAGAAAACAACAGCCTATCTTACAAAATCTTTTGCCTACCTACCTAAGACATGATCTTCCACTGGGAACTCTGAATCATTTTCCATCAACCTGAACATAAAATACACAACACCCTAACGAGCTATCCACAACTACCTTGTACTTACATCATGATGCCCACGTAAATGTGCTATGTAAATATATATCGCATGCCTGCTTTCACCTTGTCTTGCACGCACTTCTTCTATTTGTGCCACTTCTCCAATTCCACTCAACTGAGAGGAAAAAGAAACCGTGGCAAATATGGACCAGAGGGGGGTCATCACGAGGTCTGTAAGGCCGCCGAAAAAGGGATGGTTTCCAGAAATGAGTGCACACGCTGTACACGAAGGCGGAAGCTCGAAGTCTGGGTCGGCGAAATGAGGTGGCGTTGTGGAGTATGGAGTGTGAACAGAAGTGGAGGGAAGGGGACTAAGCTAAGCAGCAGCAAGTGAGGAAGACAATGTAGTTTGGGATGAAAGTAATGCTCGGACCCGGGGGTTAAAGCGATAGCAGGAGGGAATAAAAAGAAAAAAAAAAGAGCAAAGTGGAGGAGGACTTGTTTTTGAACATGCATGGCAAGGAAGAAGTGCTTATATAGTGATGAGGTAGGCGCTATTTGTGTGGGAAGTGTTGTCTTTCTTCGAGAAAAGGATTAGTGAAGCGATCACCTTCAGAGGAATTACGTGTTTCTATTCATGATGTTAACAAACAGACGTTGGGAAAGAAAGAAGTGTAGGGGAGGTGAATGAACGTGAGCATGGGAAGTCTGTTGCATGGAAAGAGAAAAGCCGTCGTAGGAGGAAACAAACAGTGAGACAGGTGTTTGGGACGAGAAGCAAGAGAGAAGAAGAGTTGGCAGGAGGATTTTTAAACGTGATGTAGGCCGAGAACGAACTGGTAAGGCCCAATTGTTATATAAATTTAAGTTATGAGTATGACTGATTTAATTAATTAATAATAATGTACATTATGTTATTAACTCACAACGTGACCACCTGGACCTATATTATCTCTAATCCGGGTTGATTAATTTTGTCTAATGACAGTTTACCCATAAGATAAATTAAGTTGAAAATATGTGGGTATATTTAGTTACTAATATTATAAGGTATCTTAGTATTTACTCCCGTGGCCTAAATTATATGTTCAAAAATGCCAAATTTAAGTATAAGTGGTTATTTGGGTTATTACAGTGTTATGAAGTTATAAACAACATTTATTTAATTAATGAATACATATAAAATTCTGTAACATGCTGCTTTTTACCAGAATCCGAGGAGACCGAGGACGTTGGAACTGTATCATTGAGAGCAACTTTTTGAAGCTGGTTTGGTCAGAGGCGACCGCTACTGGAATTTTATTTAAATTAAACGATTGTTTAATTTAATTGGAACAAAACATTTTGGTGATGAACGGGATTCAATGTGAGTTAAACTCACTTAGTTTTCCCATTTATATTTTATATAAATTAGGTTTTTATTTTGTGTGCTCTGCTTGCCAATGGTTGACTGTATGTTAATTATATATTTATTTGCTGATTTATCTAATGAAATTAAACCGTCGTTTAATTTCAGTGAAATACCAAATCGTTATTCTAACAATTGGTTCCAATAAAGGTAACTTACCTTGTTGGTCATGTTTATAAAATAAACGTGTTTAATTGGTTGAATTGCTTGTGGTTAGGATTAAATGGGCATTATTTATTTTATCAGTTAAATGAAATTGAAAGATCTGTTTGGCGATAACCATTTGTATGCAAGGAAGAACAGGTTGGAGGGATCCAACTGGATTCCTCAAATATATTATTTATTTTCATATTATCATATGAACCGTCCTGTTTGTGCGATTGATTTGAGTATTGTTCATTGATTGGAAAGTCAACCTATGTGGTGTTTTATCCAATGGGCCATATTGGGTGAGTAATCAGCAGTAAATGGCCTAAAAGAAATGATATCGATTTACTGTCAGGTAAATTGATAGAACTGAAGTTATAAAATTCATTTTATAACTAAAGATAGGTTTTGAAATATATATTTTGAATAAAAGTTTATAAATAAAATAAAATTATATTATTTATTATTTAAGTTAATAATTGATTTTATAAAGACAAATGCTGTTGATAATCAGATTTAGAAATATGTGAATAGAAATTAGCCTAACGGTTAAATTTGGATAATGGTTTTGTTAAGAAACAATTTAATGGAATTATCTTAATTAATTATAAATTACTTAAAAGGAGAAATGAATTGAATCGGTTAATGAGATGACCAGATTTAAGTTGACTAAGTTAACAGTTTTAACTAGAACTGACCATTAAATTAGTTTGAATTAACCCAATAGAAGAATTTAATGAATACTGTTTTGATTTTAATAAGATTTTAAAAAGGGATTTATTATTTATTTTAGTTAATAAAGGGATTAACTACTAATGTAGTTAATGATTGAGATAAATTATTATTATTATTATTAATAGTTTAGAAAATTTCTTTTTAAATGGAATTCATTTAAAAAGGTAATCTAAGTGAAAAGAAATCCAATGGATTGGTGAAAGAAGTTTATGAACAGGTTTTATTTTTAAACCTGAGTTTTATAACGAAGTGATAAAGAGGATTTTAAGCGAACATGGTAGTTTAAATAAATGTTACTCCATTATTTAAATTAAGTAAAAAGGATTAAGTAAAAGGATTTATCATAAACTAGGATTTTTATAAGTAAGGGTTAAGAGGTTAAAGCGTTAATTTGACATTAAATTCAAGTTAATGAATAATGGGTTTAAGTGAAAGTGGGAAATTGAAAAGAGAATCTCAAATGAGAAAAAGTTGAACGGATTTCCCAAAATAGGTAATAACTTGGCTAATGTTTTGAAAGTGGAGTGGAAACTGGATATGATATGGAATTTTTCTAAATAATAAAAATGAACTCGTTAAAAAGAATAATCTTATATTAGATAAGAAACGAAGAACTATATTTATAATATCGAATGATTTAAGAGTTTGAATTTACATTTGTTTAATTAAAAGGCCAAGGATGCTGAATACTGAACCAGTGGACTCACTGGATTGTCATGATTAAACCACTATTTATTTTGATAATTAAATCACCGACTATCAAATCTGTCCAATACGATTGTTGGCACGGAAAGACTGGGATCGAACTTATATTCGTAAACCATTCCGACCAACAAATACGTGGAGATATCAGAAGATGATTGAGATGGAGCATTGAAGACCGTAGATCTTCATAAATGGAAGAACTACTAAAAATCTTTGGTTTAGTGACTAAAGATAAACTGTGGTTCTGTCGTGATTGAAATCTACATTTTGCAAGGACTTCTCGCTACTGATCCATGGGGTGATTCCTATATTGGATGCAGTAGGAGAGTACCTTCGGTTCATCCTGTTCCTGGATGACTTGTATGGACGGATGTCTGACAGAGTATTTCCAAAGGGATCGCGTACGTTGATTTCTTCAAACGTA
Source organism: Allium sativum (assembly GCA_030737875.1). NCBI lineage: Eukaryota > Viridiplantae > Streptophyta > Magnoliopsida > Asparagales > Amaryllidaceae > Allium > Allium sativum. The sequence continues at coordinate 440,393,177 of CM060925.1, read as the reverse complement.
CCATGGTTGTACGGAGGGCGACGGTTCTATGAACTACTAGAGTATTTTTGTGGACTTCAATTAGTGATATCTGGCGGATCTGACGATGTGGCCTTCAAAGTGAATGGTGGCCAGATGTTCAAAGGTTAAATTAAACCTCAAGCCTCATAACCAGGAAATGACAAAAATCGGGCAGGCAGCATGGCTATGTGGGTCGCTCCCATTAGGGTGTATAATCACCTATCTAGAGAAATTCCTTTTGCTTCTTTAACTTATTTCGATGCTGTCTCTTTTCGGGAAACGGTGGTTTGAGACCAACCGTTGGTGATATACATTCGATACACTCAAGCGAAATGAGTGGTCGGTCATGTGTGGGACGGGTTGCAAGACGTTCTTGTTGAACCCAGTATATTCGCCTGTAGAGATACACTATCGGCAGGTGGACCCATACTTTGTCATAGTCAGAATCCAATATCCAATAAGCGCCCGCGGTTTTGTTTGTAGACTATATATATGTGGAGCGTGAGATGCAAACGTTCCACTAGATTGATATTTATTTGTATTTAGACATTATTATAATATCAGAAGAGATATTAATTTCAAAACTGTTTTGGGTTATCGTAAGGTAAAAACCATCCGTATTTATGTGTGGATTTGGTCTTACGATTATCCTTTTCTTTCGAAAAGATTTTGACTTAAAAATCAAGTTGTGCGATACCCTTAATACTATGCGAGTTTTCTCACTCTGGTACAGCAGACTGACCCGGTATTTTGTAAATGCTCGGGTTAGCCCGGGGTGTACAGGTTCAGGTTATCGAATGATGTGAGGAGACGAGCTGGAAGAGTCCAGACGTATGATATTACATAGCTACTATTCCACTGTGTGTTGTATATGAGGACAGGTTATTATAGCTATCTAAATTTTGATGTACTCTGATATTGTAAGTATTTTAAAGCTCTCAATAAAGATTTATTTCTATATTATATTTTGTTCCGCTGCGATGTGAGACTCTGATTATACTGTGTTGGTTCTTCTTCTTCTTCTTCTTCTATTCTAATATTTCTTTCTTTCTTATCTCACCCTCTAAATTCTTTCTAATAACGTTCCAGTGTTTTCGGTGTTTGGAAGGTTGGCATGAGTCACGGTGAAGGTGTTTATGTCGATTTTCGAGGCCGAAAATCCTTGGGTCGTTACATATATAGCTTTTACAATTTAATATACATTTAATTTAAATAAAACTTAGAACATTAAATCCATTGGGCTTACTTTTGTTTCTCGGCCCAATTACAATCCAACCCACATCGATTCCTTCTTCCTCAATTCGATTTCTGCTGACCCGCTGAAGCTTCCCAATTTCCATTAACTCGTGCTTTAATCAATCGTCCCTACTCAGTTTCTCAACGGAAATGAATTCTGACCACACAGTTCCTTAACTCTTCCGATACACTCCTCCATCACCTCAGATTCAAACTTGCACCCCCAAATTGCCATTCTGTCGAACTGGAGCACTCTCGAGCTACCGTACAGACATCGACAACAATACCCGTGGAACCTCCTCAAAAATTAGCAAATGATGCGAAAAAACCCTACGAACTTCAAGTCGACCTTCAAATCAAACATCAGTACTTTAATTGCGAGCAGTTTTGAACCCTAACTGATGCTGACCATTTTCATTGAACCAAAACCGACGTTGAACCCAAAAAAAAGCATACCATGTTGAAGCTTAATCTCATGCGAGCTCAAAACAATCGGCCTTGCGATTTATCAATTTTTGTTGATTTTGTTTGAATTATTTTGAAGGCTCGAGATTTTAGTTTAAGGATGAATTAGTGGCGGCCAGAATTGTTGAGTACTGAAGAATGATTTTTAGGGTTAGAGATGGGTAAGGGTTATTTATAGGAATACGGTAAGCTTAAAAAGTAAGCTACGATTTTTTTAATATTAATTTATATCAAATTTCTATTTGTATTTGCACTCTAAAAATCCCTACAAATACACACGATATCTAAAAATCATGAAAATTGACATGCAGCTACAGCTTGACATTTCTGACCCAAAGAAACTTGTTTCATCGAATTCCGACTTCATTTGCTCACACGACGTGTTTTTAACCGTCCAAATACTGATTGTTTTTCACATTAAAAATCCGTACGGTCACATACTGACTCTAAAAATCACGAAAATTGAAATCTAACAATAATTTAACATTACGGACATAACAAAATTAGTTCATTGAAAACAGAGGTCGTTTGCAAAACTGACTATTTTCAAAGCTTTAAATAACCCATTTAAATATATAAATATTTTAAAAACAATTAAATTAAATATTTATAAATAAATATTATCGTATATATCCACAATAGTATATCACACAGCTCCATGTCGGGATCTATAACTCGACATTCCAAATCCAGTGTTGCATCAGTATTCGATTTATATTTAAAATCCACTTAAAATATAAATAAATCGATATAAAATTGTATAGGAATTCCATAACAACTTTTCAAAAATTTGATTTGGACATAAATCAAAATCTACACAATGAAATCCCAATTTTTCTCTTCCATTAGAAAAATATAATTCACCAGCTCCGAACGTTTCTTGTTTCACATAAATCCAGCTTAAAACGGACCCTGTATATTCAGTTGAAGTTTGAATCGCCAAATTGCGAACTACCGCACCATTTTGAGCTCGATTATAATATAATTTAACTGTCGTTCAAATAATATATTCATTATCGTAATTAAATTTCAAACTGAATTACATATTTTGAATTATCCAGTTCACACAATATTGCCATTTCAGCTAATTCTGATTATTTTAGATTTAAATATACTATTTAATTATTACCTTAATTAAATATTCAATAGTTATTTTAATTTAAACCATTTAAATTACCAAACCATATTTTAATTTATTAAGTAAAATTAATTATTATACCGTATAAAAATACGGGACATTACATTCTTCCCCCTTTAAAATATTTTCGTCCTCGAAATTGCTAAGGTAGAAAACACACCCTATTGCTTGGTTAAAATTATTTGTTTACTTCTTAACTTCACTTTCAACTGAACCAATTTAATTTCCATTAAATATTTATTCATTTCTACCAACGAAAATGTAACACCCCGAATTTTCTATGAACATAATAGTAACAAATCAGAGAATAATTAAATTGTAACAAAATAATTAAGGGAAACGGGTTGCACCATTGTGTTCGTCTCCAAATTCTGCTTGGTATAGGGTCCAAGTTTGCGTAAATCGGACTCTGTATGAAGAAGATATGGCCTTCAGAAGTTTCAGTAAAAAAAATCAGCCCGGAATTTGAAATTCAAAACAGACACTCGGGCTGGGCGGGAAAATTCCCGCCCAGGGCCCAGGTCGACACTAGGGTCGACCTGGCTAAACAGGTCGACACTAGGGTCGACCTCCCCCCTCCCCCCTTTTCCAGATCTACAGACAGATCCATTTTTCTGCACCTGGACGCCATTCTGACCGGATTCATGAGCTCTAACCTATTTAAACACCCCCAAACCCAGCTTTCTCTCCACACAATTTAATTCTGCCTATACTCTGCCTCTATTCTAATTAAAAATAAAATAATGGCATCGCTACTCTGTTGAAACCTAGGATAAATCTAGTGCATCTTCTTCCAAAATGAATAGGATTAAAAGAACAACGAGTCTACATCAAAGGAGCGCTATTCAGTGTCAGAACACAGATTCCAGAATACAAGAATCGTTCCCTTTTTGTGAGTACAGTTATTTTCAGATGTAAACTTTTATTATGATCTTGGCATGGTTATAAATCTGAATCTGAGGTTATGCATAATCTTATCTATCAGATCTGTTTTTCTGTGACTATTTTGTATCTCTTTTCTCTCTCTGTTCTATAGCCAGGCTTCTACGAGCCTGCGCCAAATCTCATAAGAGATTAACGCATGAACGCTAATTTTGGGACAAATAATGAATATTGCATAATTGGACATGACTGATCTATGACTAATTTGAGAAAAGAACATAGGTTGTAAATTAAGATCTAGAATCAGTGCATACTATGTATAAAAGACTGTGATTTGGAAGAAAAATTATTATATGATAGCATATGACTTGGGATTTGGAATATAGTGCATATTATAATGCAAGATTTGAGTTTGAGGAAGTAATACATGATTAAAATTTAAGATCTAGATTTTGGGGCATATTTTATATCACGATCTACGACTTGAAGAGAGAAAAAAAAGATATATGTGACTTAGGCGTAAAGATCTATATTAAAATAGGTTAACTATTAATGTGAATGCGCCTAAATATGGATTTTAGGATACTTGGCATCAGAGGCTATAATTTGGCATAATTCGTACTATTTGGGACTTTTTAGAGAATATTTTGTACTATGCAAAGTTTAATTTAAAATTTGGGGGCATATGTCGTATTATGAATTATGACCATGATTTAGGCATGTAAATTTAGGCAAGATATGTAAATTGAACTTTAAGCAATACTTAATCTGTTAAATCTACTGAATTGCCTAATCTGCTAATCTGTTATCTGTTAAATCTGTTGAATTGCCTAATCTGTTATCTGCTTAATCTGTTGAATTGCCTAATCTGCTAAATCTGTTGAATTGCCTAATCTGCTAAAATTGTTATTTGCTAAATCTGTTATCGGATAAATCTATTGAAAGTTGAATAATTGTAATTTGGGTATGAAAATCCGTAGGCTCGATCTAAGATTGAGTAAAACATGGAAATTTGATTAATCTGCTATAACCTGTAAGGGAGTTTAATCTATTAAATGGACATAAATTAGTCTGATATCTGTATTGGAATAAATTGGCTATGACATGAGGTTAGACTCCGTTTGCGGTGGAAGCCTGGCCGTAACCAACCGGCTTAACCAACGATCGTGAACTGTTAGTCTAATGTGAGAGGTCGTAGGCATAACTAAAATATGCTTAGACACGAGGTTAGGTCTGGCTTATGGTAGAAGTCTTCCCAGAACCGCCCGGCATATCCAGCGGCCACAAGCTAACGACCTAATGTGAGAGGTCTGTGCATTAATAATTAATTAATGCAAATCTAAGATAAATATGATACCTAAAACGTGTTGGGTGGGTAGGGTTAAAACAATTGGTCTGATGAATCAAATAAACCCGTTTCGTAAATCTGTAGGCCCAATACAAAGTTAGGTAAAACAATCTGTAAGCCTTTTAATCTGTATATCTGATCCGTTAGTCTGAGAACTTGTTAACTTGATTGTCTGATCTGTGAACTAGTAACCTGAACTCTATTTGAAATCTATAAACAAGTTAATCTGAAATCTGTTAGTCTGGGAACACAAGGTTAGGAGGGGAAATACTTGTGTCATCTGTTGTTTGGGGCCCATATTAGTCAGTAACCCTTTTTGGTATCAAAACTTTGATCCCACACTATGTAGGGGTCCAGGCATGCTTACTGAACTAATTATAAGCGGTTCATTCTGATAATGACGAGGGGTGTTGATGGGGCATTCCAACCGGGTCATGTGCGTGCATGGATCCGGTCTGCTCTGAGGATGTAAGACACCGTGACATCTGTAAATAGGTCTGTGCCAATAGGTTGCCACTTTAGGGAGTGGTACACCCTACTGTGGGGCCGACACAGGGTATTTATGTATTAGGGAGCCGATCGCTTGGGGGTAGGCTTAGGGTACACTTAGTTCTTTCTGTTTCTGTTGGTACCGTCTGTTTCTGTTGGGTGGCAACACCTGTCTGTTTCTACGTGGTACCGTCTATCTGGGTGGTAAAGGCCCATTCCTAGTGTACACCTAATTCTAACATTCTGTTTCCGTAAGGATTGTTCTGTTTCCGTCTCTAATTTCGTTTCCGATTCTGTTTCCGTACCTTCTGTCTGTTGGGGTGGTAAAGGCCCATTAATTGGGTGGTAAAGTCCCATTATTAGTATTCTACTTCTGTACCTTCTATCTGTTCGGGTGGTAAAGGCCCATTACTAGCATTCTATTTTTATAGAGATTATTCTGTTTCCGTTTCTGTTTCAGTTTAGACATTAGGGTAACACCTAATCCTGTTATACTAGTATTAGTGCAGAGAAGTGAAGACTAAGTAAGAAGCTTAGCTTAGTCTCTATCATTCTGTTAACCTGCTATTCCTATTACGGTTATCTCTCATCCAGTTTTATTTACATGTCATGATACTATTATCTGTTTATATACTGAAAGTCACTGGACTCACCAGACTAATGTCTGACCTAGTTTGTTTCGCCTCTTTTCTTTCCGTTCCCCCCCAGGTGCTTAGGGTGGAAATGTAGGAGCTTGATTCAGATTCTCTCTGCTTGAAGTGTTTGAAGTACTGCTTGGCTTTGGCTCTATCTTTCCATGGCAGTTTATGTTGGGGATTATGACTTTAAAAACTATGCATTTTGAAGGCTTTTGTACAAGACCGATATTTTGTACTTGAATTCTGATATTGTGATTTGAAAAGATGTAACCAAACTTATTTTTGTTTCTGTTGTAATAAAGTTATAAAATTTTCAAGTACTGGTTTATTTGTCTTATAAATTTCTGTTCTATCTACTAAAACGCTCCATCAAAGTTAAGGCATTCCCTTTGTGAGTGACCTTAACGGAGGTGGGGTGTTACACTTGGTATCAGAGCTGAAGGTTACCAGATTTGATAAAAAATTTTGAAAACTATTTTCAAAAAGGTTTAAAAAGGAAGTATTTTCAAACGTAGAGTTTATTTTGAAAAACATAATCCCCAAAGCCATAGCCTATCTTTTTATCCTTTGTTTAAATCTTTCCTTTCCTTTCGTTTCAGCATGTCTGGGGATCTTAACCTTCCGGAGGCCGTACCGATACCTGGCTGGTTCAGGAGGTACCTAGAAGCTAGGGCTATTGATGCGGGCCCAACAAACGTCCCTCCTCCCCCAGCTGCAGCGGTTCCTCCTCCTCCTCCGCACGTGATACTTTCTCGAAGATATGTGGAGACTGTTGAGCCATGGGTGGGAAGAACTTTAATGGAATTGAATCCTTCGTGGAGGCAAGGAACTGGCTCAAAGAAACTGAGGATTTGTTCGTTATCTTCGAGGTGGACGAATAGGAAGAAGATACAATTGGCGGTATGGTTGCTTAATGACGAAGCTTCTTTTTGGTGGGAGGTCACAAATGGAGAGCGTCAGGTAGAGAGATGGATGGATTTCAGGCATAGGTTCGAGATGAAATTTCTCTCACGAGCGGAAGAGAGTTTATACGTAGAGTGGTTCTTGGCATTGAAGCAGGGGAATTCATCAGTGAGAGAGTACGTCAACAAGTTTAATCAGTTGGCAAGATTCGGCTTATATTTGATAAATACACCGCATAAGAAGGCACTAAGGTTTGCTAAAGGTTTGAATGAGCCGCTACACGGATTGGCGATGTCCCACATTCCTATGGGGGCAACCTTCGAAAAATTGGTGGACATGGCATTGATGCTTGAAGAGGAAACCAAAAGCGAGAAGAAAGAAGAAAAGCTTGAAGGACCACAGAACAAGAAAGCGGAGCCCAAAAAGGAAACACAAAAGAAGGATGAGAAGTTTGAAGACAAGAAGGAGAAGAAGTGCTTTACTTGTGGAAGCTCGACCCATCTGAACAAGGATTGCAGAAAGAGAAAGGGCACTTGCTTCAACCGTGGAGAAATGGGGCACTTCACTAGGGACTGCCCAAAGAAACGAGGACGAGGGCAGAGGGCAGGACCAACTTCTGAAGGACAGGCGAATACCCTCGAGGCTCATGGATTGGATAGAAATAGGAAAACTTTCTGTAGAGGGATTAATCTCCTTATCTGATTGTGGAGTTAAAAAATTCTTTTTGATTCTGGCATTTTGATTCTGTAAATGAAACTCTGCACTTTAATACTAGTCTTGTTTCTGGTTCCGCTATTGTCGCAAACCCCATGAGGGTTACGACTCATCTGTTTGTGATAAGTTGGGGTTTGAGGGTATCTGTGTTGGGCTTTAAGTTGACTATGACGTATACATTTTGGGTTTTTATCATGCTTAGTTTCCTAAGAATCATTTGGTAATCTGATCTGTATAAGTAGTCTGTAGGTATCTGAATATTTCTGAAAAGGATAGGAGTTTTTACTCAAAGCGTGAAATAAATTTCATGCTGGGCATTTGTTTAATGGGAGTGATTCTCTGATTGTTAATCTGATGTTGATTTCGGTCTTCGGGGTTGATACTTAGGGGGGGTATTCTCTTAAACCGATGTCTAATGGGAACCTAGCTTTAGTTTTAATTATACTTGCTTCTGTCACTCAGTTGTATCATATCGATCGAATCTTCGACCTTTAGGTAAAAACTAATGGGTGTAAACATGTGTTTGAGACATGTTATGTTTAATGGTTGCAAGTGGATGCAAGTGGTTGCTCGTGGATGCATATACACACACTAGGCACTAGATCGGCTCAAAAGCACTCTCATACTGCATATGGATGTGTGTGCATTTTTAAAAATTTTTATGGATGCAAAATGGTTGACTCAGCACATGGATGTTGCATATGAATGAACGGTTGTGCACTCATATAGAAATGATATGTATCAAATAGGAAAACTGTATACATGTTGGACTCATGGCACTGACATAATTCACATTAAGGAGGTCAAGTGAATCAGTGGACCGCCTAATCTTTGCATTAGATAAGGAACATATACACACACTTTTGCATATGTTCATAAAACGTTAGAAGTTTTCTAAGGACAATGGATGCTTGTGGATGATGGTTGAGTAGATGGGTGATTGGATGGTAGGACACATTCTTCCTAACTTGAAGATTTCGGGGACGAAATCCTTTATGGAGGGGAGAATGTAACACCCCGAATTTTCTGTGAACATAATAGTACAAAATCAGAGAATAATTAAACTGTAACAAAATAATTAAGGGAAACGGGTTGCGTCATTGCGTTCGTCTTGAAATTCTTCTTGGAATAGATTCCAAATTTGCGTAAATCGGACTCCGTATGAAGAAGATATGGCCTTCAGAAGTTTTAGTAAAAAAATAAGCCCGGAATTCAAAATTCAAATTTTGAAATTCAAAAAGGACACCCGGGCTGGGCGGAAAAATTCCCGGCCAGGGCCCAGGTCAACACTAGGGTCGACCTGGCTAAATAGGTCGACACTAGGGTCAACCTTAGGGTCGACCTCCCCCCCCCCCCCTTTTCCAGATCTGTGGACAGATCCATTTTTCTGCACCTGGACGCCTTTCTGACCGGATTCATGAGCTCTAACCTATTTAAACACCCCCAAACCCAGCTTTCACTCCACACAATTTCATTCTGCTTATACTCTGCCTCTATTCTAATTAAAATTAAAATAATGGCGTCGCTACTCTACTGAAACCTTGGATAAATCTAGTGCATCTTCTTCCAAACTGAATAGGATTAAAAGAACAACTAGGCTACATCAAAGGAGCACTATTCAGTGTCAGAACAAAGATTCCAGAATAAAAGAATCGTTCCCTTATTGTGAGTACAGTTATTTTCAGATATAAACTTTTATTATGATCTTAGCATGGTTATAAATCTAAATATGAGGATATGCATATTCTTATCTATCAGATCTGTTTTTCTATGACTATTCTGTATCTCCTTTTTCTTTCTGTTCTATAGCCAGGCTTCTACAAGCCTGCGCCAAATCTCATAAGAAATAAACGCATGACGCTAATTTTGGGACAAATAATGAATATTGCATAATTGGACATGACTGATCTGTGACTGATTTGAGAAAAGAACATAGGTTGTAAATTAAGATCTAGAATCAGTGCATACTTTGTATAAAAGACTGTGATTTGGAAGAAGAATCATTATATGATAGCATATGACTTGGGATTTGGAATATAATGTACATTATAATGCAAGATCTGAGTTTGAGGACTTAATACATGATTAAAATTTAAGATCTAGATTTTGGGGCATATTTTATATCACGATCTATGACTTGAAGAGAAAAAAAAAGATATATGTGACTTAGGCGTAAAGATCAATATTAAAATAGGTTAACTATTAATGTGAATGCGCCTAAATATGGATTTTAGGATATTTGGCATCATAGGCGATAATTTGGCATAATTCATATTGTTTGGGACTTTTTAGAGAATAATCTATACTGTGCAAAGTTTAATTTAAAATTTGGGGCATATGCCGTATTATGAATTATGACCATGATTTAGGCATGTAAATTTAGGCAAGATATGTAAATAGAACTTTAAGAAATATTTAATCCGTTAAATCTGCTGAATTGCCTAATCTGTTATCTGTTAAATCTGTTGAATTGCCTAATCTGCCAAATCTGTTATCTGCTTAATCTGTTGAATTGCATAATCTGCTAAATCTGTTATCTGCTTAATCTATTGAATTGCCTAATCTGCTAAATCTGCTGAATTGCCTAATCTGCTAAAATTGTTATCTGCTAAATCTGTTATCGGCTAAATCTGTTGAAAGCTAAATAATTGTAATTTGGGTATGAAAATCCGTAGGCTCGATCTAAGATTGAGTAAAACATGGAAATTTGATTAATCTGCTGTAACCTGTAAGGGAGTTCAATCTGTTAAATGGACATAAATTAGTTTGATATATGTATTGGAATAAATTGGCTATGACACGAGGTTAGACTCCGTTTGCGGTGGAAGCCTGCTCGGAACGAACCGGCTTAACCAGCGACCGCAAACTATCAGTCTAATGTGAGAGGTCGTAGGCATAACTAAAATATGCTTAGAAACGAGGTTCGGTCTGGCTTGTGGCAGAAGTTTGCCCGGAACCGCCCGGCATATCCAGCGGCCACAAGCTGCCGACCTAATGTGAGAGGTCTGTGCATTAAAAATTAATTAATGTCAATCTAAGATAAATTTGATACCTAAAACGTGTTGGGTGGATAGGGTTAAAACAATTGGTCTGATGAATCTAATAAACCCGTTTCGTAAATCTGTAGGCCCAATACAAAGTTAGGTAAAACAATCTGTAAGCCTGTTAATCTGTATATCTGATCCATTAGTCTGAGAACTTGTTATCTTGATTGTCTGATCTGTGAACTAGTAACCTGAACTATGTCTGAAATCTGTAAACAAGTTAATCTTAAATCTGTTAGTCTGGGTACACAAGGTTAGGAGGGGAAATACTTGTATCATCTGTTGTTTGGGACCCATATTAGTCAGTAACCCTTTCTGGTATCAAAACTTTGACCCCACGCTACGTAGGGTCAGGACATGCTTACTGAACTAATTATAAGCGGTTCATTCTGATAATGGCAAGGGGTGTTGATGGTGCGTTCCAACCGGGTCATGTGCATGCATGGATCTGGTCTGCTTTGAGGATGTAAGACACCGTGACATCTGTAATAGGTCTGTGCCAATAGGTTGCCACTTTAGGGAGTGATACACCCTACTATGGGGCCGACATAGGGTATTTATGTATTAGGGAGCCGATCGCTTGGGGGTAGGACTTAGGGTACACTTAGTTATGTCTGTTTCTGTTGGTACCGTCTTTTTGTGTTGGGTGGCAACACCTGTCTGTTTCTGCGTGGTACCGTCTGTTGGGGGTGGTAAAGGCCCATTTCTAGTGTACACCTAATTCTAACATTCTGTTTCCGTAAGGATTATTCGGTTTCCGTCTCTGATTCTGTTTCCGTACCTTCTGTCTGTTGGGGTGGTAAAGGCCCATTAGTTGGGTGGTAAAGGCCCATTATTAGTATTCTGCTTCTGTACCTTCTACCTGTTCGGGTGGTAAAGGCCCATTACTAGCATTCTGTTTTTGTAGAGATTATTCTGTTTTCGTTTTTGTTTCAGTTTAGACATTAGGGTAACACCTAATCCTGCTATACTAGTATTAGTGCAGAGAAGTGAAGACTAAGTAAGAAGCTTAGCTTAGTCTCTATCATTCTGTTAACCTACTATTCCTGTTACGGTTATCTCTCATCCAGTTTTATTTACATGTCATGATATTATTATCTGTTTATATACTGAAAGTCATTGGACTCACCAAACTAATGTCTGACCTTGTTTGTTTCGCCTCTTTTCTTTCCGTTCCCCCCCAGGTGCTTAGTGTGGTAACGTAGGAGCTTGATTCAGATTCTCTCTGCTTGAAGTGTTTGAAGTATTGGTTGGCTTTGGCTCTATCTTTCCATGGCAGTTTATGTTGGGGATTATGACTTTAAAAACTATGAATTCTGAAGGCTTTTGTACAAGACCGATATTTTGTACTTGAATTCTGATATTGTGATTTGAAAAGATGTAACCAAACTTATTTCCGTTTCCGTTGTAATAAAGTTATAAATTTTTCAAGTGCTGGTTTATCTGTCTTGTAAATTTATGTTCTGTCTACTAAAACGCTCCATCAAAGTTAAGGCATTCCCTTTGTGAGTGACCTTAACGGAGGTGGGGTGTTATAGAAAATTTTCAAAAAAGCTGAAATTTTTTTAACACCTTAACTTTTCGAAAAATTTCGCCAGCACCTCCTTTGTACTGGTCAATCGTTACAACTACAACTCGCCTCTTTGGGCCTTCTTCAACCTAAAAGAAAATCAAACAGCCAAGCGGCTTGCCAATTCGGCTCATCAAAATCTCAAAGCCATATATAATATAAACTGGTACCTTTTTATCGGGCATATCATTCTATCCTTTGCATCTGTTACCCATTCAACATATACCAATGTCATCTCAACCAATTTCCAATCAATATCTGTTCAACACAGTTGTTCACTTATATCGAAACCAAATTTCATTTCAAACTTGAATTCAATTCTCGATCCCAAACTCTTAACTTATCAACTCAATTCCATTCCAATTTATTCTCTAACCAAATCCAGTTTTATTTAACTTGGTTCAAGTAAAATTCTAATTTACTTATCTATCTTTACCATCTCGATTTGTTTAACTTAACAAGTTAAATTTTAAATTCTAGAATTTAAATTCATGGGTTTTTATTTCAAATTAATTTGAAATCATAATAACAACTCAAAACCTTTGAATTTCTGAATAACTTGTTTTCGCAAAACAATTTAAAAATAAAATCTTTGGTAGTAATCCGTCACTTAGAAATCTAAAAAATGAACACCGAGGATGCAGCTGTCATCATCGAAATCTATTTCCTAGCAATCGATGTGAGTTCATTACTATATCACTTTTGAAACCATATCTAAACATTTCCATTTTGAGATCAATTCAAAATATCATTCTCAAAACAATTTAAAATCTTCGAGGATTTAAAATTCTTATATATTCAATCCAAATTCATTTACAAACACTTTTCCAATTTCCAGGGTTTTAATTTCAAATTCTGATTTAAATTCAGATTTAATTCATTTTGTAACACTTATACGAATTCTACTTAGTTACTTATATAACCACTTAATTTATAATCTTACACGATTATAATAACAACCAATATATCCAATATATTATAATTCCAATATGTGTATTTTCTCTATATCAAAATATACTTTGGGTAAAATTATTTTCATTTAACCTCTTTTCAAAACATATCGTGTCGACCCATCGTATCCGGGTGTTTAGAAACTCCTACCGTTATAGTGGATCAAACTGATCGACTAGAACTCATAAATGACTCAACCAATAAGTCTCCACAGTATAAAACAATTTTTGTATCAAATAACAAATACACTCACTTGCATATATACACTCAACTCAATATAGGGTATAACTAACCCCATTTCTACTGAGTCACGCCACAGAGCCAAGGTAATAACTTAACCTTAAGCTCTGATACCAACTGTAGTGTCCTGAAATTCTGGTACAATTTGAACTGACCAAATAACACAAGTCCAACCCACATTGCACTGGAAGCCAGAAACCTAATAGAAAGAAAACAGAGGGTAAGGATAGATAAGATAGAAACTTAGAATAGAAGAAGAAGAACATACAACATCAGAGTAACACGAATCTCACAGCGGAACGAACAACATATAATAGATAACATATCCTTGAAATAAGATCAGTATATGTATACAGTAACATTATCAGAGTACAACACTTACAACACAGCTGAATAAACAATAGCTACATAATCCTGAAGCCTCCTACTCTAAGCTCTCCAAGTATATCTGCAAATCCTGACGACTTGACTGCCCATACAAAATTGGGCACCCAAGAGTTTAGGGAAACAAAACAAAATAAACTTTGGGTCAGTGATGGGACTGGTGTGAGTAAAACAATTTAAAACAGTTTGAGTAATTAAACAATATCTCATAAGACCACGCCGTATAACGGAACGGGTTTTCCCTTATGCGAATCCAAATCAATTTGATTTAGTTTTCAAATCATTTTCAAAGAAACGATAATCTTTATATCAAAACTCATTGATATTATAATAGTGTCTATCAACCACAATATAATAATCATCTAGCAGAAACGCTTTCATCTCACGTTCTACATACATTGTATACAATCAAAACCGCGAGCACTTGTTGGATAATGGATTTCCAACTATGACAAGATATGGAACCACCTTCCGATAGTGTACCTCTAGAAAGGAATACACTGGGTTCAACAAGAACATCTTGCAACCCGGCCACACATGACCGACCACTCATTTCGCTTGAGTGTATCGAATGTATATCATCAATGGTTGGGATCAACAACCGTTTCCCAAATGGGACAGCATCGACAATAGATTATAGAATGAAATGAATATCTCTAGATAGGTGATAATACACCCTAATTGGCAGCCAACCACTTAGCCATGTTGCCTGCCCGATTTTTGTCATTTCCCGGTTGTGAGGCTAGAGGCCACGCTTATCTCTTACAGATCACACATTTATTCACTTTGAATGTTACATCGTCATACCCGCCAAATCACAAATTGATTTCCCTAAAAATACAATGGGTATACAGCTAAGAGAAACAAATTCCTCCGCCACCAAACATAAATACGTTTGAAGAGATCAAATTATGCGATCCATTAAATATACTCTATCAGACATTCTTCCATACAGGTCGACCTGGGATTGGACAGACCGTAGGTACTATTCTGTAAACAGGACAACCCTTGCATAACTCCGTCTTCAATTATCTTCATCATATTTGATTGCAACACTAACGCCCATACGGAGTGGTTTTCAGATAATATATCTGATGCCGGTCTCTCCGTATTGACAATGGAAAAATGAACAAAAACTTCGATAGTCGGTGATTTAACTATCAAAGAAAACATGTGTACAAACAATGATATTATTTCCAGATGGAAATTCCATCAATCAATCATCAATCATCATTTATTTCTTAAATTAATTTATCATCTCCTGTTTCCATATATTCAACATTTCCTATTTTCTAAATTTAGAAAATATACGTTACTAACATTAGGAAACATTTCCATTTCTTGTTTTCTATGTTACTGTCATTCCAGTATTCCTTACCATCAACATTTCATTTTCTATGATTAGAAAATATCTCTGATTATACTTGGAAAATGTTTCCAAAAATCATTCATTGGATTTAAACAGATGTTTAAATAAAACATCGCTATGCCAACTCAAACCATTACCTTCATTAACTAAATTCACTTAACCAACCTTCACTAGCGAAACTTAACCATTCCTTAGTTAAAAACGAAGTCAATCAAGTTGGGGTATAACCTCCTCTCAGACCTTAACTGAACAACATTTCTAACCTCAAAATAGACAAAGTTTACCCTTTAAATCTTTAACAAACTTCCTTACGTAACTCTCGGATTCTATTTTCGAATCCACTTCTTTATTGAAAAACATTGATTATAACTATAGCATTAAAATCCCTACTTCTGAAATATCTAACTTCAATTTATAACTTAGATTCCGTAATTTAACTAAATAGACAATTTAATAAATAAATCTTGATTAAAACGGAAAGTGAATAGCACTTCCCCGAATTCGATAAAATCGAATTTCACGTCTACCTCTCTTTCGAATAAACTATATTCGATAACTCCTTTTCGAATAACTCTATTCAATTAACTCTCTTCGAATAACTAATATTTGATAATCTCTCTTTCGAATAAACTATATTTGATAATCTTCTTTCGAATAAACTACATTCGACTATCACCTTTCTTCGAATAAACTATATTCGATTAACTCCTTTAACTCTATTTGAATAAACTATATTCGATACTTCCTTTCGAATATATTCGATTAATTCCTTTCGAATAAACTATATTCGATTACTTCATTTCGAATAAACTATATTCGTTTACTTCCTTTAACTCTATTTGAATAAACTATTATTCGATAACTCCTTTTTCTTTTAGCTCTAACTCGATTAACTCTAATCGATTAACTCTAACTCCATTAACTTTAACTCGATTAACTCTAACTCTGTGACGACCCCAAAACCCCGTACGACGGTGGCAAGGGTAATCTTTGGAATATAACACATAAACAGATAATAGCAGAACAGAAATAAATACATTAGATAATGTACAAATAATACACTGGATAAACGTAATCATCTGAGTTACACAGTATATAAGATCATACTTAGTTCAAAATATAGTTCAACTATACATAAATGTCTAAAGCGGAAAAACAAAACATAATATGTACAATAGGAGCTGAACAGCATAAAAAGAGATAAATGATAGAATCCATCTTCAGCTCCAGCTATCCAGAAAGAGCCTGCTAAAACCTGAATACAAGGCTGCCCGTGAAGAAAAAGGGGCACCCGAGTTTGCAAGTGAAACAAACTACGAATCAGTCATGGGACTGGTATGAGAAATCTACTTAACACATTATATAATTTGGCTAATCACGGGACCACGCCACTTTCGCGGAACGGGTTTACTCCATTGGATTTCCAGTGCTTTAAAACAAGTAAATCTTTTAAACATCGCAATGCTTTTTACAAAAATGAAGCCATTATAAGACTCGGTCCCCATCACACAATGCAATGCAAACTAGTGGATAGAGTTTTAACTTATAATGGCCAAAATATGCTTGATACGAATAAAACAAAAGCATTTGATATTATTACTAGTGTTTATATGTTTCAAAAACAATTTCAAATCATAAGTATCAATCATACACGACATGAGCATCCCATGCCACTATGTCGCCAAATATAGGTTTATAATCAAAACCGCACGATGTCGTATTTGGAAATTGGATTTCCGTCATGAACCAAGGCAAAAGATAGTCCTTGCCGAATTCGAGACGCTCTAGCCCGTGTCTCGGGATCAGAACGCATCGACCCTTGAAGCGACAGGGCTGGTCCACCGATGTGGATTAAAATGCCTGAACACTGCGTTTCCCCACCCTATGGGGCATCAATGAGCCAACGAATGACTCCATCGGCTTCACATAGTCACCGATATATCCGAGGCGCCTCGCAGCAGCAACAACCACACAGGTGAAAATAATATATATGTCAGCCAGTTTAAGCACTGATACCACCTCTAGCTAGAAGGAAACGCATGCCCTCCCTGAGGTCCTCTCCCATTTCTGGTTCATACCGGGGTGTGAGGCTCGCGAATTCACGTTATACACAAAGCTACGCCACACAGGCGGTGCTTTGATCATCAACCACAAGACTTTGATTTTCAACAGAAGCCTTGATCACTGCATCTTAGCATGCCACACAGGCAATTCACACCATGTAACTGATGGCTATCCATCACACAGAATGAATTCCAATGTCAGACACACAATCCATTTAAAAGTCCGTTCTGGGTCGAAACGAAACCGGAGGCACTATATACCTCGCATACCCAACGATCTCCACGTACGTCTGGACGATCACCACTCATTATCCATATTTCGGGATGCCTCCCAATCAGGACATCAGTTACCATCCAACCGAGGTGAAGATCTCCGATCTTCAACCACCGTCTCCATCATCGATTTCTTATCGTCGATTCAGTTATTCAGAATGGGATAAACCCGGTCTTTCTGAGCAACTCGCGTATATAATTAACAATTTGTAACACCCCACCTCCGCTAGGGTCACTCACAAAGGGAATGCACTAGCTTTGGTGGAGCATTATCTAGGTAAACATACATAGAAATATTACAAGACAGAACATATAAAACAGCGGAAGAAGAACCAAATTTCATTGCTTTAAATTCTAGAAAGGTCTAAAGCCTTTTACATCAAAATGCTATTAAATCCATTTCATCGAAATATGTCTTGCAATAGTAAAGAAGCATAAAACCATAGTCATAAATCATTCCCCAAGTAAAACAGCAAAGCAAGCCATAGCCAAGAGAAATCCAAGCCTTGGAGCTTGGTAAGATCCGAACTAAGCTGTATTCCCACCCTGTGAACCTGGGGGGGAAACGAAAGAAAAAGAGGCAAAACAAACTGGGTCAGTCATAAAGACTGAGTAAGTCCTAGTGGCTTTCAGCATAAAAACAGGTGAAGATAATATGGCATGAATAAACTGAAAGTAAACATAAGCATGATGACAAGGTAAGCTACAGGCACGATGAATCAAGTATAACATTGCAAGGTTTATATTAAGTATAACATCGCAAGATTTCTAAGCTTCACCATTCCACTATTTTCTTTGATTTCCTATATTCTCTACACCAACTGTACTAGTATCCCAACCCGTATCATCCTTTCCATGTATATGTACAGTCCCTTGTCGTATATCGTACGGGTTTCATCACGTATTTCTGTGCTACTTCAACGTAGTGCCACCATTCTTGAAATCGTTTGGACTGCCACCCTTGTTCTGGCTAGGTTTCCTTATCATGAACTATCACGTGTTCGACTAGTATTTATGCCACCTAGGACCACTAGGGATTATGCTACCTATTGAACGTTTTCTAGATTCGATTAGGGTTTATGCCACCTAGGACCACTAGGGATTATGCTACCTAACGAATTCCACGTAACGATCTATTAGTCAATCGGCTCCCTACAAGTCCTAGCTTGTTGATGTGTCTATGTCATACAGCCCAATCATGAAATGTAGCTACCTGTGCTAGGTCCACCAAAGGGTGTATCAAGCCCTATGGTGCCAACCATCGACACGAATCAAGCACACACAGTGTAAACCTACTAGTGCCCAATGCCTGCTTTTTCAACTCTGGACTACGTGCATGACCATAGTCCGCCTGAACCTACAATGGCGCACCAACTCAGCCGTCGTTCTGTTCGCTTATGATCAGCCCAGTAATCGTGCCCCACCCTGCCTAGTTCCAGGGTGCCGTGATACATCTAGTGGGTTACTGCTGAAAAGGACCGCGCAACTAGGATTTCCGTTCAGTAGGTTAAGTGTTGTCATTTAAATTCGAGACTTAACCCCATCAGTCTAGCATGTCAAGTTGGTTAAGTGTTGTCATTCAAGTTCGTGACTTAACCCGCCTACATGTCATGTCAAATTGGCTAAGTGTTGTCGTTCAAGTTCATGACTTAGCCCTACGAATCATCTGTCAAGTTGGTTAAGTATATTCAAGTGGTTCATGACTTAACCCTATCAAATCATCGTGTCAAATTGGTTAAGTATATTCAAGCGGTTCATGACTTAAACCTATCAAATCATCGTGTCAAATTGGTTAAGTATATTCAAGTGGTTCGTGACTTAACCCTATCAAATCATCGTGTCAAATTGGTTAAGTATATTCAAGTGGTTCATGACTTAACCCTATCAAATCATCGTGTCAAATTGGTTAAGTATATTCAAATGGTTCATGAATTAACCCTATCAAATCATCATGTCCAATTGGTTAAGTATTTTCAAGCGGTTCATGACTTAACCCTATCAAATCATCGTGTCAAATTGGTTAAGTATATTCAAATAATTCATGGCTCAACCCGCCCACGTATCATGCTAAGTTGGTTAAGTATTATCTATATGTTCAAGTTGACTTAACCCTGCCACGTGTCATGTTATATTGGTTAAGTGTCATTAGTCTAGTCGTATTACTTAACTCACCCATTGGTCTGATTAACTATTATGTTGGTTAAGCCTACATTTGTAAGTTTTACATGTTCTTAACTCATACCGGTTAAATCTACATTTACATGTCAAATTACCATGTCATCCCACATAACTCTCTAACCATACCCACGTCTTATCATGGTTAGTATTCCTTAATTCATTCATTATGACGAACGAATCATGACCTCTCACATTAGACCGTACATTTTGTGGCCACTGGTTTTACCGGGCGGTTCCGGGCAGATTTACACCACAAACTGAGTCTAACCTCATGTCATAAATTGTTACGCCTACAATTTGGGCTTCGACCTCTCACATTAGACTGACACTTTGTGGCTATTGGATTTGCCGGGCGGTTCCGGGCAGATTTACACCACAAACCGAGTCTAACCTCGTGTCAAAGGTTCATTAATGGTCGTATTTCCCCAAAACCCCGATAACAGTTCATGTGTTTAACATATAAAAATGTTCATGTTTGGGATCAAGTCAATTATCCAATACACCGTCATTTTCATGTTCCAAATTCCCAACTTTATATATAAATAAACATATGCCCAAGTTCCAAAATTATATGCCAATTTATATATATATATATATATATATATATATATATACCCAATTCTAGTCAGTTTACATATGTCCAATTCTTGCCTATTTACATGTATGCCAAGTTTATGCTATTTCACCCATATCAAGTTCTAGCCAAAATTGCATGTATCATGCCCAAATAAACCCAAATCATGATTCATGATGTAGTTATCCCAAATTGTAATCTTTTTATTACAACACACGCCAACTACCCAAGTTCGTAATACATATTTATGCCAATTATCAAATTTACAATCGCTTTTATATTCAAATCCCCAATTCTACATATGCCCAATCGTAAGCCAAATATTTTGATTTAATTTACATAGGCCCGAACTCGTGGTTTAATTTACATGCCAAATTACATACATGTTATATATACCAAATCTCATGTTACATTACATAGATCCTATATGTGCCAAATTCCATGTATATAATATTTATGCAAATTTGTTCATAACAAGATTATACCAAAATTTACAGATCAAGCCCAAACTTGCAAATACAATGATAATATCCAATTTCATGTTGCTAATTATTACATAATATTCATATAGGCAATAATCCCATAATTCCCCCGTATACATATCGTACGCAAATCGCGAATTTAGGCCAAGGTCCGAAATTGACCAAGGTTCATGACAAGAAAATAAATTGGGGGAGATAGAAATTGAATAAAATTGAGATCAAAGGAAAACATCATCATAGGCATAAATATTACAACTTGATGATAACATCATCACAAATCAAGAAGACTGCTGAATAGATCATAAACTTGTCATGAACATACAGATAGACAAGTCCCAAAACAGAAGATTCAAGGAGCAACAGAAATAGATCAGAATTGATAAACATACTTAGATCCAATTCCACTTTATTTCATGTCCATATTATAATTAAATGTTTAAATCTAAAAACAACTAGAACTTACAGAGCATGGATAGTGAATTAGGAAGTGAAATTGTCATAGAACGTTGTAGTAGTGTTGATTTATTGTCTTGAATCATCGTACAAGCTTTAATCTTCGAATTGGATTGAGTTTGAATGTTAGTTCTTTAATTTGGGGGCGGCGGCCATGGTTCAAGAGGGAGTTCAGCATCATAATAGTGTAAGAATGATTTGATATGAATTAGGTTAGGTCTAAGGGTGTTTTTATAGGTGTGGCAACTAGTTTAGGCCCTTAGATTAACCCTAGAATCAAACCGTACCGTCAAAACACGTCTCAGGCTTCAAAAATTAGTTCTGGGTCAAACCAGGTCGACCAGGTCGACCTGTAAGGTGGGGGTTGACACTGTGGTCGACCTGGGGGTTAGATCGACCCTATGGTCGACCTGGGGGGGGGTAGGTCGACCCTATGGTCCAGTCCTGCCTGAAAACTGCTGAAACTTGTACATGCCATAACTTCTTCATCCGGACTCCGATTTTCGAAAACTCGGACTCTATTTCATGTAAAATTTCGAGACGAACGCAATGGCGTAACCCCTTTCCCCTGATTCTGATTTTAAAATTTAATTCTGCCTTTATTTCTTGTTTTAACATGTTATAAAAATATGGGTTGTTACATTCTCCCCTCCTTAAAGGATTTCGTCCCGGAAATCTTCAAGTTAAGAAGAATGTGTCCTACCATCCAATCATCCATCTACTCAATCATCAATCACATGCATCCATTGTCCTTAAGAGATTTCTAATGCTGTATGTACGTATGCAGAAAGTGTGTGTATCTATTCCTTATCTAATGCAAATGATCAGGCCTGATTGATCTTTTTAAATGCAAAATATGTTTAGTGCCATGAATCCAATATGTATGCAAATAGTCCTAGTCATATAAACACTATATGTGTGCACAAACATCCATCCATATGCAACATCCACATGATAGCACATTCAATTCCATCCATAAACAAGTATAAACACTCATGCATATGCAATATGAAAATGTGTCTGAGCCGATCTAGTGCCTAATGTGTGTTATGCAACCACGAGCAACCACTTGCAACCACTTGCAACCATCAATCATAACATGTCTCAAACACATGTTTCACCCAATTGTTCCTACCTAAAGATATAGCCGAATGATAGAAGCAAGTAAAAACTTTGTGCCCATCAGGCAATGTCAAAGCTGGAAATCTACGTCACATATATACTGAATAGGAGAAGAACTCCCTAAGCACCTGTCCATATCCTATAAATCCCAAAAAGCTTAGTCAACCCAACAGACACCCTCAAGCCCCAACATGTATTACTAACAGATAAGTTATACCTCCTATGGGGTTTGCAACAAAAATAGGATTGAGAATAGGATCGAGAGGAAATACTTGAAAGATAGTATGCAAGTAAGCTCTACAGGAAAAGAGGGATCAAGGATATACTCTTAAAAAGAGATATGATGCGCGTATCTAATCTTCAATCTTCTAAGTCGCATTTCCTTGAGCTTAACTCCATTGTGCTTTGGCCGTTTTTAACTTTACAATTTCATAGCTTCTTAATTCTTGCTTCCAAAATATGAGTTGGAACTCATTTCATTGTCGCCTCTCGTTCCACTTTTCCTTATTCTTTTTCTAGTATACTCGGCTTAAACATAACTACGTACTCATGGTTTCATGCAAGCTCTCCAAAATTCACTAGTGAATCCTGGATCTCGTTTACTCACTATAAGGTATTCCACGCAGAAGAACTATCTCTTGAAAACAAACAAATGTCAACCATGTTGCCAAATGTACTTACTAAGGTTATTTTCTTTAACTCATGCATAAGCGAAATGAACCATCTGCCTTAGTGGCGAACACTACTCGAGCGGATCGATAAATGTATCAAGAACGGATCGATAAATGTATCAAGAGATTCTAGGTAACTAAGCATGGAAGAACCCTAAGGGTTACCCTAGACTTCGAGGACATTACCGGGGTAAGTCAAGAGTCTAACTACCCTCTTTTCATACTCGAGAATGGTATCATTTTTGGGAAACCACTCCATCTCTAGAATCAACCCATTGCCCAAAAACATAAGTATTACTTCTAAACTCAACACTTAGCATAGACATTCTCAAATCCAAACAAGTCAAGAATAAATGAGCCGATTCCCCACAGGATTTGAGACAAAAACGGGATCCTCTACTACGCTAGTACTAAGGTGCAGAGACTCAACTATCGAAGCAGAAATAAAAAGGATGTGATGTACCATAATCAAAAAGGGTACGGACAGGATAGAAAGATAAACTAGGCTTTCCTGCAGAAACATTTCTACCTTCTTGTTCTGAGCCTCTTTCGCCTTAACCACCCTTATCCCCTCTTATTAAACGTGTTAATAGGTCTCTCGAGAACTACCTCCATCGCACATCAACCCTTCAAAGCTTGAAATAAGGTTAGTCGCAGATGGAACTAATGTGACTACAGATGGAGGAAAGAAAGGAAAAGGGATTCAAACAAGGAAACAAAGGATAATGCTAATGGCCTTTGGGGAATAGCCTTTAAAAATAAAACTTTTCTTGAAAAATGCTTCTTTGTAAATGGTTTTGAAAATAATTTCAAAAGGTTTTAAAAACTTTTGCCCAATCTGGTAACCTTCTACTCTGATACCAAATGTAACACCCCACCTCCGCTAGGGTCACTCACAAAGAGAATGCACTAGCTTTGGTGGAGCATTATCTAGGTAAACATACACAGAAATATTACAAGACAGAACATATAAAACAATGGAAGAAGAACCAAATTTCATTACTTTAAAATCTAGAAAGGTCTAAAGCCTTTTACATCAAAATGCTATTAAATCCATTTCATCGAAATCTGTCTTGCAATAGTAAAGAAGCATAAAACCATAGTCATAAATCATTCCCCAAGTAAAACAGCAAAGCAAGCCATAGCCAAGAGAAATCCAAGCAGTACATGAAAGAGCCTTTGAGCTTGGTAAGATCCGAACTAAGTTGTATTCCCACCCTGCGAACCTGAGGGGGAAACGAAAGAAAAAGAGGCGAAACAAACTGGGTCACTCATAAAAACTGAGTAAGTCCTAGTGGCTTTCAGCATAAAAACAGGTGAAGATAATATGGCATGAATAAACTGAAAGTAAACATAAGCATGAAGACAAGGTAAGCTACAGGCACGATGAATCAAGTATAACATTACAAGGTTTATATTAAGTATAACATCGCAAGATTTCTAAGCTTCACCATTCCACTATTTTCTTTGATTTCCTATATTCTCTGCACCAACTGTACTAATATCCCAACCCGTATCATCCTTTCCATGTATATGTACAGTCCCTTGTCGTATAACGTACGGGTTTCATCACGTATTTCTATACTACTTCAACGTAGTGCCACCATTCTTGAAATCGTTCGGACCGCCACCCTTGTTCTGGCTAGGTTTCCTTATCTTGAACTATCGCGTGTTCAAATAGGATTTATGCCACCTAGGACCACTAGGGATTATGCTACCTATTGAACGTTTTCTAGATTCGATTAGGGTTTATGCCACCTAGGACCACTAAGGATTATGCTACCTAACGAATTCCATGTAACGATCTATTAGTCAATCGGCTCCCTACAAGTCCTAGCTCGTTCATGTGTCTGTGTCATACGGCCCAATCACGAAATGTAGTTACCTGTGCTAGGTCCACCATAGGGTGTATCAAGCCCTATGGTGCCAACCATCGACACGAATCAAGCACGCACAGTGTAAACCTACTGGTGCCCAATGCCTGCTTTTTCAACTCTGGACTACGTGCACGACCATAGTCCGCCTGAACCTACAATGGCGACCAACTCAGCCGTCATTCTGGTCGTTTACAATCAGCCCAGTAATCGTGCCCCACCCCGCCTAGTTCCAGGGTAACGTGATACATCTAGTGGGTTACTGCTGAAAAGGACCGCACAACTAGGATTTCCATTCAGTAGGTTAAGTGTAGTCATTTAAATTCGAGACTTAACCCCATCAGTCTAGCATGTCAAGTTGGTTAAGTGTTGTCATTCAAGTTCGTGACTTAACCCGCCTACGTGTCATGTCAAATTGGCTAAGTGTTGTCATTCAAGTTCATGACTTAGCCCTTCGAATCATCTGTCAAGTTGGTTAAGTATATTCAAGCGGTTCATGACTTAACCCTATCAAATCATCGTGTCAAATTGGTTAAGTATATTCAAGCGGTTCATGACTTAACCCTGTCAAATCATCGTGTCAAATTGGTTAAGTATATTCAAGTGGTTCATGACTTAACCCTATCAAATCATCGTGTCAAATTGGTTAAGTATATTCAAATGGTTCATGACTTAACCCTATCAAATCATTGTGTCCAATTGGTTAAGTATTTTCAAGCGGTTCATTACTTAACCCTATCAAATCATCGTGTCAAATTGGTTAAGTATATTCAAGTAATTCGTGGCTCAGCCCGCCCACGTATCATGCTAAGTTGGTTAAGTATTATCTATATGTTCAAGTTGACTTAACCCTGCCACGTGTCATGTCATATTGGTTAAGTGTCATTAGTCTAGTCATATTACTTAACCCACCCATTGGTCTGATTAACTATTATGTTGGTTAAGCCTACATTTGTAAGTTTTACATGTTCTTAACTCATACCGGTTAGGTCCACATTTACATGTCAAATTTCCATGTCATCCCACCTAACTCTCTAACCATACCCACGTCTTATCATGGTTAGTATTCCTTAATTCATTCATTATGACGAACGAATCATGACCTCTCACATTAGACCGTACATTCTGTGGCAACTGGATTTGCTGGGCGGTTCCGGGCAGATTTACACCACAAACCGAGTCTAACCTCGTGTCATAAATCGTTACGCCTACAATTTGGCCTTCGACCTCTCACATTAGACTGACACTTTGTGGCTACTGGATTTGCCGGGCGGTTCCGGGCAGATTTACACCACAAACTGAGTATAACCTCGTGTCAAAGGTTCATTAATGGTCGTATTTCCCCAAAACCCCAATATCACTTCATGTGTTTAACATATAAAAATGTTCATGTTTGTGTATCCAATACACCGTCATTTTCATGTTCCGAATTCCCAACTTTATATATAAATAAACATATGCCCAAGTTCCAAAATTATATGCCAATATATATATATATATATATATATATATATACCCAATTCTAGTCAGTTTACATATGTCCAATTCTTGCCTATTTACATGTATGCCAAGTTTATGCTATTTCACCCATATCGAGTTCTAGCCAAAATTGCATGTATCATGCCCAAATAAACCCAAATCATGATTCATGATGTAGTTATCCCAAATTGTAATCTTTTTATTACAACACATGCCAACTACCCAAGTTCATAATACATATTTATGCCAATTACCAAATTTACAATCGCTTTTATATTCAAATCCCCAATTCTACATATGCCCAATCGTAAGCCAAATCTTTTGATTTAATTTACATAGGCCCGAACTCGTGGTTTAATTTACATGCCAAATTACATACATGTTATATATACCAAATCTCATGTTACATTACATAGATCCTATTTGTGCCAAATTCCATGTATATAATATTTATGCAAATTTGTTCATAACAAGATTATACCAAAATTTACAGATCAAGCCCAAACTTGCAAATACAATGATAATATCCAAATTCATGATGCCAAATATTACATCATATTCATATAGGCAATAATCCCATAATTCCCCCGTATACATATCGTACGCAAATCGCGACTTTAGGCCAAGGTCCGAAATTGACCAAGGTTCATGAAAAGAAAATAAATTGGGGGAGATAGAAATTGAATAAAAATGAGATCAGAGGAAAACATCATCATAGGCATATATATTACAACTTGATGATAACGTCATCACAAATCAAGAAGAATGCTGAATAGATCATAAACTTGTCATGAACATAAAGATAGAGAAGTCCCAAAACAGAAGATTCAAGGAGCAACAGAAATAGATCAGAATTGATAAACATAATTAGATCCAATTCCACTTTATTTCATGTCCATATTATAATTAAATGTTTAAATCTATAAACAACTAGAACTTACAGAGCAAGGATAGTGAATTAGGAAGTGAAATTGTCATAGAACGTTGTAGTAGTGTTGATTTATTGTCTTGAATCATTGTACAAGCTTTAATCTTCGAATTGGATTGAGTTTGAATGTTTGTTCTTTAATTTGGGGGCGGCGGCCATGGTTCAAGAGGGAGTTCAGTAGCATAATAGTGTAAGAATGATTTGATATGAATTAGGTTAGTTCTAAGGGTGTTTTTATATGTGTAGCAACTAGTTTAGGCCCTTAGATTAACCCTAGAATCAATCCGGACCATCAAAACACGTCTCAGGCTTCAAAAATGAGTTCTGGGTCAAACCAGGCCAACCAGGTCGACCTGTAAGGTGGGGCGGGTCAACACTATGGTCGACCTGGGGGGGTAGGTCGACCCTATGGTCGACCTGGGGGGGGGGGGGGGGGGTAGGTCGACCCCCTGGTCCAGTCCTGCCTGAAAACTGCTGAAACTTGTACAGGCCATAACTTCTTCATCCGGACTCCGATTTTCGAAAACTCGGACTCTATTTCATGTAAAATTTCGAGATGAACGCAATGGCATAACCCGTTTCCCCTGATTCTGATTTTAAAATTTAATTCTGCCTTGATTTCTTATTTTAACATGTTATAAAAATACGGGTTGTTACACAAGTGCTACACAAACACAACATACGCCTTATTCCAATTCATTAGTCACTAACCGTAAATTAGTAATAGAACGATTTCCCAAATATTAACCCTGAATGCCGAAACCAACATCAGATCAAAACCTAGGAAACCATCCGACTTAGCTAACCTTTAGTTAGTTTATAAATTTCACATTCAACCATCAAATATTCAATAAACCGGGTAAATTAGGTTTATTTCCATTCCATATCGTTTATAATATTTTATAATGATTTATCACTATTTTTATTCATTTAAAAATGGCCAATTTATTCAAACGACGCTTCAGGCCATAACGCGGCCGTGGCGCTGTTTTTCTTTAGATTTGATTTACACATATCTGAAAATCTAACCGTTGGATCTTCACAAATTTTATATCATTAGAAAGATATTTTCGAAACGAATCCAACGGTTCTGGTTTCGGGAAAATCCGACGGTCGGATCTCCTGGTACACTCGTTTGAAGTTTCGATTTCAAAATACGAACTGCAGCGTCGTTATTCGATTTAATTAAATTATATATATAATCGATTCTGGCGCTATTTTTCTTCAGATTTAAATTAAACATTCCAGACAATCCAACCGTTGGATCTTCACAAAGTTGGTGTTGTTGGGAAGATATTTCCAAGACAAACCCAAAGGTTATGGTTTCGGGAAAATCCGACGGTCGGATCTCCCGCACTAATCGTTTGAAATCACGGTTCAAAACACGAACTGCAACTTCGTTATTCGATATATTTTAATTATATTTATATATATATATAATCTATCCTTCAATTTCAAAACCATATTCTTTTCATACATTTGATCAAAATGATATTTTTATCCAATGGACATTTATTTCAACACTTCACTATTTTTAACAATTCATGTATATAATAAAATTGTGATTTTTATTGTAAAACAATTTATTTCAAAACAAGACTATTTTATATAGATCATATAGATGATAAAAATATGATTTTTATTATAAAACAATTTATTTCAAAACACGACTATTTTATATAGTTCATATAGATGATAAAAATATGATTTTATTATAAAACAATTTATTTCAAAGCACGACTATTTTACACAGTTCATATAGATGATAAAAATATGATTTTTATTATAAAACAATTTATTTCAAATATGAATACCATTCAACACATGAATTTCTATTCAACGAATGAATTTCTATTCAACACATGAATGTTTTCTATAGTTCATATATATAAAAATAAAAATGTGATTTTTATTGTTAAAACAATTTATTTATAACACGAATACCATTCAACACATGAATTTCAATTCAATGAATGAATTTCTGTCCAACACATGAATGTTTTCTATAGTTCATATATATAAAATAAAAATGTGATTTTATTGTTAAAATAATTTATTTATAACACGAATACCATTCAACACATGAATTTCTATTCAACGAATGAATTTCTATTCAACACATGAATGTTTTCTATTCAACACACGAATATAGTTTCAACACATGAAAATAATTCTAACACATGAATATTATTGAAAATTTCGGCAGCATAACGGCAGGGTAGTTAAAACCGGGACCGTCCGTAATACGGCTCCTCGCTTTAACTTAAAGCCTCGCAGCTTTAGACAATGGGGATTTCATGCATCTAGTTCGCATGCAGGCGGCATGTTTATTTTTTTTCTTTTCCACAAGCTAATCCTATGTGGTTTCAACCAAATAATTCTCAACCACAAACGGGTATTTTTCAACCACATTCAAACAATTTCAACCACAAACAACTCTAATCAACCATTTGATATCAACCAATTTTCACACCAATCAAAACCAATAAATATCGTCCATGGTTTGTGGACGAGGGGCGTATATATATATATAAGTATATTTCACTTCTATTCAATATATATATAATTTTTACAACGCATATATAACTTATACATCAAACGTACAACTTATACAACGCTTATACATAAGGTGTACAATGCTTATATAACTCATACGTCAACTATATAATTTATACATCGTCGTTTTCCATATCGTTTATAATTCAGAAATCTCACATTGGGTTCCACTCCACCGAAAATAGCAGAAGGCTCAGAAAAATGTCCGGTCTCTTCTAGAATGTAGAAGACGCCCGCACGAGTCCACTATCTCTTGTTTCACTGAATTTCATCAAGAAACGAAAAAGATACGATTTTTACAGTGAAATCAAAAACCATAGCGCTTTAAAGTGCTATAATATAGTTTAATTAAAATTAGCCGTATACCTCTCTATTTTCTTCAAAACTAGGTTTGCAATTTTCATGCAATCCGTGAATCGATACGACGATCGGCCTTCACCACGAAGAAGAGCAAGGAGAGGCACGTCAGGGGGCACCAACCACGATGAACTCGGTGGTCTGGGTGGCTCTCGGCTGCGGTTCAAAGTGCAGACGTTCCCGGAGTCAGATCTCGACGCACGGTGCACAAGGGAGGTTGATCCTGCTATGGATTTGAAGGTGGAGAGGAGATCTACAATTTCTTCAACTGGAGGGAAGGCTATAGATGCGTGGATTTGGAGGAATCGAGGAGAGAAGGGAGGAGGTGTTTATCGCCGTTGTTCTGAAGATAATCGGGGAGAGAGAAATGTGACCGACCAATAGAATTTTTTATATAAATTTTAAAAATCAAAAAATACCCCTTATCTCATACGAACTCCAATCCAAACCCAACGACTGTCGTCCCTAGCAAAATAGCCCCATTCCGAACACAATGGGATATGTTTCGTAGGCCCATTCGACAGTTTCAGTTAGTTTTCCTTCAAATTAAAATATAAAATATTCAATATTTATTTTGAACGTACATTTCAATTTGCCGGGGCCACATACTGATTCTAAAAATTCTCGACAAATAAATCTAGCTACGTTTTGACGATACGGCCCCAACAAAACTAGTTTCATCGAATTCTGAGACCGTTTGAAAAATGGCCCTTTTCTGGTCGATCCAATTTAATAGAAATCGATCAAACACATTTCCTTTGCCACGCTCACATACTAGCTTCAAAAATTATGAAATTTGAAACCTAGCAATAATTTGACATCTCGGATCCAACAAAAGTGGTTTCGTCAAATTCTAAGGTCGTTTGCAAAATGGCCATTTTCACAGGCTATATAAAATCTATAGCGACCTTTCTGAAAATTCATTTAGCCATAAATTTTGCTTCCCGCTATGAAATTTCGATTCAAACTTCCTTTTCGTCGTTATTATTTAAAATATTTATGTTAAATATTTAAAATTCACTAAAATAGCCAATTTAAAAAATTTTAATTGGTTCATATTTTACGGGTTGTTACAAACTCGGTTAACTCTATTCGGTTAACTCTCCTCGAATAACTTATATTCGATTAACACTCTTCGAATGACTAATATTCGATTAACTTACTTCGAATAACTAATATTCGATTAATTCACTTTCGAATAACTTATATTCGATTAACTTACTTCGAATAACTTATATTCGATTATCTCACTTCGAATAACTTATATTCGATTATCTTACTTCGAATAACTTATATTCGATAATTCTATTCGAATAACCAATATTCGACTAACTCTAATTCTAATCGATTAACTCTACCTCTAATCAATTAACACATTTTGATTAACATATTTTGATTAACTCCTTTGATTAACACATTTTTATTAACACATTTTTATTAACTCCTTTGATTAACACATTTTGATTAACTCCTTTTGATTAACACATTTTGATTAACTCCTTTGATTAACACATTTTGATTAACTCCTTGATTAACACATTTTGATTAACTCCTTTCGATTAACACATTTTGATTAACTCCTTTCGATTAACACATTTTGATTAACAAATTTTGATTAACTCCTTTGATTAACTCTATGTCCATATTCAGTTTCATCTATCGATGTTGAAATCGATTCTTACTTCTCTATATAAGTCCTGACTTATATATTCTATTTATCCAATGATAAATATTTTATTTAATTTATAAAAATATTATTTATAAATTAATCTTCTCAATCTATCGGTTAGAACAGATTCCTATTTAAATATTTACTTTAAATCAATATCGTGTTACAACCGTGTGCGAAGCACGGGTCTAAATTTTCTTAATGTAAAATTCTCTTTTTATGAAATTCTATTCGTTTTACAAATATTTCCTTTTATATTTGTTTTACAAATATTTCCTTTTATAATCCTATTTATTTTTCAAATAAATATCCCTTATAATATCTTATTTATTTTCTAAATAAATATTCTTTTTATAAAATTCTATGATTTTATAAATATTTCCTTTTACAAAAATCTTTTTCCTTTTATATATAAAATCCATTAATTTTATATAAATAATTTATTTTCAAAATACACCTTGAAAATCTCATTTTCTACATTCCAGTATTTATTATGGTATTCAAAATACCATATAACCATGATTAATATCATCCAAACACACATAATCAACAACAGATTATATCACGTCATATATCACAATATATATGAAAACAAACAGTAATAATATTTGAGGAATCCAGTTGGATCCCTCCAACCTGTTTCCCTGCATCACATATGTTAAACAATATAATTAACATCAATTTCATTTCAATATGAAATATTCTGCTAAACATAATCAATATTTGATTAACGATTTATATATATATATATATCGTTATCTATAATTTCAACCAATACATAAGCAATTCAACCAAACAGTTAACACACAACAATCAACATATAATTATCAGTTCTAAGAATATGTTATAAAAATATAACTGTTTAGAGTAGGTGAGTTTTACTCACATTGGACGATCATCATTAATAATGATAACCATCGCTTGATTTAGACGGACAAGATATTTCACTATAAATTGTAACGAGCCCCAATCCATGTTTGAATTTAATCGATCGAATCGACATCCAATATATATGTTTTAAAACCTTAAAACATAGATCGTTTGCAAAATAGTAAAATAAAACTAGATGATTTAGGGTTTATACCTGTTAATAGCAAATCCATGAATCCTTACACAAATCTGGAAGCGAGATGATGACCGATGCATCGAATCGAGGAGCTCAACAAGCGTTGGGCCTCTACTGTAATAACCCGAAAATCTGGGCCAGTTTAAAATTTTTATTTTGGCAGTTTTAGCGAATTCTGAATATTTAAAATAGATTATTTTAAATAAAATCGACGAGAAATTTATTTCGAATATAATTCGAACGTATATATTATATACGTCGTCGTTAGAATATAAATATTTATATATAATTATAAATAGAATTGAAAATGGCGCGGTAGTTCGATAATTCGATTTCAAACTTCAATTGAATGTACCGGGTGCGAAACAATCCGGATTTTAGTGAAACCAAAAACATTAGGATCTAATTGGTAATATCTTTCCAACGAATCCGAATAATCGAAATTTCATAGTGGGAATCAAAAGATATGTCCAGTTGAAAATTCTGAATAGTCGCTATGGAATTCAGGCCCTTAAAAATGGACATTTTGCAAATGACCTCGGATTTCGACGAAACCAGTTTTGTTGGGTCCGTGATGTCAAATTATTGCTAGATTCCAAATTTCATAATTTTTCGAATCAGTATGTGAGCGTGGTAAAGGAAAACGCGTTTGACCAGTTTCAGTTGATTTTAATCGACTGGAAAATGGCCATTTTTCAAATGGTCTCAGAATTCGACGAAACTAGTTTTGTTAGGACCGTATCATCAATACGAAGCTAGAAAATATTTTTCTGCAATTTATAGAGTTAGTATGTGGACCCGGTAATTTGAAAAGTACGTCAAAAATTCAATATAGTGATTTGAATGTAAATTCAACGGAAACTGATTGTAACAATCAAATCAGCCTACGATACATATCCCGTTGTGTTCGGAATGAGGGTAATTAGCTATGGACGACAGGCGGTGGGTCTCGTTTCAAAGTCGAAAATAAAAGTTGCTTTTTAAAATTAAAATAATTAAATAATATATATAACTCTCTCCACTCTCTCTCTCCCCTCACTTCTTCCCCGTCACTTTTCAGAAAGAAAAAGAATTTAAAAAAAAACCAATCGACGTTGCCCTTCCCCCGCCACCCTCGAAGTCGCCGCCACCCTTGAAGCCGCCGCCACCCTCCACTCGTCAGCCTTCCCCCTCGCGTGAGCCCAAGAACCCCCAAACCCCCTCCGAATCAAGGAGATAAGCCGCGCCCCATCCCTAGGCCGCACCTCGACCACCGCAGCCTCCCCTCACCGCCAGCGCCGCCTGCTCCCCCTCCCACGAGCGCCGTTCTCTCCCTCACCAGCGGCAAAGACCCAATCCCCTCAATGAATGTGAGTTTTAATTTATTTCCATTTAGTTTTATTATTAAATCCGAATTTAATTTCTTTTATTTTCATTTTTTTTGTTATATGAGTTAAAGTAAAAGGCG
Organism: Allium sativum; assembly: GCA_030737875.1. Lineage (NCBI taxonomy): Eukaryota > Viridiplantae > Streptophyta > Magnoliopsida > Asparagales > Amaryllidaceae > Allium > Allium sativum. Next base: position 440,358,614 of record CM060925.1, on the reverse strand, counting down.
AGATTTTTAGTATGTAAAAGACGAGATTTTTAAATTAGAAAAGGCGAGATTTTTAGTATGTAAAAGACGAGATTTTTAAATTAGAAAAGGCGAGATTTTTAAATTAGATAAGGCGAGATTTTTAAAATAGAAAAGGCGATATTTTGCATATGGAAAAGGCGATATTTTTCATATCGAAAAGGCTATATCTTTTTACGATGAAGAGTTATATTTTTATAACATGAAAGTTGACATTTTTAATTAGAAAAGATGATATTTTTAATCAAGGAAAAACAAGATTTTTATGATGTCTTCATTTGGGTAAAGATGCGATCTTTATAAGGTTACCATCGAAATAAAAATATGATTTTTATATATTGAACATCGAAGTAAAAATGTGATTTTTATAAATTGAATAGCAAGGTAAAAATGTGATTTTTATATATTGAATAGCGAAGTAAAAATTCGATTTTTACATATGTAGAGAATACGGGCGAAGAAAGTGATAAGAGACGAGAACAGTGAAGATTTCCTGCATTAGAAGTGCCGTGGAGTTAGAATAGCTATCAGTGAGAATTTCTCACCTTTCAATTTCATTTTCTAGTTATATATATATACTAGGATGCAGACGGTGCTTAGTAGCACCCGACACAATCGTCCACAGACCATGGACTTGTTTGTTTGATTGCAAAAATTAGTTAGATCATTTGATTGAAATTGAACTGTGTGGTGAAATGAATGGATTTGATTGATGTGTGAATGGTGTGGGCCTTCACTAGACCGGGGATAAGGCTAGGCCATGTCCCGTTTCTAGTATCGTGTCGTTATGCCGCCGAAATTTTCTAAAACAATTTAGAAAAATAAAGATAACATTTTATTTGATAAATGAACTGAATAGAAAATTCATAGGTTGAATAAAATAGTTTGATCTTTAAAAATATAATTTTTAATGTGAATGTGAATAAATAAAATATTCATTTACAAACCGGACGGTTTGTTTATGTACACCTATTTAAATGACATTGATTGGGACGATAAATTTTACACATCGCCCAACTGCACAACTAAAATCTGTGTTTGATTGTTTGAAACCCCACACGGGTGTTGGGATGAAATTTGAAGTTCACTCATCCTGATTGATTAAATATGTCGATCGATTGATTGACAGGCTGTTATAAGCGTTAGATATCTATACTTGATGCTTATACAGTGTAGTGCACTTTGGTTGATGGTTGATTATTTTCAATGCTATTATATGTGTGTAATGTATGAAAATCCATATAATTAACATTATATGGTGATTGATTGGGCCTCATTCCAATTTAGAAAATAAAGAATAATATAAAACAAAGGTTCATGTGTTGACAGTACTCATCCATTGAGATTGGTCATGTGTTGAACGAAATATTTTAGTAATAAAATTTACATCTTTATCAATATAAAATAAAGGTTCATGTGTTGACAGTACTCATCCATTGAGATTGGTCATGTGTTGAACGAAATATTTTGATAATAACAACTATTTTGAAATAGAATATTTGAAATAGAATATTTGAAAATAGAAATTTATGAAGCCGTGTTGATTAGATTGACGCCATTTTGACGTGAACGATATTTATATCGATTTTATCGATTTCGAAATGAATTGAATTGGAAACGATTTCGAAATGAATTGAATTGAAAACGATTTCGAAATGAATTGAATTGAAAACGATTTCGAAATGAATTGAATTGAAAACGATTTCGAAATGAATTGAATTGAAAACGATTTCGAAATGAATTGAATTGAAAACGATTTCGAAATGAATTGAATTGAAAACGATTTCGAAATGAATTGAATTGGAAACGATTTCAAAATGAATTGAATTGAAAACGATTTCGAGATGAATTGAATTGAAAACGATTTCGAAATGAACTGAATTGAAAAAGATTTCGAAATGAATTGAATTGAATATATAACGAATTTGATTTGAATAGAAAACGAATTTGATTTCAATTGAATATATAACGAATTTGAATCAAATAGAAAACCAATTTGAATTGAATCGAATAGAAAACCACTTTGAATTGAATAGACATGAAAACGAATTCGAATTGAATTGAATTCAAATTGAATTGAAATTTGAATTGAATAGAAATGAATTTTAAAACGAATTTATAAGGAAAGATTCAATTTTGGATTTGAATTGAAATGGAAATTGAAATTGTTTTTGAAAACGAAATCAAAACGATTTTTATAATTCATTTTAAATAGAAATCGACGAAATATATATCATATATATATTATATATATAATATAATGGCCTGAATAGAACGAGCCGCGCCGCGGCAGTTCGTGAATTTCGACCATTTATTTCAAACGGACATTACGGGAGATCCGACCGTCGGATTCTCCTAAAACCGGAACCATTGGGTTCGTATCGAAAAGAGCTTTCCAACGAATATTAGAAATTTGAAATCTAACGGTTGTATTTGGAGTTACGTCCAAATCAAATTTGAAAAAGGTCGCTGTAAGTGCAGTTCGATGGCCATTGATGGAAATCGACTGTACGGGCCTTGATAAAATTATTAAAAATAGTAATAATTTGTGTAAAATCATAAGAAATGATTTGGGAAAAATTGGGATGAAAAACTCCATATTTGAAAAGATAAAAATAGATTTTTATCGAAATGAACTAGTTTTGAACTAGAATAGTAATTTATTTATTTTTAAAATAAATAAATTGGATTTGAAATGGTTTTAAAAATAACCAGAATTTCCAATGATTGCATTAGAGTGGATTTGAATCGAAATTGTCTTCGGAATATTTCGATGTTGGAATTCGTGATTATACAGAGGTTGTTATGGAAATTTGAAAGATATATATTTATATCGTTATTTCCAATATGACATTTGTTAGTCGTAGAATTTGATATTGAATATAAGCCGATATATTTTCTATTCAGAGCCTGGTATTGAATATCCAATGTGATTTGGGTTTGTCATGAATGGTGTCTTCACTAACACTGTTCTTGAACCCAGTTGAGAAAAGATTAAATCTTTTTATTTAGATTTAATGAAGTTACCAATTAAATAATATTTAATTGAAATTGATATTGATTTTTGGGTTTATCGTGAACAGTGTTTTAAATAACACTTGTTCTTTAACCCGATAATTAATGAATGTGACTTTAGGTTTATCGTGAACCGTGTTTTAAATGACACGGATTCTTTAACCCAGTTAACGATTAAAACTAAGTGGAGTTTTAATGAAGCTTTAATTAGATTGAAAAGATCGAAAATGGAGTACCACCAGTTTTGCTCCAGGCGATAGTTAAATCTTTAATTAGATTTGAACGTGAAATGGTAATTGAATTTACCGATAACACTGTGGTGTTAGATATGAAGTATAACCAGTTTTACTTCATGGGATGAATAGGTTGGGATTGGGAAATTAAAACAAATGATTACTTCAGTAAGGTTCGCTAATCCCGACTAGTTTGAATTGATATTTAAAAATAGATTAAAGAATAAATTCAAGAAATTTATCTTGGATAAAATTAATGGGAACCTTTCCCTATGAATGTGAAATTTAGAAACTAACTGTCGGTTAGCTAACCAGAATGGTTTTCTGGATATTGATCTGATGTTGGTTTCGGCCTTCGGGGTTAATATTTGGGGAATTATTCTCTTGATTAATTTACGGTTAGTGACTGATGAATTGGAATGAGGCGTATGTTGTGTTTGTGTAACACTTATTTAAAATATACGCGAGTTATTCGGGAAGACCGGGTTTATCCCATTCTGAATAACTGATAAGACGATAAGTCGAAGATGAAGACGATGGTCGAAGACCGGAGGTCTTCACGTCGTTTGGGTGATTACTGATGATCATGATTGGGCTGTACACCCAAGAAGATGGAAACAGTTGGTGATCGTCCAGACGTACTTGGAGATCGAAGGATATGCGGGGTACTAGGTGTCTCCGGTTTCGTTCAGACCCAGAACGGACTTGTAAATGGACTGTGTGTCTGACATTGGATTTTAGTCCGTGTGATTGATCTCTATTAAATATATGTCTGTTTGGCGGCGGAGAATTTATTCTCTTGCTTAACGCCCTTCTCTGAGACGTACGAGCTCAGGGGTTATATATTGATGGATATCAAACGCATGGAGTGAATTGCCTGTGTGGCATGCCTAAGTGGCAAATGATCGAGGCTTCTGTTGAAAAGAAAAGTCTTGTGGTTGATGATCGAAGCACGGCCTTCGTGGCGTAGCTTTGTGTAACGTTTACTTCGCGAGTTTCACACCCGGTATGAACCAAAAACGGGAGATGGACCTCAGGGAGGGCATGCGTTTCTTTCTAGTTAGAAGTGGCGTCAGTGGTTTTACACGCCCTGACGAGTTTGACTTATGTGGTTGTTGCTGTTGCGAGGCGCCTCGGTTATATCGGTTTCGGCCGATGCATTCTGGTCGGCTAACGGGCCAGGCTTACGCCCCAAAGGGCGGGGAAACGCAGTGTTCAGGAATTTTAATCCACATCGGTGGACCGGCCCTGATGATCCAAAGGCTTGACAGAGTACTTGCCTGAGGCTCGGGCTAGACAGTCTCGAATCGGTTGAGGACTATCTTTTGCCTCGGTTAATAGATGGAAATCCAACTTCCAAATACGTGACATTTGCAGTTTTGATTGTAGAGCCTAGTATGGCGACATGATATATGGTACCCATGCCGCCTATGATTGATACTTATGATTTGAAGTTGTTTTATACACTATGCACTTATAATAGTATCAAACGATTTGTTTTAAACGTATCAAGCATTCTTTGGCTGTTATAAGGGAAAACCCTATCCCCCGGCTTGCGTTGCATTGTGTGATAGGACCTGGGTCTTATAACAGCTTCATTTTTCTTTATTTAGCATAGCGCTATTGTTTTATGCACTGGTATTCTTGGGAGGAAACCCGTTCCGTGTTATACGGCGTGGTCCCTTGATTTATCTAACTTTAAAATAAAGATAAATAACTGTTTTAGTTCTCACACCAGTCACATGACTGACCTGGAGTTTATTGTTTTAACCTAAACTCTGGGTGCCCATATTTTCCACACGGGCAGCTAGTAGTTTTGGTTTTGCAGATTTATATTCACAGGATCCTGGTTTACAGCTGGAATGATATCCGGAAAGCTTTGTATCCGTATATCTCTTCTAGTTGTGTATTGTATTATTTTCCGCTGCGATGTATTTAAATGTAATTTAAATCTCTGATATTTCTGTGTAATATTCATTTATACTCTGTATATTCTTGTAATCTGGTGCATTGTTGTAATATACAATGAAATGTTCTTCCGTATGCGTCCTGTTGTGGCTTGTTCTCGAACTATCCGCTCTTTCCTTTACGGGGAAGTTACGGGTTTTCACATCTACAAGTATCCACGAACACCTGATCTCTTACTTCGGCAAACGAACTGAGATTAAGGAAGGATGGTGCTACCCGATTTGGGTATTTAGGGTTTTTCTTTGTTTCGATTTTACAATATAAAATCAAAAAGAATAATATCAAAGTAGCAACCTTCCTTTTATTTTATAGTACCCGTAAAATCTAAACAAGGAAATACCATATTGCCCTTATACCAATTCAAATTAGAGAGACAAGTCAACGTTTGATCCTCTCTCTTTTGTTTTGAACGGTTCTCATCCTTTTCAAGTGTTCTAATGTGTGACCTTATAGGTTATTACAACGTTGGCAATGATTTTAAATTGTATTCAAATCATAAACAATGAGCGGTATCTAGCAACGCATCGCTGTTACCCAAGTCATAATAATATCAACGATTCAATATAACCTTTTATGTGACCAGTGTATCAATGTAATATAATCCTTTTAACCAATATATCCAGAATTAAACTAGAGGCATGGATCGTATCATCCTCATTATAATTTAATCTGTTTTTCTTGATTGATGAGTAGATTGTTTAGAACAAATCATTATTTGAGCACGACCATGCATTTCGCAGTCTAACTCAATCAAGAGGCCCATGGATATCACTACGAATATATCGTAGGGTTAAATTCCATCTAGATCATTCATAATTTTTCATTTGATTCGAGATATATCCAATAATCACCGTTATCATTACTCTGTTATGAAATAACTTTAGATGATATCAAAACACAAATATCCACAATAAAATTATAATGATTTCAGGTCCGAGGACCATTACATCACTGTCACTATGGGAACAACTTATGATACTGTTGATTATATTCCATGTAGTTATCTCATGGTTGGTCAGCCCAATACGCTATTGTCCAATACGTATTTATATCTTGACTTTAATATCACGTATATTAATGATCAATGAGATGTGATCATCAGTCAATCAATATACTAGTCTCAACGCTTTATTGTTGTCCTATATAAACAATAAAACTCAACTAGGGACATTTAAGAATTATAATACTTATCACATTATATAATCTCAAGTTCAGTCTTACTCGAACTATATAATTCCGTATTATTATTCTAAGGACTTCTATTATATTAATATTTATATTATGCAGTAAATATAATATAATAGAATATTATTTTATTCCAAATAAAACAATAACATCAACAATGTTATCAATCTCATCAAATGAATTGTCTGTAGGGCATAAACTCTAACAATCTCCCACTTGCACTAGAGTCAATTATTCATGTATCATATACTCGTGAAACTAGTGTGACCATTAAACTTCTGCTGCGACAGAGTTTAATTCAGTAGATCTGCAACATTACAACGTTTGTAACTTTTGCAGATATGTTCATTTCCTCTGTAAACAACTTCACATATGAATTTTATTTCTTAAATATATGTTTGGATCGATTATGATTTTAATATTTTAGGCTTGTGCAATAGCCATATTGTTATCGCAATGTATATCATTGGATCAATAATGAATTAAGTTCAATCATGAACTTCTTAATCCAAAAAAATTCTTTCTTAGAACCAGTATTTATATCTTGTTTTAAAATAACATAATTTAAAAAAATTAATGTGTTATCAAATAATATTAGAATTATTGTCTCACTCCCACTCAATTTCTTGTCTAAACAAGATTGAATAACATTTTGTGGTTTCGACACATCTCGATTTCTATTTTATTCCTATCGGTATCTTAGAGACTAGTTCTCCTTTATAAAGGATTCCAATTTGAGCAATAAACAATTTATTCTCAGAGAATTTATAAAAATAATATTCCCTTATATCTCGTGGATTTTACACAAAATAGGTATTTTATTTGGGTCCGATCTTATCAGAGGAAGGACATTTAATGAACGCCTTGCATCCAAATCTGCATATTAGACACACTAGGACATTACCTAGTCCATATCTTATATGGCGTCTTTAAAATCATTTTAGTAGGATTAAATGCAATTGTTCTAAATTTAATTAATTGGAAGATCTGTATGACTTATCTTGATCATACCATATCTTATAAGGAGTGATTATTCCTTTCAGACACACCATTTCAATATGGTGTTCTAGCTGAAGTGAGTCGCGAAACAATTTTAAACTCATCTAGATAGTCATTAAATAGTTGGCTTAAATATTTCTTTTCGATCTGTTTGAAAAGTATTTATTTTCTATTAAAATCGATTTCTATCTCCACTTTGAATTCTTTGAACTTTTCAAAGGATTCTGATAAGTGTTTCATAAGATACACATATCTATATCTACTATATCATTAGTAAATATAATGAAGTAATAAAACTTGACTCTAGCTTGTATATTCATTGCTTCATATACATCATTATGTACGAGACCAAGTACTTATCATTCAGTCAATGTGTCAAGTGAAAGGTGATTCAGTTATTTTGCCTAATAAACAAGATCTGTATTCTTCACACGATTCAAAATCAAATGATCTCAAAATTCCATCATTATGAAGTTTTGATATACTTTCTTGTTTATTGGGCTAACAGGTAATACTAAAGGTTTATTGGATTTAAATCACTAAATTTAATCCACTCATTATTAATGTCAAGTATATTATAGTTAATGATTTACAAAGATCATTAACTGTTTGTGAAATTCCATACGATATTTCATTTAAATAAAATGAATAACAATTGTTCTTTTATTATAAATGAAATTCAAACTTGTCTAAACAAGATATATTATAACATTTATTTCAAGTGGAATTTTGTAATAACAATTATTTTATTTATTTGATTAAGCCAGTATATTTAACAAGAATCAATTTACTATGGATAATCTATCAACATTTGCTTCATTTCCAATTGTAAGTCCACTTGTTCTTTTATCAGATTTCTACTTATTCTGCAATTTTTGTAAATCAACATACATTTATGTGATTTATATCTAGTATCTAATACTAGAAATGTATAAGTTGATTATTATAACATTTATATTTTATTCAGGTGAAGTCATATTTTAACTTATTTTAGATCCTCGCTTTATTTCTAAAACAATTACGTTTAATTTGTTTGAGAACAATCCACAAATTTTAATGTTAGTTAAGAAATTTGATTTAATTTAATTTGCCCTTCTCAAGGATTAATTTAAATTATCGGAGTTATTTATTATTTAATATCTACATTAGATAATAAAATAATAACTGGTTCTGTAATATTTATTTAATACAAAATTTTGACAATCAAAATTTATATTAACATAAATATGTAATTTAAACCAAAATATGCTCCCACTCAAATTAGCATCCCTCTGTTTATATATACATATTGGTATACATATATAATGGTGTTCCAAGGTCCATATCTAGTCATGCCTTGACCCAGCTTTGGCTAAACCCAAAACACAACCTTTTAGGTAGACATCTTATGTCAATTATATTGTATATAATTCTTGGATCGCATGATGAACATTTTGTTCAGTATTATTCATTTGCTCAAAATATAGAATAGTTATTGTTATTGTCTCTAAGGCCATAATCGTATTATGCAGCCTAGTTAAGTCAAACCCAATAATAGGTTGGAGCACCACATTTTACTCCATCGCATATAACCAAAATAAAAGGTGCACAACACTTTGGCGTTAGTTACATCCAGTGATTTTGGACAGTGATGAGTATATTATTGGAAGACGTCACCATGACTTAATATAACAAAAATTGCTTTAGAGGGACTTATAACTCGTAGTGGGAAACAATATCAGATTTATTTACATATATCAAAATATATGTATTTTGTATTCATAATGTTAATTGGATTTAAATAAAATATATAAATCAAATTTATATTTTATATATTTTAAATTCAACATTATATAGGACTCTTATCTATATTTCTTTTGGACATTTCAAATTGTTGGTTATTCTAACTCTTGTATCAAATACAACAGTCAGTTCAAAATGAATTCTCTATTAACCAATTTCATTTATTTTATCCAAATTTACATGACACTCATATGTTACATAGCATCTGAATACTAAGTGCAAAACAATATATATATACACACACACTGATATATCCGAACAGACTACGCTGCACTTATGCCCTTTATGTATCATCAGACTATATGGATTACTCGCAGCACATAAATATTAGAACATTTATAAATATCAGACATGATTTAATCCAACATACTATCATTATCACATCAATACATATGAATTAAAGGAAATTATCTATTAACATTTGCAGTTTGACAAACTTACAGTCATTTTAAATTTACAACCAAGTCAGACTAGTTGGTTGTTCAAAGCATGCTTGTCTTTGCATCATCTACAGCCAAACCCCTTCTTGAGTTTCCATTCGCGCTGAAATGATTCCAGCAAGCTTAACTTCTGAAGATATTAAAACAATTTTAATACATAAAGTTAGTCTCATTAATAATGCATCTGTATGCATGTATTAATACATAGTACAAATTACATGGTATTATGGCTTCAAAAGCCAGTTCAAACCTTCGACAAACCATGACTAACAATTAGTCACGTTGCCAATGTAATTCATTTATTGTTCAATAACAGTCAATGATATCCACTATTTAAAACTACGTTAATATGAGATAAACTATGAACTGGTTTCATAATTAATTCTGGGTTCAACTTTCTCAGATCTGAAAAATAAAATGTTTTGTTCGAATTAAGCAATTGCTTATTTTCATATTTGTTTTTGATTGTAATATAAGTATCAGTATACAAATATAACTAGGTAGTTCGCAAAAATGCAGAATATTAAAATTATGGTACCAATTAAATAAAACTGATTTTACACATATATATAATCACAATATATATATGTATATGTCTGTTATTTACACAGTCAACCATGATGATACTAAGAGTTATCTATATAACACTATCAGATTATAACTAGACACATGTATATTATAGGTTTTAAAATAATATAAAGAGACGAATATTTTAAACTAGAATTTCAGATTTCATATTATCTGTATAATAGGTAAAACTGGAATTAAGTTTTTTTTCTTAAAAAACCTGATGCAAGACTGGTAATTCATATAAATGTATATATATGTATTCTTGATAGTGTTCATAACACTATTTGTATGATTAACTTGTTTAAATGGATCAACAATCTAATTGTGTTCAGATCCAACTATAATACAACTAATATAGTTTAATATGATCTGCCCCTTTTAATTTCAAAATGCATAGCATTGAGCTTCAATTTACATGTAATTGATACTGCACCTAATATAATCATGAATGTACATCTAAATTCAAGACTTAAACTAAGGTCAACAGTGTCAAGATAGTAATGATTAGGCAACATATTAAGATTTTCTAATAACAACTTATCATACAATAATTTATACTAACTAAATCAAGTCTCACTTGATTCATCTAACATGCAGTCTAAAATATATATCATTTTAAATACTAAACTCAAAATGAAAACGGTCCATTTAATATTAAAACAGATAAAACTAAAACATGTGTGTGATGCTTAACCATTGGGTCATTCCCAATCTTTACATCTATGGTCTGTCCTGGCTTTAATACGCAGTTAAAACTGCTAAACTAATAATGTACTTGTAAAAAGATATATATATACTACTTCTTTATTTATAACTACCAATTGCAAATCAAATTTGCATTGGTATCTATAAGACAAGTAGAAATATAATATTGTTCATTAATATATCAAATATATGTATAGTCTTGTATGAACAACTCTTATATCAGGTAACTTGTAAAACTTGGGTGAACATTAATCTGCAGATCATATTTGCTTTCACCCAAATATTAATATATATAAAGATCAGTTCAGTACAATTATTGTGAATTAAAACTGTAAATCAAATTCACATTTTATATATCAACATATATGATATCAAATATCATCAGCCAAATATTCATGACCATTCAACATATATCATATACATATATATTTATAATACATATGGTCATAAACATAGGGTAATACATTACTTCTAACAGTATTATTAATGCTAAACTGATACCAAATCTGGAGCAAAATCCAAAATTTATTAAACATGTATAACTTAAACAGGTCTGAAATTTTTTTTGTAATGAGTTATGATACAAACCTTTTATATCAACATCATAAAACCAGAATAAAGAATCAAATTCTCTGTAATGTTAAAATCAAATTTCAAGATTGGTTTTAGTTGTTCAAAATGCATACGCATCAATACTTATATGTCAATTACATATGTATATCTACAATATGATCATGATATTACAACACATATGTTTTATAGAATCCGCAAATCTCAATACATATATTGTGACTTGATTTTATTCTATAGTTTATTGATGTAATCTAAATCCAAAACTCAAGGAATTACTAATAGATATCTAACTCTGTTTCATGTACCTGATTTCAGTAAATCAAAACAATATGAAAATTATCTGTAACAACCCGTAAAATCTGGGCCAATTTAAAATTTTTATTTTAGCAATTTTGATGAATTTTGAATATTTAATATGAATTATTTTAAATGATATCGACGAGAAATTTATTTTGAATAGAATTCGAACGTATATATTTATATACGTCGCCGTTAGAATATAAATATTTATTTTAAATTATAAAAGGAATTGAAAATGGCGTGGTAGTTCGATAATTCGATTTCAAACTTCAAATGAATGTAAAGGATTCAAAATAAACCGGAATTTAGCGAAACCAAATTTTTTTGAATCTAATTGAGAATATCTTTCCCATGAATCCGAAAAATCGAAATTTCATAGCGGGGATCAAAAGATATGCCCAGTTGAAAATTCAGAATAATCGCTATGGAATTCTAGCCCCTTAAAAATGGAAATTTTGCAAACGACCTTGGATTTCGACGAAACCACTTTTGTTGGATCCGGGATGTCAAATTATTGCTAGGTTTCAAATTTCATAATTTTTCGAATCAATATGTGAGTGTGGCGAAGTAAAACGCGTTTGACCAGCTTCAGTTGATTTTAATCGACTGGAAAATGGCCATTTTCATATGGTCTCGGAGTTTGATGAATTTAGTTTTGTTCGGACTGTATCGTCAATACGAGGCTAGAAATATTTTTCTGGAATTTTCTGAGTCAAGATTTGTCCCCGGTAATTTAAAATGTACGTTTAAATTCAATATATACTGATTTATATTTTAATTTTGATAAAAACTGATTCAAACAGTCGAAGTGGCTTACGAAACATATCCCATTGTGTTCGGAATGGTGGTATTACCCTCAGAACGATAGTCGTTGGGGTTCGTTTGGAGTTTATATGAAAAGAAAACCATAATTTTCGAATTAAATAATATTAAATTAATTTTTATATATATATTATAAAAAGCCCTAACCCTAGTTCATTTAATCAACCGCCGCCTCTTTAAAGAAACCAACACTCCATAATGCTCGAAAATTTAATCCGTTCTTTCTCCCAATCCAAGCGGAATTCGAAGAGGAATCAAAACGAAAATTGAAGATCAACCTGAGGGCTATCAATCCTGGGTAGTTGGATTGAATATAATGAAGCAGGCTGAGAGAAATTGAGGGGCAAAGGGCACGAGTTCGTGGCGATTTCCTGGGCTGGTAGCGGGCGCGAGTGGGCCCCAGTGGCAGGTGTAGGCGCGACTTGGGGAGGGCTTCATCGTGGTGCTGGTGGATGGGGGTCGCGATGGCTGTGGAAGGAGCAGGAGGCGGTCAACGTTCTGAAGGGGGGGGTTCGGTTTTATTGTCCTGGAAGATTTCGAACAGACGGGGAAGAAGATTAGGGGCGTGGCCTAGTTTTGCAGAAGCATGGTCCAAACAGACAACGCAGTGGAAGAAGATGCAGCCTTGTTTTCTTACTTAAGGTTAATTTTTTAATTAGTTTCTAAATTGACATTATTTTAATTATCAGTTTTTACAGTAAAAATAAAATTAGTTTTAAAAATAATAGTATTAATATATATATATATATAAATAAAATAGCATTGTCATGTATGTAATTTAGAAGATGAAAATATAAAATTCTTTGTTTTTGAAAATATAAAATTCTTTGATTTGAAAATATGAATCTACATTGTTTTGAAAATATAAAATTCTTTGATTTGAAAATATAAAATTCTTTTTTTTTTGAAATTATAAATATACTTTGTTTGAAATAAAAATCTGATTTTTTCCTATATGGTTTCGATATGAAAATATAATCTTTTCTATGCATGTAGTGTCATAAAATATGAATTTTATGTATATAAAAGGCGCTATTAAAAATATGATTTTTATATAAATTTTATGGAAACAGACCTCGTTGGAATTGACGGAGAGCAGAACAGAATCCAGATCGATCAGAAATTCAGAAAACTGGAGGAGTGGATCCCTCGGTGAGAATTCCTCACTTTTATTTTAAATTTCTACTTTAAAATATAAACTAGGATGCAGACGGTGCTTAGCAGCACCCGACACCCGTCGTCCACAGACCATGGACGGCTTGTATGCTTGTTTGATTGATTTTGACGTGAAAAATTGAATGTGTGTTATGGAATGAAATAAAATATTTATATAGTGAAATAAAATATTTATATAGTTAAAATTATAATTTTTAACGTGTATATAAAATGAAATATATATTTATAAACAAATCGAACGATTGGTTTATATACACATATTTGACTGATATTGATTAGGACGATAAATTTTACACATCGCCTAACTGCACAAATAAAATCTATGTTTGATTGTTTGAAACCCCACACGGGTGTTGGGATGATATTTGGCGTACACTAATCCCAATTATTTAATTGTATGTCGATCGATTGGTCGACAGACTATGTGAGCGTTAATTATATATATTTAATGCTTATGCGGTTGTGTGGTGCACTTTGGATGATGGTTGATTATTTATCGTTGTTATTATATACATGTGTTGTATGGAATCCATATAATTAACATTATATGGTAATTGATTGGGCCTCATTCCAATTGGGAAAATAAAGAATATTATGAAATAAAGATTCACGTGTTGACGGTACTCATTTGTTGAGATTAGTCATGTGGTAAAAGAAATATAGATTTATGTGTTGAATAGAATAAATATTCATTTGTTGAATGGAATAACGAAGTTATTGAAAAATATAAAGCCGTGTTGATTAGAGATGCGCTATTTTGACGCGAACGATATTTATATCGATTATATTCGTTTTATAATGAATATTGAGAAGAGATTTAAAAATCGAATATATTGAAATGAATTCGTATTAAATAGAATAGAAATTGAATCAAATTGAATCGAAATCAAATTGAATTGGAATTGGAATTGAATTGAAATTGATTATAAAATGAATTCGAATTGAAATTGAATAGAATCGAATTTGAATTGAAATGAATTTAAAATGAATTTATATTAGAAAAATTCAATTTTGATTTGAATTTGAAATGAAGTTGAAATCGTTTTGAAAAATAATTTAAAACGATTTATAAAATTCGTTTTTAAATAGAAATCGACGAAATATATAATATATATATTATATATATAATATAATGGCCTGAATAGAACGCGCCGCGCTGCGGCAGTTCGCGAATTTCGGCCATTGACTTCGAATTGATGTTGCGGGAGATCCGACCGTCGGACTCTCCTGAAACCAGAACCGTTGGGTTCGTATCGAAAAGAGCTTTCCAATGAATATTAGAAATTTAAAATATAACGGTTGGATTTGGAATTATGTCCAAATCAAATTTGGAAAAGGTCGCTGTAAGTGCAGTTTGGTGGCAGTTATTGAAAACCGACTGTACGGGCCTTGATAAAATCATTAAAAATATCTACAATTTGTGTAAAATCATAAGAAATAATTTGGGAAAAACTGGGATGAAAAACTCCATATTTGAAAAGATAAAAATTGATTTTTATCGAAATGAACTAGTTTTGAATTAGAATTAAAATCAATTTATTTTTGAAATAAATAAATTGAATTTGAAATGGGTTTTAAATAACCAGAATTTCTAATATATTTGGTTGGAATTGAAATAGAATGTGATTTGGGTTTATTGTGGACTGTGATTTAAATGACATTAGTTCTTTAACCCAGAAAAAGGAGTTTTAATGAATCTCTAATTAGATTAAAATATGAATGGATAATTTAAATTATCAAAATTTGGAAACGATCGAAAGGGGAGTATCACCAGTTTTACTCCTAGCGATAGTTAAATCTTTAATTAGATTTGAGCGTGAAATGGTAATTAACTTTACCGATAACCCCGTGGTGTTAGATATGGAGTATCATCAGTTTTGCTCCATGGGATAAATAGGTTGGGATTGGGAAATAAAATAAATAATTACTTCAGTGTGGTTCGCTAATCCCGACTAGTTTGGAAAACCATAATAGGTTTGAAATGATATCCAAAGGAAGATTAAAGAATAAATTTAAAAGAATTTGTCTTTGATAAAATTAATGGGAACCTTTCCCTAAGAGTGTGAATATCTGAATAAAAGAATATTCTGAATTGGAATGAGGCGTATATTGTGTTTTATGGCACTTGTTGATTAAGATACGCGAGTTATTCAGAAAGTCCGGGTATAACCCATTCTGAATAACTGATTTGACGACGTATCGAAGAGATTGAAGACGGTGCAAGACCGATGATCTTCACATCGAATGGATGAGTGCTACTGATGCTCACGATGGGAGTAGCTACCTTGAAAGGGGCTAAAGTAGTAGCCGTCCGGACGTACTTGGAGGTCGACGGATATGCGAGGAAAGTGCCTCCGGTTTCGTTCAGACCTAGAACGGACTTGTAAATGGATGGTGTGTCTGACATTGTATTCCTTTATATTGTATTCGTTGATCTCTGCTAAATATATTTCTTTTTGGCGGCAGAGAATTTATTCTCTTGCTTAACGCCCTTCTCTGAGACATACGAGCTCATAGGTTATATATTGGCAGAAATCAGTGGTACGATATGGATTGATAGTGTGGCATGCTGAGATGCAGTGATCCAGACTTTTGTTGAAAAGCAAAGTTTGGTGGATGATGATCAAAGCACATCTTTAATATAGCACGGCTTTGTGTATAGCGTTGATTTGCGAGCCTCACACCCCGGTATGGTGGTAAACTGATGGTTTGATCAGTATGCTTTTTAGAGGATGGGCACCTTAGTGGTGTCGTGGATTCGGTCGACCGAGATTGAGCTTAGTGCTCAGAGGGAAAGGGTAAGCGGTATTTTCTCTCGTCGGGACGTAAGCCGCAGTGATACTCGATTTCCCAAAAGTGAGGATGTGCATTACCGTGTTTTCTCTCGTTGAGACGTAAGCCGTTGTAGATGGCACTACGAGATCGATCTTTCGAATCAGGAGCCACCATGATGGAAATCCAATTTCCAAATATGACATTTTGCGGTTTTGATTGTAGAGCCTAGTGTTGGCGACATGATATATGGTACCCATGCCATCTATCATTGATATATTTATATTTGAAGTTGTTTTCTTCACTTATAGTAATAATATAAGATGAAATTTCACGTATCAAGCATGTTTGGCTATTATAAGGGAAAACCCTATCCTCTGGCTTGCGTTGCATTGTGTGATGGGACCTGGGTCTTATAATAGCTTCATTGTTCTTTATTTAGCATTGCGCTGTTTGTTTTCTGCACTGGTATTCTTGGGAGGAAACCCGTTCCGTGTTATACGGCGTGGTCCCTTGATTTACCTAACTTTAAAAACAAAGATTAATAACTGTTTTAGTTCTCACACCAGTCACATGACTGACCTGGATTTTATTGTTTTAACCTATACTCTGGGTGCCCTTATTTTCCACACGGGCAGCTAGTAGTTTTGGTTTTGCAGATTTATATTCATAGGATCCTGATTTACAGCTGGAACGATGCTCGGAAAGCTCTGTATCCGTGTATTACTTTCAGTTGTGTTTTATATTGTTATTTCCGCTGCGATGTGTTTAAATGTAATTTAAATCTCTGATATTTTTCTGTGTAATATTTATTCGTACTCTGTTATATTCTTGTATTCTAATGGAATTGTTGTAATAAGCAATGAAATGTTCTTCTGTCTGCGTTCTGTTGTGGCTTGTTCTCGAAGTATCCGCTCTTTCCTTACCGGGGAAGTTACGGGTCTTCACAGTTGGTATCAGAGCTCTGGTTTACAGAGCTAGAGAATATGACATATTAGAACCAAACGAAAGAATTCATCAGATATTGGATTAGTAATATCCAATTAGAATTACTCGTTAGAGATAGGATCGGTAGTATCCTAGAACGAGTGTGAAGAGTATGTTTTTAAAATAAAACAAACTTTATTTTGAAAATTAAAATCGAGTATGCGTATTTGAATATTTTAGTTGTATTAGATTTGGACGATTCAGTATATAAATTTTTTGCATATAGCGTCATGAACGTATATTCGAAGTTTTAATATACTGGATAGATATAGAATCACACTCTAGTCGCCCGGATATGATTCTGATGATTGGTGCACCACCATCAGAGTTTATGTTCGAGTTTCGAAAGTGAGATATCTATATATTTCCTTTAGACTGGTGTGAGAACCAAAACTAGATAGGATTATTTGTTGTGAATTGACATCAAAAATGTGATTTTTGACTATATATCAAAAGTATGAATTTGAAACGTTAATCCACTAATTGATTGATGTCTGTGTTGTTTGTTTATTTGTTTGATATTTTGAACCATTTGGTCTAATTGAACCGAATATTAAACTGTATTGAAAATTAGTTGCAAATGCATGCATATACATGTTCTTACATTGAACAGGTCATAGCAAGGAGGCTAGAGCAGAGAAATAAAATTGTTTGCCCGACAAATAGGTACATGTTTACCATAATTTATTGTTTTGCTTGGGTGATGATGATTTTATGAGCCGATTGGCTGGCCGCTTGGCTTTTTCTTTTTCTTTTTGAGATCAGAGGGCCTGTATGGCAATTTTGGGATTTTCCCGGTGCTCCCGGTGCAGGGGAGGTTATGGCGAAATTTTTCGAAAATTTAGGGTGTTAGCCAAATTTTTGAAAAATTTGAAAAGTTCTTAGAAACTGAAAAGTTGAAGAACTTAAGCCGTAGCGAAAATAATGAAAGTTGAGTTGGTTTTTAAAACAACTTTCGGCTTCGTTCCTTTTCGAGGACGAAAAGTTTTAAGTGGGGGAGATTGTAACAACCCGTAAAATCTGGGCCAGTTTAAAATTTTTATTTTAGCAATTTTGATGAATTTTGAATATTTAAAATGAATTATTTTAAATAATATCGACGAGAAATTTATTTTGAATAGAATTCGAAACTATATATTTATATACGTCGCCGTTATAATATAAATATTTATTTTAAATTAAAAAAGGAATTGAAAATGGCGTGGTAGTTCGATAATTCGATTTCAAACTTCAAATGAATGTACAGGATTCAAAATAAACCGGAATTTAGCGAAGCCAAAAATATTTGAATCTAATTGTGAATATCTTTCCCACGAATCCGAAAAATCAAAATTTCATAGCGGGGATCAAAAGATATGCCCAGTTGAAAATTCAGAATAGTCGCTATGGAATTCTAGCCCCTTAAAAAAGGAAATTTTGCAAACGACCTCGGATTTCGACGAAACCACTTTTGTTGGATCCGGGATGTCAAATTATTGCTAAGTTTCAAATTTCATAATTTTTCGAATCAATATGTGAGCGTGGCGAAGTAAAACGAGTTTGACCAGCTTCAGTTGATTTTAATCGACTGGAAAATGGCCATTTTTCAAACGGTCTCAGAATTTGATGAAATTAGTTTTGTTCGGACCGTATCGTCAATACGAGGCTAGAAATATTTTTCTGGAAATTTCTGAGTCAAGATGTGGCCCCGGTAATTTAAAATGTACGTTCAAATTCAATATATATTGATTTATATTTTAATTTTGATAAAAACTGATCCAAACAGTCGAAGTGGCTTACGAAACATATCCCATTGTGTTTGTAATGGTGGTATTACCCTAGGAACAACAGTCGATGGGGTTCGTTTGGAGTTCATATGAAAAGAAAATCATAATTTTCGAATTAATAATATTAAATTAATTTATATATATATATATATATATATTATAAAAAGCCCTAACCCTGGTTCATTAAATCAGCCACTGCCTCTTTAAAGAAACCAACGCTCCATAATGCTCGAAAATTTAATTCGTTCTTTCTCCCATTCCAAGCGGAATTCGAAGAGGAATCAAAACGAAAATTGAAGATCAACCTTAGGGCTATCAATCCTGGGTAGTTGGATTGAATATCATGAAGCAGGCTGAGAGAAATTGAGGGGCAAAGGGCGCGAGTTCGTGGCGATTTCCTGGGCTGGTGATGGGCGCGAGTAGGCCCCAGTGGCAGGTGGAGGCGCGACTTGGGGAGGGCTTCGTCGTGGTGTTGGTGGATAGGGGTCGCGATGGTTGTGGAAGGAGCAGGAGGCGGTCAACGTTCTGAAGGGGGGGTTCGGTTTTATCGTCCTGGAAGATTTCGAATAGACGGGGAAGAAGATTAGGGGCGTGGCCTAGTTTTGCAGAAGCATGGTCCAAACAGAGAACGCAGTGGAAGAAGATGCAGCCTTGTTTTCTTACTTAAGGTTAATTTCTTAATTAGTTTCTAAATTGACATTATTTTAATTATCAGTTTTTACAGTAAAAATAAAATTAGTTTTAAAAATAATAGTATTAATATATATATATATATATTTAATAGCATTGTTTTATCATGTATATAATTTAGAAGATGAAAATATAAAATTCTTTGTTTTTGAAAATATAAAATTCTTTGATTTGAAAATATAAATTTCTTTTTTTTGAAATTATAAATATACTTTGTTTGAAATAAAAATCTGATTTTTCCCTATACGGTTTCGATATGAAAATATAATCTTTTCTATGCCTGTAGTGTCATAAAAATATGATTTTTATGTATAAAAAAGGCATTGTTCAAAATATGGTTTTTATATAAATTTTATGGAAACAGACCACGTTGGAGTTGACGGAGACCAGAATAGAATCCAAATCAATCAGAAATTCAGAAATTGGAGGAGTGGATCCCTCGGTGAGAACTCCTCACTTTTATTTTAAATTTCTAGTTTAAAATATATACTAGGATGCAGACGGTGCTTAGCAGCACCCGACACCCGTCGTCCATAGACCATGGACGGCTTGTATGCTTGTTTGATTGATTTTGATGTGAAAAATTGAATGTGTGTTGTGGAATGAAATAAAATATTTATATAGTGAAGTAAAATATTTATATAGTTAAAAATATAATTTTTAATGTGTATATAAAATGAAATATATATTTATAAACAAATCGAACGATTGGTTTATATACACATATTTGACTGATATTGATTAGGACGATAAATTTACACATCGCCCAACTGCACAAATAAAATCTGTGTTTAATTGTTTGAAACCCCACACGGGTGTTGGGATAATATTTGGCATACACTAATCCCACTTATTTAATTGTATGTCGATCGATTGGTCGACAGACTATGTGAGCGTTAATTATATATATTTAATGCTTATGCGGTTGTGTGGTGCACTTTGGATGATGGTTGATTATTTATCGTTGTTATTATATACATGTGTTGTATGGAATCCATATAATTAAAATTAAATGGTAATTGATTGGGCCTCATTCCAATTGGGAAAATAAAGAATATTATGAAATAAAGATTCACGTGTTGACGGTACTCATTTGTTGAGATTAGTCATGTGGTGAAAGAAATATAGATTCATGTGTTGAATAGAATAAATAACATTTATTGAATGGAATAACGAAGTTATTGAAAAATATAAAGTCGTTTTGATTAGAGATGCGCTATTATAACGCGAATGATATTTATATCGATTATATTCGTTTTATAATGAATATTGAAAAGAGATTTAAAAATCGAATATATTGAAATGAATTCGAATTAAATAGAATAGAAATTGAATCGAATTGAATTGAAATTGAATTGAAATCAAATTGAATTGAATTGGAATTGAATTGAAATTGAATATAAAATGAATTCGAATTGAAATTGAATAGAATCGAATTTGAATTGAAATCAATTTGAAATGAATTTAAAACGAATTTATATTGGAAAAATTCAATTTTGATTTGAATTTAAAATGAAGCTGAAATCGTTTTGAAAAATAATTTAAAATGGTTTATTAAATTAGTTTTTAAATAGAAATCGATGAAATATATATTATATATACTATATGTATAATATAATGGCCTGAATAGAACGCGCTGCGGCAGTTCACGAATTTCGACCGTTGACTTCGAATTGACGTTGCGGGAGATCCGACCGTCGGATTCACCTGAAACCGAAACCGTTGGGTTCGTATCGAAAAGAGCTTTCCAATGAATATTAGAAATTTGAAATCTAACAGTTGGATTTGGAATTATGTCCAAATCAAATTTGGAAAAGGTCGCTGTAAGTGCAGTTTAGTGGCAGTTATTGAAAACCGACTGTACGGGCCTTGATAAAATCATTAAAAATATCTACAATTTGTGTAAAATCATAAGAAATAATTTGGGAAAAACTGGGATGAAAAACTCCATATTTGAAAAGATAAAAATAGATTTTTATCGAAATGAACTAGTTTTGAATTAGAATTAAAATCAATTTATTTTTGAAATAAATAAATTGAATTTGAAATGGGTTTTAAATAACCAGAATTTCTAATATATTTAATTGGAATTGAAATAGAATGTGGTTTGGGTTTATCGTGGACTGTGTTTTAAATGGCATTATTTCTTTAACGCAGAAAAAGGAGTTTTAATTAATCTCTAATTAGATTGAAATATGAATGGATAATTTAAATTATCAAAATTTTGAAATGATCGAAAGGGGAGTATCACCAGTTTCACTCCTAGCGATAGTTAAATCTTTAATTAGATTTGAGCGTGAAATGGTAATTAACTTTACCGATAAACCCGTGGTGTTAGATATGGAGTATCATCAGTTTTGCTCCATGAGATAAATAGGTTGGGATTGGGAAATAAAATAAATAATTACTTCGCTGTGGTTCGCTAATCCCGACTAGTTTGGAAAATCATAATATGGTTTGAAATGATATCCAAAGGAAGATTAAAGAATAAATTTAAAAGAATTTATCTTTGATAAAATTAATGGGAACCTTTCCCTAGGAGTGTGAATATTTGAATAAAAGAATATTCTAAATTGGAATGAGGCGTATATTGTGTTTTATAGCACTTGTTGATTAAGATACGCGAGTTATTTAGAAAGTCCGGGTATAACCCATTCTGAATAACTGATTTGACGATGAGTCGAAGAGATTGAAGACGGTGCAAGACCGACGATCTTCACATCGAATGGATGGGTGCTACTGATGCTCACGATGGGAGTAGCTACCTTGAAGGGGGCTAAAGTAGTAGCCGTCCGGACGTACTTGGAGGTCGACGGATATGCGAGGCAAGTGCCTCCGGTTTCGTTCAGACCTAGAACGGACTTGTAAATGGATGGTGTGTCTGACATTGTATTCCTTTATATTGTATTCGTTGATCTCTGCTAAATATATATATCTGTTTGGCGGCGGAGAATTTATTCTCTTGCTTAACGCCCTTCTCTGAGACATACGAGCTCATAGGTTATATATTGGCAGAAATCAGTGGTACGATATGGATTGATAGTGTGGCATGCTGAGATGCAGTGATCCAGACTTTTGTTGAAAAGCAAAGTTTGGTGGATGATGATCAAAGCGCAGCTTTAATATAGCACGGCTTTGTGTATAGCGTTGATTCGCGAGCCTCACACCCCGGTATGGTGGTAAACTGATGGTTTGATCAGTATGCTTTTTAGAGGATGGGCACCTTAGTGGTGTCGTGGATTCGGTCGACCGAGATTGAGCTTAGTGCTCAGAGGGATAGGGTAAGCAGTGTTTTCTCTCGCCGGGACGTAAGCCGCAGTGATACTCGATTTCCCAAAAGTGCGGATGTGCATTACGGTGTTTTCTCTCGCTGAGACGTAAGCCATTGTAGATGGCACTACGCGATCGATCTTTCGAATCAGGAGCCACCATGATGGAAATCCAATTTCCAAATATGACATTTTGCGGTTTTGATTGTAGAGCCTAGTATTGGCGACATGATATATGGTACCCATGCCATCTATCATTGATATATTTATATTTGAAGTTGTTTTCTTCACTTATAGTAATAATATAAGATGAAATTTCACGTATCAAGCATATTTGGCTATTATAAGGGAAAACCCTATCCTCTGGCTTGTGTTGCATTGTGTGATGGGACCTGGGTCTTATAATAGCTTCATTGTTCTTTATTTAGCATTGCGCTGTTTGTTTTCTGAACTGGTATTCTTGGGAGGAAACCCGTTCCGTGTTATACGGCGTGGTCCCTTGATTTACCTAACTTTAAAAACAAAGATTAATAACTGTTTTAGTTCTCACACCAGTCACATGACTGACCTGGAGTTTATTGTTTTAACCTAATCTCTGGGTCCCCCTATTTTCCACACGGGCAGCTAGTAGTTTTGGTTTTGTAGATTTACATTCACAGGATCCTGATTTACAGCTGGAATGATGCTCGGAAAGCTCTGTATCCGTGTATTACTTTCAGTTGTGTTTTATATTGTTATTTCCGCTGCGATGTGTTTAAATGTAATTTAAATCTCTAATATTTTTCTGTGTAATATTTATTCGTATTCTGTTATATTCTTGTATTCTATGGAATTGTTGTAATAAGCAATGAAATGTTCTTCTGTCTGCGTTTTGTTGTGGCTTGTTCTCGAAGTATCCGCTCTTTCCTTACCGGGGAAGTTATAGGTCTTCACATTATCTCACTGATCTGTTAATCAGTAAAATTTTATTTTGACCAAAATATTGAAATTCAAAATTTTATAATGATTCAAAACCATTCAGCCAGATTTATTAGATCAGCAATCTATCATATAGATCACCATATATAAAGATCTGATCTAAAACAATCTATCAGATACATGTTTATAAAGCATAAGAATAATTATAAGTTCAAAACTTTTATTACTATGAACCAACCCTATATTATATTATAAAAAAAGTTGAGACAATGGCCAGAAAGATTGGGATGTTGAACAATTCTAAATTCAATCAATTATAGAATCATTCCATAATGGTAAATATAAGTTAATGATGTACGGTTAGATATTTGAGCAAAAGGAATTATATTGAATATATGTTCCCAAATCAATTTCAAATTTTATATATGTAATGACCTGATAGTCATCATTATGACTTATAGGCTATCTTTGATCTTGGAACAATATCATGTAATTGAAATACCCATATGTCCAAATATGAAACTGTAATACATTACAACAGAATCAAAACTATTACTTTTATCAATAATCAAATATTTTTGATTTAAAACTTGAAAGAGAATTCACAAGTAAACCTATCCAAACACAATTGAAACATACAGATGTAACAGAGCAATCGTGTTATATCAGAATATAATAACAAAGTTAAATATAGTGAATTTCCAGAATTAACAATGTGTTCACATCAGGTTTTATATCAAATATAAAACGTTGTTAACTGCAAAACAATTTCACGTCTCGTATCGAATACTGTTCATCGTTTTTCAATGAAACGATTTCAATTTTAAAACACATGACATCAATTCTGGAAACTGTGATTTCATGGCTATCGTATCATACATGAATTTAATTATACGAAACCTATATCTAACATCAAAGTACTAATTTTGCAAAAACCTAGCTCTGATACCACTGTTTGAATTTAAACGATCAAATCAACATCCAATATATATGTATTAAAACCTTAAAACATATATCGTTTGCAAAATAGTAAATTAAATCTAGATGATTTAGGGTTTATACCTGTTAATAGCAAATCCATGAATCCTTACACAAATCTGGAAGCTAGATGATAACCGATGCATCGAATCGAGGAGCTCAACAAGCATTGGGCCTCTACAAGTATCCACAAACACATGATCTCTTACTTCGGCAAACGAACTGAGATTAAGGAAGGATGGTTCTAACCGATTTGGGTATTTAGGGTTTTTCTTTGTTTCGATTTTACGATATAAAATCAACAAGATAAATATCAAAGTAGCAGCCTTCCTTTCATTTTATAGTACCCGTAAAATCTAAACAAGGAAATACTATATTGCCCTTATACCAATTCAAATTAGAGAGACAAGTCAACGTTTGATCGTCTCTCTTTTGTTTTGAACGGTTCTCATCATTTTCAAGTGTACTAATGTGTGACCTTATAGGTTATTACAACTTTGGTAATGATTTTAAATTGTATTTAAATCATAAACAATGAGCGGTATCTAGCAACACATCGCAGTTACCCAAGTCATAATAATATCAATGATTCAATACAACCTTTTCTGTGACCAGTGTATCAATGTAATATAATCCTTTTAACCAATATATCCAGAATTAAACTAGAGGCATGGATCGTACCATCCTCGTTATAATTTAATCTTTTTTTCTTGATCGATGAGTAGACTGTTTAAAACAAATCATTATTTGAGCATGACCATGCATTTCACAATCTAACTCAATCAAGAGGCCCATGGATATCACTACGAATATATCGTAGGGTTAACTTCCATCTAGATCATTCACACTTTTTCATTTGATTCGAGATATATCCAATAATCACTGTTATCATTACTTTGTTACGAAATAACTTTAGATGATATCAAAACACAAATATCCTCGAATAAAATTATAATGATTTCAGGTCTGAGGACCATTACATCACTGTCACTATGAGAACAACTTATGATACTGTTGATTATATTCCATGTAGTTATCTCACGGTGGGTCAGCCCAATACGCTATTGTCCAATACGTATTTATATCTTGACTTTAATTTCACGTATATTAATGATCAATGAGATGTGATCATCAGTCAATCAATATACTAGTCTCAATGCTTTATTGTTGTCCTATATAAACAATAAAACTCGACTAGGGACATTTAAGAATTATAATACTTATCACATTATATAATCTCAAGTTCTGTCGTACTCGAACTATATAATTCCGTATTATTATTCTAAGGACTTTTATTATATTAATATTTATATTACGCAGTAAATATAATATAATATAATATTATTCCAAATAAAACAATAACATCAACAATGTTATCACTCATCAAATGAATTGCCTCTAGGGCATAAACTCTAACAATCCACTCGCGGTCAGTTCCAGTGTGTAGCCGTTGTTGATACGATCCCAAAGGATCTTGTTTCGCTGAATTCCGTTAATATATGAGAAAGATATAGCTTTTAAAATTTAATATACATTTAATTTAAATAAAACTTTGAACTTTAACTCCATTGGGCTTACTTTTATTTCTTGGCCCAATTATAATCCAACCCGCACCGGTTCCTTCTTCCTCAATTTGATTTCTGCTGACTCGCTGGAGCTTCCCAATTTCCATTAACCCGTGCTTTAATCGATCATCCCTACTCAGTTTCTCAACTGAAATGAATTCCGACCACACAGTTCCTTAACTCTTCCGATACACTCCTTCTCCATCACCTCAGATTCAAACTCGTTCCCCCAAATTGCCATTCCGTCGAACTGGAGCACTCTCGAGCTACCATACAGACATCGACAACAATACCCTTGGAACCTCCTCAAAAATTAGCAAATGATGCGGAAGAACCCTACGAACTCCAAGTCGACCTTCAAATCAAACACCAGTACTTCAATCGCGAGCAGTTTTGAACCCTAACTGAAGCTGACCATTTTCATCGAACCAAAACCGACGTCGAACCCAAAACAAAGCAAACGATGTTGAAGCTTAAACTCCTGCAAGCTCAAACAATCGGCCTTACGATTTATCGATTTTTGTTGATTTTGTTTGAATTATTTTGAAGGCTCGAGATTTTAGTTTGAGGCTGAATTAGTGGAAGCCAAAATTGTTGACTATTGAAGAATGATTTTTAGGGTTAGAGATGGGTAAGGGTTATTTATAGGAATAGGGTTAGCTTAAAAAGTAAGCTACTATTTTTTTAATATTAATTTATATCAATTTTCTATTTGTATTTGAACTCTAAAAATCCCTACGAATACACACGATATCTAAAAATCATGAAAATTGACATGCAACTACAGCTTAACATTATGGACTCAACGAAACTTGTTTCGTCGAATTCCGACTTCGTTTGCTCACACAGCGTATTTTTAACCATCGAAATACTAACTGTTTTTACATTAAAAATCCGTACGGTCACATACTGACTCTAAAAATCACGAAAATTGAAATCTAACAATAATTTAACATTACGGACACAACAAAATTAGTTTCGTCGAAAACGGAGGTCGTTTGCAAAACTGGCTATTTTTAAAGCTCTAAATAACCTATTTAAATATATAAATATTTTTAAAAACAATTAAATGAAATATTTATAAATAAATATTAACGTATATATCCAAAATAGTATATCACACAGCTCCATATCGGCATCTATAACTCGACATTCCAAATCCAGTGTTACATCGATATTTGATTTATATTTAAAATCCATTTAAAATATAAATAAATCGATATAAAATTATAAAGGAATTCCATAGCGACTTTTCAAAAAATTGATTTGGACATAAATCAAAATCTACACAACGAAATCCTAATTTTTCTCTTTCATTAGAAAAATATACTTCACCAACTCCAAACGTTTCTTGTTTCACAGAAATACGGCTTAGGATGGACCCTGTATATTTAGTTGAAGTTCGAATCACCAAATTGCGAACTACCGCGCCATTTCGAGCTCGATTATAGTTATAATATAATTTATACGTTCAATTGTCGTTCAAATAATATATTCGTTATCGTAATTCAATTTCAAACTGAATTATATATTTTGAATTGTCCAGTTCACACAATATGGCAATTTCAGCTAATTCTGATTATTTCAAAATTAAATATATTGTTTAATTATTACCTTAATTAAATATTAAATAGTCATTTTAATTTAAACCATTTAAATTACCAAACCATATTTTAAATAATTAAATAAAATTAATTATTATACCGTATAAAAATACGGGACATTACAAAGGCAAAGAAATCTTCACTACTGCAAACTTCTGTTGACCCGAGCATATTGCATAAAAAGAAACATAACAAACACTCAGATCAGCACTAAATCATTCTCATATTAGTCAAATTAAAATACAAAATAACATGAGTACCATTGGTGCAGTAACTTAAGAAATGTTACGGGGTTTTTACATCTCTTAAGGATCCGTTAAACTATTTATATACATAGTATAATACTCTATTATTATAATGTCCACTTAGTAAAATAAATATAATAAAAATAGCATAGGTAGGATGACATTTTTACGCTTACGCCGTTTATGGACATTGTCGTACACATTGCATATACAACACTAGTACGCCGGTAGGTAGGGATACGCTGCGATACGACAACGTCAAATCAAAATCGTATGGGCTCGATCAGGATAAATATGACAAGGCACTCGAGGCAATACCCAGGGTAGGATTCTACCATTTGCACTCCCAGACCGGTGGTAACGCATAGCCTCAACTACCGCCCACCTCAGAACACACTCCCATATCAAAGGTCGATCACAGTGTAATATAGATGGTATCGAAGGAGCGTGTCCAATTAGAGATGCGATCTCACTTAATCACAGTATAGCTCCTATTTTAGTCATTTCAGCTATAACCCAAAGGTCAAGGCCATCCATTATCGATCTCTTTCTTCAAATCCAGTAATCGCCTCTATACCATCCTACTTCATTCTGGATTCTCCACCACATGCATAGTTGTTAAAGTGGTATCAGTATTGGTAGAGAGTATGACAATACTGACTCCGGACTCTTTAACAACCAAACGTTTACATTTTTCACATCAGTCGGTTCTTTTACTTTTCACAAAGTTTCACTTTCATATCAAACTATCATGTTCATCTCGAACCCAATTTATATTCAAAATAAAATATAATTTCACATCAAGATATCACAATCATTCCAAAACCGATTTATATTCCAAACTAGAATATATTTCCATATCAGTATATTATAATCATATAATATTTCGAAATCAATTTATATTCGGGTAGAATACATTTCATATCAAGATTATAACTGTTTCCAAAATCCATTTAGGTTTAAATTCAATTTACATTCAAATAGAATATATTTCCATATCAACCCATTATAATGATTTTTAAGATCCCATTTATATTCAAATAGAATATATTTTACATTGAGGTATCATAATCGTTTACAATCGATTTATATTCAAATTGATAATAACTTTATATCAAAACTCCATTTGAATCAACAGTTTAAATCCAACAGTTTCCATTTAGAAGAAATTTATAATCATTTAATATAACTAGGAAAAATAGATACTTATAAAATAAAACCTTTATGTAAAATTCAAATATATAATAAAATAGTTAGAGTATAATAAAATAATTTAAACAACTATGTATATACATATAATAAAAAAAATTAAAGAATAATTTTATATAATAAAATATAAGAAAATCTATTTATAACAAAATGGTGTATAGGTTACAACATTTACTAGACAACCTTTAAGTAATAGTATATAATTTGTTTGTAAAACAAGCTTTGTGTGTGTGTGTGTGTATATATATATGTATATAGTTTTTATAAAATAGAATCTTAAAGCAAAATTGTTTCTTTCTTCCAAATTCCAATAACTTGAATATATGTATATTTTGATCTCCATAAAGTTTGTTTAGTTTCCCATCTCATTCAAAGCATTGTCCAAGCCAACCATTCGATTAAAAGGGTTCAAACGCAGATTCATATTGAGTCAAAACAACTTCAAGTATTCATCGAATACTTTTATTCCAAAATTAAATTCAAGGATAATTTATTTAATTAGAACTTGCACGGTTAATTTGAATATTCCGAATCACATTCAAAATCCCAATCCCAATTTAAGAATTTCCAATTTGTTTTGGGATAATCTTCGTAACAATTTCAGTAAACATTCAAGATTCAAATTTGAAAGAAAATAGATTTATCGAGTATCGACACATTTCTTTTAAGTAAATTTCTATTAAATAAAATTCTCGCATATTTAAAATCATTTAACCTACCAATGTCCATATATAATTTTCTATCCTATGGCCAAGTGATCTTAAGTTTAATTTCTCGATATTTCAGGGATGGATATATATATATCATTTCAATCCAAACTATTTTAAAATCGATTAATCCCGAGTTTATTTGATGCCCATAACATCTAGGGTAAAATGGGATTAATTGGCACAAATAAACTTGCAATAACAATATGCAGAATAACATAACATTCCAGTGTCAATATAAGTTTGGTAGTCGAATTTCAAACAAGGCATCCATCGCAACCATTTCATTTCAACGGTAGATATCAAACCATTTCACTGGTTAACAAGGATCAGGATTTTTCAACTAGCCATTTTAATTTAATTTAAAATAACTAATTATCAACATCAATTTTGGACAATAACATTTGCATGTCATTTTTAAGAAACCAATCGAAAATCAATCGCAACCAATCGAAAATCAGTCATAACCAGATAGCCAAATTCATTTCATAATTTAATTTAATAAATATGGGAATAATTCAGTTAATTGTGAGCGAGGAAATTGCTCACCTTTGGGTCTTTAGTCAGTTAAACGCCCAACCAATTCCAAAATTTTACAGTCCCCAAACGCATCAAAATTAGTATCAGAACATCCGAAATTCCGCCATGATCCTAACGCAACAAAACCGCGCTCAAATCCGACCTCGTATGCAGTAGCTATTAACGTTAGAGTATTGGATTTATATATATATAATTTAAATAAAATATTAATAAAATATTTACCATGTCAGCTCATGGACATCGTTCTTCTTCGAAATTCCGCCATGATCCCAACGGAACAAACCACGCTCAAATCCGACCTCTTATGCGGTAGCTATTAACGTTAGAATATTGAATTTATATATATATATATATATAATTTAAATAAAATATTTACCATGTCAGCTCATGGACATCGTTCTCCTGCTCCAAATTGCATGAACAGTACCCACGCGAACCCATTTCAACTGCCACTTTTGACCGCTGATTACCACCACTTCAGGCCACC
This sequence comes from Allium sativum, assembly GCA_030737875.1. Taxonomy (NCBI): domain Eukaryota; kingdom Viridiplantae; phylum Streptophyta; class Magnoliopsida; order Asparagales; family Amaryllidaceae; genus Allium; species Allium sativum. Next base: position 440,327,091 of record CM060925.1, on the reverse strand, counting down.
ATATACCTCGTTTAACCCCTCAATGGCGAGACCAGCTCGCGCCGCACCTCCGCCAGGCCACAGCGTCACCTCCGATGCCCCGCATCAACCACGTCGCCGCCTTCAATCTGGACGAAATCAAGCCCAAATTCCCACATTTTGGCCACCCACGACAACTATTAGTCAAACGAACACCACCAATACGTTCCCCTAGTCGATAACTACAAAACCCATATCTCTGATTCCATGATTGAGCCCTAAATCAAAAACCCCCAAATTGATTTCATGGGTTTCGATTTCCAGCCCCTTTGACCATAAATTCTGGTAAATCCACTCACTATATGTTAAAATAAATCATACCAGAAGCTTCATATCGTCGAGGACTTCATAATGATATATAATATGTTGGTATTTGGAGGAGATTCGATTTTAAAGTTTGAATTTTTATTTGAACTAGGGTTTTGGAAATTAATTTTCAGCTTTTAGAGAAAATTTGATGGAGGAAATTATACGTACAATGGAGAATGGGCTGATGAGGTGGATATGGAATATATTTGAAAATATATAGAAGGTCCGATAAGAGAAACAAATAATTACCCATTTACATTGATTCAATTCACATTTTATCCCGTACGACCAAACGACAAGTCCGACTGTAACGAATTTTGAAACTCAATAATAATTCATCGTTCCGGATCTAATGAAACTGGTTTCGTCGAATTACGAGACAGTCACCAAAAATAGCTAAATTTCACAGTTAATTAATAAATAAAATATTCAATTACTCATTTAACTGTTTTATTTCAATTTAAATATTCATTAAATTCCATTTTAAATTCAATTACAACTCAGAAAAAACAATATAAATCGATTTCAAAAATTTTAAGTTCTCGAAATTTATTATTTCAAATTCAAATTTGAATTTCAGTTACAAAATATACGAACTCAATTTATCTTCACTATTCTAATATTAAACTCAAAATTCTAGCATTTACCAAATTAAATTTGAATTCCAATTTTAAATTAAACAACTCAAATTTATTTAATTATTAAAATATTAATTTCCAAATTACAGCATTTCTAAGTATAACTTAATTTAAAATCTGTTTATACTCAATTCAAACCATCATCATTATTAAAATAAAAAAAAATAATGATTTTAACCAATATTATTTAATTTGTTTATTTTAAATCAAATTTAAATATACGGAAAAAATTATAGGGCATTACAGAGTATCTCTGTATCTCCCACAATGTCCCGAGATATGGGAACTCCTCCTGCTGACCACCGCCATCCAATCCTTCAATTGGGCCTTCTCCAGCAATCCTCGCTTTGCCCTTAACCACTGGCTCGTTTGTGCCTACATTTGGGTGTCGAGAGCCTTTGGGCTATTCCATTTGACCTTGTGAACTGGACGTATCCAATTTTTGAGGGAAAGTGTAAGCCCGGACTTCTCGTTGACGCTCGTCGGTGAGCTAGAATGGTAAGAATCCTCATTAAAGCTCGGAGATGTTTCTACGGGCTCGGCTTCCAAGCCTTGAATCCGTTTGGAGCTTCTCCTTGTCATCGAACTATACTCACAACATAGTCGCGTTAGAACCACATAAAAACCTATACCCATCGCACTAGTGTAAACTAATGTGAAGCTTGCAGTGTCGCAAAGTGTTAATGCGATTATGTTAAAATATCATGGAAGGTGACATCGATCATTGATTCTAGAACTACAATCATCATTGCCATCGACCAACGTCGACAGACTTCCATGCACTCTTCGTTGTGTCGTGGCCGCAGCTATCAATACTACAGTCACTATACATAGTTCGGGTCTATGCTTTAACCCTATGTGCAACCCAGGATTATCGGTTCATGGTTCGGGCGTCAAGGCATCAATAGCCAAAGCACTCAATCGCAAGCTTGGTCTGACCACATGCCATAACGATAACAATACAAGTCCACCGATAAGTCGCCTATGACAAGAACTCTCCTAGGAATGGCGAGACGAATCATTGCCATGGAGATTCGAAATTCACATAGCCTTAGAGATGTACCTCAGCATTCCCCCGACTAAAAAAGCTGCATACTGCACCAAGCAGCATCGTGTCCCCAACCTCCTGAAATTTCATCGCCCAAGCTTTGCGACAAAATAACCCACATCCCCATATGTGGAAATATTCGTAACCCATGCCATTGAGGTAGGATACAAAAATCCTAGTATCCCAAACGGGATACAAAAAATTATTTCCCATCAGGATGAGAAGTTTTTGTATCGTACAAAATTTATGGGATACGAGCTTCCCCCCTCTACCACTTATCGCCTTCATCATCTTTCCCCTCCTTCCCTCCATCATCGACTGTTCTCCTCCTCCAAACCTGTAATGGCATGCAAAACCATACTATCTGAGCTGACTAATAGCACTACACGTCCAACCCAAATGACACAGAAATACGAATCATTATTAGAAAGAAGTTATAGGATGAGGAATAGAAAGAAAGAAAAGTTAGAATAGAAAAAAAACGAAGAACACAAATCTCACAGCGGAACGAATAATATATATTAAATAACATAACTTTTGAAATACAAATTAGTAACTGTATATACAAACCATTATAAGAGCACAACAGTTATTCCTGGAACAGTTATAAACACCTGTTTCCAGATACAATCAGCACACAGCGGAAATATGATAGTCTATAGCTAACTGGTGAAGCCTCCTGCTTCCAGCTCTTCCAAGTGAATTTGAAAAATACCGACTACTTGACTGTCCGTACAAATTTGGGCACCCAAGAGTTTAGGGAAAACAAAAACAAAATAAACTCTGGGTCAGTCATGGGACTGGCGCTGAAAGAGGCCGACAATAAGTTCTTTCAAAATTGACTATTCGTTCCTCTCTTAGAATTGTTGCAGAAATGTCTACGATCGAGTAAATAGCTCTACGAACGACCGGATCGGATCAAATTGGAAAATGGAAAGATTTGTACAAGTTATATGTTTCATCACCACTTTGTAGAAAATAGTTATGTATGAATATATCAGATACCTGTGACTCGATTGGTGAAATAGTCTCTCTCTTCAAAAAAATATGTAAACTCCAATCATTTGTTTAACTATAAAAATCCTTTCGAAAGAAATGATAATCGTAAGACTGATCCACACATAAACACGGATGGTTTTTACCTTATGATAACCCAAAATATTTTTGATATTAAATCCAGTGATATTATAATTATGTCTACATCAAATAAATAGAATCTAGCGGAACGCTTGCATATCACGCTCCATATATAATATAAAACCAAAAGCCACAAGGCGCTTATTAGAGATTGGATTTCCAAACATGACAAGGTATGGAAGCACCTTCCGATAGTGTATCTCTAGAGGGGAATACACTAGGTTCAACAAGTACATTTTGCAACCCGGCCCACACATGACCGACCACTCATTTCGCTTGAGTGTATCGAATGTATATTACCAACGGTTGGGATCAGCAACCGTTTTCCCGAATGGGACAGCATCGATAGTTCAAAGAAGCAAATGTAATTTCTCTAGATAGGTGATTATACACCCTAATGGGAGCAACCCACATAGCCATATTGCCTGCCCGACTTTTGTCATTTCCCGGTTGTTAAGGCCTGAGGCTATGATTTCTTATCATTCATTGAAAGCACAATCACTTTGAATGCCACATTGTCAAATCCATTAATCACTAATTGATTTGCACAAATATAATCTGGATATTATGCTAAGAGAATAAATCCTCCGCCACCATACATATTTATATAGACCAACATATTCGATCATTGGAAACACTCTGTCAGAAATTCGTCCATACACTTCGTTCTGGGACTAAACGAAACCGAAGACCCCATTTCTATTAATAGAAAAAGTCCTTGCATGTTACTCCATCTTCGATTATCTTCATATAATCTGATTCGCAATGCTACTGCCAATACGGAGTGGTTCTCGGATAATAATCCAACCGGTCTCTCCATATTGACAACGATATTGGCACTTCGATAGTCGGTTATTTAACTATCGAAGAAAACAAACATTCATTCAAAGCTTCAAACAAATCACTGGGCCATTTAATTGATATTTCATTCATTGATTAAATCACTACTCCATTTCCTTATCAATATGTGTTAGCCAAATATTTTCAACAATCATCTTGGCCTTTTTCGCTATTTGGAAACATTTCCATATATCGCCTCCTTTTATTTTCTATACATAGAAAATATCTTCTATTTATAACTGGAAAACATTCCAATTACTTATCTCTTTCACGCCCGTTCATTTCTACACTCAGGAAATATTTATTTATTATATTTCTAAATTTCCACTTACTTGAGTCAAAACGAATGTTGTGTAAAACATCGTTACTTGTAATGTCTCGTATTTTCTGGCCATTTTATTGAAATATTTTATTTATTTAAAATATTGATTTAAATTTAAATAATGGGATTTGACCATTTTAATTTGAATATTTAAATTATACTAATAATATTTTATTTTCGGGATATTTGGAAAATGTTGAATTCGCAGTATAGAGTGAGCGGACAACTTAAAATAGTTAAATATGGTTTGTATTGAAATTATGGTGGCGATTTCATTTATAAAACGATGACTGAATGTTTAATTTATAATTATATTATAAAACGAGCTCAGCAGCGCGACAGTTCATAATTTGGCTTTTTGAACTTTAAACGGTTGTACAGGGCCCAAAATGAGTCGGATTTTCTCGAAATAAGAAACGCTAGAATCTGTTTGACGATATCTTTCTAATGGAGAAGAAAAATCCATTTTTCACAGAGTAGATTTTATTTTATGTCCAAATCAAATTTTGAAATAGTCGCTATGGAATTTCGTTATATATTATAATGTTTATTTATATTAAATAAAGAGGTGTTTAAATTTTATAATATTGATTTGGCTTGGAATTCAACCCGAGATATTTTATCTTGGTAATATATGAAATTCTGCTCGTGTATGGCCAATTTCAATATTTTATTAAAATTATATTGAGGTACTTTAAAAATTGGTTTATTTTATTTGAAGTGGGCAGTTACAAAAGGGACTTTATTCCAACGACCTTTGTTTTCGACGAAATAAATTTTATTGGGATCATAACAGTAAATTATTGCTAGGTTTCAAGTTGCGCGTCGATCGGGGTTAAGTTGTGAGCGTGGCAAAATAAAATACAAATAAAACGACCATTTGGACGTGAACGAGCGCCATTTAAGCAAATGGACTCGGAATTCGACGAAACAAGTTTCATTAGGACCGTATCGTCAAATTATACTATGACGTCCATTCACGCCTCGAACGGGGTTTGTATGTGAACATAGCAGTGAATAAACAACGTTCGAAATTGTGATAGACACGAAATAAAAATCGTTAGTCAACATCGCTTGTCACGTCGACTTAAAATATTAATATTTACGATTATATATATCCCCCCAAATCAGAAATCTTCAGCCAAAAACCTGATTTCCATCCAACAATTTGCAAAAAGGTCCATGTTTACGTTTTAATTTATTTCTCACAATCCGTAAGGAATTTGTTAGGACAACCTGAAGTAAAGTTGAAGATCGGGTCTTGATCTACCTATTGAGAAAAATTAGGAGTGATCGGGTGACTGAGGTGGCCGGAATCGGCTAAACAGTGACGAAACCCAGTTTCATTTTTAGCTTGATTGTGGGGGATTGGTTTGATTTGAGAGGACGGGACCTAGGGGGAATTGTAGAGGAGAGTTCAGGCTTCGTTTTGGCGGTGGTGGTGTGAACTCTTGTGGTCGGGGGTGTCGGTAATTGGTAGATGAACAGAGACTGGGTTTTTACGGTTGTTTTTCGAAGTGGCTGCCGGTTTTAGGACTCGTGTGGAGGCTGTGGTTCACCAGAGGTGGTAAGGACGATGGGAGGTGAAGGCCAGAAGCGAGGCGGTCCTAGTGGTGCCAGTCCGGTCACCTGCGGCGCCCTGAGGTGGCGTAAAATTGGGGATGAACGGAAATCAGTCGAAGCTAAATTACAGGTGGTGGGTTAGATCTGAGTGGTCGGGTTTCAGGTGGTGAGGCGCCTCTGTCAGGTGGATACAGGGGCGGTGTCTTGGTGGTCTGAAGTGACCCGAGGTGACGACGGCGAGGCTTTGAAAAGGGGAAGCACGATGAAAGGGGGATCTGTTCAGTGGCAATCTGGTTCAGGCAAGGAAGAAAGTGAAAACGTGTTTCTTTGTTTTAAACGATGATGACGTGGCGAATTCATTAAAGAAAGGTAATTTAAATATTTAATTTATTTAGTTAATAATCGATAAGTTATTCAAAACGTATTTATGTGATATCTCTTTCATACGTTAACGAAATTTGACGAAACTGGATCCGTTGGGATCGTAGGGAAGAGACCTAGACGATGGCACTGACTAGGCACTGATTTGACGCATTTGAAATTTCAGTTAATTTTGAACGTCCATTCAAGATTAAAAGGAACAAACGCGACCACCGTCAACCGTAATAACCTGGTGAGTTAATTCTCACACCTTCTGGAATCCTATGATGTGGCAAATTCATATTCAAATATAATTTACCTTTAAAAGTATAAATTGATTGGTTGCTATTTGCTGTTATTGTTTGATTGGTTGCTGTTATTTACAATTCATCATTTTAAAATTAGTAGATTATCGAAATTGATTTCATATAGGATTATCAAATGTTATAACGAGCTGTGATGTAGGGAAGAACAGGTTGGAGGGATCCGACCGGATTCCTCAAATATTATATTTGTTGTTTTGTTTTATATTTGAACTGATTGAACCCCATATGGTATTAAACCTGTTTTGAGCGTGATGGTTGAATAAATATTCACCTGAGATGTGTTTAAAATCAATCGACAGTATTGATTGAGTGGTTGGCATTGAATGGCATAAAATGTACTGTTTTAACCGTCGTTCTGCCATTAGGCGAATTGACGTAGACTTTAAGTTAATAATTATTCTATAACTGAACTGAAATCTTTAGTTATTTATGTAGATAATTAAATTAGAAATTTATAAATAAATATTTTAGTTTATAAAAGAAATTATTTAAAAAGGTTTATGATTTGTACACGTTCTAAATGCAGAAAGCTAGCAAATATACCTACGGGTTGTAAAATGTAACAGTTGTTTGGTTTAAACAAACAAATAGTGATTTTTAAATTAATTAAGCTATTTAATTCAAAAGGGGAAATGACAAGGAAAAATCAGTAATATAGTTAATATTAAAGTTAATTATTATTTTATAATAATTAAGGTGATAACTTGTAGTTGGGATTCAATGTAGAAAGTGATTAAGTGTTTGATTAAAGAAGGGGCGATAAGTGGTTTATAAAGGAATTTATAATCTAAGTTTCCAAACGAGAAATGTAAATAGAATTGGTAAGTGAGTTGAAGGGATTTAAATACGACTAAATTGTTATATTAAGTAAAGAAAACCAAATTGGATTGAATTATATTAAAGAAGGGGGTAAATAGTCATTAGTTATGAAATCCAAGACCAAGGTCTATATTAAGAATGCCAATAGATTTAAGTAAATTATTTGACCAAAGATTTTGATTATAAATCAAAATGTTATAAGCGGAATAATGATTTAAGTTAAAAGGTGGGATTTTAGTGAATATCGACTTAATTGAAGGAATTAAGTAAAGAGCGTTTTGAACGAGGATTTCAAATATAAGAAACAGTTTTATAAAACCAGATTTGAAATCAAGAAGGTAAGTAGGATTTTAATACCAGTGGTTAAACTAATATTATTCTAAGGTAAGAACGAGGTCGATCAAGGTCTGAGAGGTAATTAAATTGTAACGACCCGGAAAATCTGAACCAATTTAAAAATTTTAAATTGGCTAAAATAGTGGATTTTAAATATTTAAAATAAATATTTTAAATAATAGCAATGAAAAGTGAGTTTGAATCGACGCTTGAAAACGAATATAATTAATTTTAATTATAAACAAGGCCTGAAAAGGCGTTGCAGTTTCAAAAATTGAATTCAAAATTTTTCTTATTGTACTGGGTGCAAAAAAAAAGGATTTGAGTGAAACCAAAAATATTAAAATCTGTTAGTGAATACCTTTCTAACGAATCTGAAAAATCGAAGTTTCATAGCAGGAAGCAAAAGTTATGGCCAAATGAATTTTCAAAAAGGTCGCTATGGAATTTATATAGCTCGTGAAATTGGCCATTTTGCAAACGACCTCGGAATTCGACGAAACCACCTTTGTTGGATTCGGGATGTGAAGTTATTTCTAGGTTTCAAATTTCATGATTTTTGAAGCTAGTATGCGAGCGTGGAAAAGGAAAATGTGTTTTGGTCAATTAAAGTTAAATTGGATCGACTAGAAATGGGCCTTTTTGCAAACGGTCTCAGAATTCGACGAAACTAGTTTTGTTGGGACCGTATCATCAAAACATAGCTAGATTTATTTTTCTGGAATTTTTCGAATCAGTTTGTGGCCCTGGCAAATTGAAATGTACGTTCAAATTGAATATTAAATGTTATATATTTTAATTTGAAGGAAAACTGACTGAAACAGTCGAATGGGCCTACGAAACATATCCCATTGTGTTCGGAATGGGGGTAAAACGCTAGGGACGACAGTCGTTGGGTTTAGATTGGTGGTCGTGTCAGAAAACCCCTTTTAAAACCCACCGGCCAATGAGATTTTTTATAAAAAAAAAGGAAAAAACTTTTTCTCTCTCCCCGATCGAAGGCGGAAGAGCCTTCCAACCTTCCAGCCCCGATTCCGACCGCCTCATCCCTCGTTGACCCTCACCGCAGTTGAACCTTTCGAAGATCTCTTCCCCCTCTCCAAATCCATACCCGTTGCTCACTCCTTCGTGCTCTGGTTCTCGAGAATCGAGCTTCGAAAGTTGCAGGTTTGAAACCGCCGCCGCCACCTCCTGCCAGCGTCGAACTGGACCCCACCCCCACGAGCCAGAGCGTGATTCCAAGCTCTTCCTCGTGCTGAAGGCTGATCGACCTATAGCACAACGGATTTAGCGTAAGATCAAAACCTAGTTCTGAACAAAATAGAAAGGTACGGCTGTTAAATTATATAAACTATTTAATAGCAGTTCTAAGCGCAACGGTTTTTGATTTCACTGTAAAAATCATATCTTTTTCGTTTCTTGACGAAATTCGATGAAACAGGAAACATCGTGACCGTGTGGACGTCATCTACATTCTAGAAGAGACCGCATATTTTTCTGAGCCTTCTTCTATTTTTGGTGGAGTGGAACCCAATGTGAGATTTCTAATTTATAAACGATATGGAAAACGACGATATATAAATTATATAGTCGATGTATGAGTTATATAAGCATTGTACACCTCTTGTATAAGCGTTGTATAAGTTGTACATTCGATATATAAGTTGTATATGCGTTGTAAAAATTATATATGTGTTGAAATAGAAGTGAAATGCTATAAATATAAATAAATATATATATATATATATACGCCCCTCGTCCACCAACCATGGACGATATTTATTGGTTGTGATTGGTGCGAAAATTGATTGATAGCGAATGGTTGATTGGAATTGTTTGTGGTTGAAATTGATTGATTGTGGTTGAAAAATAGCCGTTTGTGGTTGAGAAATATTTGGTTGAAACCACATAGGATTAGTTTGTGGAAATGAAATATATATACATGTCGCCTGCGTGCGAACTAGATGCATGATTCCCCATTGTCAAAAACCGCGAGGTTTTAAGGTAGAGCGAGGAGCCGTCCTAGGGACGGTCCCGGTTTTAACTACCCTGTCGTTATGCTGCCGAAATTTTGAATAATATTCATGTGTTTGAATTATTTCCATTTGTTGAAACTATATTTATTCATTGAATAGAAAACCTTCATGTGTTGAATTGAAATTCATTCGTTGGATAGAAATTCATGTGTTGAATGGTATTCATGTTTTAAATATAAAAATCACCTTTTTATCTATATATACAAACTATAGAAAACCTTCATGTGTTGAATCGATATTCATTCGTTGAATTGAAATTCATGTGTTGAACGGTATTCGTGTTTTTAAATATAAAAAATAACCTTTTTATATATATATACAAACTATAGGAAACCTTCATGTGTTGAATCGATATTCATTCGTTGGATAGAAATTCATGTGTTGAATGGTATTCGTGTTTTAAATATAAAAATCACCTTTATATATATATATATATATATATATATATATATATATATATATATACAAACTATAGAAAACCTTCATGTGTTGAATCGATATTCATTCGTTGGATAGAAATTCATGTGTTGAATGGTATTCGTGTTTTAAATATAAAAATCACCTTTTTATCTATATATACAAACTGTAGAAAACCTTCATGTGTTGAATCGAAATTCATTCGTTGAATTGAAATTCATGTGTTGAGTGGTATTCATATTTTGAAATAAATGGTTTTATAATAAAAATCCTATTTTATCACCTATATGAACTATAGAAAATAATCTTGTTTTGAAATGAATTGTTTTATAATAAAAATCACATTTTTATTATATAAATGAATTGTTAAAAATAGTGAAGTGTTGAAATAGAAGACAGTTAGATAAAAATATCATTTTTATCAAATGTATGAAAAGAATCTAGTTTTGAAATCGAAGAATCGATATATATATATATATATATATATATATATAGAATTAAAATATATCGAATAACGAAGCTGCAGTTCGTATTTTGAAACCGTGATTTCAAACGATTATACCGGAAGATCCGACCATCGGATTTTCCCGAAATCGCAACCGTTGGGTTCGTTTTGGAAATATCTTTCCAACGGCACCAACTTTGTAAAAATCCAACGATTGGATTTTCTGGAATGTTTAATTCAAATCTGAAGAAAAATAGCGCCAGAATCGATTATATATATATATATAAACATAATCATATTTAATCGAATAACGACGCTGCAATTCGTATTTTGAAATCGAAACTTCAAACGATTATACCGGGAGATCCGACCGTCGGATTTTCCCGAAATTGGAACCGTTGGATTCCTTTTGAAAAGATCTTTCTAATGATGTAAATTTTGTGAAGATCCAACGACTAGATTTTCAGATTTGTGTAAATCAAATCTGAAGAAAAACAGCGCCACGGTCGCGTTATGGCCTGAAGCGTCGTTTTGAATAAATTGGCTATTTTAAAATAAATAAAAATAGCGATAAAATTGTTATAAAATATTATAAACGATATGGATGTGAAATTTAGAAACTAACTGAAGGTTGGCTAAGTCGGATGGTTTCTGGGGTATTGATCTGATGTTGGTTTCAGCCTTCGGGGTTAATATTCGGGAAATCGTTCTCTTACTGATTTACGGTTAGCGACTAATGAATTGAAATGATGTGTATGTGTATTTGTGTTGCACTTGTTTACCATATACGCGAGTTGCTCAGAAAGACCGAGTTTATCTCGTTTTGAATAACTGAATCGACGATAAGAAATCGAAGATAAAGATGGTGGTCGAAGACCGGAGATCTTCACCTCGTTTGGATGGTAACCGAGGTCTTGATTGGGAGGCATCCCGAAATATGGATAATGAGTGGTGATCGTCCAGACGTACGTGGTGATCGATGGGTTTGCGAGGTATATAGTGCCTCCGGTTTCGTTAAGACCCAGAACGGACTTGCAAATGGACAGTGTGTCTGACATTGGAATTTATTCTGTGTGATTGATAGCCATCAGTTGCACGGTGTGAATTGCCTGTGTGGCATGCTAAGATGCAGTGATCAGGGCTTCTGTTGAAAAGCAAAGTCTTGTGGTGATGATCAAAGCACCGTCTGTGTGGCGTAGCTTTGTGTATAACGTAAATTCACGAGCCTCACACCCCGGTATGAACCAGAAACGGGAGAGGACCTCAGGGAGGGCCTGCGTTTCTTTCTAGTTAGAAGTGGCGTCAGTGGTTTTACACGCCCTGACGAGTTTGACTTATGTGGTTGTTACTGTTGCGAGGCGCCTCGGTTATATCGGACGATCCGGGTCCGATGGAGTCATTCGTTGGCTCATTTACGCCCCAAAGGGCGGGGAAACGCAGTGTTCAGGAATTTTAATCCACATCAGTGGACCGGCCCTGTCGCTCCAAGGGTCGATGCGCTCTGACCCTGAGGCTCGGGCTAGAGAGTCTCGAAGTCGGTAAGGACTATCTTTTGCCTTGGTTCATGATGGAAATCCAATTTTCAAATACGTGACTGTGCGATTTTGATTGTATACCTATATATGGCGACATAGTGGTATGGGGCATTAATGCCGTCTATGATTGATACTTATGATTTGAAAATGCTTTTGAAATATATAAACACTAGTAATAATATCAAATGCTTTTGTTTTATTCGTATCAAGCATATTTTGGCTATTATAAGGTAAAACTCTATCCTCCGGTTTGCGTTGCATTGTGTGATGGGAACTAAGTCTTATAATGGCTTCATTTTTATAAAAAGCATTGCAATGTTGAAAAGAATGATTTGTTTTAAAGCACTGGCAATCCAATGGAGTAAACCTGTTCCACGAAAGTGGCGTGGTCCTGTGAATAGCCATATTTGAAATGTGTTGAGTAGATTTCTCATACCAGTCCCATGACTGACTCGTAGTTTGTTTCACTTTCAAACTCGGGTGCCCCTTTTTCTACCCGGGCAGCCTTTTATTCAGGTTTAGCAGGCTTTATCCGGATAGCTGGAGCTGAAGATGGATTCTATCATTTATCTCTTTTTATGCTGTTCAGCTCCTATTGTACATTATGTTTGTTTTCCGCTGTAGACATTTATGTATAGTTGAACTGTATTTGTACTAAGTATGATCCTGTATACTGTGTAACTCTGATGATTACTTTTATCCAGTATATTCTGTTGTTCATTATCTGGTGTATTTATTTATTTCTGCTCTGCTGTTATCTGTTTCTGTGTTATATCCCAAAGATTACCCTTGTATCCGTCTGTATGGGAAATGGGGTCGTCACAACATGGTTTCAGAGCTTTGGTTAAGCTTAGTTCTGGAATATAACATATTAACGAACTCGTCAGAAATAGAACCAGTAGTTTTCTAGGAGGGTTAACTCTATACAGATAGGATCAGTAATATCCTAGTATGAGTAAAGCAGAATGAAATTACACTTCGATAGACACTTTTACATTGAAGTATGTGTTTCTATATTTTAAATTATCTTTTCTGTGACCTGACACTTGATCTTCCATTTGCAGAAGTACTAGAAAAATGAGTGTCAGAAACAGAAGAAATGCAGAACCCGATCTAGAGGCTCTATTAAAGAGATATCGAAATCTGAACAGAGCACAGTTCTCGGGCAATGAATCTATTATTCAAACTCAAGCTTGGGTTAGCTCTGCAAAAAGAATATTTGAGCGTATCCAGTTGAGAGACGATCAGAAAAGATTAGTAGCATCTTGGGTGCTCAAAGAAGAAGCTTTAATCTGGTGGGAAACAATCATCAAAGATAATCCAGAAGGTGATATCACCTGGGACAGATTCAAAGAGATTTTCCTAGAAAGATTTACTCCTCCTGATGTGACGGAGCGATTATGTGATGAATTTTCTTATCTGACACAGGGTGATATGACTATCCTAGAATATCATAAGAAATTCAACGAACTTGCTCACTTTGCTCCTCATCTGATTTAAGATCCAAAGAGGAAGAATCTGAGATTTATTCATGGCCTGCAAAGGAGATATCAGAATAGTGTGATGAGGAATGTGAAGCTTCCTTTTTTCTAAAATGATTTATATGGCTTATCAGTATGAAGATCTCCATAAGAAAGGTATGTTGCGCGACGAAGAGGAAGTCTACTCTAGTAACAAAGAAGAGTCGGAAACTGATATTCCTGAAGCCAGTACGAGGTCTGAGGTCAGTGAGAAGCCAAGTGCCAAGAGAAAAAGGGCTAAATCTGGGAAAGAACCAGTAACAACTGCTGTTTGCTCTAACTGCAATTAGAAAGGACATTTGTCGATGAGTTGCAGATCTTTAAAGAAACAAAGAAAAGAGGGATATAGAGCCAATCGAAAGCAAAAGAAGAAAAGGTTTAGAACTGATGGGGAGTTTCAAGAGAATAGGGAGTGCAAACAGTGCCATGAGGTTGGTCATATTGCAAAGGATTGCCCACTCTTAAACAAGCCCGAAGTAGTTCAAATGAACGAAGCGGCAAAAGTGCCTGCATCTTCGTCTGCTCAGGAAAGGTCTGATGTTTTAGAAGGCATACTCAATGTCAAGAACATTCCAGTTAAAGTACTGTTTGATACTGGCGCGTCACGAAGCTTTATTGCAAAGAGTGCAGTCAAGAAGTTGGATTTGAAATTGAAGAAGCTCAAAGAACCAATGACTGTCCGAAATCCAGTTGGGGGTTCCATCGGTCTCAGTTGGATTTGTGGGGTGCCTGTCTCTTTTCCTGTTACAAGTTCCCTACCATCGCTATAGTTATGAATTTTAATGAATTCGATCATATTTTGGGATTGGATTGGTTAACCAAATATGAGGCGGAGGTTAGATGCGCCGAGAGAGTTGTTAAGGCAAAGGCCCAATCAGGGAGTTATATAACCATACCATGCGAAGGCCCGAATTCAAATAGAAAAGACTTTTGGTTGGCTCTAAATGTTTCTCCTGTTCAAATTGAAAATATCCCTGAAGTCACAGAGAATATTCACGACCTAGTGAAAGATATTCCTGTCGTCAAGAACTATGCGGATGTGTTCGAAGAAGTTGTTCGCTTACCTCCGCAGAGAGAAATAGATTTCAGAATTGCTTTGATTCCAAATGCAAGGCCGGTAGTTCACTCTATTCGAAGAATGTCCTTGAAAGAGAAAGAAGAACTTGACAATCAAACACGACAGCTAGTATGGAAGGGTCTGATCAGGCCTAGTTTCTCTGATTGGGGTGCAGCAGTGGTGTTTGTCCCAAAATCAGACGGTACTCTACGGCTATGTGTGGATTATCGTGATTTGAACAAGTAGACCATAAAGAACAAATATCCATTGCCGCGGATTGATGATTTGTTGGATCGATTAAATGGCGCACAAGTATTTTCACGAATGGACCTAGCTACAGGTTTCCATCAGCTTCGTATCGCCGAGGAGTGTGTTCCTTTGACAGCATTCAGAGGTCCATACTTATTCTACGAGTGGTTAGTAATGTCGTTCGGCTTATGTAACGCTCCAGCCTATTTCGTCGATCTAATGAACAGAGTATTCAGAGGAGTATTGAATAAATTTGTTCTGGTTTTCATTGATGATATCCTTATCTTCTCTAAGTCAGAAAGAGAGCACGAAAAACATTTGGAACAGGTGTTAGAAATTCGCAAAAAGAATGTGTTGAAAGCAAAGTTTTCAAATGTATATTCTGGCAAGAAGAAGTCAAATTTCTTGGCCACGTAGTGTCAAAAGAAGGAATTGCAGTGGATCCCACTAAAATCACTGCTATTCGGAATTGGAAACAGCCTCATACGCCAACAGAAGTTAGAAGTTTTCTCGGGTTAGCCAGTTATTATTGGAAATTCATTAAGGATTTCGCGAAGACATC
Organism: Allium sativum; assembly: GCA_030737875.1. Lineage (NCBI taxonomy): Eukaryota > Viridiplantae > Streptophyta > Magnoliopsida > Asparagales > Amaryllidaceae > Allium > Allium sativum. Next base: position 440,311,554 of record CM060925.1, on the reverse strand, counting down.
TAGTTCTTTAACGAAACTGACTAAGAAACATTCGAGATTCAACTGGACTCCGGTATGTGAGGAAGCTTTCCAGGAGCTGAAATTAAAACTGACAACTGCTCCAGTGTTAACAATAATAGATGGCAATGAGGACTTGAAAGTCTGGACTGACGCTTCCAGAGAAGGCCTTGGCACAGTGTTAATGCAAAGAGGTCAAGTGATTGCATATGCTAGCCGTCAGCGGAAACCACATGAGAAGAATTATGTGACTCGTGGTCTTGATCTGTTAGCCATCGTATTCACCTTGAAAATCTGGAGGCACTACCTTTTGGGTGAGAAATTCGAACTATATACAGACCATCAGTCGTTAAAGTATCTGTTCACCCAGAAAGACCTAAATTTGAGGCAACAACGTTGGCTAGAGTTCCTTGCAGCATATGATTTTGAGATTCTATACACTCCAGGGAAAGCCAATGTTGTGGCCGATGCACTGAGCCGAAAGAATGTAATGATCGCCAGCTTTATTATTACGACTTCCTTGATTGACAAAATATCTATTCTTCAGAAGCAGGATAACTTTACTAAGGATATGATCAAAAGGATTCAGAAAGGCTAACCCTCGTGTTTTCAAATAGATGACGACGGGATCCTGAGATTGAAAGGAAGGATTTGTGTTCTTGGCATCCCCGAGCTCAAAAGGGAAGTGTTAGACGAGTGTCACAAGTCCAAGCTGAGTATCCATCCTGGTGTGGCCAAAATGTACAACGATCTCAAGCGAACATTCTGGTGGAAGGCTATGAAAAGGGACGTTTCAATATATGTTAGCCGATGCCCTACTTGCCAGCTAGTCAAGAGCGACCAACAGAAACTGGCTGGATTGTTACAACTGCTAGACGTTCCTGGTTGGAAGTGGGAACATATTTCCATGGACTTCATTGATGGTTTGACCAGAACCAGAAAAGGAAATGACAATATTTGGGTGATCGTAGATCGCTTCACGAAGACCGCCCATTTCATACCTGTCAGATCAAACAGAACTGCTCAGAGTCTGGCGCTAATATATTTCAAGGAAATAGTTAGACTACATGGAGTGCCGCTCAGTATAGTCAGTGATAGAGATACAATATTTACTAGTAAATTCTGGGAGGCATTTCAAGTAGAGCTGGGAACAAAGCTGAATCTAAGCACCGCTCATCATCCTCAGACAGACGGTCAAACTGAGAGGGTGAATCGTATATTAGAAGATCTATTGCGGGCTTGTGTTCTAGATTTCGGTGGATCATGGGAAGACCATCTGCATTTGGCTGAGTTCTCATATAATAACAGCTACCAGGCGAGCCTGACAATGTCGCCATTCGAAGCATTATATGGTAGACTGTGTCGATCTCCTGCTTGTCGGGTCGAACCTGGTAATAGACTCGTGTTGGGGCCAGATATGATTCGAGAAGCTGCCGACAAAGTCGACTTTATTAAGAAGCGATTACTTTCCGATCAAAGCCGACAAAAGAGTTATGCCGATAGGAGAAGAAGAGATATATCCTTTGCTGTTGGCGACTATGTATATTTGAAAGTATCGCCGATGAGAGGAATTATCCGGTTCGGTAATACTTGGAAGTTGGCGCCCAAATTCATTGGTCCGTTTCCTATTCTGGAACGGATCGGAACTCTCGCTTATAGGGTTAAATTGCCTGACTGGTTGCCCGGAGTGCATGATGTATTCACATATCTCAACTTCGAAAGCACGTTCATGATCCAGACTTGATCGTGGAAGAAGCAGCACAACAGGATATTGAAATTACCCCTGAATTAGCTGTGAGAAGAGAGCCGCTAAAGATCATCGTCAAAGAAACCAAAGAGCTGAGGAACAAGAAGGTTCACTTAGTCAAAGTGCAATGGAGTGGAGATCTGCGAGATTGTACTTGGGAAACTGAGGAGAGCATTCAGAAAGCCTATCCTAGATGCCGAGTGGATATCTCATATTGACTCCGGTGCAAGGTATATTTACCATACTTTACATTACTAATTAGTTCTCTACTCTGTTGTTATTTTCTTTCCATGGATGTGTACTTTTAATTCTATAGTCTGAATGGTTTTTAAAAGAGTATAGAAATTGATAGTATATTTTTGAAAAGTTAAAAACAATTTGATTGTTGTTTGTGTTGTGTGATAGTAGATTTAATTAATTAAAATTATTAGAACGATAGTTAATTTAATCAATAATAGAATGAATGGTAGAATTTATTCGATTATATCACCCATTGAACTGATTAGAAAATAGATAGAAATATATACATGTGCATTACATATGTTTGAACAGGTAAATGGATAGCTGTTGAGTAAAGATTTTATTTGCGTGCCCGACAAATAGGTAAACCTTAATGAGTTGGATGCGAAATATTATTATATCAACTCCTGTGAATGCCATTGGATGCGGAGTGCTGGTTATTCTATGTGAAATAATAAACATCGCCATAGGATAGTAACAATTAATTTTGAACTACATTACATGGCATACTTCTGAAGATAGGCATACTTCATCATATACCACATAAGCATTTGGAGCTTGTGTGACAAGGTGGAAGATTTACCATACGAGCGAGAGGCTTGTATGGCGATGACTATATTTTACAGGTTGAACTGATGACTGATATGGACTATTTAAATTGTAACGATTAAATTGCCAGATTAATAAAAACCCCACACGGGTCTGGAGTTGACAATAATCACGTCTCTCTAGTTATTAGATACGGCACATGGACTATTTATTTCCCACACGGGACGAGGTGACAAGGATTTATCCTCTGGAGAATTTAAAATACACACTCCCTCAGGCTTTGACAGGGTGACGAGAAATTATTCTCTGGAGTTATTATCTATACACGCTCCCATGTAAACACTAGAATATATCACTATAAATATGTGTATGCTTATTAGGATTTATTGGGTACCTAATACGGCCCAATAAATTTCCAAACCTCTCCCCGTACAAAGGAGGTTATGGCGAAATTTTTCGAAAATTCCGGGTGTTAGCCAAATTTTTGAAGAATTTGAAAATTCTCAGAAACCGAAAAGTTGGAGAATGGAAGCCAGATTGAGCGTAGAGTTGAATAATCAAACCACTTTCGACTTTGTTCCTTTTCGGGGACGAAAAGTTTTAAGTGGGGGAGATTGTAACGACCCGGAACATCTGAACCAATTTAAAATTTTTAAATTGGCTAAAATAGTGGATTTTAAATATTTAAAATAAATATTTTAAATAATAGCAATGAAAAGTGAGTTTGAATCGACGTTTGAAAACGAATATAATTAATTCTAATTATAAACAAGGCCTGAAAAGGCGCTGCAGTTTCAGAAATTGAATTCAAACTTTGTCGGACTGTACCAGGTGCAAAACAAAACGGATTTGAGTGAAACCAAAAATATTTAAATCTGTTAGTGAATACCTTTCTAACGAATCTGAAAAATCGAAGTTTCATAGCGGGAAGCAAAAGTTATGGCCGAATGAATTTTCAGAAAGGTCGCTATGGAATTTATATAGCCCATGAAATTGGCCATTTTGCAAACGACCTCAGAATTCGACGAAACCACTTTTGTTGGATCTGAGATGTGAAGTTATTGCTAGGTTTCAAATTTCATGATTTTTGAAGCTAGTATGTGAGCGTGGCAAAGGAAAATGTGTTTTGGTTAATTAAAGTTAAATTGGATCAACCAGAAATGGGCCTTTTTGCAAACGGTCTCAGAATTCGACGAAACTAGTTTTGTTGGGACCGTATCATCAAAACATAGCTAGATTTATTTTTCTGGAATTTTTCGAATCAGTTTGTGGCCTTGGCAAATTGAAATGTACGTTCAAATTGAATATTGAATGTTATATATTTTAATTTGAAGGAAAACTGACTGAAACAGTCGAATGGGCCTACGAAACATATCCCATTGTGTTCGGAATGGGGGTAAAACGCTAGGGACGGCAGTCCTTGGGTTTAGATTGGTGGTCGTGTCAGAAAACCCCTTTTAAAACCCACCGGACAATCATATTTTTTACAAAAAAAAAAGGAAAAAACTTTTTCTCTCTCCCCGATCGAAGGTGAAAGAGCCTTCCAACCTTCCAGCCCCGATTCCGACCGCCATGTCCCTCGTTGACCCTCGCCGCAGTTGAACCTTTCGAAGATCTCTTCCCCATCTCCAAATCCATACCCGTTGCTCCCTCCCTCGTGCTCTGGTTCTCGAGAATCGAGCTTCGAAAGTTGCAGGTTTGAAACCGCCGCTGCCACGTCCTGCCAGCGTCGAACTGGACCCCACCTGAAACACCCCACCTCCGTTAGGGTCAATCTCAAAGGGAATGCCTTAATTTTGGTGGATGTTTATAAGTATAAGTCACAGATACACAAGACAGATATAAATACACATATTTTTGAACAGCGGAAAACAACAGCAACTTTTATTTCATCAAAATACGTGTTACACAAACCATGCCATAATTGTCTTACAATACTTCCAAAAACATTACATTTTCATAACTCTCTTGATTTCATAACTTAAAGAAGAATAAAAACATAAGTAAGCTGCATAAGTCCCCATAATTGTTATCCAAAGCCATAGCCCAAAACGAAAGAGATCCAAGCAATACATTCTTTCTCTTCAAGCTGGATGGGGAAACTCGTCAAGCTGCGGTATTCCCTCCCTGTGGACCTGGGGAGAAGGGGGGACGAAAGAAAAGAAGACGAAAGAAAAGTAGAGTCAGACATAAAGCCTGAGTAAGTCTAGGACTATTCAGTCTATGAATAAAGAAATGAGCATGATAAGTACAAACAGGAAATGGGGAAGCACCATAAACTAAGTTAAGTTGTCTAGAGTCGAATATACTGTCGTACCCCATATTAATCTCTGCACCCCTATGAACTAGTTCCCAACAGGCACCCCGTAATCAGGGTGAAGTGATCCATCTCTAATGATCGGCTCCTACTCGCATAGTTACATGTGTCTTACGGCCCCCGATGTTGTAGTTACCCATGCTCGTCCCACCATGGGGTGTACCAAGTCCCATGGTGGCTGCCCGACACAATTCTAGAATGCACAGGTATACTACTGGTGCCCAGTGCCTAATTTTTCTACGCCGGAGTGTGTGCACGCCCGCACCCCGTTAGAACCTACACTGCTGCACCACCGCCATCGATTTGACCTCTTACAATCAGCCCAGTAATCGTGCCCCACCCTGCCTAGTTCAGGGTATCCTGATACACCTTGTAGGGTTACTACTGAAAAGGGTCCCCCGCTACTAGGTTTTCTATTTCTAGCCAACATGCTAAGTTGGTTAAGTGTTCCGTATAAACCTAACCCCCAATCAGTCTGTATAGTTTAGCATGTTTAATTTGATTAAGTATTAATTCAATTTACTTAATCCTATCAATCCTGACTCAGCCTTAATTGTCTTATTAAAGCCTCGACCTCTCACATTAGACATGTATTGTTGTGACTGCCTGTTGCTGGTTGGTTCCGGGCAGTCTTACGTCACAACTCAGTCTAACCTCGGGTCTTTATTGGCTCAATGTTTAACCACCCACATTGGATAGGTATTGTTGTGACTACTGGAAAGCCGGGCGGGTCCGGGCAGGTTTATGTCACAACTCAATCCAACCTCGGGTTAAACACATCGTATTTTCTAAGTTTACATATTTTGTCTCTTTTCTTTTTATATGTAAATATTTGCAGCCCATTATTCAAATTCATCTTTATTGGGTAAAATTAATTTATACCACCTAAATGTTTTCAAGGTCGTTGGCCTGCGTCAAACATGCCAACACACATGTTTTATATTTTTAACCCAACGTCATTACCCCCGTTTTATACGTTCGCTATATTATGTTGGGCTTAACATTTAAGCCCAACTTAGCCACATGAAAAAGGGGAGCCTTAGAACACGGTGTTTATATATTCTAAGTAACATCAAAAAGGGGTGTGTGAACGCATGAACTTGCAACATAACGGTCTAATTAACATAAATTAGGCACTTGTGAACTTGCATTGTAATAGCATATAATCATGACATAAAACATACCTAAACATGAATCACGGTTTTTAATCTATTCATGTAAACTTGCATTTAAAATTTAAATCTAACTTAATTATGTGTCGCATATATTATCATATGATTTTGATAACAGCATAGGCCTAAAACATATTTTGTTTGGGCATAAAGTCAAACATAAACTAGCCATGTTCATAAAGTCAGAACAAGTTCACAAAGGTGCTTACTTTTGTCACTAATACAAAAGTATGGTTTTACACTTGAATCATGATGCCAATTCCAACATAAATTCATATAAATCATAATACCCAAATGGATCCAACTACACTAAAAATGATCATAAAAATATACATCATGTTGGCATAATAGCGAACCATATACTTGCATGAATCTCAACTTTGTTGTAATAAACTACCACAAACATATAGTCGTTAACTTTCAACATGAATCATATACTTGCAAATATCCCATAGGTGTTAAAATAAACTACCACAAACATATAGTCGTTAACTTTCAACATGAATCATATACTTGCAAATACCCAATAGGTCTAACATCATTATACCTCAACATCCCAAATCTATTCATAATTAGAATCATAGCAACATACAATTATGAATTACCATCACCACAAATTAAGTACAATTCCATTTCTCATTTTACACAAATCAAAAACTCAATTATTCATTCACATCGGAATAGCACTCTACTTACAACGTATGACGAATCTTCAATTCAGGATTCTGAATTCTGAATTTGGAGATGCTATCCTTTGTTGTAGGCGTTGTTTTGATTTAATTGTCGTTGCTTTAAGCTTTCGAATCGACTCCTAATCGTCTCTCAATTTTGACGGCTACTCCTAGTCTTTCTTCAGCAGCATGACGGTCTCATTCTCATTTTTATTTGTATGAATTAGGTGGAGTCTTAGGTCCTTTTTATAGAGTTAGTGAATTGATTAGAGTCGTCGATGGAGCTTAGATCAATATTAGCCGTTCGTTTCAAAGAGAAACCAATCAGGAGCTGACACCTAGCCCTAGTGACAAGACAATGTCCAGAAATTTGGCCAAGCATAGACCAGGCCAGCCAGGAGGGGCTGGGTTCGACCTGGCTCAGGGGCCAGGTCGACTACCCAGTCGACCCCCAGGTCGACTACCCAGTCGACCTGGTTGACCCAGGTCGACTACCCAGTCGACCTGGGTGCCCCAGGTCGACTGCCCAGTCGACCTAGGTGCCTTGGGCGGGAAAATTCCCACCCAGCCCAATCTGGGTCTGATTATTTTTTTGAATTTTGAATTCGTTTCTGAACTGTTTCTGTCTGTTTGAATTTTAAACTGAATTATGAAACTTCCGGAGGTCATATCTCCCTCATACGGAGTCCGTTTTATGCAAACTCGGACTCTATCTCAAGCAGAATTCCGAGACGAACGCAATGGCGTATCCCGTTTCCCTTAATTCTTTGATTTGAAATTAATTATACTTTAATTTGTGAATTTCACTGTTATAGAATACACGGGGTGTTACATTCTCCCCCACTTAAAAGGATTTCATCCCCGAAATCTTCAAGTTTAGGAAGAATGTATATCCTAACATCCAAACGTCCATCTACTCATCCATCAAACACGAGCATCCATTGTCCTTAAAAGACTTCTAATGCTTCATGAACATATGCGAAGTGTGTGTACATGTACTTATCTAATGCAAAATCAGGCGGTCTACTGATTCAGTTGACCTCCTTAATGCAAATTATGTAAGTGCCATGAATCCATTTTGTATGCAGATTTTCCTATTTATGATTCTACATGAGTGCACAATCATTCATATATAAATGCAACATCCATATGACAACACATTAAACTTCAACCATATACGAATATAAATACATATATGCATATGCAATATGAAGTGACTGAGCCGATCTAGAACCTAGATTGTGTGTGTATATGCAACCACGAGCAACCACTAGCAATCACTTGCAACCACTTGCAACCATCATCCATAACATGTTTCAATTACATGTTTTCATCCAAAGGGTTTCCACCTAAAAGATAAGGTCGAGGAGATATACCTAAAAGATAGATAAAAGCGCAACTTAAGGAAAAAGAAAGATCGAAGATGTACACTCAAAAAGAAAAGGGTAGACTGCATGTATTCTAGCCTCAGTTTCCCAAGTCGCGTCTTCCTCGGCGTCGCTCCACTGAACTTTGACGAGCTTGACTTCGCGGTTGCGTAGCTTTTTCACTTCAGTTCCTAAGATGCGTGTTGGAACTCTTCTCATGGTTGCTTCGCGTTCCACTTCAGCTTCTTCAACGATGTTTGGCTCTACCACTTCAACAGATTCATGTAGACATTTTCAGAGGTGTGAAACGTGAAAGACGTTGTGAACTCCAGCTAGTTTTTCGGGTATCTCTAATCTATAGGCCATCTTCCCAACCTTCTCGATGATAGGAAATGGTCCTACAAATCTCGGTGCCAGCTTTCCAGTGGATCCAAAACGAACAACGTTCCTTAGAGGAGATACCTTCAGAAAAACTCTGTCCCCAACCTCAAACTCAAGGTCGGTCCTTCTCTTGTCGGCGTAGGATTTCTGTCTATCTTGGGCCGTCTTCATCCTTCTTCGTATCAAGTCTACTTTCTCCGAAGTCTCTCGGATAATATTCGGTCCAAGTATGAGCTTGTCAGTAGACTCCCACCAACAAGTGGGCGATCTGCACGGTCTTCCATATAAAGCTTCGAAGGGTGCCATTCCGATGGTGGCTTGGTAGCTGTTGTTGTAGGCAAATTCCACCAAAGGAAGATGGTCTTCCCACGTCCCTCCGAAGTCAAAGACGCACAGTCTTAAAAGGTCCTCCAAAATTTTGTTCACTCTTTCTGTCTGGCCGTCGGTTTGGGGGTGATAGGCTATACTCAAGCATAACTGTGTACCTACCGCTTCTTGCAGACTCCGCCAAAACTCACTTGTGAAGATAGGGTCTCGGTCACTAACAATGCAGGAGGGTATTCCATGGAGTCGCACAATTTCCTTGAGATAAAGAGATGTTAGGGATGAGGCAGTCCTTTTACTCTTGACAGGTAAAAAGTGGGCGCTTTTAGTAAGCCTATCCACTATTACCCAAATGCTAGTGTTGCCTCTTCTAGACCTAGGTAGCCCATCAATGAAGTCCATTGAAATGCTATCCCACTTCCACTGTGGAACCTCTAGAGGATGGAGCAGACCGCCAGGTTTCTTTTGTTCCGCCTTAACCTGTTGGCAAATCATACACTTAGAAACGAAATCTGCCACGTCCTTCTTCATGCCGCTCCAAAAGAAAGTTCTCTTTATGTCCTTGTACATTTTATCTCCGCCTGGATGTATCGTCATCTTGGAGTGATGTGCTTCTTCGAGAACCGTCTTTACTAAATCCCTTGTCCATGGGACGCATAGTCTTCCGTCTCGCCTTAGCCAACCCTTATCGTCGATGGAGTATCTGTTGAGGTGACTTGAAGTCTCACCCCTAATTAGCCTATCAATCATCTCCACAAGCTGAGGGTCTTCGCGTTGTGCTGATCCTATTGAGTCCACTAAAGTCGGGCGTACTTCGAGAGATGCTAGCAAGCCCGGTACAAAATCGGAGGAGGGCCTAAAGTTAAAACTGGCTATATACTCCAAGCTTTGCCTTTCTATAAAGAGCGGGCTTAGGGTCAGTTTCTTTCGGCTCAACGCGTCTGCCACTACGTTGCCTTTGCCCGGATTATAGGAGATCTCGAAATCGTACGAGGCAAGAAACTCCATCCATCTCTGTTGCCTCAAGTTAAGATCTTTCTGCAAGAAAAGATATTTCAACGATTTATGGTCAGTGTAAATTTCGAACTTCTCACCTAGGAGATAGTGTCGCCAAGACTTAAGTGCAAAGACGATGGCGGCTAACTCAAGATCGTGGGTCAGGTAGTTCTTTTCATGAACCTTCAATTGCTTTCCACCATAAGCTACTACTCTCCCTTCTTTCATCAAGACAGCACCTAGCCCTGTCCTACATGCATCTGTATAAAGTGTGAACATCTTGCTTCCATCTGGCAATGTCAGAATTGGGGCTGTTGTAAGAGCCCTTTTTAGTCGTTGGAAAGCAAACTCGCAATCCAAGTCCCAATTGAACACTAGATTCTTCTTTGTCAGCCTTGTGAGTGGAGGTGAGATTTTCGCAAAATCCCTTATGAATTTTCGGTAGAAACCTGTCAGTCCTAGAAAACTTCGGACCTCAGTTGCATTCCTTGGTGTCTTTCAATCCTGTACTACTACTACCTTAGCAGGGTCCACAGCTAACCCTTCTTTGGATACTACGTGCCCAAGGAACCTTACTTCCTCCCTCCAAAAGTGGCATTTGGAGAATTTGGCTTTTAGCTGATGGACTCGCAGAGTTTCCATGATTGCCCTTAGGTGCTGAGCATGTTCTTCTTCACTCTTCGAGAAGATCAAGATATCGTATACGAAGACCACTACGAACTTGTTGAGGAATTCTCTGAACACCCTACTCATCAGGTCCACGAAGTAAGCGGGTGCGTTTGTCAAGCCGAAAGGCATGACAAGCCATTCAAAGAAGCCGTCTGGGGTTCTGAATGTTGTCTTATCGATGCTATCTTACGCCACCCTTAACTGATGAAAACCGGTCGCCAAATCGAGTTGGAAGAAAACTGACGCTCCTACAAGCTGATCAAACAGATCGTCAATTCTGGGGAGAGGGTGCCTAATCTTTTTCGTCAGCTTGTTGAGCTCCCTATAGTCAACACATAGATGGAGTGAACCATCTGCCTTTGTGGAGAACACCACTGGAGCGCCCTATTATGAAATGCTCCTTCTAATGAACCCCTTCTCTAGAAGCTCTTTAACCTGTTTACTGAGCTCTTTCCTTTCCCATGGAGCCATGTGTCTAACGGGCAACGCAACGGGCTTTGCATTATCTACAAGATATATGCGGAAGTCTATCTCCCGCTTCGGAGGTAAGCCCTTCACCTCTTCGAAGACATCTGGATATTCACGGACCACTCTAACCGATTGCAAACTCTCAACAGAAGCATCTAGCGATTCAAGATAACTAAGCATAACCGCATACGAGGGATTATAAGTAATTTCCAGAGTGTTACCGAGTTAGGTCAGAAGCCCAACCACCTTTCTCTCACAATCAAGGATGGCACCATTACTGGATAGCCAATTCATGCCCAAAATCAAACCATATCCAGAGAAGCCCAAAACAAAGGCACTACATCCAAATTCTACGCTTAGAATAGAAATTTTCAATCCCACACAGATCATAGACAAATGAGCTGGGCCCCCAATTGGATTTGAAACAATTAAGGGGTCCTCTACCATACTAGTTTCTAGGTGCAGAGATTCTACTAAAGCAGATGAAATAAAGGAGTGCGATGCGCCAGAATCAAATAAAGTGCGAACGGGCTGATCATAAAGATAAACTACACTTTCTACAGAAGTATTTGTACCTCGCTGTTGCAGAGGTGGCGCTTCTAGCACATGAACCTGTGCCCCTGAGGTGGATCCAGCCTTCTGCCGCTGCGCTCGCTTCTTTGGGCAATCCTTAGCCATGTGGCCTGTCTCACCACAAGAAAAGCACCCACCATTCAACTTGGCCTTCTTTTTCCGGCTGTCTTTCACCAAGTGCCCCACTTTGCCATAGAAATTACACTTCCTCTTCTCTTGGGACTTGTTGTCTTTCCCGCCCTTCTTAAAGTCTATCTTCTTAGGCTGTAAACCCTCTTTCTTCCCTTGAGAGCTTTCTGCCTTTGTCTCCTTCTTTCCGTTATCCTCTTCATTCAGCAATGCCATCTGCACCAACCTTTCATACGTAGCTCCCATGGGTATATGGGTCATGGACAAACTGTGTAATGGCTCATTCAATCCTTTGACAAAGCGGAGAGCCTTCTTGTGCGGAGTGTTGACTAGGTCCAGTCCGAACCTAGCCAGCTGATCGAACTGATTAACGTACTCTTTGACTGTCATATTCCCTTGCTTAAGAAATAAGAATTTTCCCAATTGAAGGCTCCTTTCAACTTCTGAGAGAAATTTAGCCTCAAACCTCGCCCTAAAGTCCTCCCATGTTTCCACTGGTCTTTCTGCATTGGTAACTTCCCACCAGTAGGAAGCCTCGCCTTTAAGTAGCCATACTGCCAGTTGTATCTTCTTCCTATCTTCTACCTCAAAAATGACGAATAAGTCCTCGGTTTCCTTCAGCCAGTTTCTGGCTACCACGAAGGACTCGGTTCCATGAAAGTCCTTCCCTCCCATAGCTTTGAAATCTTTACATATCTTAGCAAAAGAATTACCACGCGGAGGAGGTGGAGGAGGTGGTGCTGCTGCAGCTGGATGATTTTCTGCAGCTGGGGGAGGAGGAATAATGAGACCTGGCTGATTGGCCCTTGCTTCTAAGAATCGTCTGAACCAACCAGGTATTGGTACATCCTCTGGCAAGTTAAGTTCTTCGGACATGCTGAAACAAAAAGGATAGATTCAAAACGAAGGATAAATGATAGTACCTACACTTTGGGGGACTATGCCTTTTTAAAATAAAATAACATTTTATCTTTAAAAATGCTTCTTTAAATTTTCTTTTGAAAATAAAATTTCAAAACTTTTTATCTTATCTGGTAAACCTATGCTCTGATACCAAGTGAAACACCCCACCTCCTTTAGGGTCACTCTCAAAGGGAATGCCGTAATTTTGGTGGAGGTTTATAAGTATAAGTCACATATACACAAGACAGATATAAATACACATATTTTTGAACAGCGGAAAACAACAACAACTTTTATTTCATCAAAATACGTGTTACACAAACCATGCCATAATTGTCTTACAATACTTCCAAAAACATTACATTTTCATAACTGTCTTGATTTCATAACTTAAAGAAGCATAAAAACATAAGTAAGCTGCATAAGTCCCCATAATTGCTATCCAAAGCCATAGCCCAAAATGAAAGAGATCCAAGCAATACATTCTTTCTCTTCAAGCTAGATGGGGAAACTGGTCAAGCTGCGGTATCCCCTCCCTGTAGACCTGGGGGGGGGGGGGACGAAAGAAAAGAAGACGAAAGAAAACTAGAGTCAGACATAAATCCTGAGTAAGTCTAGGACTATTCAGTCTATGAATAAAGAAATGAGCATGATAAGCACAAACTGGAAATGGGGAAGCACCATAAACTAAGTTAAGTTGTCTAGAGTCGAATATACTGTCGTACACCATATTAATCTCTGCACCCCTATAAACTAGTTCCCAACTGGCACCCCATAATTAGGGTGAAGTGATCCATCTCTAATGATCGGCTCCTACTCGCATAGTTACATGTGTCTTACGGCCCCCGATGTTGTAGTTACCCATGCTGGTCCCACCATGGGGTGTATCAAGTCCCATGGTGCCGACCCGACACAATTCTAGAATGCACAGGTATACTACTGGTGCCCAGTGCCTAATTTTTCTGCGCCGGAGTGTGTGCATGCCTGCACCCCGTTAGAACCTACACTGCTGCACCACCGCCGTCGATTTGACCTCTTACAGTCCGCCCAGTAATCGTGCCCCACCCTGCCTAGTTTAAGGTATCCTGATACACCTTGTAGGGTTACTACTGAAAAGGGTCCCCCGCTACTAAGTTTTCTATTTCTAGCCAACATGCTAAGTTGGTTAAGTGTTCTGTATAAACCTAACCCCCATTCAGTCTGTATAGTTTAGCATGTTTAATTTGATTAAGTATTAATTCAATTTACTTAATCCTATCAATCCTGACTCAGCCTTAATTGTCTTATTAAAGCCTCGACCTCTCACATTAGACATGTATTGTTGTGACTGCCTGTTGCTGGTTGGTTCCGGGCAGTCTTACGTCATAACTCAGTCTAACCTCGGGTCTTTATTGGCTCAATGTTTAACCACCCACATTGGATAGGTATTGTTGTGACTACTGGAAAGCCGGGCGGGTCCGGGCAGGTTTATGTCACAACTCAATCCAACCTCGGGTTAAACATATCGTATTTTCTAAGCTTACATATTTTGTCTCTTTTCTTTTTATATGTAAATATTTGCAGCCCATTATTCAAATTCATCTTCATTGGGTAAAATTAATTTATACCACCTAAATGTTTTCAAGGTCGTTGGCCTGGGTCAAACATGCAAACACACATGTTTTATATTTTTAACCCAACGTCATTACCCCCGTTTTATACGTTCGCTATATTATGTTGGGCTTAACATTTAAGCCCAACTTAGCCACATGAAAAAGGGGAGGCTTAGAACACGGTGTTTATATATTCTAAGTAAAATCAAAAAGGGGTGTGTGAACGCATGAACTTGCAACATAACGGTCTAATTAACATAAATTAGGCACTTGTGAACTTGCATTGTAATAGCATATAATCATGACATAAAACATACCTAAACATGAATCATGGTTTTTAATCTATTCATATAAACTTGCATTTAATCTAACTTAATTATGTGTCGCATATATTATCATATGATTTTGATAACAACATAGGCCTAAAACATATTTTGTTTGGGCATAAAGTCAAACATAAACTAGCCATGTTCATAAAGTCAGCACAAGTTCACAAAGGTGCTTACTTTTGTCACTAATACAAAAGTATGGTTTTACACTTGAATCATGATGCCAATTCCAACATAAATTCATATAAATCATAATACCCAAATGGATCCAACTACACTAAAAATGATCATAAAAATATACATTATGCTGGCATAATAGTGAATCATATACTTGCATGAATCTCAACTTTGTTGTAATAAACTACCACAAACATATAGTCGTTAACTTTCAACATGAATCATATACTTGCAAATATCCCATAGGTGTTAAAATAAACTACCACAAACATATAGTCGTTAACTTTCAACATGAATCATATACTTGCAAATACCCAATAGGTCTAACATCATTATACCACCACATCCCAAGTCTATTCATAATTAGAATCATAGCGACATACAATTATGAATTATCATCACCACAAATTAAGTACAATTCCATTCTCATTTTACACAAATCAAAAACTCAATTATTCATTCACATCGGAATAGCACTCTACTTACAACGTATGACGAATCTTCAATTCAGGATTCTGAATTCTGAATTTGGAGATGCTATCCTTTGTTGTTGGCGTTGTTTTGATTTAATTGTCGTTGCTTTAAGCTTTCGAATCGACTCCTAATCGTCTCTCAATTTTGACGGCTACTCCTAGTCTTTCTTCAGCAGCATGACGGTCTCATTCTCATTTTTATTTGTATGAATTAGGTGGAGTCTTAGGTCCTTTTTATAGAGTTTGTGAATTGATTAGAGTCGTCGATGGAGCTTAGATCAATATTAGACGTTCGTTTCAAAGAGAAACCAATCAGGAGTTGACACCTAGCCCTAGTGACAAGACAAAGTCCAGAAATTCGTCCAAGCATAGACCAGGCCAGCCATGAGGGGCTGGGTTCGACCTAGATCAGGGGCCAGGTCGACTACCCAGTCGACCTGGTTGACCCAGGTCGACTACCCAGTCGACCTGGGTGCCTTGGGCGGGAAAATTCCTGCCCAGCCCAATCTGGGTCCGATTTTTTTTTGAATTTTGAATTCATTTCTGAACTGTTTCTGTCTGTTTGAATTTTAAACTGAATTCTGAAACTTCCGTAGGTTATATATCCCTCATATGGAGTCCGTTTTATGCAAACTCGGAATCTATCTCAAGCAGAATTCCGAGACGAACGCAATGGCGTATCCCGTTTCCCTTAATTCTTTGATTTGAAATTAATTATACTTTAATTTGTGAATTTCACTGTTATAGAATACACGGGGTGCTACACCACCCCCACGCGCCAGAGCGTGATTCCAAGCTCTTCCTCGTGGTGAAGGCTGATCGACCTATAGCACAACGGATTTAGCGCAAGATCAAAACCTAGTTTTGAACGAAATAGAAATGTACGACTGTTAAATTATATAACTATTTAATAGCAGTTCTAAGCGCTACGGTTTTTTATTTCACTGTAAAAATCATATCTTTTTCATTTCTTGATGAAATTCGATGAAACAGGAAACATCGTGACCGTGTGGACGTCTTCTACATTCTAGAAGAGATCGCATATTTTTCTGAGCCTTCTGCTATTTTTGGTGGAGTGGAACCCAATGTGAGATTTCTAATTTATAAACGATATGGAAAACGACGATGTATAAATTATATAGTCGATGTATGAGTTATATAAGCGTTGTACACCTCTTGTATAAGCGTTGTATAAGTTGTACGTTCGATATATAAGTTGTATATGCGTTGTAAAAATTATATATGTGTTGAAATAGAAGTGAAATGCTATATATATATATATATGTCCCTCGTCCACAAACCATGGACGATATTTATTGGTTGTGATTGGTGTGAAAATTGATTGATAGCGAATGGTTGATTGGAATTATTTGTGGTTGAAATTGATTGATTGTGGTTGAAAAATACCCGTTTGTGGTTGATAAATATTTGGTTGAAACCACATAGGATTAGTTTGTGGAAATGAAATATATATACATGTCGCCTGCGTGCGAACTAGATGCATGATTCCCCATTGTCAAAAACTGCGAGATTTTAAGGTAGAGCAAGGAGCCGTACTAGGGACGGTCCCGGTTTTAACGACCCTGCCGTTATGCTGCCAAAATTTTGAATAATATTCATGTGTTTGAATTATTTCCATTTGTTGAAACTATATTTATTCATTGAATAGAAAACCTTCATGTGTTGAATTGAAATTCATTCGTTGGATAGAAATTCATGTGTTGAATGGTATTCGTGTTTTAAATATAAAAATCACCTTTTTATCTATATATACAAACTATAGAAAACCTTCATGTGTTGAATCGATATTCATTCGTTGAATTGAAATTCATGTGTTGAATGGTATTCGTGTTTTTAAATATAAAAAATCACCTTTTTATATATATATACAAACTATAGAAAACCTTCATGTGTTGAATCGATATTCATTCGTTGGATAGAAATTCATGTGTTGAATGGTATTCGTGTTTTAAATATAAAAATCACGTTTTTACATATATATACAAACTATAGAAAACCTTCATGTGTTGAATCGATATTCATTCGTTGGATAGAAATTCATGTGTTGAATGGTATTCGTGTTTTAAATATAAAAATCACCTTTTTATCTATATATACAAACTATAGAAAACCTTCATGTGTTGAATCGAAATTCATTCGTTGAATTGAAATTCATGTGTTGAGTGGTATTCATATTTTGATTTTATAATAAAAATCCTATTTTATCACCTATATGAACTATAGAAAATAATCGTGTTTTGAAATGAATTGTTTTATAATAAAAATCACATTTTTATTATATAAATGAATTGTTAAAAATAGTGAAGTGTTGAAATAGAAGACAGTTAGATAAAAATATCATTTTTATCAAATGTATGAGAAGAATATAGTTTTGAAATCGAAGAATCGATATATATATATATATATATATATATACATATAAATAGAATTAAAATATATGGAATAACGAAGGTGCAGTTCGTATTTTGAAACCGTGATTTCAAACGATTATACCGGAAGATCCGACCATCGGATTTTCCCGAAATCGCAACCGTTGGGTTCATTTTGGAAATATCTTTCCAACGGCACCAACTTTGTAAAAATCCAACAGTTGGATTGTCTGGAATGTTTAACTCAAATCCTAAGAAAAACATCGCTAGAATCGATTATATTTATATATATATATAAATATAATTATATTTAATCGAATAACGACGCTGTAGTTCGTATTTTGAAATCGAAACTTCAAACGATTATACCGGGAGATCCGACCGTCGGATTTTCCCAAAACTGGAACCATTGGATTCGTTTTGAAAAGATCTTTCTAATGATGTAAATTTTGTGAAGATCCAATGGTTAGATTTTCAGATATGTGTAAATCAAATCTGAAGAAAAACAGAGCCACGGTCGCGTTATGGCCCGAAGCGTCGTTTTGAATAAATTGGCTATTTTAAAATAAATAAAAATAGCGATAAATCGTTATAAAATATTATAAACGATATGGATGTGAAATTTAGAAACTAACTGAAGGTTGGCTAAGTCAGATGGTTTCTGGGGAATTGATCTGATGTTGGTTTCGGCCTTCGGGGTTAATATTCGGGAAATCGTTCTCTTACTGATTTACGGTTAGCGACTAATGAATTGAAATGATGCGTATATGTATTTGTGTTGCACTTGTTTATCATATACGCGAGTTGCTCAGAAAGACCGGGTTTATCCCATTCTGAATAACTAAATCGATGATAAGAAATCGAAGATAAAGACGGTGGTCGAAGACCGGAGATCTTCACCTCGTTTGGATGGTAACCGAGGTCCTGATTGGGAGGCATCCTGAAATATGGATAATGAGTGGTGATCGTCCAGACGTACATGGTGATCGATGGGTTTGCGAGGTATATAGTGCCTCCGATTTCGTTCAGACCCAGAACGGACTTGCAAATGGACAGTGTGTCTGACATTGGAATTTATTCTGTGTGATTGATAGCCATCAGTTGCACGGTGTGAATTGCCTGTGTGGCATGCTAAGATGCAGTGATCAGGGCTTCTGTTGAAAAGCAAAGTCTTGTGGTGATGATCAAAGCACCGCCTGTGTCATAGTTTTGTGTATAACGTAAATTCACGAGCCTCACACCCCGGTATGAACCAGAAACGGGAGAGGACCTCAGAGAGGGCCTGCGTTTCTTTCTAGTTAGAAGTGGCGTCATTGGTTTTACACGCCCTGACGAGTTTGACTTATGTGGTTGTTACTGTTGCGAGGCGCCTTGGTTATATCGGACGATCTGGGTCCGATGGAGTCATTCGTTGGCTCATTTACGCCCCAAAGGGCGGGAAAACGCAGTGTTCAGGGATTTTAATCCACATCGGTGGACCGGCCCTGTCGCTCTAAGGGTCGATGCGCTCTGACCCTGAGGCTCGGGCTAGAGAGTCTCGAAGTCGGTAAGGACTATCTTTTGCCTTGGTTCATGACAGAAATCCAATTTCCAAATACGTGACTGTGCGATTTTGATTGTATACCTATATATGGCGACATAGTGGTATGGGGCATTAATGCCATCTATGATTGATACTTATGATTTGAAAATGCTTTTGAAATATATAAACATTAGTAATAATATCAAATGATTTTGTTTTATTCGTATCAAGCATATTTTGGCTATTATAAGGTAAAACTCTATCCTCCGGTTTGCGCTGCATTGTGTGATGGGAACTGAGTCTTATAATGGCTTCATTTTTATAAAAAGCATTGCGATGTTGAAAAGAATGATTTGTTTTAAAGCACTGGCAATCCAATGGTGTAAACCCGTTCCACGAAAGTGGCGTGGTCCTGTGATTAGCCATATTTGAAATGTGTTGAGAAGATTTCTCATACCAGTCCCATGACTGACTCGTAGTTTGTTTCACTTTCAAACTCGGGTGCCCCTTTTTCTACACGGGCAGCCTTGTATTCAGGTTTAGCAGGCTTTATCCGGATAGCTGGAGCTGAAGATGGATTCTATCATTTATCTCTTTTTATGCTGTTCAACTCCTATTATACATTATGTTTGTTTTCCGCTGTAGACATTTATGTATAGTTGAACTGTATTTGTACTAAGTATGATCCTGTATACTGTGTAACTTTGATGATTACTTTTATCCAGTATATTCTATTGTTCATTATCAGGTGTATTTATTTATTTCTACTCTGCTGTTATCTGTTTCTGTGTTATATTCCAAAGATTACCCTTGTATCCATCTGTACGGGAAATGGGGTCGTTACATAAATACCCCAAGTTGAATGGCTTCGCGATTATCGAGGAATGGTATTAGTTTGGAACGAAGGAAAGGTGTTTTAATTGCTTAAATATCCTAAACAAGAAATATTGAACAGGAATACGAGGTTTTTGAATATAAAGTTAGTTACAAGGCAAATAAGAATAATTGATTTTAAATTGTATAAATTGACATTTGATTTATCATATCAGAAATGGGTAATTTGGTTTATATTATTAGGTATATACATATTTGTATATCGTGAGATGCTCGAATATAAAGAAAAGGGGAAAAAGGTCTTGAAGAAATATATCGATATTTCCAAAAGAAATGGAAAGCTGGGGTATATATACATATATACATATGCTCTAAAGTATTTGAAATATTCTTGTTATAAATAAGGATAAATATAATATTTTCAATATATTGGAAGATTTAAAGGTTGATTAACTATTTTCTTAAATATAATTTAATAAGCCAAGTAATGCCAAATACTAGATCAGTGAAATCATTTCATTTACACAATTGTTTTTTGATAGTTAAATCACCGACTATCAAAACCTTACCAATACGATTGTTGGTACGAAAAGACCGGGATCGAATTTATATTCAAAAACCATTCCGACCAACAAATACGTGAAGATATTAGAAGATGATCGAGATGGAGCATTGAAGACCATGGATCTTCATTAAACGGAAGAACCGCTAATAATCTTTGGTTAGCTCCCAGAGATAAGTTGTGGTTTTGTCGTAGTCGGAATCTACGGATTGCAAGGACTACTCGCTACTGATCCATGGGGTGATTCCTATATGAGATGTAGTAGGAGAGTACCTTCGGTTCATCCTGTTCCTGGGTGACTTGTACGGACGAATGTCTGATAGAGTATTTCCAATGAATCACGTACGTTGATTTCTTCAAACGTATTATAGTTGGTTAGCTCACAACTAGAGTATTTTTGTGGACGTCAATTAGTGATATATAGCGGATCTGACGATGTGGCATTCAAAGTGAATAGTGGCCAGATGTTCTGAAAGATAATTCTAACCTCAAGCCTCATCAACCGGGAAATGACAAAAATCGGGCAGGCAGCATGGCTATGTGGGTCGCTCCCATTAGGGTGTATAATCACCTATCTAGAGAAATTCAATTTGCTTGTTTAATCTATATTTCGATGTTGTCCCTTTTCGGGAGGCGGTTGCTGATCCCAACCGTCGGTGATATACATTCGATACACTTAAGCGAAATGAGTGGTCGGTCATGTGTGGGCCGGGTTGCAAGACGTTCTTGTTGAACCCAGTTTATTCGCCTCTAGAGATACACTATCGGAAGGTGGTCCCATACCTTGTCATAGTCGGAATCCAATTTCCAATAAGCGCCTGCGGTTTTGGTTTGTATAATATATATGTGGAGCGTGAGATGCAAGCGTTCCGCTAGATTGTTATTTACTTGTATTTAGGCACTATGATAATATCAGAATAAGTTATGATTTCAAAAAATGTTTTGGGTTATAGTAAGGTAACAACCATCCATGTTTATGTGTGGGCTGGTCTTACTATTATCCTTTGATTTCATAAAGGATTTCCAAAGTTAAACAATTTATGTGTTCTGTGAATTTATCACTGAAAGTATTCCAGACTGACCCGGTGTATTTTGCTTTGCTTCAAATGTGCTCGGGTCAAACCGAGTATGTTCCAGGTTAGGTTCGCTTGGAGTTCAGGAGATGGAAGCAGGCGGCTTCACCTCTAGTTATATAAAGTGATTATTCCGCCGTGTCTGATATATGTTGTGCTCTGATGGTTGGTATGTATATAGTGTTCTTTTGTATAAAGAGATCGGTTATATTATATTTTACTCGTTCCGCTGTGAGATTCTGATGTGTTGTCCTTCTTCTTTCTTCTATTCTAATATTCTTTCTTTCTATTCTCACCCTCTAATTTCTTTCTAATAACAATCTGGGATTCGATACTTGGGTTTTTGGCAGTGATACGTGTTTATGTTTTGTTGTCGAAAATTCGAGCATCGGATTATTCCCCGGGTCGTTACATTACAACAACCCAAAACACTGCATTCAGCTAACTCTTATTTAAACATTTCTCTTCGAGACTGAATCTTGCTATTTTTCAGCTAATAATGAAATCAATCGAGTTGGGGTATAATTACCTCTCAGACCTTGACTGAAAATATTATTAACTTCAAAACAGACAAGACCGCTAACTCGAATAATCAACACCATATTAAACCAATTTTCCATTTCTATAACACGTATACGTTTCTCTTTCTATTTTTAACAAATCTGATTTATAGATTTCCTTTTTGTTTATAATATTCTATTTTTAAGTTCATTTCCTTATTGAATTCTATATATATCGATACATTGATTTCTAACTATCAATTTTTCATAAAAATATTCGAACTCCTTAAATTTCCGGAAAATTTTGCCATAACCTCCTTTGTACCGGTTAACAGTTCAAACCTCGACTCGCCTATCTAGGCCCTTTCCATTCAAAAAGAATATCAAAAATCCAAGTGGCTTGCCGACTCGGCGCATAAAAACTCATATGAAATTTAAATGTGTACCTTTTTGTCGGGCACTAAATCTATAAATTTCATACACTTCATATACTTCATTCCATACCTGTCTAACACATATGTGTCCATTTCTAATTTATTTCAACTCAATCCGGTCATTTTTAACTCAACTCGCTATTTAATCTTTTTATTAGATCCTTTTCCCATTCCACTTTATATTTGAACATATCATGTCCAATTATCATTTTGTATTGCTTATTAATTAATTTAATTCCATTTCGACTCAAGTTTTATATTCGATTTCGAATAAAAAAATCTCAAATCTCCTTTACTTATTCAAAGTCCATTTTCATATCAAATTTCGATTAACTAATTATTATTCAAATTAGTTAGTTTTATTCAATAACTAAAAATCTGAATTTTGTCTCAAAAATCATTTCACTTATTTCACTGGAGTTCATATTTATTTTATATCTCCAGTCTGGATTTTTCTAATGACAATTTGCATTTTATTTCTTTAAAATCCTTTTATTTATTTAAATAAGTCATTATGGTTTTATAATGGTTCTAGCGCTGTTTTTATGACAATTTGATTTTTGACATAACTCAAAATCTATAAGATGAAATCTAGATTTTTCTCTTCCATTAGAAAACTATTATTCGAACGGTTCTGATGATTCTTGTTTCAAAGAATTTTGACTTAAATTGAGTCATGTATACTCAATGGAAGTTCAGAACACCAATTTACGAACCGCCGCGCTGTGGCGAGTTCGTTTTAATTATATTTATATATATAAACTTTTAAACTTCATTTAAAATAAATTCAGCTCTATTCTAATATATTTTTAATATATATCAAACCAATTTTCCCAATTCAACTCAATAATTCTGATTAACAATAATTGCTGATTTTTCCTTACTCAGTTATAAATTTATTTATACTCGATTTGTTATTTTAAATCCCAGTTCCTTTTATAAATAAATTATAAAATTTAGTATAATCGAATTCCAATTATAACTCCTTTGGATTTTCTCAATTTAGTTTATATTCTAAATCCCGGAATATAATCAATTATTAAATTTTCAACACGTTTTCCAATTTCACTTTTTAAATTCTTTCTTGAATTTAAACTTCTAAATTATCCAATGATAATTTATTTCCCTATTTTATAAACATTGTTTATAAATTAATTTTCTTGTTTAAAAATTAAAACAAGCTTTCCTTTCAAATACCTATTTGAAACCCAACCCCTTTTATATTCCCAATTTCGGAATAAAAACTATCATTTCCTTTTTTTCGAAATGATTTCAATTTATACTTTTAAACTCATATTTGAATTTAATATTTCAAATTATCTCTTCATAATTTAATTCATCATATTTATAAACATCGTTCATAAATTTCCTTGTCTTATATATTTAAACAAGTTCTATTTAGAAATCTATTTACAACCAAAATCTTATTTTGTAAATTTCTATTTATAATAACTTATATATAACACCCAATTTATTTTCATATTCAATTTAACTTCTATTTAAATAAATTCGAATTAACTGAATTCAAATCATAAATCCTTATGGATTTATTTTAGTTCAGTTTATATTCTGAACATCAGAATAAATTCCATCGTTCATTCCTTTAAAACGACTTCCCCATTTCTATTTTAATATTCACATTTGAATTTAAATATTCAAATTATCCAATGATAATTTTTTTCCCGTTTCTATTTATAAACATTGTTTATAAATTCAGTTCAATTCAATTCCCTGATTATCTGATGCAAATCATTTCATTTCATTTATAAACACTATTTATAAATTTACTTAAATTTCCTGTGTTATTTAATTTATAAATATCATTTGTAAATTAAATACTTGTTTTATTTATTTAAAACAAGTTAATATCTTTATAGTCCACTTGAAATTAAAATTCTACTTTTGAAAAATAGATTTCCCCTTTTTAAATATCAAATATCCTTTTCATGATATTTTTATATATCAATATTTCGGTCCAGTGATATTTAAACAATCAAACCACTAAATTATTAATCAACACGTCATATATGATAATATATGTGGAACAAACAAATAATAATATTTTTGATGAATCCAGTTGGATCCCTCCAACCTGTTTTCCTGCATCCACAGACGTTAGCCAACAGAAATAATACCCATCCTGCTTCATGGCAGGATATCGTGGTATAGAAGGTCATCCACTATCATAGTGTGGGGCATATAGGGTCATCTGCTAATGGTACTGCGGGAATCCAACCAATCATCAATATATATATATATAATAGCCACAAACAACAATCCTAAATAACTAATATATATTTAACATAGCCATAATAAAATTCCAATGCAGGCAAACAACCAACGAACCATTATTTTTAACTGATGAAAATAATTCTAAATAAAAGCCGAGTGAGATTTACTCACCGTGATTTTTATGTGTCGATTATCCTGTGAATTTCCATTTTACTTCCTCATTGTAAGATCTAAAATTTCGAATCCAAATATCCTACTTCCTGATCTTCCAACCTTGTACAAAATAAACCCGATTTTTCTAAGGAATTGATTAAGCCAATTTGGAACATAAACTTAATTAATTCCCCATATGTAAACTAATTCCAGATTTAACCTTACTTTCATACTCAATGGTTATTTTACAATTTATATTTCTTTACAAACAAATTTCCTTTATATAAACTAGTTATACGAACTAATTTACTTTAACAAGCTACCAATTTTAAAAACTAATTTCCTTATAATTTATGAATTTTAAAACTAAATAAATTTAACTGATTCACTATTAAAAATTGATTTCCATACCTTAAATCACGTTTTTAGGCTAACAGGAATTATCCCGACCCTTTTTTTCATGTTGTTGCTTGAACGCAACCTTATTCTCCTACTTGTCATAATCCACTAATCATTCCAATGAAATACCGTACCCCAAAATGAATCACGACCTTAGCTTACCCGACGTCGGGCATGATCACCCTCTCACCATCGAATTATATGAAACTTCATCTAGACTTACGCCTCCACTGTACAGAAATCACCGATCCTTTGGTTCGTCCCTCATACATCGCGTTGTTCAGTTCCTCATTCCCAGGTCACGGCGGTTCTGGAAACCGCACCTTACCAAAATGAGGGTTCGCGCCCTCATTAACCACCACGAGTTTGAATCTGGCATCCCCCTACTCTCCCTTTACACACTCGGCCAACCTCCTCATTGCGGTCTTTTTTTTTCATTCGCCATCCAGGCTTCGAACTCGAGCCTTCTCCCATCGCGACCTCGGATCCTACCAAATCGACGGTGTAACACCCTGTAATTCTGATAATATTAATATTCACAAATTAAAGAATAACTAATCTCAGACGTGAGAATTGTGGGAAACGGGTTGCGCCATTGTGTTCGTCTCGGAATTCTGGTTGAAATAGAGTCCGAGTTTGCGTGATTTGGACTTCGTATGAAGAAGTTATGGCCATCGGAAGTTTCTGAAAATTTAAAACAGCTCGCAGGAAATTTAAAATTCAAAACAGAAAGTGCAGAAGCGGGCTGGGCGGGAAAAATTCCCGCCCAGGCAGGTCGACTGGGGAGTCGACACTAGTGTCGACCTCCCCTCCCCCAGGTCGACTACAATGTCGACCCCCCCCCCAGTTCGACTATAGTGTCGACCTGGGTCTGGCGGCTAGGGTTTGGGCAGAGCCCAATCCTGAGCTGCTGATGTGTCTTTAGGGCTGAGTTGGCAAATTAAACGGTTCAGTTTAGTTCTGAGTTGATCTGACGGTCTAAATAAACCCTAAACTCTATAAATACCTAGGTAGTCTCTCACCCTAATTCATAAGAAAAATAGAATAGCTACCGTCATACCTTCGCCGTGGAACTCAGTGGAGCCGCCGCCAACTAAGAAGGAAGAAAAGCTAAATCAAAACCTAATTCTACTCAACTCTAAAGCAAAGCAAGACTCTTTTCTTCTCTAAATTGTGAGTATGATGATCTTAACAAGATTATTATTATTTTAATTAGATTAAGTTATGAATGGATTATGAGTAGAAGATGTGAATTATCATATATGTTGTTGTAAACCCTTTTGCTATCATGTATGTTGTAAATCCTATGCTATGTGGTGATGATATCCTATATGTTGTAAATCATGCTATGATGATGTTATGTATGTTGAAAGTTTCTATGCTAAGTTGTGATGAATCATACATGTTAAAAAGCCATGATGTTACTATCTATGCTAGTTAGTTCATATTAATTGAATCATCATGTTTGGGCTATGTTGATCTATATGACAAGTCACATATGCAAGTTAGATTGATTAGAAAAGTTATGAACATATGCCATGACATCTATTATGACATCTAGAATTATGCTATGACATATGTGATATCCTATGCTAGTTCACACCATCATTATGTTGCCTAAAAACCCCATATGCAAGTTTATGTATAGATTTGGGCTATGATCATATCATGTAAATTGAGACATTTAACAAGTTGACACCTTTTAATCCTTAACATGTGTAGTTTATGCAAGTTTCACCCCTATTATGATTAGATTTATTTTAATTGTCTATATGTTGTGATAATTTATCTTTGTGCTATGTGTTAGACTATTAAGGTCTAGCCTATATTATGCGTTGAATAAGCGAACGTATAAACGTGGGGTAGGGGTAATATTAAGGAGTTAATAATAAGAAGTTGGGGTGCAATTGATATGATTTTGCATGCCATGAGTGGATGACCATAATTGAGTCAATTATGGGCATCAATAAAAGTGGACTTAATTAATAATTTGGATAGGGAATTATTAAAATTGGGGTAAAAGATTATAAGTGATAATCAATGCTTAGGACACGAGGTTGGACTCGTTTGTGACGTAAACCCGCCCGGACCCGCCCGGCAAATCCAGTGGTCACAAATGTCAGTCCAATGTGAGAGGTCCTAGGCCTAAACTAAAGCATAACAGTTGTAAAGACACGAGGTTAGACTCTTTTATGGTATAAGACTGCCCGGACCCGCCCGATCCAGCTGCCATAAATGCCAGTCTAATGTGAGAGGTCTTTATGAGGTTATGGCCTGAATGAATTAAGAAATACTTTACCAGATAAACATGTAAAGTGGGACATGGGGGTTAAGTAGGTGCCTTGGGTGGCACGAGGAATCTAGTGGGTGCCCTTAGTGGCATGTGAAATACGATTAGTAAGACTTAACCAAACACACATGTAAATGAACATGACTAAGAGGGTTAAGTGGGATATACTAGTAGTGACAAGCTTAGGTGGGTAGCTTGTGGGGGCCCATTTCAACCAGTATCCCAAACGTATCTTTATGGGCTCGGCCCAAGTCGAGGACGGGACAAGCATACTGGGCTTGACTGTAAGAGGTCAAAACGGGGAGCGGTGGCAACGCAAGTCCAACGGGTTTCATATGCGTGTGTGGACCCGGGCTGGTAGATAAGACGTTGTTGCATCGTGTAGGTATAAGCCGTGCATTATCAAGTTGTATCGGGTTGCCACTTTAGGGGAGTGATACACCCCACTGTGGGGCCAGCACGGGTATCTACGAGTGGGGAGCCAATCAAAAGTGGGTAGTGGGGTACACCTAGTGGAGATAGGGGCAGCCGACACCTATGTAGTCAGCTATGGGTACGCAAGGCTATTTATAAAGTTTCTGTGTGAAGCAAGTGGGATCAACCTTTAGGGTAACTGGTGCGGTGCAGTGTAGTAATGTGTGGTGCAGTGTAGTAATCATTCGTTAGTAATTAGGTGTTCCTTTAACGTTATCTTTCACGTTTTCATTATCTGTTTATTCCATACCTAATAGGTCATAGACATTTACTTGTCTTCCAGCTTATGCCTTAGTCTAGTTATTTTGATAATAGTATTGTTAGAATTATCATACTCGCCAGACTATATGTCTGACCCCCTCCATTTCTATCCTTTTTCCCCTTCCAGGTCCTCAGGTTGGACCCCGCTCTAGTGGAGTTTGATTGGACTGCTTTATCTCTCTTGGAAAGCCTGGACCGTTGAAGTAAAGTCCAGCTTGTTATCTTCTTTAATGGCTATTTGTGTAATGGGATTATGTATTTTTTTTTATGAAGATGGATATTGTACTTGACTCTGATTTATGGTTTTATGATGTAACAAACATGTTTAATTTCCGCTGCAATAAAATGAAGTTTTAAATTTCCAAGTACTACTTATTATCTGTCTTGTTGTAATTTTTCTGTTCTATATTCACTTAAAACCTCCACGGAAGTTAATGCATACCCTTTGTGAGTGACATTAATGGACGTGGGGTGTTACACGTGGTATTAGAGCTTAAGTTTACCAGAACAGATAAATTTTTTAGAAAAACTATTTTACTAAAGTATTTTTGGGAGAAGTGTTTTCAAAAACATGTCTTAATGAGTTATTTTAAAGAGGAAAGTTTTTAAGAAAAACATAATCCCAAATAGCCATATATCTTTATCTTTCAAATTCTCCATTTTGAATCTTTCCTTTTTCGTTTCAGCATGGCTGAAGATCTTAACCTTCCGGATGGTGTAACGATACCAGGATGGTATAGGAGGTTATTAGAGGCTAGGGCCGCTGCAGGTCCAGCTAATGTTCCTCCACCACCATTTGCACCCGTTCCTCCCCCTCCTCCTCGCGTAGATAATTTTGCAAAGACGTGCAAGGAATTCAATGCTATGGGTGGAAAACCTTTTCAAGGGTCAGAAACGTTTGTGGAAGCTAGAGATTGGCTTAAGGAGGTGGAAGAATTGCTAGAAATCTTTGAAGTAGAAGAAGGGAGGAAAGTTCGTTTAGCAGCTTGGTTGATGAAGGGAGAGGCCTCGTTTTGGTGGGAGGTCACTAATGGGGAGCGTCCTGTTGATTCTTGGGCGGATTTCAGACGTAGGTTCGAGGCGAAGTTTCTCTCAAGGGCAGAAGAAAATCTATATATGGAAAGGTTCTTGACATTGAAGCAAGGAAGCTCATCAGTGAAAGAATATGTTAACAAATTTAATCAGTTAGCAAGGTTTGGCTTGGACTTAGTGAACACGCCGGAGAAGAAGGCGCTGAGGTTCGTGAATGGCTTGAATGAACCGTTGCAAGGGTTGGCTATGACCCACATCCCTATGGGGGGCACCTTTGAGAAGCTAGTAGAAATGGCGCTTGTGCACGAGGAGAAAAGCGCTAATGCTAATAAGGCACCCGAGAAGAAAGGGGATCAGAAGAAACCACAACAGCAAAAACAAGAAGGGTGGAAAAGACAATAACTGCAAGGGAAAGAAGAAGTGCTTTAACTGTGGAACCCCAGGCCATCTCAGCAAGGATTGCCGAAAGAAAAAGAAGACTGGCTGTTTTCATTGTGGCGATGCGGGACATTTAGTGAAGGACTGCCCAAAGAAGGGGCAGAGGGCAGGAGCTACCTCGGGAGGACAGGTGCAGGCTCTTATGGCACCAGGGCAGGCAAGGGGACAAGTTCAGGCTCTCGCGGTCCCACCGCTGCAAGAACGAGGTAGAACCATTTCTGTTGAAAGCTTAGTTTTTCTGTTTGATCATCCTATCTGTACCTTATTCTATTCGGGCGCATCACATTCGTTTATCTCTACATCATTAGTTGAATCACTGCACTTAAACACCAGTTTAGTAGAGGATCCCTTAGTTGTTTCGAATCCAATTGGGGGCTCAGCTTATTTGTCCATGATGTGTTTGGATTTGAAAATTTCTATATTTAGCGTTGAGTTTAGATGTGATGCTTATGTGTTGGGCTTCACGGGCTATGGGCTAATTTTAGGAATGGATTGGTTATCCAGAATTGGGGTCGTTCTTGATTGTGAAAGGAGAGTAGTTAGGCTCGTGACTCGCCTTGGCAACACTCTCGAAATCTTTTGTAATCCCATAAATTCGGTTATGCTAAGTTATTTAGAATCGCTTGACGCATCTGAGGAAAATCTACAATCTGGTGGATAATGCGAAACCAGTATCTTTGCCGGTACGCCGCATGGCTCCACGTGAAAGGAGGGAACTCGATAAGCAAGTGAAGGAGTTGCTTGAGAAGGGGTTCGTAAGACGAAGTATATCGTAGTGGGGTGCTCCAGTAGTATTTGCCACGAAGGCGGATGGATCCCTTAGACTTTGTGTGGACTATAGAGAACTTAATAAGCTTACTAAGAAGAACAGACACCCACTGCCGAGGATTGACGATCTCTTCGATCAGTTAGTTGGCGCCTCAGTGTTTTCGCAGTTGGACTTAGCCACTGGTTTCCATCAGTTGAGAGTGGCTGAGGATAGCATTGACAAGACTGCCTTTAGGACTCCGGACGGTTTTTATGAATGGCTAGTGATGCCCTTCGGTTTGACAAACGCCCCAGCATACTTTGTTGATCTGATGAGTAGGGTGTTTAGGGAGTACCTTAACAAATTCGTGGTAGTCTTTGTAAACGACATCTTGATCTTTTCTAAGGATGAAGAAGAGCATGCCCTACATCTTAGGGAAGTGTTGGAGACTCTTCGAGCGCATAACCTTAAAGCTAAATTTTATAAGTGTCACTTCTGGAGGAAGGAAGTACGGTTCTTAGGACACGTGGTTTCCAAGAAAGGGATAGCTGTGGATCCCGCGAAGGTGGTGGCCATCCAAGATTGGAAGGTCCCTAAAAATGCTACAGAAGTGAGAAGTTTCTTGGGGTTGGCTGGCTACTATAGGAAGTTTATCAAAGACTTCGCAAGGATATCAGCTCCATTGACACGTTTGACGAAGAAGAACCTAGTTTTCACATAGGGCGTAGATTGTGATGATGCGTTCCAACGTTTGAAGAGAGCTTTGACTTCAGCCCCAGTCTTAGTATTGCCAGACGGGAGTAAGCCATTTACCGTTTATACTGACGCTTGTGGGACAGGACTAGGCGCAGTCTTAATGCAAGAGGGTAGGGTAATAGCCTATGGTGGAAGGCAGTTGAGAGCGCATGAGAAGAATTACCCCACGCATGACCTAGAGTTGGCCGCTATTGTTTTCGCGCTTAAGTCTTGGCGTCATTATCTTCTTGGCGAGAAATTCGAATTATTCACTAACCACAAATCTTTAAAATACTTATTCTCTCAGAAGGACTTGAGCTTAAGGCAACAAAGGTGGATGGATTTCTTAGCATCCTACGATTTCGAAATAACATATACCCCTGGCAAGGGTAACGTGGTGGCGGACGCCTTAAGTAGAAAAAGGTTATCCTTAAGTCCTTTGTTTGTTGAGCGGCAAAGTTTAGAGTTCATCTCTATGTTTGATTTTAGACCTTCCGTTGACTTTGTACCCGGTTTGCTAGCATCCTTAGAGGTTAGACCTACGCTTTTGGGACGGATTGGCGAGGCACAGCGAGACGACCTGCAGTTGGTTGAGCTAGTAGAAAAGCTCAAAAGAGGGGAGTCATCAAGCCATCTCCGTAGGTATACCCTAGATGATAAGGGTTGGTTACATAGGGACGGTAGACTTTGTGTACCAAAAGACGATGGCCTAAGGAAGACTATTCTTGACGAAGCACATCGTTTGAAGATGACCATTCATCCCGGCGGGGACAAGATGTACATGGACATGAGACGAGTTTACTTTTGGGTCGGCATGAAGAAAGATGTGGCCAAGTATGTCGCTAGATGCTTAGTGTGCCAACAAGTAAAGGCGGAGCAAAAGAAACCCGGTGGGTTGCTTCACCCATTGGAGGTTCCACTATGGAAGTGGGAGAGTGTCTCGATGGATTTTGTGGATGGATTACCGCGATCGAGGAAGGGTAACACGGGAATTTGGGTTATAGTAGATAGACATACTAAGAGTGCCCATTTCATTCCCGTGAAGAGTAAGAGGACTGCTCCATCGTTAGCTTCTGTATATGTCCGAGAAATATTTCGTTTGCACGGTGTTCCTTTTAGCATAGTGAGCGACCACAATTCTATTTTCACTAGCAAATTTTGGAGAAGCTTACAAGAGGCGGTAGGGACTCAGTTATGTTTGAGCACCGCATATCATCCTCAGACGGACGGCCAGACCGAGAGGGTGAATCGTATTCTAGAGGACTTGTTGAGGCTATGTATCCTAGACTTTGGGGGTACGTGGGAAGAGCATCTTCCATTGGTGGAGTTCACATATAATAACAGCTTTCAGTCCAGCATTGGCATGGCACCTTTCGAAGCTCTTTATGGACGACCTTGTCGTTCACCTACATGTTGGTGGGAATATACGGATAAGATCTTACTTGGGCCCGATATGATTAGAGAGACTTCGGAAAAGATCGACTTGATTCGAAGGAGGATGAAAGCAGCACAGGATAGGCAGAAATCTTATGCGGATAAGAGGAGGACAGATCTCGAGTTCGATGTTGGGGACATGGTCTTTGTCAAAGTGTCTCCATTACGGAACGCTGTTCGCTTTGGGTCCGTTGGGAAATTAGCACCAAGGTTTGTAAGGTCGTTTCCTATTAAGGAGAGGATTGGACGGATGGCGTATAGAGTGGAGTTGCCCGAGAGACTTAGTGGTGTACATGACGTATTCCATGTGTCACATTTGAGGAAGTGCTTGCACGAGACCGCGGAAGTGGTAGAGCCGAGCTTGCTTAGAGAGGTGGAGATAGAGCATGATGCGACGATCCGACGAGCTCCCACGCGCATTCTTGGGTCGGAGATCAAGAAGTTGAGGAATCGAGAGGTCAGACTAGTCAAAGTGCAATGGGGAGATGATGAGAGCAACGCTACTTGGGAGACGGAAGAGAAGATGCGTTCACGATACCCTTTTCTTTTCGAGGGTATGTTGTTTAATTTCTCCTTTATCGTTTAGCTTGTACTTATCTTATCTTTAGTATGTCCTCTCGCTAGTATCTTTGACCTTTAGTTAGGATAACCCTATGGTTGAAACATGTGTTTGAGACATGTTATGTATGATGGATGCAAAGTGGATGCAAGTGTTTGCTAGTGGTTGCTCGGGGACGCATATACACACACTATTAGGCACTAGATCGTCTCAGTCACTTCATACTGTATATTGCATATAAATGGCTGTATTTAGTAAAATGGATGTATAACGGTTGTGCTATCATATGGATACCGCATTTTGGTGAATGATTGTGCACGCATGTAGAAATAATATGTATCGATAGGGTTCTTTTGCATACATAATGGACGTATGGCACTATCATGGTTTGCATTAAGGAGGTCAACTGAATCAGTGGACCGCCTGATTTTGCATTAGACAAAGAACATATACACACATTGTTCATTTAAACATAAAAGCATTAGAGGTCTATAAGGACAATGGATGCCTGTGTTTGATGGTTGAGTAGATGGTTGTTTGGATGTTAGGATATACATTCTTCTTGACTTAAAGATTTCGGGGTCGAAATCCTTTAAGGAGGGGAGAATGTAACACCCTGTAATTCTGATAATATTAATATTCACAAATTAAAGAATAACTAATCTTAGACGTGAGAATTGTGTGAAACGTGTTGCGCCATTGTGTTCGTCTCGGAATTCTGGTTGAAATAGAGTCCGAGTTTGCGTGATTTGGACTTCGTATGAAGAAGTTATGGCCATCGGAAGTTTCTGAAAATTTAAAACAGCTCGCAGGAAATTTAAAATTCAAAACAGAAAGTGCAGAAGCGGGCTGGGCGGGAAAAATTCCCGCCCAGGCAGGTCGACTGGGGAGTCGACACTAGTGTCAACCTCCCCTTCCCCAGGTCGACTACAATGTCGACCCCCCCCCACCAGGGCGACTATAGTGTCGACCTGGGTGTCGACCTGGGTCTGGCGGCTAGGGTTTGGGCAGAGCCCAATCCTGAGATGCTGATGTGTCTTTAGGGCTGAGTTGGCAAATTAAACGGTTCAGTTTAGTTCTGAGTTGATCTAACGGTCTAAATAAACCCTAAGCTCTATAAATATTTAGGTAGTCTCTCACCCTAATTCATAAGAAAAATAGAATAGCTACCGTCATACCGTCGCCATGGAACTCAGTGGAGCCGCCGCCAACTAAGAAGGAAGAAAAGCTAAATCAAAACCTAATTCTACTCAACTCTAAAGCAAAGCAAGACTCTTTTCTTCTCTAAATTGTGAGTATGATGATCTTAACAAGATTATTATTATTTTAATTAGATTGAGTTATGAATGGATTATGAGTAGATGATGTGAATTATCATATATGTTGTTGTAAACCCTTTTGCTATCATGTATGTTGTAAATCCTATGCTATGTGGTGATGATATCCTATATGTTGTAAATCATGCTATGATGATGTTATGTATGTTGAAAGTTTCTATGCTAAGTTGTGATGAATCATACATGTTAAAAAGCCATGATGTTACTATCTATGCTAGTTAGTTCATATTAATTGAATCATCATGTTTGGGCTATGTTGATCTATATGACAAGTCACATATGCAAGTTAGATTGATTAGAAAAGTTATGAACATATGCCATGACATCTATTATGACATCTAGAATTATGCTATGACATATGTGATATCCTATGCTAGTTCACACCATCATTATGTTGCCTAAAAACCCCATATGCAAGTTTATGTATAGATTTGGGCTATGATCATATCATGTAAACTGAGACATTTAACAAGTTGACACCTTTTGATCCTTAACATGTGTAGTTTATGCAAGTTTCACCCCTATTATGATTAGATTTATTTTAATTGTCTATATGTTGTGATAATTTATCTTTGTGTTATGTGTTAGACTATTCAGGTCTAGCCTATATTATGCGTTGAATAAGCGAACGTATAAACGTGGGGTAGGGGTAATATTAAGAGTTAATAATAAGAAGTTGGGGTGCAATTGATATGATTTTGCATGCCATGAGTGGATGACCATAATTGAGTCAATTATGGACATCAATAAAAGTGGACTTAATTAATAATTTGGATAGGGAATTATTAAAACTGGGGTAAAAGATTATAAGTGATAATCAATGCTTAGGACACGAGGTTGGACTCGTTTGTGACGTAAACCTGCCCGGACCCACCCGGCAAATCCAGTGGTCATAAATGTCAGCCCAATGTGAGAGGTCCTAGGCCTAAACTAAAGCATAACAGTTGTAAAGACACGAGGTTAGACTCTTTTCTGGTATAAGACTGCCCAGACCCGCCCGGCAAATCCAGCTGCCATAAATGCCAGTCTAATGTGAGAGGTCTTTATGAGGTTATGGCCTGAATGAATTAAGAAATACTTAACCAGATAAACATGTAAAGTGGGACATGGGGGTTAAGTAGGTGCCTTGGGTGGCATGAGGAATCTAGTGGGTGCCCTTAGTGGCATGTGAAATACGATTAGTAAGACTTAACCAAACACACATGTAAATGAACATGACTAAGAGGGTTAAGTGGGATATACTTGTAGTGACAAGCTTAGGTGGGTAGCTTGTGGGGGCCCATTTCAACCAGTATCCCAAACGTATCGTTGTGGGCTCGACCCAAGTTGAGGACGGGACACGCATACTGGGCTTGACTGTAAGAGGCCAAAACGGGGAGTGGTGGCAATTCAAGTCCAACGGGTTTCATATGCGTGTGTGGACCCGGGCTGGTAGGTAAGACGTTGTTGCATCGTGTAGGTATAAGCCATGCATTATCAAGTTGTATCGGGTTGCCACTTTAGGGGAGTGATACACTCCACTGTGGGGCCAGCACGGGTATCTACGAGTAGGGAGCCGATCGAAAGTGGGTAGTTGGGTACACCTATCGGAGATAGGGGCAGACGGCACCTATGTAGTCAGCTAGGCGTACGCAAGGCTATTTATAAAGTTTCTGTGTGAAGCAAGTGGGATCAACCTTTAGGGTAACTGGTGCGGTGCAGTGTAGTAATGTGTGGTGCAGTGTAGTAATCATTCGTTAGTAATTAGGTGTGCCTTTAACGTTATCTTTCACGTTATCATTATCTGCTCATTCCATACCTAATAGTTCATAGACATTTACTTGTCTTCCAGCTTATGCCTTAGTCTAGTTATTTTGATAATAGTATTGTTAGAATTATCATACTCGCCAGACTTTATGCCTGACCCCCTCCATTTCTATCCTTTTCCCCCCTCCAGGTCTTCAGGTTGGACCCAGCTCTAGTGGAGTTTGATTGGACTGCTTTATCTCTCTTGGAAAGCCTGGACCGTTGAAGTAAAGTCCAGCTTGTTATCTTCTTTAATGGCTGTTTGTGTAATGGGATTATGTATTTTGTTTTATGAAGATGGATATTGTACTTGACTCTGATTTATGGTTTTATGATGTAACAAACATGTTTAATTTCCACTGCAATAAAATGAAGTTTTAAATTTCCAAGTACTACTTATTATCTGTCTTGTTGTAATTTTCCTATTCTATATTCACTTAAAACCTCCACGGAAGTTAATGCATTCCCTTTGTGAGTGACATTAATGGACGTGGGGTGTTACAGACGGTCTTCTGCCCTAGCCTCGTTGTTCGAAGTTGAGATCCCTGTGAACTCTTTTTCTTCGAACGATTTAGGGAGCAATTGGCTTGCGGTTTTTGATTTTCATTTCTGGAAATAAATGAACGAGCGGTATTCTGAAGATTTCGATTTTAATTTAGAAGAGAATGGAAATGTTTTTGGATTAAAAGAAATGAGAGAAGAGTATTGAATTTATTTTCTCAGAAGAAGAAAACGAACAGAGAAAGGGGAGGTCGCGTTTATAAAGAAGTGGAGAGGGGACCAGAAGTACACGAGTAATAAAGGAATGTAGGGTGAAGTACAATGCATATTTAATACGATATGATTTCTATTTAATGCGATTAGACACAAAGGGAATTTTATTTTATCTAAACGGATTCTGATTTAATTTGATCTTATCCATTAATCAAATATTACGGGGTTCGCAACTTGAAACCGTGAACCACTATTTTAATGCACCGACCGACGTTTAAATATCATAGCGTTATACTGGACTCAACCGAATATACTCTGAAATTTAATTTGAACGTATATATCATATTAAATTAATAAAATATAACTTAAATTCAGAAACCGTTAATTCCCTGATAATAAATTATTTATTATTATCGTTTATTATCAAATACAATTTTTATTGATCATTTGAAATATTTTGA
The DNA here is from genome assembly GCA_030737875.1 of Allium sativum. Lineage (NCBI taxonomy): Eukaryota > Viridiplantae > Streptophyta > Magnoliopsida > Asparagales > Amaryllidaceae > Allium > Allium sativum. The sequence continues at coordinate 440,274,113 of CM060925.1, read as the reverse complement.
CTCCGTTTTAAATATCGAATTGAATTACTTTAGATTCCCATACTACTATATTTATTTGAGATTCAATAATTATATATATATATATATTCAAAATAAATTGTATATCGATTATTTAATCGATAAATCAATATAAAAATCGATTTATATTATCAACTCAATATTTTAATCCATATTAAATATTTAAAATTAATCGACCAAAAATCCGGGTCGTTACATTCTTCTCCCCTTAAAAGAATTTCGTCCCCGAAATTACTAAGGTAGAAAAGTGTTTCAAACCCAATAACCTTTCAAAATTTCACTTACGCTGAAACTGAGCTCTTCAAATTTCAACCAATTTAATTCCACTAAAACTTTTGGTTTTCATTCATTTAATTCGAATGATCTACAATTAATTCATATTGCATTCAAATTGATTCCGATCAATTTATTTACCTCGATTTATTTAACTTTCTTAAGTTAAATCTAAATTCCAGAATTCAAATACCCAGGTTTTTATTTCAAATCCTTTGAAATAACATAAATATATACCTATATTTATAACCATTTCAAATTCAAAACATTTGAATTTTCTAAATCAACTTGTTTTCTTTCAAATAACTTTCCATCAAAAACTTTTCTAAGGTAGCAATCCATCACTTAGAAACTCGAAACTGAATAAAAATGAAGCTGCATGTAATAACCCAGAAATCTGGGCCAATTTAAAAAATTTATTTTGGCAAATTTCGTGAATTTTGAATATTTAAAATGAATTATTTTAAATAATAACGACGAGAAATTTATTTTGAATAGAATTCGAACGTATATATTATATAGTTCGTCGTTAGAATATAAATAATTATTTATATATATAAAAGGAATTGAAAATGGCACGGTAGTTCGATAATTCGATTTCAAAATTCAATTGAATGTACCGGGTGCAAAATAAACCGGATTTTAGCGAAACCAAAAATATTTGAATCTAATCGAGAATATCTTTTCAACGAATCTGGGAAATCGAAATTTCATAGCGGGAATCAAAAGATATGTCCAGTTGAAAATTCTGAATAGTCGCTGTGGAATTCAGGCCCTTAAAAATGGGAATTTTGCAAACGACCTCGGATTTCGACGAAACCACTTTTGTTGTATCCGTGATGTCAAGTATTTCTAGGTTTCTAATTTCATAATTTTCCGAATCAATATGTGAGTGTGGCAAAGGAAAACGTGTTTGACCAGTTTCAGTTGATTTTAATCGACTGGAAAATGGCCATTTTTCAAGCGGTCTCAGAATCTGACGAAACTAGTTTTGTTAGGACCGTATCGTCAATACGAAGCTAGAAAATATTTTTCGGGAATTTTTAGTGTCTGTATGTGGCCCCAGTAAATTGAAATGCGCGTTCAAATTCAATATATAGAGTTATATGTTGATTTTGACGAAAACTAATCGAAACGATCGAATCAGCTTGCGATATATATCCCATTGTGTTCGGAATGGGGGTAATTAGCTATGGACGATAGGCGGTGGGTCTCGTTTCGAGGTCAAAATAAAAAGGTCAACTTTTTGAAATTTAAATAATTAATAAAAACTTTCTTCTCTCTCTCACCCTATTATCTCAGCCCCCCCCCCGTCATATTCATTCAGAAGGAAAAAAAACTGGATTTATTATTCTTAATTTATTTCTCTCCATTTATTCAATGAATTTCAGTTTAGACTGAAAATGATTTTTGCCATAAAAATTTGATTTTTAAATGTAGATCTAGATGTAGAAATGATTATATTTTGATAAGTAGGACGATTATATTTTTTATATGTAGAAAGACTGGATGTTTACCAATGAGAAAGAATGATCCTTATAATGAAAAGTTTATATTGTTTTAAACAAAAAGATTTGATTTTTATATTTGTGTAGTGAACCAAAAATATAATTTTTATATTGTAAAAGATTAAAAATACAATTTGTTGGCTCATTTACGCCTCATAGGGCGGAGAGACATATTGTTCAGGCATAATAATCCACATCGTTGGACCGGCCCTGACGATCCAAGGGGCAGTAGCGGCTGTTCCGGAGACATGGGCTAGATTGTCTCGAATCGGTTGAGGACGATCCCTTGCCTCAGTTCATAGATGGAAATCCAACTTCCAAATACGTGATATTTGCGGTTTTGATTGTAGAGCCTAGTATGGCGACATAGTGGGATGGGGCGCTTATGCCGTCTATGATTGATACTTATGATTTGAAGTTGTTTTATACACTATGCACTTATAATAGTATCAAATGATTTGTTTTAAACGTATCAAGCATTCTTGGCTATTATAAGGTAAAAACCTTATCCTCCGGCTTGCGTTGCATTGTGTGATGGGACCTGGGTCTTATAATAGCTTCATTATTCTTTATTTAGCATTGCGCTGTTGTTTTATGCACTGGTATTCTTGGGAGGAAACCCGTTCCGCGTTAGCGGCGTTGTCCCTTGATTTACCGAACTTTGAAAATAAATATTAATAACTGTTTTAGTTCTCACACCAGTCCCATGACTGACCTGGAGTTTATTGTTTTAACCTAAACTCTGGGTGCCCTTATTTTGACACGGGCAGCTAGTAGTTTTGGTTTTGCAGATTTATATTCACAAGATCCTGGTTTACAGCTGGAATGATATCCGGAAAGATTTGTATCTGTATATCTCTTCTAGTTGTGTATTGTATTATTTTCCGCTGCTATGTAATCTATTGTAATCTCTGATATTTCTGTGTAATATTTATTCGTTCATACTCTGTATATTCTTGTATTCTGATGAATTGTTGTAATTAACAATGAAATGTTTTTCCGTCTGCGTTCTGATGTGGCTTATTCTCGAACTATCCGCGCTTTCCTCACCGCGGAAGTTACGGGTTTTTACAGTTGGTATTAGAGCTTTGGTTTACAAAGCTCAGAGAACAAGGCACATTAGAACTATACGAAAGAATTCATCAAATATTGGATTAGTAACATCCAATGGAATGACTCGTTAGAGATGGGATCAGTAATATCCTAGAACGAGTGTGAAGAGTATATTTTTAAAATGAAAACAAGTTTTGTTTTGAAATTTAAATCAATTATACGTATTTGAATATTTATTTATATTGATTTGGACAGTCCAGTATATATAGACTTTGTGTATACGTCTGATCCACGTGTATTTGAAGTTTTAATATACTGGATAGATATAGAATTACACTCTAGTCGCCCGAGATGGTACTGATGATTTTCATGACATCATCAGTATTTATGTTCGAGTGATGAAGGTGGGACGTCTATATATTTCCTATTGACTGGTGTGAGAACCAAAATTAGATAGGGCTTATTGTTGTGATTTGGCATCAAAAATGAGATTTTTGACTATGTATCAAAGTTATGATTTTGAAACGTTGATTCACTAATTGATTGATGTTTGTGTTGTTTGTTTATTTGTTTGATAATTTTGAACCATTTAGCCAAATTGAATCAAATAGTGAATTGTATTGGAAATTTATCGCATTTGCATGCATATACATGTACTTACATTGAACAGGTCATAGCAAGGAGATTAGAGCAGAGAAATAAAATTGTTTGCTCGACAAATAGGTACATGTTTATCATAATTTACTGTTTTGTTTGGGTGATGATGATTTTATGAGCCGATTGGCCTTTTCTTTTTCTTTTTGAGATTAGAGGGCCTATATGGCAATTTCGGGATTTTCCCGGTGCTCCCGGTGCAGGGGAGGTTATGGCGAAATTTTTCGAAAATTTAGGGTGTTAGCCAAATTTTTGAAAAATTTGAAAAGTTCTTAAAACTGAAAAGTTTAAGAACTTAAGTCGTAATGAAAATAATGAAAGTTCAGTTGGTATTTAAAACAACTTTCGGCTTTGTTCCTTTTCGGGGACGAAAAGTTTTAAGTGGGGGAGATTGTAATAAGCCGGAAATCTGGGCTAATTTTAAAAAAAAAAAATTGGCAAATTTCGTGAATTTTGAATATTTAAAATGAATTATTTTAAATAATAACGACGAGAAATTTATTTTGAATAGAATTCGAACGTATAGATTATATAGTTCGTCGTTAGAATATAAATAATTATTTATATATATAAAAGGAATTGAAAATGGCGCGGTAGTTCGATAATTCGATTTCAAAATTCAATTGAATGTACCGGGTGCAAAATAAATCGGATTTTAGCGAAACCAAAAATATTTGAATCTAATCGAGAATATCTTTCCAACGAATCCGGGAAATCGAAATTTCATAGCGGGAATCAAAAGATATGTCCAGTTGAACATTCTGAATAGTCGCTGTGGAATTCAGGCCCTTAAAAATGAGAATTTTGCAAACGACCTCGGATTTCGACGAAACCACTTTTGTTGGATCCGTGATGTCAAGTTATTGCTAGGTTTCTAATTTCATAATTTTCTGAATCAATATGTGAGCGTGGCAAAGGAAAACGCGTTTGACCAGTTTCAGTTGATTTTAATCGACTAGAAAATGGCCATTTTTCAAACGGTCTCAGAATCTGACGAAACTAGTTTTGTTAGGACCGTATCGTCAATACAAAGCTAGAAAATATTTTTCGGTAATTTTTAGTGTCTGTATGTGGCCCCAGTAAATTGAAATGCGCGTTCAAATTCAATATATAGAGTTATATGTTGATTTTGACGAAAACTGGTCGAAATGATCGAATCAGCCTGCGATATATATCCCGTTGTGTTTGGAATGGGGGTAATTAGCTATGGACGACAGGCGGTGGGTCTCGTTTCGAGGTCGAAATAAAAAGGTCAACTTTTTGAAATTTAAATAATTAAATAAAAACTTTCTTCTCTCTCTCACCCTATTATCTCAGCCCCCCCCCCATCATATTCATTCAGAAGGAAAAAAATCACGCCCCCCCATCGCAGCAGCGCCGCCGCCCACGTGGCCCCCCCAGCGGCGCCGACCACCGCGAGACCCCCTCCTCTCCTCCGCAGTCCCTCCTTCTTCCGCACCTACTCCAGTCAGAGACTGACGGTGACCCCCTCCTCATTCAAACCATTTGTAAGTTTTTTTATATTTTTTATTTTATTATTCTTAATTTATTTCTCTCCATTTATTCAATGAATTTCAGTTTAGACTGAAAATGATTTTTGCCATAAAAATTTGATTTTTAAATGTAGATCTAGATGTAGAAAAGATTATATTTTGATAAGTAGGACGATTAGATTTTTTATATGTAGAAAGACTGGATGTTTAACAATGGGAAAGAATGATCCTTATAATGAAAAGGTTATATTGTTTTAAACAAAAAGATTTGATTTTTTAATATGTGTAGTGAATCAAAAATACAATTTTTATATTGTAAAAGATTAAAAATACGATTTGTTGGCTCATTTACGCCCCATAGGGCGGAGAGACGTATTGTTCAGGCATAATAATCCACATCGGTGGACCGGCCCTGACGATCCAAGGGGCAGTTGCAGTTGTTCCAGAGACATGGGTTAGATTGTCTCGAATCGGTTGAGGACGATCCCTTGCCTCAGTTCATAGATGGAAATCCAACTTCCAAATACGTGATATTTGCGGTTTTGATTGTAGAGCCTAGCATGGCAACATAGTGGGATGGGGCGCTTATGCCGTCTATGATTGATACTTATGATTTGAAGTTGTTTTATACACTATGCACTTATAATAGTATCAAATGATTTGTTTTAAACGTATCAAGCATTCTTGGCTATTATAAGGTAAAAACCCTATCCTCCGGCTTGCTTTGCATTGTGTGATGGGACCTGGGTCTTATAATAGCTTCATTATTCTTTATTTAGCATTGCGCTGTTGTTTTATGCACTGGTATTCTTGGGAGGAAACCCGTTCCGCGTTAGCGGCGTGGTCCCTTGATTTACCGAACTTTAAAAATAAAGATTAATAACTGTTTTAGTTCTCACACCAGTCCCATGACTGACCTGGAGTTTATTGTTTTAACCTAAACTCTGGGTGCCCTTATTTTGACACGGGCAGCTAGTAGTTTTGGTTTTGCAGATTTATATTCACAGGATCCTGGTTTATAGCTGGAATGACATCCGGAAAGCTTTGTATCCGTATATCTCTTCTAGTTGTGTATTGTATTATTTTCCGCTGCTATGTAATGTATTGTAATCTCTGATATTTCTGTGTAATATTTATTCGTTCATACTCTGTATATTCTTGTATTCTGATGAATTGTTGTAACTAACAATGAAATGTTCTTCCGTCTGCATTCTGATGTGGCTTGTTGTTGAACTATCTGCGCTTTCCTCACCGGGGAAGTTACGGGTTTTTACACTGCAGTCCTCATCAGAATTACTTTCCAGCCACTGAAGTGAGTTTAGTGCTTTATCACTTTCAAAATCCATTCAAAACGATTTTCTTTTTCAAAAATCCCATTCAAAACAAAGCTATATAATTTTAATATACTTCAAAAATATTTTCCAACTTCCCAGTTAAAAATCTAAATTCTGGTTTGAATTAAATTTTAATTCATCTCATTTGTATATACTATTCATATACAAATTTTATTTGGCTATATATAACCATTACAATTTTATAATCTTATTTGATTAAAATATTAACATCCAACACATCCATATATTATAATAATTTCGGAAAATTGTTCTTTTTCTATCAAAAATAGAATCTTTGGGTAAAAGTATTTCACTTACCCCTTTTAAAACAATATTTTGTCGAAATTTTCTATTTAAGGGTTTAGAAATTATTATCGACTTCGTGGCGTCCCACGATTCGATTAGAATTTATAAACCACTCAACAGACTAGCCAACACAATATAAAACAACTTTTATATCAATTAACAAATACGCTCTCTCGTATATATACACTCAACTCATTCTAGAGTACTATTGACCCTATCTATAATAACCCGGAAATCTGGGCCAATTTAAAAATTTTATTTTGGCAATTTTAGCGAATTTTGAATATTTAAAATGAATTATTTTAAATAAAAACGATGAGAAATTTATTTTGAATAGAATTCAAATGTATATATTTATATAGCTCGACGTTAGAATATAAATATTTTTTTATATATAAAAAGGAATTGAAAATGGCGCGGTAGTTCAATAATTCGATTTCAAAATTCAAATGAATGTACCGGGTGCAAAATAAACCGGATTTTAGTGAAACCAAAAATATTAGAATCTAATTGATAATATCTTTCCAACGAATCCGAAAAATCAAATTTTCATAGAGGGAATCAAAAGATATGTCCAGTTGAAAATTCTAAATAGTCGCTATGGAATTCAGGCCCTTAAAAATGGGAATTTTACAAATGACCTCGGTTTTCGACGAAACCACTTTTGTTGGAACCGCGATGTCAAGTTATTGCTAGATTTCAAAATTCATAATTTTCTGAATCAATATGTGAGTGTGGCGAAAGAAAACGTGTTTTGACAGTTTCAGTCAATTTTGATCGACCTGAAAATGACCATTTTTCAAACGGTCTCAGAATTTGACGAAATTAGTTTTTTAAGGACCGTATCGTCAATACGAAGCTAGAAATAATTTTTCTGTAATTTTTAGAGTTCGTATGTGACCTCGGCAAATTGAAATATGCGTTTAAATTGAATATATAACGATTTATATTTTAAATTCAATGGAAACTGATCGAAACAGTTGAATCAGCTTACGATACATATCCCACTATGTTCGGAATAGGGGTAATTAGCTGGGGGCGACAGTCGGTGTGTTCGATTTCGAGTTCGAACTAAAAAGTTACTTTTAGAGAAAATAAAATAATAATTAAATAGTTTATAAAACCCTCTTTTTGTCTCCTTCCCCCTTCAGAAACCAGATCCCCAAATAATAATAAAAAACCGTTCGATTCCTCCCGCCGCCTCCACCCTCCCTGGCGATCGTCGTCGCCATCGACCCCGCACCCACCGCGCATCCTTCTCCGGTTCCCCCGTCCTCGTCTCCGACCTTCCTCCCTCCACCCTCTTCAATCTCGAACCCAATACCCTAAACAACCCCCACCTGCAATAGCTGTTGCCCCTGCTGCTGTTGCCACCAGCGACCCCCCTGCCAGCCTCCACCTCGCGAGACGACGACCTTCCCCCTTCTTTCTTCAACCGTGAGTTTTTCTTGTTCTATTTATCTATTTATTTTATTATTCTTCTAGTTAAATCAGAAATTTAGCAGTGATTTTTATTTATATGAATCACATACAAAGTTATGATCTTTGTATGGTAAAGGTATGAATATTGTTAAGGAAAATTTCGATTTTAAATAAAGAAAGAACGAAATTTTATATAGTGAAAGAACGATTTTTTTTTTAAGTAAAAATTCGATTTTTATACATTGAATAGCAAAGTAAAAATTCGATTTTTATATATTGAATAGCAAAGTAAAAATTCGATTTTTATATATTGAATAGCAAAGTAAAAATTAGATTTTTATATATTGAATAGCGAAGTAAAAATTTGATTTTTATATATGTAGTGACTACGGATGATGAAAGTGATGAAAGAAGGAACGGCGAAGACTTCGACAATTGAAGAGTTGTGGCGTTCAGTTTAGCTAGTTGGTGAGAACTTCTCACTTTTAATTTAATTTTCTAGTTAAAATATATACTAGGATGCAGACGGTGTTTAGTAGCACCAGACACCCGTCGTCCACAGACCATGGACGGCTTGTATGCTTGTTTGTTTGATTTTGATGTGTAGTTGATTGTGTGATGTGATGTGAAATGAAATAAAATATTTTATAGTGGAAAATATTTTATAGTTAAAAATATAATTTTTAACATGTATATGAAATGAATATTTATAAACAAATCGATAATTTGTTTATATACACACATTTGACTGATATTGACTGGGACGATAAATTTTACACATCGTCCAACTGCACAAACAAAATCTGTGTTTGATTGTTTGAAACCCCACACGGGTATTGGGATGATATATGACATGCACTAATCCCAATAATTAGTTGTATGTCGATCGACTGATCGACAGACCGTAATAAGCGTTGAATATTTATATTTGATGCTTATACAGTGTAGAATGCACTTTGGATGATGGTTGATTATTTGTCGTTGTTGATATATACATGCGTTGTATGGAAATCCATAGAAATAAAATCTATGGTAATTGATTGGGCCTCATTCCAGTTTTGAAATAGAATATTTGAAAATAAATATTTGAAAAAGAAATATTTGAAATAGAATATTTGAAATAGAATATTTGAAAATAAAATATTTGAAAAAGAAATATTTGAAATAGAATATTTGAAAATAGAAATATATGAAGCCGTGTTGATTGGATTGATGCCATTTTGACGCAAACGATATTTATATCGATTATATTCGTTTTTTTATAATGAATATTGAAAAGTGTTTTCAAAATTGAATATTTTGAAAATGAATTCGAATTGAAATTGAATTGAAAATGAATTCGAATTGAAATTGAATTGAAAATGAATTCGAATTGAAATTGAATAGAAATGAATTCGAATTGAATTCGAATTGAAATTGAATTGAATTGAAAACGAACTGAAATTGAATTAAAAATCGATTTGAATTGAAATCAATTTGAAATGAATTTAAAACGAATTTATAAGGAAAAATTCAATTTTGATTTGAATTTGAAATGAAGTTGAAATCGTTTTGAAAACGAATTTAAAACGATTTATATAATATGTTTTAAAAAGGAAATCGACGAAGTATATATTATATATATAATATAATGACCTGAATTGAACGCGCCGTGCTGCGATAGTTCGTGAATTTCGACCATTGACTTCGAATGGATATTGCGGGAGATCCGACCGTCAGATTCTCCTAAAATTGGAACCGTTGGGTTCGTATCGAAAAGAGCTTTCTAACGAATATTATATATTTGAAATCTAACAGTTGGATTTGGAATTATTTCCAAATCAAATTTGGAAAAGGTCGTTGTAAGTGCAGTTTGATGGCCGTTCATGGAAATCGACTGTACAGGCCTTAATAAAATAGTAATAATTTGTGTAAAATCATAAGAAATGATTTGGGAAGAATTGGGATGAAAAACTCCATATTTGAAAAGATAAAAATAGATTTTTATCGAAATGAACTAGTTTTGAACTAGAATTATAATTCTATTTATTTTTAAATAAATAAATTGAATTTGAAAAGGGTTTTAAAAGTAACCAGAATTTCCAATAATTGAATTGGAATGGATTTGAATCAAAATTGTCTGTGGAATATTTTGATGTTGGATTTCGTGATTATACAGATATTGTTATGGAAATTTGAAAGATATATTTATATCGTTATTTCCAATACGATATTTGTTGGTCGTAGAATTTGATATTGAATATAAGCCGATATATTTTCTATTCAGAGCCTTGTATTTAATATCAAATGTGATTTGGGTTTGCCGTGAATGGTGTCTTCATTAACACTGTTCTTAAACCCAGTTGAGAAAGAGATTAAATCTTTTTACTTAGATTTAATGAAGTGTACCAATTAAATGGTATTTAATTGGAATTGAATTAGAATTGATTTTTGGGTTTATCGTGAACGGTGTTTTAAATAACACTTGTTCTTTAACCCGATAATTAATGGAATGTGATTTTGGGTTTATCGTGAACCGTGTTTTAAATGACACTGATTCTTTAACCCAGTTAAGGATTAAAACTAAGTGGAGTTTTAATGAATCTTTAATTAGATTGAAAAGATCGAGAATGGAGTATCACTGGTTATACTCTAAGAGATAGTTAAATCTTTAATTAGATTTGAACGTGGAATGGTAATTGAATTTACCGATAACACTGTGGTGTTAGATATGAAGTATGACCAGTTTTACTTCATGGGATGAATAGGTAGGGATTGGGAATTAAAATAAATGATTACTTCGGTATGGTTCGCTAATCCCGACTAGTTTGAAGTGATATTTGAAGGAAGATTAAAGAATAAATTTAAAGGAATTTATCTTTGATAAGATTAATGGGAACCTTTCCCTAAGAATGTGAAATTTAGAAACTAACTGTAGGTTAGCAAAGCAGAATGGTTTCCTGGGTATTGATCTGATGTTGGTTTCGGCCTTCGGGGTTAATATTTGGGGAATTATTCTCTTGTTAATTTACGGTTAGTGACTGATGAATTGGAATGAGGCGTATGTTGTGTTTGTGTAACACTTGTTTATTATATACGCGAGTTATTCAGAAAGACCGGGTTTATCCCATTCTGAATAACTGATTCGACGATTACTCGAAGATGAAGACGATGGTTGAAGACCAGAAGTCTTCACGTTGTTTGTGTGATTACTGATGATCTTTATTGGGCCGTACACCCAAGAGGAGAGAATCGGTTGGTGATCGTCCAGATGTACTTGGAGATTGATGGATATGCGAGGTACTAGGTGCCTCCAGTTTTGTTTAGACCCAGAACGAACTTGTAAATGGACGGTGTGTCTGACACTGGATTTTATTCTGTGTGATTGATTTCTATTAAATATATATCTGTTTGGCGGCGGAGAATTTATTCCCTTGCTTAACGCCCTTCTCTGAGACGTATGAGCTCAGAAGTTATATATCGATGGATATCAATCACATGGAGTGAATTGTCTGTGTGGCATGCCTACGTGGCAAATGATCAAGGCTTCTGTTGAAAGCAGAGTCTTGAGGTGGATGATCAAAGCACGGCCTGTGTGGCATAGCATTGTGTAACGTTGATTCGCGAGCCTCACACCCCGGTAGTGGACCAGAAATGGGAGGGGACTTCAGGGAGGGCATGCGTTTCCTTCTAGCTAGAAGTGGCGTTAGTGGTTTTACACGGCCTGACGAGTTTGACTTATGTGGTTGTTGCTGTCGCGAGGCGCCTCGGATATATCGGTCGATCCGGGACCGATGGAGTCATTGGACTCATTGACACCCCATAGGGTGGGGAAACGCAGTGTTCAGGCATTTTAACCCACATCGGTGGACCGGCCCTGACGATCCAAAGGCTTGCCTGAGGGGCGGGCTAGAGCGTCTCGAATTCGGTAGAGGACGATCCCTTGCCTCGGTTCACATATGGAAATCCAACTTCCAATACATGACTTTGCGGGTTTGATTGTAAACCTATATATAGCGACATAGTGGTATGGGGCACTCATGCCGTCTACGATTGATACTTATGATTTGAAATTGTTTATACACTATACACTCATAGTATTAATAAAAGATGAAATTTAGCGTATCAAGCATTCTTTGGCTATTATAAGGTAAAACCCTATCCCCCGGCTTGTGTTGCATTGTGTGATGGGACCTGGGTCTTATAATAGCTTCATTGTTCTTTATTTAGCATCGCACTGTTGTTTTATGCCCTGGTGTTCTTGGGAGGAAACCCGTTCCGTGTTATACGGCGTGGTCCCTTGATTTACCTAACTTTAAAATAAAGATTAATAACTGTTTTAGTTCTCACACCAGTCACATGACTGACCTGGAGTTTATTGTTTTAACCTAAACTCTGGGTGCCCTTATTTTGACACGGGCAGCTAGTAGTTTTGGTTTTGCAGATTTATATTCACAGGATCCAGATGTACAGCTGGAATGATATTCGGAAATCTTTATCCGTATATCTCCTTCAGTTGTGTTTTGCATTATTTTCCGCTGTTGTGTAATTTATTGTAATCTCTGATATTTTATGATGTATGTTATTTATTTATACTCTGTATATTCTTGTATTCTGATGGAATTGTTGTAATATACGATGAAATATTCTTCTGTTTGCGTTCCGATGTGGCTTGGTTTCATCTCAATCCGGGCTTTCCTTTATGGGGAAGTTCGGGTCGTTATAGAGTGGTATCAGAGCTTTGGTTTACAGAGCTCGAGAACAAGACACATTAGAAACGAACGAAAGAATTCATCAGATATTGGATTAGTAATATCCAATTAGAATGACTCGTTAGAGATAGGATCAGTAGTATCCTAGAACGAGTGTCAAGAGTATATTTTTCAAATGAAAACAACATTGGTTTGAAAATTTAAACCATTTTATAAGTATTTGAATAATTTATTTATGTTGAATTTGGACTATCTAGTATATGATTATTTTGCATATACGCATCATGAACGTATATTCGAAGTTTTAATATACTGGATAGATATAGGATCACACTCTAATCGCTCGGGGATGATTTTGATGATGGAGCTCCATCACAAATATTTATGTTCGTGTTTCGAAGGTGTGATATCTATATATTTCCATAGACTGGTGTGAGAACCAAAACTTACATAGGATTATTTGTTGTGATTTGGCATCAAAACATGATTTTCTATATATGTATCAAAATTATGAATTTGAAACGTTAATTCAGTAATTGACTGATGTTTGTGTTGTTTGTTTATTTGTTTGATATTTTTAACCATTTAGCCTAATTGAACCAAATAGCGAACTGTATTGAAAATTGGTCGCATTTGCTTGCATATACATGTTCTTACATTGAACTGGTCATAGCAAGGAGGCTAGAGCAGAAGAATAAAATTGTTTGCCCGACAAATAGGTACATGTTTATCATAATTTACTGTTTTGTTTGGTGATGATGATTTTATGAGCCGATTGGCTTTTTCTTTTTCTTTTGGATTGAAGAATGCCATGGGAGGCTATATGAAATATCCCGAAGTCCCCGGTGCAGGGGAGGTTATGGCGAAATTTTTCGAAAATTTAGGGTGTTAGCCAAATTTTTGAAAAATTTGAAAAGTTCTTAGAAACTGAAAAGTTGAAGAACTTAAGCCGTAGTGAAAATACTGGAAGTTGAGTTGATTTGTGAAACAACTTTCGGCTTTTTTCCTTTTCGGGGACGAAATTTTTTAAGTGGGGGAGATTGTAATAACCCGGAAATCTGGGCCAATTTAAAATTTTTATTTTGGCAATTTTAGCGAATTTTGAATATTTATAATGAATTATTTTAAATAAAAACGACGAGAAATTTATTTTTAATAGAATTCGAATGTATATATTTATATAGCTCGACGTTAGAATATAAATATTTATTTATATATATAAAAGGAATTGAAAATGGCGCGGTAGTTCGATAATTCAATTTCAAAATTCAAATGAATGTACCGGGTGCAAAATAAACTGGATTTTAGTGAAACCAAAAATATTAGAATCTAATTCATAATATCTTTCCAACGAATCCGAAAAATCAAAATTTCATAGCGGGAATCAAAAGATATGTGTAATGACCTAAGGTTTAGGTCCTGAAAAATCGACATAAATACATCTCCCGTACCTCATGCTGATTCTTCCAAACACCGAAAACACTGGACGTTATTAGAAAGAAATTAGAGGGTGAGGTAAGAAAGAAAGAAATATAAGAATAGAAGTAGAAGAACCAAACCAACACGGAGTCTCACATCGCAGCAGAACAAAATATAATACAGAAATAAACTTTATTGAGAGCTTTCAAAATACTTACCATATCAGAGTACATCACACAATGGGACATTTATGATAACCTGTTCCCATATACAACACACAGCGGAATAGTAGCTATATAATATCATACGTCTGGACTCTTCCAGCTCGTCCCTTCATAGCATTCAATACCTGAACCTGTACACCCCGGGCTAACCCGAGCATTTACAAAACACCGGGTCAGTCTGGTGAACCAGAGTGAGATAAACTCGCACAGTATTTAGGGTATCACACAACCTGATTTTAAAGTTAAAATCTTTCAAAGAAAAAGGATAATCGTAAGACCAAATCCACACATAAACACGGAAGGTTTTTACCTTACGATAACCCAAAACATTTTGAAACCAATATCTTTTCTAATATTATAATAATGTCTAAATACAAGTAAATAACAATCTAGTAGAACGCTTGCATCTCACGCTCTACGTATATAGTATACAATCAAAACCGCAGGCGCTTATTGGGGATTGGATTCCGACTATGACGAGGTATGGGACCACCTGCCGATTGTGTATCTCTAGAGACGAATACACTGGGTTCAACAAGAACGTCTTGCAACCCGACCCTCACATGACCGACCACTCATTTCACTTGAGTGTATCGAATGTATATCACCAACGGTTGGACTTAAACCACCGTTTCCCGAAAAGGAACAGCATCAAACATAGATCAAAGAAGCAAATAGGAATTTCTCTAGATAGATGATTATACACCCTAATGGGAGCGACCCACATAGCCATGCTGCCTGCCCGATTTTAGTCATTTCCCGGTTGATGAGGCTTGAGGTTTGGATTCCTTTACAACACTTGGCCACCATTCACTTTGAATGCCACATCGTCAGGTCCGCCAGATATCACTAATTGACATCTATAAAAATATCAGGTTGGGAGCGACCCAACTATGGTACGTTTGAAGAAATCAACGTACGTAATTCCTTTGGAAATACTCTGTTAGACACTCGTCCATACAAGTCATCCAGGAACAGGATGAACCGAAGGTACTCTCCTACTGCATCTCATATAGGAATCACCTCATGGATCTGTAGCGAGAAGTCCTTGCAACCCGTAGATTCCGACCACGACAGAATCACAGTACATCTCTGGCTGCAGACCAGAGATTATTAGCAGTCCTTCCATTTACGAAAATCTACGGTCTTCAATGCTCCATCTCGATCATCTTCTAATATCTCCACGTATTCGCTGGTTGGAATGGTTTTCGAATATAAATTTGATCCCGGTCTTTCCATACCAACAATCGTATTGGACAAGTTTGATAGTCGGTGATTTAACTATCAAAATAAACAATGTTTCAATCATGACAAACAAATGAGTTCACTGGTTAAGTATTCAGCATCACTTGGCCTTTTAATTAAAACAAAATGTAAATTTAACACTCTCGATGTAATTTCTCGCTTCTTTATTTATCCTAAGATTTTACTTTAAAACAAATTCATTTTAATACTTAGTAAAATCCTATATCATATCCAATTCTCTGTATCTTTCCTTTGAAAACAACTCGTAAACAAAATTACGAAATATCCTTTATTTATTACTTGATAGTAACCAGTGCTTATTCCTGTTGAGTAAAACCCCACCTTTACATTATTATTTCACTAATGGAAATAAATTATCACTAATCCCTTTTCCTATTACAACTAATATCACCCTTAGATAGTCCTGATGTCGCTCAAGTTGGGGTATTTTAATTACCTCTCACACCTTGATCGACAACGTTCATACCAAAGGTAAATACGAGTTATAATATAAAACCAATATCTCATCTAATCTCAACGCAAATTCTATTCAAATATTTTATTCAAAAGTATGGTTTCACAAACCTTCTTTCCTTTTGGAAAATCTCATTCTCGAATATACCATTAGTCCTTAATTCATTAATTAAGTAACATCACCTTTTTAGCTATTATCTTCGCTTAAAATTCCTTTTTATGACTTATTATACAAATTCGGGTTTCAATTATAAAACCTGTTCGTAATTTTCTTTCACCATTCCATTGGATTCCCTCTCAATTTCGAGTACTTTTTAAATGAATCTCCATTAAAAAGTATTTCTCTAAATTATTAAAATAGTAACTTACTTTGTTCTTTAACTACTTTCGTAGTTAATTCCTTTATTCACTAAAATAAATATTCAATTTCCCTTTTTAAAATCTTATTAAAATTAAACAATACCATTCGATTTATTTCTCATCCTCGTACTTATAAATCTGATTCTCATCAAAGTTGCCTTTATAAAATTGATTAAAATAAATCAAATCCTAAATAAACCATTTATTTATTTTCCCTTTTTACAAACTTTTATTTTAAAACATATGTTTTGAAATCCATCACCAGTTATAAAATAAATTCTATAAACTCATCCATGTCGACCCACCTGACGGTAAATCAACATCTACAAAACGATTGATTTTCTAGGCCATATGTTGCCAAATACCCAACCAATACCGTCTATTGGTTTAAACTACATAGATGTTGAAATTTCGGTCAACAACTTATACCCAAATCAATCACCCCATCGGATCAGTTCATATATGATAATAATAAGTAACGACCATTCAACATCAATCAATAAACAAAACAATTCAACCAATTCAAACCATTAAACACGTTTATTTTATAAACGTGACCAACAAGGTAAATTACCTTCATTGGGTCCAATCATTAAAAACGATTTGGTATTTCACCGAAATCAAACGACAGTTTAATTTCATCAGTTAAATCAATAATAATTATATAACTAGCAACCAGTCAACCATCAGCAAGCAGAGCACATAGAATAAAAACCCAATTTATATAAAATATAAATGGGAAAACTGAGTGAGTTTAACTCACCTGAATTTGATCTGATTATGTTGATAAACAATTCGTTTCATTTAAATTAACAGGCGTTTCGTTCAACTGAAAAATCCAGCTGCTCCTAGTCCCATTTGGTTCTTTTCCATCTCGTAGTATTCGTTGACGTGGTTCCGACGCTTTTTGTTTCACCTAATTCTTAGCCCTTATTTAAATTTCCGTTCAGCCCAACCCAAAACAGACCCGGCCCGCTCCCTCTTCTAACCCTTAAAACAATCGTATCCCTCTCCTTTTACACATTTGCCGCCTTCATCAAAGATAAATCCCATGACCAAAATTCAAACCCTAAATCCCCTTTCGGTTTCCAGAAAAATCGAGATTGGCCGCATCGCGTTTTACGAAATCACTCCTTCGATCATCCCTCCGTTCCCTTCCTTTAAATGGTCTGCCAAACCTCCAACCCACTCCAACGTCCCCACTATTTCGTCGATTACCCCTCATGGCTTCCATAAATTAAAGAGCTCCCTTTGAAAATGATACCGAAATGAAGAGCATGCATCTACAACTCAGATACATATTTTACCTTATTTTTTAGTGTGGAATTATTTCTGTTTTAATTTTATTTAGTGGTATGAATGGTTTTTATTCTTTCTGTTTTGCTGCATTGATTGTTTGATTCTCGAATTGCGGAAAACACCCTGCATATTTATAGTTGGGAATCCGCTCTAGATAAGAACGGTGTCAACACGAATGGTAAAATCATAGGTTTTGCTTTTAGCTGTTGCTAGTTCTTAGGTGATTCCTCTTTTCATATTTGTGTTTGTACTGTCAATGAATTGTCGATGAGCTGTGATGGTTTTAGCAAAGATTTTGGTTAGTAAAATATTGGATTTTCTGTGCTGTAGATCCGTTCGAATAGGACATTGATCGAACTTGTATGAGTGTGGGTTTGTGGTCTATGAGGCTATGCACTCGTTTATTCAAATCAGAGGGATTTGAATCTGTATGCTATAGATTTTATGTCCCATTTTGAAGTACATGGCACAGTTCTTTTATGTATTAGCTGTTTAATTGACTTCCCTAGCTTCCATAGCTGTTTGAAATAGATTTGATACAGTTATGAACTGTTTTATCAAATCAAAGATTTGAACTGTTTTGTTTAGATTTTATATTTCATTTTTAAATATACTGCACTAGTGAATTGCTCCTGAAATTCCGTATATATATGGATATATACATGAGCTGCTCGAATCTATAATAGGTCATGATGTATAAAATATATCCATATGGATTTTTCTTCAGTTGTTCATGTCAATTTCTGTATATGGATTTGATGTTTGCATATGCACCTATGTTTGATTTTCCCTAGCTGCTCCTTAGCTGATTAACTATTTATTCAGTGGTACAAATCTTGATGTATAAAGATATACATTTTTTTCTTTCTTTTACTTGTATTTGCTCTTCTGTTGTTTTAGTTTTCTTTAGGTATGGTGTTTAATTTTTCTCTCTTTTTCCTTACAGCTGTATTTTGGGTAGATGATCGGAGCTGTCATGTATTGAGAATGAAAGTTTGGTTGTTGCGCGAATATTATGCAGGAAATTTTGAAGAAGATCACGTGCTACTATCAGCTATGAGCCGTACCTTGAGTAGATGGTTTTAGCCAAGGCTACTGAATTTTTATTTCATTTAAAAGTTTTGAAAATTGTATTTGGTTCGATTCTGTATTTAGATGACTAGCTTGGCAGCTTTTGTATAGATTCGTATATAGAGTCTACTATCTATGTAAATATATCTAAGTGTTTATTTTCTGAACCTATGGACAATTTGAGTTTTACTGTTGCTTATGGGAACATGGTGTATTAATATATATTTTCCTTCTTTTCCTTTTCGAAATGGACAAGGCACGCTGTTATTGAAATTTAAAATGAATTCTTTTTGTACATATAGTTGCATTGGTACAAACAATTATATATATGTTGTTGTCTTTTATTGATTACCTCTCAGTTCGTTTTATGTTGTACCCTTCTAGTTTTCATACCGTCACATGTTTCCAACTTTTCGTATTGTGAATGTTTCATTTTTTTTTTCATATTCATGTAATACTTATTTGTTGTCAGATAATTATGATATGTATTCAGGTTTCACTTGTTTGCCGAACCAAACAAAAAAATATGATTTGTTTATGTTGTACACTAACATTAGGCTAGTTTAAAATTTAAACTTAATTATAAAATCTTAATACTACCTAAATTAAATTCAAATAGCTAAATTAACGAAAATAGATTAATATCATCGTATTAAAACAAGCAGCTAAAATTTCAAAATCCAACATTTAAAATTCAAAAATCGATTTCTAAATAATAAAATATATTAAATACCTGACTACAAAAACACGGGTCGTTACATTCCTTCCCCCTTAAAATAATTTCGTCCTCGAAATTGCTAAGGTAAGAAAGAACGTTACAACCCATTAATTTCCAAATCCAGTTAAATTTTAAAAACGAAAACAATTCAATATAGTAAATAAATAATTTCCAAAATCAAGCATGAAGTATTCATTTGCAACACAGGACAGAATTATTCACTTTAATCCATGTAATTACACTCCAGTTGACTATACTGGAATTTAATTATAGTTCATTTTTTTTATTAAATTGTCGATGAATTTATATTCAAGCAATCTAACACCAAATCAATACCAATCAACCATCCATGCACAACCAATCTCAATCAAAATAATTGAGTTTATGCTTAATTTAATATTATACTTTGGTTTCACATATTTGAACATCAATCGGTTAATACCCGATTTATTTCTATTTGATTATTCAAATTCCAAATTTAATTAAATTAAATTTGACCAAGTTAAGTTTCAATTCAAATTTTAATCAAATTTGAATTTCATTCACATCAATCAAACACACAAATCAATATCTCGATAATTTGACAAATTATTTCTTTTCTATATAAAAGTATAATTTAGGTAAAATTATTTCATTTACCCTCTTTTCAAAACAATACTGTATCCATTGCCAGTTCTATGCTTTTCAACACTTGAACCGATCAACAAACACAATACAAAACATTTGTAAATAAAATTTACAAGTACGCTCTCATATATACACTCAATCTCGATCTAGGGTATAACTAACCCAATCTTTATCGAGTCACACCACAGAGCCAAGGTTATCACTAAACCAATAGCTCTGATTCCACTGTAACGACCCAGGGTTTAGGTCCTGAAAAATCGACATAAATACATCTCCCGTACCTCATGATGATTCTTCCAAACACCGAAAACACTGGACATTATTAGAAAGAAATTAGAGGGTGAGATAAGAAAGAAAGAAATATAAGAATAGAAGAAGAAGAAGAACCAACCCAACACAGAGTCTCACATCGCAGCAGAACAAAATATAATACAGAAATAAACTTTATTGAGAGCTTTCAAAATACTTACCATATCAGAGTATATCACACAATGGGACAGTTATGATAACATGTTCCCATATACAACACACAGCGGAATAGTAGCTATATAATATCATACGTCTGGACTCTTCCAGCTCGTCCCTTCATAGCATTCGATACCTGAACCTGTACACCCCGGGCTAACCCGAGCATTTACAAAACACCGGGTCAGTCTGGTGAACCAGAGTGAGATAAACTCGCACAGTATTTAGGGTATCACA
The DNA here is from genome assembly GCA_030737875.1 of Allium sativum. Taxonomy (NCBI): domain Eukaryota; kingdom Viridiplantae; phylum Streptophyta; class Magnoliopsida; order Asparagales; family Amaryllidaceae; genus Allium; species Allium sativum. The sequence goes on along the minus strand of CM060925.1, from coordinate 440,253,222 downwards.
CAACCTGATTTTAAAGTTAAAATCTTACAAAGAAAAAGGATAATCGTAAGACCAAATCCACACTTAAACACGGAAGGTTTTTACCTTACGATAACCCAAAACATTTTGAAACCAATATCTTTTCTGATATTATAATAATGTCTAAATACAAGTAAATAACAATCTAGTAGAACGCTTGCATCTCATGCTCTACGTATATAGTATACAATCAAAACCGCAGGCGCTTATTGGAGATTGGATTCCGACTATGACGAGGTATGGGACCACCTGCCGATTGTGTATCTCTAGAGACGAATACATTGGGTTCAACAAGAACGTCTTGCAACCCGGCCCTCACATGACCGACCACTCATTTCGCTTGAGTGTATCGAATGTATATCACCAACGGTTGGACTCAAACCACCGTTTCCCGAAAAGGAACAGCATCAAACATAGATCAAAGAAGAAAATAGGAATTTCTCTAGATAGATGATTATACACCCTAATGGGAGCGACCCACATAGCCATGCTGCCTGCCCGATTTTTGTTATTTCCCGTTTGATGAGGCTTGAGGTTTGGATTCCTTTACAACACTTGGCCACCATTCACTTTGAATGCCACATCGTCAGATCCGCCAGATATCACTAATTGACATCTACAAAAATAACGGGTTGGGTGCGACCCAACTATGGTACGTTTGAAGAAATCAACGTACATAATTCCTTTGGAAATACTCTGTCAGACACTCGTCCATACAAGTCATCCAGGAACAGGATGAACCGAAGGTACTCTCCTACTGCATCTCATATAGGAATCACCCCATGGATCTGTAGCGAGAAGTCCTTGCAACCCGTAGATTCCGACCACGACAGAATCACAGTACATCTCTGGCTGCAGACCAGAGATTATTAGCAGTCCTTCCATTTACGAAAATCTACGGTCTTCAATGCTCCATCTCGATCATCTTCTAATATCTCTACGTATTCGCTAGTTGGAATGGTTTTCAATATAAATTCGATCCCGGTCTTTCCGTACCAACAATCATATTGGACAGGTTTGATAGTCAGTGATTTAACTATCAAAATAAACAGTGTTTCAATCATGACAAACAAATGAGTTCACTGGTTAAGTATTCAGCATCACTTGGCCTTTTAATTAAAACAAAATTTAAATTTAACACCCTCGATATAATTTCTCGCTTCTTTATTTATCCTAAGATTTTACTTTAAAACAAATTCATTTTAATACTTAGTAAAATCCTATATCATATCCAATTCTCTATATCTTTCCTTTGAAAACAACTCGTAAACAAAATTACGAAATATCCTTTATTTATTACTTGACAGTAACCAGTGCTTATTCCTGTTGAGTAAAACCCCACCTTTATATTATTATTTCACTAATGGAAACGAATTATCACTAATCCTTTTTCCCATTACAACTAATATCACCCTTAGATAGTCCTGATGTCGCTCAAGTTGGTGTATTTTAATTACCTCTCACACCTTGATCGACAACATTCATACCAAAGGTAAATACGAGTTGTAATATAAAACCAATATCTCATCTAATCTCAACGCAAATTCTATTCAACTATTTTATTCTAAAGTATGGTTTCACAAACCTTCTTTCCTTTTGGAAAATCTCATTCTCGAATATACCATTAGTCCTTAATTCATTAATTAAGTAACATCTCCTTTTTAGCTATTATCTTCGCTTAAAATTCCTTTTTATGACTTATTATACAAATTCGGGTTTCAATTATAAAACCTGTTCGTAATTTTCTTTCACCATTCCATTGGATTCCCTTTCAATTTCGAGTACTTTTTAAATGAATCTCCATTAAAAAGTATTTCTCTAAATTATTAAAATAATAACTTACTTTGGTCTTTAACTACTTTCGTAGTTAATTCCTTTATTCACTAAAATAAATATTCAATTTCCCTTTTTAAAATCTTATTAAAATTAAACAATACCATTCGATTTATTTCTCATCCTCGTACTTATAAATCTGATTCTCATCAAAGTTGCCTTTATAAAATTGATTAAAATAAATCAAATCCTAAATAAACCATTTATTTATTTTCTGTAATGTCCCGTATTTTCTGACCATTTATTTGAAATATTTTATTTATTTAAAATATTGATTTATGTTTAATTAATGGATTTATCCATTTTAATTTGAATATTTAAATTATATTAATAATATAATAACATTTTAATTTCAGGATATTGAGAAAATGGTGAATTTACTGCATAAGGTGAACGAGCGGTTTAAAGTGGTTTAAATATAGTTTATATTGAATTATAAATATATTCGTTATTAAAAACGACGTCAGAACGTTTAAATTATAATTATATTATAAACGAACTAGAAATGGCGCGGTAGTTCGTAAATTTCGTTTTGAACTTCAACTGAGTATACAGAATTCGTTTTAAGTCGGAATTCTGTGAAACGAGAAACGTTGGAATCGGATTGACGATAATTTTCATATGAAAGAGAAAAATCGAGATTTCGTGTTATAATTTGTTAGTTATGTCCAGTTGAAATTTTAAAATAGTCGCTATGAAAATCGTTATAAAACGATAACGTTATATGTATATATATAATATCGTATAACCCAATTTGTGAAGGTTGAGTTGAAAATCTATCTTGGTCTTTTTAAATAAAACGGTGTTCCATTTGAATCTACTCGAGTTTATCAGATTATTTTTATTTAATTCAATTGTTTGAATTTTTAATTATATTATATAGATATTTTATGAGTTTTAAAATAATCGGAATAAGAACAAAGTAAATATCTATATGTATATATCTTGCATCACACCCACCAAACTGAATGGCTATGTAAACAAACATGTAATTATAAAATCGAGTATTGCATAACTCAAAAGAACTAAAACAAAGTGGCCAAAACAAATTCAAATTGAATTTGAATACATTGAAACATATGAATATTCAAGAGCACACTAAATCTGCATTTGCTGGCAATTAGCAAGAAAGAGGTTTCAAGTATGGAAATTGCATAATGCTGAGAAAGTTTAGCATGTAAGAACAGTAATATATATATATATATATATATAAAGGATTCACTTTACAACTTGATTTCAGTATGTCCTATTTTTTTCAAAAAAAAATAGTAGAACAACTAATATACATTTTTCTTTGGCCAATACATACACAAGATTTAAACAGATATTGAAAATCCAACACAAATCTTCGCTGTTTAGGGTGCAGCCATCACCACTACCCATCACGAGATTTCAACACTGTCACCAAATCAACCTGGAAAGAAAAGAGGAAAAACAAAAGCTATAAGTAGCTAGAAAGAAAATCAAATGTAGGTATAAATTAATCTATACAGTACAGTGAACAGTTGAATATATTTTTTTGCATCAAATCTGAATCGAAAAGAGCTATACATTTATATGTATATAGTCTGAAAATCTCATGACATTACAACTCGAATCTGCAATCGAGAAAAGGAAGAGAAAAAAATAAATAGCTTACAGGACAATTCAAACAGGAAGATCTTTGAATTTATACTACAAAGTTTCAGACAATCGAAACAAGATTTCTTCACATAAACAGTAAATTTCCAGTACAACACCTTCTGTCCTACATCAGTTTAAATATACAAGAATAAACAATATCTTTCGAACAGACAATGGACAGGATGAACTGACAATACAATTCGAATGGATAATTCGAACACAACGATGGACAATTCACATAGGAACAGTTCATTTTGACTAGAAACACTACACAAAATCCAGTACAAATCTGTACCCCTCCTATTAAACATCACAAAATCTGTGGCATTCACTGTTAAACATCACTCACACGCTAAGTTCCATCACAACAGAACCGAACATCTAAGCACAGCTAGAAATAAATGGGAAACATCACCTAGGGTTTAGAACAACTAAGTCTAACATCTATGATTCGAAATCACAGTAAAACCGCATGTATAAATACATGACCAAAGGGATGAAGTTGCCACAACAAACTGTATCAACACAGCAAAGAGCGAAACCGAAAAGAAAAATCAAAACTGAAACAGAAAATAATTGGGAAAATTACTTAGCTTGTGGGAGGGGGAAGCTTCGGTCGTGGGAGTTGGGGGTGGCGCGACGTTTGTCGAGGTGTCTGGGGGTGGCGAAGCAGCGAGGAGCGTCGGAGATCCGGTGACGACGGGGAGAGTGCCATTTTCGTTTCCTCTAGGGTTTTCTCTCGTTCAATTTTTGTGGCGGCTACAAAATAATGTGGAGAGGGAGCCGATGTTAGGATTATAAGAGGGGTGCGGGTTTGGGCTCAATCGGTTTGGGCTGGACGGGTTTATAAGTAAGGCCCATTATCTTTTAAATTTTTAGTTGCTTAGTTTTAAGGTTTTATAAAACTTCAAATATTAATATCAAACACTCTCGTGGTCAGATTTCGACGAAACAAAAAAACGTTGGGACCGTGAAGATGGGTACTACGTGATGGAAGGGAACTGAGCAGGGCAGGCAGTAGATGGATTTTTCAGATAAATGAAACATCGTTTAATTCAACTGAAAACAAACTGATTTATCGACAAATCAAATTCAAGGTGAGTTAAACTCACTCAGTTATTTCCCGCTTATATTTTATAAGTTGGGTTTTTATTTTTGTGTGTTATGGTTGCTAGTGTTTGACTGATTGATGATATATATATATATATATATATATATATATATATATATATTGTTTGAACTGATGAAATTAAACATTGTTTAATTTCAGTGAAACCCAAATCGTTATTTTTAACGATTCGTTCCAATGGAGGTAAGTTACCTTATTGGTCACGTTTATAAAATAAACGTGTTTTAAATAAATAAATTGTTTTGATTGATGGTTGTGGTTGATATTGAATTGTCATTATAGACTGTTATGAGACCAGTATTAATTGTTTTGATTGAATGGTTGAATATTGACCTGATGATTTACCATTTGATTGTTTTAAACCAATGGGCATTATTGGTTGAGTGGTTGGCAGTACATGGCCAGTGAAATTGCTGTTTTAAAAATATCGATCTACCGTCAGGTAAATCGACGAGATAAGTTATAAAATTTATTTTATAACTAAAAGTAAATTTTTAAATCTATTATTTTAATTAAAGTTGTAAAAAGGAAATAAATATTTACGAATTGAGTTATAATTGGTTTTTAAATGATTTTATAAAGAAAAGTGATAAAAGAAGGGTTCATAGAAGTTTGACAGCAGAGAAAACCCAAGGTTTTACCTACGGGTTGGTTACTTAGACAATTTGTTTTTAAACAATTAAAAGTTGATTTTTATCAATTAAGTTATTTGATTAATTTAAGGAAAGGGAAATGACAAAGGGAATTCAGTTAACTGTTAACTGATCCACCGTTTCGAGTAAAATGGACAAAGGGATAGATATTGATTTAAATATTCATTAAAGTGTAACGAGTAGAGTCGGATATTAGTTAATCTTCGATTAACTAAAATCTAAAGAGAATATTGAACTGGTTATTGTTAATAACCTAAATTATTTTTGAGTAAGCTTGTAAAAGTAATAATGATCCTATTTTTGATTTTGGCAAAGTTAACTATATTTTGATATGGTTAATGGTAAACCTAATTATCCTTTTAATTTAAAATGATTTAAAGAAATGAATTCAATTTAAAAGTCGAGTAAGAAATAATTAGTTGGAGATAAATTCGATTAAGAGATTATGGAGTGTTTTATGACCCAAGTGTTCGACGAACTAGGTAAATGAAGTTAGTAGGTAAGTATAAAGATTTAAATAAGGGTTTTACTTAATGCTTCAAATTAAGTAAGGCGAATCTGAATTTGAATGATACTTTAAAGGGGTGATGTGATGAGATGTTCGAACAAGGGTTTCAAAGATAAGAAAGGTTGAATAACCCAGATTTGAAATCAAGATTTGAAACGAAATTTAGTATCGATAGTTATGTGATAAGCTAATATTATTCTGAGGTAAGAACGGGTCGATCAAGGTCTGAGAGGTAACTAAAATACCCCAACTTGGTTGGCCTCACTATTATCAAGGGACGGTATTAGTATGGTGTGAGTGAAGGTGATGAATTGGTTCTATCTTATACAAGAAATACTGAACTCTAATGCAAGGATTTGGGAAATTAAGGAATATTGCAATATTGGTTTAAAAAGGAATAAGAATATTGATTTCAAATTTATATCGAACATTGTTAATTAATTAGAGTTGATCGAATATAGTAGGGTTAATCAAACGTAGTTAGTCAGAAAGAGTTGTCATTGCGTACGGCTGCTGGCGTAATTCGCAGGGCTGCAGATAGCCTACGATTGTCGAATGTTCCTGAGGGAATCAGGCGTAACCATTGTGATCGCTGCGATCTAGAGTCAAGCAAATAGAGTTAAGTCGAATATTAGAATTGGTTAACAATTTTGTTAAATATTTTTTTAAAAAAAAGGCCAAGTTTATGCCAAGTACTGAATCAGTGAAATTATTTTATCGACACATGTGTTATTTGATAGTTAAGTCACCGACTATCAAAACCTGACCAATTCGTTTGTTGGTATGGAAAGACCGGGATCGAATTTATATTCGAAAACCATTCCGACCAACAAAATACGTGAAGAGATGAGAAGATGATCGAGATGGAGCATTGAAGACCGTTGATCTTCATAAGCGGAAGGACTACTGATTGGATTTCTTTGGTTTAGCGGCCGGAGAGATTTCAACAGTGATTCTGTCGTGATTCGAAATCTACGGATTGCAAGGACTTTTCGCTACTGATCTGTAGGGTGATTCCTAGGATGCAGTAGGAGAGTACCTTCAGTTCATCCTGTTCATGGGTGACTTGTATGGACGAATGTCTGACAGAGTATTTCTAAAGGAATTACCTGTGTTGATTTCTCCAAACGTACCATAGTTGATGGCGGAGAAATGGTTATTCTCTAGCCAATTAGACTAGAGTATTTTTGTGGAAGTCAATCAGTGTGATCTGGCGATGTGGCCTTCAAAGTGTATGATGACCAGATGTGTTCTGACCTCAAGCCTCATTAACTGGGAGATGACAAAAATCGGGCAGGCAGCATGGCTATGTGGGTCGCTCCCATTAGGGTGTATAATCACCTATTTAGATAAATTCCGTTTGTTTCTTATTCTATCGATTCTGCCCATTCGGGAACGGTGGTTTGAGTCCAACCGTTGGTGATATACATTCGATACACTCAAGCGAAATGAGTGGTCAGTCATGTGAGGGCCGGGTTGCAAGACGTTCCTCTAGATTTGTTAATTATTTGTATCTAGACATTATCATAATATCATATCAAGGTACTGATTTCAAAACTGTTTTGGGTTATCGTAAGGTAAAAACCGTCCGTGTTTATGTGTGGATTCGGTCTTACGATTATCTTTTTCTTTTGAAAAGATTTCGAACTTTAAAAAATCATGATTGGATGAGTTACCCTTGATACTGTGCGAGTTTATCTCACTCTGGTTCACCAGACTGACCCGGTGTTTTGTAAATGCTCGGGTTAGCCCGGGTTTGCAGGTTCAGGTTATTGAACACCATGAAAGGCGTGCTGGAGAAGTCCAGACATATTGAGTGTTATTCTGTTGTGTTGTTTATAAGGGCAGATTATTACAACTGTCCAGTGATGTTGATGTACTCTGAGATTGTAAGTTTTATTCAATGCTCTCAATAAAGATTTATTTCTGTATTATAGTTTGTTCCGCTGCGATGTGAGATTCTGTGATGGTTCTTCTTCTTCTTCTATTCTTATATTTCTTTCTTTCTTACCTCACCCTCTAAATTCTTTCTAATACTATCCAGTATTTTCGGTGTTTGGAGGATCGGCATAGGCTACGATAAGGATATTTATGTTGATTTTCGGGCCGAAACCGCTGGGTCGTTACATTTTCCCTTTTTACAAACTTTTATTTTAAAACATATGTTTTGAAATCCATCACCAGTTATAAAATAAATTCTATAAACTCATCCATGTCGACCCAACTGACGGTAAATCAACATCTACAAAATGATTGATTTTCTAGGCCATATGTTGCCAAATACCCAACCAATACCGTCTATTGGTTTAAACTACATAGATGTTGAAATTTCAATCAACAACTAATACCCAAATCAATCACCCCATCGGATCAGTTCTTATATGATAATAATAAGTAACGACCATTTAACATCAATCAATAAACAAAACAATTCAACCAATTCAAACCATTAAACACGTTTATTTTATAAACGTGACCAACAAGGTAAATTACCTTCATTGGGTCCAATCGTTAAAAACGATTTGGTATTTCATTGAAATTAAACGACAGTTTAATTTCATCAGTTAAATCAATAATAATTATATAACTAGCAACCAGTCAACCATCAGCAAGCAGAGCACATAGAATAAAAACCCAATTTATATAAAATATAAATGGGAAAACCGAGTGAGTTTAACTCACCTGAATTTGATCTGATTCTGTTGATAAACAATTCGTTTCAGTTAAATTAACAGGCGTTTCGTTCAACTGAAAAATCCAGCTGCTCCTAGTCCCATCTGGTTCTTTTCCATCTCGTAGTATTCGTTGACGTGGTTCCGACGCTTTTTGTTTCACCTAATTCTTGGCCCTTATTTAAATTTCCGTTCAGCCCAACCCAAAACAGACCCGGCTCGCTCCCTCTTCTAACCCTTAAAACAATCGTATCCCTCTCCTTTTACACATCCGCCGCCTTCATCAAAGATATATCCTATGACCAAAATTCAAACCCTAAATCCCCTTTCGGTTTCCAGAAAAATCAAGATTGGCCGCATCGCGTTCTACGAAATCACTCCTTCGATCATCCCTCCGTTCCCTTCCTTCAAATGGTCTGCCAAACCTCCAAGCCACTCCAACGTCCCCACTGTTTCGTCGATTACCCCTCATTGCTTCCAGAAATTAAAGAGCTCCCTTTGAAAATGATACCGAAATGAAGAGCATGCATCTACAACTCAGATACGTATTTTACCTTATTTTTGATTGCGGAATTATTTCTGTTTTGATTTTATTTAGTGGTATGAATGGTTTTTTTTCTTTCTGTTTTGCTGCGTTGATTATTTGATTCTCGAATTGCGGAAAACACCCTGCGTATTTATAGTTGGGAATCCGCTCTAGATAAGAACGATGTCAACACGAATGGTAAAATCATAGGTTTTGCTTTTAGCTGTTGCTAGTTCTTAGGTGATTCCTCTTTTCAGATTTGTGTTTGTACTGTCAATGAATTGTCGATGAGCTGTGATGGTTTTAGCAAAGATTTTGGTTAGTAAAATATTGGATTTTCTGTGTTGTACATCCGTTCGAATAGGATATTGATCGAACTTGTATGAGTGTGGGTTTGTGGTCTATGAGGCTATGCACTTGTTTATTCAAATCAGAGGGATTTGAATCTGTATGTTGTAGATTTTATGTCCCATTTTGACGTACATGGCACAGTTCTTATATGTATTAGTTGTTTAATTGACTTCCCTAGCTTCCATAGCTGTTCGAAATAGATTTGATATAGTTATGAACTGTTTTATCAAATCAAAGATTTGAACTGTTTTGTTTACATTTTATATTTCATTTTTAAATATACTGCACTAGTGAATTGCTCCTGAAATTCCGTATATATATGGATATATACATGAGCTGTTCGAATCTATAATAGGTCATGATGTATAAAATATATACATATAGATTTTTCTTCAGTTGTTCATGTCAATTTCTGTATATGGATTTGATGTTTGCATATGCACCTATGTTTGATTTTCCCTAATTGCTCCTTAGCTGATTAACTGTTTATTCAGTGGTACAAATCTTGATGTATAAAGATATACATTTTTTCTTTCTTTTACTTGTATTTGCTCTTCTGTTGTACAGTTGTTTTAGTTTTCTTTAGGTATGGTGTTTAATTTTTCTCTCTTTTTCCTTACAACTGTATTTTGGGCAGATGATCGGAGTTGTCATGTATTGAGAATGAAAGTTTGGTTGCTGCGCGGATATTATGCAGGAAATTTTGAAGAAGATCACGTGCTACTATCAGATATGAGCCGTACCTTGAGTAGATGGTTTTAGCCAAGGCTACTGAATTGTAATTTCATTTAAAAGTTTTGAAAATTGTATTTGGTTCGATTCTGTATTTAGATGACTAGCTTGGCAGCTTTTGTATAGATTCGTATATAGAGTCTACTGTCTATGTAAATATATCTAAGTGTTTATTATCTGAACCTATGGACAATTTGAGTTTTACTGTTGCTTATGGGAACATGGTGTATTAATATATATTTTCCTTCTTTTCCTTTTCGAAATGGACAAGGCACGCTGTTATTGAAATTTAAACTGAATTCTTTTTGTACATACAGTTGCATTGGTACAAACAATTATATATATGTTGTTGTCTTTTATTGATTACCTCTCAGTTCTTTTTATGTTGTACCCTTCTAGTTTTCATACCGTCACATGTTTCCAACTTTTCGTATTGTGAATGTTTCAGTTTTTTTTTTCATATTCATGTAATACTTATTTGTTGTCAGATAATTATGATATGTATTCAGGTTTCACTTGTTTGCCGAACCAAACAAAAAAATATGATTTGTTTATGTTGTACACTAACATTAGGCTGGTTTAAAATTTAAACTTATAAAATCTTAATACTACCTAAATTAAATTCAAATAGCTAAATTAACGAAAATAGATTAATATCATCGTATTAAAACAAGCAGCTAAAATTTCAAAATCCAACATTTAAAATTTAAAAATCGATTTCAAAATAATAAAATATATTAAATATCTGACTACAAAAATACGGGTCGTTACAATATGTCCAGTTGAAAATTCTTAATAGTCGCTATGGAATTCAGGCCCTTAAAAATGGGAATTTTGCAAACGACCTCGGTTTTCGACAAAACCACTTTTGTTGGATCCGCGATGTCAAGTTATTGCTAGATTCCAAAATTCATAATTTTCTGAATCAATATGTGAGCGTGGCGAAAGAAAACGTGTTTTGACTGTTTCAGTCAATTTTGATCGACCTGAAAATGACCATTTTTAAAACGGTCCCAGAATTTGACGAAATTAGTTTTGTTAGGACCGTCTCGTCAATACGAAGCTAGAAATAATTTTTCTGTAATTTTTAGAGTTCGTATGTGGCCCCGGTAAATTGAAATGTGCGTTTAAATTGAATATATAATGATTTATATTTTAAATTCAACGGAAAGTGATCGAAATAGTCGAATCAGCTTACGATACATATCCCATTGTGTTCGGAATAGGGGTAATTAGCTAGGGGCGACAGTCGGTGGGTTCGATTTCGAGTTCGAAATAAAAAGTTACTTTTAGAGAAAATAAAATAATAATTAAATAGTTTATAAAACCCTATTTTTGTCTCCTTCCCCCTTCAGAAACCCGATCCCCAAATAATAATAAAAAACTCTGTTCGATTCCTCCCGCCGCCTCCACCCTCCCTGGTGATCGCCGTCGCCATCGACCCTGCACCCACCGCGCATCCTCCTCCGGTTCCCCCCTCCTCGTCTCTGACCTTCCACCCTCTTCAATCTCGAACCCAATAACCTAAACAGCCCCCACCTGCAATAGTCGCCGCCCCTGCTGCCAACAGCGACCCCCTTGCCAGCCTTCATCTCGCGAGACGACGACCTTCCCCCCTTCTTTCTTCAACCGTGAGTTTTTCTTATTCTATTTATTTTATTATTCTTCTAGTTAAATCAGAAATTTAGCAGTGATTTTTATTTATATGAATCACATATAAAGTTATGATCTTTGTATGGTAAAGGTATGATTATTGTTAAGAAAGATTTCGTTTTTAAATAAAGAAAGAACGAATTTTTATATAGTGAAAGAACGAATTTTTTTAAAGTAAAAATTCGATTTTTATATATTGAATAGCAAAGTAAAAATTCGATTTTTATATATTGAATAGCAAAGTAAAAATTCGATTTTTATATATTGAAAAGCAAAGTAAAAATTCGATTTTTATATATGGAATAGCAAAGTAAAATTTTGATTTTTATATATTGAATAGAAAAGTAAAAATTCGATTTTTATATATTGAATAGCGAAGTAAAAATTCGATTTTTATATATGTAGTGATTACGGATGATGAAAGTGATGAAAGATGGAACGGCGAAGACTTCTACATTTGAAGAGTCGTGGCGTTCGGTTTAGCTAGTTGGTGAGAACTTCTCACTTTTAATTTAATTTTCTAGTTAAAATATATACTAGGATGCAGACGGTGTTTAGTAGCATCAGACACCCATCGTCCACAGACTATGGACGGCTTGTATGCTTGTTTGTTTGATTTTGACGTGTAGTTGATTGTGTGATGTAATGTGAAATGAAATGAAATATTTTATAGTGGAAAATATTTTATAGTTCAAAATATAATTTTTAACGTGTATATGAAATGAATATTTATAAACAAATCGATGATTTGTTTATATACACACATTTGACTGATATTGACTGGGACGATAAATTTTACACATCGCCCAACTGCACAAACAAAATCTGTGTTTGATTGTTTGATACCCCACACGGGTATTGGGATGATATATGACATGCACTAATCCTAATAATTAGTTGTATGTGGATCGATTGATCGATAAACAAAAACTCGATCGACGCTAATCTATGAATTAGAAAAGCGCGACATTTGTAATAAATTCTGCAAGCATACAGGTGTGTAGCATACAGGTCGAACACATGGAGGTGAATTAAATCAAATTATTTATCTAATCTCTTGGGCGAGTTAGACGATTTTCGAGGTTGGTTTTTGAAAATAATAAAAATTGAAACTGTGATCCAACTCAGAACAAATCTAATTGAACCGACGGTCAAATCACAATTATCAATTGGGAATTAAAATGCAAAACAGAAATAAAATGCAGAAAGTAAAATTGCAGGAAAAGAAGAACAACAAAAAGTAAATTAGGATTGTCGTTGAAACTAATCAAACGACTAATCACTAACAAAAAGTGTAAAATACAATTGGTGTTCTACCGAATGTAATCGTGTAGACAACACTAATCGCTAAGAAAATAGAAAAATGCTAGAAAATAAAAGAAGAAAAAGAACTTTTATTAATGGAGTGATGGAATAGAAAATAGGATGGTGGCTACAATGATATTACAAGGGTATATATAGGGTAGATAGCCAAACCCTAACCCTAATGGTAAATGGGCCTGGTCATTACATCACTAATTAGTTTACAATGAAAAACATAAATGGGCCTTTGATAAATAAAGCAAATTTGGGCCTTTTCTCTTTTCCTCTTGTTTCCTTGACACTTCTTCATTGATTTGTGATGTGCAAAGCCTTGTTATCAATCCTTTTTTTGTCCAACAGCAACTAGATGTGAGATCTTTATCTACAATTCTTCAAAATGTAAATATATATCAATTTCATCTCTATTTCTCTACTTTTCTGATTGCATGCGGGCTGGGTTGGAATATCTGTAAAAGTAACAAAACAATACCCAAGTAATATTTATTTATATACAAAAGATAAGATATAAGAGCATAAAATAAACACATTTCTATGTCAATCAAATACCCCCACACTTATCTTTTACTCGTCCTCGAGTAAAAAGAAAATGGAAAACTAACTAGATAGGTCACACTTTCGTAGGAAACACGATTGCATTGAGCGCATGCAACAAGCCGTTAAACCTCTAGGTGTCCCTAGTAGGACGAGTGGTGTCTCGTGAGGGTTTTCAGCGGATACTACCCACAAAATCCAATTGTAGTATGCTATGATTCTAATGAAACTACATGAATGCAATGGACATATGCAAATAAAAACGAAAGATGAAAACACGACTTATTTCATGAAAGTGGTACAAAAAATTAAGTTAATAATTTCTAATCAGTTGATTTTATTTTAGATACCTCGACTTGTCACAAATTTTCAATATAAATCAAGTTTTCAAATGTTAAATTCCAGTTTGGCCAGTTAGTTCGGTTGATAACATAGTGCAGCCATGAAATAAATTCTTAGTTTGCTTGGCACAGTTTGCTTGGCACAGTTTGCAAAGTGGTATTCTAATTTTCTCATGTATGGCTAGTCAAATCAATAAGGTCAAGAAGTGTTTGGGCATCATCGCTTATTCTTTATTCTATAAAATTTTAAAATTTATGATTAAGTACATACACCTAACTAAAAAGACCAAGGTTTACCACCCATGCACTGCCTCGCGGACTAACGGAGAGTGGGTAAAGAGCTTGGCGGATTGTGCAGGCCGACTTTGACTTTGTCAACAACGTGTCGGTAATCCTTAGGTGTCCAATCTCATAAAATGAGACCAAGATTTTCCAATGCTGACTTTGTCAACAACGTGTCGGATAGAGCTTGGCGGGTTTGCACAACAACGCTCGATATACAAGCAATGTTGGATACCCTTGGAATATTATTATTATTACTGAAAATATAAGCACAAAAGAGAGTTACGCGAATTCAACTTGACACAACTTAGTTTTAAAGATTTGAAAAGCCAATATAAGTATTTTAAGTCCTCCACTTATTTAAACAAAGTCTACAATATAGAAAAGATTTCATGGCCATCACCTAAGAATCTCCCTATGTACCGGTTACACTATTATCCCTCAAAATTAACTTTTCATTATATTTCTTATTCGATCTAAGGTGAGAGAAAAAAATACTATCAACTGGCTAAAAATTGTAAACTTATTTTGTTGTATCAATTAAAAATGAGTCGTATTTTCCAAAAAAAAATTATGGTATGTTACTGCAATCTAAAATGTATGATGGTCCTACTTAAATGGCTGAAAATAAAAAGAAATAAAAACAAAGAAAAATGAAAATGGATGAAATGCAGACTCCCCCCCACACTTGAACTAAACAGTGTCCACACTGTAAAGTTTCCTAAATTTGAAAGATCGTACCCAAAGATGGATTAAATGTAAAATGACTTGTAAAATGAAATGCAATCTAACTATATGTAAGAATGGATCATATGTACAATGATATATGTGTTTGCGATGCATGCGACGCAAAGAATTCCACCAACTTTTTCCCCCATACTTGGTTCTAGCCCTATGAGTCCCATTCCCACTATGTCTAGGCGTGTTTTCTAATAAGCAAAGGTTTTTGAAAACCATCTCATCTTTAAACCTAGATTTATAGTCCAGTAAATGAATGTTCAAGGTCGTCCTAACATGAAGTTTTTCAATCAAACTAACATTCCAAAAATAGTTCATGTGTTCAACAAATTTATCAGTGTAATTTTTCAAAAAATTGTGATCGCATATAAATTCAGTGAAATTTGAAATCTGAGTGTTGTTCAACACTATGTGATCACATTTCTCATCATTAACTGACAATATATTTTCGACACTGACAATTTCAAGTTCATTTGAAATCTCAAAATTTTCAAACTTGGATTCGTGACCTAATTCTGTTTCATCCTCATTCGGCAACTCCTCTTCATTCAATCCAAAAAATTCATGTGCATTGAAATTCTTCTCCAACTCTGAGTTTTTGAAAAATTCAACCTTTTCATTTTGTTCAACTTCTAGAATTTCAAGTTTTTCACAGCCTGAAAGAGGAAGGTCAAAATCTAAGCTTAAATCTTTTTTCTGAAAAGAGTTGAAGTCCAAATCATTTGTTGAATTTTGAAAATCTTCATCAAGATGATTATTCTCAATTTCCAAAGTCGTTATTTGAAAATTTTCAATGTCAGTAGAAATTGGATTATTTTCTGATTCAATGCTCATTTGATTTTGTTGCTCTTGTTGTTCTTTAGAAGATTTCATTAAGCAAAGAAGTTCATCAAGCTTTCTATCTTTTTCATCAAGCTGTCTATCTTGGTTTTCTACCCTCTCTCTAAGAATGTTAAGATGATATTCTTCAGAATCGTTGATTTGAAAGCTCTCGTTTTGGATTTCTTGATTCTCAAAATTATAGTCCACATCAATTTCACGATCAATATCATTCCCAATGTGGTGGTTGTTTGAATCTTCAGAAAAATGACAATGATATTGGAAATCATTTTGATTTTGAAAATTAGGGTCATAACCAAAACTGTTGAAATTCGATGGAAAATTGAAATTTTGGTTATTTTCAAGATGTTGATATGGGTTGTAATTTTGAAAATTTTGATCGATTTGAAAATCATTTTCAAAATTATTTTCGAATTGGTTTCCAACCCCATGTTGATCAAAGGTACGTTGCGATTCAAAACCGTTTTGATGTGGATGTGGCCCATAATCGAAGTTATTGAAATTTAAATTGAAATCGTCGTTTCGATTATATCTATGATTTTGAAAATGTTGGTCAATTGGAAAATTTTGAAAATTGGCATCGGGCTCACGAAATTTTGGAAAATCTTGCTTCATAAGTTGTATTTCATGCTCATACTCTTCAAGAGGACGTCTACTCCGACTATTATCCCACATTTCTCTCAGGGGTTTTTTTGAATTAGACATTTGAATGAAGTCAGGGTAAGACATAAATTATTCCTATTTCAAAATAATATAAAAGAATGAGTTGTGCTCTATTAATTAACTGACTCAATTGGAAGGGGGAAGAGGGTCTTATGGTCGTTCACGTATAGTATAAAACTAAGGGATACGACCAATGTTTTACGGGTAATATGCAACCTCTTTTGCTAATAGTTCAATAAATTGAACTACTATATACCCGCGATCCAATTATATGAGACAGTCAACTTCACAAAACAACACTTTTCAATTATATTATTTTGAAAATCAAATCAAGTTTTATTATTGAAAAACGACGAGCGTGATGATTTTAGTTATGGAAAATAATTCCTAACTAAAAAGATTAAGAAAAATTCAATCACAGAACAGTCACAGAACAATAGCAGAATAAAAAATTTGTACAAGCAAGCCGCTGCCCCTGCAGAAGATTTTTACACACAATTTCTATATTTTTTCTTTGCAGCAAAGCACCTGTAGAGTTTAGAAAATATTACAGCGGTGTATGGCACTCTGTCCAGAAAAATTGAGCAGTATTAATGATTGAAATCCATTATTTGCAAATCCGTTGACCTTTGAATCCTTGTTCGTTGCTTGAATTCGTTCCTTCCTTTGGCCTTTGATTTGAACTTCACCCCTTCTTCTTCTTCTTCTTTTTTGAGAGAGAGAGAGAGAGAGAAAGGTAGCAAAATCAACAAAAGAAATAAAAGAGAGAAAAGAAAAAAAATTATGAAGGAGAGAGCTGGAAAGAAATAAATGAAATAATGGAAAGAGAGATTGTAGGAGGTGAATGAGAAATGCAATTGGAAAGAAATAAATAAAAAGAAAAGAATGCAGTTTTTTTTTATTATTATTTTTTTTGAAAATTTGAACAAGAAGAAAGGGAAAGAAATGAATGAGAAAAGAAAAACAAAAAAGGGAAAAAAATGAAAAAAAGGAAGGAAATAAGGAAAAAAAAAACAAGGTTTTTTGAGTAGAGAGGAAGGGTAGAAGGAATGGAGGAAAGAAATAAAAGCAGACAAAAAAAAGAAAGAAATCAACGTAGACAGAGAAGAAAATGCAAAATTTTTTTTTTTTAGAAAATTGTAGACAAAAGATGGAAACAAATAAAAAGAAAAGGAAAGAGAAAAGAAAATTGTGAAAATCAACAAGGTGGTAGAAAGATGGAAAGAAAGATTAGAGGAAGTGAGAGAGAGTTGTAATTAGAAAGCAATCGATTAAAAAATGCAAGTTTTTTTTTTGGTTATTGTTGTAAAAGAATGGAAACCAGTGTATTGACAATTGGAAAGAAGTAAAAGGAAGGAAGGAATAAATGGAAACCAATTAAAGAAAATTTGGCAAATTAAATGTACAACAATAATGAACAATAAAAATAAAGTAAAAATTGGAAAGAAGGAATAGATGAAGAGGGAAAGAAAAACAAGAAATATAAAAGGAAAAACAAAAATGAAAAGGAAAAAAAATCAAGAGAATTTGGCAAGTTCTATTTATTATTATTATTATTATTTGTCTAAAGTAGGAATGAATTTGCAAGAGGGAAACAAATAAATGAAAGAAAGGGGAAAGGGGAAAGAGGTTGAGAATAGGAAAGAAACAAAAGAAAAAATGGCAAGTTTTTTTTTTTGAACTTGTAAAAGAAGAATGAGAAGTAATTGTATTGAAAATTGGAAAGGAGGAATAAAGAGGAAAGAAATCAAAGTGGATTTTTTTTTTGAAAAGAAAGGAAATTTGTAAGAGAAGAAAAGAAATCAAATGTATTGAGAACAAGAAGGACAAAAGAAGAAAGGAAAAAAAATTGCAAAAGAGGAATCTTTTTTTTTTTGAAATTTGTAAAAATAAAAAGAATGTAGATGATTGGAAAGATGGAAAGAATAAAGGAAAATTGAAAGTTGTTTTTTTTTTTTTTTGAGAGTTGTACAGAAGAAGAAAAAAATGTACAAGGAAAGGAAAGAATAGATGGGAGAAGGGGAAACAAACTAAACAAAAATTGGCATGATTTTTTTTTCTTGATTTAGATGATTACAGTATATAATACCAAATCAATCAGTCAAGATTTTTTTTTCCTATATCTATACACAAGAAAACAAATAAAAACTTTTTTTTATTTGGCAATTTTTTTTATTAAAAAAAATGTATTGAAAACAGAGAAGGGGATAGAGAAAGGAGAAATAGATGAGAGAGAAAAAAGAAAGAATTTAAACAGAATTTGACAAGATTTTTTTGTTTGTTTTTTAGGGAAAGAAATCAAATTGTAAAAAGAAGGTCAGGAGGGAAAGAAATTTGACAATTAAGGCAGAGGAAAGATAGAAAGAAATTTGAGAAAAAATGGTAATTTTTTCTCTTGCTTAATGGATGATAACACCAATAGAATTGATATACCAAATCATTAATCAAGATTTTATATATATACACAGAAGAAAATAAAATAAAAAATAAAATAAAAGCTAACACGAATCAAAAATTAAATAAATAATAAAATTTAATCGTTACCTCCCCGGCAACGGCGCCAAAAACTCGATCGACGCTAATCTATGAATTAGAAAAGCGCGACATTTGTAATAAATTCTGCAAGCATACAGGTGTGTAGCATACAGGTCGAACACAGGGAGGTGAATTAAATCAAATTATTTATCTAATCTCTTGGGCGAGTTAGACGATTTTCGAGGTTGGTTTTTGAAAATAATAAAAATTGAAACTGTGATCCAACTCAGAACAAATCTAATTGAACCGACGGTCAAATCACAATTATCAATTGGGAATTAAAATGCAAAACAGAAATAAAATGCAGAAAGTAAAATTGCAGGAAAAGAAGAACAACAAAAAGTAAATTAGGATTGTCATTGAAACTAATCAAACGACTAATCACTAACAAAAAGTGTAAAATACAATTGGTGTTCTACCGAATCTAATCGTGTAGACAACACTAATCGCTAAGAAAATAGAAAAATGCTAGAAAATAAAAGAAGAAAAAGAACTTTTATTAATGGAGTGATGGAATAGAAAATAGGATGGTGGCTACAATGATATTACAAGGGTATATATAGGGTAGATAGCCAAACCCTAACCCTAACCCTAATGATAAATGGGCCTGGTCATTACATCACTAATTAGTTTACAATGAGAAACATAAATGGGCCTTTGATAAATAAAGCAAATTTGGGCCTTTTCTCTTTTCCTCTTGTTTCCTTGACACTTCTTCAATGATTTGTGATGTGCAAAGCCTTGTTATCAATCCTTTTTTTGTCCAACAGCAACTAGATGTGAGATCTTTATCTACAATTCTTCAAAATGTAAATATATATCAATTTCATCTCTATTTCTCTACTTTTCTGGTTGCATGCGGGCTGGGTTGGAATATCTATAAAAGTAACAAAACAATACCCAAGTAATATTTATTTATATACAAAAGATAAGATATAAGAGCATAAAATAAACACATTTCTATGTCAATCAACAAACAAAATCTGTGTTTGATTGTTTGAAACCCCACACGGGTATTGGGATGATATATGACATGCACTAATCCCAATAATTAGTTGTATGTGGATCGATTGATCGATAGACTGTAATAAGCGTTGAATATTTATATTTGATGCTTATACAGTGTAGAATGCACTTTGGATGATGGTTGATTATTTGTCGTTGTTGATATATACATGCGTTGTATGGAAATCCATAAAAATAAAATCTATGGTAATTGATTGGGCCTCATTCCAGTTTTGAAATAGAATATTTGAAAATAAAATATTTGAAACAGAAATATTTGAAAATAAAATATTTGAAAAAGAAATATTTGAAATAGAATATTTGAAAATAGAAATATATGAAGCCGTGTTGATTAGATTGACGCCATTTTGACGCAAACGATATTTATATCGATTATATTCATTTTTTTATAATGAATATTGAAAAGTGATTTCAAAATCGAATATTTTGAAAATGAATTCGAATTGAAATTGAATTGAAAATGAATTCGAATTGAAATTGAATTGAAAATGAATTCGAATTGAAATTGAATAGAAATGAATTCGAATTGAAATTGAATTGAATTGAAAACGAACTGAAATTGAATTAAAAATCGATTTGAATTGAAATCAATTTGAAATGAATTTAAAACGAATTTATAAGGAAAAATTCAATTTTTATTTGAATTTGAAATGAAGTTGAAATCGTTTTGAAAACGAATTTAAAATGATTTGTATAATACGTTTTAAAAAGGAAATCGACGAAGTATATATTATATATTATATATATATAATATAATGGCCTGAATGGAACGCGCTGCGGTAGTTCGTGAATTTCGACCATTGACTTCGAATGGATATTGCGGGACATCCGACCGTCGGATTCTCCTAAAACCAGTACCGTTGGGTTCGTATCAAAAAGAGCTTTCTAACGAATATTAGAGATTTGAAATCTAACGGTTGGATTTGGAATCATGTCCAAATCAGATTTGGAAAAGGTTGCTGTAAGTGCAGTTCGATGGCAGTTGATGGAAATCGATAGTACAGG
Organism: Allium sativum; assembly: GCA_030737875.1. Lineage (NCBI taxonomy): Eukaryota > Viridiplantae > Streptophyta > Magnoliopsida > Asparagales > Amaryllidaceae > Allium > Allium sativum. Next base: position 440,232,240 of record CM060925.1, on the reverse strand, counting down.
CCTTGATAAAATAGTAATAATTTGTGTAAAATCATAAGAAATGATTTGGGAAGAATTGGGATGAAAAACTCCATATTTGAAAAGATAAAAATAATTTTTTTTCGAAATGAACTAGTTTTGAACTAGAATTATAATTCTATTTATTTTTAAATAAATAAATTGAATTTGAAAAGAGTTTTAAAAGTAACCAGAATTTCCAATAATTGAATTGGAATGGATTTGAATCGAAATTGTATGTGGAATATTTCGATGTTGGATTTCGTGATTATACAGATATTGTTATGTAAATTTGAAAGATATATTTATATCGTTATTTCCAATACGATATTTGTTGGTCGTAGAATTTGATATTGAATATAAGCCGATATATTTTCTATTCAGAGCCTTGTATTTAATATCAAATCTGATTTGGGTTTGCCGTGAATTGTGTCTTCATTAACACTGTTCTTAAACCCAGTTGAGAAAGAGATTAAATCTTTTTATTTAGATTTAATGAAGTGTACCAGTTAAATGGTATTTAATTGGAATTGAATTAGAATTGATTTTTGGGTTTATCGTGAACGGTGTTTTAAATAACACTTGTTCTTTAACCCGTTAATTAATGGAATGTGATTTTGGGTTTATCGTGAACCGTGTTTTAAATGACACTGATTCTTTAACCCAGTTAAGGATTAAAACTAAGTGGAGTTTTAATGAATATTTAATTAGATTGAAAAGATCGAGAATGGAGTATCACCAGTTTTACTCTAGGCGATAGTTAAATCTTTAATTAGATTTGAACGTGGAATGGTAATTGAATTTACCGATAACACTGTGGTGTTAGATTTGAAGTATGACCAGTTTTACTTCATGGGATGAATAGGTGGGGATTGGGAATTAAAATAAATGATTACTTCGGTATGGTTCGCTGATCCCGATTAGTTTGAAGTGATATTTGAAGGAAGATTAAAGAATAAATTTAAAGGAATTTATCTTTGATAAGATTAATGGGAACCTTTCCCTAAGAATGTGCAATTCAGAAACTAACTGTAGGTTAGCTAAGCAGAATGGTTTCCTGGGTATTGATCTGATGTTGGTTTCGGCCTTCGTGGTTAATATTTGGGGAATTATTCTCTTGTTAATTTACGGTTAGTGACTGATGAATTGGAATGAGGCGTATGTTATGTTTGTATAACACTTGTTTATTATATACGCGAGTTATTCAGAAAGACCGGGTTTATCCCATTCTGAATAACTGATTCGACGATTACTCGAAGATGAAGACGATGGTTGAAGACCGGAAGTCTTCACGTCGTTTGGGTGATTACTTATGATCTTTATTGTGTTGTACACCCAAGCGGAGAGAATCAGTTGGTGATCGTCCAGATGTACTTGGAGATTGATGGCTATGCGAGGTACTAGGTGCCTCCGGTTTCGTTCAGACCCAGAACGAACTTGTAAATGGACGGTGTGTCTGACACTGGATTTTATTTTGTGTGATTGATTTCTATTAAATATATATCTGTTTGGCGGTGAAGAATTTATTCTCTTGCTTAACGCCCTTCTCTGAGACATACGAGCTCATGGGTTATATATCGATGGATATCAATCGCATGGAGTGAATTACCTGTGTGGCATGCCTAAGTGGCAAATGATCAAGGCTTCTGTTGAAAAGCAGAGTCTTGAGGTGGATGATCAAAGCATGGCCTGTGTGGCATAGCTTTGTGTAACGTTGATTCACGAGCCTCACACCCCGGTAGTGGACCAGAAACGGGAGAGGACTTCAGGGAGGGCATGCGTTTCCTTCTAGCTAGAAGTGGCGTCAGTGGTTTTACACGGCCTGACGAGTTTGACTTATGTGGTTGTTGCTATCGCGAGGCGCCTCGGATATATCGGTCGATCCGGGACCGATGGAGTCATTGGACTCATTGACACCCCATAGGGTGGGGAAACACAGTGTTCAGGCATTTTAATCCACATCGGTGGATCGGCCCTGACAATCCAAAGGCTTGCCTGCGCGCTTGCCTGAGGGGCGGGCTAGAGCGTCTCGAATTCGGTAGAGGACGATCCCTTACCTCGGTTCACAGATGGAAATCCAACTTCCAATACGTGACTTTGCGGGTTTGATTGTAAACCTATATATGGCGACATAGTGGTATGGGGCACTCATGCCGTCTATGATTGATACTTATGATTTGAAATTGTTTATACACTATACACTCATAGTATTAATAAAAGATGAAATTTAGCGTATCAAGCATTCTTTGGCTATTATAAGGTAAAACCCTATCCCCCGGCTTGTGTTGCATTGTGTGATGGGACCTGGGTCTTATAATAGCTTCATTGTTCTTTATTTAGCATCGCACTGTTGTTTTATGCCCTGGTGTTCTTGGGAGGAAACCCGTTCCGTGTTATACGGCGTGGTCCCTTGATTTACCTAACTTTAAAATAAAGATTAATAACTGTTTTAGTTCTCACACCAGTCACATGACTGACCTGGAGTTTATTGTTTTAACCTAAACTCTGGGTGCCCTTATTTTGACACGGGCAGCTAGTAGTTTTGGTTTTGCAGATTTATATTCACAGGATCCAGATGTACAGCTGGAATGATATTCGGAAATCTTTATCCGTATATCTCCTTCAGTTGTGTTTTGCATTATTTTCCGCTGTTGTGTAATTTATTGTAATCTCTGATATTTTATGATGTATGTTATTTATTTATACTCTGTATATTCTTGTATTCTGATGGAATTATTGTAATATATGATGAAATGTTCTTCTGTTTGCGTTCCGATGTGGCTTGTTTTCATCTCAATCCGGGCTTTCCTTTACGGGGAAGTTCGAGTCGTTATACTATCTCTAATGAGCACATCCCACCAAAGCCTAGGTATTCGCTCAACCTAAGCTCTGATACCAACTGTAATGGCCCGCAAATCCATACTATCTGAGTTGACTAATAACACACATGTCCAACCCAAATGAAACAGAAATATGAATCATTAGTAGAAAGAAGTTAGAGGATGAGGAATAGAAAGAAAGAAAAGTTAGAATAGAAGAAAAACGAAGAACACAAATCTCACAGCGAAATGAATAAAATATATTAAATAACATAAATTTTGAAATACAAATCAGTAATTGTATATACATACCATTATCGGAGCACAACAGTTATTCCTGGAATAGTTATAAACACCTGTTTCCAAATACAACTAAGTACACAGCGGAAATATGATAGTCTATAGCTAATTGGTGAAACCTCCTGCTTCCAGCTCTTCCAAGTGAATCTGAAAAATCCCGACTACTTGACTGCCCGTACAAATTTGGACACCCAAGAGTTTAGGGAAAACAAAAACAAAATAAACTCTGGGTCAGTCATGGGACTGGTGTGAGTAAACTCCAATCATTTGTTTAACTTTAAAAATCCTTTAGAAAGAAATGATAATCGTAAGACCGATCCATATATAAACACGGATGGTTTTTACCTTACGATAACCCAAAATATTTTTGATATCAAATCCAGTGATATTATAATAATGTCTACATCTAATAAATAGAATCTAGCGAAACGCTTGCATCTCACGCTCCATATATAATATAAAACAAAAAACTGCAGGACATTTATTGGAGATTGGATTTCCAACATGAAAAGGTATGGAAGCACCTTCCGATAGTGTATCTCTAGAGGGGAATACACTGGGTTCAACAAGAACATCTTGCAACCCGTCCCACACATGACCGACCACTCATTTCTCTTGAGTGTATCGAATGTATGTCACCAACGGTTGGGATCAACAACCGTTTTCCTGAATGGGACAACATCGAAAGATTAAAGACGTAAATGGAATTTCTCTAGATAGGTGATAATACACCCTAATGGGAGCGACCCACATAGCCATGCTGCTTGCCCGATTTTTGTCATTTCCCGGTTGTTGAGGCCTGAGGCTGCGATTTCTTATCATTCATTGATAACAAAATCGCTTTGAATACCACATTGTCAGATCCGATAATCACTAATTGATTTGCAAAAATATATTCTGGATATTATGCTAAGAGAATAAATACTCCGCCACCATATATATTTATACAGACCTACATATTCGATCACTGGAAATACACTGTCAGACATTCGTCCATACACTTCGTTCTGGGACTGAATGAAACCGAAGGCACCATTTCTATTAATGTAAAAAGTCCTTGCACTTTACTCCGTCTTTGATTATCTTCATATAATCTGATTCGTAACGCTACTACCTATACGGAGTGGTTCTCGGATAATAATCCAACCAGTCTCTCCATATTGACAACGATATTGGCAAACACTTCGATAGTCGGTTATTTAACTATAGAAGAAAATAAATATTCATTTTAAGCATCAAACAAATCACTGGGCCATTTAATTGATATTTCATTCATTAATTAAATCACTACTCCATTTCCTTATTAATATTTGTTAGCCAAATATTTTCAACAATCATCTTGGCCCTTTTCGCTATTTGGAAAATTTTCCATGTATCACTTCCTTATATTTTCTATACATAGAAAATATCTTCTATTTAAAACTGGAAAACATTCCAATTACTTATCTCTTTCACGCCCGTTCATTTCTACACTCAGGAAATATTTATTTATTATATTTCTAAATTTCCACTTACTTGGGTTAAACGAATGTTGTGTAAAACATCGTTACAACAACCCAAAACACTGCATTAAACTAACTCTTATTCAAACATTTCTATTCGAGACTGAATCTTGCTATTTATCAGCTAATAATGAAATTAATCGAGTTGGGGTATAATTACCTCTCAGACCTTGACTGAAAATATTATTAACTTCAAAACAGACAAGACTGCTAACTCGAATAATCAACACCATATTAAACCAATTTTCCATTTCTAAAACACGTATATGTTTCTCTTTCTATTTTTAACAAATCTAATTTATAGATTTCTTTTTTGTTTATAATATTCTATTTTTAAGTTCATTTCCTTATCGAATTCTATATATATCGATAGATTGATTTCTAACTATCAAATTTTCTTAAAAATATTATAACTCCTTAAATTTCCAGATAATTTCGCCATAACCTCCTTTGTACCGGTCAATAGTTCAAACCTCAACTCGCCTCTCTAGGCCCTTTCCATTCAAAAAGAAAATCAAAAAGCCAAGTGGCTTGCCGATTCGGAGCATAAAAACTCATATGGAATTTAAACGTGTACCTTTTTGTCGGGCACTAAATCTATAAACTTCATACACTTCATATACTTCATTCCATACCTATCTAACACATATGTGGCCATTCCTAATTTATTTCAACTCAATCCGGTCATTTTTAACTCAACTTGCTATTTAATCTTTTTATTAGCTCCTTTTCCCATTCCACTTTATATTTGAACATATCATGTTCAATTATCATTTTATCTTGCCGATGAATTAATTTAATTCCATTTCGACTCAAGTTCCATATTCGATTTCGAATAAAAATTCTCAAATCTCCTTTACTTATTCAAAGTTCATTTTCATATCGAATTTCAATTAACTAATTATTATTCAAATTAGTTAGTTTTATTCAATAACTAAAAATCTGATTTTTGTCTCAAAAATCATTTCACTTATTTCACTGGAGTTCATATTTATTTTATATCTCCAGTCTGGATTTTTCTAATGGCAATTCAGATTTTATTTCTTTAAAATCCTTTTATTTATTTAAATAAGTCGTTATGGTTTTATAATGGTTCTAGCGTTATTTTTCTGAAAATTTGATTTTTGACATAACTCAAAATCTATAAGACGAAATCCAGATTTTTCTCTTCCATTAGAAAACTATTATTCCAACGGTCCTGACGATTCTTAGTTCAAAGAATTGCGACTTAAATTGAGTCTTGTATACTCAGTTGAAGTTCGTAACGACAATTTACAAACTATCGCGCTGCGGCGAGTTCGTTTTAATTATATTTATATATATAAACTTTTAAATTTCATTTAAAATAAATTCAACTCCATTCTAATATATTTTTAATATATATCAAACCAATTTTCCCAATTCAACTCAATAATTCTGATTATCTATAATCGCTGATTTTTCCTTACTCGGTTATACATTTATTTATACTCGATTTGTTATTTTAAATCCCAATTCCTTTTATAAATAAATTATAAAATTCGGTATAATCGAATTCCAATTATAACTCCTTTGGATTTTCTCAATTCAGTTTATATTCTAAATCCCAGAATATAATCAATTATTCTATTTTCAACACGTTTTCCAATTTCACTTTTTAAATTCTTTCTTGAATTTAAACTTATAAATTATCAAATGATAATTTATTTCCCTATTTTTATAAACATAGTTTATAAATTGATTTGCTTGTTTAAAAATTACAACAAGCTTTCCTTTCAAATACCTATTTGAAACCCAACCCCTTTTATATTCCGAATTTTAGAATAGAAACTATCATTTCCTTTTTTTAAATGATTTCAATTTATACTTTTAAATTCATATTTGAATTTAATATTTCAAATTATCTCTTGATAATTTTGATTCATCATATTTATAAACATCATTTATGGATTTCCTTGTCTTACTTATTTAAATAAGTTCTATTTAGAAATCTTATTTTGGAAATTTCTATTTATAATAACTTATATATATATATATATCACCCAATTTATTTTCATATTCAATATAACTTCTATTTAAATTAATCGAATTCAAATCGTAAATCCTTACGGATTTATTTTAGTTCAATTTATATTCTGAACATCATAATAAATTCCATCGTTTATTTCTTTAAAACAATTTCCCCATTTCTATTTTTAAATTCACGTTTGAATTTAAATATTCAAATTATCCAATGATAATTTTTCCCCATTTATATTTATAAACATTGTTTATAAATTCAGTTCAATTCAATTCCCTGATTATCCAATGCAAATCATTCCATTTCATTTATAAACACCGTTTATAAATTTACTTAAATTTCCTGTGTTATTTAATTTATAAATATCATTTATAAATTAAATACTTGTTTTATTTATTTAAAACAAGTTAATATCTTTATAGTCCACTCGAAATTCAAATTCTATTTTTGAAAAATAGATTTCCCTTTTTTAAATCTCAAATATCCTTTTCACGATATTTTTATATATCAATCTTTTAGCCTAGTGATATTTAAATAATCAAACCACTCAATTATTAATCAACACATCATATATGATAATATATGTGGAACAAACAAATAATAATATTTTTGAGGAATCCAGTTGGATCCCTCCAACCTGTTTTCCAGCATCCATAGACGTTAGCTAACAGAAATAATACCCATCCTGCTTAGTGGCAGGATATCGTGGTATAGAAGGTCATCCACTATCATAGCGTGGGGGCGTATAGGGTCATCCGCTAATGGTACTGTGGGCATCTGCTAATGGTACTGCGGGAATCCAACCATCATCAATATATATATATATATATATATATATATATATATATATATATATAATAGCCACAAACAACAATCCTAAATAACTAATATATATTTAACATAGCCATAATAAAATTCCAATGCAAGCAAACAACCAACGAACCATTATTTTTAACTGATAAAAATAATTCTAAATAAAAGCCGAGTGAGATTTAATCACCGTGATTTTTATGCGCTGATTGTCCTATGAATTTCCATTTTACTTCCTGATTGTAAGATCTGAAATTTCGAACCAAATATCCTACTTCCCGATCTTCCAACCTGGTACAAAATAAACCCGATTTTTCTAAGGAATTGATTAAGTCAATTTGGAACTAAAACTTAATTAATTCCCCATATGTAAAAAATTCCATATTTAACCTTACTTTCATACTCAATGGTTATTTTACAATTTATACTTCTTTACAAACAAATTTCCTTTATATAAACTAGTTATATGAACTAATTTACTTTAATAAGCTACCAATTTCAAAAACTAATTTCCTTATAATTTATGGATTTTAAAACAAAATAAATTTAACTAATTTATTATTAAAAACTGATTTCCATACCTTAAATCACATTTTTAGGCTAACAGGAATTATCTCGACCCTTTTCTTCCTGTTGTTGCTTGAACGCAACCTTATTCTCCTCCACGCCATAATCCACTAATCATTCCAATGAAATACTGTACCCCAAAATGAATCACGACCTTAGCTTACCCAACGTCGGGCATGACCACCCTCTCACCATCGAATCATATGAAACTTCATCCATACCTACGCCTCCACTGTAAAGAAATCACCACGCCTTTGGTTTGTCCCTCATACATCGCGTTGTACAGTAACCTCATTCCCAGGTCATGGCGGTTCTGGCAACCACACCTTACCAGAATGAGGGTTCGCGCCCTCATTAACCACCACGAGTTTGAATCCGACATCCCCCTACTCTCCCTTCACACACTCGGCAAACCTCCTCATCGCGGTCTTTTGTTTTCATTCGCCATCCAGGCTTCGAACTCGATCCTTCTTCCCATCGCGACCTCGGATCCTACCAAATCATAAAATTCCAATGCAAGCAAACAACCAACGAACCATTATTTTTAACTGATAAAAATAATTCTAAATAAAAGCCGAGCGAGATTTAATCACCGTGATTTTTATGCGCTGATTGTCCTATGAATTTCCATTTTACTTCCTGATTGTAAGATCTGAAATTTCGAACCAAATATCCTACTTCCCGATTTTCCAACCTGGTACAAAATAAACCCGATTTTTCTAAGGAATTGATTAAGTCAATTTGGAACTAAAACTTAATTAATTCCCCGTATGTAAAAAAATTCCATATTTAACCTTACTTTCATACTCAATGGTTATTTTACAATTTATACTTCTTTACAAACAAATTTCCTTTATATAAACTAGTTATATGAACTAATTTACTTTAATAAGCTACCAATTTCAAAAACTAATTTCCTTATAATTTATGGATTTTAAAACAAAATAAATTTAACTAATTTATTATTAAAAACTGATTTCCATACCTTAAATCACATTGTTAGGCTAACAGGAATTATCTCGACCCTTTTCTTCCTGTTGTTGCTTGAACGCAACCTTATTCTCCTCCACGCCATAATTCACTAATCATTCCAATGAAATATTGTACCCCAAAATGAATCATGACCTTAGCTTACCCAACGCTGGGCATGACCACCCTCTCACCATCGAATCATATGAAACTTCATCCATACTTACGCCTCCACTGTACAGAAATCACCACGCCTTTGGTTCGTCCCTCATACATCGCGTTGTACAGTAACCTCATTCCTAGGTCATGGCAGTTCTGGCAACCACACCTTACCAGAATGAGGGTTCGCGCCCTCATTAACCACCACGAGTTTGAATCCGACATCCCCCTACTCTCCCTTCACACACTCGGCAAACCTCCTCATCGCGGTCTTTTGTTTTCATTCGCCATCCAGGCTTCAAACTCGATCCTTCTTCCCATCGCGACCTCGGATCCTACCAAATCGACGGTCTTCTGCCCTAGCCTCAATGTTAGAAGTTGAGATCCCTGCAAACTCTTATTCTTCGAACGATTTAGGGTGCATTGGCTTGCGGTTTTCAATTTTCATTTGTGGAAATAAATGAAGGAGCGGTATTCTGAAGATTTCGATTTTAATTTAGAAAAGAATGGAAATGTTTTTGGATTAAAAGAAATGAGAGAGGAGTATTGAATTTATTTTCTCAGAGGAACAAAACGAACAGAGAAAGGGGAGGTCGTGTTTATAAAGAAGTGGAGAGAGGACCAGAAGTACATGAGTAATAAAGGAATGTAGGGTGAAGTACAATGCATATTTAATACGATATGATTTCTATTTAATGCGGTTAGACACAAAGGGATTTTTATTTTATCTAAACGAATTTTGATTTGATTTGATCTTATCCATTAATCAAATATTACAGGGTTCGCAACTTGAAACCGTGAACTGCTATTTTAATGCACCAACCGACGTTTAAATATCATAGCGTTATACTGGACTCAACCGAATATACTCTGAAATTTAATTTGAACGTATATATCATATTAAATTAATAAAATATAACTTAAATTCAAAAATCGTTAACTCTCTGATAATAAATTATTTATTATTATCGTTTATTATCAAATACAATTTTTATTGATCATTTGAAATATTTTGACTCTGTTTTAAATATCGAATTGAATTACTTCAGATTCCCGTACAACTATATTTATTTGAGATTCAATAATTATATATATATGCAAAATAAATTGTATATCGATTATTTAATCGATAAATCATTATAAAAATCGATTTATATTATCAACTCAATATTTTAATCCGTATTAAATATTTAAAATTAATCGACCAAAAATCTGGGTCGTTACAAAACCCTTCCTCAACACCGAACACTGGACCCGCATACAATGACCCGTTTCCCTCTAAAATAACCCTTGAACCTGAATCGAAGAATGGAACCGACCCATTTGATCACCAACTTCGAGCCCGAGGATGCTCGTCATGACTCGACTCGCTATTTGAATTGAGGGTCGGCATCAACGTCGGTCCGGTAGGGGGTGATTTCGAGTTCAATTTCCATGTTCAGATCCAGAATCCACCTTGTCAATGATCGAGTTGGTTGTGGAGTTAGGAACTCTTGTTTTTTCTTTCTATCATAAAGCGGCTTGAGCTACAGAAAATGAGAAGGGGAGAAGAGAAGGTCAAGTTTATATGAATAGGGAGATGAAGAGGCAACGGGCTAAGGCCCACACAGCCATCGGATATGAAAAATTTGTATCCTATCAAGATGTGAAATTTCACATCCTTCTAGGACGCGAAAATTTCATATCCCTCCCAAAAATAAATAAATAAGTAAATAAAAAATAATATGTATATATAATATGCATATATATAATGTGTGTATATGTATATTAAATGTGCATGCATAGTTATAGAAGTTCATATATGTACATATGCACGGTCAAGAAAACGACGGATGAATGGGAACGAAGTCTCCAAGCTTCGAGAGATTTTCGACTCACGATCATGACTACGATCACGCGTACATGCTTTCGACGTTACAACAGTCAACGCCGATCTGATTTGTTAATCGACTGTACGCTCGAAAGTCCAAAGAGACAGAGAACTTACAACGAGCAATCGAATTCACGGTTCGACATTGTTTCTCGAAATCCAACTCGTGTAGTCGTAGACTAACGACGCATTTACCACTCATGCTTTATTTCCAAACTCTGGTCACATTGCGCGAAATCACGTAAAAACATGGGAGCAAACACATGACACTACGTTGACAACAACTTGTTTGCGTTACGACGTAAACAAGGGTCGATAACTAACATTTGATTCATGAGTAAACAGGAATTAGGAGTCCAATAAAGCTGTCAATAAATCGGCACCGTCATACGCTCAGCAGCATCGATGGTTTCAAGTCAAAGCACATCATGTGGAAACAAGACATGCTTTGGAGGGAAAATGTTAACCGGCTTTTTGATCTGGTTCCCAAAAGTACAGTAGGCCCGCTCGACTAAACATATCGCATGGAACCAAAGCCCAAAGTGTTGCCAAAGCACCAAAAATTTAAGCTCGAGAGAAGTCATGCCAGTGTAGGCCTCACAAATCCTTAAAATAGTTCATTGAGCACATTTCATATCCCCCATTTCAGATATTTCGAATCCCTCATACTGTATTCCAAATCCATTATAGTTCTCATCTCTCAATATTTCGTACCCCTCAACAAAATACACTTCGCATCCTTTAACCTATAACATTTCGAATCCTTCAGAATTCGAACCATGTTGCTCTGCTTCACCGTATCTTGCATCTCTCATGCCAGCACACCAACCTCCTATCCCTTCGTGGGATACGAAATCGGATCCCTACATGGGAGAAGGATTTCATACCCCTCAGGGATATGAAATTGTATCCCCTCGTGAAATATGAATTCCATATCCCGCAAGGGATATGCTAATTCTATCCCTTCGAGGGATGCGAATTTCGTACCTCTTGGGGAATACGAAAAATGTTGAGAGGTGGGATGCGGGATACGAAATTCTGCTGATACACCCTAATTTCACCTACTCACTACCAACCCATTCCTATAAATATTCCCTCATTTCCAACATGAAAAGGGTTGGTTCAAGCTCTCCTCCAAGCTCTAATGAATGCCTAAGAAGGAGATAGTGTTCCTAAAGCCTCTCAAACGCCTTCCTTCGTCCAAAGAAGAAGAAGATACATATACTTGGACATAAGAGCCTGATCTTGAACATTTAACCACACCCCTGGACACTAAACCATATTTTGGTTATTTTAGCACCCGGGAAGAAGATAAGACAATCAACCCTGGACCCCCGAGCTACTATGGTCATGCTCTCCACATAAAAGCACCAATATCTTCATTACATCACAAAGAATGTAGAGATTCATGTACATTCTGGCTCATCCCGACCAAATGTTGGAACTTGTACCCAAGATATAAATAAAAGAGCAAAACCATTCAAAGTGAACGTAGGCCTCGATGGGATGAACCACTATAAACTCTATGTAATTATTTATTTGCGCTTATTCCTATGTATACTACACTGCTACTTACTCGTTTCCCATCACTAGACGTTTATTTTCACTCACATGGTAATCACGATCATTGACGACAATTTCTGACGTCAACGATCTTCATTGGCAAATAAACATTTAAATCTTGGTATAATAGGCTAATACCATAAGACTTTTGCCAAAGGTTATTTCTTATCTCATTCATTATGGACATTTCCCCATGACTTGTAACAGGATAATCCACACTTTGGACACTCATGAAAGTTCTTATATTCATTTCTATGTAATATACAATCATTTGGACATGCATGTCTCTTCTTATATCTGATACCAATTGGGCACATAATTTTCTTTTCCTCGTAGTCAGAAGTAGGAAGCACATTACCATTCGGAAGCATGTCATTCAAAAGTTCCAGCAATGATGTGAAACTATTATCACTCCATCTATGCTATGATTTTAAATTGAAAAGCTTGAGAATAGTAGATAGTTTTGTGAACTTAACACAATTAGGGAACAAAGGTTTCTCGGTATCAATTAATATTCTTTCATACAACTTTGGATCTTCCATCAACTTTTCTTTAGCATCAAAAAACATCTAATAAACACTTTCAATCTCATCATTTACCTCGTTATTCATGTTATCTTCTTGGCCATTCTCATCATTATCATGATTACTAGAACTAGCTCTATTAAGTATGCTTTCATCACGTCATGTGGATCACGTATAATTTTTCTTAAATTCATAACGAATTATGTGATCCCTGATCTGATCTACGTTACGAAGTCTCCTCTTATTTTTGTAGTGTCTACAAGGACAAAAAATAGTTTCTTCCCCTCTTCTTAGTTGACCATTCAATGCACAATTGATGAACTCTTCAGTTTTGTTTTGGAACTCATCATTGCTACATTTTACATTATTCATCCATGTATGATCCATGTCCAAACGCTAGACACACTACAAAATCAAAAAACAAATGCTAAATACCAAATACATGGTTACTAAAATCTAAGGCATATAAGAATGGTGTAAAATAAATTTCTGCAAGTTTATATTTCATATAAGGCATATGAGATTAGACCTTCCTTGATTAGGTTAAAAGAAAAATAAAATAGTATGTTGGAAGCTTTTTTAATAAACTATGACTTGTTTATGGAACTCATAAAAGGTTAGAGTTAACTAATATAATTTTAAAATAAATTAACTTATTTAGTTTCTTCTTGTGACCCAATGTTATTAAATTCAATTTTTTGGTCTTGAAATGGAAAGTCTTCTTGCAGTGATACATTTTAAAGTCCTATTTTTGTTACCTTACCCCTAAGTGTTTATTGTGATACTCCATGATATATTTATGTTGCAAAAGTAAGAATAACAAGACTCCTTAAAAAGAGAAGAAGACCATGTAGTTTGAATAGAAAATAATTTCCTAGTGAAATGAAATGCATATATGGTTCTAGACTAGATTCTTTAACTATTAAATGTAGTAATTTTTCCCTCGTTCATTTCGGTTCCAAATAAATAATCATGTAAGGAACATATTTGATTATTGTTATTTCAGACTTAATAATTTAAAAATATGTGATTTAGCTAATAAAGGTAGAGCGTTATATGCAACAACCTGAATTTTGACAGACCGGATCTTTTTCCAAAAATCCTAATCTATCGAAGCTCGAGTCGGCTTGTTTGGTATCCTGCAGAAAAGACGGAGATAATAAATATATCAGAGCCCGGTAAACATCTCACAAATGAATGGATAAAATATAATATAATTAAATGTAGCCTTATCAAAGTGATAATACATCCTAACCAGTATCAAAGGCTATCAAATCTCTTCCATAAACCTATCCTGCGAGTGTGTTATGAGGAGGGGGTCAGAACACAAGGTTCTGGTGACTGGACAAATTATACATTTTGAAATAAACCTGCATATACCGTTCAGTTATGTTTTCTTATTTATTAGGTTATTTCGGTTAACAACACTCAAGGCTCTACACTCACATTGTACCTATCTACTTCTCAGTAGATTAACATATATAGTATATGTGTAGCTATGTCCCACATCTCAAGGTACTACACATAGTACCCTCCTCGCACGGTCTCTATTGTCATGCCACTGAACCGTATCCAACGACATATGGAAATCCAAATAATTACACCAAGTAATCACATAGAATCATCATTGCTATACCACGTAAGTGTACAGATCATTGTATCTGAAATCCTCGGTCGAATCAAGTGCCAAGATAGAGTAATTGCCTACTGTCTACAAACACCACCCAGTGCGTGTATCTAGGCCCTCACTAGAACGTACTTTCTACTGTACCCCGAGTCCTGTAATGGGGCTGCATCCAATGCATGAAACTCGGTCGGGAGCTTTCCATATTTGTATAAGTCCACCTCAATGGGCCTACAGTATAGGTATCCAGAGTATGGTCTGCATTTTCATGGTGGCTATGGCCCCACCCAGGCCTCTACCTTAACTAATGAAAGACTACATCAAGAGCTAAGTGACACGCCTCGATCAAACAATCTAGCATCCAAATTGGCGTGTCACGCAACCAACATCTCGATAGTGAAAGATCAATGGTCTCTTGGTTTAGCTTTAGTCTTTTCGCAACCCACCAACTGCCGATGACAAGTACTCGACGATTACTATCATATATTGGTCCTGACCCGCCTCCACCAGAGGAAAATCGCCGAATCATCCAACGCCATCCATCATAGCCTTCTGATTGCCAAACTTATTGTCGCAATCAAGGTATACTCATGGGTGGTACTACACAGACCAAACCTCTATTAGTACAGCATGAGCATGCACCGCACAAAGGACCACCATGGAGTACCTTACCACGTCCATTGGAATTCGCGTGCTTCCTCCAGTCCCGTGAAGTAATCAGATAGAATAACCAAGAAGAATAATAAAACGAATAATCAGATGGACGTGCTCCTCTTGTGTCTCCAGACACCACGATGATCTACCCCGCTTGGTTCTTTACCTCCGTACATGCGGACTAGCCCAAGCGCATCACACTAACGTGTTATTAGATCCATGTCTAACCTTTTAATAACACCATTGTTTTATCTTTTTAGATTGCCAATTAACTTAATTATCCACCTTTTTAACTTTTCATTCAAATTACCAGATTTTCTCTGAGCCTGTTGTATCTTAAAGGAATGGACCCCTCTCGCTTATTAATCCATTATTTAACTTAACCCGTCTTAAGTTCATCAATAAGCCCAATATAACTGTTTGATATATTTCTAGGTTGTAGTTAACGAGTGTAATCTACAACGCTTTCCCATATCAAGTCAAATCAAGTTCAATGCATAACTGTTAAGATGTTTCACAGTTACAAGTTACTTAATGTTTAATTAAGTATATTTTATCCCAGTCCACATGTTTTCTATTAACATGTTACTTAATATATAATTAAGTACAACTTATTTCATTACATAAGTCTACTTTACTCTTTCTTATTTATTCATAAACTTGACTAACTGTAATGACCCGCATTTTCCAACAGTATAATAATTAATTTATTTAATTATTTAAAGGGTGATTAAAAGGATTTAATGGTCATGGAATTAAATAATGGTGAATATTTAATTAAAATAATAAAATAAATAATATATTTAATTCTGGAATAATCAAAATTGGCTGAAATGGCGATATGGTGTGAACTGGATCATCTGTGATATTTAATTCAGCTTGGAACTGAATTTGAATAACGAATATATTATATAAACGACAGTTTGAACGTAGAGTTATAATATAATTAAAATCGAGCTCGAAATGGTGCTGCAGTTCGTAAATTGGCGATTCGAACTTCAACTGAATGTACAGGATTCGTTTTAATCCGGATTTCAGTGAAACAAGAAACGTACGGAGCTGGTGGAGTATATCTTTCTAGTGGAAGAGAAAATTCTGGATTTCGTCGGGTAGATTTTGATTTACGTCCAAATCAAATTTTAGAAAAGTCGCTGTGGAATTCCTTTATAATTTATAAAGGAATTATTTATATTTTAAAAAGGAATTTCATTTTAAATCGAATATCGATTTAATCGGGATTTGAAATATCAAGTTATAAATCCCAGTAGAGCTGTATGGTATTCCACTGTGAATATATACGATAATATTTATTTATAAATATTTAATTTAATTATATTTAAATATATTTATATATTTAAATGGGCTATTTAGGACTTTAAAAATAGCCACTTTTGCAAATGAAGTCGGAATTCGACGAAACTAATTTTGTTGGATCTGCAATGTCAAATAGTTGTTAGATTTCTAGTTTTGTGATTTTTAGAGTCACTATGTGGTCGTACGGATTTTTAGAGTGAAAAATAATCAGTATTTTGACGGTTAAAATATGTTGTTTGAGCATACGAAGTCGGAATTCGACGAAACCAGTTTCATTGGGACCGTAATGTCAAACTGTAGCTACATGCCAATTTTCGTGATTTTTGGGTATCATGTGTGATCACATGAATTTTTAGAAGGCAGATGCATTTTAAATAAGGATAAAAAAATAATAAAAATATCTACCTCCATTTCCCTTATAAATACCCCCCTAAACAATCCTTAAAACCTAGTTTCCATCCTCATTCGGTCAACACATTTTCCGCCTCCACCAAAAATGTGAAAACGTGAAGAGCCTCATCTTCATAAATTTCATAGAAATCAAAAGAAAAATATATAAATTATAAAACACATATAGTTGAGATGCTGGCAGCCTTCTCTTCCTTCTGATGTGTATTTTGCTAGACTCGATCTTTGTTTTGAGGTTGGGGTTTTTTCCGCAGTGACCTAGGGTTCGGGTTTCCTTGATTTTGGAGCATCGGTTCATGAAGTGATGTTGGTTTTTGGATTTAGAGGGTGCGGTTGCATCTTGTGATGGTTTTTGAGGGGATTCGACACTGAGAACCGTCGTGACTTCACCTGGTAGCTCGTGAAGAGCTGAGCGATGCAGAAAGGAAGAAGTTATCGAGTTTTATATTTTTGGTATAGGGTGGAAGAGGGGATGATGGAGAACGAAATGATGGAGTTTGTTTTGGGTACGGTTGATCAGAGAAGGAGAACGTGGGAGGCAAAATGGTGTGCGTGGACTTCCTGGAACCGTGCTTTTGTTTTGGGGAAGAAAGGGGAATCGTTCGTGTTTGGTAAATCAAAGGGGTTAATGGACCGGCTTTGAGAAGTTAAGCCCAATTAATTTTTAAAGGGAATTTAAATTTTGTTTTTAAATAGTTCAAACTTCTAGATCGAATAACTTTGTCATATATCATCAAAATTTCGAACGGTTGGATCCGTTAGGATCGGATGGACGGCATCTACACACTGGAACTGACTGGGAGTGGATTAGTGCTCATTTGAATTTATGGCAAAATAAATTGTTTGATTTAAATCAAATAAACAGTTTATCATTCTTTAATGATGATCTGCCAAAATGAGTAAATCTCACTAACTCTGAACAGTGTATAATTTCATATTGTATTTTTAGAACTGTTAAATATTGGCTGATTGACTGTGTGTTGACTGTTTGATTGAACTGCTAGTTAGTTAGTTGAATTTCTATATTGATTCTGTTTATCAGAATATATCATACGGAACTGAAAGTAATGTTGATTTTATTGTGTAACATCTGTGGATGCAGGGAAACAGGTTGGAGGAATCCGAATGGATTCCTCAACAGTTATTTTATTGTTTTTCATATATTGTGGTATATGATGTGGTTTATAATCTGTGGTTGATTATATGTGTTTGGACGATATTGGTCATCGTGATATGATGTGTTAAGTACCATAAAATATCAGAATGGGAAAAGGAGATTTTCAAAGTGATATTGAAAACAGAATATGTATAAATTGGAATATTTATAAATAAGAAATATTTATAAATTGGAAAAATTATAAAGTGAATTATTTATTTAGGATAAATAAATAAGATGTTATAAAATGGACTATTTACTTAGTAAATAAATAGGAGATAATAAGTGAGATATTTATTTGTTAAATAAATAGGATAAGATAACGGATTTATTTATTTATTAAATAAATAAAATAAGGAAAGACATATTTATTTGTTAAATAAATAGGGTTATTAAAGGAAACATTTAGAATAAATAAATAGGATATTAAATGGATTATTTATTTAGGAAATGAATAAGTTATGATAAAGGGATATTGACTTAGAAATTGAATAAGTTATAAAAGAGATGTTAAGCAAAATAAATGGAATAAAGGATTTTCTATTTAGAAAATAAATAGAAGAGTTAATCGAATCAAGTTAATCAAACAGAGTAAATCAAATGGGGTTAAGCAAAATTAGAAATTGACTAGAGATTAGTAAATTGAATGGTTTTCTAAGTGTCGATCTGATGTTGGTTTCGGCCTTCGGGGTTTATACTTAGAGAATTGTTCTCCTACTAGTTTACGGTTAGGGACTAATAGTTGTGGAATGATAGTGATATGTAAATAAACAATGGAAATGTTTTCCAGTGTTAATAACGTATATTTTCTAAACATAGAAAATAAGGAAATGTGAATACATATATATGTTATATGATTTTGTTTGATATAATTTTCCTTTGGAAATGATATCGTTGTTTGCACAAGTGTTTTTCTTTGATAACTAACTCACCGACTATCGAAGTTTTTGACCATTTTAACGTTGTTAATATGGAGAGACCGGTTGGATTATTATCCAAAGAACCACTCTGTATTGGCATAAGCGTTACGAATCATATATGCCAAAGAAAATTGAAGACAGAGTAAAGTGCAAGGACTGTTGTATAAATCTTAGATAACAGTGCCTAAGATGGATATACTGAATAGTACCTTTGGTTCAGCCCGTTCCTGGATGACTTGTATGGATGAATGTCTGACAGAGTATTTCCAGAAAGGTCACGTACATTGATTTCTTCAACCGTACCAAGAGTGGAAGCAGAGAAGGAAACTTTTTTAGCTAACACGTAATGTACTGTTGTAGACGTCAATTAGCGATTTTCGATGGATCTGATAATGTGGCATTTGAAGTGAATCTGATGTGATGATGAAGCGTAACCTCAAGCCTCATCAACCGGTAAATGACAGAAATCGGGCAGGCAGCATGGCTAAGTCGGCCGCTCCGAAGTAGGGTGTATAATCACCTGATCTAGAGTTTCATTTATTTCTAAAAATCTATTGTTGATACTGTCCCATTCGGGAAACGGTTGTTGATCCCAACCGTTGGTGATATACATTCGATACACTCAAGCGAAATGAGTGGTCGGTCATGTGTGGCCGGGTTGCAAGATGTTCTTGTTGAACCCAGTGTATTCCTTTCTAGAGGTACACTAGCGAAAGGTGGTTCCATACCTTGTCATAGTTGGAAATCCATTACCCAATACGTGCTTGCGGTTTTGATTGTATACTATATATGTAGAACCTGAGATGAAAACGTTTCTGCTAGATGATTATTATATTGTGGTTGATAGACATTATTATATTATCAAAAGGTTTTTGATATAAAGATAATTTGGATTCTCATAAGGGAAAAACCCGTTCCGTTATACGGCGTGGTCTTATGAAATATCATTTACCTGCTTGAACTGTTTTAAACTGTTTTACTCACACCAGTCCCATGACTGACCCGGAGTTTATTTTGTTTTGTTTTCCCTAAACTCTTGGGTGCCAAATTTTGTACGGGCAGTCAAGTAGTCGGGATTTACAGATACTTGAAGAGCTGGAGCAGGAGGCTTTAAGGTCATATAGCTATTGTTTATTTTCCGTTGTGTTGTAAGTGATGTACTTGATAATGATATTTATATTCAAGTACAATCTTTTATTTCAAAGATATGTTATCTATTATATGTTATTCGTTCCGCTGTGAGGTCGTGTTACTCTGATGTTGTGTTCTTCTTCTATTCTAAGTTTCTATCTTATCTTTCCTCACCCTCTAATATCTTTCATTAATCATCCGGTATTTTCGACCCTTGGATGTTCGATATGTATTGTATATCGGATAACCAAGGTCGCCAAAATTCCGGATCATTACACTAACATTACTATCACAACTTCTTGTTGTTGTTTACTTATTAACTTAGTTCTCTTAACTAAGATTTATTAATAAGTTCCCTTTTCATTTGTTATAACCCATGTTATAATTTCAACTTGTCCCTAGGATAAGCATGCCTATTACATTCTCATTCATATAATTAATTATAATAGGTTATATTCCCCGTTCATCACATTTTCCCTTGGTTCCTTAACATTAACCGAACTTTTACTGTTGTAACATCCATTTATTTATCGTCTTGTATGTTCTCATTATTTCAGGAAAATACCTCACACACCTTATTAGACTGATTAGTTGAAAATAAATGTAAAGTTCCATTTTCATAACGCACATCAATCAAGATCCGTAGTTGCAAGATACATGTTTTATTTTCAACGTGGACATACATATATCTTTTTATTTGATTACTGTGTAATATGGTAAAAGAATCCTTATTTCACACTAATCTCTTTTTCCTTTATTTTCTTGTAAATACGTTTACAATAATTTTGTCATTATGGAAATATATCCAATTTTCCCAAAATCCAACTAAATAAGTCTACTAAGAATTTTCCCTTTTTATTTTCTTAGTTAGATGTTAATTCCTGTTTTCATTTACCATTTCCAAATCACTGTAAATTTTCTATACAAATTAGTCATATCTATTTTTTCCATTAACCCCAGTTTCACTATAATTCTATTTACAATATATCCAATAACAATTTCTGAAACATATTCATGTTTGCTGTAAATTCTAAAATTTCAATATTATAGTGATTCTTAATCCAAGCAGAAGATTAATTAAATAAATTCGTACAAAACTATATTATTAACATACTTGAAAATAAATTATATCGCAATTACCACAAATTACAATTATCTAACATGTTAAGAATAACGGGGAATGTAAACAGTAAATATACCGTTACCTAAAAGATATAATTCTAAATCCACTCGCTTAACTGCTCTCCAATCCTTGAAATTTATTCAGATCTATTATTCTAACTAAATCTAATATTGAGATGACCACGGATTTACAAATATGATACTAGAAGAGGTTGGAAAGAAAGAAACCTAAATAAATTAGATTCACAGGACTTACCTTACGCTGATCATAAATTTGAACACCTATGTTGTAGATTTACATTATTTGTCTTCAAATCTTGAATCAGAACCCTTAAAAGCTAATTCTAATTTCTGAAAGATTTGGAGAAGAAAGAAAATGACACAGCCTTGGCATCGTATCAGAAAATATGAGTTGGAGGCTAGGCCTTGCAAGTCTATTTATAGGTGTACAGGATGTTCTGGTCCGTCGGATTCAATAATATAAAATATGAACCAATTAAACAAGGAAAACATGCCACTCAAAAATAGATTTGGCCCCAGGTGGTTCGACCCATGTATCGACCCATCTAAGAGGTGCATCGACCCTATGTTCTACCCATGGGTAGACTCATGGAAGGCCTGGGTCAACCCAAGGCCTGGGTCAAGTATGATGATGGGTCTTTATGGGAGGAAGCCTCCAGGCTTGCCTCATTCCTTGCGTCTTCAGCGTCAGCATCATCGGCATGAGCAGAAGTTCCAGTCTTCTTCCTTTTGTTTTCCATTTATCCAATAGCCAAAAAATCCAAGCAGAAGTTGAAGTTGTCGTGTACCCCTTACCTGGCACGCCAAAATGTTAGACCAAAATTTGGGCCTAACACCCAAATGCAGATCACAAATCACAGAATGCAGAAAACGATAAATAAGAGGAGACACACGAAGTTTTTATAGTGGTTCGGCTATAGATGTAGACTACGTCCACTTTATAATCTTATTGTTATACTGACAGATTACAAGAATCAGTTATATGCAGACACACAATCTGTGTGTTAACTGAGATTACAAGAGGAGAATTTATGTGTAGAAAGGTGCAAAGTCCTTGCAATCGGTAATGGCAGAGGCCGTCTAGATGTAGGAGAAAGTCTCAGCCAAAAAGTCCGAGAGAATCCCCTTAAAATTCCAAGTAGAGGTGCATTTATAGTTGTAGGAGAGCTTCTGGGAAGACCGGTTCGTGATGGGGTACGTGGCACCCGATCCGGAAAAGTAAGAGAAAGATGTGGCATGAGCACAGGTCAAAACAGTGCGTGTATCAGCAGGTGCAAAGGTTGAATCTTGTTCATGGGATCAGATCGTGATATGGGCTCCACGAACCGAGGTCTAATTGTGAGCTGTATGGTGAAGCTGGTGTGTCACGAGCGGGTCGTGATCAGGAGCTGTACCACGAACGGGTCATGGTCTGAGGGTGCGCCACGATCCGAGGGGGGCGATCCAATAAAGGGCGAACCGAGGGTGCACCACGAGCCGGAGAGGATGCACGAGCCGTACTCCGATCGTGTGATGCTTCGTCGCTTTATCCAGGTAATTGCCAGATTAAACCCATTCACGGAAACGGGCGTAACTTTCAAACAGTAAGTCCGCTTGAGCCAAACCAAAGCTCAAACTGAAGCTAATTCAGAGATCTACAAGTGTTACAGAGCTCAGCTCCGTAATTGTTGTTTTTTGGCCCAAAAAAGGTTGTATGATAGGAGTTTCGGGCCTTTCTTTGTTCGTGATGCGACTTTGACCAAATCGCTGCCTATCTTCTGATGTAGTTCTCCATATCTGAGCGCGATGCTATCCAGATATTCAGTGTGACAGCTTTTACCAAAAAGTGTGTCAACATGTTTGTCCCCCAGAACATATCTTGCTGGTTGAAGGAAGATGTGTTCTGGATAATCTGAGAAATCCAAACCCAGAATGCGACGATCATTCCGGATTGTATTAAGGCCAGAATACCAACGATCACACGGGATCGTATTAAGGCCAGAGAAATCCAAGAAGACCAGGAGTTTGTACCTGCAAGAAGATAAAACAAATAATGCAAGAATATTTCCTAGTTGGCCTTACTGTTGATACCAAAAACTGGTTCAACACCCAAAGGAAAGTGATTTGTAGAGAATAAATGAAGATTAATAGCAATAAACGATGCACAGAAAATTTAAAAAGACCACACACAGAGTTTTTATAGTGGTTCGGCGAAGATGGTGCCTACGTCCACTTTATATGTTATTTCGCTTTTTGATTTGCTAGAATGATTACAATAATTCAATGCTTTTCTGAACTAGGATATCAATATTTATAGATGATACAGTAATGGGCCGTTACTAATACGTGTTATCAGATCCATGAAAGTAGTTGCGGCTGGTGGATTTGGTCTTTGCCAAAAATTAGTATTCCGCCCTAAATGCTCGGTTGAAATATCCTAAGCGATTTGAATGAAGAGAATCTGGGATGAGCTATTCTTTAGGTTGGTTTCTTGGGCCTTAAATGAATGCATAATAAATGGTCAGATCCAGCCCTTCCACGCTTCCTCCAATCCGTATTTCATTATGTGTAGCGAGCCCACGGAACAGGCTCCTTTAGCTCACCCGCTTCGAGTGCTAGAATCCTGGAATTTATCATATTGTCATGCCTTGATGGGCGGTCCGAAAGGCCCATCAACACTTTGCCCCCCCCCCCCAAAGTATAGATCATTTAATAAGAAGTATACCTTGTTTCCAATCTTGAGTTGAATTCCGCATATCACTTTATTTTGCTGACTGCTCTGATTCCTACCCAACGGGCATCACAAGTTGCGTCGAGTTCCGTCCTTTGGTTCAGAGTCATCAATGAGCTCAAATAACAATATCGTCTTACTAGCTTTATGTCATGTCGGCTGGCCTTTAACTCTTCCGCTTCTCACACGTCAACTCGACCCAATCAAATTAACCGAACTTGAGAAGTCATCCCTTCGCTTTATTATAAAAGTAACAATCCTTTTTACCTTTCTTCTTTTACTTTTTACCATAACGGCGGCTGAACAATTGTTCCAAGACAGAAACAATCATCGTCTCCCTCCAAGCTTCGTAATTTTCAGGTATGCATTTTTCCTTAAATTGGATGCTCATTCTTGCCCGAGGTCCACTGTATCTTCGATTATCTTTTTAGAGTTTCATTCAATCTGGTTAGCAGTGGGTTTTTTTTAAACCGTCGGAGTCAGCGATGGTACGGTTCTCCGAAGTGAGATCATCGTTAATTGACTCTGGATTTACAATTTTGATATAGAGATCTTCTCTTCCCTCATTTCCTTTATTTACGAGTTGGGATGTCCTTAAACCCTTGTGCATACGAACTGTTCGAGGGGAAATAATAAATATATCTGACTTTTACCCAATTCAAGTTTTGTTGCTAATCGCCCATTTTTACTGGAGTGATACCCATGTAGGATGCTAATTTCTTATATTCTTGTGTGGCATTCTTTTTCCTCTTCTTTTTGTAGGCTCTTTGCGTGCCCATGGTTAAGACACGAGACAATCGTAAGCAAGAATTGGGTGGACAAGCGTCCTGTTCAATTAGGGTGGACAGTTCTTCGGAGTCCCCGAGTCACTCAGAATCTTCTTCGAACAAAGATCCTCAAAGTCAGTCGACGGACTTGTCACCTGTCCTCCCAATAGCGGTTGACATGTCTGGGGCGATACCAACCCCAATAGCACCAGATATGATTCCTGGCTCGGAGATTTTGAGGGATCCTGTGGAGGCAAAAGAAACTAGGATGACTCTCAAGCGGCTACAAACCTTAACAGCTAAGCATAACATCCCTATCGACGATGTCCTCGTCCCGATTGATACTGCTAGACCCCACATTCCCCCAGATGATTATATGGCAAT
The DNA here is from genome assembly GCA_030737875.1 of Allium sativum. Taxonomy (NCBI): domain Eukaryota; kingdom Viridiplantae; phylum Streptophyta; class Magnoliopsida; order Asparagales; family Amaryllidaceae; genus Allium; species Allium sativum. The sequence continues at coordinate 440,206,950 of CM060925.1, read as the reverse complement.
TTCTGTTCCAATGTGCAACGTAGGAGCCATTCCACCTTACCTTCTTCCAATTTTCGACTTTTTGCGCCGGATGAATTTGGCCCCGATGCAATTAAGCCCGAGAGCTTACGGCCTTCTACTGTCAACCTGCTACCTGTACCTGAAATATTTGAAGTATCCTCCGACCTTCAACGACATAGCCTTTCTCTTTAATTTTAGGCATAATGAGACACAATCTCCCTCTACTCTTTATCCTGAAGCCATCTGGGGGTGGAAGATCATTGAAGAGGTTCCGACCAAAGCGGGCAATGCAAAGCGAGACTGGTTTAGGATTAAACGGCAACCAGGTTGCGCCCAATATTGGCTGCGATGTGGTAAGTTTCACCTCTCTTTCTTTACATACTTCTTATGTATCAGAATTCCTCGCTATGATTATCTTTCGGTTATGCATTCTTTTCAAAGGGAGAGCCTACGAGACCTGACGAGGAAGTCTATAGAGAGCGTTACAGGCGACTGATCGGTCTGACTAAGGAGACGCGGACATTTTGGAACTGCCTAACCGAGGCAAATCTGCACCGATATGGCCTCCTAGATCATAACAGGACAAGGGGTTCGGTAAAAGATGGGCCAGATCCGGTCGTGCCCACTCAAGATGAGATGCCCCCAGCCGAAAGGAAATCAGGGAGTAAACAGGTGGTTCACTCGGCTGGAGGATCCTCTACCCAGCCTTAGCCAAAAAAGACAGAGAAAACAGGCCTCAAGAAACCTGTTTTCAAGAAATGGATTGGAAAGGTCAGGTTTGTGGAAGTCGACAAGGATGAGGCCAAACCCCAACAGAAAAAGAAAGTTGTCGCCCGGAAAGCCCCAAAGGTTGTGCAAGGGCAATCAAACGAAGAAAGGCCTGCTGAGACCCATCCAAAAAATTCGGGGGTAGCAGAAGGTTTTCCTTCGACTCGCGAACCACAGAAAGGGCGCGGCACTTCTCCTCTCCCAGGCTTAGAAAATCTTCAGATGCCCGATACCATTCTCTCGCCACAGAGCTTGGACCCAACTCGATTCTTCGCCAACCAGTCTGAAGGGATATCTTTCTCAGACAGGCACGATAACATTGATGGTAGGACTTTATAGTGATTTTCGAGGTTTGTTGTATATTATCCCTGAATGGTTTGGGAATCATTCATTTTCTTTTACCTTCCTCGTAGGGGTTGATGAAGAGTATCATGGGAATTTATTTGCCTCTCTCCCAGCTGATCCTGGGTTGGACGATTTCTCTCTCCCACGTACCGAAAGAGAAGGCCCCAATCGAACTAGTGATAGTGGGAATAAGGAGACAGAGGATGTGAGGGATGACAGAGAGAAAGAGATAGGATCTAACATGAGGAAGGATAGGACAGACGAGCCACCCGAGGATCAGGGTAGGCGAAAAGAGAAACATCTTAAAAAGCATGGTCGAACGTTAGGGGATCACGAAGCATCGAACAATGTACCCAAGAGAAGGAAGATGGATAAACCTTCTACATCCGAAGGACAGAGAGCTGAGCATCCTCAGGTAGTAGCACACCGGTCCAATCATGTGCGCAGACCCTCTTCCAGCGACCGTTTCCAAGAACTGGAACGAGATTTCCCTAACTTTGTATTCTCAGATATCGAGCCTGCCCCCGAAATACAGACGTTGACCCGTAGTTTCCGTTGGCGCATGCGCCATAACTTTGAATATGTCTTTACTCAATATGACGCTATGCAAGAGTATGTCGGACAAGTGAGTGGGGCGCTGAAAGGGAGACTCGCTGAGATTGCTGGTTTGAAAAGAGATGCCGACAATATGAACAGAGATATTGGATTTCTAGAAGAAAAAACCAAAAATCTGGAATTACAGCTGACGACAGACAGAGAGGAGCACGAGAAGGAGATTACATAGTTGAACAATCAGGTTCAGCAGAGAGGTCGAGAGTGTGAAACGATGAAGGAGGAGGTTGAGTCTTTGAGAAGGGACAAGGTCCGACTCGACCTTGAAGTTCAAAATCTGAAGGCGGCCCTTGATTCGGCCGAACTAGCTAAAGACCAAGCTGAACAAAATGCTGCTGCATCCATCGAGTCTGCCAGCAATCTGAAGCAACAGCATGATATCGAGATCGAAGCTGTGAAAGCCGAGCATGTCCGGGAAAAAGGTGAGATAAAGAGGGGGCATGCTCGTCAGATTCTTATGTTTTGTGTCGATTTTCTTCGTCGTAGAGACCTGTTTTGGATGCCTGGGTATCCTAAGTTCTTGATTGATGTGTGGAAAGTGCTTCTGTGGGATGAGAAGAAGAAGGCTCAGGGTCTCTCGGTGGATGAAGCGTTATTAATGGCTAACATTCTAAATGACAAAGAACAAGACATTGTGAGGGAAGCTCAAGGCGGGGAAAAACAAATGGTTGAGGCAGGATGTCTCAAGGCGAAGGGAAAGTCGATCCTTGGGGCTGAGGCGAGCGGTAGCCGGCCCTGTGTTTCTACTCCTCCCGTAGCTGCAGGAGGGGGCTCGACTTCTTCCATCCCAACCGATACTGTTAGAGTTACGGGGGAGCGGGCGGTCAGCCCGAATGCTGAGAGTAAGTTTTTATTTTTGTCGAACCTATCATCTTTTGACTGCATTTCATGTACTTCCTTTTTTCGGTAGGGGATTCTTCCAATACAAACAGGATGGATGAAGAGTCTGCTGCTAAGGAGATAGATGTTGCTAAGGAAGCAGGGGAGGCTGCAGAGGCGGTTAGGGTCGAGCCAATGCCTCCCAAGGACCCGGACATTCAGATCGTCAAAGAGACGATAAGAGAAGACCGACCATCCCTGGCTGACATGAAGAGCCAGAGGGAAAAAGAGTTGTCTGCGATGAAGCCAGAGCCTACTGAGGAGCTTCTGAGCACTCAGCTTTCCCAGCTTTTTTCTCCAGCCATGCTTTCTTCTGCTCCTGGTCCTACTGCCCCCATTCTTCCACAGGCTTCTTCTTCAACTCCCAGACCCTTTGGTAGTACCCTCGTAGGGGCGAGGCGTAGGTTGACCACGGAGGAGGCTCAGGAGATGATTAAGCAGAAAGAGCTAGCTGAGATGTTGGAGCAAGGGTTGATACGGCCTTCTTTTTAGGATCCACTTGTTTTCTTTTGGTTAATCGACGATGTTTCGCCTGGGATGATGTTTAATTGGTACCTGTCAAGTAATAACATTTTGTAATGATGTCAGAACATTTCGAAGAATCTACGTATGGTGTAAACATGTGTAATTGTTAGCGTCGTGTAAATCTTAGACTCGGCCCCCCTCTTTCGTCAGGAATGAGTCGTGCTTCGCCCTTGTAGGAGATGTTAATCTCTACACTTACCCCTAGTGTCGGGGTAGATGTTCAAAAGGCGATCCCTCCTTTCGAATCCAAGCAGAGCCACTCTCGATCGCGGCTCATATGCATTTGAGTAGGAGTGCCCATGGTCTTTTATACTTATCCTTTAGTCAGTAAAGGGTAAAGTTCTATTGTTTGAGCGGTCTTTTGTCATGGTGCACCACTCACGCTCGGGTGTCGTTTATGCTCTTCCTCAAGTCAATAAGGTCGAGAGTCGAGGTCTGATGGTCGATCAGTATGCCTGGATAGGCGTCAGTTTTATCCTTGATTTATCCAAGGTAAAGGTTGTAAGGTCAGTCGTTCAATCACAATCACTGGCTCTTATAATTACAACAAATTAGAGCAGGAACGGAGATGCTTATTAATATGCTAATGCGACCGATGATGGTCGCTTATTACAATGCCAAAAACAAATAAATCAATAATCTAAATGCAGAAAGAAGGTAAAAACATCGAAATACAAATTCTAAGAAAGATAATGTCGTAAATGCTCCGCGTTCCATGCCCTTTGAAACAGCTCGCCATCCACAGTCACTAATCTGAAACTTCCATTATCGAGCTTTCTCTGAATGATGTAAGGTCCTTCCCATTTCGGGCCCATATGCATAGGAACTGGAAAGATTCGTTTCAAGACCAGATCGCCCACTTCGAAGGTTTTTGGTCGGACCTTCTTGTTATAATATCGAGCGACCCTTTGCCTGTGAGCCTGAGCACGAATATTTGCTTCTTCTCTTCTTTCCTCGATCATGTCCAAAGACGTCAAGAGAAGTGCCTTGGTAGTCAGGGGATCATAGTACGTTGTCCGATGAGTCGGGACTTCAAGCTCGATCGGAAGGACTGCTTCGGATCCGTACGACAAAGCAAAGGGGTATGGCCCGTAGCGGTCTTATGGGTAGTACGATATGCCCATAGTGCCAAGGGTAACTCGTCGACCCATTTTCCTTTAGTGCGTTCCAATCGTTTCTTCAAAATGGTCTTGATGATCTTATTGACCGCTTCGACTTGACCATTGGATTGGGGGTGTGCGACTGCAGTGTACTTCTTTTCAATATGATATTTCTCACCAAAATCTCGAAATTCTATACTGTCGAATTGAGTTCCGTTATCTGTGACAATAGTTCGAGGCACTCCATATCGGCATATGATATTCCTGACGATGAAGTTGATAACTTTTTTTGTTGTGATTGTAGTCATCTGCTCAGCTTCTGCCCATTTTGTGAAGTAGTCTACCGCCACAATTGCATACCTTGCACCCCCTTTCGAAATAGGCAATGTTCCTATGATGTCAATTCCCCACACAGCAAATGGCCAAGGACTAGTCATCGGGGTAATATTTGTCGAGGGTGCCCATGGGATTTGCACGAATCTCTGGCACTTATCACATTTTTTGGCATAGTTGGATGCATCCCTATTAATGGTCAGCCAGAAATACCCATAGCGCGGTATTTTTTGGGCAAGGGCTTGCACCCCGGTGTATGCTCCGCAATCCCCCTCATGTACTTCCTTCAGAATCCTTTTAATGTCGCTGTTGGCTATACACCGGAACATAGGAACAGAAAATCCTCTTCTATAGAGTTGGCCTTGCTGAATAAGGTACCTAGAGGCTCGTCGTACCAAGGCTCGTTTTTCGTTTTTCTTTTCGGGTAATTGCCCGTGGAGAAGGAAATTTTTAATGGGAGTCATCCATGATTCTTCTTCGGGTTCGACGTCTGTCTGGTCGACATTCATTTGGTCGATGCTTGGCATCTTTAAGATTTCTACGGGAACTAACTCTGTTTCGCTCGGATGGTCCGAACTAGCCATTTTAACTAGCCTATCCGCTTTTTGGTTTTCTATTCGAGGAACATGGGAAATGCTGTATCGGTCGAAGCCCCGTAACAGCTTCTCGACTTCTTTGAGGTAAGAGGTCAGTCGCTCTCCTTGGGTTACGAATTCTTTTCTAACTTGACAGACTACAAGCTGTGAGTCACAATAGATGTCGAGCGAAGTTATCTTCAGGTCTTTAGCCAGTTTGAGTCCAGCAATCAGGGCTTCGTATTCAGAGTCGTTATTAGTCGCTAAGAATTCTAATCTCATAGCATAATAGACCGAGCGCCCCTCAGGGGACAAAAGTACAATGTCGGCTCCTGAACGTTGTCTATTTCGGGCCCCATCCGTGTAGAGCTTCCAACTGACTGGCTTCTGCTCGATCATCATGGGCTCAGGGTCCTCGTCTTGACATTCTTCCTCCGGGGTCGTGAACTCTGCTATGAAATCAGCCAAAGCTTGTCCTCGGATCGATTTCCGAGGAATAAATGTTAAGTCAAACTGGCTTAATTCAATATTCCATTTTAGCAGTCTCCCACTCGCTTCTGCCCTTTGTAAGATTTGTCGAAGAGGCTGATAAGTGAATATCTTAATTGGATGGGCCTGGATGTAGTGTCGAAGATTCCTCGACGTAATTAACAAACTATAGGCCAATTTTTCAATTTTAGGATAATTGTGTTCGACCCCGGTTAATTTTTTACTCACATAGTAGACTGGTCGTTGTACTCGATCTTCTTCTCGGACAAGAACTGAGCTGAGTGCATGTGCTGTTACTGCTAAGTAAATGAACAAGTCCTCATGATCGACAGGTTTGGAGAGAATAGGAGGTTTTTCAAGATGGTCGAGTAGATTGTGAAAATCTTCGACACAGTCAGGTGTCCAAGCAAAGTTTCACTTTCTTCTTTTTATTAATTCAAAGAACGGCAGACATTTATCAGTGGCTTTCGAGATGAACCGTCCCATAGCTTCTACCTTTCCCGCTAAACTCTGAACATCCTTTATCCGACGAGGTTCCTGGATCCCTTTAAGGGCTGCAATCTGATCAGGATTGATCTCGATTCCACGGGAACTCACAATGAAACCGAGGAATTTGCCCGATGCCACTCCAAAAGAACACTTTAGCGGATTTAGCTTCATTCCATATATTCGAAGGATGTTAAACATCCTTGACAGGTCGTCCACATGCTCGGACGATTGTTTTGATTTTACCAACATGTCATCTACATATACTTCCATTGTTTTCCCAATTTGGTCATGAAACATTCGATCGACTAACCTTTGATAGGTAGCTCCTGCGTTCTTTAGACCAAAATGCATCACCACATAACAGTATAGTCCGAGATCGGTAATGAAGCTGGTGTGTTCTTGGTCAGGGACATGCATGGCAATTTGATTATATCTGGAATACGCATCCATGAATGAGAGTAGCTCGTGCCCGGCGGTCGAGTCGACCAGCTGATCGATCCTTGGTAATGGGAAGCTGTCTTTGGGCCACGCTTTGTTTAGGTCAGAGAAATCGATACAAGTTCTCCATTTCCCATTATCCTTCTACACAAGTACCGGGTTAGCTACCAGTCGGGATAGGTTGAATCCCGGATGAACCCATTGGCCTGTAATTTCCCGATTTCCTCCTTCAAAGTTCTCGACCTTTCGGGGCCTTGCATTCGCCTTTTTTGCTTTACTGAATTATATTTTGGGTTGATGCTGAGGGAGTGGGTTATAATAGACGGAGATATCCCACACATGTCAGCATGGGTCCAAGCGAACACGTCCAAATTTTCCTGAAGGAATTCACTTAACTCTCTTGTCTGGAGGGGATCAAGGTGAGACCCAATCTTTAGGAACTTGGTGGGATCATTATCATCGATGGGTATTTCTATGGTGGCCTCATTTAGGGTCGCCTTTCTACACCCCGACTCATCGTCATCTCGTGGGTCGATGTCTTCGACCTCACAGGCTAACGGTCCTGGTTGGGGTGTTTTCTGTAATTGCTATGCTTCCTTATTCTCCCCCGAGGGGGTAGATTTCTCAAACTCTTGGTTACTGCCGTTCCGTAGCTCCTTCCATTCTTCCATATAGCACGCTCGACCTATTACCTGGTCTCCTCGCATAGTTCTGATTCCGCTATCCTTGGGGAACTTCAAAAGTAAACACCAAGGGGCGATACATGCTCGAAACACAGCCAGGGCAGGCCGCCCCAAGAAAGCATTATAATGTGAGTTGATATTCATTACAACAAATGGCAGAATCCTGACTGTTCGTCGATCCCCATCTCCTAATTCCACTGATAGTTTGACCTGGCCGATGGGTTCGGTGGTCGACCCATTGAAACCTCGTATCTGACCCTCATACAGCTCCAAGTCCTTTGCATCTAATTTCATTTGGTCGTAGGTCCGCTTAAATAGGACGTTTACTAAACTCCCATTGTCAATCAAAACTTTTCGGATGGTAGGTGGGCCAATAACAGCTGTTATTACCAATGGATCGACCGTAGGAATTTCTATACCAGATGATTCTCGCTTGCGGAAGATGATATCCTCGCCCATCGTTCTTCTTTGTTTGATAGGACTCGCGGCTTCACGGGGATCTACTTCTGCAACATCAAGATGTTTGCGGCGTTGACGTATCGTTCCATGGCTCTGATGCTATGACATGCGGGATGCGGTCCTCCCACGATGGTATTAATAACAATCCCTTTTCCTTTTTCTTGAGGGGTAGCACGAGCCGTGGCTTGGTTTTGCTTAGGCATCGAAGTTCCTTACCCCCTGTCCCTTGGAGTTATTTTATATTCGTCAAGTTTTCTTCTCGAATCAGCTTTTCCACGATGTCCCTAAGATGTCGACACTCATTGGTTGTATGCCCATAAATGTCATGGAATAAACAGTACTTCCCGGTCGCACGTTCCTTCTTTGTAGGCTCTTGTGGGGGCGGCTTCTTGTATTGCATCGTATTACAGGTATCGAGGTATATGTTCCCTAATGTGTCGTTTAACGCCGTATATGTTTCAAATACCTGGAAGCGGGGGCGCTTCCGGGAATTCCCTTGCTTCGAACTACCGCTGTTCGATCCTTCACCATTTCGCTTGCCACGATTTTCTACATTTACTTTTATTTTCCCCGAGTTATCCCCGGATTGTTTAACCGCGGCATTGTTTCGAGTTGACGGATTGAAGGCATCCCTCTGACCGTCTTCTTCCAGCTGCGCATCTTCTTGCCTTAATCGGACGTTGGCTTTTTCATAGAATGCTTCAATCGTGGTCGGCGGTTTTCCAATCAAATATTTCCCTAATTCGGTTCGTTTGTCGATGCCATCGACCATGGGCATCAAAACGGTCTCGTGGTTGGGGTTGCTAACTTCGGTTGCCGCCCGATTAAACTGATTGAGATAATTTCTTAGGGATTCGCCTCTCCCCTGCTTAACTGCTGACAGGGCCATGACATGTTTTGATTTGGTGGCATGAAGACGGAACTGAGTTAGGAACTTTTCACTTAGGTCTTTAAAGCTAGATACAAATTTCGCGGGTAAACGGACAAACCACATAAGAGCTATACCACTTAAGAAGATTGGAAAAGCCTTGCATTTGATTGTGTCAGGTGCAACCGCTACTTCCATGTGCCAAGAATATCTCATTAGATGCTGTTGTGGTCTAAAGTCCTATCGTACTGGTCCATTTGGGGCATATTGAATCTCCTGGGAAATTCCGCTTGCAAAATGTCATCAGTGAACGGCGTATGGCTTCGGTCGATTCCCCAATCCTCATTTATATGCCCGCGACTATCGTTCATAATTTGTCGTACCATTGCGGTTAGGTTTGGTGGAACCACTGTATCTGGATCGACTTCTTCTACCGACGGACTCCTTCTACCCCTTCTATCAGGAAATACCGTCCGGGAATTTCTTCTTCTTTGGTTTTCTTGGTCCCTCACAAGCTTCCTGATACTCGGCCCGGCATCGGAGAAGGGAGTCGATAACCCCGGAGCTCCTGAGCTTGATTTCTGAATTCTTCCCATTGCCTTGCCATGCGAGTTATGTCTTCACGCATAGCGGCATTCTCCTGAGAGTGGACCCTTAGGGCATCAGTAGTTTCCCTAAGTCGATCTACTATAGCCATGAATTCGTCTCGAGTTGCAAAGGCAGAGGATGGAGCTAAATCCCCTCCAGCGGGTAATACAGGTTGATCCAAAGTAGTTTCGGGGGCGGTCGACCCACCAGCTGCTCCCGTTGAGGATCCCACCCGCGGATTTTTTTCCTACATTGCGTGCCGTTTTCCCTGCCATTGCTAAACCAATACAATAATAAAAAATGGGATTTTTTTTCTTGGACTTGGTGATCCAAAAGTAGAGCAAAAAATCTGAAATGATCTGAGAAAGTTAAGTTCTCGGTGAAAGCACCAAAACGTTGATACCAAAAATTGGTTCAATACCCAAAGGAAAGAGATTTGTAGAGAATAAATGAAGATTAATAGCAATAAACGATGCACAGAAAATTTAAAAAGATCACACATAGAGTTTTTATAGTGGTTCGGCGAAGATGGTGCCTACGTCCACTTTATATGTTATTTCTCTTTTTGATTTGCTAGAATGATTATAATAATTCAATGCCTTTTCTGAACTAGGATATCAATATTTATAGATGATACAGTAATGGGTCGTTACTAATACGTGTTATCAGATCCATGAAAGTAGTTGCGGCTAGTGGATTTGGTCTTTACCAAAGAATTAGTATTCCGCCCTAAATGCTCGGTTGAAATATCCTAAGCGGTTTGAATGAAGAGAATCTGTGATGAGCTATTCTTTAGGTTGGTTTCTTGGGCCTTAAATGAATGCATAATAAATGGTCAGATCCAGCCCTTCCACGCTTCCTCCAATCCGTATTTCATTGTGTGTAGCGAGCCCATGGAACAGGCTCCTTTAGCTCACCCGCTTCGATTGCTAGAATCCTGGAATTTATCATATTGTCATGCCTTGATGGGAGGTCCGAAAGGCCCATCAACACTTACCGGAGTAAACCATCCGAGGAGATGTTAGAGGGGTTCCAAGACGGCCTTACCAGAGTAAGACGACCATGAAAGTTCGAAGACGGCCTTACCGGAGTAAGACGACCAAGGAAAAGCACATGAAGTTCCAAAACGGCCTTACCAGGGTAAGACGACAAAGGAAAAGCACATGAGAATTTGTTTATACTGGACGGATCCAGTTGGGAGCTGGAGCTCATATTTGTACTGGACGGATCCAGTTTGGAGCCGGAGCTCAATGTTTATACTGGACGGATCCAGTTGGGAGCCGGAGCTCAAGAGTGATCATTATTGATTTATGAAAGCTAAGTGGCAGTTATTCTAACTCCGAACACGACTTGAGACTACAGGTCAGTTCCGTGCGTGTAGACCGATGTTTCCACGCTTATGACATGCGTTGAAAATAAAGAGGGGCGAGAAGTCGCCTAAAAACCTAAAAACATGAACTACGAACTGGAGTCCGGCAAACTGAAGGGATCCACTGAGTGGGATCAGTTGATAATAATCCCGCGATTGCTGGATCCAGGATCATTCCCTCTCCGGGGAGTCGGTGGTGGCAGCGCAGGGGCAGATGCAGGCGTTGTTAGTTGAATAACGTACTCGGGTAGTTCTCCTCGCCTGACCCAATCCTCGATAAGGTCTTGCAAATGTCTACAGTCATCAGTGTTATGACCATCCATGTCATGAAATATGCAGTGTCTGCTAGAATTGCGTTGTGCTAGTGTTGGTTCCCTCTTGGGAGGCCTTGGATATGAGGCAACACCCCCTGTATCTATGTAGATATTGCTCAGAGTGTCATTCAGTTAAGTGTATTTGTCGTATCTGGACCCTCTCCGGGGTGGAGCATTACGATCATTCTTTGCATTGGCTGCTCCTTTGCCTTTTCCAGAATCAGATGGTTCTCCATCTTTGAGCATGCTGACTTCGAGGGTTTTCTTCTCGGAAGTTGCATCTTCTTCCCGCAGAAATCTATCTGCTTCAAGGTAGAATTCACCGAGATTTCGTGGTGGATCTCGGTACAAGGATTTTTTTAAACTCCGAGTTATCTAGAACACCGAATATTGCTGCCATCAGTACCATCGATGGTTCAGGGCGATCAACTGATGCTGCTGCAACGTTGAATCTTTCCAGGAATGAACGCAGAGTTTCTCTGGGCCTCTGCTTGATTGTGATGAGGGACATGACATTCTTGGGTCGTGCGATGTGGACCCGAAATTGTTCAAGGAAGCGTGCGACCAACATGTTCCAACCGCTGATCGATTCCGTTTCTAGCTGTCGAATCCACATGGCTGCTATATCAGTTAGAAAGAGAGGAAAACATTTAGCCATGACGTTTTCCGATGCCGATTGAACTTCCATATGCCGTTTGTAGCGCATCAAGTGCACGGTAGGATCTGTCTTGCCATTGTAGGGCTCCAGTTGTGGAAGTTTGAAATCCGGGGTATTGCGAGAATTCTTGATTTCTTGTGTGAACGGGTTGTGGTTGACGTCTTCCACATCAATCTGATAAGTGCGGCCTCTTGAGAGGCGTTGAATCAGATTTGCGAGCCGATCGCCTTCAAAAAGTTGCTGCAAATTGCCAAGATCAGAGCTGGTGCCCCCAGCGTTGAATGCAAGAGTGGATGGAAGCTGTTGGTGAGCTGCTGGGAGCGGATCGTGGGGGCTGGTTCGTGGAGCATGGGGCTTGCGGTTCGCGGCTCGTGGGTCAAGGTGGAGTGTATCGTGGTGGCCGGTTCGTGGTCCATGAGGTGCGATCCGATCGGGTCTTGGAAGTAGGTCACGAACCGGTTGATGTTGAGCAGGCGGGAGCAAGTTGCTGGGATCGGCTCGTGAGCCTGGTGGTGCACCACGATCCGGGTCGCGGTTCAGAGGTGTATCGCGAGATGGTTGATGCTATTGAGGAGCAGGAGCTCGCAATCCGGTGTTCATCTGATCTGGAGCTGAAGTAGATAGCAGGGCATTTCCAATAGGGAGGGGGTTCCCCCGAGTCCATGTGATGCATGAGCCACTTCAGTGTTTTCATTTCCAATGACTTGAGCAATGCTCGGCCTTCCATCCATCCGAGCGAAGAATTGGTTGATCATTTTCTTGTTGGTTCCTGAGGAGATCATCTTGTTTTGCCATTTGATCCCTCAATTCAGCGAGAACGCCGTCCATCTCTTCTCTGGTCAAGTATGCTGATGGGTCTTCATGGGAGGAAGCCTCCAGTCTTGCCTTATTCCTTGCGTCTCCAGCGTCAACATCATCGGCATGAGAAGAAGTTCCAGTCTTCTTCCTTTTGTTTGCCATTTATCCAATAGCCAAAAAATCTAAGCAGAAGTTGAAGTTGTCGTGTACCCCTCTACCTGGCGTGCCAAAATGTTAGACCAAAATCTGGGCCTAACACCCAAATGCATATCACAAATCACAGAATGCAGAAAATGATAAATAAGAGGAGACACACGAAGTTTTTATAGTGGTTCGGCTATAGATGTAGCCTACGTCCACTTTATAATCTTATTATTATACTGACAGATTACAAGAATCAGTTATATGCAGACACACAATCCGTGTGTTAATTGAGATTACAAGAGGAGAATTTATGTATAGAAAGGTGCAAAGTCCTTGCAATCGGTAATGGCAAAGGCTGTCTAGAGGTAGGAGAAAGACTCAGCAAAAAAGTCCGAGATAATCCCCTTAAAATTCCATGTAGAGGTGTATGTATAGTTGTAGGAGAGCTTCTGGGAAGACCGGTTCGTGATGGGGTACGTGGCACCCGATCCAGAAAAGTAAGACCAAGACGAGGCATGAGAACAGGTCAAAACAGTGCGTGTATCCGCAGGTGCAGGGGTCGGATCGTGGTCATGGGATCAGATCGTGATATGGGCTCCACGAACCGAGGTCTGATCGTGAGCTGTATGGTGAAGCTGGTGTGTCACGAGCGGGTCGTGATCAGGAGGTGTACTACAAATGGGTCATGGTTTGAGGATGCGCCATGATCCGAGGGGGGCGATCCAATGAAGGGCGAACCGAGGGTGCACCACGAGCCAGAGAGGATGCACGAGCCGTACTTCGATCGTGTGACGCTTCGTCGCTTTATCCAGGTAATTGCCAGATTACACCCATTCATGGAAACGGGCGTAACTTTCGAACCGTAAGTCCGATTGAGCCAAACCAAAGCTCAAACTGAAGCTAATTCAGAGATCTACAAGAGTTACAGAGCTCAGCTTCGTAAGCTGTTTTCTAGCCCAAAAAAGGTCGTCTGATAGGAGTTTCGGGCCTTACTTTGTTCGTGATGCGACTTTGACCAAATCGCTGCCTATCTTCTGATGTTGTTCTCCATATCCGAGCGCGATGCTATCCAAGTGCCAACATGCCTGGTAGGTAACCAATCGTAAACAGTAAACTCAGACTATGACCGTAAGTATAGGAGATAGATAGATGAGCTTCGGAAAAATCACCACCCATCATACTTCAAAATCGAGTTCCGGCAAGGCCACCACCCGATTATGAAGTATATCTACTCCTAAATAATACAATAGTCGCTCCAAAAAATATATACGAACAATACAACATAATAAAATAAAGGACTCACCGGAACTGGTTTCCTATAAGCTCCTTGACGAAAATCAACCGACCTGTATCCTGAAATAAGACTAAATAAAATTAAGCTAACAATACAAATATATGTATTAATATATATACATACATATATGTAAAAGATAATAACATAGGATAGAAAGAGACAACTAAAATAACCACTAAATCAGATATCAATAACAAACACAGATTTTATTATAACTTAAATGCTTAGCAAACCTAGTAAACAAATACAAAATAGTGAAAATTAGTCTCAAGTCCCTAAAAGGTTTTAAAATTCAACTCACATCCCTCCCTTAAATTTTTATAAATTAGGTCCCTATTTCTCAAAAAATCATAAAAAAATCACATAAGTTCATAATTAAATACAAGAAGTATTCGTCATCAAATTCATGCGTTAAAACCACCAAACAACAAATAAAAAACGCATCAAAAACCAAAAAAAAAAAAAAAAACAAAGCTGCAGTATATTGCATCAAACGATGCATCTATTTGCAATTTATGCATGCATTTCTGCATAAATTGCAGTTATGCATCAAACTGCAGTATTAATGCAAAAATGTATGCAGTAATACTGCAATACATGCATCGATTGATAAATTAATTCAATCCTGGCCTGTTTTTTCAAGCATATGCCTTTTATGCATACATTTCAGCATTTACAAGCAATAAATGCTTACATGTCAGCACATATTCATAAGCCTTCATCCGTTTTAACTTTTATGCATACATTTAAGCATATAATACAAAATAAATGCATACATTTCAGCAACAATTCATAGCCCATGCATATTAGTTCATCTTTATATGCATACATCTCAGCAAGTATAACCAATATATGCATACATGTATGCATATATTTACCTAGATTTTTCAACATAAACCGTGGATGAATATATGCATACATGTATGCATATATTCAGTACTAGTGCTGAGATGTATGCAAATTTAATTTAATTTTTCAGGTTGCTTCTGTGAATATTTGCGATTTTTATATTTTTTTATATTTTATGCATCAGCGCATTTTTTTTCTTTTGAATAACATGGAAGGTCAAAAACAGGGACTCGCTTTGCATTATACTTTACAGGGGGATGTCGTTTGTATTTCCAAACTTGCTAAGGACGTATGGCTAACTGACTCTACAAATTATTTCTAACCTTAATGAGAAATCTATCAAATATATGATCCCTAATCATCTTATAATAAGGATTAGACATTCAATCTGAATAAAAAGAAATAATCTTAATAATTAATTTATCTACAGTAATAGAATTAGAATGAATCATTCTCTGATTTCTATCAAACCAAATAAACCAACATATAATAATTACTAAAGTATCGAGTATATATCTTTATTTAAAATTAAAATCAAATCAAAAAAAATCCAGTAAAGATCACAATTCATATAATTATGAGAAAAAATAAAAACAAAAATTCTTAAAACCATATTTAAATTATAAAAATATTTAACAAAAGAAAAAATAAATGACCAACATTTTCATCAAATAGACTACAAAAACAAACATTTAGAATTAAAAATAATATTTTTCTTTCTTAAATGCTCAACACTATTTAGTTTCTTATGAATAATCAACCACATATGAAATTTAGCTTTAGGCGGAGCATTGACCTTCCAAATAAACTTGAATTTTAAAATCGAAATACCTGTAAAATTAAGGAGCTTATACAATGATTTAGCAGAGTATTTCAAACCCCTATCGAGGCCCCTAATAAATTTTATCGCAATCATTATCAAAATGATACAATGACAACTTGGCTCGTAACAAGACAATTTGTCTGAATGTTATGTCATCTAAAATATCCTCAAATGTAAATTCCCATGGAGGATCTAAACTCTCCCTATAAACATATTTAATCAAGGCATTCTTAAAGCAACTAATTTCAAAGAGTTCTTTAAATTCAATTTTAAGGGGCAATCGAGGAATCCAAGAATCATGCCAAAAAAATGTATTATCACCCAAATGGACAATCATATTAAAACCTAATTAAAAAAGTCAAAACATTTCAAAATGGAATTCCAAAAAGAAGATAGTCTGTTAGACCAAATATTTTTAGTATCAAATATAATTATACCCCCATCATAATTAAATTTAGATACTATTTGCTTCCAAACCGCAGACACTTCTGAATTTCTAAATTTCCACAACCATATAGCTAACAAAGAAGAATTAAAGTTATGTAAATCAATAACCCCAAGTCCACCATCCTTTTTGGATCTACAAACCACTTCCCAATTAACCAAACACTTGTATCCACTGCAAATGTTTTCCCCACACCAAAGAAAATTATGCCTAATCCTATCAATCTTATCAATCAATCAATTAGAAAGACGATGGATAGTCATCCAATAAGTAGGAATAGAAGATATAACAAAGTTAATAAGTACAAATCTACTAACTCTAGATAAGAATCTTCTATTCCAACTAAAGAGTCTATTATTAATCTTATCAATAATAATCAACCAATCGTCATGCTTGAGTTTAGATGGTATAATCATAAAACCCAAATAATTAAATGGAAAATTCATTATAGGACGATTCAAAGTGTTATCAACTTTATTATCAACGTTATCAAAATCATTTAGAACCACAACCAAACTTTTACGAAAATTAATTCTGAGACTAGAAAGCATCTCAAAACAATAAAGAATAAATTTCAAGGTAATAATATGTTTGGGTAAATGATAGGAAAATAAAAGAGTATCGTCAACAAATTGAAGAATAGATAATCCATTACTAAAACCCCATTACCTACAAAACCTAATATTCCATTCCCCGCTGCTCTCTTGATAATCTTGGTGAATACATCAACAACAAGATTAAATAAATGAGGCGATAAAGGATGTCCCTGTCTAAGCCACCTATTAGACTGAATTTTATTCCCCACAACCCCAATAACTATTATATTCGACAACCAAATTTGAGTAATATTATGATCCAATTAACCCACCTCATATTAAAGCCCCTAGCTAATAATAAATCACAAATAAGATCCCAATCTACTGAATCAAAAGCCTTAAAAATCGATTTTCAAAATAGCACACGTAAAATTATTCTTACAACACAAATTGATATATTCCTGGACAGCAGCTACACCATCCACTATGTTTCCACCCTTTATAAATGCAGTTTGAGAACAATTAATAAGATCATTCATCTCAAGACTAAGTCTATTAGCCAAAACCTTAGTAATAATTTTAAAAGAACAACTAATCAAAGAAATGGGTCTAAAGTCTTTTAATTTATTAGCTCCCAATTTCTTATGAATAAGAATAACATTCGCAAAGTTAAATCTACCTATCTATAAATTTCCATTGTAAAAAATAATTAAATAATTTTATAATATCGTATTTCAAAACATCCCAAAAATATTTATAAAAAAAGAATTAAAAAAAACATCTGGGCTAGGAGCTTTATTACTGGGCATATCATTAATAGCCTTCCAAATCTTCTATTCGGTGATTGGCTTGTCTAAATTAAATAATCGATCTTAGAATAAGTAGAATAAATATCATTCCATCTAACATTTATCCTCCTCTTATTTTAGCTCCAAAAATCTGCATATAATAGTTAGTACAAACTTCATTTAAGTCTTTTTGAACAACCAATTCTATGTCATCAACAAAAATAGAATGAATAAATTGTTACGCCTTCTCTTATTAGCCACACCATGAAAAAACTTCATATTATTATCACTCTCTTTAATCGATTGAATACGAGCCCTTTGCTTCCACATGACCTCCTCTTTCTCAAGAATCAACTTAAGATCATTCTTAAGACAACAAAGTTTATCACGCTCATTAGGACAAAGCAACCTATTCTCACTGATCTTATCTAAATAAAACATCTCATACATAATCTTATCTTTCCTGATTCTAACACTGCCAAATACATACTTATTCCATTTAAAAGAAACCGAATTAGAAAAACGAGCATCTAATAGCCACGTTTTCTTAAATTTAAAGCTATTGCTAATGGAGAAACTAGTCTCACATGAAAGAATAATAAGACAATGATCCGAACATAAAAAAGGCAAACCTTTACTTTACAAAAAGAAAACCTATCCTCAATCTCATTACTAATGAAAATTTTATCTAGAAGTGCAAAAGATGGAATATCTATAACATTAGACCCGGTAAACGATCTATTATTTAAAGGTATTTCAATCAAATTATTAGTAAAACAATTTTTTTGAATTCCTCCATATCAGAGAAGTCACCTTCATGAGGTGATCTCTCACCCATTAACCTAGTAACATTAAAATCACCACACGCAATCCATTGACCTGGGGAAAGATCTCTAAAATTTGTACATTCATCCCCCAAAATTCTTCTCTCAATTTTAGTATGAGGACCATAAACATTAGTTATACACAAACAATATTATCAACAAGGGAAGATAATATAATATAAAGGGAATGCTTCTTTGGAATATCCCGAAGAAGTCTAAAATTGATTTTCCCTCCAACCAATTATCAAACCCCCTGAGCTACCGATAGCCGGTAAACATGCCTAATTACGGAAATGAGAACCCCCAACCTTCTATAAAATCTTAAATTTAGGTTATCAATTTTTGTCTCTTGTAATAACGCTAGATCAATATGTTAATCCTTAAAAAATGCTCTAACTTTATCACATTTTTTAAGGTCATTAAGACCATGAATGTTCCAACTAACTACTCTCAACGTCTATATGAATTAACCCTCTCTAATTCTCCACTCCTAATAAAATTAGCATCTAACTCAATATCAGTAAAAACAAATGTTGTATCATCAGCTAACTAACATAACCAACTGGTGGATAAACTACCCAAAGAAAATAGTGTATAGCTACTACCATAAACAGAAATCATACCTGAGCCCGAATTCGAAGTGCTACTACTAGTATTCGAATCAGGGTACCAACCATAAGATGATGAGGCAATGGATCTAACCCTAGCACTGCGACGAACAAGTCCACTAGCAGAGGTCACCCTCTTAAGTCTACCCCTTCCAGACGATGTAGAGACCATATCACTGATAAGAGAAACCTCTAAACTATCCTCTATCGAACTATCCACATCTGCTACACTAACCCAACCCAACGAATCCACAGCTTTCTCCCTCATCTTCCCCATCTCCCCCATCACACTAATCATCTGAGGTATACAATAACAAGGACATGACAAAAAAGAAGATGCCATCAAACTCATCTTACTTACCTGACATAAAAATGCAAGTAACATTATCCACCCAGATTTCAAAACTGTCTGACCCCGTTACCCTAGCATTTATCAAACCACCCAAAAACATACCCTGCGCATCACTCTCTCCATTATTACTAACAACATCACTAATGTTCACCACAACAGAACTATCGGTATTATCAATATTGCAAACCTAACTAATAGTATCTTTAACTTAAGCATCACTACCAATATGATCACCAGTTCGCCTCTGAATCAAATTTAAAAAATCACTCTGCATCATTACCGGTTTGGAAAGTAAACAAACAGTGCTGCAATCACTCTATACTTTACCTCAAAAATCACTGTCATGTTTAGAAAAACTACTCACTGCATTATTTGTCAAACTTGTAGTACATTTAAAGCTGCTACTCAAAAATACTGCACTGTTACTTACCACTCCATTCACCAAAACATCTCTGTTTTTTAATGAAAACAACCTTCTTTCCCCAATATTCTCTACAATAATATTACTTATTTTCGAATCCCTGTCATTTATTCTACTGGTCATCCTAACAGTACACTCTTCAAACACGATACTGTTAAAAACATTCTCTTTGACTCTTATCACATTATCAGACATATCAATGCATGTATACCCGTCCCCAACATTCTTAACATATAATCAGTAGTATATCGATCATCTCTCACTGTATCCACATTATACTTCTCCCCACTCCCCCATAGAATCACTGTTAGACTTCAAGCTCTTGCCTTATATCCTTATATCCATTCCTAAAGCATGATTACTGCCATACCCCACTCCAGATAAAGCATTTCCCTCTACACTCGTGTTATACTCTTCTCTATCTCCATACTCTCTCAACAACTCAAATATGTTATGCAAACATATATCATCAGTCGCACACCAACCATCCAATTCCATCTCTCCAACCTTATACAAATCAGTTGTTGCAATAATATGTGTATAATCCACATAGCTATCCATTTCACTAATGTGCATATCATCATTATCAACACATGTCATCAGCTCTACCATTGAACTACTCGTCCTCATCCCCGAATTTTCAACAGTGCTTAAACTTAGATTATGTTGAGCCAAATATTTCTGAAGAATGGATCAAGAAGCATACAATAGACTTCTGTCTACCCAATAACAACATTGTAAAACCAATAATAACACCCTCAGCAATATTCGAAACAAATGACTCACTAAATATTGTTACTTCATCGCGGTCATACTTAGATTCTTGCTGAAATAAAGGGACCATAGGCTTACAGTTCACCGTAGTATTGATGACATCAAAATGCTTTATCAACTCGTTTAACAGACTGAGACCCTTCACCTTATTTTCAGAACACAAATTAGTGAATATCCTCTTCATTCTCAGAAAATTAATACAAAAAGAGAGTGCGTTCTCTTTTCTCTCTAGTGATCGTGGTAATGGAGGATATAAATCAGATATTGAGTCACAAAACCCCCTCTTTTGCCATAATATACCATCCATTAACCCCTCAGTATGCCAATCCAACAATAATAACAAATAAACACCCTCATCTTTTTGACTTGATTCAACCTTTTCGTATATACTCAAGAACGATAAAATTTTGTGGCAAAACTACGAGCAATTGAAATGCAGTAAGTCAAAATTCAATTTACTCTAAAGAACTCGGATTACCCAGAACTCCGATGTCCATATCGACCACATTGAAAACAACGGAAAAGATTTCAACAATCTTTTGCCATATGATTTTTATCTTCACAATGAAAACACTTTAGAACCCTGCTGCTTCGCCTATTTTTGAACAAATTCGAGAAGACTCACGATTCTAATTAGGGCAATAGATTGTCTCTCTAATCACATCGGTATAGGATCAATTATTTCCCATGAATAAATTCAAAGACTTAGAAGGAGAAATCAATAAATAAGACCATGAATTTTAATGTCGATAAAAGGAAGAAATCAAAGACGCGGTCGCCATTTTTTAGATGTTGTCATCTCGTAATTTTCCAATTTGAAAATTAAAGTACTGTTTCATCCAAATTAAATTTTCATCCAAATTTTCCCACTCTTTATAGAGCAAGAGCATAATTGAACCCTACCAACCAACTTTAACTTTGCGAATTACAAAAAATTATAATTTTTTATTTCGATTTCTTATGTAACAAAAAGGTAGAAAATGGAAAACTTCATGCCGTCCCTTTTTGTGTACCTTTTCTATCTTTACTTGGATTTTATGCAACTATTATATAAATTTTTCCTACCTTCCTATCCAAGCATAGTTTTCATAAAAAAATCTTTGTTATAAATTTTCTTTTCCAACTTACTTTGGTAAAATCTATTTTTTTCTATTTCTCGAAATCTTCCACTTTCCTCAATTGTCATATTTGTTGTTTTATTGGATTTGTTGTTTTCTTTTAGTTAGGTCATCACCTTTTCCTTAGCTTATTTAACTTAAGCCACGGATCTAAGCTTAATTTCAAATAAGCCTTCTAGTTTTTTTTTCAAAACTAAAATAGGAAAACAAATGCGCCACACAGCTATTGGCAGGGGATAAGAATCCTAGGACCATGTCCATGCTGACAAAGAAAAGTCCAAACCATAGGATCTAAATAACTCACTTGTCGTCTACCGTCCACTTGTCACAACTAGTCTTGCTGTGTACTAACAATATTTTCCAAGCAACAACCTAGGCTTTATAGTGCTTATGTACTCTACGGGAATTTACTATTGTTCCAAAACAATTCTTGCTATCTACTTTATAGCCTAAAAAAATTCCGTCTTTCCTAGGTACTAATCCTTATCTACTCCATGATTTAAAAAGGTGGTTTGACATCATCTTTCCATTTTCCTTCCAAAAACCAAAAGCTTCAAAACTTTATTTTTGTTCATTAAAACAAATTTTTGCCAAACCATAAAAATGACATCTCATAAAAAAATGCAAAATCCTTTTTTTTTTTAATCATAAAAACTGGAGCAGAAAGGGACAACTATTTCTCAGTTAAATTCACAACAACCCATTTTTACTATGCTAGTTCAAGTACTTACAAATAGGTGCAAATTTCCTAGCTTATCACAAACATCTACTCTATTCAAAAAAAATCAACTTATTTTGTCCATCCATCAAATTTTATGTCAAAACAATTGTCAAAAATTTATTGTCAAAAGAATAGAGATTTTTAAAATTTTCCGTAGTTAAAATTTTAGTTTTTGACAAAATGCAAAATTTTCAATGTTTTGTTATTTAATTCTTTCATACTTTATAGCTTAAAAATTATTGAGCTATACATGCTCTATAATGTACACATTTTTCTAAAAGAATTCATTTTTGACAAAAATTTCATAAGAAATCATTATTTTCAAAATATACCCCATTTTCTTCCTCAAAACTCAATATGTACTTTTCAAATATTTTACTTATATATTTTTTTCAAACATCCAAAATACCTCTTTTTGTTTCAAAAGTTGTTTCTACAAAAATTAGCTAGCACATATTTTACAATTGTAAACTTTTAAGGTTAAAACCTGAAAAACTCCGTAAATTACCACCCAAAAGCTTTTAAAATTTCAAGTTGAATGTTAGCAATGAGGCTAGACACAAACTAGGTTACTAACTTATTTAGACCTCCCTCAATATTCCTGCAAAGTCATTCCTCTCATATATATATATATATATATATATATATATATATATATATATATATATATATATTCCTAATCCAATACTCTTTCCTAGTTTATAAGACCCTACCGCCAAACCCATTAATCTGAAATACTTACCTTTCAGATACTAACATATGGGATACATCTTTTTCTTGTTACAAAATACATTGTACACTTTTTACCTAGACCACCTAAGGGCCTCCTATTCTCAAATTTCCATAACCATTTCTTTAGTGTACATAACTGATATCCCAACTCTTTCTGTATGCCGCTATTCCTATTTAGTGGGTCCTTTTATGGATCTAGGTGCATATATATAATATATTTATATTTTCAAAATACAAATATGATCACTCACTATCTATACAGGAATCCTAAACCTAAGCTCTAATACTAGATGTAACCACCCAAATTTCGACAGACCGATTTTTTTTCAAAAAACCCAATCTATCGAAGTTCGAGCCTACTTCTCTGGTATCCTGAAGAAAAGACAGAGACAATAAATATATTAGAGCTCTGTAACATTTTACAACTGAATGGGTAAAATATAATATAATCAAATGTAGCATTACTAAAGTAATAATAGTGCCTAACCAGTATCTAAAGCTATCAAATCCCTGTCGTAACCTAACATGCGAGTGTGTTATGAGGAGGGGGTCAGAACACAAAGTTCTGGTGACTGGACAAATTATACATTCTGTAATAACCCTATATATACCGTTTGGTTATTTTTTCTTATTTATTAGATTATTTGGTTTAACACTACTCAAGGTTTTATACTCCCGTCGTACCCATCTACTTCCCAGTAGATTAACCTAATATAGTATATATGTAGCTATACCCCACATCTCAACGTACTCCCCATAGTACCCTCCTCACACGGTCTCCACCGTCATGCCATTGAAGCATATCCTACGCTGAACGACATTCGGAAATTTGTATCATTGCATATGTAATCATACAGAATCATCGTCGCTATACTACGTAAGTTTACAGATCGTTGTATCTAAACTCCTTGATTGAATCAAGTTTCAACACGGAGACATGTCGTACTGTCTATAATACACAACCCAGTGTGTACATCTAGACCCTCATGCGAACGTACTGTCTACTATACCCCGAGTTCCGTAACAGGGTTGCACCCAATGCACAAAACTCGATTGGGAGCTTTCCATATTTATATAGGTCCGCCACAAAGGGACTACAGTACAGATATCCAGAGTATGGTCTGCATTTTCATGGTGGTTATGGCCCCACCCAAGCCCCTCCCTCAACTAATGAAAGACTACATCAAGAGCTAAGTGACATGCCCCTATCGAACAATCTAGCATCCAAATTGGTATGTCTCGCAATCATCGTCTCGATAGTGAAACATCAATGGCCTCTTAGTTTAGGATTAGTCTTTCTGCATCCCATAGACTGTTAATGACAGGTACCTGATGATTACTATCCTGCATTGGTTATGACCCACCTTTACCTGAGGCATATCGCAGAATCACCCAACGCCCTCCGCCATAGCCTTCTGACTACCATACTTACAATTGCAGTCAAAGTATACTCACCGGGTGGTACCGCGTAGACCAAACCTCTACGAGTACATCCTGAGCATGCACAGCACATTGACCACCATAGGGTACCCTACCATGTCCCTCGAAAGTCGCGTGCTACCCTTGAGTCCTGCAGAGCAATCAGACAAAATAACCATGTAATAACCCGGAAAATACGAGCCAATTTAAAAATTTTAAATTGGTGATTTCAAAGGAATTTGAACAATTGAAATAGAATATTTCAATAAAATAGTGAATTAGAAATAGTGAGTCAGTTTGAAAATTTGAATTCAAACTTAGACTGACTGTGCAAGGTGGAGAATATAACGGATTTTAGTGAAACCAAAAATATTTAAATCTGTTTATCAATACCTTTCTAACGAATCTGAAAAATCGAAGTTTCATAACGGGAATCAAAAGTTATGGCTGAATGAATTTTTAGAATGGTCGCTATATAGAATATATAGCCCTGGAAAATTAATATTTTGCATACGACCTCGGAATTCGACGAAACCACTTTTGTTGGGTCCGGGATGTCAAACTATTGCCAGGTTTCAAATTTCATAATTTTTGAAGCTAGTATGTGAGCGTGGCAAAAGAAAATGCGTTTGGTCAATTTTCGTTAAATTAGATCAACCAGAAAATGGCTATTTTTCAAACGATCTCAGAATTCGACGAAACAAATTTTGTTGAGACCGTAGCGTCAAAACATAGCTAGATTTATTTTTCTGGAATTTTTCGAATCAGTTTGTGGCCCTAGCAAATTGAAATGTGCGTTCAAAGTTAAAATTTAAATGTTTTATACTTTAATTTGGAAAGTAACTGACTGTAACAGTCAAATTGGCCAACGAAACATATCCCATTGTGTCCGGGATGGGGGTGTTCAGCTAGGGGCGACAGTCGTTGGGTTTGAAAAGGAGTTCGTTGGAGAAAACACTATTTAAAAATATAAAATATATATCGGCCAATAGGATTTTTTCTTTCATAATTAAAAAAATAAACCCCCCCTCCCCGAACCCTCGATTTCAACGGCGAAACCCCTTTCGCCGCTTCCCTCCTCGATCACAGCCGCTACAGCCACTTCCAGACGCCGCCACCGCCACCCCTCGACGCGCCTCCGCCTCCTCTTCAAATCCAAATCCACCACGTCCCTGACCGACCCCTCCTCCGCCTGAATCGAGGCTCCAAAGTCCCGACCTTCCCATCGCCGCCGCCGACGATCCCGACCACCGAACGCCACCAAACCACCACCGACAGGACCCCCTTTCCTCCCTCTTCCACGTCCAACTCGCCGATCATCCCCTCGTGCCTCGGTTCTCGTGAAAACCGCAAACCTAGTTTTGAACCATCGTGAAAGGTGAGTCCTTTTTGATGTCTGCACTTTGAAAAATCATATCTTTTTGGTGTGTTGACGAAATTCGATGAAACAGGAAACATCGGGACCGCAAGGAAGCTCTCTACCTCATAGAAGAAGCCGCGGATTTTTCTGAGTCATCTACGATTTTTAGCACTCCGAAAACCAATGTGAGAAATCTAAATTAAAAGAATTTGAATGGAAAATGTCGTGTATAAATTATATTAGCGAAATATAAATTACATACATGTTGTATACCTCATGTACATGCGTAGTGTAAGCTATATAAGCGAAGTATGAATTTTACACGCATAGAATAATTGATATATGTGTTGAAATGCAAGTGAAATATAGCAATTATATATTATATATATATACTCCCCTCGTCCACAAACCATGGACGATATTTATTGTTGTGAATTGGTGTGAAATATTGGATGAAAAATACAAATAGTTGAATAATTGTGTGTGGTTGATATTGTTTGGTTGTGGTTGAAAAATACCCATTGGTGATTGAAATGAATTGGAAATATTTGTGGAAATAAAAATAAAACATGCCGCCTGCGTGCGAATTAGATGCATGAATCCCCATTGTCAAAAACTGCGAGGTTTTAAGGTAGGGCGAGGAGCCGTACTAGGGACGGTGCCGGTTTTAACTACCCTGCCGTTATGCTGCCGAAATTTTGAATAATCTTTATGTGTTAGAATAATTTTCATATGTTGAAATTATTTTCACGCGTTGAAATTAAAGTCATATCTTGAAACTATATCCATGTGTGGAAATGTTCATGTGTTGAAAAGTGTTGTGTGAAAATTAAATTCATTTGTGAATGAATGAAGTGTTTAAACAATAAAAATCACATTTTTATAATATATATGAAGTATGAAAAATATTCGCCTTATATAAATAGTTTCAACAGTAAAAATTCCATCTTTCTAATATGAACAACATAAATAAAATATCCATGTGTGGAAATGCTCATGTGTTGAAAAGTGTGTGTAGTGGAAAAGTTCATGTGTTGAATAAAAAGATCGAACAATAAAAATTACATTTTTATTGAAACTATGAAGTGTTGAAAACATCCATCTGTCGAATAAATATTTTAAATGATAAAAATATCATTTTTATCATATATGTGATATGCTAGAGATATGCGGACGTTGAAATAAATATTGGTGAAGAAATATTATTTTTAACATGCATAGGAACTAAATAAAATAGTCATGTGTTGAAATCTATTTTAGTTCGCCAAAATTATCTTCTTTGAAATGTGAAGTGTTAAAAATAGCCACTTGTTCAAATAAATGTGCATGAGTTGAAATATACATTAATTAGCTAATGATGTGATTTTAGCCTATGCATGCAACATTGGAATGAATGGTGCTTTTAAACCAAAGTAAATCAAATATGAAGTTGAATGGAAAATAATAAGTGATAAGAACTGTATATATGTACATGCATATTTATTGAACAGGTTATAGCAAAGGGGCTAGAGAAGAGGAATAAAATTTTGTGCCCGACAAATAGGTACACATTTACTGTTTTGTTTGGGTGATGATTTTATGAGCCTGTTGGTTAGCCTCTTGGCTTTTTCTTTTTTTTTTTTGACATGAGACGCCCGTATGGCTATTTGGGAATTTTCCCAGCCCCTCCCGTACAAAGGAGGTTATGGCGAAATTTTCCAAAATTTAAAGGCGTTAGTGAAATAATTGAAGTGAAAACGATATAGGAATTTTTGAATGAATTATATTTATATAAATATAAATAAAATTAAAACGAAACGTGGCCGTGCAGTTCGTGTTTTGAAACCATGATTTCAAACGACTAGTGCGGGAAATCCGACCATTGGATTTTCCCGAAACCGCAACCGTTGGGTTCGCCTTGGAAATATCTTTCCAACGGCACCAACTTTGTGAAGATCCGACGGTTGGATTGTCTGGAATGTTTAATTCAAATCTGAAGAAAAACAGCGCCAGAAACGATTATATTTATATATATATATATATATAATTAAATTAAATCGAATAACGACGCTGCAGTTCGTAAATTGAAATCGAAACTTCAAATGACTAGTGTGGAAGATCCGACCGTCGGATTTTCCCGAAACTGAAATCGTTGGATTCGTTTTGAAATGACCTTCCTAACGATATAAAATTTGTGAAGATCCAATGGTTAGATTTCCAGATATGTGTAAAACAAAATTAGTGAAAAGCAGCGCCAGTGCATCGACACGACCTGAATCGTCGTTTAATTAAATTGGGCCATTTTATATCAAATAAAAATGGCGATATATCGTTATAAAATACTATAGACGATATAGAGTGGAAATAAACCAATTTTGTTGTATTTGCTTGATATGTGATGGTTGAATGTATTTGACATGAAAATTATAACTAAAGAACTGAAATGTGAATGTTGAATAGTCCAACCATCCGAATAATTGATTTGAAAATCTAAATATACGTGGGTTATTTGAAAAGGCCGAGTTCACCTCATTTCAAATAATCGATCGACGTTGAGAAGTCGAAGAGTCGAAGACGGTTGAAGACCGACGATCTTCACATTGGATGGATGGGCGCTACTGATGCTCGTGATTGGAGTAGCTACCATGAAGGAGCTGAAGTAGTAGCCGTCTAGACATATTGTTGATTGTACGGATATGCGAGGAATTGGTGCCTTCGGTTTCGTTCAGACCCAGAACGGACTTGTAAATGGACTGTGTGTCTGACATGGGATTTTGTTCTGTGTTGATTGATCTCTGTTAAATAAATATCTGTTTGGCGGCAGAGAATTTATTCTCTTGCTTAACGCCCTTCTCTGAGACATACGAGCTCAGAGGTTATATATTGATAGAAATCAGTCGCATGGAGTGGATTGCCTGTGTCGCACGCCTAAGTGGCATATGATCAAGGCTTCTATTGCAAAGCAAAGTCTTGTGGTTGATGATCAAAGCATGGTCTGTGTGACGTAGCTTTGTGTATAACGTGAATTCGCGAGCCTCACACCCCGGTATGAGTCAAAAATGGGAGACGGACCGCTGGGAGTGCACGACGTTTCTTTCTAGCTATGGTGGTGTCAGTGACCTACCAGCCCTGACATTATATATACTTTTCACCTATGTGGTTGTTGGAATGCGAGGCGCCTCGATTATAGGTCTGTAAGGACCGGGAAACGTGTGTTCAGGAATTGCCAATCCTCAAAAGTAAGAGAGGACCGGCCCAGCCGATTCCAAGGATCATAGTGGGGTCCTGGGACATTTGCTAGAGTGTCTCGAACGGAGAGGAGCTTGCCCCTTGCCTCGACTCATGAAGGAACCCAATTTCCAATACGAAATATGCGGACGTGATTGTATTACTAGTATGGCGACATAGTGGTATGGGTCATTTATGCCGCCTATGATTGATATTTATGATTGGAATCGCTTTTGAAACATATGTGCACTAGTAATAATATCAAACACTTTTGTTTAATTCGTATGAAGCATTTTTGGCCATTATAAGGTAAAAACTCTATCCTCCGGCTTGCGTTGCATTGTGTGATGGGACCTGAGTCTTATAATGGCTTCATTTTATAAAAAGCATTGCGATGATTTAATCATTTATTTTATTTCATGCACTAGCACTCATTGGAGTAAACCCGTTCCGCGAAAGTGGCGTGGTCCTTTGATTTGCCTTATTATTGTTGTTAATAAGTTAAGTAGATTTCTCATACCAGTCCCATGACTGACTCGTAGTTTGTTTCACCTTGCAAACTTGGGTGCCCTCATTTTCACACGGGCAGCCTAGTTACAGGTTTCTGACGCACCTTTTGGCTCATGGCGAGGCTTGACTACACTGTGCTGACGTGGATTTCCTCCGCCATTATTGTATCTATATTATGATTCCGCCATCGGCGATGTAGACTGATATTTATTTTGTGTACCCCTTATGTATGATTCTGCCTCAGGCGATGGTGACTGATTATGTATCATTATGCACTAAGTTGTATCCTGTACTGTGCTTCTCTGATGTGATGATATCTATATGATTCCGCTGTCATATGTGTGTAAACTATTCCATTTTCTGTTTATGCTATTATCTATGATCTGCTAATGATGATTAATGTGTTATATTCCAATGATTATCCTTAACACCGTGTCACGGGGTTTTGGGATCGTCACAGCTGGTATCAGAGCTTTGGTTAACCTTAGTTCTGGAGTCTAACACATTAAACACTTCATCAAAATAGAATCAATAATATTCTAAGGCGAGTCGCTCATTAGAGATGGGACTAGTAAAGTCCTAGAATGAGCCGAGCAGAATAGCAAAAACAATTTGAATCAGTCCATCGTTATCTTTCCGTAAATTTTCTGCTTAACTATGCAATAAACTATCATTTCTGTTAGCTGACTCTTTCCTTGCTTATAGAGAATTTGACAAATGGCTACCAGAGCAGCCGCCGCTAGAGGAGGCCGTGCTGGCCGAGGCCGAGGAAGGGGAGAAGCCCCAGTTCAAGAAGGACCTTTGATACAACCTCTGGCCGCTCAATACTTTGAGCTAGACCGTGTAGCCAAGAGATACAAAAACTTAGGAGGCAAGACCTTCTCGGGTACTGGCACCGTAATAGAGGCCCTTGCATGGCTCAAAACATGCGAGAAAATTCTTGAAGGCCTAAGGCTTGGAGACGAAGATAAAGCTATTATGGGCGCCTGGCTTATGCAGGAACAAGCTGAACTATGGTGGGAATCTCTCACCGCCGGGAATAGAGAAGCTGGAAGAACATGGGATGGATTCAAAGAACTCTTCAAGGAGAAATATGTCCCGGAACAAGCACTGGAGTGAATGCACGATGACTTCGCCAACCTCCAGCAGGGGGATCTTTCCGTGCAGGATTATCTAAATAAATTTACACTGTTGTCGCCCTATGCTCCGGAGCTCGTCGCCACTGCAAAGTCCAAAAATAAGAGGTTTATCCTTGGGCTAAGGCGACAGTATCATGATAGAGCCATGGCCCATGTCAAACTGGAATTCAATGAATTAGTGGAAATGACATGCAACTACGAAGACCTTGACCATAGGCATCTGGAGCAGGATCGCGCTAGAAGCCAAGCTGGGAACAAACACAAACCTGCTGCGAATCAAGCTGAGTCAAGCCAAGCAGCGTCTTCAAACCCTCAGACTGGCAAGCCTCTGAGAGGAAATTGCTTTAACTGTGGCAAAGCGGGGCACTGCTCTAATGTGTGCACAGCCCCGAAGAGGCAAAAGACAAATTCACAAGGTTCAAGCCAGGGTTCTCAAAACCCTCGCTCCTGCTTTAATTGCCGCAAGACCGATCATCTAGTCAAAGGCTGTCCTTTGCTGAAGAAAGCTACAGTAGCTCACGTCTATGACGGGTCGAGCCCGCCAACTGCTTCCGATAGAGCAGGTAAACCTGATGTTTTGGGAGGTACCCTTACAATTAAAAATATTCCTGTCTTTGTATTGTTTGACACAGGTGCATCACGTAGTTTTATTGCTAGTAACACAATGCAAAAATTAAAGTTAAAACCGAGAAAGCTTAAAGAATCGGTTGAAGTACATAATCCGATAGGAGGATCTCTCATTCTCAGCTCATATTGTAAAGTACCTGTTTCTTTTTCTCGATACAAGTTTCCCTTTGATTTAATCGTTATGGATTTTCCCGAATTCGATATCATTCTCGGGCTGGATTGGTTAACGAAATATGAAGCCGAAGTGAAGTGTGCGGAAAGAATCGTTAAAATTCGAACGAAGCTTGGACATATACATATACCCTGTCATGGTTCGAATCCAAACAGAGAAGAATTTTGGTCGGCATTAGAACTTATCCCCACTTCCATAGAAAAGATTCCGATTGTTAGGAACTATGCGGATGTGTTTGAAGAAGTTAAAAACTTACCTCCGCAAAGAGAAATAGAATTCCGAATCGATCTGATTCCCAATGCCAGACCGGTGGTACATCCAATTCGCAGAATGACTCCGAAGGAGAAAGAAGAATTAGGCGATCAAACTCGTCAACTGTTGTGGAAGGGTTTAATCAGACCTAGTTTTTCTAATTGGGGTGCGGCTGTAGTGTTTGTCCCAAAGTCAGACGGTACTCTTCGATTATGCGTTGATTACCGAGACCTCAACAAACAGACGCTCAAAAATAAGTATCCATTACCCCGCATCGATGATTTGCTAGACCAATTGAATGGGGCGAGAGTATTTTCCCAAATGGACCTAGCTACAGGTTTTCATCAATTGAGAATAGCAGAAGAGTGTGTTCCTTTGACAGCTTTCAGAGGTCCAGACATATTTTATGAATGGTTAGTAATGTCGTTCGGCCTGTGCAATGCTCCAGCATACTTTGTCGATCTAATGAATAGAGTGTTCAGGGGAGTTCTGAATAAATTTGTCCTTGTATTCATCGATGATATTTTAATCTACTCCAAATCAAAACCCAAGCATGAAAAACACTTAGAACAAGTATTGGAGATTCTAAGAAAGAACGTCTTCAAAGCCAAATTCTCTAAATGTGTCTTCTAGCAAGAAGAAGTGAAATTTCTTGGCCATGTCATGTCAGAGAAAGGGATTTATGTTGACCCAAGCAAAATAACAGCGATTCAAGACTGGAAACAACCCACTACTCCCACAGAGGTTAGAAGTTTTATGGGGTTGGCTAGTTATTATCGAAAGTTCATTAAGGATTTTTCGAAGATATTCGTTCCGTTAACGAAGCTCACTAAGAAACATGAGAAGTTCAAGTGGACTTCCGACTATGAAGAAGCTTTCCAGGAATTGAAATCGAAACTAACCACTGCTCCAGTGTTGACCATTATTGATGGCAATCAGGATTTAACGGTTTGGATAGATGCTTCTATTAGAGGTCTTGGTGCAGTGTTAATGCAAAGAGGCCAAGTAGTCGCTTATGCAAGCCGCCAACTGAAACCGCATGAGAAGAATTATGTGACTCATGATCTTGAGTTGCTAGCCATCGTTTTTGCATTGAAAATCTGGAGGCATTATTTATTGGGCGAGAAATTTATGTTGTATACGGATCATCAATCATTGAAGTATTTATACACCCAGAAAGATCTGAATTTGAGACAGCAGCGTTGGCTAGAATTTCTTGCAGCGTATGATCTTGATATCCTATATACGCCGGGGAAGGCTAATGTAGTAGCGGATGCGTTTAGTAGGAAAACCGCAATCATTGCCAATCTTATAATTACGCCAGGATTGATTGATAGAATATCTATTCTTCAGAAAAGTGACAATTTTGTGAAAGAGATGATAAGAAGGATTCAAAGGGGCGAAGGCTCCAGTTTCCAAGTGGATAGTGAGGGAGTTCTGAGGTTGAATAGAAGAATATGTGTTCCCGACATTCCTGAACTCAAAAGAGAAGTGCTGGATGAATGCCATAAATCCAAATTTTGCATCCATCCTGGGGTGAGTAAAATGTACAACGATATCAAACGCACTTTCTGGTGGAAGGCAATGAAAAGGGATATTTCTTTATATGTTAGCAGATGCCCTACTTGTCAATTGGTCAAGAGCGACCAACAGAAGCTAGCTGGACTGTTGCAACCGTTGGAAGTCCCAGGTTGGAAATGGGAACAGATTTCCATGGATTTCATAGATGGCTTGCCGCGAACTAGGAAAGGTAATGACAGCATTTGGGTAATCGTAGATCGCTTCACGAAGACTGCCCATTTTATACCTGTTAGATCCAATAGAACCGCTCAAAGTCTAGCACAGATATATTTCAAAGAAATTGTTAAGCTGCATGGAATTCCCATCAGCATAGTCAGTGATAGAGACCCGATATTTGCTAGCAAATTCTGGGAAGCTTTCCAGACAGAATTGGGAACGAAACTGAATATGAGCACCGCTTATCACCCTCAAACAGATGGCCAAACTGAGCGGGTGAATAGAATTCTAGAAGATTTATTGCGGGCTTGTATAATTGATTTTGGTGGGTCATGGGAAGATCACTTGCATTTGGAAGAATTCTCATATAACAATAGCTATCAAGCAAGTTTGGGAATGTCGCCATTTGAAGCATTATATGGCAGACCGTGCAGATCTCCAGCATGTTGGGTAGAACCTGGCAATAGACTTGTGTTAGGACCCGATATGATTAGAGAAGCATCTGATAAAGTCGACTTCATCAAAAAGCGATTGAGAACCGCGCAAAGCCGACAGAAAAGTTATGCAGATTCTAGAAGGAGAGATTTGACATTTGTTGTTGGTGACCATGTTTATTTGAAAGTTTCTCCGATGAGAGGAGTAATCAGATTTGGCAAAACTGGGAAGTTGGCACCGAGATTTATTGGTCCCTTTCCCATACTCGAACAAATTGGAACTCTTGCTTATAGGGTTCAATTACCAGATTGGTTGCCTGGAGTACATAATGTATTTCACATATCTCAACTTAGAAGACATGTGCATGATCCGGATCTTGCTGTAGAGGAAGCAGCGCAACAGGATATAGACATAACTCCAGAATTAGCACTCAGAAGAGAGCCATTAAAGATAGTTGGCAAAGAAACTAGAGAACTAAGAAGCAAAAAGGTTCATTTAGTTAAAGTGCAGTGGAGTAGTGATCCTAGAGACTGTACTTAGGAGACTGAGGAAAACATTAAGCAAGCTTACCCCAAATGCAGAGTGGATATCTCTGACTAACTCCGGTGCAAGGTACCTTTACAATACTTTGCATTTACATTTTGTTTCCTACTTTACTGTTGTTTCCTTTTCGAGGACGAAAAGTTTTAAGTGGGGGAGATTGTAATAACCCAGAAAATACGAGCCAATTTAAAATTTTTAAATTGGTGATTTCAAAGGAATTTGAACAATTGAAATAGAATATTTCAATAAAATAGTGAATTAGAAATAGTGAGTCAGTTTGAAAATTTGAATTCAAACTTAGACTGACTGTGCACGGTGGAGAATATAACGGATTTTAGTGAAACCAAAAATATTTAAATCTGTTTATCAATACATTTCTAACGAATCTGAAAAATCGAAGTTTCATAACGGGAATCAAAAGTTATGGCCGAATGAATTTTCAGAATGGTCGCTATATAGAATATATAGCCCTGGAAAATTGATATTTTTCATACGACCTCGGAATTCGACGAAACCACTTTTGTTGGGTCCGGGATGTCAAACTATTGCCAGGTTTCAAATTTCATAATTTTTGAAGCTAGTATGTGAGCGTGGCAAAAGAAAATGTGTTTGGTCAATTTCTGTTAAATTGGATCGACCAGAAAATGGCCATTTTTCAAACGATCTCAGAATTCGACGAAACTAATTTTGTTGAGACCGTAGCATCAAAACATAGCTAGATTTATTTTTTTGGAATTTTTCGAATCAGTTTGTGGCCCTGGCAAATTGAAATGTGCGTTCAAAGTTAAAAATTAAATGTTTTATACTTTAATTTGGAAAGTAACTGACTGTAACAGTCGAATTGGCCAACGAAACCTATCCCATTGTGTCCGGGATGGGGGTATTTAGCTAGGGGCGACAGTCGTTGGGTTTGAAAAGGAGTTCGTTGGAGAAAACACTATTTAAAAATATAAAATATATATCGGCCAATAGGATATTTTCTTTCATAATTAAAAAAATAAACCCCCCCCTCCCGAACCCTCGATTTCAACGGCGAAACCCCTTTCGCCGCTTCCCTCCTCGATCGCCGCCGGTACAGCCACTTCCAGACGCCGCCACCCCTCGTCGCGCCTCCACCTCCTCTTCAAATCCGACCCCACCACGTCCCCGACCGACCCCTCCTCCGCCTGAATCGAGGCTCCAAAGTCCCGACCTTACCATCGCCGCCGCCGACGATCACGACCACCGAACGCCACCAAACCACCACCGACAGGACCCCCTTTCCTCCCTCTTCCACGTCCAACTCGCCGATCATCCCCTCGTGCCTCGGTTCTCGCGAAAACCGCAAACCTAGTTTTGAACCATCATGAAAGGTGAGTCCTTTTTGATGTCTGCACTTTGAAAAATCATATCTTTTTGGTGTGTTG
The DNA here is from genome assembly GCA_030737875.1 of Allium sativum. NCBI lineage: Eukaryota > Viridiplantae > Streptophyta > Magnoliopsida > Asparagales > Amaryllidaceae > Allium > Allium sativum. Next base: position 440,171,424 of record CM060925.1, on the reverse strand, counting down.
ATGAAATTCGATGAAACAGGAAACATCGGGACCGCAAGGAAGCTCTCTACCTCATAGAAGAAGCCGTGGATTTTTCTGAGTCATCTACGATTTTTAGCACTTCGAAAACCAATGTGAGAAATCTAAATTAAATGAATTTGAATGGAAAATGTCTTGTATAAATTATATTAGCAAAATATAAATTACATACGTGTTGTATACCTCATGTACATGCGTAGTGTAAGCTATATAAGTGAAGTATGAATTTTACATGCATAGAATAATTGATATATGTGTTGAAATGCAAGTGAAATATAGCAATTATATTATATATATATATACTCCCCTCGTCCACGAACCATGGACGATATTTATTGTTGTGAATTGGTGTGAAATATTGGATGAAAAATACGAATAGTTTAATAATTGTTTGTGGTTGATATTGTTTGGTTGTGGTTGAAAAATACCCATTGGTGATTGAAATGAATTGGAAATATTTGTGGAAATAAAAAAAAAACATGCCTCCTGCGTGCGAATTAGATGCATGAATCCCCATTGTCAAAAACCGCGAGGTTTTAAGGTAGAGCGAGGAGCCGTACTAGGGACGGTGCCGGTTTTAACTACCCTGCCATTATGTTGCCGAAATTTTGAATAATCTTTATGTGTTAGAATAATTTTCATATGTTGAAATTATTTTCATGCGTTGAAATTAAAGTCATATCTTGAAACTATATCCATGTGTGGAAATGTTCATGTGTTGAAAAGTGATGTGTGAAAATTAAATTCATTTGTGAATGAATGCAGTGTTTAAACAATAAAAATCACATTTTTATAATATATATGAAGTATGAAAAATATTCGCCTTATATAAATAGTTTCAACAATAAAAATTCCATCTTTCTAATATGAACAACATAAATAAAATATCCATGTGTGGAAATGCTCATGTGTTGAAAAGTGTGTGTAGTGGAAAAGTTCATGTGTTGAATAAAAAGATCGAACAATAAAAATTACATTTTTATTGAAACTATGAAGTGTTGAAAACATCCATTTGTCGAATAAATATTTTAAATGATAAAAATATCATTTTTATCATATATGTGATATGCTAGAGATATGCGGACGTTGAAATAAATATTGGTGAAGAAATATTATTTTTAACATGCATAGGAACTAAATAAAATAGTCATGTGTTGAAATCTATTTTAGTTCGCCAAAATTATCTTCTTTGAAATGTGAAGTGTTAAAAATAGCCACTTGTTCAAATAAATGTGCATGAGTTGAAATATACATTAATTAGCTAATGATGTGATTTTAGCCTATGCATGCAACATTGGAATGAATGGTGTTTTTAAACCAAAGTAAATCAAATATGAAGTTGAATGGAAAATAATAAGTGATAAGAACTGTATATATGTACATGCATATTTATTGAACAGGTTATAACAAAGGGGCTAGAGAAGAGGAATAAAATTTTGTGCCCGACAAATAGGTACACATTTACTGTTTTGTTTGGGTGATGATTTTATGAGCCTGTTGGCTAGCCGCTTGGCTTTTTCTTTTTCTTTTTGACATGAGATGCCCGTGTAGCTATTTGGGAATTTTCCCAGCCCCTCCCGTACAAAGGAGGTTATGGCGAAATTTTCCAAAATTTAAAGGCGTTAGTGAAATAATTGAAGTGAAAACGATATAGGAATTTTTGAATGAATTATATTTATATAAATATAAATAAAATTAAAACGAAACATGGCCGTGCAGTTCGTGTTTTGAAACCGTGATTTCAAACGACTAGTGCGGGAAATCCGACCATTGGATTTTCCCGAAACCGCAACAGTTGGGTTTGCCTTGGAAATATCTTTCCAACGGCACCAACTTTGTGAAGATCCGACGGTTGGATTGTCTGGAATGTTTAATTCAAATCTGAAGAAAAACAGCGCCAGAAACGATTATATTTATTTATATATATATATATATATAATTAAATTAAATCGAATAACGACGCTGCAGTTCGTAAATTGAAATCGTAACTTCAAATGACTAGTGTGGAAGATCCGACCGTCGGATTTTCCCGAAACTGAAACCGTTGGATTCGTTTTGAAATGACCTTCCTAACGATATAAAATTTGTGAAGATCCAACGGTTAGATTTCCAGATATGTGTAAAACAAAATTAGTGAAAAGCAGCGCCAGTGCATCGACACGACCTGAATCGTCGTTTAATTAAATTGGGCTGTTTTAAATTAAATAAAAATGGCGATATATCGTTATAAAATACTATAGACGATATAGAGTGGAAATAACCCAATTTTGTTGTGTTTGCTTGATATGTCATGGTTGAATGTATTTGACATGAAAATTATAACTAAAGAACTGAAATGTGAATGTTGAATAGTCCAACCATGCGAATAATTGATTTGAAAATCTAAATATACGTGGGTTATTTGAAAAGGCCGAGTTCACCTCATTTCAAATAATCGATCGACGTTGAGAAGTCGAAGAGTCGAAGACGGTTGAAGACCGACGATCTTCACATTGGATGGATGGGCGCTACTGATGCTCGTGATTGGAGTAGCTACCATGAAGGAGCTGAAGTAGTAGCCGTCCAGGCATACTGTTGATTGTACGGATATGCGAGGAATTGGTGCCTCCGGTTTCGTTCAGACCCAGAACGGACTTGTAAATAGACTGTGTGTCTGACATTGGATTTTGTTCTGTGTTGATTGATCTCTGTTAAATAAATATCTGTTTGGCGACGGAGAATTTATTCTCTTGCTTAACGCCCTTCTCTGAGACATATGAGCTCAGAGGTTATATATTGATAGAAATCAGTCGCATGGCGTGGATTGCCTGTGTGGCACGCCTAAGTGGCATTTGATCAAGGCTTCTGTTGCAAAGCAAAGTCTTGTGGTTGATGATCAAAGCATGGTCTGTGTGACGTAGCTTTGTGTATAACGTGAATTCGCGAGCCTCACACCCCGGTATGAGTCATAAACGGGAGACGGACCGCTGGGAGTGCACGACGTTTCTTTCTAGCTATGGTGGTGTCAGTGACCTACCAGCCCTGACATTATATACTTTTCACTTGTGTGGTTGTTGGAATGCGAGGCGCCTCGATTATAGGTCTGTAAGGACCGGGAAACGTGTGTTCAGGAATTGCCAATCCTCAAAAGTAAGAGAGGACCGGCCCAGCCGATTCCAAGGATCATAGTGGGGTCCTGGGACATTTGCTAGAGTGTCTCGAACGGAGAGGAGCTTGCCCCTTGCCTCGACTCATGAAGGAACCCAATTTCCAATACGAAATATGCGGACGTGATTGTATTACTAGTATGGCGACATAGTGGTATTGGTCATTTATTCTGCCTATGATTGATATTTATGATTGAAATCGCTTTTGAAACATATATGCACTAGTAATAATATCAAACACTTTTGTTTAATTCGTATGAAGCATTTTTGGCCATTATAAGGTAAAAACTCTATCCTCCGGCTTGCGTTGCATTGTGTGATGGTAACTGAGTCTTATAATGGCTTCATTTTATAAAAAGCATTGTGATGATTTAATCATTTACTTTATTTCATGCACTAGCACTCATTGGAGTAAACCCGTTCCGCGAAAGTGGCGTGGTCCTTTGATTTGCCTTATTATTGTTGTTAATAAGTTAAGTAGATTTCTCATACTAGTCCCATGACTGACTCGTAGTTTGTTTCACCTTGCAAACTCGGGTGCCCTCATTTTCACACGGGCAGCCTAGTTACAGGTTTCTGACGCACCTTTTGGCTCATGGCGAGGCTTGACTACACCGTGCTGACTTGGATTTTCTCCGCCATTATTGTATCTATATTATGATTCCGCCATCGGCGATGTAGACTGATATTTATTTTGTGTACCCCTTATGTATGATTCCACCTCAGGCGATGGTGACTGATTATGTATCATTATGCACTAAGTTGTATCATGTACTGTGCTTCTCTGATGTGATGATATCTATATGATTCCACTGTCATATGTGTGTAAATTATTCCATTTTCTGTTTATGCTATTATCTGTGATCTGCTAATGATGATTAATGTGTTATATTCCAATGATTATCCTTAACACCGTGTCACGGGGCTTTGGGATCGTCACAAACCAGGTAAAATAATCAAACAAAATAATCAGATGGACGTACTCCTTTCGTGTCTCCAGACACCACGATGATCAACCCCATTAGGTTCTTCACCTTCGTACATGCGAACTGGTCCAAGCGCATCACACTAATGTGTTATTAGATCCAAATTCTAACCTTTTAGTCACGCTTGTTTTATCTTTTTAACTTGATTACCTACATTTTAACATTTAATTCAAGTTACCAGGTTTTCTCTGAGCCCCTTATATCTCAAAGGAACGGACCCTCTCGCTTATTAATCCAGTTAATTAACTTAACCCTTTTTAAGTACATTATCAAGCCCAATATAACTGTTTGTTATATTTCGGGGTTGTAATTAATGAATGCAATCTACAACGCTTTCCCATATCAAGTCAAGTCAAGTTCAATACATCATTGTTCATATGTTTCACAGTTACAAGTTACTTAATGTTTAATTATGTATATTTTATCCCAATCCACATGTTTTATGTTAACATGTTAATATATAATTAAGTACAACTTATTTCATCACATAAGTCTACTTTACTCTTTCTTATTTAACCAGAACCTTAACTTACACTGCTATCACAACTTGTTGTTGTGTACTTATTAACTTAGTTCTCTTAACTAAGATTTATTAATGAGCTCCCTTTTCATTTGTTATAACCCATGTTATAATTTCCACTTCTTCTAGGATAAGCCTATCTATTACATTCTCATTTTTATAATTTATTATAATAGATTATATTCGTCGTTCATCACATTTTCCCTTGGTTCCTTAATATTAACCAAACTTTTACTATTGTAACATTCATTTATTTATCGCTTTGTATGTTCTCATTATTTTAAGAAAATATTTCACACACCTCATTAGATTGATTAGTGGTAAAATGTAAAGATCCATTTTCATAACGCACATCAATCAAGATCTGTAGTTGCAAGCTATATCTTTTATTTGCATCATGGATATACATATATCTTTTTTATTTGGTTAGCGTGCAATATGGTAAAAGAATCACTATTTCACACTAACCCCTTTTTCCTTTCTTTTCTTGTAACTACGTTTACAATAATTTTGTCGTTATGGAAATATATCCAATTTTCCCAAAATCTAACTAACTCAGTCTACTATGAATTTTCCCTTTTTATTTTCTAAGTTAGACGATAATTCCTGTTTTCATTTACCATTTCCAAATCACTGTAAATTTCCATACAAATTAGGCATATCTATTTTTTCATTATCCTCAATTTCACTATTTACAACATATCCAATAACAATTTCAGGAACATATTCAAGTTTATTGTAAATTCCATAATTTTAGTATTACAGTGATTCTTAATCCAAGCAGAAGATAAATTGAATAGATTTGTACAACAGCAATATTCTTAATATACTTGAAAATAAATTATATCGCAATTACCATAAATTACAATTATTTAACATGTTAAGAATAACGGGGAATGTAGATGGTAAATATATCGTTACCCAAAAGTTATAATTCTAAATACACTCAACTAACTGCTCTCTAACCCTTTAATCTTATTCGGATCTATTATTCCGTGGTCTTTCTAACTGAATCTAATATTAAGATAACCACGGATTTACAAATCTGATACTAAAAGAGGAGGGAAAGAAACCTAAATAAATCAGATTCACAGAAGTTACCTCGCGTTGATCAAAAATCTGAACGCCTATGTTGTAGATTTACATTCTTTGTCCTCAAATCTTAAATAAGAACCCCTAAAAGATAATATTATAATTCCTGAAAAATTTGGAGACGAAAGAAAATGGTAGGGTCTGGCATCGTCTTAGAAAATATGAGTTGAAGGCTAGGCCTTGCTAGTCTATTTATAGGTGTACAGAAAGTTCTAGGCCGTCGGATTTAATAATGCAAAATCTGAACCATTTAAACAAGGAAAACACGTCCCTCAAAAATAGATTTGGCCCTAGGTGGGTCGACCCATGTGTCGATCTACCTTAGAGGTTTGTCGACCCTATGGTTGACCCATGTAAGGCCTGGGTCGTCCCAGGGCCTGGGTCCTTAATGTGATTTCTTATGATGTTAATTCTGGATTAACGTTAATACTAATGTTCGTTTTATTTCAAAATATTACTTATATGAATTATTATTTTCCTTTTATAACACATATCTATTTCAAATTTCATGCTTATGCATATATATACGCGTACAACTTTTTAAATATTTATTAATTATTAACTTTCCTATACGGACTCCATTTGAGACAAGTCATATATCAAAATGAATCAGAAAATTGCCACGAACACAATGATATATGTTTCAGGGCTAAATTCTAAAACCATAAATTATCTATATTTTAGTTTGATACTTATATAAAATACGGGGTGGTACATTATATATGTGAGTTTCATAAGCTTCTTTGTCAACTAGGAAATGTTAATCAAACTTTATATTCCTTTCACTCCATTGTCTATTCATATTTTGGATATTTCTAGAAATTTCTACTAGGATCTATAATACACTCCAGTTTATATTCACACTTCCTAAATTAGACAGTGACTGTTCATTCTAGCTCAAGAAGTGACCCATTTCACCATCAAATGCAACATGATATATAAAAAAACATTTTCATATAAATTGGATAATCTGCTATTATAGAACTATTCTACTCTCATTTTCACTACAAACAACACTGCTAAATCATTAAAGTTTTACCTAGAGGCAGAGTCATAATTTGTGCATATGCATCCATGTGCATGTGCACAATAGATCTGTTATTTTAAATCTTCTAAATTATCAGTTATATCTTTTATGTGGCAGACATAACTAATTGTATTATACTCTAATACATGTATATAATTTTAAGATATCAATGACAGCTAAACAAAATTTGTTTAGAAATGATTTTTCTCTTAAAAAATGCGTGTATAAGGAACCCTACTTGTAAATGTATAAGGGAAAAAGGTAGTAAAAGCACTTTTTCCACCATTAGTTGTTCACCATAATGATATCAAATCTTATTAACTCCCTCATGCATCATTTTTATCTCGGCCATACACCATCATATTTGTATTATCAATGGTACTTACTACATTAAATAAACAATTAATGGTTTATTGATTAATCACTAAAATTAAGTGGATACATAAAAGCATGCATGCTTTACTAAACATTATTGTTTATTAACGCCATGAAGGTTGTTTCTGCCACTACACATCTAAAGCAAAACTTATATTAATTAATCTCATTTCTTTTTTTGGTTATTAAACGTAGACAAGATAAGGTAGAAAATGTATCTTTCTTAATTACTATTTGCAAATAAGAAGGATAATTAACAAGTTATCCTTGACTTGGCTAAGATAAAATAATTATTTTCAATAGGTGTGATCTCTCCGTTGCCTTATTCCATTTTTAACAGCTTATGAGGTCTTCCTCCTTTTCTATACAGAGTTAACTGTTTAATCTTTTTACTATTACTTCCAACTGCAGTTGAATTCTTTTCTTTTCCTCTTACTTTCCCAAGACTCAACTAATTAAACTATATTAGCTCCAACATTTAAACAAGCTGCAATTTTAAATAAATGGATAATCAATCAATAAGTGTGTATATTTCATATTAATTTCTGCGGCAGAAAACTATAGTTTACGCTAGTGAGATGGGATGTTTTAATATAATGATATCATATCTAAATGATTCAAAATAGAAACTAAATTTCGTGTATTCGACAAGGTTCTATATTTACTTGTAAAAAATAATCAAACTTTTGACTAAATACAATAAGGTAGTCGAGATTCATAGCTAGGCAGTAAAAAATTGTCACTACAAGAAAAACCATTTGCAGTTGCAAAAATTAGTGGCATTTCTTTTCTTTTTTTGGCATAGCCGACCAGTTTTTAAGGTGATCACAAACACCTTTTATTATGACTAATAATAAAAAATACAATATAGTACAGGTGACTGTAGTAAGCAGTTAGCTACATTCGGCTTTTAAGGTAGACCGTCTACCACATACGATGTTTAAAGTGTTCCGTCCACTCTACCTTTACAGGCTTAAAGCATTGGAGCTAACTAATATACTAGACTACAATGATTTCATAGTCAACCACACCACGCAGGGGCTGACATAATATTACATCCAAAAATACGTGTTTAAATTACATTTGATACCCAAAAAATAAACCTAAACGGACTAACAAAGTAGCTGCAAAAGGTAGACATCAGGAACAGTGGGGTTCAGTCCATAGCATGGCACAGTTGGACAAGACAGCATGTACCCGAATACCTATTGATCTGACATGGGAGGAACAACCAATAGAAGTATTTCACTAATAATATGAACATGGCTAAAAATATTTCATGTTCCCTACCTTTGTAAAAAAAAAAGTCCGTGCGGTCCAAAATAAACATGATCCATCTATTTTCTATTCCTCTCCTCTCTACTTAGAAAATTCTAACCCACGTTCCCTTTCCCCAAGCCGCTTTCTATCGAAGAAATTGAATCTTCCCCTTTTAATCGTGCTCAAATTTCATCGCACTAAGTAATTTTCCTCTTTTTATCGTCAACTCCGTCGTGTGCTCCACTTAACATCATCGCGGCAACCAATAAAATTCTCTTGTCATGGCAAAGGTATATTTAGGTATGAATTTTTTAAATTGATTTTGTGATTCTACTTGGATTTTATACAAATTTAATTGCATCCTAAATTCGTATTTCTACTTAAACTCTAACTAAAATAGTTAGTTTAACCCTAATTGCAACGATTGATTTTATTTATTCTATCCTATGATTTTCTCGTCTCCTATCTTGCTAGGGCCCTTTAGGATAATCTATCATTACATTGATGAAATATATAAACACAAATTAGCGAGGCTTTACTGCGCATATAACTAAATCACGTTGTATTTCATGTAATTAAATTTACAGTCAGTAATGGTGTAATTTTTCCTGGTGAAGCTAAGGTCTTTGATGGCCATGTTAGAGGGTGAGAGTAAGCTATGAATGAAAGTTGCTTGTATTGAGGTTAAACGTTATGTGCATATATATTTATATTGTAGCATTATAAAATAAGCGAACTGGGAAAGAAAAAACAATACTCATTTTTTATTCTTCTTACCCGTGAAAGTTCGTAGCCATGACATTTCACTAAAAACTAAGTGGATGTTGAGCACAAATCAAGATTTGTATGGTGTTGGATATAATTGGTTCATCCATTGATGTGCACATAAATGTGCACATTTATATTCAAACATTTATTCTGATTTTAATTAAATAAATAAATAAATAACATAACTGGCTATTTTTACATGTTTTAAACCAAAATCCTAAAATTCTCAAATTGTCATGCATTCATCCTTATTTAAGATGTAAAATGGTCACTTGTGTATGTTTTAATTTGTGATTGCATTTACTTGTTCTCTGTATTTGTCTCTTATAGGAATTTTGGAGCATAAATAATGCATACACATGAAGATTTGGAGCACGAATGCATGCATACAAAGGAATGAGGAGGAAATAATTCTCATACATGATCATGGAGGACCCCACCTCTTAAATTACCCTCTTTCTCTTAAGCTTTTTATTAAAGACTAATTGAATAAGACAAAAGGTCTCATGCATCCTACATGACTCATTAGTGGCTAAGAGAGGATTAGAAGCTTCATGAAGGGGCACTTTGGGGAGTTCCCAACAAAAGTGATTAGGGTTTTAGGGTTTCAAACATGTATATATACCCCTTTATGTAATGTAAAGAACCTCCTCTCTTTTATCCTCTTTAGTTTAGTTTTAGTGGGGGATCATAGCTCCCTTTTATTTTAATGGCTACTTAGCCATTTTCTTTATGTAACTTCTTTGTTTTAATGCAATTTAATTTCTATGCTCTTTACTTTCATGTTCATAGCTTAGATTTACATTCATGTTCATAACTTAGATTTACATTCATGTTCATAGCTTAGATTTACTTTCATGTTCATTTACTTTATGTTCATAGCTTAGATTTACTTTATGTTCTTAGTTTAGTTCTCTTCTTGTTCTACTTAGTTTTTCTTTCATTTTGCTTTATTTTCTAATGTTGAAACTTACGTGTGTTGATATGATAACACATATGAGTGGCTAATCCCTTGATTTAGGGGTAATGATGCTCTCTAACTTTATGTAAGTTCAACATTTGTATGATTTGTGATCTTTAATATGTGCTTCATGTTAGTGAATATTGATGTAAGTTTATACATATGGGTTTGATAGCTTATGTTGCATTTGCAAGTGAGCTATTCTTATTCAATATAAACACAAGTTACATCAATATTTGCTAAGTGATTATTGATTTTGAAATGAAAGTATGAACAAAATTTGATGGTCTATAGTTCTAACTACTAGTTCATAGACCATACTTTGAATAGTTTTTCTCTAGTTTCATTTTCATGAGAATCATAAGTGGTTTAAATGTTGCATTTATATCACTTATTGAGATCATAAATTGTATGTTTGATAACTTACATAAATGTGAGAGTGGATTTACCTCTAAATTACTCTCTAATTTCGTATTTAGCTCTCAACTTAGTTTCTAGTTTTCATTAGTTTTTATTAGTTAAAACAATTCAAAGTTTGGTTTAATTTGAGTAAATAAAATTGAAATTACTTCTTTCCTTGTGGATCGACTCGCCCTCACTACGTATTACAATAGTACGCCGTGCACTTGCGGTATTATCACGATAATTCGTGCGATGGTTTTCTAATTCAATAGAAAATCCGTTTAGCGAACATCCATCTTTCGATAATCGATCACGATGTTCATAATTGAATAACCACCTTGTAGTTTGGTATTTATAAGACTTCAAATGAACTACGAAGTCTGAACTACGATGTTGACATCTGTCAATCCAACAATTTACTTTGTAACTATTGCACTTCTCTTCCTTCTCCCTTATTATTGTTCCTGGAGGATTTATATTTGAACATATAATCAAATTCGCTGAATTAAGATTAGCACAGATACAAATATCAAACGATAGCAAGTTGTTATCCTATGAAGCATCAGCACATACGTTTCCATTGCCTTTATTATTATCTATACCTATCCGAAAGAGTTATTTATAGTGCTTTAGACTTTTAACACAGGTTATCATTAAGTTATTTTTCTTAGTATATTTGTTTGCAGTGATTAACAACTATACGGCATAAAGAGAAAATCAAAACATACAAAATAATCACTATGATATAGAAAAAGTAGAACTGAAAACAAAATTGAAGTTCTATTTAATGTTGTCGACCTATTGGATTGATAAGAAACCCATAAAATAAAGTTAAATTATGATTGTAAGAATAATAAATATTACATTACATGAGAGCATAATTTGAAACCGTAATGTAATAACTTACCAACACTGTTAATAAGCATTAAATTTTTGCTTATTCAGTTCATTTTTTTCTTATTCAATCCATTAAAAATATGATGTGATTGAAGAAGTCATTTTCTTACATGAATGTTTATGTTGTGCACATGAAAAGCGTATACAGATGCAATCTTAAATATATAGAGTAGGATTAATAGAATTCGGAAATCTAGGGATTAGCTAGCGGGTTGTTTTCCATTTCCCTCACTTAATTCATACTCAGCATGTAAATCACTATTGATTCTGATTAGACTAAGAATAATAAACAAAGAAAGCGAAGAGAGGAATAGTATTAGAATTAAAATAGGATAAAATGATGTAACAAGGGAGGGCTCTCTGTCTTTTCTTTTAATGCTTCCTTTTGGAATAAGACAATGTTGTTTTGCATAGAAGTGTATAAGGATCTTTTGGATTTGCATGTATTTTGCATGCATATGTCCAATCCATGCTTGGTTTACAGTTTCATTCCAGATAGTTAGTGCATCATTTATAAGATTCTTGGATGTCTTTTTGGGTAATAACTTCAACGTGTAGTTATTTTTTTTTCATAACGGATAACCAATTTATACGTTAAAGATTGGAAACTTATTTGCCTTCATATGTCGATGATGGAAAAAGATTAGGTTTTTTTAAATAGATGATTAACATAATATGTATTTTAAGAATTAGAACATATAATATAATACAACTCAACTTTCTTTTTTTGTTTTTAACTTTTGTCATTGAACTAGTACAGAGTACCGACAAGGAGAAATGAATTTCGTGTATGTTGCAAAGAGGAATGTAAGAAGCATAGAAAAAAATTATTCCTTTATAGAGATTGTTAGAATCTTAGTTGTCATGATGAACAAATCATTGTTGAACATTTAATTATAAAAGGAATGGATCCTAAATACATGGACAGTGTATGTTTTAACCGTGGTGAAGAAATAAATGTAGAGAAGAAAACAAACACGTTCGACATATTTGATCTATTCAAGATGTAGATTTTTTTTGAATAATGATTTTTTGTATGATCATATAAATAATGTTGATTCTCAAAGAAAAGAGGATGAGTTACTAAAGAACTTGGAAGATGCATAAACTCCATTATATCCTGGTTGCATACATTACGAAAAATTATCTACCATCACTATCTTGTATAATCTTAAATGCGAGACTGGCTTATCTGATATGGGTTTCATAAGCTTTTATCCATGCAAAATTTATTTCTGAAGAAGGATAACGTGCTTCCCAAAACCTTATATGAAGTAAAGAAATTTCTTAGAGCATTCGACATGGGTTTTGAAAAGATACATGCTTGTAAGAATAACTGTTGCCTTTTCAAAAAAGAATACAAACATTTAGAAAGTTGCCAAAATGTGGTTCTTCTAGAAAGAAGAAAAATCAAGTTACTAGAGAGGTTATACTAGGTATTTCAATTAAATTATTGAGAAACTTTCCAATAATTCCGAGACTTAGAAAAATGTATAGATCTCAAAAGATAGCAGAAGATTTAAGATGGCATTTTAATAATACAAGAAACGACGGAAAAATGCATCATCCTGTGGATTCTATAACATGGAAAATGGTGAATGAAAAGTAAAAATCTTTTTCATCTGATCGATGCAATCTTAGGCTTGGTCATGCCACAAATGAATTCAATCCATTTTCCATGTTGAGTTCGAAACATAGTTGTTGGCTAGTAATGCTTATGACATACAATCTCTCGCCTATGTTGTATATGAAGAAGGAAAATATTATGTTAACTTTATTATTCCAGGCCCAAAGCAACCCGGGAATGATATTGATGTGTATTTGGCGCTTTTGGTGGAATACTTGCATCATTTGAGGTATAACGGAGTTAATGCTTATGATGCATTTAGTAAAGCTTTGTTTAAACTGAATGTAATTTTGCTATGGACGATTAACGATTTTTCAGCTTATGGAAATCTTACTGGATGTCGTGTGAAAGGGGAAAAAGCTTACCCATTATGTGGTGTCAATAACCATTCTCGTTGGTTGAATCATAGATGAAAGCACGTCCATATGGGTCACTAAAAATTTCTACCTGCTTCAAATTCACGGAGGAAACAAAAGTGATTGTTTGATAATACCATAGAGAAAGATAATGCTACTAAAATGATTATTGAGAGAAACAACTATACATTATTGAAGGGTTATCCAAATGAATTTGGAAAAGAAAAATAAGATAAAAGTGATAAAAGAAAGTGTGTTTATGATACATAATATGAATATGATAATGCTAACAATTCTACAAAAACGGAGGTATCAAGGTGGAAAAAAGATCAATTTTCTTTGCATTGCCTTATTGGGATGTTTGTGGTTAATTTATTTATTTTCATTGTTTTAATATAAGAAAAACCCAATAATGCATTATAGTTTTGGTTTTCACGGGAACTTCCATTACGTCACAATATAGATGTGATGCATGTGGAGAAAAACATTGGTGAAAGCCTATTGGGCACGACTTTACATGGTAATAAATCAAAAGATAGAACCAACTGTAGAAAGGATTTAGAGGATTGGGGAATTTGAAATGAGCTTCATGCACAACCCCGTTGGAATAAAACGTATCTTCCACCGGCTCCATACTTGTTGTCAAAATCCAAGAGAAAAATATTTTAGAAAAAATTTGTAACAACCCGCCCGTAATAGGCCTAAATTTCGACCCAGAAAAGGCTCATCGAAACTTAGAGCCGTTCTAAACATTTCTTTGGTTCCTGTAAGGATTACATTTGCACAGAATATATATACAGAGATACTTCAAATCGAAATCTCACACGGCGGAAAGAGAAAATATAATACTGAAATAAGATGTAGCACTTATTTAAAAATCACAGAAATACAACAGTCACAGTTACATTTGTTTAATGCGTACATCAAATAGTTAACTATCACAAGTTTCCAAAAGAAGTAAAGCAATAACTATTAATAATAACATAACAATTTCATCTTCTTCATCAACTTCAATCATGACATCGTCCATAGCTTTTACCCCATCTACTAATATGTTGGGTATGTTAAGGAGAGGGGCCAGAACATAAAGTTCCATGTGACTGAAATATGTTATTACTTAATGTCCATACCCTATACTTATAGCAGCTTACATATGTCAAGGTATGTCTACGCAGCACACAACAAACACCAAGTATCTAACCAATGGGGTGGATATCCAAGTCAATCGCCCATTAGTGTTTTCAGGGTAAAGACCCAACAAGGTGGGCATTCTCGGTCACTTATGGCTCTATTAAAGGTGGATTCTTATGTTCTCTTATAACCCTGAGGTGGACCCCTAGCCCCTTAAGACCCTGTCCTAATACATTAATGTTCCTTGGTCTATACTCTCATTTGTAATATGAGAAGTAGTATTGCGAAGATTACTACTTAACTGATATTATGGTAGGATAACTATGCCGCTTAAGACTCCCCCTAGACAGTTGGTGAGCATGCAATGGCCACATATCTTTCAAATACTAATCTATCCCTAGTTGAAACCTTACAAGCTTCAAGAGGAAGTGGACGTCCCCGTGAACCACCCTACTCCGTTACTTTTTATGCCTAACCACTTTTAGAGAAGGAAGACCCAAAGACTTACTTCAAATCTAATAAGGGTAGGTCCCATGACTTTGGTTCCTCTCCAAGGAATAAACCTTCGGAGGGATCCTAGTCCTAGCAACTTAGGACTCAAACTAGATAAAAAGAGAGTCATCCACTTAAGACCTTCTCAAGGCATAGTAAACCTACCTATTTTCACATACAATAGACTTATATACATATAGTTATATATATATATATACACACACTAGACCTCTCACATTAAACTGTACACCTGTAGATGTTGGACATGTCGATCAGTTCTGGGCAGGCTTCCACTACAGGTTGGTTTAACCTCGTGTCTAGTGTACTAAGTTTTTGAATGGCCCATGGCACCTAGACATCTCACATTAGTTGGGCCCACTTGTGGTTGCTAGATATGTCAATCGGCTCCGAGTAGGCTTCTACCACAATTGGCAACTAAACTCGTGTCTATGTGTCACTATATATATATATATATATATATATATATATATATATATATATATATATATAAAGTCATTCTATACGCACACATAAGCAATCAAATATAAATTTATTATGGGGACATTTCAAATTCGAATTCTAACCTAATCGCATATATTATGCTAATACAGCGTTGATTACGTTTATGTAGGTATAATAATTATATCGTCCAAATAACGTAAATATTTGTATAACTGAGGAAATGGTCTAACGAGGTGGTAATTGTCAATTTGTCCAAATCAAGGTATACAAGTTAGTTTTTCCATACTTTTACCGCTACAACTTAGGCATGATGGCATAATAACAAGATAACAAATAGCAGTGGATGGAAAATATACATTCATACAAACTTTCAATGTAATGTCCCGTATAATTTGCAGTCAAATATTTAATTTAATTTATTTATTTAAATATTATATTTGGAATATCAATGGTTTTTAATATTGAATTCGTTATTTAATTTTATTTATAATATAAGCGAGCTCGAAATGGCGCTGTAGTTCGTAATATTTGGTTTTGAACTTCAACTGAGAATACAGGACCCGATATAAGTCGGATTTCTGTGAAACAAGAAACATTGGAACCGTATTGACGATAATTTTCATATGAAAGAGAAAATTTTAGATTTCGTATTATATTGTTAGTTATGGCCAAATCAAAATTTAAAATAGTCGCTGTGAAAATCGTTATTAAATTATAGACCTTTAAAACAGCTGTTTTGCAAATGGACTTTGTTTTTGACGAAATCAGTTTCATTAGGACCGTAACGTTAAATTATTGTACGGTAGTATATTGCATGGCAAACACACGTTGTATGTGACCACGGTAGCCATAAACGCCCGTTCATTTTCTATAGCGTGTAATTAAATTAATAAAGGAATATTTGAGTGTAATTTGTACAGACGATCGAATTAAGCCGCGAAACTAGTTCCGTTGAGTTCGTATCGTCGATTAGAGTCAGGATAGGTATATAGTTTGTTATTTTTGGTGACCGGGATTTGGTGTCCAGAATGGGATTGCGGTGTGCGTAAAAATAGCCTACCGGGGAAACAGTCTCGGAATGCGACGAAACTAGTGCCGTTGGGTTCGTATTAATTAATTATTATAGGATTTCAAAGTTTCAAGTTGATTGGATTTATCTAGTGATCGTGGAAAATTTAAACACGTGTTTATTTCTGGTTTTATAAAGAAAAATTTTCAAACGATATCGGAATTCGACGAAACTTGTCCCATTGGGTCCGGAATATTTTTCTATGCTAGGATTAGCCTTTTTATCAGTAAACAGGAATCGATTATTATTAGTTTTACGTGATACTTTACAGCGAAGTTTCATTAAAATAAAATAATAATTCTCCACACATATATATATACACCCCTTCTTTCAACTAAACCCTAAGAAAACAAATCCCGTGGTCAGACTTTTGGTCCGCCGCCACCAAGAAGAAATGAACGGATGAAATTATCCTATTCCTCTCCTCCTCGGTCTCTGTTTCATTCATCAAATTCTGGAAAATCATCAACATCAATCATCTTCGGCTTCTCGAGACCCGTGACCCCAACGGTTGAGATCGGTTTTTGATCAATGATGTGGCAAGAAAAGATACAGGAAGAAGGGGCCGGTGTGGAGCTTTTACAAGCAACCGTAGAAGTTTGGCGAGGCATGGCTTCGGTGGGCAGTTGAGGAGATGACGGCGCTCATGGAGTCATGAGGGGGTCCACCAATGCGGTTCCGGTGGAGGAACGTGGTCGCAGTGGTGTGAAATCAGGAACGTGGGTGTTGGTTGCGAGATGAAGGCAGTCTCGTGTAACTGGGTGTTGTGCTTTGGGCTTGGGGTATTGTGTATGGATCGAAGGAGATGGGAACAAGGGAATGGGACTGTGGTTCAAGAGCAGTATATTTACTAAAGGGAGGAGTTTAAGTGGAGCTGAGTATATTTTCGGTGGAGCAGGAAGACAATACGAAGATGAGAAGTACCGTGAATTGGTCGGTTAACCATACTTAAATCATAATTTAACTTAATTATTCTTTGTTTATGAACCTAACCAATACAGTTTGGTTGTGTTTGCAGGACTGGAGACCAAAACGAGAACGTTGAACAAAGAGTGTTGGTCCTTTTAATTACCTCATAACCAACATAAATTTGTTGACATATCAGTATTTAAGGATTACACTATTTGTAGTGAGTTCAGCATCCAAGCTACTACTAATTAAGTAGCATACACTACAGATTAACAAAATAAAAATAAAATAGCGGTGTAACACTAACAGTTGATGAAACATATAAATGTAGTGATTGAGATAGTTTGAACTGTTAGTTTAACATCCCTGTATGAGAGGAAGAGCAAATACTGTTCTGCCTAATTTCCTTTTTAATGGAATTAGTTAAGCGTTGGCTTATTAATAATAACCTATAATAACCCTAGTAATTAGCTTCTTTACTCTAATTAAGGATTTAATAACTTATTGACATCATGTTTAGATCCTGTACAAACAAGATGTAGGGCCAGTCGTATTATTTTTAACCGAACTTAACATAGGTTAAAATGAATAAGGTGATTAGGAACTTGTTTAGTTAAATTAAGTTATTAATTAAGAGATTAGAAACTAAATTTTATTAATTTATCATGAATGCTATAAAGGTATAACTTTTACGATTTTTAACAGAATTGGACGAAATAACTTGCGTTACGATCATGGTGATGAGTACTTCATATTGGAGCTCATTTGGATAGGACTAAAGACGGCAGGAACTTACGGGTAAATTAAACAAATGTTTAATTTAATTGTGACCGAACAGTTTCAGAAATAAAATCAACTCAAGGTGAGTTAATCTCACTCAGTTCTTCCCGTTTATATTTTATATAAATTGAGTTTTATCTTATGTGCTCTGTTGCTATGGTTGACTGTTTGCTAGTATTATAATTTTTGGTTGATTTAACTAATGAAATTAAATCGTTGTTTAATTTCAGTGAAACACCAGATCGTTATTTTAACGATTTGTTCCAATAAAGGTAACTTACCTTATTGGTCACGTTTATTTATAAACGTGTTTAAATTGTTGAATTGTTTGAATCATGTATGATTAATGTTAAATGGCCGTTATTTATTGTTATCAGTTAAATGAAACTGAATGATCTGGTTTGTGATAACTGTTTTGAATACAGGGAAGAACATGTTAGAGGGATCCAACCAGATTCCTCAAATATATTATTTATTTTCATATTATCATATATAAACTGTCCTGTTTGGGGTGATTGATTTGATTGTTGATTATTGAATATTCAACATCTATTAGTTTAAACCAATGGGCGGTATTGGTTGAGTATTTGGCATCGTATGGCCTATAAAATCAATCGTTTTATAAATATTGATTCACCGTCAGGTGAGTCGATAGAGATGAAGTTATAAATTTATTTTTATAACTGGAGATAGTTTTTCTGAAAATATATTATTTTGAATAAAAGTTTAAAAAGGGGAAATACATAAATATTTTATTTATTAAAGACTTTGATTTATTATAAACTGATTTTACAAAGTAAATCTGAGATTTATCAGGTTTATGAATATGGGGATAGAAATTTACCATAACGGTAAAAATCTGGGGATAGAAATTTACCGTAATGGTAAAAATATGGGGATAAAAATTTCCAAGAATGGGTATTGCTGACGTCTACCAAACCTAGCTTATCAAGGTCGATGCTTGAACACGTTTGGAGTTTGGAGCCTCAAAGTAATGCCAGTTCAATGGAAAAAAATGAAATATTTCATAAGGGAATGGTATGTAACTGAATCATTGCTTAAAGAAAATTTCACTTTCTATTTTTGCTTAACTAAAAGATATCACTTTTGATTTCTGCTTAACATCAAAACAAAATAAAAAAAACTAAAAAAAGGAAGATTTAGCAGTGATCGAATCCATGCTATGAAATAAACTGTGAAGCATTGATGAAATCCGATGTCTAGGGTTCTTTCGCTTTTTCGTACCTGGATGAAAACGAAGAAGCAAGAGAAAGTAATCGAAGTGGGTAAATTTGCAATGGTGGGAAGTAACATGCAAAGTGAAAATAAAAAAACATTACAGTCGATGCCACAATTTTTCATTTGTTGGAAATGGAATTAAATATAGTTGCATCGGTTATATTTACAACCAGTGCAACGAAAACTATTTGCATTTGTGCATTTTATTCGGTTGTTGTAGAAAACCGATGCAATATGTAATTTTGTATTATCTATTGCTTTCCCAATACCAATTGCATTGGTGTAACAACCCGGAATTTTGGAACCAATTTAAGATTTTATTTTTAATTGATTTAATCGATTTTAAGAATTTAAAACGATTTATTTTGAGGATGAATGATTTAAAATTTATTTAAATAGAAGTTAGAACGTATAAATTTAAAATTTAATTAAAACGAACTCGAAATGGCGCAGTAGTTTAAAAATTCGATTTTAAACTTTGAACGAATGTACAGAATGAAATATAAATCGGATTTCAGCAAAACCAGAAACGTTAGAATTTGTTTAATTATATCTATCTAACGAATGTGAAAACCGATATTTTTTATTTTTTCGCTGTATACTATTTATTCATACTCTGATATATTCTTGTACTCTGATGTAATAGTTGTAGTAGCAATGAAATGTTCTGTTGTTTGTGTTTTGATGAGTCTTATTCTCAAAACAATTCGGACTCCTCTGTCTCCAAGGGGATCGGGAAGTCTAGGTCGTCTCACTTGGTATCAGAGCCAGGTTTCGATCCTAGGACCTGTGGGTTATGGCCTCATCATCAGAATCATGTTCGAGTTTCGAAAGTGGGATGTCTATATGATTCCAATTGACTGGTGTGAGAACCAAAACTTAGATTTTATTGTCTGTGATTTGACACTAAAAAT
This sequence comes from Allium sativum, assembly GCA_030737875.1. Classification (NCBI taxonomy): domain Eukaryota; kingdom Viridiplantae; phylum Streptophyta; class Magnoliopsida; order Asparagales; family Amaryllidaceae; genus Allium; species Allium sativum. The sequence continues at coordinate 440,150,993 of CM060925.1, read as the reverse complement.
GTGATTTTTGGCTATATAAAAGATATATATTTGAAAAGCTAATCAACTAATTGATTGCTGGTTGTGATGTATGATTATTAGTTTGACTAATTAAAAATATTCGAATAATAAAACCGATATGTGAATGAAAGGTAAATTTAGCCAAATCTAGTCAAACATTGAACTGAATTGAAATTTGATTGGAATGCATACATGTACATATGTGTGTGTGTGTGTGTGTGTGTGTGTGTGTGTGTAATGAACAGGTCATAGCATGGAAGCTAAGAAAAGCAATAAAATTGTATGCCCGATAAATATTTACATATTTACTGTATTTATTATGTTTGATGATTTTATGAGCCGCTTGGCTTTTTCTTTTTCTTTTGGATTGATGAGGGCCCTGTGAGGCAAGTTGTGATTTTACCGATCGGCCCGTACAAAAGGAGGTTATGGCAAAAAAAAAATCGAAAACTTAAGGCGTTAGCCAAATTTTTGAGAAATTAGAAGTTCTTAGAAACTAAAAAGTTGAACAACTTGAGTCAAACGAAGGTAGAGTTGATTAAGTAAACAACCTTCGATTTTATCTTCCTTTTCGATGACGAAAAGATTTTAAGTAGGGAAGATTATAAGAACACGGAATTTTAGAATCAATTTAAAATTTTATTTTTAATTGATTTAATGGATTTTAAGAATTTAAAATGATTTATTTTGAGAATTAACGATTTAAAATTTATTTAAATCGAAGTTAGAACGTATAAATTTAAAATTTAATTAAAACGAACTCGAAATGGCGCTGTAGTTTAAAAATTCGATTTAAACTTTGAATGAATGTACAGAATGAAATATAATTCGGATTTTAGCAAAACTAGAAATGTTAGAATCTGTTTAATTATATCTTTCTAACGAATGTGAAAAACAGATATTATTATTTTTTTCGTTGTATAATATTTATTCATACTCTGATATATTCTTGTACTCTGATGTAATTGTTGTAATAGCAATGAAATGTTCCGTTGTTTGTGTTCTGATGAGTAGTGTTCTCAAAGCAATTCGGGCTCCTCCGTCTCCTCGGGAATCGGGAAGTCTAGATCGTCTCAACTGGGTTTTCAAATGGAACCGATGCAAATACCACTATGTGCTTCTGTTTGTCACAACTGATGCAAATGAGGTAAAGCAACAAGCATATTTCGTACTAATGAGACTTCAAGCTTCCTTTGGAGAGAGATCCACCATTAGGTTTGACTGAGTTCTATCATGAGGCTAAAAGATATATGCGACAAAAGGACACAAAGACTGAAAAGACTAACTTGTTTGAAGAAATTAATGCTCTGGAACATGGAGGATCACCAAAGGCAAGGTTTTTAAAGGATAAAGGAAAGAAAAGGGCTGAAGACGATGGTGTAGATTCTAGGGAATCCAAGAAGAGAATTTAAGGCACCCAAGTTCGCTTCTTTTACAAAACTGAATGAAACTATTAAGCGAAAATGTTGAACACTAAGGTGAATCTCCCTTATTGGAAGCCTATAAGAAGGGAGTCTATGAACCTTGAGCGATCATCTTGAAAATAATGCATATTCCACGATTTGGATAGGCAAAGCACGAATAAATGCAAGCACTTGAAGGACTTGATTAAAGAACATGTTAAGAGTAGACAGCTTCAGCAGTATGCCACGAATTCCACTGTAGTGGGCGAGGAGAGCAACCACCACCTGCAGCCCAAAACAACCAAAGATCTGCATCATGACCCATCATCCCATGATCATGATGGACTAAGGGAAGATTCTCATCTTATTCACTTCTCTCTACATTCTATATTCATTTAATTTTTAGGACACTAATTTCGGATCGCTTACATGAGTATGGGAATAGGGAGATCCATAAGCACATTCTAAGTTGGATTCCAAAGATGACAACCTAGGATTTTTTTTTATATTTGTTTTGCTTTGATTTGAACAATTTGAAAGGCAATAAGTACCCATCGGAAGGTGATGACTTGTCGTCTGCAAGATGAAGAAGCTAACACCTATCGGTAGGTTTGGATCGGTTTACTATCGTCAAGTCCCAGGTTGGTGCTTGGTAAGGATCGCAATTTGTCCCCCTCCCGATCTCTCCTCGGGTGTTTGGGGATCAAAGAAGGCAAGAAGTAAGCCGCTTCACCGGAAAGTAATTGCATCGGCGTACTATCATTGAGTTACAATCGGGTAAGTGTTGGGATCTAGTAAGGATTGCATTTTATCTTATCGGAAGGTATTATGGACTGGTGAGAAAATGGTAAAACACTTCACTAAATAGTGAATGGATCGAACTACTCATCACGAAGCCCCTTTTGCCGGAAAGTGAATGGATTGGACCTAGCAAGGGGACGAAGATAGGTCATAATCGGCTCAGAGAGGCTATGCGGAGAAAGGGTCTAAAGATGGACTATGGATCAGCTCAAAGAGGCTACAAATCGATTCATTCGAACTAAGAATGAACTCATCAACCTGAAAAGGCTGTGATCTCACCAAAAATAAATCCTTGGGATACGGAGAAAAATGCTCGATTAAAAACTAGATTCTAAAACGACTTGAAAAGGTTATCAAATTGAATCATCACTCATAATTAACGGTCTAGAGAGACTGCAACTCAAATTGGAGACAGTACACCATAGTGAGGTTATGACTTGGGTTCGACATAGTGCACTTGGATGGATTAAAGCACCCTAGATCTAGATGACTCAAAATCAAATGATGAATACAGAAAGATCTCTGTCAGTTTAGCTAAAGGCCTCGCCTTGAGCGGAACTTATTCGTGGTTAGTTTGACCTGAAATCTTGAATAGGATTAAGTCTTGGTCGGCCAGGCCAGAATGCTTTACTCAGAGCAAGACTAGGGATTAAGCCTTGAATAGCTTACCTTGAGAAGGATTGATTCTTGGTTGACTTGCCTTGAGCTAGATTAGTCCTTGGTCAGTTCACCTTGAGCGGGATTGAGTCCTGGTCAGTACAGCTAATTAGCTTCCCCTTGAGAAAGATTTATTCTCGATGGTTTACCTTGAGAATAATTGATCTTGGTCGGTTCGTAGTGAGCGAGAATGAATCTTAGTTGATTTGACCCGTATCTCTTGGCCTTGAGCAGATCCAGTCGACGTAATCCACGACTTTTCTATGAGATAATTTGATCGTTTTAGCCCAATGACTTTGCCTTAAGCAGATTTCGTTGTCTTTTCCATGATCAGATTTGGTCGGCCTTACTTAATGGCATCGTCTTAAGCAGATTCGGTCGATTTTTCCTTGAGTAGATTTAGTTATCTTTTGCCAAAGAGTTTTGAAGATTGCATGTTGATTGGATTTAGACTACAAAAGATGGAAAATGCTACCTTGATAAGACAAAAAACTTAACTCAAATTGATCAAAGGATTTGACATTTTCTCATACTTATCAAAAAACAGAACTACTGGAATTTAATAAAAGATTTGGAATGGGAAGCTGGGACGCTCGGTCGTTAGACTCGAGTTATATGGACTTTTTACTATTCAAAGCACACCTTTCATCATAAATATTTTCATCAAGGACAAATATTAACCCTCTTTTAGACTAGGCAACTTAAATTGACCATAAAGGGTTTGTACGGATTCAGATTGAGCTGAAATTTGGAGTGAATACATAAAAGACATAAAATGACCAAAAAAATAGAGTCATTTGAACTTTATCTTATGGGTCGGCACTGATCCATACCCTATGGATTGGATCAACCCATCTAAAATTGGCCCCACCACCTGCTTTCTAATATAATAGGTCCCTTACATCACATAGAGTGCATCCCCAAAGTTTTGTGTCAACCAGATAAATATTGAGTGAATTATGGATAGATTGTCACTGAATTTTGCCAGTTTGATGGACATGGTTCGACCCCTGAAGAGTGGTCTCCATAGCCTGAAACTCATATGGGAGGTCCACTAACCCATTTACATTTCATATGCGAAATTTCATGCCATTTGGTTAAGAAGTGACAGAGCTATGGATGTGCCTTCCACTTCAAATTTGACCAACCTAAAAATAAGTTAAATAAATGGATAGGCACTGATCTATCCCTCATGGATCGGTACCTGTCCATAACCGATGTGTATAATCCATCAAGAGCCAAATCATCATGTTCCTTACCACCAAATTATTCACCCATCAAATTAGGTATAAATATGATATCCCAAAATAAAGATATTTGATAAACTATACATTTTTAAAATAGCCCAACATGGATCGACTATGAAGTATGCATAGACAAAGTCCAAATGCTAAAAAACTTGGTAGAGGGCATACCACGTCATTAGAAGGCTAGAACAATCGTCTAGGGTTGAAAATAAACAGGGCCTACTGATAGGTACCGATTCATAGGGTATGCATAACTACTGATTCATTAGACTTAGCCAGATTGGAGTGCCTTCTCTAGCGTTGCATTTTTGTGACAACCGCCCCATACCTCTTGCACCAAACTAAGAGAAAAGCGCATTGTATGACGTGCCAAGCGGATACAGGATGATCATCAAGGAAGAATAACTTAAAATAAATCTATCGTATAACTCACAGCGCATGGATAATATATAATAATAATATATATAATAGGATATAGTAGTGAAGCATAACTGAACAAAAAATCAAGTATCCATAAAACTATAGAATCTCAAGTACAATACATATCAATACATGAATATCTGAATACAATGTGTCTCACTAAATCCCTAAGATCCTCAACAAACATCAAACATACAGCGAAAATAGAAAAGAAAATACTATACAGATAGTAATAGTACGCCAGCCTCCTGCTTGTCGCCATAGAGCATCAACACACCAAACCTGCAACCAACTACTCAGTTTGCTCATCAACAATATTGATGAACAACCCAAGGTAATAAAAGGAAAACATAAAAACTTGAGTCAGACAACAGTCTTAGTGAGCAATAAAATTGCTAACAATAGTTACACATGATAATATGAGTACATGCGGATCAACCATCTAATCTATCCAGCAACTAACAATTTAACATGTGAAAACCATCCATCACATGCCATTATGGAATAGGAAAGGAAAACCCCAATCCCGCTTCTCTTTGACATCCTACTGCCATAGCCTACCCATAGGAAACAGAGAAGATAGCACACCATCAACCATAATTTCCATAGCATCCAATAATCTAACTATCACCGACTACATCCTTGAATCAATCGTTAATCGAACTTGCTTTCAACGATTAAAAGGGCTAACGGAAAAACCCTGATTCTAGTCAAACTACCATATGCCATCATGACTCGTATGTTTTCCTTAATCGACAAAGACAACTAGGCCCATCATGACTTCCTAGGGTACATAATCTATCGAATATGATCCTAACGGGCATCCTTACAATACCCCTGCTTTGAGTCTGCTATTACACTTCGATTACTGACAATTTCTTGGCGCTTCAAACTTGTCTAGCCTTTCACCTTGGTGACTCAATTCATTTCTTGAACCATTTCATTATCATCCATGGTTGGCTCCCATCTGGTCAATCTATCATCATACTGAATCGTATATCGAACAATGACCAATGTCACATCAATATGGCTCTGACCACTCCAATGCAAGTTCACAATCGGAGCATCATCAATCATTGAGTTGTACATCGATCATTTGTGGTCCATTCATCATCAGACTTCACCAGCAACACCCAGAAGCCATCAAAACCAAGCTCTTTAAAAATCACATTCACCTTACCTACCTTGATGGGTCGGTACCTACCCATGATGGGTCGGTACCTACCCATTCACTTAGCCAGAAATGGCTAAGTGTTGGCACTTCTGCACTCCTAACCCTGTGTGCTTCCTACTAGTCCATTTTTCAAACTATTCGACCTTCCTATAGAAACTTCTTCCCATCCATCCATGTCTCGAGTAATCAACCTTCGATCCATCCCAAATCAACTCCGAATGACGTGAAAATTTGCAGGTAACCCCGATTTATCAATAGGAAGCCACACCACAAAAAGTGCCACCACCCGATCAACCTACATAGGTCGGCGCTGATCCATATACTTAGCTTATTTAGGCATGAAATTTTCTTGCTTCCACATCTCGTCTCCCAGAGCGCCTCCGCCAAGATTTATCTGAATCCGATCATCTAAAACTCTGATTTGCCTTGTTCTTCAATCCTATGTTTCTACAGCAAGCAATCTAACATATAACTCAAGAAATTCATCCAATTTTACCAAAATAGTCATCAATACAGCAACTCAAGTCATCAATACAACAACTCATGATCATACAAGAACATCTAAATAATCAGGAACATCATATAATAATAAATGGATGAAATTGTAGATCTAAACATACCTAAAATCCTGATTAACATATGAATTTCCGGTTTAATAGGTATATTTAAAACTTGTGAACATACCTAGATTTGAGATGAACTTGTATGTATAGATTTAGGGTGATTTAAACATATATGACTAAAATTAACATAGATCGAACCTATATAACCCTCTGATTCATTGTGAGAGATATCTATCACTCACCAAATCCCCAATTCAATGTAAATCCGATGAGGATCAGATCTTGACAGTGCTGAAATACCTTAAGATTTGATGCAATTTAACGTATCTAACTTCCCTTGATGATGATCTATCTTCTAGATGCAATCTATTACGAATCTAATTGAAAAGAATGGAGAAATATGGTTCTAGGTTGAACAGGAGAAACACAGATGCCCAACCTAAAGTTTAGAATGAGAGAGTAACCCTAGTTCTCTCCCCAAGTCCCCCTGTTTATATTTGCAGGTCATTAGTCTAATGGGCTTGGCTAATAAGCCCACTGGTTGCTAACCAGTCTACCTAACACAAGCTGAGACTTAAAACAGCAAATCCTCCCAAACCGTTGAACCAAATTCTTTATGTGACCACTCTACGGAATCTCCACCATTCCTATCCAATGTGTAACGGCTCCCGAATTTGCCCGGACCTAATCGATCGCAAAATCGACTAAGACCTTTCAAATCCCGAATATGTTAACTCTGGGAATACAACACATTAGAACAATAACAACAGACTTTTATACAACATCATAATAATGTTACATCAGAGTACAGAATATCAGAGTACAAAAGATAAAATACAGCGGAAGATAAATTACAATAAATTTAATACAATAAACAGCAGAAATAAAATAACTAAGGCAGCGGAAGACAACTATGCTCTGGACACAGCTTTAGGCTTCGATCCAGAATCCTGCTCAAGAGATAAATATCTGCAAAAGCTACTCGACTGCCCATGTGGAAAAGAGGGAACCCGAGTTTGCGAAGTGAAACAAACTACGAGTCAGTCATGGGACTGGTATGAGAAATCTAACTTAACTAATCTAATAATAAGGCTAATCACAGGACCACGCCGTTAACGCAGAACGGGTTTACTCCATTGGATTGCCAGTGCATAGTTAAAAGTAAATCGTTAAACAACGCAATGCTTTTTAGAAAAATGGAATCATCATAAATCTCAAGTCCCATCACACAATGCAACGCAAACTAGAGGATGGAGTTTTATCTTATAATGATTAAACATGTTTGGTACGATAAAAACGAATTTGATATTATTATTAGTGTATTATATATGTTTCAAAAACATTTCAAAGTAAATGTATCAATCCTAGGAAGCATAGCTACCATATACTATGCCTCCAAACTAGTAATACAATCAAGTCCGTAGGGTCGTATTGGGAATTGGGTTTCCATCATTAATAGTCAAGGCTAGGAACGATCTCCTTACCGATTCGAGACACTCTAGCTAACGTCTCAGGATCCCCCACAGTGAACGCTTGGAAAGCTACAGGGCCGGTCCACACATACGATTTTGCGGATTGGCAATTCCTGAACACACGTTTCCCGGTCTTATAGGACCTAATATCCGAGGCGCCTCATTCCATCATCCACATAAGTAAAAATGTCTAGGCTCCATACCATGACACCACTTGTAGTATAGAAAGAAACGTGTTGCTCTCCCTGCGTTCGCTTGCTCCGTTTTAGACTCAACTGGGTTGTGAGGCTCGTGAAGCCACATAAAACACAAAGCTATGCTTATCAAGCTGTGCTTTGATCATCATCCACAAGGCCTGCTTTTCAACAAAAACCTTGATCCATTCATCTTAGCATGCCACATTGTAAATCCATACCATTGATTCCTACCAATATATAACCTCTAAGCTCGTATGTCTCAGAGAAGTGTGTTAAACACCAAACAGATATATATGTAGCAGAGATCAATGAATACCGTATAAAGGAATACAATGTCAGACATACAATCCATTTTCAAGTCCGCTCTAGGTCTGAATGAAACCGGAGGCAGCTTATTCCTCACATATCCGAACAAATCAACAAGTAGTCTGGATGGCCACTATTGTAGCCCCTTCAAGGTAGCTACTCCAATCATGGGCGTCAATGGTAACTCATCCATTCGACGTGAAGATCGTCGGTCTTGTACCGTCCTCAACTCTTCGACTTAGATCGATGTGTAATCATTTGAAATGAGATTGAACTCGGACTTTTCAAATGATCCTCGTATATATATAATTTAAAATCGTTTCATATCGTTAATATTAATTTATACAGATCAATCTTTATTTTTATTTATATAAAATAATTAAATTATATTTAAAGACGCTTCAAGTCAATAGGCGACCTTTGCGCAATTTTCAACCAAATTTGTTTTACCCATTTCTCTAAATCTAACCGTTGAATTTTAACACAATTCATATCGTTGGAAAGACCTTCCCAAGGCGAACGTAATGGTTCCAGTTTTGGAAAAATCCGACAGTCGGATCTTTCAGTATAATCGTTTAAAGGCATGATTCCAAAATGCGAACTACCACGCTCGATTCGTTCAATTTTGATTTATATATATATATATATATATATATATATATATATATATATATATATATATATAATTGTATAGATATAATTCCTTCGCCCATTTCATTAACGTAATTAACACAAGTAATGAATGTTTTGTTTCACGACATATCGTTATGTTTATAATGTGTAATGAAATGTATTTTATTACACTATATCTTGCTAACAACAAATATATTTATTTATATACAATATTGACATATATATCATAACACACAAGAATGTTTTTTTTTTAATTTCCATACATATCTTAGGAACAAAATGTATATTATTCTTTCAGCTTTCAATTTACACAAAAATTTGAATATTTCGTGTATCAATCCAATTACAACAAAAATAGGTATTTTTGTGTTTCATTTCTATTACAACAAAAATGAATATTTTTGATGTCATTTATAATTTAACAAAAATGAGTATTTTTGTGTCATTTCAATTTCTAACAAAAATGCAATATATTTTGGTGTCAACTTCAATTCTACAAAAATAATAACTTTGTTAATCTTTTAATGAAATCTAATTCATTTAAAACTAAATTTCCATCGTTATAATTTTCACTGAAAATCTATTTACATAAAAATGTAAATTTCATATCTTCATTCTTTTTGATGAAAATCCAATTCAATAAAAAGTAAATTTCAATTGTTATAATTCTTAGTGAAAAACTATTTACATAAAAATGTAAATCTCATATCTTTAAACTTTTAAATGGAATCTAAATTTTCACCTTTATCTAATTACATAAAAATACATTTTTTTCACTTTTAATCTAATTACATGAAAAATGTAATTTTTCCTTTTTAATCTAATTTACATTATAAAACGTAACTTGACTCTTTAATCTAATTTACATTAAAAATGTAACTTTTCTCTTTAAATCTCATTACATGAAAAATGTAAACTTTTCTTCTTTACAATGTCAAAATATTTCCTTTTTATTACATTAAAGATGTAATTAAGATTACCATGTAAATTCTATTTCTTCTTATTACATTAAAATGTAAATAATTTTGCAGCATCAAAATCTAATCTTTTAATTACATAAAAATGTAATTTTAATTTCAATGACAAAATCTTATCTTTTTTTTAATTACATAAAAATGTAATTTATAGTTGCAGTGTCAATCATGTTCATTTCTAATTTAACACATAACATCATTTCTAATTTAAACACATAACGGTGTAAATATTGTCATTTCTAATTTAATACATAATGGTGTAAATATTCATTTTCTAATTAAAACATGATGGTGTAAATATTCATTTTTGAACAAGATGTAAAAAAAATTATAAACAAACAAATTATCTTTTTACATTTAACAAAACAAAGACAAAAATGATACCTTTGTACATTTACAAATAATGACAAAATGAAGTCTTTGTATATTTACAAAATAATGACAAAATGATGTCTTGTAATTTTTTTCTTTCAACTAAAATCAATAAAAAAATGTAATTTTTATTATTTCAACTAAAATCTACGTTAATGTAATTACTTTCTTTTTAACAAAAATGATACTTTTGTTCTTATATTCATTACACACAAAAATGAAACTTTTTGTCTTATTTTCATTATACACAAAAATGAAACTTTTCATTAATAAACAAAAGTAATTTCTTTTCATTAATACACAAAGGTAATTTCTTTTCATTATATTTACAAACAAAAGTGAATTTCATGCTTTACAAACAAATGTCAATTTCTATTTACAAAACAAATGTAAATATTGTCACTTTTCCTTTTTACAAACAATGTAAATAATGTTTGAAATCTTTTGTTTGTGTTATTGCATTACAACATGATAAAAGAAAACGAATTTTTTTTTTATTAAATTTACACAACAAAGTCATACCCTTTTTATTAACAAAGTTACAATAAAGTTGCAATCTTTTTATTAATAAAGTTAAAAGCTTTTTATTTATAAAAACAAAGAAAATGTAAACTTTTTGATTTACAAACCAAGTTACAACATTTAATTAACAAAACAAAGTTACAACTTTGAGTTACAAACAAAGTTACAACTTTGAGTTACAAAGTTGAAATCTTTGTTCATATAAACAAAAGTAAACTCTTTTTTTATTTAAACAAAAGTAAAATCTTTTAATTTAACCAAAAGTTAATTCCTTTTTATTTACAAACAAAGGTGGAAACTTTTCATTTTCAAAACAAGGATTAAAACTTGTTATACACTGATTCAAAATAAAATTCAGATCTACAACTTTAATTACAACCATCACATACAATCACAAACAATCAATTTTGATTTAAATCTATAAACAAAAAAAAGGAATTCTGGTTTTACAAAACCAGATCTATCACATACGAACAGTACAATTAGTCACCAATCACAAACAATAAAATTTAAGTACGACAATCTGAGATACGATTATATAAACATGTATTTATGAAATTTAATCAACAAGGAATAAAGCTAAACTTTTAAAAAAATAGAAATCTTACCTTGCTTTTCAGTCAGATCTAGAATTCAAAAGGGTTCAGAAATCGTTCCAATCAGTTCTAGGTCGAAGTATTTGCTGTCACGATCACAACATCTCCGGAATTTCTGAATTTGGATAATATATGCAAAAGATATTGAGTTTATAATTTAATTCTAAATTTGCGATGCTTATAAGTGTTAAAATCCTTTGAAATTACCTTCAGAACTTTGGCCAAATTATTTCAGTTTTGTTCAAATCTTTGAGTCCAGATTACAATAAATTGGATCGGTGAATTTCCGAATAGATTGCGCGACGTCGGAGAGCTCGGAGAGGGGAAGGTTCGCCGGGAAGGGGATGGGGTGCGATCGGCCCAGGTGCCGGGGGCAGGGCTCGAACGGCGGCTACAGGCTACGGGGCGGAGTGATTTCGGTGTAGAATCGAAGAGGGGATTGAGTACTTCGGAAAGTTCAACTACGGCGGATTCTGAAACGGAGTGTAGAGGGAGAAATAGGAGGAAGAAAAATCAATGGGAATGGGTTATGCCTGGAGTTAACGGGGGAAGAAGGGTATTGTAGCATACGTACTTATACTAGTATTTGGGGTGTATTTTCTTTTTATTTTTAATATAATTAATTCCAGAAATTAGTGTTTTTCGTCCGAACTCCAAACGGAGCTCAACGACTGTCGAACAATAGGTTTTGACGTCTTATGAACGCAAGCTCAATTTTGAAGTTTACAGCATATTTCTTTTATTTTTAAATATAACATTTAATATTAAATTCGAACGTACGTTTTAAATATACCGGGACCACATTCGAACTCAAAAAAATCCCAAAAAATATATTTAGCTATGTTTAGACGCTCCAGACCTAAGAAAATTAATTTCGTTCAATTCTGAGCCCTGTTTGAAAAATGAACTTTTTCAAGTCGATTAAAATTGACAAAACTGAAATCTTTTTGCCATGGTCACAAATTAATTCTAAAAATTATGAAAAATTAGACATAACCATATTTTGACATTCCGGATCCAACAAAAGTAATTTCGTCGAAAATGGAGGTCGTTTGTAAAATGACTATTTTCAAGGGCTATATATTTAATATTAAAAATACATTTTTAAACAAATAATTTACGAAACTCGAAATATATAAGTGTTTATACCTTTCCAATGCAGAAACATCATTCCGGACTCAACGGAAGTGCTTTCGAGTCCAAATTCCTTCATATGCAAAAAGTAGCATTTTTGACCTCATATATATATATTATATATATATATATATTTCATAGCGACCTTCTAAAATTTTAATTTTGACATAACTTATAGATTATAAACTAAAATCTAAATTTCTTAACTTCAATATAAAGATATCGTCAATATGGTTCTAGCGTTTCTTGTTTCGTCCAATTTTGACTTATAATGAATTTTATATATTTTTCCATAGTTGAAAATGGAATTTCGAAATTACCGCGCCATTTCGGGCTCGAAATAGAATTAATATAAATTTTAAGTTTTACTTCAAATAAAATAATTTTTTTAGTTGTTATTATTTAAAATAAATTATTTTAAATAGCCAAAACTCATTAAAATAACTTAAAATAAATTTTAAATTGGCCCCAAAATTCAGGGTTGTTACAGTCTCCCCACTTAAAAACTTTTCGTCCTCGAAAAGGAACGAAGCTAAAGTTGTTTAATTAACTAACTCATCTTTCATTCTTTAATTCGTTTCTATAATTTTATTAGTTGAACTAATAATTACACTACACAACCATCAATCAATTAGTTGATTAACTTTCCAAATATATATAACTTTTATTTATTCAAAAATCATATTTTCTAAAATCAGTTTATATATAATCAAAAATACGTTAATTATAAAATTGTCACTCTTAACTCATTCTAGGGCATTACTAACCCCATCTCTAATGAGTTTTCTCATTCTAGGGTACTACTGATCCTATCTCTAGTGAGTATCCTTATTGGATATTACTAATCCAATCTCTGATGAGTCCTTTGTTCAGTTCTAATGAGTTGTACACCAAAGATTTGAGCTAATCAGAGCTCTGATACCAACTGTAATGGCTCCCTAATTTTCCTAGACCTAATCGATCGCAAAATTGACTAAGACCGTTCAAATCCCAAATACGTTAACTCTGGGAATACAACACATTAGAACAACAACAGACTTTTATAAAACATCATAATAATGTTACATCAGAGTACAGAATATCAGAGTACAACGATAAAATACAGCTGAAGATAAATTACAATAAATTTAATACAATAAACAACGGAAATAAAATAACTAGGGCAGCGGAAGACAACTATGCTCTGGACACAGCTTTAGGCTTCGATCTAGAATTCTGCTCAAGAGATAAATATCTGCAAAAGCTACTCGACTGCTCGTGTGGAAAAGAGGGTACCTGAGTTTGCAAAGTGAAGCAAACTACGAGTCAGTCATGGGACTGGTATGAGAAATCTAACTTAACTAATCTAAAAATAAGGCTAATCACAGGACCATGCCGCTAACATGGAACGGGTTTACTCCATTGGATTACCAGTGCATAATTAAAAGTAAATCGTTAAATAATGCAATGCTTTTTAGAAAAAATAGAATCATCGTAAGACTCAAGTCCCATCACACAATGCAACGCAAGCCAGAGGATAGAGTTTTACCTTATAATGATTAAACATGCTTGGTACGATAAAAACGAATTTGATATTATTATTAGTGTATATATGTTTCAAAAACATTTCAAAGTAAATGTATCAATCCTTGGAAGCATAGCTACCAAGCATAGCTACCATATACTATGCCTCCATACTGGTAATACAATCAAGTCCGTAGGGTCGTATTGGGAATTGGGTTTCCATCATGAGTCAAGGCTATGAACGATCTCCTTACCGATTCAAGACACTCTAGCTAGTGTCTCAGGATCCCCCACAGTGAACCCTTGGAAAGTTGCAGGGCCAGTCCACACATACGATTTTGCGGATTGACAATTCCTGAACACACGTTTCCCAGTCCTATAGGACCTAATATCCGAGGCGCCTCATTTCATCATCCACATAAGTAAAAATGTCTGGGCTCGGTACCATGATACCACTTCTAGCTAGAAAGAAACGTGATGCTCTCCCTACGTTCCCTTGCTCCGTTTTAGACTCAACCGGGTTGTGAGGCTCGTGAAGCCACGTAAAACACAAAGCTATGCTTATCAAGCTGTGCTTTGATCATCATCCACAAGGCCTGCTTTTCAACAAAAACCTTGATCCATGCATCTTAGCATGCCACATTGTCAATCCATACCATACCATTAATTCCTACCAATATATAACCTCAAAGCTCGTACGTCTCAAAGAAGGGTGTTAAACACCAAACAGATATATATTTAGCAGAGATCAACGAACACCGTATAAAGGAATACAACGTCAGACATACAATCCACTTTCAAGTCCGTTCTGGGTCTGAACGAAACCGGAGGCAGCTTATTCCTCGCATATCCGAATAAATCAACAAGTAGTCTGGACGGCCACCATTGTAGCCCCTTCAAGGTAGCTACTCCAATCATGGGCGTCAATGGTAACTCATCCATTCGACGTGAAGATCGTCGGTCTTGTACTGTCCTCAACTCTTCGACTTAGATCGACATGTAATCATTTGAAATGAGATTGAACTCAGATTTTTCAAATGATCCTCGTATATATATAATTTAAAATCATTTCATATCGTTAATATTAATTTATACCCTTCAATCTTTATTTTTATTTATATAAAAATAATTAAATTATATTTAACGACGCTTCAAGTCAAGAGGCGACCTTGGCGCAGTTTTCACCCAAATTTGTTTTACACATTTCTCTAAATCTAACCGTTGAATTTTAACACAATTCATATCGTTGGAAAGATCTTCCCAAGGCGAACCTAACGGTTCCAGTTTTGGGAAAATCCGATGGTCGGATCTTTCGGTATAATCGTTTAAAGGCATGATTCCAAAATGCGAACTACCACGCTCGATTCGTTCAATTTTGATATATATATATATACATATATATATAGACATAATTCCTTCGCCCATTTCATTAACGTAATTAACACAACAAGTAATGAATGTTTTGTTTCACAACATATCGATATGTTTATAATGTGTAATGAAATGTATTTTATTACACTATATCTTGCTAACAACAAATATTCTTATTTATATCCAATATTGACATATATATCAAAACACACAACAAATTTTTTTTTCAATTTCATACATATCTTATGCACAAAATGTATATTTTTCTTTCAGCTTTCAATTTACACAAAAGTTGTATATTTCGTGTATCATTCCAATTACAACAAAAATAGGTATTTTTGTGTTTCATTTCCATTACAACAAAAATGAATATTTTTGTATGTCAATTATAATTTAACAAAAATGAGTATTTTTGTGTCATTTCAATTTCTAAAAAAAATGCAATATATTCTGGTGTCAATTTCAAAACTATAAAAATAATAACTTTGTTAATCTTTTAATGAAATCTAACTCATTTAAAAATAAATTTCCATGGTTATAATTTTACTGAAAATCTATTTACTTAAAAATGTAAATTTCATATCTTTATTCTTTTTAATGAAAATCAAATTCAATAAAAAGTAAATTTCAATCGTTATAATTCTTAGTGAAAAACTATTTACATAAAAATGTAAATCTCATATCTTTAAACTTTTAAATGGAATCTAAATTTTCACCTTTATCTAATTACATAAAAATACAATTTTTCACTTTTAATCTAATTACATGAAAAATGTAATTTTTCCTTTTTAATCTAATTTACATTATAAAATGTAACTTGACTATTTAATCTAATTTACATTAAAAATGTAACTTTTCTCTTTAAATCTCATTACATGAAAAATGTAGACTTTTCTTCTTTACAATGTCAAAATATTTCCTTTTTATTACATTAAAGATGTAATTAAGATTACCATGTAAATTCTATTTCTTCTTATTACATTAAAATGTAAATAATTTTGCAGCGTCAAAATCTAGTCTTTTAATTACATAAAAATGTAATTTTAATTTCAATGACAAAATCTTATCTTTTTTTAAATTATAGAAAAATGTAATTTTTAATTGTGGTGTCAATCATGTTCATTTCTAATTTAATACATAACGTTATTTCTAATTTAATACATAACGGTGCAAATATTGTCATTTCTAATTTAATACATAACGGTGTAAATATTCATTTTCTAATTAACACATGATGGCGTAAATATTCATTTTCGAACAAGATGTAAAAAATAATAATAAACAAACAAATTATCTTTTTACATTTAACAAAACAAAGACAAAAATGATACCTTTATACATTTAAAAATAATGACAAAATGATGTCTTGTAATTTTTTTTCTTTCAACTAAAATCAATGAAAAATGTAATTTTTATTGTTTCAACTAAAATCAACGTTAATGTCATTACTTTCTTTTTAACAAAAATGATACTTTTGCTCTTATTTTAATTACACACAAAAATGAAACTTTTTGTCTTATTTTCATTATACACAAAAATGAAACTTTTCATTAATAAACAAAAGTGATTTCTTTTCATTAATACACAAAGGTAATTTCTTTTCATTATATTTACAAACAAAAGTGAATTTCATGCTTTACAAACAAATGTCAATTTCTATTTACAAAACAAATGTAAATATTGTCACTTTTCATTTTTACAAACAATGTAAATAATATTTGAAATCTTTTGTTTGTGTTCTTGCATTACAACATAATAAAAGAAGATGAAAAAAAAATTATTAAATTTACACAACAAAGTCATACCCTTTTTATTAACAAAGTTACAATAAAGTTGCAATCTTTTTATTAATAAAGTTAAAATCTTTTTATTTATAAAAACAAAGAAAATGAAAACTTTTTGATTTACAAACCAAGTTACAACTTTGAGTTACAAACAAAGTTACAACTTTGAATTACAAAGTTGAAATCTTTATACATATAACCAAAAGTAAACTCTTTTTATTTATTTAAACAAAAGTAAAATCTTTTAATTTAACCAAAAGTTAATTCTTTTTATTTACAAACAAAGATGAAAACTTTTCGTTTTCAAAACAAGGATTAAAACTTGTTATACACTGATTCAAATAAAATTCGGATCTACAACTTTAATTACAACCATCACATACAATCACAAACAATCAATTTTGATTTTAATCTATAAAAAAAAAGGAATTCTGGTTTTACAAAACCAGATCTATCACATACGAACAGTACAATCAGTCACCAATCACAAACAATAAAATTTAAGTACAACTATCTCAGATACGATTATATAAACATGTATTTATGAAATTCAATCAACAAGGAATAAAGCTAAACTTTTAAAAAAATAGAAATCTCACCTTGCTTTTTAGTCAGATATAGAATTCAAAAGGGTTTAGAAATTGTTCCAATCAGTTCAGGTCGAAGTATTTGCTATCACGATCACAACGTCTCCGGAATTTTTGAATTTGGATAATATATGCAAAAGATATCGAGTTTATAATTTAATTCTAAATTTGCGACGCTTATAAGTGTTAAAATCCTTTGAAATTACCTTCAGAACTTTGGCCAAATTATCTCAGTTTTGTTCAAATCTTTGAGTCCAGATTACAGGAGATTGGATTCGTGAATTTTCGAATGGATTACGCGACGTTGAAGAGCTCGGAGAGGGGAAGGTTTGCCGGGAAGGGGGTGGGGTGCGATCGTCCCAGGTGGTGGGGGAGGGGCTCGAACGGCGGCTACAAGGTACGGGGCGGAGTGATTTCGGTGTAGAATCGAAGAGGGGATTGAGTACTTCAGAAAGTTCAACTACGGCGGGTTCTGAAACGGAGTGTAGAGGGAGAAATCGGAGGAAGAAAAATCAATGGGAATAGGTTATGCGGCGCCTGAAGGAAATGGGGTAAGAAGGGTACTATAGCATACGTATTTATACTAGTATTTAGGGTGTATTTTCTTTTTATTTTTAATTTAATTAATTCCAGAAATTAGGGTTTTTCGTCCGAACTCCAAACAGGGCCCAACGACTGTCGAACAATAGGTCTTGACGTCTTCTGAACGCAATGGCTCTAGTGACGAAGCTCAATTCCGAAGTTTACAGCATGTTTCTTTTATTTTTAAATATAACATTTAATATTTAATTCGAACGTACAATTTAAATATACTGGGGCCACATACGAACTCAGAAAAATCCCAAAAAATATATTTAGCCATTTTTTGACTATGCAGACCTAAGAAAATTAATTTCGTTCAATTCTGAGTCCTGTTTGAAAAATGAACTTTTTCAAGTCGATTAAAATTGACTAAAATTGATAAAACTGAAATCTTTTTTCCACGGTCACAAATTAATTTTAAAAATGATGAAAAATTAAACATAACCATATTTTGACATTTCGGATCCAACAAAAGTGGTTTCGTCGAAAATGGAGGTCGTTTGTAAAATGACTATTTTCAAGGGCTATATATTTAATATTAAAAATACATTTTTAAACAAATAATTTTCGAAACTCAAAATGTATAAGTGTTCATACTTTTTCAATGCAGAAACGTCATTCCGGACTCAATGGAAGTGCTTTCGAGTCCAAATTCCTTCGTATGCAAAAAGTAGCATTTTTGACCTTATATTATATATATATATATATATGTGTGTGTGTGTGTGTGTGTGTGTGTGTGTATTTCATAGCGACCTTCTGAAATTTTAATTTTGACATAACTTATAAATTATAAACTGAAATATAAATTTCTTAAATTCATTATAAAGATATCGTCAATATAGTTCTAGCATTTCTTGTTTCATCCAATTTTGACTTATAATGAATTTTATATATTTTTCCAAAGTTGAAAATCGAATTTCGAAACCACGCCATTTCGGGCTCGGAATAGAATTAATATAAATTTTAAGTTTTACTTCAAATAAAATAAAAATTTTAATCGTTATTATTTAAAATAAATTATTTTAAATAGCCAAAACTCATTAAAATAACTTAAAATAAATTTTAAATTGGCCCTAAAATTCAGGGTTGTTACACAATGAGACCGATTTCAGCACCTAATTTGATCTCTATCAAAAGTTATAGCCCAAAAAGTAAACAAAAGGGAAAAATGGTCATAATTAGGTTCGGTAAAAATATGGAGATGTTCCAACAACATATTAAAATCTGAGAATGATCCGACCACTAGAGAATAAAATATAATTATTTTACAATCGATCGATATGTAAAATACAGGTCGTTACATTCTCCCCATTTAGGAATTTCGCCCCCGAAATTCCGAGCAAACACGAGAAAATAAGGTATTTGACATGCCTACCATCCACGAGCGGCCAATCTACCATGCAATCTAGCATCCAACAACCCATGCATCCAAAAATATTATCCTAGCATGCGGAACTCCTTACAGTGCAAGACACAATGATACAAGTAAGATACAATATATGGGACATACCACTCAAAGAGTTCTGGATAGGTCGACCTCATACTTTCTTCTATTTCCCACATACAATCGTTTTTGCCACCGCTCCATTGTACCTTGACTAGCTCAATAACCTTCCTTCTAAGTTGTTTTGTGTCATTCCTTATGACGCGAAGCGGCTTATGAAGCCAAGAAACTTTAGGCTCGACTTCAAAATCTTCGACCTAATCTGGAGATATCACAACATTCGAGTCGTACACGAACTTCCATCGAAACGATACATGAAACACGTTATGAACACTCGTTGTCTTCTCAGGTAGGTCTAATCTATAAGCAAGCTTCCCAATATGCTCGACAATCGTAAATGGCCCAACAAACCATGGTGCTAACTTTCCTTCCTTTCCAAAATGAACAATATTCCATAGAGACAAAACCTTAATGAATACCAAATCTCGAACTGTAAACTCCAAATCCTTTCGTCGCTTATCGGCATAAATATTTTGATGATCTTGGGTTGCTTCCATTCGTTGTCAAGTGATCTCAATATTATCCATTGTTTCTCTTATCATCTCAAGCCCAAATATCAACTTCTCTCCGATCTCTAACCAACAAGATAGAAAATTACATGGCATGCCGTACAATGCTTCATACGGTGCCATTCCAGTACTCGACTAGTAGTTGTTGTTGTAAGCAAACTCGACTAAATGTAGATGGTCTTCCCACGATCCTCCAAAATCCAAGGCACAAGCTCTAAGAAGATATTCCAATACTCGATTAACTCTCTCGGTCTAACCATCTGCCTGAGGATGATAAGCTGTACTCAAACATAGCTCGGTTCCCAATGTTTCTTCCAAGCTCTACCAGAATCCACAGGTGAATAATGGATCTCAATCATTAACAATACTCTTCAGAATATCAGGGAATCGAACAATCTACTTAACATATAACTCAGCCAACTTCAATGTAGTCCTAGTTAATCTGAAAAGAATAAACCTTGCGCTTTTGGTCAAATGATCAACAACAATCCAAATACTATCATCCTCTATCCTTATCCTAGGTAATCCATCACTAAAATCCATTGAAGCTTGCTCCTATTTCCACATAGGAACTTCATATGGTTGTAATAGTCTGCTCGGTTTCTTCTGCTCGGCTTTAACCAACTGGCAATTCATGCATTTCGAGATGAATTTCCCAACATCCCTTTTCATACCTTACCAGTAGTAAACTCGTTTCATATCTCGATACATCTTATTACCACCTTGATGAATCGTCAATCTAGAGTGATGATACTACCTTAAAACTTCATCTCTTAACCCATTCAAATCAGAAACAACCAATCGTCCATTCTTCCGAAGCCAACCATCTTGATCGACTTTGTAATCCTTAAATCCCTCAGGTTCCACTCTCATCTTTAACCCACGAGTGATTTCCAAAATCTTATCGTCTCGTTTTTGGCTTTCGCCAATCCTTTAGATGAGAGTCGGTTTAATCTACAAGCTTGCTAACATCTCGGATCTAACTCACAATGAGGTCTAAAATCTAATCCGGACAAATACTCGAGACGTTTCCATTCCGAAAACATGGCTCCTAAACTCACATGTCTTCTACTTAACGCATCACCTACTGTGTTATCCTTTCCTGGAGTATAGGTTATTCCAAAATCATATGACGCCAAAAAATCCGACTATCACTGCTGCCAAAGATTCAAATCCTTTTGGGAGAAAAGATACTTAAATGACTTATGATCTGTAAACAACTTATATTTAACTCCTAAAAAGTAATGCCTCCAAATTTTTAGAGCAAATGCTATCACCACTAACTCCAAATCGTAATTCGGGTAATTCCTTCCATGCGGCTTCAGTTGTCGACTTGCATAGGCCACAACTCTATCATTTTTCATTAGCACTGATCCTAGTCCGGTGCCACATGCATCGGCGTATACTATCATCTCTTCATTTCCACTCGGGATAGTCAAAACAGGAGCACTCGTTAATCTCTCTTTTAGAACTCCAAAGACTGTTCACACTTTGCATCGGATGTGAAGACCTGATTCTTCTTCGTCAATCCAATTAATGGTGCAGCTACCTTAGAGAAATCCTTCATAAATCATCAATAGTATCCGGCTAAACCAAGGAAACTTCTCACATCCACACTATTCTTGGATGGATCCCAATTTGTATCGTTGCTACCTTAGCGGGATCCACCGTTGTTCCCTGTCCTTATATGACATGACCCAAAAATCTTACTTCCTACTTCCAGATGTGACATTTCAAAAACTTAGCCCTCAATTGATGCTTTCATGGGACTTCCAAAACAATTCTCAAGTGTGTCTTTTGTCCCTCCTCGGTCTTGGAGTAAACCAATATATATTCCACAAACACAAGTACAAACTTGTTCAATTGATCTCTGAAGACACGATTTATAAGATCCATAAAATATGATGGCTCGTTAGTCAATCCAAATAGCATCACTAGCCACTCATAAAATCCAGATGGTGTTCTAAATGCAGTCTTCGGCACACTATCCCTAGCCACTCTCAACTGGTCAAATCATGTTGCCAAATCCATCTGGGAAAACACCTTTGCTTCATAAAGTTGATCAAACAAGTCATCGATTCTCGGTAATGGATACTTGTTCTTCTTGGTCACCTTATTCAACTCACGGTAATCCACACATAATCGCAATGATCCATCAGCCTCGGTTACAAACACGACTTATGCACCTCATTCGGATACACTTCTCTGAACGGATCCCTAACTCAGAAGATCGTTCAATTGCATCTCTAACTCTCATTGTTCCTTAGGCATCATCCGCCTAAGAGGCATAACAATAGGTCTGGCTTCATCCACTAAATCAATTCGGAACTCGATCTCTCGATGTGATGGCAATCCTATGACCTCATCAAACACATCAGAAAACTCCCAAACGATTGGCATAGATGGTAACCCATCCCGTGAAATCACAAGCGAATGTAAAAATATAACCAAAACTACATCCTCTAGTAGACAACATACCACTATCGTTCACCCTTCCGCATTCCCAATTGTCACCTCAAGCCTCTTGCAATCCATAATAGTTGCATACCTCTTAAGCCAGTCCATACCCAAGATAAACCCAAACCTAGCGAAGTTCAAAACAAAACAATCACACACAAAGAGAAACCATGAACCGAAAAAATTAGACCATGACAAAGCATACAAAAACTAGATGAACCCCCTATTCGATTAGTCACGACTAATGGTCTACCAACAATGTAAGGTTTTAAACCTAACTTGCAAACAAGCTCATTATAGAAAAAAGAATGCGTTGCTCCAGTATCAAACAAAACTCAAACTAAAACATCTTTGATAGAAAGTGTACCTTGCACAACAATGCTCTTCCCCTTCTCCTCTGCAATTGGACCCCTGGGAATGATGTCATAGCATCCATAGCATATGATCTCACAACCTTCTTATCCTTTGGGGGTTCCGGACAATTCTTCTTCATATGCCTTAGCTTATCACAGTTAAAGCACTTCCTTTCCACCTTTGCGTTTTTACAGTCCTTGGAAAGATTTTAACATACCATCTTTCGTCCACTTCAAGCTGGTAATTATACCAACTCAAACCATTTGAAATGATAGAATGTTATTAGCTTCTGAGGTAAATAGAATAAATCACAGCTACAGTAAACAGAATATCTCGTAGTGGAATAAATAAATTATACAATAGTAGTTCATGAAGCTACTAAATAAAAATCAAAATTTATACATGATATCAGAGTTGCAAAATTAAATACAGCGGAAGTCTAAATACAAGAATTTCTAATACAAAAGAGAAATAGCCAGAATCAACAGGTAGAGGTGATATCTTCAATAGTCTCCAACTTCAAAAAGTGAAATCTCAACACTGCAATACTCGATCTGACCTGAGAAATAATGCAAAACAAAACAACTCGGATCAGGACTAACATTCTCATGGAAGTTAAATCAACTCAAATGAAATGTTCTATAAAATGCATTAGTAACTTAAAGGATGTTTGGGATCACCATCCTCTATGGATCCATTAAACTAATACCATATAATATAATATGCTATTATAATAGTGTCTATGGTTAAATATAATGTATTAAAATAGCATAAGCGGGATTATATTTTTACCCTTACATTGTTTATGAACATTGTCGTAACATTGCATATAAACTACAAGTAACGGTCGGTGGATAGGGATGCGCCGCCATATGACAACGTCAAATCAAAATCGTAGGGGCTCGATCAGGATAAATATGACAAGGCATCGAGGCAATACCGATCAGTAGGATTCTACCGGATTGCAGATCCAGGCCGGTGGTAACATATAGCCGCGACTACCGCCCACCCCAAACAATACTCCCAAAATCAAAGGCACCAATCAATCACAAAGTAATATATATGGTATCGAAGAAGCATTTTTGTTAAGAGGAGCTAGCTCATATTAACCTGGGTATGGCTCCTGTTTTAGTCATTTAAATTATGACCTGAAGGTCAAGGCTATCCATCATCGTTCTCTTTCTTCAAATCCAGTAATCGCCTCCAAACCATCCTACTTCATTTTGGAACACCACTGCGTACACAATTGTTAAAGTGGTTTTCGGTATTGGCAGAGAGTATGACAATATCCGATCCCTGTCTCTTTAACAACCAAACGTTTACATTTTTCACACCGTGGTCATTTTATAAAATCATATCTTGAAATAAATTGATTTAAGAAATTTCTTTAATTAAAACCAAATAGTTTATGAATCAATTCCATATATAAAATTATTTCAACTCATATTCAGTCAATTTTCAATCGAATTCATATATTCATATCAATTATATTTCAAATCAATTACGCAATTCACGTTCATTTCCTATAAAGTTCAATATTTAAGTCAATTCAAAATTCGTATTTAGTTGATTTAAAATCAGACTCATTGAATCAAGTATCGTTATACAAATTTAAATCTTTAAACCTCGAATTCAAATCGCAAAATCAAAAGTCATCAACCTATTGAGTTTATTATTAAAGTGTATAAAATATATATAAAATAAGCATTGAGAATATATTTATAAGTTTTTAATTTATATAGAAAATAGCTTTATAAACATATATAGGTTTAAAACAATTTAGAAATAGGTTTAAAAAGAATAATTTATTATAATACATTAATTTAAAGTTAAAAATACATATATGATTAAATTATATAGTTTAAAATAAATAAATTATAAGTAAAATCTTAAATAAGCATTTAAATACATTTTTACTCATAAAATCAATTTAAAACATATGATTTAAAATTTACAAAATTTAAGTATGAATATTATAAAATATAAGATAAATAAATATTATTACAATCAATTTTTCCAAATCATTTTAATTCGAAAACATGATCAACGATGTCCGTATATAGTTTTCTACCCTATGGTCAAGTGATACGGATATTTATCATTTCAACCCGCAATTTATAAAATTTCTATGGGTTTATCATTTCAACCCACAATCCCAAATTCAATAAAAATCGTTCAGGTCTATCATTTCAACCCATAACGATTTTTCCCTAATTTAATGTCTGTTCAGGTATGTATCATTTCAACCCTTAGTGATTTTTCCTAAACTAGGGGTATATACAACATAACAAATCATCACATATCATCAATCACATCATAGTCATATATAATCAGTGTACATACATGTCATATGAATATCGTGTCACATATGAAAGTGCAAATTTTAAACAAACGATTTCTACGAACAATCCTATACATTTCATAACAGTTCATTTAATTGATCTAACATCTATGAAAGAATGTGAGTCAGGTGTGAGATAAACTCCTCTTTCGTTCCCCAAAATGAAACAACGACTTGCAGGCATGATTCAGAATGGATTTTAACTCGATGGTCGCTCAATATTTTATTTAACTTTATAAGAGGAGGCTAGGGAATGTCTAAATGGATCAGTATAGGAATTAGGATTTGAATGGTTCTTAAACTCAACACCAAACTTGACTCAAAATAAACCCAGTAAATTCTTTACACAAATATATATATATATATATATATATATACACACACACACACAAACACAAAGAAAATTTTAACACATATATATTTAAAATTCAACGCACAAAAATATATTTTATAAATTATACATTTAAATAGAACACGCTAATGCATACTAAATCATATACACTTATATATAATATATCATTTGAAACACACACATAAACTCATACATACACACACCGTACACACAACACAAATTATAACAGTATATATATTATAAATTATACATAAACACACAACAAATCCTTTTTCAAAATAGTGTATATATTTATATGTTTAAAATCAATACAACGTTGAACTCACACAAAATAAAACCATACACACGTATACATTTAAAATCAACACACATAGCAAAAGCTTCAAAATCCAATATACATAAAATAAGTTGTATAACACATCTAAATAATCATATAAATATATATTTATACAAATACACATAAGACAACAAATGTATATGAATTTAAATAAATATCTCAAAACCAATATGTTTTAAAACAACTCAACACCAAAATATATATACTCACACATGATCACACATACATAGGCACTTAAATATAAAATAACTCACGTAATAAATACACATACACACGCACACAAGAACACTCCCATACTTGCACAACAGAGACAATAACTCATGCAAATCACTCACACACCGACCCAGTAACTCACGCACAAACACCACTCACACAAAACAAATGAATATATACATATATAATACATAAAAGAAAATAAGCCCACATAACATCACATTGTAAACACCACAGCAAATATAGTCACCAAAAACTCACGTATATAAGACACAAGGGTACTGCATGAGAAGGAGAAGAGTGGGGATAGCGGCTTCACGTTGGCTAGTCATCGGCAGGTGGTTTTGGGTGGCATGGCTTTGGTTTGGAACAACGAACAATTGGGGAAAATATGTGGGTTCGAGTACTCAGGTGGGGAGGCGCTATCATAGAGAGCGAGGTGATGGGGTCCGCGTGATGGGAAGGAAGGGAGAGCTGCTGTGATGGGCTCGCGACATGACGAAGGGAAGCATAGGTAGGCTCGCGGGTTGGGGAAAAATGGTGATGGGAGCTGTGATTATGAAGGAGAAGGGGCGAAGGCCAGAGTTGGTGAAGCCTTCAGGTCTCCAGGCTTTAAAGCTGCAGTTTTTTTATATACATATATAGAGAAGCTTTCAGATCTTTACAAATGAAGAAGGAGAGTATAGAGAAGGGAGGAGAGATAACAGCAAAGGAATGGAGCGTATGATAAAATAAGAATTAAAGTGGAAATTGCTTATTTTAATACTCACGAGAAAATAAATGGGAGAAGGAAATGGACAAAGTTTGAATAGAGAATGTGGAACCCGATGGATTCTTATTTATTTCATATAGCTTTCAAACGTGGTTCAAAAATTCAAATTTGGATGCCATATTTCACATACACCGTGTTTACTAATTTATCAATAGACAGATTGTTATTCCAAACTAAAATTTCAAATTGGCTGGTATTAGTGCTTTGAAAATGTTCTGTGATGCAAATGAAAGGGTGGCAGTTTAATGCTATATAATACTTGACAAATTCAGGAAATGTATGGATTTTAAAAGGAAATATAATATATTCATATGAGAACGAAAGGAAATAAATAAAAGGAGGCGAACGGTTCAAATTTTTAAATAATGAATGTTCAAGGAAAGAATTTATACTAATAAATGGACGTTGAAATTTAAATGGTAAACATTGATTACAAAAAAAAAAGAAAAAAAAATATAAATATTAAATACAAAGAAACCAACGGTTTTTTTGGCAATACAAAATTAACAATAATTTTACAAATCAAGAATAAAATAAATGATATCAAAGAAATAGAACCTCACAACTAAAATTTTGCTATATTTATATCAACAACAATCAATACGAATTAAAATTAAATTTAAAGAACAATTAAACTTTTGCTATATTTACATCAACAACAATCAATACGAATTGAAATGAAAGAACAATTAAAAATTTTCTATATTTACATCAACAACAATCAATATGAATTGAAATTAAATTTAAAGATATAATTCCATATTGATAACAGAGGGCATAATTATACAAATTAAATATTTATATAAAAATTCAAGAATGAATGCAAATAAATAACTCGATTAAAATTTACCATAAATAAGATTTTAAAATAACGAATATTAAATTGTATTCATATTAAAAATAAAATTCATTTTTTTTATAAGACCCAAACAAATTTAGTTTTAGATAATCAAAATAAAAATTATTTCCATAAAATGCAAACAAATAAAATAAATAAACCAAAATTTTAAATTAAATCATTAATTAAAATACTCCAAAAAAATTGAGGTTGTTACAAAAATGGCCCTTTTGTTAACAGTTATAGCAAGTAACTTCACCCTTTGGTTTCTTCTGGTCATTCTTCCCTTGTTGTTGTTGTTTCCTTTTTCCATTCCACTTTTTTCTTATTATCACCACCTTGTTGTGGTTTTGAATCCTCCTCTCTATTCTCAACAACAACCTCAACCTTTTACGGAAACAATCTTCCTTCCTCAAAGCCTTTTCAACTAACTTCTCAAAAGAGTCATCAATGTGTTCGATCAATTGCTTTCCAATATTCTCATCTAATCCCAAAGTAAATTTCTCGTTCTTCTAATAAGGAGTTTCAATATATGAACGAGCAAACTTAAATAGAGCTTCAAACTCAGCCACATACTCAAACACTGGTCGACCTCCTTGCTTAAGCTCAACAAACTTCTCAAACAACATCGATTTATGGACTATAAAAATGAACTTCTCCTCAAACTTAGTCCTAAACCAATACCAAGTGACATGGTCCACTAATCAATCACTTGACCTTGTAGTTATCTCAATGCAAGCTTCCTCTTAGTTGCATCATCAATTCCTAAGTATCCACGGATTCGAATATAGGTATCCAACCAATTCTGAACTTCACCCGTCGATTATGTCTCAACAAACGGCTTTCCACCCGGAGAAGTATAATTATTGCACAAATTAGCAAAATTCACTACCCTAGGTGCCTGTACAGGAACACCACCATCTACTGACGCTCCTGGAGTGGGCATCCTCCTCATGATCTATGCCATCATTGCATCGAACATAGCAGGATAATCGAGCGTAGCAGCTACAGCTCCCGATTGGCTATCATCGCGTACCCCTTCAGTCGGAGGCTCATCCCCGGCAGCATGTCTTGAAGTTCGTCGACTCAGTCTTACTCTGAAATGAGAGTCAATTCACATTAGAGAAAGCCGCAGTGGTATTCAAGTGCTTACTAACCTATTATAATATACTACATACGTCTATAATATAGTAATCATCAAAAATAAAATTACAAATATGTCTCTCATACGCATTTACATTTGCGAACTTTGGGTAAAATTGACTAACCAAAGCTATGATACCAAATGTGACGACCTCCCCATACCTCCTGCACCAAACTAGAGAAAAGTGCATTGCATGATGTGCCAAGTCGATATGGGACGTCACCAAGGAAGAATAACTCGAAATAAACCTGATGTATAACTTACTGCACATGAATAATGTATAATAATAAAATATATAACAGGATATAGTAGTGAAGCAAAACTGAACAAAAAATTAAGTCTCCATAAAATCGTAGAATCTCAAGTACAATACATCTCAGTACATGAATCTCTGAATACAATGTGCCTCACTACATCCCTCAGAGCCTCAAAAACCATCAAACATACAGCGGAAATAGAAAAGAAGATACTAAATAGATAATGATAGCACGCCAACCTCCTACTCGTCGCCGCACATCTTCAACGACACAAAACCTGCTACCTGCTACTCTGTCTTCTCATCAACAACATCGGTGAACAACCCAAGGAAATAAGAGCGAAACATAAAACCTTGAGTCAGATAATAGTCTTAGTGAGTGATAAAAATAACTAACAATAGTTACACAGGATAATATGAGTATAGGTGGATCAACCATCCGACCTGCCCAGCAACTAACAATTTAACATGTGAAAACCATCCATCACATGCCATTACAGAATAGAAAAGGAAAATCGCAATCCCGCTTCTCTTCGACATCCGACGGTGATAGCCTACCCAGAGGTAACAAAGAAGAAAGCCACCATCAACCATAACATCCGATATGCTAGTTATCACCGACAGCAGCCATGAATCCATCGATAATTGAACTTACTTTCAACAATCAAATGGGCTAATGGAAAAACCCTGGTTCTAGCCAAACTACAATACACCATCGTGACTCGTATGGTTGCCTTACTCAACGAAGACAACTGGGCCCATTATGACTTCCCTGGGTGTATAATCTATTGAATCTGATCCTAACAGGCGTCCCCAAAATACCCTTGCTTTGAGTCTTCTAGAACACTTCAATTACCAACTATTCCTTAGCGCTTCAAACTTGTCTAGCCTTTCACCTTGGCGATTCAATTCATTTCTTGAACCATTCCATTATCATCCATGGTTGACTCACATCCTGTTAATCCATCATCATACTGAATTGTATATCGAACCACGACCAGTGTCACATCAATCTGGCTTCGACGACTCCAATGCGAGTTCACAATCGAAGTACCATCAATCATTGAGTTGCACCTGATCATCTGAAGTCCATTCATCACCAAACTTCACCAGCAACCCCTAAAAGCCATCAAAACCAAGCTTCCTAAAAATCACGTTCATCTGACCTACCCCGATGGGTCGGTACATACCCCTGATGGGTCGGTACCTACCCATGATGGGTCGGTACCTACCCGTACACTTAGCCAGAAATGGCTAAGTGTTGGCACTTAGGCACTCCTAAACCCATGTTCTTCCTACCGGTCCATTTTCCAAGCTATTCGACCTTCCTATAAAAACTTCTACTGATCCATCCATGTCTCGAGTAATCAAACTTCGATCCATCCCAAATAAACTCCGAATGACTTGAAAGTTTGCAGGCAACCCCGATTTATCAACATGAAGCCACGCCATAAAAAGCGCCGCCACTCGATCAAACTACATGCCACTCGATCAAACTACATGGGTCAGTACCGACCCATCATGGGTTGGCGCCGATCCATGTACTTAGCTTATTTTGGCACAAAATTTTTCTTGCTTCCATCTCTCGTCTCCCAAAGCGCCTCCACCAAGTTTCATCTGCATCTGATCATCTGAACCTTTGATTTGCTCTGTTCTTCAATCCTATGTTTCTACGGCAAACAATCTAACATACAACTCAAGTAATTCATCCAATTTAACCAAAACAACTGTCAATATAGCAACACATGATCATACAAGTCTATCCAAATCATCAAAAACATTGTATAATAATAATCGATAAATTGTAGACCTAAACATACCTAAAATCATGATTAACATATAAATTTCCAGTTTAATAGGTTTATTTAAAACAGGTTAACATACTTAGCTCTGAGATGAATTTGTATGTATATATTTTGGGGTGATATAAATATATATGAACAAAATTAACATAGATTATGTAACGAAAAGGAATTTCGCTCGATCCGAATCAGTCGCTAAACCGACCAAGACCGTTCGAAACCCCTGACTGTTTTGAGAACACGACAAATTGGAATGCAAACAGAAGAACATTTCATTGTATATTACAACAATTCATTAGAATACAAGAATATACAGAGTATAAATATATATTATACAACATAAAATATCAGAGATTACAATAAATTAATAGCAGCGGAAAGACAATACAAAACACAACTGAAAGTAATACACGGATACAGAGCTTTCCGAGTAACGTTACAGCTGTAAATCAAGATCCTGTGAATATAAATCTGCAAAACCAAAACTACTAGCTGTCGGTGCGGAAAATAGGGGCACCTAGAGTTTAGGTTAAAACAATAAACTCCAGGTCAGTCATGTGACTGGTGTGAGAACTAAAACAGTTATTAATCTTTATTTTTAAAGTCAGGTAAATCAAGGGACCACGCCGTATAACATGGAACGGGTTTCCTCCCAAGAGTACCAGTGCATAAAACAAACAGCGCAATGCCAAATAAAGAAAAATGAAGCTATTATAAGACCCAGGTCCCATCACACAATGCAACACAAGCCGGAGGATAGGGTTTTACCTTATAATAGCCAAAGCATGCTTGATACGCTAAATTTCATCTTTTATTATTACTATAAGTGTATAGTGTCAAAACAATTTCAATCATAAGTATCAATCATAGACGGCATAAGTGCCCCATACCACTATGTCGCCATATATAGGTATACAATCAAAACCGCAAAATCACGTATCGGAAGCTAGATTTCCATCTGTGAACCGAGGCAAAAGATAGTCCTCACCGATTCGAGACTGTCTAGCCCGAGTCTTAGGATCAGAACGCATCGACCCTTGGAGCCACAGGGCCGGTCCACTCGATGTGGATTAAATAAAACCCTGAAAACTACGTCTCCCCGCCCTTTGGGCCGTAAACGAGCCAACGAATGACTCCATCGGTCCCGGATCGATCAATATAACCGAGGCGCCTCGCAACAGCAACAACCACACAGGTGAAAATAATATAAATGTCAGGGATGGTAGGTCACTGACACCACCCTAGCTAGAAAGAGACGCATGTTCTCCCTGGATCCTTCTCCCGTTTCTGGTTCACATCGGGGAGTGAGGCTCGCAAATCAACGCTACACAAAGCTATGCCACACAGGCCGTGCTTTGATCATCAACCACAAGACTTTGCTTTTCAACAGAAGCCTTGATCATTTGCCACTTAGGCATGCCACACAGGCAATTCACTCCATGCTTTTGATATCCATCAATACATAACCTCTGAGCACGTACGTCTCAGAGAAGGGCGTTAAGCAAGAGAAAAAATTCTCCGCCACCAAACAGATATATATTTAATAGAAATCAATCACACAGAATAAAATCCAATGTCAGACACATAGTCCATTTACAAGTTTGTTCTGGGTCTGAACGAAACCGGAGGCACCTAGTACCCCGCATATCCATCAATCTCCAAGTACGTCTGGACGACCACTAACTGATTCACTCCTCTTGGGTGTATGGCCCAATCAAAATCATCAGTAATCACCCAACCGACGTGAAGACCTCCGGCCTTCGACCACTGTCTTCATCTTCGACACCACGTTGAATCAGTTATTCAGAATGGGATAAACCCGGTCTTTCTGAATAACTCGCGTATATAATAAACAAGTGTTACAAAAACACAACATACGCCTCATTCCAATTCATTAGCCACTAACTGTAAATTAGCAAGAGAATAATTCCCCAAACATTAACCCCGTAGGCCGAAACCAACATCAGATCAATACCGAGGAAACCATTCTTCTTAGCTAACCTGCAGTTAGTTTCTAAATTTCACATTCTTAGGGAAAGGTTCCCATTAATTTTATCAAAGATAAACTATTTTAAATTTATTCTTTAATCTTCCTTTGAATATCACTTCAAACTAGTCCGGATTAACGAACCACGCCGAAGTAATCATTTATTAAATTTCCCAATCCTAACCTATTCATCCCATGAAGTAAAACTGGTAATACTTCGTATCTAACTCCAGGTGTTATCGGTAAAGTTAATTACCATTTCACGTTCAAATCTAGTTAAACATTTAACTATTGCTTGGAGCAAAACTGGTGATACTCCATTCTCGACCATTTCAATCTAATTAAAGATTCATTAAAACTCCACTTAGTTTTAATCTTTAACTGGGTTAAAGAATCAATGTCATTTAAAACACGGTTCGCGATAAACCCAAAATCACATTCCATTCTATCAGCTTTTAACTGTAAAATGGCAAGTGAGCAATTCCCTAAGTATTAACCCCGAAGGCTGAAACCAACATCAGATCAATACCCAAGAAACCATTCAACTTAACTAATCTCCAGTTAGTTTCTGATTTTCTTAACTCCGTTGGGTCTAAGAACAATATTATTGAAGATACCGTTCACGACAGCCTATAATCACATTTGATATTAAATACAAGGCTCTGAATAGAAAATATATCGGGTTATATTCAATATCAAATTCTACGACCAACAAATATCATATTGGAAATAACGATATAAATATATCTTTCAGATTTCCATAACAATATCTGTATAATCACGAAATCCAACATCGAAATATTCCAAAGACAATTTCGATTCAAATCCATTCCAATTCAATTATTGTAAATCCTGGTTACTTTTAAAACCCTTTCCAATCCAATTTATTTATTTTAAAAATAAATAGAATTATAATTCTAGTTCAAAACTAGTTCATTTCGATAAAAATCTATTTTTATCTTTTCAAATATAGAATTTTTCATCCCAATTCTTCACAAATCATTTCTTATGATTTTACACAAATTATTATTATTTTTAATAATTTTATCAAGGCCCGTACAGCCGATTTCCATCAACGGTCATCGAACTGCACTTACAGCGAACTTTTCCAAATTTGATTTGGACATAATTCCAAATCCAACCGTTAGATTTCTAATTTCTAATATTCGTTAGAAAGATCTTTTTGATACGAACCCAGCGGTTCCAGTTTTAGGAGAATCCGACAGTCGGATCTCCCGTAACATCCATTCGAAGTCAATGGTCGAAATTCGCGAACTGCCGCAGCGCAGTGCGTTCTATTCAGGCCATTATATTATATATATATAATATATGTAATATATATTTCATCGATTTCAATTCAAAACGTATTTTATAAATTGTTTTGAATTCGTTTTCAAAACGATTTCAACTTAATATTCAAGTTCTAGTCAAAATTGAATATTCCGCATCATCGATATACAAATGATAATATTTTCAAAACGTTATATTTTGAAATCACTTTCTTTTCTATATTCATTATAAAAATAAATAAAATCGATATAAATATCGTTCACTTCAAAATGGCATCAATCTAATCAACACGGCTTTTATTCAACACACGAATGTTTATTCTATTCAACACATGAATTTATATTATTCAACACATGAATTTATTTTCTATTCAACACATGAAATTTTCTATTCAACACATGAATATATTTTCTATTCAACACATGAATTTATTTTCTAAATTGGAATGAGGGCCAATCAATTACCATATAATGTTAATTATATGGATTTTCTACAACACATGTATATAATAGCAACGATAAATAATCAACCATCATCCAGAGTGCACCACACAACTGCATAAGCATTAAATATAAATAATTAATGCTTACACAATCTGTCACCCATCGATTGACATACAACTAAACAATCGGGATTAGTGTACGTCAAATATCACCCCAATACCCGTGTGGAGTTTCAAATCAACAAACACAGATTTTATTTGTGAGGTTGGGTGATGTGTAAAATATATCGTCCCAATCAATATCAATCAAATCAGTGTATATAAACAAATCTCCGATTTGTTTATTAATATTTATTTTATATATACGTTAAAAATCATATTTTTAACTATAAAATATTTTATTCCACATCACACAATCAAATTTCACAACACAGCAATCAAACAAACAAGTCATCCATGGTCTATGGACAACGGGTGTCGGATGCTACTAAGCACCGTCTGCATCCTAGTATATATTTCAACTAGAAATCAAAATAAAAGTGAGGAGTTCTCACCGAGGGTTCCACTCCTCCATTCTCTCCTTCTGAACTTCTGAACCGTTTGGATTTGTCTGAAATTCCAATGCAGTCTTTGCCACGCTGTTCATAATAAAATTTATATTTTTATTGCTTCATTCCAATAAAAAAATCATATTTTTATTTCTACTTCATATATTTTTACAATGCTTCTTTCTATATACAAATTATATTTTTATATTTCTATTTCTTATATAAAGATCGAATTTTTATTTCGATGCCATAAAAATCACATTTTTATCTCAACATATATATAATAAAAATCAGATTTTTATTTCGCTACATATATAAAAATTATATTTTTATATTCTCTATTGTATAAAAATTCTATTTTTAATCCGCTACTCATATAAAAATCTAATCTTTATCCTCACTACTTCACGATAAAAATAAAGTTCATATTTTTATTTCCCTTTAAATACTGTAAAGATTATATTTTTATCTCGTTCTTTCCATAACAAAGATTATATTTATTTCGTTATAAAAATCTAATCTTTATAGTTATGCAAAATCAAATCTTTTCGTTATGCAAAATCTCAGCTTTACATATAAAAACATATCTTTTACTACATCAAAATCTTTCTTTTCTATATAAAAATCTATTCTCATCTCACTATTCTATACACATAAAAGTACAATCTTCATTAAAGCTATATCTATGTAAAAATCAGATTTTTGTAAATTGAAATAAAAATAAAACAAGAAAACTTACTTTGTAAAAATCGGATTTTGATGCTCGGGGAGATCCAAGAGAGGTCACGAACCTTCATGGCGCAGGGATCGAGGCTATAGCGTCTCGTGGTGGCCATCGCGGCGGGATTTGGCGTTGTTTTGGGGTTGTGCGGGTTTGTACAGAGGAGGAGGAGCAAGGGGAGGTGGCGCAAGTGATAGGGAGGTCGGCAGAGGGTCACGTCGGCGTTGGAGGTGGTGGTAGAGGCGGCAGGGTCAGCTAGGGTTTCTCGGTTCAGTTGGGTTTGCGTTTGGGGTTCGAAACAGACGGGGATGGAGAGGAGAGCGAGAGGGGGAGTATGGCGGCGATCTCTGACGTGGCAGCGGCAGGGAGGGGCTGTCGATCGGTGGCTCGATGAACGGGGGGCGACGGGCTTTTTTTTCTTTTTTTTCGATTTGGTTTTAGAAAGTGAAAGGGGAAGGGGGCTGAGGGAGGGTATAGGGATATTTTATTTATTTAATTTCCCAAAAAAGCAACTTTTTATTTCGAACTCGAAACCGAACCCACCGACTGTCGTCCATAGCTAATTACCCCAATTCCGAACACAATGGGATATGTATCGTAAGATGACTCGATCGTTTCGATTAGTTTTCGTCAAAATCAAAATATAACTTTATATATTGAATTTGAACGCACCATTCAATTTACCAGGGCCACGTATGAACTCTAAAAATTCCCGAAAAATATTTTCTAGCTTCGTATTGATGATACGGTCCTAACAAAACTAATTTCTTGAAATTCTGAACCGTTTGAAAAATGGTCATTTTCCAGTCGATTAAAATCAACTGAAACTAGTCAAATGCGTTTTCTTCTACCACGCTCACATATTGATTCGAAAAATTACGAATTTTGAAACCTAGCAATAACTTGACATCCCGGATCCAACAAAAGTGGTTTCGTCAAAAACCGAGGTCGTTTGCAAAATTTCCATTTTTAAGGGCCAGAATTCCATAGCGACTATTCTGAATTTTCAACTGGGCATAACTTTTTATCTCGCTACGAAATTTCAATTTTTCGGATTCGTTGGAAAGATATTCTCAAATAGATTCTAATATTTTTGGTTTCACTAAAATCCGGTTTATTTCGAATCCTGTACATTCATTTGAACTTTGAAATCGAATTTTCAAACTACTGCGCAATTTTCAATTCCTTTTATAATTTAAAATAAATATTTATATTCTAACGATGATTCAAATAAATATATATGTTCGAATTCTATTCAAAATAAATTTCTCGTCGCTATTATTTCAAATAATTCATTTTAAATATTCAAAATCGCTCAAATTGCCAAAATAAAATTTTTAAATTAGCTCAGATTTCCGGGTTATTACAGATTAACCCATATAACTCTTTTCATCTGTGTGAGGGATATCTACCACTCATCTAATCCCTAGAGGGGGGTTGAATAGGATTTATCACAGTTTATCGCTGAATTAAAAAAATCTAACAGGACATAAAATAATAAATAGATCACAGAATGCAGCAGAAATAAAAAGCAGAAAGGAAGTAACACACAGAGATACCCAGCTTCGGCAAAACCCTTCCTACTGCTGCATTCCTAAGGTTTCTACTAGGTGAAAGAACAGATCCCGCTTACAAGACCATGTAAACTCGCACTCCCTGCTCCTGTACTAACCTTACGCTCAAAACCCTAGACTGGTCTATATCCATTAAACCATATTTTCCCCTAGTTTTACAGACTAGTAAACTGTCAGTTAATCCCTAACTGATTCCCTAGTATTTTACAGACACTAGAAACTGATGAATCGGTTACAAAAGAAACCAGAAAAATACATAAAAAAATAAATAAGGAAAGACACTAAAACCAAATTTAATCCTCCCCTTTTATAAACTTGGCTTAGCCAAGAATAAACTAAGCCGGCCCGTCCATTTCTTTACTATTCTGGTTACTTTCCCTTTTCAATGAAAATGGCGGCATGAAAAATAGGGTTTCCGTCTCTGATGCTCCAAATCCAATCGATGCTTGATGGAAATGATGTAGAGTTTTATCTGATTGCTCCAATGTTTTGCGTTGCTTTCTCGATCGATTTGGAGATGTTGTGGCAATCGAATCCCAGATGGAATTTTGTGAGTTCGCTTACTTTCCTCTCTTTGAATTTGTTGTTTTTGGATTCGATACTTTTTCCAGTGATGTATTGGTGCTTTTATAGGGATTAGAAAACCCTAGAAACTTTGATTTTAATATGACTTGGCCTGATCATTTGCGTGATTCCCCTTTTGGTTTGCTCGATTTAAATGGCTTTCTCTTTTTGACATCCTTGGCTTTGAATTGATTGAATGCGTGGCCTTTGGAAATCAATTTTGAACTTGAAATTTGTAGAATTGTTTTGTTGCCAAATATTTCGTTCAAATCAGCAAACAAAACTTAATTTGTTCCATGTCACAGATGTTGTGATTTTTCTGCATGATTTATTGATTCCACTGATTTAGATTGTGCCCAAAAAAAATTCTTCATAAATTGTGCCTTCAAATGAATGATTGTGTGAAAATTGTTTTGCTTGAAAAAACTGGAAATCAATTTTGTTGCCCAAAAACACTTGTTCAAAAACAGAATATTTTGAAACATTCCTTGATTTGAAAACGACCATGATTGTCACATTTGAGTTTCTGGAAATCAAATCCTTGTTTGAATTGTTGCCAAAAACACTTCATTGAATCAAATCTGCATTGCAAAACTGGAAAGAATAGAACACATTTGAAATTTGACTTGCCAAATAATGCTTTTTCATTTATTTGCAATTCAAAACAGGAAATTTTGAAATTGCATGCCAAAGTTATTTACTGAGATATTTCTGCTCCTTGTATCATAACTGGAAAGATTCGCAATGCAAAACCCGATTTGCAAAATTGTTTTCCTGCCACCATTACCTGTACTGATTTAGAAAAATCTGCAAGACAAAAAACATTTCCAATTTTGTCATATCTGAAATGAATTTAAAAATGTTTCTTGCCAAAGATAAATGGCTCAACCGCCATTGAAACTGCACTATTATTCTACAGCATGCATGTATGTATGTATGATCCACGATAATTTGTTTTACCTTTTTGTGAATTGTTGCCATAATCGAATTCAGCTAGAAATAAGTATGAATGTAATTTTGCCCCACCTTTGCTTGGTTGATTAGTTTCTCAAAACCTATTCTTTCCAGTAAAAAAACTTTGCTAAATATGCAATTCCTTGAATGCTTTGTCAAAAGGTGGAAACAGATTTTCTAGAAACATTTTTTCTATATATCCCTTCATTTCTGTTTTACTTCCCATTACCAAATGTTGATAACATGCTAGCTGAAGTTTTGTGCATTTCCAAATGCCATGTAGAGAAATGCAAATTCATTTGCTATGTATAAGGAACAGATCCACCATTCATACATGTATTGACTTTACCATGATTGTTGCACATGCTATGCTTCACTTGAATCGCACTGTTTCACCCATGCTTGAGCACACAGATCCATTCTTACATGTACATATTTCTTCTGCTGAATCTTGTTTACATTAGCTTCTGCATCCTTTATGTCTTGCTGCTATCATGCTACTGCTCAATTTATCTGTCATGCAAAAATAGAAGTGATCTTGCATGAGGGTCACTTGCATATAAATGATTTGCCATATTTGTCATGTTGATCTGCCTTGTGATTTTCCTTGATCTTGAGTTGATCTCTCATGTTTGTCACACATTAATTTTTTTATTTTGGGCTGATATGAATTTCTTTCTTCTTCTTTTTTATGTTCCATAATTGCAATATGAATGAGTGAAATGCTGTAGTAATGCAATGACTGTATACTAGAGTGATGAGCGTTGTAGTGAGGAACAAATGTACAAAATGAGAAAAATTATACTGATATTTGTAATAAACAAATTTGATTGAAATAAAATATTATTTTATTATGTTCAAACAGAATTTTCTATCGTATTCAATTTGTTTACGAGTACAATATCATGTCAAGTAATATATGTGAATATACAATAGTGGAGTTAGGATGTTGTACTATTTCAGATGTTGAAATAAAGTATTTAATTGAATAAATATACTGTGAATATATTCAATTGTGTATAATAGTATATTATTCAACAAATATTTATTTCTTTGAAATGGTGTAAAATAAAATAGTACAATCACAAACACATTTAACTAATATCATATGTTTGTTATCATCAAACAAAAACCATAGAATTGTTTGACACAACAATCTCCCCCTTTTGATGATGACAAACATAAAATAAGATTTTGAATATAATATTATTATAAATGTGTTTGACACTGAATTATTGAACTCCCCTTGTATGTATGCTCCCCCTATAACAAAAAACTCCCCCTAGAATTGTGCATGAGTGAAAAGACCTAGAAATGTGCATGAATGGAATTTTCAATATTAAAATATTTATAAAATATTCACTCATAAATCAAAATCTCAATCCATTCTCCCCCTTTTATTATCATCAAAAGGATGTAGAAATTAAAACATAGATGAAAAATGACTAAAAATATAATATAAGCTTAAGAGGAAGAACGATCATCATTAATCCCAATCAGTCAAACAAAAATCATAATATTCTAAGAATAAATGGCATATTTCATATTGTAGAGAATGACGGATTTACGATAAAATTTATAATAATGGAGAGAGTTTTAAAAATATGAATTCCAGTTATTTTCCAAAGAATTTTTTAAAAAAAAATGAGGCACAAAAACAGTGATGGATTTGGACTATAATTATAAATTCAATTTAAGTGACGAAATCAAGTAATCTCAAATCCCAATAGCTACCAATCAACAAATAATAATACTTCATAAAATATTAACACATTTCACAAATTAGAAAGATGGATTGATAGGCTGGTTTTTTAACACCAAGGAGAATTTCATATAAAAGTTTATTTAGCATTTTTTTTCCTTTTTCGTTTTCTTTTTATTTAAGAGCACACTGACCATGCATAACCAGAGCTTGGATTTTTAAATGAGGTCAGTTGCAGCTTAAATCATAAGTTATCTCATAACCATACATGACCAGAGCTTGGATTTTTAAATGATGTTATAGAAACACTTATGTATTAATTATTTTAATATTTATCATGTTCAGTTCACATAGAAAAGTACAGAAATGGTTTGTGAAATAAATTTCTAAATTAATCATATTATGAAATATGACCAACTGAACCGAGATCATTGAAAAATTTTCATTTATCACTAATTCTGAATAATAATATAACTACAATTCCATCACAAATATTCTCACTGTTTATTCAAGATGATTTTTATTAAAAAATATTAAACTCTCCACATTAATATAAAAAACATGACGGATGGCAGAATAATGGTAGATAAAGAAGAAGGTCACGAAATAATCGCCAATTCAAAGATATTATAGTAATTGTTCAACCATCATGAAAACCTAAATAAAAACTCCCCTTATTGTGAGATATATTGTAGTCATAACCCATCACAATTTCAAAATTTGATAATTATTTTGATGAATTATAAATACAGTTCAATTTGGACATTGATTTCAATTTCTGAATGAATAATTAATAAATAATTTTAGAATTGAAAATCAGTTACAAGAGGAATATGATGATCTATAAAAGACAAGAGAGATACAAAAAAATATACATGATGAAAAAAATATTAACACTTCTAACCTGATACCGCTTGATGTCTCTATTAATGAGGATTTTAACATGACACTGGAGGCAAACAAGGGTGTCCCAAACAACAGCATTTTAATCACACAGTCCAAGCAGACAGGACAAAATGATTTCATTTATAAGAGTATGGTATATATTTGATACCAAAACAAGCAGTCAACAAAAATATTTACAAATCAATTTCTTTTAATCAGAGCAGCACGATAACCAATTTTAAAGCAGACTTTTCAAGATAATTCTGATGGTCTCAAAAGAATTTCATGATTTAAGATAAAATATATAGTTTATTTGAAATCATTTGAACGAATATGTAAATCTCTAGATTCAATGAATCGATCACACCATAATATAAATTTTGATTCGAGATATGTGTGTGATTCAATAAATCAATAATTTCAAATGATTTTAAACAAACAGATATTAAAATCAAATAATCATGAAATAATAGTAAGTTTCAAAGATCAGAATTTTTCAAAGAATTTTTCACAAAATTTTCTAATAGGCACACATGAATAATTCTAGATCATTTACATCAAGATTAAGAGATATTCACGATCCAAAAAATTTAGTGGTTTATTCAAAATCACTTGAACAAATGTAAATCTTGAGATACAATGAATCAATCACACAGGATTAATAATTTTAGATCTGAGAGGTGTGTTAGATTCAAAATATCAGAAATTTTCAAGTGATCTCAAAACAAATAAAAAACAACGATAATGATCATGAATAAAAATGAATTTCAAGATGTATCACTGATTCAAGATAATCAAAAAATATCCAAGCCAATTTGAAAAGTAATGAAATTATCACAACTGATAAATATTGGTGTACTGTAATGAGTATATTATTTCAAGCTTTTCTAAAATGAATTAGAAGAAACTCAAAAAAAACAAAGGTGTGTGAAATTCCATTAAATTTTCAGATCTTCAAAATTTTAGAATTCAAAGTAATAGTGTTCAAGATATGACAAGAATACATCAACACTGTTATGAATTCAGCAATCAGAAAATAAACTACAAAACAAAAGCAGATATTTACAAGTTTAAATTCAAGATCTGGAAATGATTAAAAACATTAGAGTTTCGTATAAATGAAGTGAATTTCCAGGAAATATGAGTTTTACAATTGGAATTTTAAGAAAGCACAAGAAAAATTACAATGATATGACCGTGACAAATAAAACAGACAAAGAACATAATCAGAAGAGATAGAAGGAGGGAAAACATTAAAAAAATTACAAAGATGAGTTTAGAGGTTATACCTGAAATTGACGTGAGTAAATAAATCTCTAACTCAATTAACTTGGCTTAAAGAACTGTGAATAATTTGATGATATGAAGCAATTTGAATTCAGTTTCTCTTTTGCAAAGTAGTTCCTCAGCCTCCACCGGTACCTAACAGTTCAAGGAATCGAGTGGTCTAACAAAATTAGTAAAACCACTCACAGTTATATTCATATGTTTTGGTACCCAGATTTGTTTGTATAGCAAACCATTAGAATTAACTTTCGTACCCTTAGGAACCCAAATCTGCTTGAATTTAACAAAAACAATTTTATTTCCTGTCAAGATCCAAGAATGTATAAATGGTTTATTATAAAACGATTTCTCATCACAATTTTGATTCAAAAAACATTTGAAATTTTCAGAGTTCAAATTTTCAAAGCAGTTCTTCCCAAGCAGTTTGAGGGATTTTTCAAATCATTTGAATTTTGTTTTCCAAAAACATCATTTTTCCCAAAGCCAAGACCAGATTTATTTCCAATAGAAACTCGGTTTTGTAACAGCATATTCAACAATTTTTCCCCAGTAGAAAATTTATCCAAAGTTGATTCTAATCGTTGAATTTTGGATTTTAGATCGCTGTTTTCTTTTAATAAATTTGAGCAATCATTTATAGCGATCTTCTGTTCAGCATTGGACTGTTTCAAAACCAAATTCTCATTTTCAAGCAATTTAATTTTGGCTTGGGATTCGGAAATTTCAAGTTCAAAATGATTTTGTTTTTCAGATTCAAGTTTTTCAAAGGTTTTGAATTTTTCAATCTCAATTTCAAGCTCTTTCAAAATCAGATCTGTTTTCAACAACTATTATTTTCAGAAATATCATGTTTGGAATTTTTGGTATCCTTAAAATTTTCAAATAATTGTTTGTGCTTTCAAGCTTTATCTTGTTCTCTTTTAAAATAAAAATTTCATTCTCAAGTTTTTGAATATTTTTATTTTGACGAACAAGATTATTTTTCAAATTTAAACAATTTTTGCAATTAGAATTTGAAGACATCTTAACGTTTTTGAGTTTTGATTCCAAAAGATTAATTTTGCAGATCAACTCAAGCTTCTCATATTTCAGAAGTTTATTTTTAGATTTATATTCTAAACAGATTCAGTTAAACCATTTAAACGATGAATTTATAAGAAATATTTCCTGTTGAGTCTCCAT
The DNA here is from genome assembly GCA_030737875.1 of Allium sativum. Taxonomy (NCBI): domain Eukaryota; kingdom Viridiplantae; phylum Streptophyta; class Magnoliopsida; order Asparagales; family Amaryllidaceae; genus Allium; species Allium sativum. The sequence goes on along the minus strand of CM060925.1, from coordinate 440,106,680 downwards.
CTGAATTTCCATCTGTATAACCTGTTAAACACAAATCTGAAGCTAAGTTGACATTCTGGGGATTTGAGCTGTTGTCAGATTTTCCATACAACGCACTGAGAGTTTTCCAGATTTCCTGCATAGTCAAAAAATGAGAGATAAGATCAAGCTGATTATTACTGAGACAAGAATAGAGAATATGCATAACACAAGCATTGACAACTTTATTTTTCTTATCTAGCATATCTCACATATTTTCAATAATATTCCAATAATCAAAATTAACAGATTTTAAATATAATTCGACTTTTGATTTCCAAATTAAAAAATCTGTTCCATTGAAAATAATTGGAATATCACTAGACTGACTCTCGCTATACTGACAACTAGGAGACACCATTACTCTAGAGTTAACAGAATACCTACTCTGATACCACTTATTGGATCTAGATTAACCCCAGAGGGGGGTGAATAGGGTTTATCACAGTTTATCGCTGAATTAAATAATCTAACAGGATATAAAATAATAAACAGATCAAAGAATGGAGCAGAAATAAAAAGCAGAAAGGAAATAACACACAGAGATACCCAGCTTCGGCAAAACCCTGCCTACTGCTGCATTCCTAAGGTTTCTACTAGGTGAAAGAACAGATCCCGCTTACAAGACCATGTAAATTCGCACTCCCTGCTCTTGTACTAACCCTACGCTCAAAATCCTAGACTGGTCTATATCCACTAGACCAGATTTTCCCCTAGTTTTACAGACACTAGTAAACTGTCAGTTAATCCCTAACTGATTCCCTGGTATTTTACAGACACTAGAAACTGATGAATCGGTTACAAAAGAAACTAGAAAAATACATAAAAAAATAAACAAAGAAAGTCCCTAAAAACAAAATTAATCCTCCCCTTTTATAAACTTGGCTTAGCCAAGAATAAACTAGGCCGACCCGTCCATTTCTTTACTATTCTGATTGCTTTCCCTTTTCAATGAAAATGGCAACATGAAAAATAGGGTTTCCTTCTTTGATGCTCCAAATCCAATCGATGCTTGATGGAAATGATGTCGAATTTTGTCTGATTGCTCCAATGTTTTGCGTTGCTTTCTCGATCGAATTGGAGATGTTGTGGCGATCGAATCCCAGATGGAATTTTGTGAGTTCTTTGACTTTCCTCTCTTTAAATTTGTTGTTTTTGGATTCGATGCTTTTTCCAGTGATGTATTGGTGCTTTTATAGGGATTAGAAAACCCAAGAAACTTTGATTTCAATATGACTTGGCCTGATCATTTGCGTGATTCCCCTTTTGGTTTGCTCGATTTAAATGGCTTTCTCTTTTTGACATCCTTTGCTTTGAATTGATTGAATGCGTGGCCTTTGGAAATCAATTTTGAACTTGAAATTTGTGGAATTGTTTTGTTGCCAAATATTTCGTTCAAATCAGGAAACAAAACTTAATTTGTTTCATGTCACAGATGTTGTGATTTTTCTGCATGATTTATTGATTCCACTGATTTAGATTGTGCCCAAAAGAAATTCTCCATAAATTGTGCCTTCAAATGAATGATTGTGTGAAAATTGTTTTGCTTGAAAAAAACTGGAAATCAATTTTGTTGCCCAAAAACACTTGTTCAAAAACAGAATATTTTGAAACATTCCTTGATTTAAAAATGGCCATGAATGTCACATTTGAGTTTCTGGAAATCAAATCCTTGTTTGAATTATTGCCAAAAACACTTCATCGAATTAAATTTGCATTGTAAAACTGGAAAGAATAGAACACATTTGAAATTTGACTTGCCAAATAATGCTTTCTCATTTATTTGCAATTCAAAATAGGAAATTTTGAAATAGCATGCCAAAGTTATTTACTGAGATATTTCTGCTCCTTGTATCATAACTGGAAAGATTTGCAATGCAAAACCTGATTTGCAAAATTGTTTTCTTGCCACCATTACCTATACTGATTTAGAAAAATCTGCAAGACAAAAAACATTTCCAATTTTGTCATTTCTGAAATGAATTCAAAAATGTTTCTTGCCAAAGATAAATGGCCCAACCACCATTGAAACTGCACTATTATTCTATAGCATGCATGTATGTATGCTCCATGATAATTTGTTATATGTTTCCTTGAATTGTTGCCATAATCGAATTCAGCTAGAAATAAATATGAATGTAATTTTGCCCCACCTTTGCTTGATTGATTAGTTTCTCAAAAACTATTCTTTCCAGTAAAAAAAACTTTGCTAAATATGCAATTCCTTGAATGCTTTGTCAAAAGATGGAAACAGATTTTCTAGAAACATTTTTACTATATATCCCTTCATTTCTGTTTTACTTCCCATTACCAAATGCTGATAACATGCTAGCTGAACTGTTATGTGCATTTCCAAATGCCATGTAGAGAAATGCAAATTCATTTGCTGTGTATAAGGAATAGATCCACCATTCATACATGTATTGACTTTACCATGATTGTTGCACATACTGTGCTTCACTTGAATCGCACTGTTTCACTCATGTTTGAGCACACAGATCCATTCTTATATGTACATATTTCTGCTGCTGAATCTTGTTTACATTAGCTTGTGCATCCCTTATTGTCTTGCTGCTACCATGCTACTGCTCAATTTATTTGTCATGCAATAATAGAACTGATCTTGCATGAGGATCACTTGCATATGAATGATTTGCCATATTTGTCGTGTTGATCTGCCTTGTGATTTTCCTTGATCTTGAGTTGATCTCTCATGTTTGTCACACATTAATTTTTTATTTTTTTATTTTGGGCTGATCTGAATTTCTTTTTTCCTTTTTTGTTCCTTAATTGCAATATGAATGAGTGAAATGTTGTAGTAATGCAATGATTGTATACTATAGTGATGAGCGTTGTAGTGAGGAACAAATGAGAAAAATTGTACTGATATTTGTAATAAACAAATTTGATTGAAATAAAATATTATTTTATTATGTTCAAACAAATTTTTCTATCGTATTCAATTTGTTTACGAGTACAATATCATGTCAAGTAATATATGTGAATATACAATAGTGGAGTTAGAATGTTGTACTATTTCAGATGTTGAAATAAAGTATTTTATTGAATAAATATACTGTGAATATATTCAATGTGTATAATAGTATATTATTCAACAAATATTTATTTCTTTGAAATGGTGTAAAATAAAATAGTACAATTACAAACACATTTAAATAATATCATATGTTTGTTATCATCAAACAAAAATCATAGAATTGTTAGACACAACAGGTCTAACTTCCCTTGATGATGATATATCTTCTTAATGCAATCTTTTATTAATCTGATTGAAAAGAATGGAGAAATAGGGTTTAGGATGAACCGAAGAATCACAAACGCCCAACCTGAAGTTTAGAATGAAAAGAGTAACCTTAGTTCTCTCTCTAAGTCCCCCTATTTATATCTGCAGGTCATTAGTCTAATGGGCTTGGCTAATCAACCCACTAGCTGCTAAACAGTCTATCTAACACAAGTTGAAACTTAAAACAACGATTTATCCCAAACTGTTAAACCAAATCCTTCATATGACCACTTTACGGAATAGTAAATCACCATTCTGATCCAATGAGACTGATTTAAGCACCTGATTCAATCCTTTTCAAAAGTTATAGCCCAAACAATAAACAAAAGTAAGGGTGAACAAACCCCGGTTTGGCTCGGTTTTGGGGTAAAACCGAAATCGAAAGACCGGTTTTAAAAATGGATAACCGAAGCATCAGTTTCGGTTTCAAAACCTTGGTTTTGGTTTTTATCGGTTCAGTTTCGGTTTTAAACCGATTTAAACAAAAAATATTATAAATTTAAACAATCATAAAGGAAATTAAAATAAATTGTTTCAACCGAGTGTATTTGTAACAACCCAAATTTTAACAACGTGTTAAGACAAGAATCAAGGCATAATTAAATTATAAAATCTGAATCAGGATAAACGGGTTGCGCCATTGCGTTCATCTCGGAAAAATACGCGAAATAGAGTCCGAAATTTCGTAAATCGGATTCCTTATGACCGAGATATGGCCTCGCGAAGTTACACGAAAATTCAAATCCGAAAACAAATTTGAATTCAGCCCAAAAAGAGAACGTGGGAAAATTCCCGCCAGACACAAAGGGTGTCGACCCCTGGGTCAACCCCCCTCCAGGGGGTAAACATGGGTGTCGACCCATGGGTCGACCCCCCTCCAGGGGGTCGACATGGGTGTCGACATGGGTGTCGACATGGGTGTCGACCCCTGGGTCGACCCCCCCTGTAGAACCCCGACCTGGTGCACCTGCTTGTCATGTTGGCTCGGTTTTGGAGGCTTGTGACGATTTTGGATGGCTTGGATTCGATCTATGGTTTATCCTACGGCCTAAACTACTCCTAATCTCTATAAAAAGACCCCTAAGCCTACCCTAAACCCTCACAAATCACTCATGCCACGAAGTGCTGCCCAAATGTCAAGTGATCATGGCCTCCATCTCCAACTCCAAGAGACTATGCATGCAAATCGGATCCGAATCAAAAGGTGCAAGCTTGCTACACCAAATCGAGGCTCGATCAACGTTGCTACGGTGATTTCATGACGGTTCTTCATCAAAGGAGTCACCTTTCATCGTCAAGACGATTCATGCGCACCCTCTAAGCCTCGCTATGTAAGTTCTAGCTACTTCGAGATGTTAACGGTAGTTTAATCATGGCATGGAATAAAATGTGGTTAAACATGAGTGTTATAACCTATGTGAGCCTAGTTTGCTCCTTTAACATGAACATAGGACTTTAGGTTGTGTTTTAGCGACTAAACCATGCTATTCATGTTGCATTGGACTTAGTTTGCCATGCAAGATTGGACCTTTACTTGTGGTATGTTAGCATGCACACTTGAAACCACTTTGACTCATGAAACATGTGCATAAATGTGACTTTGAGGCTATGCAAGTATATGAACCCGAAGTCCCTTATGATAATATGCAAGTTTACTCCTTTTTATGACATAAGTAACATGTGCATGTTTATCCCTTCATGATAGGTTTATGACATGAACACTTATGCAAGTTACCCTCTTTATGACATTGTGCATGCTTGTGGCCAACCCCTATATGATAGTATGCATGTACAAGGCCAATCCCTTGATGATACCATGCATGTTTGAAGCCAACCCCGTCGTGGCATCGTGCATGTTTTGGGGTCAATGTGTACCATAGTATTTATACTATGATGACTCGCTTTCACTCAAGTGAAAACACGATTTTGGGGTAGTTAGACAAACGTGAACGTGACGCGAAAACATGGCTTGAATGTGGCACGAAAACTTGACATGGGGTTGCATGAAAATGTGACACTCTTGAAACACTTAAACATGAACATGACACGTACGAAAACATGGAACTTGAAACTAGACACGGGGGTTGTAAGTGTAATATAACACTAGACCAAACATGAAAGTGGCCAACTCGAGGTTGGGTTGAGTTTGTAGCATAAATCTACCCGGACCCGCCCGGCTTAACTAGTGGCTACAAACAATAGGATCCAATGTGAGAAGTTGGTCATGTCGCGCTTAAGACCCGAGGTTAGACTAGGTTGTGGTGTAAAACTACCCGGACCCGCCCGGCTTAACTAGTAACCACAACAAGGTCTAATGTGAGAGGTTGAGAGTGCATTAATTAAATTAATGCCACATGATAAGGTTAAGTAAATTTGACTAATGACACTTAACCGATATGACACGAATGGGTAGGTTAAGTGGGACCGGGCTTGATTTCTTAATGACACTTAACCATACAAGACAATTAGGGGATGGGGTTAAGTAATTCACGCTTAACTAATCCGACTTGGTAATTAGATGGGGTTAAGTAATTTAGACTTAACTAATCTAAACACGGTAATTCAATGGGGTTAAGTAGCCAATACTTAACCAACTTAACAAGATAATTTAACGGGGTTAAGTAACTTATACTTAACCAATTATACATGATGATTTGATGAGGTTAAGTAACCTATACTTAACCAATCTAATATGCGGACCTGATAGGGTTAAGTCATAAGACCTTTTAAATATACTTAACCATTTTAATATGATTAGGGGATGGGGTTAAGATAATCTGTGCTTAACCAATCTAACACGATAACCTGATAGGGTTAAGATAAACAAGTACTTAACCAAATTGACTTGATGATTGAATAGGGTTAAGTCATGAGCTTCTAGGTATACTTAACCAACTTGTAGGGCTAAGCCTTGAACTTAAATACTTAGCCAATCTTGACATGATTCGTAGGCGGGCTAAGTCATGAACCTGAATAACAACACCTAACCCAATAGACAAAACCCTAGTTAGAGGAACTAGCTAGAAAATCGTGGTTAATCAAGGTAACGGGGAAAAGAAGCTAAGTGGTAAACCTTAGTTAAGTATAACTAAGTAATAATTCTTAGCCAAGGACATGGGACTAGTTCATGAATGGATGAGTAACCCGATATGGTAGGTCATTGCTTAAACACACGAGGAGGAGCAAATTATCCGACTTGGATAAAGGCTCCAATGAACTGGGTGACGAAGTGGTAGCTTCGGGGGACGTGATGGTACTCTTGGTATCCCTCTATGAGGTGGCAGGTGGTCCATGAAACCCGGCCTCATAGAGGTTAAGGTCTGCGATAGAAGAGCCAAAAGTATGCCTTGGTTGCTATGCGAGCGACCTAAAGACTGGGATGGATTAGCGTGGAGTCGACGATACTTGATTTTGCCCTGAATAGCACGTCGCCGACTACCTACCATCTTTAGTCAATCGTGTACGTACGGAAAGGCAGAGAACTCCCAACAGACCATGTTCTTGCTATCGAGTCATGGATGAGGTTGGTCCATAGGAAAGTGGGGCTATAGTGGGGCCGGGATGTGGTTCTCATACATGATTTTTCTTGGATTGCCTTTCAGTAGTTGAGGGAGGGGTCACGTGGGACCATAGCCACGGGTACAAAAACAGACCTGGATATCTGCATCAGCAGACAACTTAAAGCTCCCGACCGAGTTCCGTATTTCTTGATTTGCCCTAGCACGGAACTCGGATGGCACATTGAGGAACATGTGCGTCTAGACATGGAAAATGATTCACGATACATACGCAGGATAAAGGGCGCGGTTGACGGGTTGCATAATCCCTAGTGGCCCTAGGTGGCCTGAACCCAAACCGAGACACGGAAACGTTCATTAGGTAGCATAATCCCTAGTGGTCCTAGGTGACATAAATCCTAAGTGAACACGCGATAGTTCATGGTAAGAAGACATAACCAGATCAGGGGTAGTAGTCCAAAATAACCTTAAGGATCAAACGTTTACATGGGAAAGCCCGTATGGCCTACGGTAAAGGACTGAACTTATACATGGAAAGAAACATACGAGTTGGGAAAACCTACATATGCTAGGTTGACATGGACCATTACATGACATTGGGCAAGGGATATTCATAGTTGACACATGACGCGGGTTGGGATACTAGTACGAGAGGTGCAGAGCAAATATACATGATAAATACCTTGGGATGTTATACATGATAGATACTGTGGGATGTTATACATGATAGATACCTTAGGATAGTATACTTGATAGAAACCTGACGATGTGATACCTTGATTTATCTTGACATGTAGTTTATCATGATACCTTAGCCTATCTTGCTACAGTAGTTCATCCGGTTATCTTGGTTTAGCTTATCTATCTTGTCATCATCCTTATGTTTACTTTCAGTTTATGCATGTCATGTTACCTTTACCTGTTTTTATACTGGAAGTAGATAGGACTTACCAGTCTTTATGATTGACCCCGTTTTCTTTCGCCTCTTTGTCTTCCGTTTCCCCCCCCCCCCCCCATGTTTCAGGGAGGAAATGATGTTGGTTAGTTCGGACCTCTTATGCTTGAAGGTCATCATGTATAGCTTGGTCTTCTTTTGGCTTTGGCTGCTTCACCGCTTTATTTTGGGGAATAATTTATGAAAAGGTTTTATTCTTCTTTACTATTGCAAGACAGGTTTTGATGTATTCTGATGTAAAAGGGTTTAGACCTTATTTATTAATGATATGAAAGTTGGTTTTACGTCCGCTGTTTTATATATGTTCTGCCTTGTAATATTTCTGTGCATGTTTACCTCGATAATGCTTCACCAAACCTAGTGCATTCCCTTTGTGAGTGATATTAGCGGAGGTGGGGTGTTACATTTGGTATCAGAGCAGAAGGTTACCAGACTGGGCAAAAGTTTTTAAAACCTTCTGAAAACTATTTGAAAAACCGTTTACAAAGAAGCATTTTTCAAGATAAGTTTCTAAAGGCTATTCCCCAAAAGCCATTAGCACTATCCTTTGATTCCTTGATTGAATCTCTTTTCCTTTCTTTCCTCCATCGGTAGTCACAGTAGTTCTAACTGTGACTAATCTTTGTCTAGCCACGTAGGTGTTTTCCGTGCGATGGAGGTGGTTCTCGAGAGACCTGTTGTCGTGGTACAAGGAAGGATAATAAGAGTAAGGATAAAGGACGCGAGCTTAAGGATAAGCAACTTGTTGGTATGGCTTAGTCCATCAAGGAGGACAAGGACAAGATCATCGGAGGGGGCAATTGTACGCTCCCATTTCTAGGGTACCTAAAAGAGATGGTACCGTTTCTGATAAAGGTTTAGTCGTTCTTTTCTATCATCCCGTCCAGACTTTGTCTTGATCATCGTATCATTTAAGTCTGCTTGGATAGTTGAGTCTCTGCACCTTAGTACTAGCATGGTAGAGGATCCCAGTTTTTGTCCCAAAAATCTGGTTGGAGAGTTGGTCCATTTCTTCATGACTTGTTTGGATATGAGAATGACATGTCTCAGCTACGGATGGATTCTAGGGATAAAGTGGTCACCCAATAAGGGGTGCCATTCTCGGTTTTGGAAAGAGGGTAGTTAGACTCTCGACTCACCTTGGTGATACCCTCGAAGTCTCGTGTAACCTTTTGGGTCCTGTCATGGTTAGTTACCTAGAATCTCGGGATGTAGTTGTTGGTAATCCGTTCGAATAGAATTCGCCGCTAAGGCGGATGGTTCGTTTCGCTTATGCATGAGTTATTGGAATCACCCTAGTAAGTACTCTTGGCAACATGGATTGGCATCGGCAAACGAGATCCAGAATTCCCTAGTGAATTTTGGAGAGCTTGCATGAGTAAGTGGATACGTTTGAGCCAAGTATACTAGGGAAAGGATAAGTGAAAGTGGAATAAGAGGCGACAATGAAATGAGTTCTAACTCATATCTTGAAAATAGGAATCAAGGAGCTACGAAATCATGGAGTTAAAAAGATGGTCAAGGCACCGAGGAATTAAGCTCAAGGAAACGCGACTTAGAAGACGTAAGGCTAGACACGTGCATCGTACCTCTTTTTAAAGAGTGTATCCTTGATCCCTGGTTTTTCCTGTAGAGCTTGCTCGCATGTTATCTTTTGGTGAATATCCTCTCGGTCCTGTTTCTATTGCAAACCCCGTCGGGAGTTTACCTTGTTTATCTCCTCGATCCTATCGTGAGAACCTTAGGTAGAATCCTATGGATGTAAACATGTATTTGAAACATGTTATGATTGATATGGTTGCAAATGGTTGCAAGTGGTTGCTCGTGGATGCGCGAATACACATTAGATACTAGATTAACGCGGTCACGTTTCATGTTGCAAATGCACTAGTATTTATAATTGTTTATGGATGAAATTGAATGGGTTATCATGCGTATGTTGCATATGAATGAATGTTTGTGCATGCATATAGTACTTATATGACTAGGACTATTTGCATACATGCTGGACTCATGGCACTAAACATATTTTGCATTAGAAAGATCATTCAGGCCTGATCATTAGCATTAGCTAAGAAGCATGTACACACACATTTTGCATATGTTCATATGACATTAGAAATCGTTTAAGGATAACGTTTGCCTGTGGATGATGTTTTGAGTAGATGGATGATGGATGTTAGGATGTGTTCTTCCTAACTTGGAGATTTCGGGGATGAAATCCTTAAAGGAGGGGAGAATGTAACAACCCGAATTTTAACAACGTGTTAAGACAAGAATCAAGGCAGAATTAAATTATAAAATCTGAATCAGGGTAAACGGGTTGCGCCATTGTGTTCGTCTCGGAAAAATACGCGAAATAGAGTCCGAAATTTCGTAAATCGGAGTCCGTATGACCGAGATATGGCCTCACGAAGTTTCACGAAAATTCAAATCCGAAAACAGATTTGAATTCAGCCCAAAAAGAGAAGGCGGGAAAATTCCCGCCAGACACAAAGGGTGTCGACCCCTTGGTCGACCCCCCCTCCAGGGGCTCGACATGGGTGTCGACCCATGGGTCGATCCCCCCCCCCTAGGGGGTCGACATGGGTGTCGACCCCCCCCCCCTTGTAGAACCCCGACCTGGTGCACCTGCTTGTCATGTTGGCTCGGTTTTGGAGGCTTGTGACGATTTTGGATGGCTTGGATTCGATCTATGGTTTATCCTACGGCCTAAACTACTCCTAATCTCTATAAAAAGACCCCTAAGCCTACCCTAAACCCTCACAAATCACTCATGCCACGAAGTGCTGCCCAAATGTCAAGTGATCATGGCCTCCATCTCCAACTCCAAGAGACTATGCATGCAAATCGGATCCGAATCAAAAGGTGCAAGCTTGCTACACCAAATCGAGGCTCGATCAACGTTGCTACGGTGATTTCATGACGGTTCTTCATCAAAGGAGTCACCTTTCATCGTCAAGACGATTCATGCGCACCCTCTAAGCCTCGCTATGTAAGTTCTAGCTACTTCGAGATGTTAACGGTAGTTTAATCATGGCATGGAATAAAATGTGGTTAAACATGAGTGTTATAACCTATGTGAGCCTAGTTTGCTCCTTTAACATGAACATAGGACTTTAGGTTGTGTTTTAGCGACTAAACCATGCTATTCATGTTGCATTGGACTTAGTTTGCCATGCAAGATTGGACCTTTACTTGTGGTATGTTAGCATGCACACTTGAAACCACTTTGACTCATGAAACATGTGCATAAATGTGACTTTGAGGCTATGCAAGTATATGAACCCGAAGTCCCTTATGATAATATGCAAGTTTACTCCTTTTTATGACATAAGTAACATGTGCATGTTTATCCCTTCATGATAGGTTTATGACATGAACACTTATGCAAGTTACCCTCTTTATGACATTGTGCATGCTTGTGGCCAACCCCTATATGATAGTATGCATGTACAAGGCCAATCCCTTGATGATACCATGCATGTTTGAAGCCAACCCCGTCGTGGCATCGTGCATGTTTTGGGGTCAATGTGTACCATAGTATTTATACTATGATGACTCGCTTTCACTCAAGTGAAAACACGATTTTGGGGTAGTTAGACAAACGTGAACGTGACGCGAAAACATGGCTTGAATGTGGCACGAAAACTTGACATGGGGTTGCATGAAAATGTGACACTCTTGAAACACTTAAACATGAACATGACACGTACGAAAACATGGAACTTGAAACTAGACACGGGGGTTGTAAGTGTAATATAACACTAGACCAAACATGAAAGTGGCCAACTCGAGGTTGGGTTGAGTTTGTAGCATAAATCTACCCGGACCCGCCCGGCTTAACTAGTGGCTACAAACAATAGGATCCAATGTGAGAAGTTGGTCATGTCGCGCTTAAGACCCGAGGTTAGACTAGGTTGTGGTGTAAAACTACCCGGACCCGCCCGGCTTAACTAGTAACCACAACAAGGTCTAATGTGAGAGGTTGAGAGTGCATTAATTAAATTAATGCCACATGATAAGGTTAAGTAAATTTGACTAATGACACTTAACCGATATGACACGAATGGGTAGGTTAAGTGGGACCGGGCTTGATTTCTTAATGACACTTAACCATACAAGACAATTAGGGGATGGGGTTAAGTAATTCACGCTTAACTAATCCGACTTGGTAATTAGATGGGGTTAAGTAATTTAGACTTAACTAATCTAAACACGGTAATTCAATGGGGTTAAGTAGCCAATACTTAACCAACTTAACAAGATAATTTAACGGGGTTAAGTAACTTATACTTAACCAATTATACATGATGATTTGATGAGGTTAAGTAACCTATACTTAACCAATCTAATATGCGGACCTGATAGGGTTAAGTCATAACACCTTTTAAATATACTTAACCATTATAATACGATTAGGGGATGGGGTTAAGATAATCTGTGCTTAACCAATCTAACACGATAACCTGATAAGGTTAAGATAAACAAGTACTTAACCAAATTGACTTGATGATTGAATAGGGCTAAGTCATGAGCTTCTTGGTATACTTAACCAACTTGTAGGGCTAAGCCTTGAACTTAAATACTTAGCCAATCTTGACATGATTCGTAGGCGGGCTAAGTCATGAACCTGAATAACAACACCTAACCCAATAGACAAAACCCTAGTTAGAGGAACTAGGTAGAAAATCGTGGTTAATCAAGGGTAACGGGGAAAAGAAGCTAAGTGGTAAACCTTAGTTAAGTATAACTAAGTAATAATTCTTAGCCAAGGACATGGGACTAGTTCATGAATGGATGAGTAACCCGATATGGTAGGTCATCGCTTAAACACACGAGGAGGAGCAAATCATCTGACTTGGATAAAGGCTCCAACGAACTGGGTGACGAAGCGGTAGCTTCAGGGGACGTAAGGGTACTCTTGGTATCCCTCTATGAGGTGGCAGGTGGTCCATGAAACCCGGCCTCACAGAGGTTAAGGTCTGCGATAGAAGAGCCAAAAGTATGCCTTGGTTGCTATGCGAGCGACCTAAAGACTGGGATGGATTAGCGTGGAGTCGACGATACTTGATTTTGCCCTGAATAGCACGTCGCCGACTACCTACCATCTTTAGTCAATCGTGTACGTACGGAAAGGCAGAGAACTCCCAACAGACCATGTTCTTGCTATCGAGTCATGGATGAGGTTGGTCCATAGGAAAGTGGGGCTATAGTGGGGCCGGGATGTGGTTCTCATACATGATTTTTCTTGGATTGCCTTTCAGTAGTTGAGGGAGGGGTCACGTGGGACCATAGCCACGGGTACAAAAACAGACCTGGATATCTGCATCAGCAGACGACTTAAAGCTCCCGACCGAGTTCCGTATTTCTTGATTTGCTCTGGCACGGAACTCGGATGGCACATTGAGGAACATGTGCGTCTAGACATGGAAAACGATTCACGATACATACGCAGGATAAAGGGCGCGGTTGACGGGTTGCATAATCCCTAGTGGCCCTAGGTGGCCTGAACCCAAACCGAGACACGGAAACGTTCATTAGGTAGCATAATCCCTAGTGGTCCTAGGTGACATAAATCCTAAGTGAACACGCGATAGTTCATGGTAAGAAGACATAACCAGATCAGGGGTAGTAGTCCAAAATAACCTCAAGGATCAAACATTTACATGGGAAAGCCCGTATGGCCTACGGCAAAGGACTGAACTTATACATGGAAAGAAACATACGAGTTGGGAAAACCTACATATGCTAGGTTGACATGGACCATTACATGACATTGGGCAAGGGATATTCATAGTTGACACATGACGCGGGTTGGGATACTAGTACGAGAGGTGCAGAGCAAATATACATGATAAATACCTTGGGATGTTATACATGATAGATACCGTGGGATGTTATACATGATATATACCTTGGGATAGTATACTTGATAGAAACCTGACGATGTGATACATTGATTTACCTTGACATGTAGTTTATCATGATACCTTAGCCTATCTTGCTACAGTAGTTCATCCGGTTATCTTGGTTTAGCTTATCTATCTTGTCATCATCCTTATGTTTACTTTCAGTTTATGCATGTCATGTTACCTTTACCTATTTTTATACTGGAAGTAGATAGGACTTACCAGTCTTTATGACTGACCCCGTTTTCTTTCGCCTCTTTGTCTTCCGTTCCCCCCCCCCCCCCCCACAAGGTTTCAGGGAGGAAATGATGTTGGTTAGTTCGGACCTCTTATGCTTGAAGGTCATCATGTATAGCTTGGTCTTCTTTTGGCTATGGCTGCTTCACCGCTTTATTTTGGGGAATAATTTATGAAAAGGTTTTATGCTTCTTTACTATTGCAAGATAGGTTTTGATGTATTCTGATGTAAAAGGCTTTAGACCTTATTTATTAATGATATGAAAGTTGGTTTTATGTCCGCTGTTTTATATATGTTCTGCCTTGTAATATTTTTGTGCATGTTTACCTCGATAATGCTTCACCAAACCTAGTGCATTCCCTTTGTGAGTGACATTAGCGGAGGTGGGGTGTTACAGTATTGATACACATGGTACATAGTACAGACTAATAGACTGTAAGTCATCCAAAGTAGTACAAAGCTAAGCTAGCTAGCTCTAAGATAAAGACAAGAAAAGGAAATGAGCAGGAGCACTCCAGTGAACTACACTATAGCAGACTAGCAGCAACTTGGAATTCTAGAAAATAGTCTACTGGTACCTCAACTTTCATCTTCGATTCAGAACATCCAAGAGTCTACAAAAACAAGAAATGGACATTTTATATTAGTCTACCCCTAACCCTGTATTCAGCTAAATCAAATGAGTGAAGCAGTGGCCTATGTGTATATACTATGTAATATGAAACAACATGCAACAAGAGACATTGTGCAACATTTTATAATTCGTTTCGGTTTGGTTTGGACCTAAAACCAAAACCGAAATACTAGTACGGTTCGGTTTTTGCTTTTCATTTTCGGTATTTTCGGTTTCGGTTTTTTTCGTTTTGGTTTTTTTGGGTTTCGGTTTTTCGCTCACCCCTAAACAAAAGGGAATAATGGTCATAATTAGGTTGGTAAAGATCATGGACATGTCCCGCATCCCCATGAACAACATATTAAATCTGAGAATGATTCGACCACTAGAGAATAAAATATAATTATTTTACGACCGATTGATATGTAAAATATGGGTCGTTACAATTTTACCCCCTAGGTAGGCCCACTGATGCAATATACTGGTACAACTCATCTCCAAACTCCTGTAATTACCATATTATCTTCAATTGAAAGAAGAGGAGGATGCTGACAGTGCCAATACTCTGGTGGTTCAGAGCTGGAAAGGAAACATGATTTCTCTACTAAATCATTAACTTTTTCTCATTCCATATTTCCTCCAAATAATTATAATCTAGATCTAAGGAAGAATGATTAAGATCCAAAGAGATCTAACTAGATAGATTAATAAAAGATTAGTTAAAGTTGACATAGGCCGGGGATAGCCGAATCACCATAAAATTTCTGTGTCTCTTATACTTTTTATGCATTTTTATTTGTTATTTTTATAAGATCTGTATTGCTGATTATCTGAATTTCTCTTAAGGTTGGTGCTTTCAAAATTATCTGGGTTAATAACATTTTGGAGCTAACAACACCCGAACAGCTTAATTATATATACATATGTGTGTGTGTGTGCGCGCGCGCGCGTGTGCGTGTGCACGCGTGTGTATTTAATAAATAGAAATTATATAGTAAATTAATTCATAGTCAAAAAACAACAATAATTAATTAAATTATAATTATCTATACACGAGTCATGTACAATGGACTTATATATCATCACTTATGGTAATCAATATAAATTCTTTTTTAAATCCACCTAAATTCAGCTCTATAAGCTAGATTAACTGATTTTCTTAGCAATTAAAGAATATGCCCCACATATGTATTTCAATTGTAAAGTGTTATGACCATTAAACCCGGGTTTTCCACACAAGATAAGAATGCTTAATTTTGCTTGCAAAGTTAATAAATAACTTGATTAACTCTACCTAAATAATTAACTAAACTACTTAGCTTAACTAATTTACATAATTGCACACCCCGTATTCCCTGCCACATCATTTGCTTTATTGTTCCACACTACTTTCCTTTTTTTTCTTGTAGCCAACTCCTACTTAATTGTTATGCAGGCACCTCCAACCCAAACATGCACCACCGCATCTTCCCAAGACAACTTTCACCTCGTCGGCATTAAAATTATAATTATCATGATACCCCAATTATCAACCACGATCCCAATGATTAATCATACGCATATGTCATTTATTCATTATTTATGCCCTGGATTAGTATATCATATTTATATACTTGTAATGTTTGCACTGTGAATGTAAAAAAATTATAAACTACAATATAGAATTAGATTGAACTAAAGAAAATAATAATATATGTTATAATAAAGTCATAATATAAAATACGAATGTCATAGCACAAATTAATTAATAAAAATGTTAATAGTAACTCTTTTATTCATCATCACTATACATGATGAAGTACAAAGGTTTTATTCAGGTAAATATAAAATGGGATCTAACATAGACTAATAAAATAATTTGTTTTTGAACTTTCCTGTTTTCACCCCGTTTTCAATCCATATGATCGAACAACTGTACCATAGCTCGCATTAGCACTCCTCATTTTAGCCACTAATTTCATTTAAATATTATTTTTTTCTCCTTTTTACCTCATTATATGACTAAAAACAAATGGCTAAAATGTGCTACGAGAAATGCTACAAAAGCATGTAATTTGTTTCTGTAATCAAGATGCTCTCATATTTATCGTCTTCCATCTATGCAAAAAAAAAAAAAAAAAAAAAAAAAATCATATAAAGATGACCCTTTTTCACATGACTTAGGAAAATCACTTAAAGGGCTTTTTAGTTCATGATAATAAGTTTGAAAAGACAATACTTCTAGAAAATTAGCTTTAAAGGCAATTTGAAGAAGAAAAAGAATAAACTAATTTACCATTTATAATTGGGATTTTTTTCAAAATAGAAAAGTTTTTAAAACTAATAGCAAATATATGTTGGTTTCAAAAGTATTCGCAGAAATAGGCTGGTTTTGGCCACCTCAGCAATGAGATTGCCAATTTAAAAATAAAAAAAAAATGGGGCACACTTTAGAAGTGCGCCTCTTGATAATATAACTGGTGCACTTGCCAAGTGCGCTAGTTATATTTTTCATTCCAACCCTATCAACTTGCTTCATTCTGCCTTTTTTCTGTCATTCTATTTTCTTTCTACTTCAGGATAAAAAGTACAAAATCGTACTATCCTTTCATTGACCCCAAATTTCTTCAAAATCCTCATAAAATATCAAAATAAACAAGGATTATCCACCGGATTACTTCTATCAGCTATTGGACATCAATTTGAAGGTATTAACTTAGTTTAAACTCAAACCCTAACTCAAATTTTTATGTTTCACAAATGCACTCAAAGTCTAGCTTAAATTTTGTTTGCTTTCTTATGTCAGTAATATTTGTGTAACAATTAATTGTTCTAGAACCTTGCAAATTTTCCATTGTAAAACTATGTCGGATTTCATCCCGATTATTTGCTACTTTGATGGGAAGTTGAATTCGACAGATAACGATACGCCGGTATATGTTGGTGACAAATAAAAGGGTTCAAAGGTCAAAAAAATTTGCTCCTACAATGAACTAAAAGAAACAGTGCATAGGGTTACAAAAATCGATTCACAAAAGTATGATGTGAAATTAGTAAGTTGGTGACAGATTCTAGATCTTCTACTATCGACGTAAATGATGATGAAGATGTTAATGCAATGTTTTCAGTTAATATGAAAGTTATTGAGTTATTCGTAATAAAAGAGGAGTTAAGGAATTATGAAGAGACAATTGGTACTAATTTAAACCAACTTTCTACTCAAATTATTGGTACTATTTCGAGTTGTGCTTATCAAAGCAATCGAAGTCCAATATTTCCTACATGCGTGAATACAAAGTAAGTAATTAATTTATTTA
The DNA here is from genome assembly GCA_030737875.1 of Allium sativum. Taxonomy (NCBI): domain Eukaryota; kingdom Viridiplantae; phylum Streptophyta; class Magnoliopsida; order Asparagales; family Amaryllidaceae; genus Allium; species Allium sativum. The sequence goes on along the minus strand of CM060925.1, from coordinate 440,088,826 downwards.
CATTTGAGTAGTTGAAATTCATATTGTTCTGATCTCATACTCTTTTTTTAATAGTTATATAGTGCATCCGGGTAGCTCTAGACCGACAAATGATGATTTAGGTTGTAGTTCACTGCATAAATATAGCATGCAAATTGCTTTATGGCATGGAAGGAAAATATGGAAGACACAATGATCCGATTGAGTTTGAAATTGATCATGAGAATGGAAATGAAAATAATGGAGCGTCGTTGGTGCAAGAAGATGAAAACGATAACAGCGAAGAAATGGAATTTGAGATGCCTTTGATAGATGATTTATGCAGTGCAAAAATTATGGCGGCATCATTGATTGAATATATTGCTTCTATTAGAGATGTATTTACCGCAAATTGTGTTGATAAGGGCTTTGAAGTGGGAATTCAGTTTCAAACAAAAGAAATACATATTCAACAACTAAGTGAGTGGTCAATTAAGAATTTTGTATCTTTTAAACCCTTAAAATCCAACAAAAAGAATACACTGCAATTTGTATTATCGATAAAAATTGCAAGTGGAGAATACATGCAATTGTCCCAAAAAAAGTCATTGATGGGAAGGTGAGAAGTTAGGCAATATAATGGCAATCATACTTGATAAGTAGATTCATTGCTAACAAAATACTTTCTTTTGTGAAGATTTTGATACCACTCCCTCTACGATTCAAGTTTTAATTTCGAGAACTTTTTTCATCAAAATAAGCTACTTCAAGGCGTATAGAGCATTGCGGAAAGCAAATGAGACAATATTTGGAGATTGGGAAACATCATATGCTAAGTTGCCACAATATTTTTCTATTATTAAAAAAACATAATCCGGAAACTGTTTTTAAGGTTGAAACCGAAAGACTTACAAATGACAAAATTCTTTTCAAGAGTGCATTTTGGGTATTCGGTGCATTTATTGATGGTTTTGTGCATTGTCGACCGTTAATTTGCATTGATGGCACACATATATACGGCAAATATCAAGGTACGTTGCTAGTCGCGACTGGAGTTGATACAAATGATGGTATATTTCCATTAGCGTATGCAATTGTAGACTCCGAATGAAAAGATAGTTGGGATTGGTTTCTTAGATGCATATACTATCTCATACATAGTGTTCGCAGAAGGTGTTTGACTTTCATATCCGATCGAACAAAAGGCATTCCGAGAGCATTAGAAAATTGTCCTCAAGAACACCATCACCGCTTTTGTGCTAGAGATCTCAAACTAACTTCCAAGTTGCTGGATTTACTCAAAAAAATTGGTAGACTAGTTTTATTCATGTGCTAGTGCTACAGATGAGTTGCGGTACAAAGAATTAAGAGGGCACTTGAAAACTATTGCTCCGGATGCACATGCTTGGAGTGAAAAGAGTTTGCGAGGCGAGGAGGAAAATTGAGCTCTATGCAAGGATAACGATGGACGATTTATGATGATGGCAATATATGTGTCCGAAAGTTTTAATGGAGTTCTACGAGGTGGTCGTGCTTTGCTGGTCAAGTCGTTAGTAGCGCAAAAGTTTTATCGTTTAAACGACTATTTCATGAAATGGCGTTCCGACGCCAAGGGATTTGAAATGCAAATGAGTCCAAAAGTTGAAACTCTTTTAACTAGAAGAGCAAAACAAGCACGGCATTGTGGAATTGTTAGATTCAATCAAACCGAATGGCAAGTGAATGATCAATTTGGAAAAGCATTTATTGTGACTCTACATAATAATGTATGAACTTGCACTTGCAACATCACATTATTGCAAAAATTGCCATGCGTGCATGTGATGACCACTTGTGCTCGAACCGTTAGAGGAGAAAATAGATCATACTATGATTACTGTTCAATGTGGTTTTCCTTTGAAAAATATAAAGCAAGTTACGCTCCAACCTTTCATTTTATTCCTGATAGTAGATATTGGGATACATGTCACGGTCCGACCATATTGCCTCTGCATACAAAAAGGAGCACGAAACATCCGCGTTCGACAAGAATTAAAGATATGAAGGATAAAATGGAAGGAAGTAAACAAAATACTTGTAGCAAATGTGGTCAAAAAGGACATAAAAAATCGACATGTCCGTCCAAATGATTTCTATTTGATTGATGTAAGCATTTTGTAAGTCAATGATTTGGATATGTATTTTGACATTTTGTTGGGTGGTTGCAATGTTTATAAGTGAATAATTTGCATTTGACGTTTGGTGAATGCATGATTTGCATTTGATAAGTGAATGCTTGCATTTTGTAATCGAATGTATTGTATTTAATAGTTTGTATGTGTCGATTTGTAAGTTGTTTGGTCTAGTTGGGGCAGCAGGATACTGCCAAAACTTTCGGGAAGGGTGCACCTGCGAAGTGCGCCCCTGCATATATGACAAGGCATACCTACGAAGTGCGCCCTTGCATATATGCAAGGGCGCATCTGCGAAGTGCACCATAACATATTTGCAAGGGCGCACTTCGCAGGTACGCCCCACCTGGAACCCCAACTGTGTACTTCCGCCACCAAACCCCCTTCTTTCCTCACTTCCACCCAACCATATTTTTACTGCAAAATCCTTAAAACTCAAAAACCCAAATACCTAAATTTCCAAACTCCCAAATACTTAAATTCTTCAATGCTTCTACATCAAATTAGTTAAAAAATGGAAGGATCGTCATCCTCTTATCAAGTTAGAGGTAAAATATTAAATAATATTTTCTTATTTTTGTTTGCGTTATATACATTAGATTTGGCTTTGAAGTAGTGGTTATATTGATTAGATTAACCCAAAACTTGTTCATTTCAATTCCTAGTACAAGTATATGGTGTTTTAAAACCTAACTCAACTCAAAACTTTCATATATTTTAGTAAAATAACATTTTCTTTTTGTAGAGTTGGCACCGGGTCCTCTGAATACAAGTGTGTTGTATCTTCAAAATGAGCATAGAAGCAATGATCCGGACTTGATGACGATATTTCCAAAATCCAAATGAATTGACTCAATACTTTGTCCATTTCTCATGCACTAGCTACTTACTTTCGTTCCGTTTTGAATTTGTAGAGCGATGAGCCAATTGATTGTCAAGATCATTCAAGTAAGTTAACATCGATTACTTTGAATACACCTAGAGTTCAATTAGCATTAAAAAGAGTTGTATTTATAGAAATATCTATATTAGGATTTTTTAAGATAGATTATGCACTAGTTACTTCATTGATAGACAGGCGGAGACCGCAGACTTCAACCTTTCATCTTACGAGTGGTGAAATTACTATCACATTGCAAGATGTTAGCTGTCTTTTGGGCGTTGTAGTGGAAGGAAATCATGTTACTGCTACACATCTTAGTAACTATGAAGATAATTGTTACGAGTGTTTAGGCGTGGTCCCAAATTGAAATGAGGTAAGAGGTGCAACGGTTAAGTTAACTTGCTTCGTTGTATGTTTGAAAATGAGCCATCATAGGATGTGTCAGATGTAGAAGTTGAATATCATGCACGGGTTGTTGTTCTACATTTGATATCTTGTCGTCTATGTCCCGATCATTCTACCAGACGACTAAACCTTTTTTTGGTTATAATTTGTGAGAAATTTGGATGATTGTGCACGATATTCTTGGTGCAGTGCTATATTGGCAACATAGACAATGAGTTAACAAATGCTGCGATCGGGAAATCCAAATTGATAGCTGGTTGTCTTTCTCTTTTACTGGTAAACATTAGTATGTATAATTGTTAATGGTCATATGTAATATGCAATTCTACCATATTCATTTTTTTTTTATATTTTACAGTTTTAGTCATGGACACATCTACCGATCGGTCGTCCAAATGTGACTTTATCTACGCAACCGACAGGACATTGCCATATAGTGCAAGTAATTGATTTGGCATTTACATTTGTTTTGTCCCTTTTTAGAGTGAAATTTTTTCTAAATGCATAACTATGTACGTAAGTGGTTTGGAAATAGGAGGTGGATTGAGTCTCCAAAGCAGATTGTCACTTACTATCGTGACCAGCTCGACATGCTAACAGATGACGTTGTTGTATGGAATTCCTACACACAGGATGTGCTAGTTGATCTGCCTCAGATGTGCCTAATTGGTTTTGCAAGACACCAATATACATGCAAAATGTAGAGTCTGATCAAGTGATGTGACAATTCGGTCTTCAGCAATACATCCCTAAGCCTTGCGGACCAAAGCCAAATTTGGATTTTGTTGTCATTCAGTGGAATGATAAACATAACTGCATCGTTCGTCAACAAATTCCTACCACTCCTATTTCAAGTTACATGAGTTGGTATTGGTCGATCACTCAAAGATACATTATCGCAGATCGGGCTCCTCACGAACGAGCATACACCGATCGTGCAACGCTTGAGCGAGATGTCGTAAGTCTTTAAATTTGCTTTATTATTTTACTTTGTTGACTTAAATCTTTCAATCACTAAAGATAAGTTTCTATATGTGATTAAATAACACAATTTGTAGGTCGATATGTTAGAGATAGTTGGCAGAGGGTTGGAGGATATAGGACGTGGTCGAGTACTGGAGCACGAGGTCCAACTACGATGTCCTAACTTGAAGAAACTCATTGATATGTTACTCTTTAGACGTGGACTACAACGCAGAGGACAAACGGAGCGAAGAACTAAAAGAAGACATGATCCTTCTCTAGCTCCACCTCAACCTCAACATGACCCAACTCAATCGCAGACGGTAGAACCTTTTCAACCTCCACGTACTCAAGATTAAACAACTTCACCATGAGTATTTTTTTAAGTGTTATATAAGTATATATTTGTAAGCGAACTATGTGCATTTTGGATTTGTGTTTTCATAATCGAATTCTATTTGTGTTTTTGTAATCAAATTCTATTTGTGTTTGTAATCGAATATTAGCATTCCTTTTAAGTATTTGTGTTTGAAGTTGATCAATATATGCGTTTGAGATTTTGTAAACGGTAGTGTCATTTGTTTGTATTTAAGATAAGAAAGGGAAGGCAAGCTGTTGTTTAGCAGAACGTTTGAACAGACGCACTTGGCATGTGCACCTGTTTAAATTATTAACGGGCGCACTTACGAAATGCGTAAGTGCGCCGTGTGGGCACACTTACTAAGTGCACCCATATAAATATTAAAAGACGCAATTCATAAGGTATTTTTTTTCTTCTTAAACTGGTCAGTTCATAGTTGAGCTGGCCAAAAATAGCCTATATCTGCAAATACTTTTAAACCAGTTTGTTTCTGCCATTAGTTTTAAAAACTAGCATCTTTTGAAAATTTGTCCTTTATACTTATTCTTAGAAAAATGATTTTAGTATTTTTCTTTATAACTTGAAAAGATAAATGAATTTACTATTTTAATGTAAATTGTCCTCGCAACTAATTATTTAAAATTGATATAACTCAACTTATCATTCTAAAAAGATAAGCCATTTCGCCTACTTTCCACTATAATATAGTAGGTGAGATTCTTTGCAAACTTTCAAATATTTTCAAAAATGTTTTACCCTCTCAAATCCACATGCCAACGCCAACCATCACTAATAAACATTTGAGTTGTCAATTTGAAATTTACTTTTGAAACGGTTTGACGTTTTAAAATAATAAAAATGATATATACATGTATCGAGATCCAAAATTTAAAAACACAAACGCAGAATGAAGATGGTGAGAGGATAAATAAAAGGAACTTCCACATCCATCCATGTAACATACATGATACGACTCGAGTAACTCAAAATAAATAAACTAATCGTACATATCGTAAACCAGCTGAAATCTGAATTCTGCTTTGACACGATTCAATGGGCAGAGCTTGAAGAAAACAGAAAATCAGACAGATAAATAACCTTCATAAGTCAGAATTGGACAAATATGAAATAACCAAAATAAATCAATCGACAATTCTCCAAATCTTCCATGAAATAATACAAGTTCTTAATATACTGCTAAATACAGCATTCACATAAAATATAACCGAATGGCAACGAGTTCTACAATCCCTAAATATTTACCTGTAGTATTGATCCATCACTGTTACAACACTATACAGCATCAGTCCAAGCAGAGGTAAAAAGTAAGCTTGGCATATAACATCATAACATAACAGGACATCAGATAACAGTGACAATCTATTTACCGTTGCCTAAAAATTTCAGATCGATTTTCACTACCCCGGGTCTTGATTCGGTACACTGGATTCGAATCCGGTTGCTTATCGTACTCGGCCTGCAGCCAATTTGTAGGAGGTCGCAGTGGAGGTGGGCCAGGGATCTGCGGGTAATATGCAGCATTTTGGGGCCTAATTGCAAGATTACTCATTCCTCTTAGGTCATAAATATTTTTTTCTTTAGAAGTTGATCTCTCCCTGTAATTTTGTCTGTTATTCTCTGGGTAGAAGGTGACGGGTCTCGGATTCGGGTAAGCTCTTGGATTCAGGTTGTTATTATGATTATGATAGTAGGTTGGGTAACTATTTTGAAACGGGTCGCTTTGATATCCGTTTGGACGTGGGAGAAATCCTTGGTTTGGATTGTTGTACCGATATTGAAGAGAATTTTTAATCAGACGATGTGATGCTTCCCCTAGGATAGAACCTGATATGGCTCCAGAGACTTCTGGCCTGATAAATTTTTAAGTAAAATGACAGTAATGATTATAAACAAGATAAAGTGAACATAAAAAACTGTTAAACATACAAACCAGAATGGAAGCGCAGAAAGAAGAAAAATTCACCAATAATGGTGTCTTATCTCTTACCTTTCACAATATTCACATAAGCGGTTAATCTACCGATGCTTGCTTAGGGTACGTTTGTGTACAACCAATCCACCGATGAAAAGGCGGCAAGTGAAAATTAATTAGATTAATTTTACTGGTAACTGTTAATCAATTATATTAATAATTAATCCAAAACTTAAAACAAGTCCAAATTTACTTCTTATCCAACCTCTAACCAAACTCTTGAACAAACACATCAACCTCTGAATCCAATTCAAATTTTAAAACAAATCCAAATTTACTTCTTATCCAACCGCTAACCAAACTCTTGAACAAAACGTCATCAGCCTCTGAATCTAATCCAAAGTTATCCGAAAACACGTCCTTAATAGAGAATCCAGCTAAAACCAATGTGAAATTGAAGTAAACTATTAATGGATGTGAAAGCCTATGTAGCAAAAATATCATCTATACGATGGAAAAAAAAAAATTGTCGCCCAGTCTACTCTCAGAATACAAAGCAAGTATTTCAGAGTGAATCACAGAGCAACCTTTGAAAGGTACTTTGTTTTTGCATATCTAAGGTGGTGTTTGGTTTATATTGTGTCTTGCATTTTTAGTTTACAACGGTAATTGCAAAAAAAATAAGAAGAGTTAAGGGAGACAGATGGAATGAAAGAACGATGGAGAGGACGACGGAGGGGATGGAGGAATGACGAGAGAATGGGTTGTCTCTCGTTCTTACATTACTTTCCAAAACATGGAAAATAAAATAAAGGTTATTTTCCATTTCGCGTCTAACCTTTGTTTTCTAAAAGGATCGTTTTTCACGGCATAGATGCGTGGTTAGCATTTTCACATGGGCGAAAATCCAAAACTAAAAAAGAGAAACCAAACACTACCTAACTTTTCGACTTTTGCTTTTTGAATCAAAAACAAAACAGTTATTAGCCATCCAAGTAAGCCAAGCATTAGTTTATTCTATCTGCCTCACTATAGTGTTCCAAACAGACTAGCAGATGGAATGCTTCATTTTTAAGAGATAAATTACACATTCGTAAAAAAGAGTCACCAAATACACATTAATAAAAGCTTCTTCAAGTAATCCCATGGGTCTAAGTCTTGTGCCTCAAATGACCCGTGGACAATAGCAAATAATTAGACAATATTGAAATTATGGTAATTGATGTTAAATTACCTTCCTCTACCTTGATGGCGACGATTATCCTCATGCCACAATGGAGGAAATGGCTTTACGTCATGAGGGTTAACTAGCTGAAATGAACAATTATAAGTATGAAAATCACTGCACAGTCATAAGAATATAACCTACCATTCTACTCTTCATGTAGAACTACATACTGTATAGTCCTTAATATAAGAAGAAAACTACATGTAGTCTACAGAAAGATGATTTTGCAGTACTCGAGTTACAATCTCTTTTATAATATCAAAATACTTGCAGTACAATCAATAACTATTTTGGTTAACATTACATCGTAACCTTTTGGAATTCACCAGAATTAAGGATGTGTTTCATCTCAAAAGAATAGTAGTAGTTGCATAGTTCTGAAAAACCGTGTATATATTGTAGGGGTAAAATCCATAATTTGTTGTCCATATATTCCATATATCATACTAGACAGATATCATATTCATGGAATACGATTCACTTTCAAGATGCCTTGTTGATGAATTGGTAGACATTGCGAGAGTCCTCTTCAACGCATAAAATTGGGAATGCTCACTGAATGAGCAATACTGAAACACATAACTGTCTATGTGATGCTAAAAGAATGATTTTATCCAGTTGCTTTTCAAATTTAATGGCAACGGTTTATTGATTTGAGGGTAAAAATTAAGTATAAACTTAAAAATAACAGCAAGTTACAACAAAAATTGAAAAGAAAAAAGTGTTGATATATAGTGCAAGATGGCAGGATGTCAGAAAATTTGCTTGTTCATATCAAGATCTCCACTTTCCATTTGTTGTTTTTTAATACAAAGCAGATTTAGATTAGTTTTCTTGTCAATAAAAACGATTTAAGTACGGCATTAGTTACATAAAATACCTTGGCAGGCATGACTACGCCTTCAGGTGGTTTAGGGATATGTTGATGACTACGAGGATTTATAAAGGTTGCATTGCTGCATCAACAGAAAAAAAAAGATAAAGGTAAATGTACAGCAATAATTGTAGTAAAAGAAGCACCTAATTAGATGCAAAAAAGAAAATTTTGACACTGTATATTTTAATCATTGGATCTCATTGTGTCTAAACATAAAGGGGTAGAGTTCATGGGAAATCTAACGGTTCAGATCTGTCATGTCGCATTGTGTCACCAACCCTGTCCAAATATAATTTCTTCTAATAGAATAATGGAAAGTTGAAACTGACTTACAGAACACTGTTGTTTTCTATAGCTTTCAATCCATTAACCGGTGAATGTATTATTGCATTGTATCCATTCCTCTCAGACAAAGTTAAATAGCCATTCATCCCATCGCTACAACAAACATGAACATAAGCAAGAAGTTTCCAAAATGAGATTCAGCATAAATAATGTTTTCAAAGTTCAAACTGAAACTAGATGTAAATCATTATGACATTTAATATTTCCATGATTAAAAAAATTACTAACTGTAGGCGATTAATTCAAATACATTTAGTATTTGAAAGCTCTAGTTCTCCTTTTCCCAATAACATATTATATTTTTGAAATTTATTTTGTCGCCTTTACATCTCACCAAAATCCTAACTTTCCCCTTTTGCCCCATTTAACTTGCGCAGAAACAATTAAAATAGCATCTTGATATTTGTTATTTCAGCATGATTTGTACAACTAAGGTTTTAATGGCGTTCTGGATCAGAACTTGATAATCGAATAGTAAGTGGGGATATTCAATTTGAAACAGAATTCAAATTCTAAGATTTTAAAATTTTAACGAAGTACGTAAAGCACTGATACTCTTTTTATAGTAATAATTCTATTTCTAAAACTTATTTTGATACTTAGCATCTACATCTAAACACAAAAAAAAAAAAAAAAAAAAAAAAAAAAAAAAAAAACCTTTTTGTTTTATGATTATTTTATATAAAGAAAATAAAATAAAATTTGGACAGTAAATTCAAATAGGTATTTTTATTCCAGCATTACATAAATTATTTTCCCCTACTGTGATTCCAAACGGATTCTGGATCCAATTTTGATAATAACAATGTAAGTGAAAACATTCATTTTGTTACCAAATTTAAAGCTTAAAATTTCAAGATATGACAACAATGATCATACTTTTGATCTAGTATTAACTAATTCCAACATGAACTGAATGAGATTACTTCAAGAATTTTCTAGATTGTGATTTTAATTCAGTTTTGCATCAAAACTTGATAAGCCAATCGAGATTGTAGAAATTCAGTTTGAAATAAGATTAGATCAAGATTTCTCTTATAATAATGATCGCACACGTACCTGTATGCAACATCTATTGACATGCGACACTGAGTCCATTGTGTATGCGACTGAGAATACATATAGTATATAAGTTGAGATAAAGGATGTGTTGCATGAACGTAAAGTATGTCAGACATTGTCCTATTACGAGATTTCTCTTCTTCCTGTATGTACCAACATATTATCATGAAAATTTTCAAATTTAATATATATAACACACACACACACACACACACACACATATATATATATATATATATATATATATATGTGTGTATATATATATATATATATATAATATGCATGAGGTGAAATATTTCATACTGTTAACCCATCCTCAAGCTTATTCGTCTCAGAAAGCAAAAGCCTCTCATCAATGAATGGAAGTTTGGCAACACCCTGTGTTTCACAGAATCATCAGAGTTTATTTTATATAGAAACTACATACAGAAAACTGGGCCAGTTGTGAAGATATCTTACCTGCCATGCAAACTTTTTGCCATTCATGTCAATTTTGAAATCTGAATGAAAAATACAGGTGGTGAAGAAGTAAGATAATGTATGAAGAAATTGCGCCCTCTTTGGCAACCAGAAGCAAGGCTGAATTTTTGAGGGGCCCAAAAAGAGTCTATTGGGCAAATATTGATGTTCATTTAAAAAACTAACTTAACCGTATTATCATACTTTTTTTAGCTCCAAAGGAAATATTAATTGCTAATTAATTCAAAAGGTGACATTTGAGAGTCCTTATTTTTTTACTTCCAACTTGACTTTTGTTTTTCTATAAAGCAAAAAGGCAACTTAATTAGCTCTACCTTCAGGATAGAATTCTCTTAAAGGTGAATTTGGATCCGTCATCAATGAACCATAAGGTTTAGGCAGCGCATTTGAACTGGATAAAAACATGAAGTATGTTTACAAACTTTATTGAATTTAATGTCCCTGCATGCAGAGTCAAATTACAACACTGACCTTGAAGCTGGTAAGGTACCCATAAGCTGCTCGAATGGTTTGAACGGTTGGCCCGGAAAAAAAGTGATCTCCATATCTGATAGATCTTTGAGATCAGATGCAAAAGGGGCATAATGGAATGGGTAAAACCTGTGTCATTTAGTCGAAGAATAGCCAACTGGTTATAGAGAAATAAAAAATATGCAGCCATAGCCCTTGAAACTAATCCATCGGCCTATGCTACATGTTCTCCGCAGCTTTAAGAAGTAAAGATGTGAAGCTTCACTTAAACCACATGAAACTCTTCAAGTTCAAGCTATTTTATTACTTTATATTTTAACTTTTTCGCAGAATGGTATTAAATTGATATCCATTAAGGAAATTTCCAGTGTAAACCACATTTTTTTAGTTAAAAAACATACAACTACATCAACAAATCATGAGTTCTCTCTAGTCTCTATAGCCCTATGTTAAAAAAAATGCTTGCAAGAAATCCGAATTAATTCGGCAAGAGAAAAAAAAAAGACTGGTAATTTAGTCTGTTTCTGTTAAGTTTTCCCAATAAAAAAAAAACTAGTAAATAGAAAAAACAAAATCAGTTTATTGCTATAATTTATTCTGCAAAACGAATTTAAAAAAATAATATTATTTGAAAACAAAAAAAGACCAGCCGAACATACATGAAACACTTTAATTTACAGAGTAAAAAAAGGAGTCAATGATTATTATCTAGTGTTATTCTATGAAAAGAATCAACAATGAAATTTTGAGAAAGAGAATAATTGACATACAAATGCCAGCAAAGAAGAAAACGATGTTGATTTTGTTGCTTTATTCAATTGATATGACTGTCGATGTTTTAAACCACGGGTTCATGGAGAGTGAAAAAGGATGCATAATATTGCATGTCAGGTTAGCTTCAAACAATCTTATTAACCAACACACGACTTATTACCAAGCACCAACCATTGGCGATGCACTATCCAACTTATTCACTTCCCAATATCATCAACGGCATAGTAATCATGTCAAGATTAAAATCACCTAGATAGGCTAGAATATCATATACCTCTCTTATATCTAAAATAACAAATAGGGGTTGCAATTATAACAAGACCCACAAATCGAGAGCAAACCGGAAATCTAGCACCGATTGGTCTTGAGTCGGGTGTGTGGAATACAAAATAGTATAAAACCCAAGCCACAAATCTAGACCAAACCAGAAAATCTAAAACCGATGGGTCTTGAGTCAGGTATGTGGAATACACAATAGTATAAAACCCGAACAGACTCTGTCTTGAAGAACCCAACCCACCGAAAGGACCCAACAGAAAACATAGAAATCAAAACACTGATTAGTGTTCTTACAATGGCGCAAATATGCCCTAATAATTCATATACGACTGAGGTAGTAAAAATAGTATTCACAATAGTGGAAAATAGTGAGAAGTCCAAACTTAAGAAAAATTTTGGTGAAAAGAATGAAAAGTTTATAAATTAGTGGGAAGGACAAATGCTAGTGCAAGTGGGAAAAGGATTGTGGACCCCCTGAATTCCACGTTTAGTGCAAATGTGGACTTATGCCTAATTTTGGAACTTTCCATCTTTTTGACCAATTTTCTTGTAAGGTTTGTCCTTTAAAAGAAAATGTTCTTCACAATATTACTTGAGAGCCACTAACCTACTATGTACTAACATAGAACTTACCATTGCCAAGAACAAACACCTTGGTAGTAATATCGCATGATCCAGCATAGGCCTTCCACATAACTTTCAACCTAGAAAATGCACCAACTTTTTAGCGTGCAAACTCCATCAATAAAAGATTGCAATGCTAACGGCATCACAATATATTGAAAATAACTTTGAAAACTACTGATTTTTACATCATTATTTTAATCAAGGTACTCACATTTTTCTGAACTCTTTTCAATCCCTCTTTGCTATTTTTACTTTATCTACTTAACCATTGATTTTATAGCATCACCAATATTTGCACTCTCGGGTTACCAATCATTTAAATCATTAAATTAAAATATTACACCTCTGTTACCAACCATTTAGTGTCTAGAGTCTAGTTCAACTAGTTACTGGTGTAATGTTCTAGACATAGGTTATAATGGCCATGAATTTGAACCCCTAATACATCAAAATAAGTATTCTGCTTGAATAAAGTAACACCCTTACTACCAAAATACTACCAACATTAAATAAATAAAAGCATTCACAAAACATTCAAGTTGGCCACATTTTACAAAATTGTTACACAAATGGACCATTTCCCAGGCTAATTACAGAAATATGCCGGTTTTGGTCAGCTCAGCGCCACACCTGCCAAAACATACAGACGGCATTTTAAATGTCACGTGTATATTTTTTTTTAAAATAAGTAAACAGACGCAATTTCTGTTTTTATCTTGTAAAAAAACCTACACATGCACAATTTGAGATTTAACTGGTGCATTTTGAAATTTTGCCTACTTACAAAACATTGTTGGCGATTTTTGAACATGTGCAATATTGTTCGTAAATCATCATATAGTGCCATTTCAAATTGTGCCTGCTATTCTACAAAAACAAAACAGGTGCAATTTCAAACTGCACTCGTACAAATTTTATGTTAAAAAAATATACATGCGACATTTGAAATGCCGCTTGTATGTTCTGGTCAGCGCGGCATTAAGCTAACAAAACTGACCTACTTCTATGGTTAGTTTAGAAAATGGCATGTTTGCATAATAAGTTTGACACTGAAAACTTTCATTTCAATTATATATCCATCATTTACTCAACAAAAATATCATAGAACAAGTAACAAGATCTCAGGGGAAAAACCTCAAAAAAGAAAACAAATATTGAATTTTTTTAATTTTTTTTTTTTTTTTAGATTAACTGAATAAACATGGATCTGCCAGGAAATGACTTTATTTGAACCCATTTTCTAAGAACTGGATGAGAAAAAGGACAATAAGGTTCGAAGATAATTTTATTACCATTCTAATACCTGTTTACATTAAAATGAAAATTTTAGAAAAAAATGAATTCAAATAACTAATTTACCAAATAACATAACAAAACTACAAATTAATCATACAATAAAAATAAAATCACTACCTAAGCTATTTGATTTTAACAAATCGTCTATAACAGCATCACATGCATATTACACCAGTTACCATAGTGATACGCAGAACCGGCAAATGCCAATTATTTAAAAGTGCGATAATGCTCAAGTATTTCTAAGAAACCCCAAAAAAATACGTTAACACCAAGGTTCAAAATCCCGGTTTTCGTTTCGGTCATATGTAGAAAATTTAAAATTCCAATCCCGTTTTGAAAATTCCGGTTTGCCAATTCCGGTACTTCTTTTTTACAAATACACAAATAAATATGCAATGCTAAGAATTCCAGTTACACCAATTTCGGTCATGTTATTTTTCTTTTCTTATACAATTATGTTCAGGTATAATTGGAAGTGGAAAGTAAACATCCTCGATTTCTTGCATTTGTAGTCTACTAATATGACAAAAGCCCAACAACCATAAAATCCCCAGCCAGAATTTCAAACCATGGTTAACACACATTTTAACCAGGAACAGGATAATATGAAAAATCAAACTTAAGAATATACTCCCATCCACAATATTTAATTGGGGTTTACAGAATTATATGAACTACGGTTAACATTATAATAAAGTTAAAAACACACGGAGCCAACTTAACAAGCACAATTACACATGCATGGTTATATTATTATTGTGACATGATAATAGATAAGAGTGTGGAAGTTTCTATGTTAATAGTTAATTTTCTGTAACCCTTAGAAGGAAAAGGTATCAATTTATGATATAAGAATTACGAACTAGTTACAAGTGATATGGATATTTGTGAATAAAGGGAATAATTGAACTCACAACTTTTCTCCTTGTGTTTTCGATAGAAGTTGGGGTTTCAATTTCAAACTTCTCCATGTAGTATCTTTCTTTATATCCCGGTTCACCTAATTTCACCTGCAAGATGTAATTTATAAACAGAACCACTGAAACCAATTTGCATGTTCTGTGTGCGCTATCTGCATACATTAGTGAAATGTTGATGCATCGATAATAAGGCCATAGATGCTTGACGATTGTTACGAACACTCGAAGAAGTCAAATGATTTTTGGTACAACAAACACAAAATTTGTACTCTGAACCTATGTAAGAAACTAAGGATAGGGCTTAAGCATTTCAGTTTGAGTAATGTGCGAGCGCCTCCCCCCCCCCCCCCCCTGCATGTGTGTGTGAGAGAGAGTTAAGGATCTCCGTTATAACTTGTATTTAACAACCCTCCTCCATTTTAAACTACATAATTGATAATGGGCAAATTCTATTTCAACCCAGAAATATGCTGAGTAGCCCCCCCGTTTTATCAAAAAAATACGAGGACGGAAATGCCCTTTCTGTGTTACAATTTTTTTTTCAATTTCCTGAACACCTCGTAGTTTCTTTACGTGGTTTATCAGTGTACCTCGTAGTAGCACTATGTGGTCCCTGAAAGAACCACAGAGAGCTGCTACGAGGTACACTAAATAACCACGTAGGCCTCCAATGAGTCTGTGCCCAGCAGACCTTTCCGTGTGTGTGTGTGCATGTGATAACTGACAGTAAGCTAAAAATAATTTTGCAACGAGTCTGTGCCCAGCAGACCTTTAAAAAATTTCTGTAACATACTCTAAAACCAACTACAGTTTATATGTCTGTCTGACGTCACATTGGGCATAGTGACCATTTAGGCAACACCTTTTCATATGTATCCTTTTACACGTCTGGCTTTCTTGAGGAACAACAATATGGTATTTCTCTACAAATAAAAACTTAAGTGTCCCCATAATCAAGAGGTAAAGGCGTTCAAACCTTGTCCATGCACGTAGGTTTTTGAATTTCCTCAGACGTCTCATTTTCCATTTTATCCCTTTGCATTTTATACTTCATTGCTTCATTGTTTTCATATGCCTTCCATCACCAAAACATGTCATCAAAGAAAAATCAGATAAGGCATTCTTAAAGATAATATTCAGCTGTTTTAAAGAATAGCCAACCATTTCTTACCAAAATGATGCATAAATAATTTCTCAATGGCAGCACTTAAAGCAAGATGCAACTTGTACAGAATAGATGAGTAAAATGAAATGTGAAATACGCTTGATAAGAAAGGGAAGAAACACCCATTTGTAAACCACTTAAAATTTGCAAGAAACAATAATTGAGAAGACAGACCTAAACAACCCCCAACCCCTCAACCCCCAACCCACCCACCCCCCCACCCCAAAAAAAAAAAAAAAAAAAAAGAAGAAGAAGAAGGTTGATAATTTGGGTATACATGTATTGAGTAATGACATCGAAACAATGAAAACAATATGTCATGCTAAACGAATTTAATACTTGTTTATGCAGCATTGCATGTTTGGAAAATTATTAGTGAAAAAGTCAAATGCGCTATCATTGCTTCACACAGCAGGATTTAAAAATTAATGCACAACCGTCGTCGTTTCAAACAACTGCATTTCAAATACTACTTGTGGTAGAGTCAAATGACATGTCAAAAGGTGATCTTTTGTATGATGCTATTTAAAATAGCCCCATGTTTCAAACCAAAAAAAAAAAACACACACACACACACACACAGTTTTGCCATTTCAGATATCTGCATTTCTAGAAGTGAACCGGTACCATTGGTGCAGTTATTTTAAAAGCAAAGATATTTCTATGCTGCCTCCATTTGAAATAGCCACGGTGCAAATAAATTAATCACCTTCTGCCTATTTCTAGTTCTTATTGTTTATTTGAAGACCTAGAAACTATTGCTTATAACCCGATGAAGCAAGCATAAAACCCACTACACATGCTCTAGGTAATTCACATGGCGTGTGCCTATTTTCAATATGTTTTACAACATAACCAAACTTGATATATTCATCCAAAAGTGGACCACAATTGTAAAAAAAGATCACAAAAATATCTCATGTATAGATCGAAAACCCAAACGCCACTGGAAAATAAGTAGTCATTATCATGCTTACTTCATCAGCTAAAAACCGTAAAAAGGTGTGAATTTTTGCTACTTCCAATATAATTGATGATTGGCAAAATCGTAGACACTAAGTTAATTCATTGGTAAGCATTGTGTAAATATGTGGATGGCCAGTCATTAGTTTGCATCTGCATGTGCGTGTAATTTCAAGGAAAAATCACTTACTTGCTGAATACGAGTTCGCTTCTTAAATATTTGCTCTTCATAAACAGCAACTGACTGGATAAAATGTTCAACTCTGTCCAGTAAAACCTAAAGAAAAAAACATAACCAAATTATGACAATAATGATCTTTTTAAACCTCTATTTTTTATCCAGATTCCAGATTATTGAGAAAATTAGATGACTGCAGATGTTGGTGTTGATATAATAGCATCAACTATTATAAGAATAAAGGCGATATCAAAATTTCTAAATTTCCTATTAATAGGCAAACCCAGAAACATTATACAGAGGAATTTGAGGATTGCAAAAAATGTCTCTAAACAAATAAGCAATATATGGGTCTACCCTGAGTCATACATGAAAGACCAATTCAACCCCAACCTCACCTGGAATATAAAAGAAGTTTAGGTGCATTTGAATTCCCTGTCACGGTGCAGTTAAAATGCACAGATTTTTTTATCACTCTAAAATAAAATGTAAACTGAATTTCCAGAATTTTGTGCAGCCAAGCAACCAGTGGCGCATAAATAAATGAAGGTTCATGAGTTTACAGTGGTGCAAAAATAAATAAAGGTTAATGAGTTTACATACCTCGCCACAATCCGTTAGGTAACCACCCATTGCTGCAAATTCCCTTTTATAGATAAACATAAGCAAATTTATTGCACCCTGATTCATAATTAATAAAACATGTTAAATGTTCGACCATTCCAAGAAAAATGTAGCTGTGATCCACTACTCCAAACGTACAGCAACTTAGGTCTGTCAACAGATCGCTGACGGACTAGTGATCTACCGTACTGAAAACAGAAATCTACTTCCGAATATGTCTTCAGTACGCATGAAAATCCAAAAAAAGTTAATATAATTATCCACAACTACACATATATGAAAGTTCATGTGTTCATGTTCACAGATATTTCCAGATATCCAAAAATACATATCCTAAAAATAAAGCATATCGTAACCTATTAGGGTGGCCAAGTGGTAAAGCTTCAGAATAATACTACACAACAGTTTGCTAGTTTGATCCTCCACACGCACATGATTCTTCCACAATAAACTTTAAGCCCATTCGCTAACCAATTGTCTATCTGTGGGTTGGCGCAAGGCCCCCTTGGAGTCTGTGGGTTTCTTTGGGTTACAATAATTTCTAGAGCAGTTTTCCATATATTAATGCATTTTCTTTTGACATAAAAATCATGATTTTTACACAAAAAATCGTTCGACGTAAAGATGCAGTTCTTACACTAAAAAAAAAAAAAACGTAGTACATCTAAAAAAATACTGTTTACCATCTCAAAATTGCATAATTTTTATTTCGAAATTTCAGTTTTGAACTAAACTGATATTTTACAATTGTGGATATCATTCTATCCACATATGTTAAAATTATTCACATATCGAATATCCACATCAGCTTTTCTAATCAACGGTACTTCGTGTATTTTATTTTCAAATATAAATGTGGATGAGCTTTGAATTAGAAGATATTCATCAACAGATCTACAGCAACGATATGCATGTTGACAAATTAGCAAGAATTCAACTATTAAATGATAACTGGGACAAACCTCGCGTATTTCCAAAGTTGGCATGTGAGGAAGAAAATCGTTCCCCACGAAAAAACACATGAAAACAAAATCATCCAAAACACGTTCAAAGTCTATCTTGTATGGAGGATTCGGAATTGCCAAGTCATGCTCTAAATATTCTCGTAAGATCCATATGTTCAGAAACTACTCAGACAAAATAACAAAAATCAATAATATATAATCAAACAAAAATCGCAAGAACACAGTGTTGGGATGTAAATATTACTTGATATTTCTTTTTGTGAATCGGAACGTCCAATGCATTGTTCCCATTCGCCTCGGAACCTCTACATTCAGATGCAAAATGTCCCACCTGACCACAGTGGAAGCATTTCTCCTGTTGCCCTGGCATGGTAATCACCTGTAACCAGTTGTATAGGTTAATCAGATGAATTATTAGTACGAAATAAGTTGTAAATGTGTGTGCGCATATGCAGTTAAAGCGCCGTAAGGCCCCCGCTATAGCATTCTTCGACCGCTATGCTTTTAGTCTAGCCCCAATGAACAATAGATCGGCTTTAATCCCCGCTATTTTCATCTACAACCACTAAATTAAGGCTTTTTAGCATCTGTTTTAGCAATATCTTTATTAATAGTTGTAACATGTTTGGTATCACATTTTTTTATGTCAGCATGAACTACCAAACATATCCCTAGTATTAAATCTTAATATTGCTTGAAAATAGGATCTATCAATTAGATTTATTTACAAAATTAAGATGCCCATCTACAAATATTTTCAATTCATAGTATCACTTAAAAATGTGATCTAACAAATAAAATATAAAATACAAATTCAAAACGTTCATCAACACATACCATCAAACCTAAAAATCACTTAAAAGTAGAATCAATCAAACATATTATTAATTAATAATATAAATTTCAATTTGGAAAATAAGATTTGCAAACTAAAAAAACCTAACAACATGGTCTCAACGCAAGAAATAAGTATCTAACAATTAAATTTCTTTTACAAATTCAAAACATCCATTCATAAATATTTTCAACCCATATAGCATCATTTAAAAATTGGATATAATAAATTAAGTTTTTAAAAATTCAGAACTTTCATCTGCAAATACTATCAATTTTTAATATAGCTTAAGAATTGTATATACAAAATAAATTGTTAATTAATAACACAAATAAAAATTCAAACTAAAATAAAGATGTTGCAACTTAAAAAATAAAATCTGAATTAACATAAAATGGTTTAGATATAAAATATGATTATATTCCTGTAAATTATTGTATCTTAAATGTGCTAAAAATATACACTTTGCATAAAAACGATTCAACAACGAAGCACACGCCATAATCATGCGCGAAGCGCATGCCGCAACACTCGTTAATATAAAAAGACCGAAATGACTAGTTTTCCATTAAACCAAATCAACAAAGTTGGGATAAAGATCTAATTTTAAGACATAAGCGCTCAACATAAGTTAAAAACATATTATAGTCACCAAATCTGAACTGCATAAAACATTATATTATTCGTTTTGATATATAAGATTAAACAATGTCTCTTTTCCTATACAAAGGATGTCAGAATAGAAATAGATTATCTTTAAATATTTGATTTAGTATTTAATGAAGTTCTTGCACTTTCACCATTTTCCGCTATATCCCTGTTTAGCCTCGCTGTATCTTTTTGCACCTTCACTGCTATAGAGCTGCTAAGCTTTAACTGCATAGGCATGGGCATACACGCGTGTATGTGCGTAAAAAGATATTAGCATACAATTAGCACCCAAATCTTATTTTTAAGTCATATTACTCCAATGTTACATTCTTGGAAATGTTGATCTACATTATGACTTTCTCCACCATAAAAAATGAGAATATTCTGAGTTTCACGTCTTCTTAAAAAAAATTGGGTAGATATTAACCATTTAAACATCTATCTGTATTGTGGATTTGAAATATCATTTTTGTTGCGGTAGAAATATTCAAAGAACCCAATTTTCTGTCGATGCTAAGTGATGTGAATATTTGAGGGAATGTAGCTCAAAATATAGGAAAGATGCCAAAAGGGTGTTACTCCGGATATGATATAGCGGAATGTTATTCCCACTCTCATAAATAAATAAACAATCTAGCACTCAATTTTTCTACATCACAAAACTAAGAATGTATAGAACAAGGGTGCAGAACCAGAATAAAACTTTTCCATACCTCTCTCAATATCGAGAAGTGAACTTCATGAGTAGCAAGAGCAAGCATTATCAAGTCTGCATCCTGCACATATCCAAATCAGTATTAGCATGTTCGAGGATATCGATCCAAGTAACGCAGGTTTAGGTGAACATTCACCAATCCATATAGACAGTGGCGTGTGTTTGGATTAAAACCAGGAAGATTGCGCTGCAGGCGAATGTAAGACATTATTTTGTGCTCTCCCTCACCAGGTACGTTTGAATCCGACAATATAACCTGAAAATGTTCACAAACAATGCAAATTTCCATGAATAAAAGTACATTTAAAGTTTAAACTAAAGTACATTTTCGGAGCAATGGATGACAAAATAATTGGCATCACCGTTGTTAAAAAAAAGTGCATTTCGAGAAACTCTATAAGATTCGATTCTCATACTGAAATTTGATTAAGACAACTGAGAAAAATCGTTCAATCCATGTTAAAATAAAGACCTCTTTGGAATCTATAATTCAAATTTATTGTTTCCTAAACAAACATAAAGATGAAAAAAAAATATTAACTTTTTAAGTTTAGAGTCTTTAGACGTAAAAGCTCACAAATCCAAATCAAATTTAAACATATAAATTATTGCTGTGAAAAGAAAAAACGGTTTTTTTCCCCTGTACTTAATGCATTGTAATAACCTACATAGTGTACTATTTGAATTTGGTTTGAAACCGTGACTGAAATAGAGAACTACCTTAGTATTTTCCCATCCCGAAGCATGGTTCAGTCTACTTTGAATGTAATATTGAAGAGCAACAGAGAGAGAAGCCATGAATTCAGTTCCCGGAGTGATTACATTAGAATCACAGGCTTCAGATTTCTCTCTAGGGATCAATGTTTTCCCTTCAGCCTCAAATTCCAGTTTTAGCCTTTCATCTTCCGCAGCCTGTGAGAAAACGATCAATTGATAACCAAATAATTCACATGATACTGCTTTACATAAAAAAAGGCAATTTTACAGCTTCGGCTGCATCTTTGGCTGTTCTGAAACGCCGAGAACGTTGCTGGTTCATCTTCGCCCTCGGTGCTACACCATCTAAAATGTTCACAAAACATATAGAGGATTGAGTTTAAACAACAAAACTGCATGTGTTTATTTAATGTTTAAAAAGTATTTACTATATAATCGAAATACAGAAGAAGAAAACACTAAGGTTTTCAAATCAGGCTTCAGTTAAGTACAAATTTCCAAACTGATTCATTTATTTTGTGCATCAGACAAAGTAGAGGTGGCAATTAGACCCAACCTGATGAACCAGGACCCAATCCGGCGGGTCTCGGTTCTAGGTGGGTCGGGTTTTGTCGGGTCTAAACTATACATTTCAAAAATTTAAACCCGACCCGAGCTTCAGTTCGGGTCGGGTTGGTTCGGGTTTGATTGAATAATAACACTAAAAATACATATATTTCAATGTTTTTTGGTCGGGTCTTTCGGATCGGGTCAATGCGAGTCAGATTTGATCGGGTCTTAATTGTATTTTTCATCATCTGACCGGACCCGAGATCCGTCGGATTCGGTTTGGGTTTTCGGTTCTCGGTTCTAATTACCAGCCCTAATCAGATTTACGGTTCGTATTGTATATTGATGCGAAATATTCTACTTCATACATTATCAAATGACATTTATATATCTAAAAGAGTTATTTTATCCTGAAACGACAAAATATGTGATGTATTTTCAAAAAAGTGTCTTGATGCTTCTTATTTGAATATGGGGATTGAATGTTTTTTTTTTTTTTTTCAGATGCATTAAAATTTAGTTCTGAATCAGGATTCAAGAATTAAATCAAAATCGAAAGAGGCACTTCAGAATCTTGATGATGCCTTCTTTTTTGCCTTGTTGAGGTTATGAATATTGATATTAGAACAAAAGCAAACAATAAGTACAGACTTTTGATTATAAACATACAGTCAAAAAAGGGGTCAACAATAAGCAATCAGATATCCAGTTGCAAACAGGCGCTCAAGGTGTTATCTGTTTGTATTTGTATGTTTGCTTAAAAACATACTTTTGATTTATATTTCCTTTATTTGTTAAAAACTCAGCAAGAGACTATCATAATTACAAAGTATTTGTTTGTGCAGTGGATGGTTTTATTCTATCATATTGTTGAAGTGGCTAAACTGAGCAACGCTCAACTTAAGTGTTCCGCAAAAAAGTTGGAACTCGCTATTTTTCCTCCCAATAGCAATAGCACTGTGTAACAATCATTGGTTATGTCAAAGCTGTAATTGAAAGAGCACATTTAATAATGGATTGTAAGCTAATTCTGTGGCAAGACATAAGTTCCTTTGACAACAAGTTGAATTTTTGACTTAAAGGTAACAAATAAATTATTAAACATAAGTAAAATAAATTATGACTTATTTCAAGCTTTATAACTACAGTTTTATCGAAATTGCGACATAACCATTCAATCATGACTACTTTTTACTATATGCTTTAGATAAGCGAATAACTTAAAACTTATAGCTCAAAACTGCTTTCAAGTGGTTTTAAGAATATTTATCGCCAAGCAAGCTCTAACTGGTAACCATACATGCACTACGTAAACCAACAAAACACACTCTAGACAATAAACCCAAAATGATGGAATTACTTACCGATTGCCAAATATAACAGCTTCCTCGGACGAACAATCCCAAATATATGATCAATATATTCAAATATAGACCTGAAAACTTCATCATAAGTGGAAGGTGAAGGCTGCAAATGATAACATGATTTATTACTGACAAGCTACTACATTGAAGAAAAAATGGTATCAACACGCATTGCAGAGTCAAAACTCAAAAGATAAGCTGAGACCAAGTACAACAAGCTCATTCCACTTAACCATTCGTTTTCAAATCAAAATCTTATTCTTAACTATGTATGCACATATTTACTTAACTACTAGATCCAATCAAGCATAATCTAAGAAAGCTGCAATTTAGTGAAATACTTTAAACAGCGTCATGATGGAAATAGCCAGTAAACTAGGCACCATAGTTTAGGCTCTAAAATTGACAGTATAACCTATACAATTTTCTCAACAAAAGATTACTGCAGAGTGAAGCCATATAACTTTACAGATTTACAGTGCTGTAAAAGGTTAAGCAAATGGATTGTAATAATAGGCTAAAATATTCCGCCCTGGCGGTTGCATAAAGATGTATACTGTTTGAATGTTAAGTTTAGACAAATGTGTACAAAAAACTGTAACTCATGGTGAATTGCCCAGACTTTATATGCTGATTATAGATAAGGTTGAAACGACAATTACTGACCATACTAACATGAATAAGAACAATACTGTTTACACAAATTTATGTTCTTAACAACATTGTTGCTGTTCGAAGTACTTATACTGATTTCGGTGAAAAATTGTACTGCACTTGCCAAATAACTGGTTTTCCTCCATGGCTATTGCAGCCAAGAAACATATGCTGACTTCACAAAGGGACTATGTGTTTACAGCAATACACTAATAATTCAATAAAGATATGATTTCGAGCTTATAATTGGAGCTAAGTGATAACTCATGCACAAACACACAAAAATAAATAGAAGTGGTAGAAAGTAGAAGACAAAAGGTACTCCATAAAATAAAAGCCGGAAATCTTACTCGCCCTTCAGGGTGAAAGCAAGGGTGTATAATCCCATTCATATCGAGATATAAATTGTCGAATTCCATGCCATTAGGGTTCGGGTTTCTGAGATTCAAAGACTCTTCCTCAATGACGTCGACAATGGAGAGTGGATATCGATCGGCGAGCCATCTGTAAAAGGCGGGAACTCCCATTTGTTTTTTAATTTGTTCTCGCGTTCCCTGGTCTTCTTCTCCGTCGAGTTGGGCTAGATCTTTAAGGGGAGGAAATTGTCATAAGCCCCCCGTAAATATGCGCACTGCAAACGTACGCAATTACAGAACGGCGACGTTCTGATAATATCTGGTATTTTCTCCGTCAAAATAACCTTTGTTCATTGCAGAAAATGAACAAATATTTCTAGTAGTCAGGAGTAAAAAAAACGCATATCTCCAAAGTTTGACCGCAGCAAAGCTTCTTCCTCCACAATCCACAATTTTTTTTACATTGTTATTGGCATTCCAAATATTTTTATTGTGATGCTAAAGACACCCCCAATATATTCTTCCTAATACTGCATTTAAAAAAAATAAAACCCATTAAATTTTGTATACTTTCTAATACCACATTAACTTTCCATTTTAATCTCTCACTCAATCGGTATTTGCCAAAGTAATCACGGATTAAGCTAATTTAAACCCCTAATCTCTCATAATCGTTGTCTTTTTTGCATCTTTCACGGAAAAATTTAAATTTGTATGGTAATCTCCCAATTGTTTGGTGATCTGAAAACCATAATCTCTCATTTTCTCCTCTAGTTTGCTTAATTCAAACATTATTCATGGCTTTTGTATATTCCACAGCGTCGAATTCGTTGATCGGTTATAGATCTAAGGTATAACTCGTTGATCGGTTTTAGAAATGAGGACGAACGAATATCGAACGAAATAGGAATAAGGTAAAACAGTGTGCTAGCCCTTATTTTTTAAGTGTGTAGTATTAAGAAGAGTGTAATATTAATTCTTATGGTATTTTTTTAGTCGCGGTATTAGGAAGAACATATTGGGGTGCTCTTAGCACCACACTATTTTTAAGAGAGGGCAAAAAAAAATTTCCAAAAAATGTTAAGGGGAGTACCAATGAGGAAAGTAGTCGTTTAACAAATAAAGGTAAATTTATCTTATTACCCATTTAGCCCTTTAACAAATAAATTTAAGTTTACCTTAACAAATATTGCAAGGGGTAGTAAATTTTTTTTGATTCGCATATATCGATTTTTTTTAAATCCTAAAGGATAAGCATTTTCGAAGTAATAGGTTCGAACTATTTTTTTATTGACATAAATATGCTGAATTTTATAATTATGCAGGCAGTGCAACGAAATGATTTTAAATTTTGACATATCACTGTCAAATACATATATAATTGATTACATGCTGCAATCGGTGCAGTGGTGATGAACTGCTTATTTTAATTTGGTTTCCCTTATTGAATAAGTTTTTTTTTAATCTAATTTAAAGGGGCAATAGTTGAAGTGTGGAGTGTTTTTAAAAAATGACCACATTAACAATAGTTAAAGTGTCAATAACAACATCTTTTTTTTTTTACAAACATAACATTTTTCTTCTTTATATTTTTCTTTCCGTTTTGCCTCCTTTCTTTCTCTTTCAAATTCTAAAAGCTGAAAATGTCAAGTTATTTTTACTAAATTGAATTTTTTTTTCTCTCTTTTTTATTGATTTATTCTCATTGAACAGCTCTAAAAATTACTTTTATCTAATTTTTTGATTTTGATTTGAATTATCGCTTGATCAGCCTTTTTTCCGTACTATATTATTTTCATTCTGAAATTTGTAACTTATTTGTGTACAATACGTCTGGTTGGATTCATTCATGAGAAGCGATTACAGATACAATTTCTTTATGCTCTATACATTTTAAATCCATATTTTATTTAACATTTTCAGTATGTTTACGGTATCTCATGTGCATACTTATCATTTCATGTTTAATATTTTGCAGCTCTTGCACTTTCTATTTGACATTTGATAGTGTTTATATTTGATGGCATATGTATATGTTAGGGTTTGATATGTTGATGATGATGGTTTTGATGACAACAGCTTTTTTTTTAACCATTATTATTATAAAATATATACTAACACTATTCTCTAGAATATATATGTGTGTACATGAAATATATGCAGGTATAAATTATTGAAGACGGTACAGTTGAAAGATTCAAAATTTCAAAGAAGAACAGTTCAAGATAGAAGGTTCATGAGTTACAAGAATTCAAGAGTTCAAGAAATAAAAAGCAATAGAGTCTATATTTCTTGTTAAAACTCTTATATAGCACTTAATCCTTATTTCAATCTTTCTCGCTATTTTTTATCTTATTTTCAAACTGATTTCAAAATTACTTCCTTATTTCAAATCTATATTTATTAGGTTTTAAATATATTATAAATATTGATTTTATATATCTTTTATTTCTTAAAACAGTTTTACTCTTGATTCAAATATTTTTTATTTTTATGATTATTACTAATTTTATTAACTTTTATTTAACCATTCAAGTTTTAAATTTTCTTTTTATATTTATGTCTTAAGCTCTAAGTATTTCTTATGTTTATATTCATACGTTTTAATATCATTTTATATAGTTTTTAAATCATTTATATATATGTTTTAAATCATTTTTATATGTGTTTTAAATATATATTTTTACTTCAAATACTCTGTTTATATATATAGGAAAATAGTTTGTTTTAACTTAAGATTTACTAGAATTTATTTAAATAATACAAGCCTTGATTTGAAAATTTTATTTTTCAAATTTTCTCAAGGCATGTCGACATATGTAACCCCTCATTTGGACATAGTGACCATTGGATGTCAAATTCAAATTTTGAAAAGTTGTGTCTTTTGATTTCAAATCTTTTCTGGAAGGTTTTGATTATTCGGAGACTATAAATAGGCTTTTAGAAATGAATTTTTTCAACCAACTTCATTATTATCTTCCTCCTTTATCTTCTTTCCATTAAAACTCTTAATTTCTTAAACTTTATACTTATACTCTGCCAAATTTCATAGAGAATCACATCAAACCTTTTCTATTTTGATTCCCTACCACGATCTCTCAAAGATTCAAGTGATACTCAAGAGTTACAGGCTTTTTGTAACTAAAGATCGCAAGATCAAGTTCTATCGAGTCAATTTACAAAATTGATACTAAAAAGATGTGGTCGTATCCCGTTCAAATCGACTAGGTGTGGTTGTTGCCCATACAAATCGACTGGGTGTGATTGTAGCCCGGAAATATATTGAGTCTCACTGTCCTTTGGAAACAGGCGGGGTGTACCTCGTGGCCTTGAAATCGAGGATAGTGATTTGGATATTATTATTGAAATGAAATCAGCATCAACACAGAGTTGTGTGGATGTAGGGTAACTCCGAACCAGTATAAAATGTCAGTGTGTTCTTTCCTTTTACTTCTTTTTATCTATTATTAGTTGCATCTGTGTTTGAATTTGTGATCATCTCATATCTATGATTTGTATTTCATTCTAAATTGTTGGATCTCTCTTTATAGCGTTTTGATTGTGACAACTATACATGTACAAATATTAGTGTCGACTAACTTTGTTTTGCAGGAAGAAACTCTGCAACAGATTCCAAGAGCTCAATTGAAGATCATATATATTTAGAGTATGTATGTATATGTATGGAATTGTTAGAATCTCCCTTGATGATACACACACATGCACGTTTTAGATTATATATTTTCTGATAAAATATGCACAGGAAATAGGCACAGAACAACAAAAGACGTCTGAATCATAAATTTCGGATATCTGTTTACTGAAACAAAATATATAATCATCATAATATTCATACATCTGTTTTGAACATTTCGAATGTCCAAAATAGCCTATCTGCTCGTTGAATATAAATTTATTTAAAAATAGACTTCTGGAATTTTTATTCAGAGTTCTAAATACGAATAGATGCAACCTTTCAGCGAGGGACACAACTCTTAATTCATATCCAATCATCAAATCCATTCGTGAATGATTGCAACTATTTGTATACTATAAGTAGAGTTACAAACAATCAATTTCCTCAACGAAATTTTTCTATCTAATATATTGCAATCAGATTTACAAGAGCACACTATTTTCACACTTTTGTGATTACAAACCAATTCATTCTTCCATATTCTTTCATGAACTACACTATTATCATCAAGGAAAGATTACAGGAAGGGTGTACTTTAATTTGACATATCAGTATTATCAAAAACAAATATATTCATCAAACTTTTGTGCAGTCGAAGTCCTCTTCTGCAGTTGAGGCACGAAATCCCGTTCAGTTGTTCAGGTATTTGTAAACCTATTCCTCCAAGTGAAGTGAGGTTGTTAGTTGAAATTCCAAAAGGGAGTCTGGGATTGGACGTCGAACAAAGGTTCGAACCAGTATAAAAATCTTGGTGTCACTTTTATTTATTGCTGATATTCTGCTATCTACACATTACTCTACTTATATTTCATTTTATACGATCCTACTACTACAAAGAATCTTTCATAAATAACTCAAAAAGATTTCAAGAAATTTATAAAATCCACAAAACACTATTCACCCCTTCCCCTCTAGTGTTTAGTTTGCCTTAAGATCCTTAATCTCCATTCCTTAACAATTGGTATCAAAGCACGGGTTTTCAATGTTTTCATAATTTGAATTTTTGAAAAGTTTAAATGGCAACCAACACTGGTATTGTCAATATTAATATTTATAGTTCATTTATAGAGTGTCAGTCCACTGTTAGACCACCACGCATGCCACCTACTTTTACTATCCTCGTCACATATCAATACACCACAAAAAATAAACTCATATTTCAAACATTCCATATGGGCATCATTAACATGCATACCTGTGGGACCAAAACCAGTTGTTACTTTAAGAAGTCCACCAAGATTTATATATCCCTCACCATTCACCTGTATGAACAAATTTACGGCTATGAGCTTGCATAACTTTTTAATTCTGCAATACATATATTGAAGAAATAAGGTGACCACTGATCATTTAATAACCGCAAAACAGAATATCGTTGAACTGTCCAAGGTGACCACTGATCATTTAATACCCGTAAAACAGAATATCTTTGAACTGTCCGAAAATTGAACTGTCCAAGGTGACCACTGATCATTTAAAAACTTGTTTAAAAGCTTTTAGTTGTTAATTTCTACTAATATAAATACCCTCTTGTTTCATGAATAAGTCAAAGGTGTCGGCAAGTTTAAAAACTTCCCCAATTGTTGAGCCTGCTTTTTTTCATGAATAAGTCATTACTTGTACACTAGACGGGTATAAATACCTTAGGAAATTAAATGGAAGGGAATCAAAAAAACAACAGCCAAAGGTGCCAAACGTATAATTATATAACATTCTTTACCTGAGCAGCGATAGTTCTCAAGATTATAAATGTAAACTGTTGTAATATGCGATACTATATGGTAGATTGAAGTGGTCGAAGATAGCTTTGCATAAGAGAAAATCGTTCGCAAATCGGAGTTCGCACGAGGAAGACATGAGCTGAAATGAGTAAGTTGTTCTATGTACAGTGCGACAGACGTCTGTCTTATGGGGACGACGGACGTCTGTCACTATAATGGGATTTTCCCGAAAGTTTCCACAGACGTTGTCATCCCCACGACAGACGTCTGAGAGGGGGACAGACGTCTGTCATGGATACGACAGACGTCTGAGCTGAGAGCTGGAGTCCAAATAATTCCCTAGGAGGGACAAACGTCTGTCACCTCCCACGACAGACATCTGAATATTGAATTGGGCTATTTTGGGCTGAAAACCTTGTAAGTTGATTTGTGAAGATACGGGGGCAATTTGGGTAATTGGCTTATCCCTATATAAGCTATTTTCTGATGTGTTAGTGCGAGGAGCTTGAAGACTTGATTTGGGATCAAGGGTTTATTCTCAAGGGAGAATTAGGGTTTATAGCCTAATTCCAATTCTTCAATTCTATTCTCCTCAAACTCTTTTCTATATTGAAATATAGTGATTATTGGATCAATCTCTTGTATTCCTTTCATCGTGGTAATAAAATACTCTCTCCAAAGTGGATGTACACTAACAAGATGTTAGTGGAACCACTATAAATCCTTGTGTGATTTATTTTTGCTACTTTGTCATTAGTTTCTTACTTGAGATTGAGATTTGGATTGTTCATAATTGGTTGATGTTGTTTTGTGACTAGAGTTATTGCTTTTGTTGTTTTTGCAAGTCTAACAACGATCTAGTCTTCCGCTAGCGTTTTGTGATTTGGATATCTGATTCGAGTGGTCTTGAATCGGATTAATCACAACGATTACAACAGTTGGTATCAGTGCTGTTTTGGTGCTTGTTTGGTGTTTGTGAAAATGCCGGAGATGGATAGTAACTCGGTAAGTCCTTCAATCGGAAGTCCGAATAGTGTGGTGCCTTATGTACGGTGTTCGTATGCGGCGTCGGGTTCTCAATTTGTTATTGACAAGTGGAATGGTGATAATGACTTTGAGAAGTGGCAATGGAAAATGAAAGCGGTTTTTAGGCGGAATCGGGTGCACCGAGTAGTATTTGATACTCACTTATTGCCAAGTAATATCTCGGATGTTGAGAGAGAGGAGATGGAGGAATGGGCTTACACTACTTTTCAACTTGCTATGGGGGAGAATGTGATCTCCGAATTTAGCGGTGAGACTACCGCTAAAGGTATTTGGCACATGTTGGAAGAACTTTATATGAAGAAGTCGCTCACTAATCATTTAATCTTGTTGCGAACGTTTTTCACCTTCAAGATGAAGGAGGGTAATTCGCTTAAGGCACATTTGAATGCCTTTGATGACTTGCTTATGAAGATGAAGGCCGTTGATTTAAAGATTGAGGAAGAGCAAAAGGCGATGATATTATTGTGTTCGTTGCCGGACCGTTATACGGGTTTCTCAAATAGTTTGATCTATGGCCGGGATACCTTGACTCTAGATGATGTCAAGACGGTTCTTCGTAGTGAGGAGTTGAGAGATCAAATGAAGGAGATGAGTGAGGGTAGTAGTGGAGCTAGTAATAGTCATGGGTTGTTTGTGGAGAAAGAAAAGAATGTGAAGAAAGGAAACCAGGGGCGTTCTAAATCAAGAAAACCCGGTGGAAGAGGTAAATCGAAAGAGAGAAATGGCAAGTGCTTTATTTGTAAGAAACCGGGACATTGGAAAAATGAATGTCCGGACAAAGATAAGAAGAAAGTAGCATCTTCATCCGTGGCGGTGGAAAGTGGGGATGGTGAAGTAGATGAGAATGTGTTGACGGCGGTAGCAACGGGTGTTTCGGATAACGAGTGGGTACTCGATTCGGGTGCGTCGTATCATATGACGCCAAATAGAGATTGTTTTTCATCCTTTGAGGTCAAAGAGGGAAATGCAATTGCTATGGGAAATGGTGCTATTTGGAAGTCGATGGGTAGTGGCTCCGTGCAAATAAGGATGTTTGATGGAGTTGTTTGCACGCTCACCAATGTTTGCTATGTTCCGGGACTTAGGAAGTCGCTTATATCTTTGGGGCAATTGGATTCTCTAGGATGCAAGATCACTATCGAGAACGATTGCTTGAGGGTTTCGAAGGGGGCACTTGTGGTTATGAAAGGTGCTAGGACTCATGGTATATATTTGCTTCAAGGTGTGACCGTAGGAGGTGAGACTTGTGTGGGTGTTGATAGTTCTCATGACTTGGATGCGACACGGTTGTGGCATTT
Organism: Allium sativum; assembly: GCA_030737875.1. Classification (NCBI taxonomy): domain Eukaryota; kingdom Viridiplantae; phylum Streptophyta; class Magnoliopsida; order Asparagales; family Amaryllidaceae; genus Allium; species Allium sativum. The sequence goes on along the minus strand of CM060925.1, from coordinate 440,056,291 downwards.
GAGATTGGGTCATGTTTCGGAGAGGAGTTTGGATATTCTTCAGAAACGGGAGATGATCGAGGGTGAGAGTTTCAACAAACTAGAGTTTTGCGAGGAATGTGTCATGGGGAAGCAAATAAGGGTATCATTCGATGAAGGCAAGCATGACTCAAAGGAGGTTCTTGAGTATGTTCATTCGGATGTTTGGGGACCGGCACCGGTTGCTTCTTTAGGAGGAGCAAGGTATTATATTTCTTTCATTGATGATTTGTCTCGCAAGGTATGGGTGTATGTAATGGGGGCCAAGTCGGAGGCATTTGCTAAGTTCAAAGTGTGGAAGGCTCTTGTTGAGAATGAGAGTGGTAAGACTTTGAAGGTGTTAAGGACCGGCAATGGCGGCGAATATGTCTCGCGTGAATTCTTGGAGTATTGTAAGCATCACGAAATCCGGAGACATTTTACTACACCGGGAGATCCGCAATCTAATGGAGTAGCGGAGAGAATGAACTGAACTCTACTTGAGGAAGCTCGATGCTTGAGATTGACATCGGGTTTGTCTAAGGGATTTTGGGCCGAAGCTTTGTCAACCGCGGTGCATATTGTGAATCGAATTCCGTGCTCGGCCATTGGTAACAAAATTCCGGAGGAAGTGTGGAAAGGGAAGAGTGTGGACTTGAGATATCTTCGTGTATTTGGTAGCCCGGTTTATGTGCATGATCCGGGGAATGATAAGCTTGGAGCTAGGGCATTCAAGGGGATCTTGCTTGGTTTCACGGATGGCGTGAAAGGCTATCGAATTTGGAATCCGAAAAGGAAGAAGGTTGTTAATTCTCGTCATGTCACTTTTGATGAGTCGGCCTTATTCAAGGTGAATAAGAGCTCATTGGATGTTCCGGATTTGGTTCATGGTGAATCAAAGGAGAAGGAAGTCATTCCCACATTCCGTCCAAGTGGTAGTAGAGTTGAAGAAGCTCGTGGGATTGAAGCGGTTTATGAAACATCACATAGTCCACATGGTTCCTCTAGTGATGATGTTGGTGATGTATATGCTATTCGGGTTGGTCGACGTGCAATAAGGCCTCCCGAAAGATATGGTGATTGGAATTACCTTATCTTTAGTGATCATTTGGACTATGCTCTCAATGTAGTCCAAGATGAGCCGATGGACCTTGATGACGTCATGGAGTAGAGAGAGAGAGAGAGAGCTCGAAGTGGATTTGAGCCATGGAGGAAGAGATGCAATCGCTTATGAAGAAACGAACTTGGGAGTTGGTTCCAGTTCCTCAAGGAAACCGTGCTATAGGGTGCAAATGGATTTACAAGGTGAAGGATGATGGAAGGTACAAAGCAAGGTTAGTGGCAAAGGGGTTCTCACAAAGGAAAGGAAAGGAGTATGATGAAATTTTTGCACCGGTGGTTCGTCATACATCTATCCGGGTTTTACTAGACATAGTTGCTATCCATGACTTGGAGTTGGAGCAACTTGATGTGAAAACCGCCTTCTTGCATGGAGATTTGGATGAAGACATCTACATGGAGCAACCGGAAGGGTTTGTCGTAGATGGTAAGTCTAATATGGTTTGCAAGTTGAAGAAATCACTATATGGGTTAAAGCAATCACCTAGACAATGGTACAAGAGATTTGATCATTTCATGCTTGTAAGTGGCTTCCATCGAAGCATCAAGGATGCTTGTGTATATTTGAAGAGGTTGGGAAATGGTTGTTGGGTGTATTTACTCTTGTATGTGGATGATATGCTCATGCTTCCAAGGATCGAAATGAAATCAACAAGTTGAAGATGCTTTTGAAATCGGAATTCGAGATGAAGGATCTTGGAGAAGCAAGAAAAATCTTGGGCATGGAAATAGGAAGGTACCGAAAGCATTTTGAGTTAAGATTGACTCAAAAGGAATACATTGAGAAAGTGCTTTGCCAGTTTAGCATGGAGGATTACAACTTTACCTTTGCATATGAAGCTTTCGGATAAGGGATCACCTATCGGGGATAAAGACAAGGCTTATATAGCAAAGGTGCCATATGCAAGTGCGGTTGGTAGTTTGATGTACGCAATGGTATGTACAAGGCCCGATATTGCAAATGCCGTCAGGATGGTTAGTCAGTATATGGCTAATCCGGGGAAATCGCATTGGGAAGCCGTGAAGGCTGTTATGAGATACTTGAAAGGCATAGCATCTCATGGACTTGTCTTTGACGGTAGTGAAGGAAGGAGTTGCAAGTTAGTTGGTTATTGTGACTCGGACTACACCGGTGATAGGGATCGGAGGAAATCAACTTCTGGGTATGTCTTCACACTTGGCGGGACAGCCATTAGTTGGAGATCGCGATTGCAAACCGTAGTTGCTTTATCCACTACGAAGGCGGAGTTGATTGCCGATGTGGAAGCGACCAAGGAGGCACTCTACTTGAAGCAATTGTTGTGTGACTTGGGTTTCGAACATGAGAGTTTTGATGTTTGATGTGATAGCCAAAGTGCTATCCATTTGGCGGAGAATTTGGCATTTAGCTCACGGACCAAGCATATTGAGGTGAGGGAGTCATTTCTTGTTGCCATGGATGAGGGTAAGCTAGTATACTTTCGGAAAGTACACACAAAGGATAATGCGGCCGATATGTTTACGAAAGCATTGCCGTATGGGAAGTTCGAGCATTGCTCGAACTTAATTCGCTTATTGAGTTGCTAGGTGCCACGGAGTGGCACGAGGTGGAGAGAGTGATTTTTTTTTTGATGGAAAGGAATAGCGGTGAGAGATTGGAAATCCATCTTCATGGTAAGTACTCGTTACACTCCCGAGTACATTGTCTTTTGGTGAGACGGTTTTTGGTTTGAATGTTTTCAACACTACATTGACAGGTGGGGGCTTTGCCTGAACTCATTGGTGTAGTGCAATGGGCGGTGGCCATGCCAGAGCTCATTGGGGAAACATTCAAGGTTGCTTGGTCGAAGGTAGAAGGAAATGCTTGGGTGCATTGGAGTTTGGAGTTGAGATGGTTATAGTATCGAGGTGGAGTGTTGTAATATGCGATACTATATGGTAGATTGAAGTGGTCGAAGATAGCTTCGCATAGGAGAAAATCGTTCGCAAATCGGAGTTCGCACGAGGAAGATATGAGCTGAAATGAGTAAGCTGTTCTATGTACAGTGCGACAGACGTCTGTCGTATGGGACGACAGACGTCTGTCACTACAGGGGGATTTTCCCGAAAGTTTCCACATATGTCTGTCATCCCCATGACAGACGTCTGAGAGGGGGACAGACGTCTGTCATGGATGCGACAGACGTCTGAGCTGAGAGTTGGAGCCCAAATAATTCCCTAGGAGGGTCAGACGTCTGTCACCTCCCACGACAGACGTCTGAATATTGAATTGGGCTATTTCAGGTTGAAAACCTTGTAAGTTGATTTGTGAAGATATTGGGGCAATTTGGGTAATTGGCCTATCCCTATATAAGCTATTTTCTGAGGTGTTAGTGGGAGGAGCTTGAAGACTTGATTTGGGATCAAGGGTTTATTCTCAAGGGAGAATTAGGGTTTATAGCCTAATTCCAATTCTTCAATTCTATTCTCCTCAAACTCTTTTCTATATTGAAATATAGTGATTATTGGATCAATCTCTTGTATTCCTTTCATCGTGGTAATAAAATACTCTCTCCAAAGTGGATGTACACTAACAAGATATTAGTGGAACCACTATAAATCCTTGTGTGATCTATTTTTGCTACTTTGTCATTAGTTTCTTACTTGAGATTGAGATTTGGATTGTTCGTGATTGGTTGATGTTGTTTTGTGACTAGAGTTATTGCTTTTGTTGTTTTTGCAAGTCTAACAACAATCTAGTCTTCCGCTAGCGCTTTGTGATTTGGATATCAGATTCGAGTGGTCTTGAATCGGATTAATCACAACGGTTACAACATAAACAGGAAGTAAGATAGGTTTCTTACAGTAAGTTCCTTTTGAGCTTCTTGTTCTATGGCAATAAGACTGTGATATGCTATTGCATTGCATGAAAGCACAATGTATTCGAACCTTCCTTCAACAGGAATGGACTTCAGGTGGATATACCCCACATCTATGCATATCAAGAAATCGTACCATTATTATTTTTAAACAAAATATAACAGCAATACATCACTAAATTTTTAGCAGTGCTTAACACAATGCAGACAAATCAATCTAATAAAGCATGTAGCAACTTGGAAATCAATCAGCTATCATATGGATGCCTAATTGTATCAGAATGTAACAACAAATTAGCAATATAGACAATTCAACACAATCAACGAAAATAGTTAATGATAGTAACATAGTTGATTACGAACTTGGGTTTCATTCCCCCAGGCACATATAATATCGATATAATATCCTATACTGAACAAACACCAGCGAACAACAATCCGTCCTCCTATTTGACAAACATTCAGCCACAAACCGAAAGAAATTTAGGCTAAACTAAAGGTTCGACCAGATAAGATGATTCGCAGTTTTGAACTTAACTAAAAACTAGGGTTAAGAATAAAAAACTCATCTTATTAAACCTCCATCTTCTAACAACCAATATTTAATTCTATTTAAAAAAAATCTAGAATAGCTTATAAAAAGGAAATTTCAAATTAGTACGGGATTGCTAATAAATCAAAATGTGCAGATAGACTTTTTCAGTCTGTAGTTTGAATGAGTTCAATTGATGTAAATATTCAATATGCATGTCAAAATTTAAAGTTCTAGTCAAAAACACAAACATTGAGATTTATACATGTCGAATCGGATGAGATTAGTTTTAAAGGAGACAAAAATTAGAATTGATGTTCTGTATCATTGAGTGTAAAACAAAATTAACATGTCAAATCGGACGAGATGAGTTTCTATGCAGTTAAAGCCCCGCTAAAGCCCCGCAATATCCCCGCTATAGCCCGTAGCGCCCTTCAACCGCTACGCTATTTCAATTTAGCGCTGATGAACTGTATATCTGCTTGTAGCCCCGCTATTTCCCGCTTCATCCGCTAAATCAACGCTTTTTACCATCCGCTTTAGCATTATTTACATATAGGGCTTGATTTTACTAGTTCTCTTTTTTTTTAAATCAATAAACTTAGTATAAAGAGCTAATTTTAAGGCATTAGTGTCCAATATATTGTGGAAATCTATTATAATCATCAAATCTAGTGTGTGTAAGCATGACATTCTTTGATTCTACTATAGATGATTAATTAATGTTAGTTTCTTCAACACATATAATATGAGAATAACAATTAATTAATCTTAAATGCTTGGTTTCACATCATATGAACCTTTTTGCGCCTCCGTTATATCCCCGCTATTTCCCCGCTTTATCCCCGCTACACCTTTTTGGACCTCCACCGCTATGGAAACGCTAAGCGCTTTAACTGCCCAGATGAGTTTTGAAGGAGACATAAATTAGAATTGATGTTTTGTATCGTCAAGTGTAAAACAAGATCTCGGACAAAATCTCGAATGAAATTTAAAATTATTTCACTTCACCAAAAGTAATACACAGCACAAAGTCAATGAGATTTTCTTTATAGGAAAATTTTATTTTGTGACCACAGACAAATAAAGAAGATCTCATATCCCATAACAAAAAATCCTAACTGATGACTAGTTGAGAAAAAGCAACATACCCGCCTTCTTGAATTGTTCAATGCGTCTTTTTAACTCAGCTACTTCCAGTGGAGCTTTATTTGGATTAGTTGTTGTAATCTCAAAACATGGGAACCCTTCGCCGCATATACTATACGAGATTAACTAGTAAAAAGTTCATCCTAAGAAGTCGGATTAGTTGTATTACATACATCTAGAAGTAAGCGAATGACTGGATTTGGTATAGTCATTCTGTTCAAACGATGATATTTGCATTTCTTTGTTCCTTAGTGATGCATTTTATTAAGTTACACGATAAAATATATACTAAAGCACAGTTCCATTATTAAAAAGAGAAAAACCTCATTATTTTCTAGCTAAATGGTAATTTACCATCACTACTGTACCTGGCTTATAACAATATTTGGTATAACATCAAATCGAAATAGTAACAAAATGCAATTTTAACACATGTAAGAATGGTATAGTGATGGTATTTACAAAAAGGTAATGATAATCATTACTAGAATAATCCTAAACTATTTCTGCATCTAAAAATGTTCATAATCCCTCGAATATTACCTTAGGCTGTTAAGGAATGAGCAACATTAGTTTCAGAAGTAGCATAATTTTACTTGTTGATTGCTTTATGATCAAGAGCTCCTAAAGAACAAAAGAACAACATTATATTATCACTGAGTTGACTACCTAACTACTACATTAAATCTTCTAAACTGTAGAGGTTATATCTTATATGTTACTCAAACGCCATATTATAATCACACTTTTCAGTCAACAATGCACTTAACAAAACACACACACATAACTAACTACTACTATGCTCAATGAAATCTACAACATAATAGAGTCGGTGCATATATACCTCTTCTTTAGCATTCATTAGTACACTCACCAATAATCAGTTATTATTAACCATTTCTTCTCACCGGTAATACTCTCAAATCAAAATGAAACGCCAACTCCAAAATTCCCAAATTGACTCCAGCTCGAGAATTCCCAAATCGACTCCAGCTCGAGAATTCCCAAATCCAAATAAAAAATATAAGTTCAATACAAACTATTTGTCTATATGGTTCAACTAAAAAACTAAAAACTAGGGTTAAGAATGAAAAACTCACCAGTTTCGACGAGTTAAGGGTTTCGACGTTGGTAGAACGGCCAGCAAGGGAGATGCTTAATTGAAATCAGAGGCACGTGATGAAAGGAAGTGCAGGCGAATTGAAATAAAAATTGACAGGAGGGAAAATGAAATTTGGCGAAGAGGGAAATGGATCAGATTTTCATTTGATGCGGCCGAAATTAGTAGGACTGGAGGGAAACAAGATAATCTCCCGCCTTAGTTTATCTTAGCATTTTTTGATTTAAAATCACTTATTAATATTTGTTTTTTACAACAAGGAGAAGAAAACGTTGTCTTTTGGTATTGTAGATAACAATTTTTCTTGTAGTGGATAGATATAAGAATATATAAACTAAAACATAACACAACTCACAAAATTTTCAAAAACCAAAAATTCAGAAGACATATCGACATAGGTAATCCCACATGTCGACGTATAACTGTCGAAATTTTCAAATTGATTTGAATTTAAAATCTATCTTAACTAACTTGTGTCTTCCATTTTAAACGAATTCCAGAGCCTATACATACCTACCTCTTCTAGAAAAACTCACTTATCTATTTCTCTTTTATAATATCTCATTACTTTCTTATTTCATCAAATCCATGGTTTCTCCAATTCATAACTTCAGTGAAAATCTTGAAGAAATACTCAGTTTATTCAAAAATATTCTATCTATTATCCTCCGTAATCAACATCACTTAGAACTAAGTCAAATACATATGATAAAAGAACAAAAGAGACATTTTGATGCAATTCATTGAATGATTTCCACTCTTACCGAAGACATAGATAATAACAACACGGGAACTACTTTCACCAAAGACAATGAAGAATGGGATGTTATAAAGGCTAATCCAATCTTTGGTGGTGTTGGATGAGTAGAACTTCGAAGAAATGTTTGAATTTATTTTGAATTTGGTATGGTTTGACTAATTCAAAAACTGAATTTGAGTTTATGGATTGTAGTAACTAGATTTGAATTGGTTTAGATTGACTGGATGCTTGCTTGTATAATATGGTTTGAATTTATGATTTGTATAAAATGCGTGTATTGGATTACTTGGTTTTTAACTTAGTCTTAATATCATTCATTGATTAAATATCAAGGCCTCGTTTCGGTAAAAGATCTATTAATGACGACATATAATCCGCCTTCATTTCTTCACGCTTCCTTCCTCTTCCACAAATCATTTCTTCTTCTCTCTTCTATCACTTTCTCCACCTGATGCTTTCGCCATGCGTGAGCCTTTTCCTTAACTCCTTTATTCACTTCCAGATCTAAGCCTTCTCATGTAATGGATCTGAGCTTCAACGCCTTTTTTTCCTCAGTCTCATCATAAATCCGCAGATCCCTTTGATTCCACATCTGTACACGGCCTTACCCTCTATTGTTGATGATTCCAGGCAACTTCATGCTTGCAACGTAATATTCAATTGATGGTCACTGTTTAGGTCGGGGTTCTGATCACTAATGTGGAATGATATGGTGAGCAACAACGCCTTGGTTGTTTATTTGTTTACGTGTTTCAACCTTTGTTTATGTAAATTTCGATCTAGGTATTCAATGTTTTTATCACTTCATGTCTTGTTGGTAGTATCTTCTTGTCGGATCTGGGATTTTTGGGACTCTTCTGTGTATTTTGAGGTGCTTGATTGCATTTTTTGGTTTTCTATCTTAGATCTCGTCCATGTAAATACTGGTTCTTAGCACATTCATGCTATTTAAGTATTGTTCGACATTTGTTTTTAGATAACTTTGGTTCAAGTCAGTTAATGTCTGCTTCTGTATGACTGGGTCAGCACTGATGAACATTGGCAAACACGAGATGCTTTGCACTGATCTTGTCATTGTTTCAATTTGGTGTTGATAAGCCTGGTTGTGCAAATACTGGGTATTGATTGGCTTGGTCCTTTCTCACTGTCGAGCAGTATATCTTTGGTCAAATTGTCTGATGAGTATGGGTGTGTTGTGCTGGTTAAGTTCTGCCTACAATGTTATGATGATCCAGGGAAGCTTGATGCTCGCAATTTCGTTGTAGCTACTGCAGTGCTTTCGATCACTTTCTTCCACTCCCTTTCCTCTTCTCAGTAAGCCGACATGTCACCTTCCTCATGAAAGCTTACTCGCCTTGGTGTGGTGCTCATGAAATTGATGAATACCTATACTTATTTTAAACAATTTTATTGTATCTTTTTGTATTCATAGGTAAGTCACTACGTATTGTAGTACGTTATATTTATTCTTCCTGCGCCGAGAGTCAAGTCATAAAGCAATGTAATAATAGTAGTTTGGCGCTATTACTATCTCCTGAGCTGTAATCTTGATTAGATCGTGTGGACAGCCCACAGAATGCCGTTAGCGGTGGACGATCCACCTTAAAAACCGACTAGCTTACTGTCAACCACAGTCACCTGTTCTTTTTTTAATTTTTATTATTGGTAATAATAAAAAGGTGTTTGCGGTCACCTAAAAAACCGGCCTGCTTTGCCAAAAACATATATTATTTTAATATTTTCTTAGTATTTTTAGTTTCTTGATGCATTTTGATATTAGAACTATTTCGTCTAGACTAGTTATAGATATTATGTATTAAAATTGTATTAGATAATAGTTTAGGGGGAGTATTATAGGGTAATTAGAGATGAATAAGTTTTTGTTTATGACAAATGCGGTGAATTATAAAATAGGGCATTAGAGTAAGGGGAAGTTGGTAGTTTCAAAGAGAGATAATGGAGTAAGGGGGAGCGACTAGAGAACCAAGACATCAGGTATGAATATTTTATAAACCAAGGTTGTCATCATCAAAAAGGGGGAGATTGTAAGTGATTGAGATGTTGATGATGATAGTTTTGATGACAATAATCTTGTTTTACCTATTATTGTTATCAAAGATTCAAGATATCAAAGAAGAAGAGTTCAAGATAGAGGACTCATGAGTAACAAGAATTCAAGAGTTTAAAAAATAATATATTATATATTTATTCTTAAAACTCTGATATAGCACTGCATCCTTATTTCAATCTTTCTCACTATTTTTTATCTTATTTTTAAACTAATTTCAAAATTATATCCTTATTTCAAATCTATATTTCTTAGTTTAAATTTATTTTAAATCCTGATTTTATATATCTTTTATTTCATAAAATAGTTTAACTCTTGATTTAAATATTTCTTATTTATATGATTATTACTAATTTTATTAAGTTTTATTTAACCATTTAAATTTTAAAATTCCTTTACTTATATTTATATCTTAAGTTCTAAATATTTCTTATGTTTATATTCATAGTTGTATATATGTTTTAATATCATTTTATGTAGCTTTTAAATCATTTTATATATGTTTTAAATCATTTTTATGTATTTTTTTAATATACATATTTAATTCAAACACTATTTTGATATATAAGGAAAATAGTTTGTTTTAACTCAAGATTTACTAAAATTTATTTAAAAAATACACGCCTTGATTTAAAAATTACTTTTTTCAATTTTTCTTAAGGCTTGTCGACACGAGTAACCCCCCATTACGACATGGTGACCTTTGGATTTCAGTTTCAAATTTTGAAAAGTTATGTCTTTTGATTTCAAATCTTTTTTGGTAGGTTTTGACTATTGGGACACTATAAATAGGCTTCCAGAAATGAATTTTTTCAACTAATTTCATTATCCTCTCCTTTATCTTGTCCCCATTAAAACTCTTAATTTCTTAAATTCTATACTTATACTTCGCCAAATTTCAAAGAGAATCACATCAAACTTCTTCTATTTTGATTCTCTACCAAACTCTCTCAAAGATTCTAGTGCTACTAAAAAATTATAGGGTTTCTACAATTAATGATCGCAAGTCAAGTTTATCGAGTCAATCTACAAAAATTGATACTAAAAAAGTATGGTTGTAGCCCGTTCAAATCAACTTGGTGTGGTCGTAGCTCATGCAAATCGACTAGGTGTGATTTTAGCCTGGAAATGAATTGAGTGTCATTGTACTCCGGAAACAGGCGAGGTGTACCTCGTGGCCTTGAAATCGAGGATTGTAATTTGGATATTATTATTAAAAATATATCTACATCAACCCAAAGTTGTGTAGGACAGGATGTAGGGTAACTCCGAACCAGTATAAAATTCCAGTATGTTCTTCCCTTTTACCGCTTTTTATTTATTATTATCTACATCTGTGTTTGAATATGTGATCATCTCATATCTATGATTTCTATTTCATTCTCAATAACTCAAAAAAATTTAAGAAATTTATAAAATCCAAAGAAGGTACTCATCTCCCTCTAGTGTTTAGTTTGCCTTAAGATCCTTAATCTGCATTCCCCAACATTAATGTCAATGATAGTATTCTTGTATTATTTTTGCTTGATGAGAATAGCTACGTTCTCTAACATGGCATGATTTCTTCTCTAAGTACCGTTAAATATTGTAACGAACCGTACTTTCAACTGATTTTAAAATATTAATTATATGAAATTATGAGTAAAATAGTTTGAGATAAAAAAATTATGATTTCTTATTGTAATTAATAAGCTAGTTGAAATTAAGCTGATATAATATTTCAATTAAATGAACACAAAATTCATAGTAATTTACATATTGCATAAAATTGAATTAGCGTTTTATTGATACTAAATTAATATTTTGGAAAAAAATATAATATACGTCTTCATTTTGATGTTAAGCTTAATTTTAAAAGAAAAAATCAGAATTTCGAAACGATATTTATGGTCGTTAAATAACAGCCATAAATGATCAAAAACGGTTTTGGACAATAAACTTAAAACTTAAGGATTGAATTTGAATTTGAGTGATGTATGTTTAGTTTAACTTAAATGAATTGGACCAATCGTTAATAAAGAAAAAAAAATCGAATTTCGTTAATTGTTATAAATCATTTGATACTTCAGTGCTAAAATATTTATTTCGGAATATAAATATTTTATATGGAAAGACTGTAAAAAAGATTTATAAGCAAAACATAACGTTTGTTTTACCGAATATCGATTTTGCTAGTTCCGTTCAAACCGATTTAAACAAAAATGATTCACGGTCAACCTTAACGAATATAACGTAAATAATAAAATTACACGTGGACAATAAAATATCAATTATTAGCGTACTATTTTGTTCATGTCGAAAAAAACTGAACATAGCGACATGTTATATTTAGAACACCAGTTTGAATTATTATTTTCATACCAATTTGCTGGGGTTTTCGATTCCATAGACAACCAATGGTAAAATATAATTTAAACCTAGCGAAACACTCGCGTTCGGATAAACATTTATGTTTTGATTAACTGGATGGTGACCTATTCTTTATTAGCTACTTGCACGTGCTAAGGAATGTGACGATTCACGTTCAAACTCCTTTATCATTTATTGGAAGGGATATGTATGTTATGTTGTCCTAGTTGCCATGTTATTTTTCTTGCTCCATCATCTTCGTCTTCTTCTACTTATTTGAGATCTGTAGTCTCTCATAAAAAAAATCAAAATGTAACTTATAGCCACGTTATCCCCTTCTCCATCATGCGTGTTGACCGAGCCTTCACCCTCTTCCCATGAGTATCGACCTGGCCTCCTCCTCCGCCCACCTATCTCTAGCACCGAAGCATTAAAAGGGAAAATGTTGCCTTTCCCTCCTCCCCGCAACAGCCCCACCAAACCATAATCCTCTACCACATCATAGCCACCTCACATACTCCGCTCCAGCCGATTGCCCTCAGCCTACACTTAATCCTCCACTCCATTCCAGACTTTCACCTGAGCAAGCAGCCCAAAATTGCCACTAAACCCCACGCTGAACCACTCAAGGTCCGCACCACCCCTTCGCAGCAGTCCTACCCATTCACGCCATATTTGTTGGATCATGGTTTCGATTCATGATAAGGAGCTTATCTTTCAACAAGGAGATTCGACGATGATTCGAGTGATAAAAGGAGATTCACACGTATTGATTTAAACTACGATGAAGACAAGACTTGTATTGTTCCATATTCTTCGAGTTTTACGTCTTTATAGTATATATTATTGTTGAAATCTATCCTCAATTAGTTAATATCATGACACAAACATGCTTTTATATTTAAATATTTTTAAATATGTGTAATGTGCATTATTACACATTTCAATCGTCGACTGGACTGTATCAGTCAGTCGATTGACCCTTTGCTGAATGCACAACATGCACATATACGCACGAGCATATGAAATTCAGTCCACTACCTATGAACTTCAGTCGACCGAACTTGCTCTAAGTATCATATTTTCGGAAAAGTCACCTCCATTCATGAAGAGATATGATCGTTTCAAAGAGATATGGATGCTTCTATTCAGTTGAATCTCTTCATATGTAACTATTTAACTACTATATATATTTGTTTTATTCACAAACCAAATCGCTTCTCTGAATTTATCTGATCTTAACTTTCTGAGTCTATTGTGAATACTTTCTCTATACGCTCTAAGCATTCTCAGACTTTCAGTTGCTTAAATCTGAACTTCAATTCTTTGATTCTAAGCAATATTTTCATTTTTTATCTTCACATACATATTATACACACACACACTTGAGAAGAAGATTGTAGGAAGGGGGTACTATCAGCGAAAAATCCGTGTTATCAAGAACACAAACAATAAACTATCTTTTGTATTTGTCGAAGTCCTATTCTACTGCTCAGGCACATTTGAAGTCCTCTTCGGTTGCTGAGGCGTAAAATTCATGTTCTGTTGTTTAGATATTGTATACCTATTCCTCCGGGTTAAGTGAGGGTTTGTTTGTTTGTTAGTCGATATTCAAGAAGGAGTCTGAGACTGGATGTAGGACAGAGCTTCAAACTAGTATAAAAATCTTTGGTGTCATTTTTCGTTTACTACTTTATTTATTCTACAACTATTATATTTCTAGTTTTGCATTAGTATACTTCAATATTACACGACCCATAATCACTTTTCATTTGGTATCAAAATAAGGCCATCATATAACCGTAACACATCTATTTTGATACTTTGGTAATATGGAAAATAACACTAGCACCAACACTAATATCAATTTCATAAAAGGTCAACCCACTGCATGACCACCTCTATTTAGTAGCATGAATTATAACTATTGTGCTACACGTATGAGAATTTTATAGCCAAATGGTTTTAATTCATGGAGTATCAAACAAACTGAATATCACATTCCTAAGAATAACTATTTTGAATACTCAAATACAAAAAAATTAGATGCAACTCCTAATGCTAACGCCATGAATATGTTGTTTAGCGCCTTGGATAAAAATGAGTCTAACCGTGTTATCATGTGCTACACTGCATATGAAATATGGCGAACACTTAAAGTTACTCATGAAGAAACTAACAATGTTAAGCAAAACAAGATATCCATGCTTAAAAGTCAATTTTAGAATTTTAGAATGAAGCAAGATGAGTCCATAAATATTATGTATTCCAGATTTTAAGACATTTATCATTCTTTATTAGGACTAAGAGAAAAATATTATGATTTGGTATTGTATCAAAAATCCTAAACTCTTTAACAGAAGAATGGGAAAGAAAGGTCTTAGCTATTAAAGAAGCAAATGATCTTTCTCTCATGAAGTCAGAAGAATAAATAGAAAATCTAATGTCGTACAAAGTTAACTTGCAGGCTAAAAGAGTACAAGCTCAAGACAAAAAGAACTTAGCATTCCGTGTAGGAAAAAAAGACTCAGATTCAGAAGATGATGATTAGCACTTATCGCCAAAAACTTCAATAAGTTTTTGAAATATAGAAAAGGAAGCAAAAATAATGGTAATTGAGGCTCCAATAAGCCATTATCCTCAGCAGTTGACTGGTTTAACTGTCACAAAAGGGTCACATGCACAAGGAATGTTCATAAAAAAGATATCACAACAAAAACAAGAAGGACAAGTTCAAGAAGAAAGCTGTTTCAGTAACATGGGATGACTCAAATTCCACTTCCTCAAAAAGAGACATTGATAATAATAATGAGCAAGCCAATGTATGCTTCATGACTATACATAATGAGGTTAGTAATTAGACTTTTGATGACAAGATTGAAATAAACTTAGAACTTTTAGATGCTATAAAAGGTTTCAAAAGAAAATATAAGGAAGCTCCCTAAGATCAGAACAAAGCAGAATTCGAAAGGGATATGCTCAAAGATGAGAATAAATATTAGAATAAGAAATTGAAAATAATTCAATAATTATTCTATAATGTTAATTCTCAACTTTCCTTATTGAGTCAAGAAATTGAAACTTAGAAGTCAAGAAATTGAAACTCAGAAAGAAAATAATGTTGCTTTTATCTCTGAAAATCATGAGTTAAAAACTAAGGTTAAAATGATATAATTAGACAATTCTGGCCTCAAAACTAAATTAGAAGGAAAACAAAAAATGTCTCTAATTTCAATAAAGGAAGGGAAAACTTGTCTAGAATCATTGAAAACTCTCAGTCCACATTTAACAAAAAAGGACTAGCATGTAACAAGAATTCCAAAGCTCCACCTAAGAAATTAAATAATCAAAAGAGGAGAAATGATTCTAAACCTATTAAACCACCAAAGTCTTTAAAAAGGAAAACAAATTCCAAAACAATTAAGATATGGGTTCCAAAAACAAATAGTAACTTAATTAGGAATAAATATTTTTTTTTGGAAACTGTTGATAATAGTAAATATTAGGTTTATAAAAGTGGTATTAAACCCTCTTGGGTTTGGATTCCTAAGACTTAACTCTTAGGACCTTATCAAAAAGTAGATACCAAAGTTAATTCTTATTTTTGCAGGTCCCACTAAAGATAAAATGAAGATGGATACTCGACAACGGTTGCTCAAAACACTTGACAAGAGACAAAGATATGCTAATGAATATTACCTACTCAAATGGAGGTTCTGTCACATTTGGATATAATTCTGAAGGTTATATCATCGACAAAAGCGATGTGAGAAACAACGGTTCATCTAATTTACCTCTTATTTCTAATGTTTTGTTACTCAAAAATTAAAACATAATTTCCTAAGTAATCAGCCAATTGTGTATAAAGGATTCAAAATCACATTTTCTAAAGATACATATAACATTTTTGATCAAAATCAAATCTTATCTTTAAAGGTAATAGTGATAGAAACATCTACGTACTAAATATGAAAATAAATCATAATTCAAATGTGTTTAATAGCCAATGAAAATGATACTTGATTAAAGCACAAAAGATTTTATCATATTAATTTCAAAGTTATAAGTAAACTTTATAAAAATAATTTAGTAAAAGGATTACCAAAAATAAATTTTCAAGTTAACCATATTGTGATGCATGTATATAAGGTAAATTGTCTACGTCATCTTTTACATCTAAAAAAAATCATTTCAATGACACAACAACTTGAGTTACTTCATATGAAGTTGTAGTAAACTGATTTTTCTACAAGTTTTTTATATTGCCAGTTGTAATATGTGTCTGTTATAACCATTCGTTTCTGTGGGTTGTAATAGATGCATATTTTTAGCAACCCTTTTTCTTTTTCAATTGCAATAAATATCTATTGCAACTTTTCTTTTTTATCAATTATAATATATGCTTATTTTTAATAATATTTGTATGCCAATTGTAATAGATGCTTATTACAATTTGTATCTTTAGCTAGTTGTAATAGCCAATTAATAATTATAATAGATAGCAATACTTGATTGTAATTAAACAATAATACTTAATTATAATTAAATAATTAATACAAAATATTGATAACTAATATTTACTTTAAACATAATTGTTTTGAAAATATGGAATAGTTAACATTCACAATTAATATTCAATAATTAGTAATTAGCAATTAATTATCAAATAATACTCAGTAACTATACCCTATTATTATAAAGTAATTAAAAGTAATAATTAATATACAACATATGAAATAACTCATATTAGTACTTAGTAATTAATAATTAATTAATTATTAATCATTAATAAATATATAATTGCAAAATAATTAATTATGAATAATAATTACTATTAAATATTAGAACTAATAATTAATTTATAATAAAGTTTTTGTTCTAGATAATAATTAATTAAATAACAATTAAAAGTTAAAAATCAACAATAAATATTATATAAAATTAAAAATCAATACTAAATAGTAAAAATAAAAATAATTAACAATTAACTAGAGTAGTATAATTAATTAATAATCAGCAGAAAATTAATATTTAGTACAAAGTAATTACAATTAAAGACTAATAAGTACTATTAAGTGGTTATAAATAATAATTAATAATTAAATTTGAAATATGAAATAATTCCTATTAATAATTGGTAATTATAGTTAATTTGTAACTAATAATCAGTTATTAAATAATAATAAAAATGAATAAAAAATTAATAACTTTTAAATAATAATTACTGTGAAATAACAGTAACTAGTATCTAATATATTTTATAATAAGTAATAGTGTAACACCCCGTATTTTCTATAAATATCAAAAGTAACGAATCTAAGAAAACTTAATTTTTAAAAGAAGAATTAAGTGAAACGGGTTATGCCATTGCGTTCGTCTCGGAATTCTGCTTGAGATAGAGTCCGAGTTTGCGTGAATCGAACTCCGTATGAAGAAGTTATGGAGTTTAGAAGTTTTCAAGTTTAAACAGTAAAAAATATAAATAATAATTAAATCAGAAAACAATTCAAATTTCAAAATCTGGTAAGAGCAGCCTGAGCGGGAAATTTCCTGCTCAGGGGTGTCGACCCCCCAAGGGGAGTCGACATAGGTGTCGACCCCCTTGTAGGGAGTCAACCCCTCCCAGATCTACTTCCTATGACGAATTTTGACAGTTCTGAGCTAATGTGGCCTTCTCTGATTGGCCAATAACTAATTTCTGAGGTATTAGGGCTTACGTGTCATGCTATGGTTGGCTGGATGACACATCTCTTCGATTTCATGGCTCTGATTTCCCATAGACTAATCTAAAGGCTAGAATTAATCCTAGACATCTATATATACGTAGCCAAACCTAGACTCTAACCTCATAACCCTAAGACTCTGGTGCCGTCATGTTGTTTGTCTACAAGCTAGCCTAGCCTCTTTCATCTTTTCCAAACTAGAAAATAAAATCCAAACTAGTAATCGATTAAGAAGAACATCAAATCAAACATCTACATCAAAGGATAGCTTTTCAAATTCAGAAATCAGATCCCAGAACATAATATCCATCCTTTTTCTGTAAGTACAGTTATTTTTTAGATGTGAACACCTAATAAGAAATCATGACTGTAATAACTGGATCTAGAACTATGCCTGATTCTATTCGTGCCTATCCTTTTGTCAATTCTGAATTGCTTATGCCTATAGGACTGTTGTGACTGACATAGTAAAGCCTATCATGCCTACTGGACTGTTGTGACTGACATAGTAAAGCCTATCATGCCTATTGGACTGATGTGACTGACATAGTAAAACCTATCATGCCTATTGGACTGTTGTGATTGACATAGTAAAACCTATCACGCCTATGAGACTATTGGGACTGATACTATTGAACCTATCATGTTGTATTAAATTTATGGTTCTTTTATGTATGTAAGTTACATGCTAAGTTATGTTCATACATGTTATATTTTAGATCCAAGCTAGTACCCATGTTTGAGATCTGTATAAGTTCATGTTTATACAATTAAACTTATGCTAGTTCGCATGTTAATTGGATCTAATTTAAATGCAAGAACACGCCTATATGCTTAATTAAGTTTATGTCGTTCTATGCCGAATTTATATTACACATATTGATCTATGTTGTTTTATGCCTGTTGGAATGCTACATGTTCCTTTCTTTTCCCTTTTGTTTATAAGTTAGGCTAATTTGCGAGCCTAACGTCCTATGTGAATTATGAAAATGAATAACGGGGAGACATTGGGGAAAAATATTAAACTACACGCTACTGGCATAGATTGGCTCATAATCATGTAAATGATTAGTAGCATGAAATGGTAGAATTTGTATACCTAGAATTATGGACATAATTTAGAGGGTAAATGGGGCATGACTTGAATCGACAACACTTGTAGATAATTTACATATGAACATAAATTGTAAATATGTAAAAGGTGAATATGCCTAACCCGATGTTAGATTGAGTTACGGTGTAAGACTGCCCGGCACATCCGGCAACCATAACAATATAGATCTAATGTGAGAGGTTAGCGCATTAAGCCCAAAAACCCGAGGTTAGATTAAGCTGCGGTGTAAGACTACCCGAAACCGCCTGGCACATCCAGCGACAGCAGCAATATAGATATAATGTGAGAGGTTGGTGCTTTAATGAATGAATTAAAGCTAAGAAACAGACATGCTAAGAATGGTAGGGTTAAGTTAATTAGGGCAATACTTAACCAATACAACATGTTAATTTAACAAATGGATGAGGTTAGGTTAATTTGAGAACACTTAAACATTATAACATGCTGATTAGGAAACCCTAGCAACGGGGACCTATTTCAGCTGTAACTCACATACATGTATCATGGTACCCTGAACTAGGAAGTGTGGGGCACGATTACCGAGCTGATTATAAGCGGTCAAAATAGCGGCGGGTGGTGCGGCAGTGTAGGTCTCGACGGAGTACGGACGTGCACGTGCTCCGGAGCGGGCAAAGCAGGCACTGGGCATTAGTAGTATACACTGCGCTTCTAGAATTTGTGTTGGGTTGCTTCCATAGGAATTGATACACCCTATGGTGGGACCAATACAGGTATCTGCAATCAAGCGGGACCGAATGACACAAGTAAGAAATGCATGCGAGTAGGAGCCGATTGGGAAAGGGATCACTTTGTTATGAACACATGATGGTAGTTGAAACCTACTAGTAGGTGCAAAGAAATAGAAATGAGTGCGATAGCATATTCAGTTTATCTTATCTTGTGTTATCTTATTTTTATTGTATTGTTCTATGTTCGGTTTATTCATGTCATGATCCTTTTTACCTGTTGAATAATCATTGGACTTACCAGACTTATATCTGACCCGTTTTCTTTCGCCTTCTTTTCTTCCGTTCCTCCCCCCAAGGTCTGCAAGGAGGGAATACTTCTGCTTAGGGCAGATCTTTTTCAAGCTTGAAGAGAGTAGATGTATTACTTGGATTCTCTTTTCTTGGGCTATGGCCGTGGTTACACTTTTATTGGGGATTTATGCTGCTTTACTTTTGTTTTATGCTTCTTTATGTATTTGGAGATTTAAATCAAGATAGATGTTTTGTTGTAATAATTTAGAAGTTGGGTTTTGAGACAATGCCTGTAATGTGAGACGACCCGATTTCCCGTTCTCACGGAAACAAGGTTATCTTTGGAATATAACACAGAAACATATAATAGCAGAATAGCATTAAATAAATACACCAGATATGAACAACAAAATATACTGGATAAAAGTAATCATCAGAGTTACACAGTATACAGGATCTTACTTAGTACAAATACAGTTCAGCTATACATAAATGTCTACAGCGGAAATAAACAAAATATGTACAATAGGAGCTGAACGGCATAAAAAGAAATAAATGATAGAATCCATCTTCAGCTCCAGCTATCCAGAAAGAACCAGCTAAACCTGAATACAAGGCTGCCCGTGTGGAAAAAGGGGCACCCGAGTTTGAGAGTGAAACAAACTACGAGTCAGTCATGGGACTGGTATGAGAAATCCACTCAACACATATATAATTGGCTAATCACAGGACCACGCCACTTTCGTGGAACGGGTTTACTCCTTGGGATTGCCAGTGCTTTAAAACAAATCTTTCTTTTAAACACCGCTATGCTTTTTTATAAAAATGAAGCCATTATAAGACCCAGTTCCCATCACACAATGCAACGCAAACCGGAGGATAGAGTTTTACCTTATAACGGCCAAAATATGCTTGATACGAATAAAACAAAGGCATTTGATATTATTGCTAGTGTCAATATGTTTTGAAAACAATTTCAAATCATAACTATCAATCATAGACGGCATGGGTACCATATATCATGTCGCCATATATATATACAATCAAAACCGCACGATGTCGTATTTGGAAATTGGATTTCCGTCATGAACCAAGGCAAAAGATAGTCCTTACCGAATTCGAGACTGCCTAGCCCGAGTCTCAGGCAAGCCTTGGATCGTCAGGGCCGGTCCACACGGAGTGGATTAAAATGCCTGAGCACTACGTTTCGCCGCCCTTTGGGGCGTAAGCGAGCCAACGAATGACTCCATCGGACCCGGATCGTCCGATCTAACCGAGGCGCCTCGCAACAGCAACAACCACATAAGTCAAACTCGTCAGGGCGTGTAAAACCACTGACGCCACTTTTAGCTAGGAGGAAACGTAGGCCCTCCCTGAGGTCCTTTCTCCCGTTTCTGGTTCATACCGGGGTGTGAGGCTCGCGATTTCACGTTATACACAAAGCTACGCCACACAGGCGGTGCTTTGATCATCACCACAAGACTTTGCTTTTCAACAGAAGCCCTGATCACTGCATCTTAGCATGCCACACAGAATAAATCCTATGTCAGACACACAGTCCATTTACAAGTCCGTTCTGGGTCTGAACGAAACCGGAGGCACTAAATACCTCGCTAACCCATCGATCACCACGTACGTCTGGACGATCACCACTCATTATCCATATTTCGGGATGCCTCCCAATCAGGACCTCGGTTACCATCCAAACGAGGTGAAGATCTCCGGTCTTCGACCACCGTCTTCATCTTCGAATTTCAATCGTCGGTCAATTATTCGAAATGAGAATTAACTCGGCCTTTTCAAATAATTCACGTATATTTAGAATTTCAAATCAATTTATTTCAATGGTTAAATTATTCGACAACACCAATTATGTTCTTTAATGTAATTTTCACACCAAACACAATCAACCATCAAAAGCCACATAAATCAAGCAAATTCAGTTTATTTTCAATTCCATATAGCTTATGATATTTTATAACTATTTATCGCTATTTTTATTTATTTTAAAATAGCCATTTTATTCAAAACGACGCTTCGGGCCATAAGGCGGCCGTGGCGCTGTTTTTCTTCAGATTTGATTTACACATATCTGAAAATCTAACCGTTGGATCTTCACAAAATTTACATCATTAGAAAGGTCTTTTCAAAACGAATCCAACGGTTCCAGTTTCGGGAAAATCCGACGGTCGGATCTCCCGGTACAATCGTTTGAAATTTCGATTTCAAAATACGAACTGCAGCGTCGTTATTCGATTAATTAAAATTATATTTATATTTATATATAAATATAATCGTTTCTGGCGCTGTTTTTCTTCATATTTGAATTAAACATTCCAGACAATCCAACCGTTGGATTTTTACAAGGTTGGTGCCGTTAGGAAGATATTTCCAAGGCGAACCCGACGGTTGAGGTTTCGGGAAAATCCAATGGTCGGATTTCCCGCACTAGTCGTTTGAAATCACGGTTTCAAAATACGAACTGCACGGCTTCGTTTCGTTTTAATTTTATTTATATTTATATAATTATATAAATATAGTTCATTAAACAATTTCAATATCGTTTCCACTTCAAGTATTTTTCTAACACCTTAAAATTTTGGAAAATTTCGCCATAACCTCCCCTGCACCGGGAGCATCGGGAAATCGCAAATAGCGTTCCCGGTCCTTCTAATCTCAAAAAGAAAAAGAAAAAGCCAAGCGGCTAGCCAACAGGCTCATAAAATCATCACCCAAACAAAGCAGTAAATGTGTACCTATTTGTCGGGCACAAAATTTTATTCCTCTTCTCTAGCCCCTTTGCTATAACCTGTTCAATGAATATGCATGTACATATATATACAGTTCTTATCATTTATCATTTTCTATTCAACTTCATATTTGATTTCTATTTGGTTTAAAAACTCCATTCATTCTAATGTTACATAAATAGGTGCAAATCATTTCATTAGCTAATTAATGAATATTTCAACTCATATATGTTTATTTTGAACAAGTGGCTATTTTTAACACTTCACATTTCAACGATTTATGCATACAATAAAAATGTGATTTTTATTGTAAAACAATCCATTTCAAAACACTATTTTTCTATATAGTTCATATAGGTGACAAAATAGGATTTTTATCATAAAACAATTTCTTTTTAAAACGAGATTATTTTACACAGTTCATATAGTCGATAAAAGGCGATTTTTATTATCAAACAATTTATTTCAAAATATGAATACCATTCAACACATGAATTTCTAAACAACGAATGAATATCAATTCAACACATGAATGTTTTCTATAGTTTCTATATATAGATAAAAATGTGATTTTTATTATCGAACAATTTATTTCAAAATATGAATACCATTCAACACATGAATTTCTAAACAACGAATGAATATCAATTCAACACATGAATGTTTTCTATAGTTTCTATATATAGATAAAAATGTGATTTTTATTATCGAACAATTTATTTCAAAATATGAATACCATTCAACACATGAATTTCTAAACAACGAATGAATATCAATTCAACACATGAATGTTTTCTATGGTTTCTGTATATAGATAAAAATGTGATTTTTATTATCGAACAATTTATTTCAAAATATGAATACCATTCAACACATGAATTTCTAAACAACGAATGAATATCAATTCAACACATGAATGTTTTCTATGGTTTCTATATATAGATAAAAATGTGATTTTTATTATCGAACAATTTATTTCAAAATATGAATACCATTCAACACATGAATTTCTAAACAACGAATGAATATCAATTCAACACATGAATGTTTTCTATGGTTTCTATATATAGATAAAAATGTGATTTTTATTATCGAACAATTTATTTCAAAATATGAATACCATTCAACACATGAATTTCTAAACAACGAATGAATATCAATTCAACACATGAATGTTTTCTATGGTTTTTATATATAGATAAAAATGTGATTTTTATTATCGAACAATTTATTTCAAAATATGAATACCATTCAACACATGAATTTCTAAACAACGAATGAATATCAATTCAACACATGAATGTTTTCTATACAATGAATAAATATAGTTTAAGCATATGAAAATAATCCAAACACACAAATATTATTCAAAATTTCGGCAGCATAACGGCAGGGTAGTTAAACCGGGACAGTCCCTAGTACGACTCCTCGCTCTACCTTAAAACCTCGCGGTTTTTGACAATGGGGATCATGCATCTAGTTCGCACGCAGGCGGCATGTATATATTTATTTCATTTCCACAAACTAATCCTATGTGGTTTCAACCAAATATTTCTTAATCACAAGCGGGTATTTTTCAACCACAATCAACCAATATCAATCACAAACAATCCCAAACAACCATTCGCTATCAATCAATTTTCACAACGATTTCAACCAATAAATATCGTCCATGGTTTGTGGACGAGGGGCGTATATATATATATAGATATTTATATATAGCAATTCACTTTCATTTTCAACACATATATATAATTTTTAAATCAGAAATCTCACCAATAGCTATCCAATACTACGACTCTTCCTTGCATAAAATCTTCGCCAATCTCACCCTTTGTCGCTGTCGCCCGTATTCTCTACATATGTAAAAATCGAATTTTGACTATGTTATTCAATATATAAAAATCGAATTTCAATAATATAAATTCCTTCCTTTCAAAAATAAAGATTATATTTTTAATATTCCTATGATGTAAAAATTATATTTTTATTGCTTTAAAAATATAAGAATCATATCTTACTTCTTCTACTTAACAAAAATTCCGTCTTTTCTATTTTAAAAATATGATCTTTATTTTTTTCCAAGTTCAAATCTTTTTTAAAATCAGTTTAAAAATCCTTTTGAAATTCTTTTGAAAATCAGTTTTTACTTCTATTAAAAAAATCAGATTTAAAATGCTTTTAAAATCAGTTGTTCCTTTTTAAAAAAAAAAACAGTTTTTAAATCTTTTAAAATCAGTTTTATCATATTTTTTCAAAAATCAGTTTTAAACTTTTTATTAAAAATCAGTTTTAAACTTCTATAAAAAAATCAGTTTTTACTTCTATATAAAAATCAGTTTTTTTTACTTCTATATAAAAATCAGTTTTTTAAATTCTGTTTATATAAAAATAAAAATAAAATAATAAAATAAAAAGAAATACTTACAGAGAGGGGGGGGGGGGTTTCGCAGTTCGTCGGAGGTGGCTTCGAGGGTGGCGCTCGGGGTTTCGAACGGGGAGGCGGCTTCTGGCTTCGAGGCGGCGGTTCGGGGCTGCTCGATTCGCTCGCGATGGAGGGAGGAGCGGGCGGAAGCGGGGATCCCTTCGACGAGGATGGCGGTCGGTCTCGAACTGGGCGGAGCGGTGGTGGGAGGTTGGTGGAGGCGGTCGTCGGCGATCGATTAGGTTTAGGGTTTTCTTCTTTTTTTTCCTGAGCGATTGAATTTTGAAAAGGGGGGGGGGGGGGGCAGAAAGGATATAAAGGAGGGAAATTAAAAATTAGTTTTATTATTTTATTTATTTAATTTCGCAAAAAGGTTGACTTTTACATACGACCTCGAAACGAGGCCCACCGCCTGTCGTCCATAGCATTTTACCCCTATTCCGAACACAATGGGATATGTATCGCAAGCTGATTCGATCGTTACAATCAGTTTCCGTTGAATTTACATTTAAATCACTATATTGAATTTTAAACGTACATTTCAAATTACCGGGGCCACATACTAACTAGAAAAATTCCAGAAAAATATTTTCTAGCTTCGTATTGATGATACGGTCCTAACAAAACTAGTTTCGTCGAATTCTGAGACCGTTTGAAAAATGGTCAATTTCCAGTCGATTAAAATCAACTGAAACCGGTCAAACGCGTTTTCCTTTGCCACGCTCACATATTGATTCGAAAAATTATGAAATTTGAAACCTAGCAATAACTTGACACTGCGGATCTAACAAAAGTGGTTTCATCGAAATCCGAGGTCGTTTGCAAAATGTCCATTTTTAAGGGCCTGAATTCCATTGCGACTATTCAGAATTTTCAACTGGACATATCTTTTGATTCCCGCTATCAAATTTCGATTGGTCAGATTCATTGGAAAGATATCATCAATTAGATTCCATTATTTTTGGTTTCACTAAGATCCGGATTGTTTTGCACCCGGTATATTCAATTGAAGTTTGAAATCGAATTATCGAACTACCGCGCCATTTTCAATTCTATATATAATTATAATTAATTATATTCGTTTTCAAATGTCGATTCAAACTCAGTTTTCATCGCCATTATTTAAAATATTTATTTTAAATATTTAAAATCCATTATTTTAGCCAATTTAAAAATTTTAAATTGGTTCAGATTTTCTGGGTCGTTACATAATGTTTTAACTGAACCACGCTATTTAATAAATAATTTCAGTTTTCCACTGTTTATATGTCTGTCTTGTAAATTACCTGTGTCTTTTACCTAAAATGCTTCACCAAAGTTAATGCATTCCCTTTGTGAGTGACCTTAACGGAGGTGGGGTGTTTCACTTGGTATCAAAGAAATGGTTTACCAGATCAGATAAAAGTTTTGAAAACTATTTTTCGAAAAGAAGTTTAAAGAAGCATTTTCAAGAAAAAGTGTTGTTTTATTATAAAGGCATAATCCCCAAAGCCATATGCACTATCTTTCTATCCTGTGTTTTGAACCTTTTCTTTTCGTTTCAGCATGTCTGGGGATCTTAATCTTCCTGAGGGCATACCGATACCTGGTTGGTTCAGAAGGTACCTGGAGGCTAGGGCTAATGACGCAGGCCCAGCAGATGTTCCTCCTCCCCTAGTTGTAGCTGTTCCTCCTCCTCCTCGTGTGAATGATTTCTCAAAGATATGTAGAGACTTTCGAGCCATGGGTGGAAAGAACTTTAATGGGACTGAGTCATTTGTGGAAGCAAGAAACTAGCTCAAGGAAACAGAAGATTTGTTTGTTATCTTCGAAGTAGACGATAGGCAGAAGATACAATTGGCTGTATGGTTATTTAAGGATGAGGCCTCTTACAGGTGGGAAGTTACTAATGCCGAGAGACCAGTTGAAACTTGGGAGGATTTCAGAATGTGATTTGAAATGAAGTTCCTCTCGCAAGCTGAACGAAGCCTACAGATGGAGAAGTTTTTAGCACTCAAACAGGAAGCCTATCAAATAGGGAATATGTCAACCAATTCAACTAGCTGGCTAGATTCGGATTGGAATTTGTAAACACTCCACATAAGAAGGCTCTCTGTTTCGTTAAAGGGTTGAATGAGTCACTGCACATCCTAGCTATGTCCCATATACCTATGGGTGCGACTTTTGAGAGACTGGTGGACATGGCACTGTTACAGGAGGAAGACAAGAATGGAAAGAAAGAGGCAAAAGTGGAAGAACCTCTGGACAAGAAAGGGGAGGGATCGCAGAATAAGAAGACGGATTCCAAGAAAGGCGGGAAGAATAACAAACCCCGTGACAAAAGGAAGTGCAAATTTTGTGGCATACCTTGACATCTAATTAAAGACTGCAGGAAGAAGAAGAGGAAGATGGGTGGTTGCTTTCAATGCAGCGAGACAGGACATATGGCTAAGGATTGCCCAAAAAGGCAAAGGCAAAGGTAGAGGACTGGATCCACTTCTGGAGGGAAGGTTCACACTCTCATTGAACCTCCGCAAGAAAGAGGTAGAAATATTTCTGTTGAGAGTTTAGTTTATCTTTCTGATCATCCAGTTCGTACTCTTTTTGATTCTGGCGCATCGCACTCTTTTATATCTACTGCTTTAGTTGAATCTCTACACCTAGATACCGGTATAGTAGAGGATCCCATGGTTGTTTCAAATCCAATTGGGGGTTTGGCTTACTTGTCAATGATTTGTTTGGATTTGGAAATTTCTATACTAAGCGTTGGGTTTAGATGTAATGCTTATGTTTTGGGCTTCACGGGCTATGGGTTGGTTCTAGGCATGGATTGGTTACTCAGTAATGGTGCCATCCTCAATTGTGAAAAGAGAGTGGTTAGACTTATGACTCGCCTCGGTAACACTCTCGAAATCTCTTGTAATCCCGTGATTTCTGTTATGCTTAGCTATCTAGAATCTCTGATGCATCTATTGAAAACTTGCAACCTGTTAGAGTAGTCCGTGAATACTCGGATGTCTTTGAAGAGGTGAAAGGTTTGCCTCCAAAGCGAGAGATAGACTTCTGCATATACCTTGTTGATAATGCAAAACCTGTTGCTTTACCTATTAGACACATGGCTCCAAGAAAAAGGAAAGAGCTCAGCAAGCAAGTTAAAGGGTTACTTGAAAAGGGGTTCATAAGGCGGAGTATTTTTGAACGAGGTGCTCCAGTGGTGTTTACAACTAAAGCAGATGGTTCACTCCGCCAGTGCGTGGACTATAGGGAGCTAAACAAGCTGACCAAGAGGAATAGGCACCTACTTCCTAGAATAGACGATTTGTTTGACCAACTCATAGGTGCCTCGGTTTTCTCCCAATTAGATTTGGCCACCGGGTTTCATCAGCTAAGAGTGGCTGAAGACAGCATTAATAAGACCGCGTTCAGGACCTCGGATGGTTTCTTCGAATGGCTTGTCATGCCTTTTGGCTTGACAAACGCACCGGCCTATTTCGTAGACCAGATGAGTAGGGTGTTCCACTACACCAAAATGACCAATTAGGAACGGTAATAAACTATTGCTAAAAAATTTAGAAACACTTTTCAAGTGTTGCAGATTTTTGAAACACCCGGTAAGTGTTTCAAATTAATAAACTACAACACTTAATAAGTGTTTCAAGTTGAAAATCAGCAACACTTGCTTGGTGTTTCAAATTGATAAACTGCAACATTTAGTAATTGTTTCAAGTTGAATATCAGAAACACTTACTGTGTGTTTCAGTTTGACAAACTACAACATCAAATAAGTGTTACAAGTTGATAATTAGCAACACTTATTAGATGTTTCAAGCCTACATAAGACTCTTCCAAACTTATAATCCGCAACACTTAGTGGTAGTTTCAAACTGGCAATATATAGCACTAATTGAGAGTCCTATATATACAATTCAAAACAAAAACAGTTTGTTAACCTCAAATTACATGTATGTATATGTGTGTATATATATTAAGAAGCATATGATAAATTACATGAGTAGCACATAAAATAAAATCAACAATACTGCATGCATACATACTCACGACATCAAACTATAATGAATATGATAAAAACAGGACTACAATTTTGTTTTAAAATGTCTAGAAACTAGTTTATCACTTATTCATATGAGACATCCCAAACGTGATTATATTATATTTGAGAATGAAACATCAGCCTAAAATACTCGGGAGCATTCCATACTTTGATCAACTCCAACATGAGTCATCAACTATAACCTGAGAGAAATTTAATAAATTTGGATCTCATCATATGTATTAAACTTGAATGGAATACCCAAAAAACAAGACATTGTTAATTTTTACTATGATGGCATATTCATTTTGATTTTGTATGAATTAAAGAACCAACCTCTTGAAGTGGTTTATCGTGTTCTTTTGAATTCGAGTAATTGCAACTTGTTAGCTGCAATAGTTACAAATCAAACTGATAATATAAGCCGTTATATAAACGACTGTGCGCAACTTTCCTAGGCATTCAATGCCACCTCAAGAAAAAGAGTGGGCATATCACGCGACCGCTAGAAGTTATAAATTGTGAATAAAATGTTGGTTTTTTCAACTTGATTCAATGATTGTAAATTACCAACGTGTTGATTCAAAATGATTGTAATACCCATCCATGTTTTTATCTATTTAGTTGAACTGCAGGCACCACTGACCATATTCGTTTCCATCTAATCAACATGTGGGTCTCAATAAGCATATGCTTCACCTGTTCAACAAAATGGTTATGGCTCTATGGCCGCTGTCCAGAAATGTAAATGAGGCAATTAACTATGCTAATTCATCACCTTTTGGTGTGTCCAGTACTGAGTGCTATATGACTCCATAATTTATTAAACCTAAAGGAGAATGGACTAGCTATTATGCTCCAAATAGAAATATGCATCCTATAGAAATGAACAGGAGATCGCCTCCGACTCCTATGATTATTATTGTTTCACATATAGCTCAAATGGTATGATCAGACGGCGCCTAACTTCCAGTTTTTCAGGAAACCTGGATACTGCAAAATCAGAGCAAAAATAAATATCATCATCCGAAAAATCACTAGGTAAAAAAACAGAAGTTCTTACTGAACCCAATCGCTAAGCATAGGGAGTTGAATGTGACGATTAAAAAAAGCCTGCTACTTCCTTCGGAGTGGCAACAAACAGCTCAATTAGATAGCTCTGTAAGGTGAAACACAACAATTTTAGCCATATCTGAGACAACTAACAGCAGAAGACCTTCCCATTACTAGCTAGTAAGCAGTTTAAGTTGGTGTATCCCAAGTTCAAACCAAAAACATACATAACATGAACTATTTCACCTCAAAATTAAAAAACTGACGCAAACACAAAAGAAACATATTCAACTAAAATTTACTAGAAATTTAGAATACGTTCGATTCATCCATTTTTAGTTTTTAGTTTTCGCCCTTATAAAAGTGCAAATTTGTATACGCATAGTGAACAAACGAACATTTTAGAAAATGAACCTAGTACATAGAATGGATTTATTTTTCATGTTTTGAAAAATAATGGAAGGACGAAATACAATCCATCCTTTCATTGTCTCTCCAACCTCTCCGTCGTCCACTTCATCCCCTCCATCGTCACTCCGCCATTTCTATTTTTGCAATTAACGTTATAAGCTAAAAAAGCAACAAACTTTTTGAATTATATTACCAAATTGGATCACTGTATCACAAAATTTTTGAATTAACTGACTTGGACTATATTATCTGAGTTCTCAAAATTAGTGTAAACCACTAGTTAAATATAAGCTAACTAAAATTACCTTCCCATTAGAAAATTGTATGGTACGGCATGATGTAGGCAAGAAATGTGGAACAAGAGTTCAACCAAGAGACTTATCTGCTGATGACCAACCATCTTTAGTTCGTGGGCCACTAAGGCCACCATTTCCATGGCTGAACTGCCATTGTAACGAAGAATGGTTGTGGCTATCGCCATGTGGCCTTTCCCATAAACTGAGAAGTATGCGACCTGTTTATACATCAATATTTTTGAGATATTTCAGTAAATTTCAACTTCAAGCGGTGAAGACAATATATTTAATAAATAGATACAATTATTGAAAATGTGATTAAAAATATCGCTAAAACATAAAAAGATGGGTTTTGGCCCATGTTGGCTTTATTTAGTGATTGAATTTCATAACAACAAGGGTCCTCTATCATAAATTGGTGCAGCAGCCGCATTTTTTGTTTTCATTAAAAATGGGTTTTGTATTCATGATCAACAAATTAATCTTAGATACAGAAAAGACAACATAAATTGTATCTACTGTTGCGTCATGATCCTTCGCCACCGGACATAGAGAAGACACAATTTACTTTGTATGTAAGAAATACAAGTAAACAACATATGCCAGTTAGAGTAATAAGCAAAGAAGTTGAGAATAACCAAAAAGTAACATACCATCAATGTCAGATAAGAACATACTGAAGGTTTTGATGAGGCAGCAGAATTCTTTCCTGAAGAACCGAGTTGTTGTAGAATATTGTAAAAAAAAATGCTGATATCATCGAGCCAAAGGTAACCCCTGATGTTTATGCATTCATACAAGATAATAAGACCCATCCATCATAAATAGTTAATCCAAATTAGAAGAAACAGTAGAATATAATGGAAATTCAAGATCCTTCTAAAAAGAATCACAAGGAAAGTGCCAAAAACTGCCTCAAAGGCAAGTGTCCCATTTGATCTTGTCCTTTTCTATTGAGTAAGTAAATTCAAACTTCCATTCTTCAAATTTGAACTTATGCTAATATAGCAAGTGTTTTTTTTGGATAACAAAAATTTGTTTCTGAATATGCAGTAACCCATATACAGACTTCAAACATACGCATAAATTTAGTGTTATAATCTAATGCTCTTAACGAAGCTCAAACTTGTGACATCTTTGTCAGCGGTTATTTCGTTTGCTGATGGATTTTGAAAATAATTGACAATTAAAGAAATTGATTCAAAATATATACTGAAGCTTGCTATTAGTCCCATTCTTGAAACTCTCTCAAATGTGTGACGACCCCATAACCCGTACTGATGGTGTTAAGGGTATTCTTTGGAATATAACACATAAACAGATAATAACAGAACTAATACACTGGATAAACGTAATCATCAGAGTTACATAGTATACAGGATCATACATAGTACAAATACAGTTCATCTATACATAAATGTCTACAGCAGGAAACAGAACATAATGTACAATAGGAGCTGAACAACATAAAAAGAGATAAATGATAGAATCCATCTTCAGCTCCAGCTATCCAAAAAGAGCCTTCTGACCTGAATACAAGGCTGCCCATGTAGAAAAAGGGGCACCCGAGTTTGCAAGTGAAACAAACTACGAGTCAGTCATGGGACTGGTATGAGAAATCTACTAAACACATTTATAATATGGCTAATCACAGGACCACGCCACTTTCGTGGAACGGGTTTACTCCATTGGATTGCCAGTGCTTTAAAAAAAGTAAATCTTTTAAACATCGTAATGCTTTTTATAAAAGTGAAGCCATTATAAGACTCAGTTCCCATCACATAATGCAACGCAAACCGGAGGATAGAGTTTTTACCTTATAATGGCCAAAATATGCTTGATACGAATAAAACAAAAGCATTTGATATTTTTACTAGTGTTTATATGTTTCAAAAACCATTTCAAATCGTAAGTATCAATCATAGACGACATTAATGCCCCATACCACTATGTCGCCATATATAGGTATACAATCAAAACCGCACAATCACGTATTTGGAAATTGGATTTCCGTCATGAACCAAGGCAAAAGATAGTCCTTACCGAATTCGAGACTGTCTAGCCCGAGTCTCAGGGCAAGTACTCAGTCAAACCCTTGGATCGTCAGGGCCGGTCCACCGATGTGGATTAAAATGCCTGAACAATGCGTTTCCCCACCCTATGGGGCGTAAATGAGCCAACGAATGACTCCATCGGTCCCGGATCGACCGATATAACCGAGGCGCCTCGCAACAGCAACAACCACATAGGTGAAAATAATATAAATGTCAGCCAGTTCAAGCACCGACACCACCTCTAGCTAGAAGGAAACGCATGCCCTCCCTGATGTCCTCTCCCGTTTCTGGTTCATACCGAGGTGTGAGGCTCGCGAATTCACGTTATACACAAAGCTACGCCACACAGGCGGTGCTTTGATCATCGACCACAAGACTTTGCTTTTCAACAGAAGCCCTGATCACTGCATCTTAGCGTGCCACACAGGCAATTCACACCATGCAACTGATGGCTATCAATCACACAGAATGAATTCCAATGTCAAACAGACAGTCCATTTACAAGTCCGTTCTGGGTCTGAACGAAACCGGAGGCACTATATACCTTGCATACCAATCGATCTCCATGTACGTCTGCCCGATCACCACTCATTATCCATATTTCGGGATGCCTCCCAATCAGGACATCAATTACCATCCAAACAAGGTGAAGATCTCCGGTCTTCGACCACGTCTTCATCTTTGATTTCTTATCGTCGATTCAGTTATTCAGAATGGGATAAACCCGGTCTTTCTGAGCAACTCACGTATATAATAAACAAGTGCAACATAAACACACATACGCCTTATTCCAATTCATTAGTCACTAACCGTAAATCAGTAAGAGAACGATTTCCCAAATATTAACCCCGAAGGCCGAAACCAACATCAGATCAAAACCCAGGAAACCATTCGACTTAGCCAACCTTCAGTTAGTTTCTAAATTTCACATCCATATCGTTTATAATATTTTATAATGATTTATCGCTATTTTTATTTATTTTAAAATAGCCAATTTATTCAAACGACGCTTCGGGCCATAACGCGGCCGTGGCGCTATTTTTCTTCAGATTTGATTTACACATATCTGAAAATCTAACCGTTGGATCTTCACAAAATTTACATCATTAGAAAGATCTTTTCAAAACGAATCCAACGGTTCCAGTTTTGGGAAAATTCGACGGTCGGATCTCCCGGTACAATCGTTTGAAGTTTCGATTTCAAATTACGAACTACAGCGTCGTTATTCGATTTAATTTAATTATATATATATATATATATATATATATATATATAAATATAATCGATTCTGGCGCTGTTTTTCTTCAGATTCGAATTAAACATTCCAGAGATTCCAACCGTTGGATCTTTACAAAGTTGGTGTCGTTGGAAAGATATTTCCAAAGCGAACCCAACGGTTTCGGTTTCGGGAAAATCCGATGGTCGGATCTCCCGCACTAATCGTTTGAAATCACGGTTTCAAAACACGAACTGTAGCTTCGTTATTCGATATATTTTAATTATATATATATAATCGATTCTTCAATTTCAAACTATATGCTTTTCATGCATTTGATAAAAATGATATTTTTATCTAACAGACATTCACTTCGACACTTCACTATTTTTAACAACTCATGTATATAGTAAAAATGTGATTTTTATTACAAAACAATTTATTTCAAAACACTACTATTTTATATAGTTCATATAGATGATAAAAATAGGATTTTTATTATAAAACAATTTATTTTAAAACACGAATACCATTCAACACATGAATTTCTATTCAACGAATGAATTTTATATTCAACACTTGAACGGTTTCTATAGTTTTTATATATATGGTAAAAATGTGTTTTTTATTGCCAAAACAGTTTATTTCAAAACACGACTATTTTATATAGTTCATATAGATGATAAAATTAAGATTTTTATTATAAAACAATTTATTTTAAAACACGAATACCATTCAACACATGAATTTCTATTCAACGAATGAATTTTCTATTCAACACATGAAGGGTTTCTATAGTTTGTATATATATGGTAAAAATGTGATTTTTATTGCCAAAACAATTTATTTCAAAACACGACTATTTTATATAATTCATATAGATGATAAAAATAGGATTTTTATTATAAAACAATTTATTTTAAAACACGAATACCATTCAACACATGAATTTTTATTCAACGAATGAATTTTCTATTCAACACATGAACGGTTTCTATAATTTGTATATATATGGTAAAAACGTGATTTTTATTGCCAAAACAATTTATTTCAAAACACGACCATTTTATATAGTTCATATAGATGATAAAAATAGGATTTTTATTATAAAACAATTTATTTTAAAACACGAATACCATTCAACACATGAATTTCTATTCAACGAATGAATTTTCTATTCAACACATGAACGGTTTCTATAGTTTGTATATATATGGTAAAAATGTGATTTTTATTGCCAAAACAATTTATTTCAAAACACGACCATTTTATATAGTTCATATAGATGATAAAAATATGATTATTTATTATAAAACAATTTATTTCAAACACGAATACCATTCAACACATGAATTTCTATTCAACGAATGAATTTCTATTCAACACATGAAGGTTTTCTATTCAACACACGAATATAGTTTCAACACATGAAAATAATTCTAACACATGAATATTATTCAAAATTTTGGCAGCATAACGGCAGGGTAGTTAAAACCGGGGCCGTCCCTAGTACGGCTCCTCGCTTTACCTTAAAGCCTCGCAGCTTTTGACAACGGGGATTTCATGCATCTAGTTCGCACGCAGGCGGCATGTATATTTTTCCATTTTCACAAACTAATCCTATGTGGTTTCAACCAAATAATTCTCAACCACAAACGTGTATTTTTCAACCACAAACAATCAATTTCAATCACAAACAATTCTAATCAACCATTCGTAATCAACCAATTTTCACACCAATCACAACCAATAAATATCGTCCATGGTTTGTGGACGAGGAGCGTGTATATATATATATATTTATATTTATATCAGCATTTCACTTCTATTTCAACAAATATATAATTTTTACAACGCATATATAACTTATACATCGAACGTACAACTTATACAACGCTTATACATGAGGTGTACAACGCTTGTATAACTCATACATTGACTATATAATTTATACATTGTCGTTTTCCATATCGTTTATAATTTAGAAATCTCACATTGGGTTCCATTCCACCAAAAATAGCAGAAGGCTCAGAAAAATATGCGGTCTCTTCTAGAATGTAGAAGACGTCCACACGAGTCCACTGTCTCTTGTTTCACTGAATTTCGTCAAGAAACGAAAAAGATATGTTTTTTACAGTGAAATCAAAAACTGTAGCGCTTAAAACTGCTATTAAATAGCTTTAAAATAGTTTCAGCCGTTACCTCGTTATTTTCTTCAAAACTAGGTTTTCACTTTTCGATCAAATGGTGTAGCGAGGCGTCGATCAGAGGGTACAGCGTGAAAGAGCTTGGAAATCCGCTCCTGACATTGGTGGTGCGGCGGCGTTCGGTGATCGGAGGAAGCGGCGGCGGCGGTTCCAAAGCACGAACTTTCGAAGCTCGATTCCCTCACAGCACTTAACGAAAAATCTCACAACTTATATGGATTTGAAGGTGGAAGTGAGCTCTTCAAAATCCCTAACTGGACCGACGTGATTTGATGCGAGATCGGAAGGAAAAGGGGGGGAGAAGGGTTGAAGAACTATCGCCGTTCGATCTGGGGGTTTTGGAAGTGAATACTGGGAAAGAGGATTGAAGTGGACCAATAGGATTTTTTTATTATTTTATATATTTTTAAATTTCTAAAATACCCTCTTTCACACACTAACTCCAATCCAAACCCAACGACTGTCGTCCCTAGCATTTTACCCCCATTCCGAACACAATGGGATATGTTTCGTAGGCCCATTCGACTGTTCAGTCAGTTTTCCTTCAATTTAAAATATATAACATTCAATATTCGATTTGAACATACATTTCAATTTGCCAGGGCCACAAACTGATTCGAAAAATTCTAGAAAAATAAATCTAGCTATGTTTTGACGATACGGTCCCAACAAAACTAGTTTCATCGAATTCTGAGACCGTTTGCAAAATGGTTATTTTCTGGTCGATCCAATTTAACTGTAATTGACCAAAACACGTTTTCCTTTGCCACGCTCACATACTAGCTTCAAAAATTATGAAATTTGAAACCTAGCAATAATTTGACATCCCGGATCCAACAAAAGTGGTCTCGTCGAATTCTGAGGTCATTTGCAAAATGGTCATTTTATGGTCGACCCAATTTAATAGAAATCGACCAAACACATTTTCGTTTGCCACGCTCACATACTAGCTTCAAAAATTATGAAATTTTAAACCTAGCAATAATTTGACATCACGGATCCAACAAAAGTGGTTTCGTCGAATTCCGAGGTCGTTTGCAAAATGGCAATTTTCACGGGCTATATAAACTCTATAGCGACCTTTCTGAAAATTCATTTGACCATAACTTTTGCTTCCCGCTATGAAACTTCGATTTTTCAGATTCGTTAGAAAGATATTCACTAACAGATTTAAATATTTTTGGTTTCACTCAAATCCGTTTTGTTTTGCACCCGGTACAGTCAGTCAAAGTTTGATTTCAAATTTTGAAACTACCGCGCCATTTCTGGCCTTGTTTATATTTCAAAGTAATTATATTTATTTTCAACGTCGATTCAAACTTACTTTTCATCGTTATAATTTAAAATATTTATTTTAAATATTTAAAATCTACTAAAATAGCCAATTTAAAAATTTTAAATTGGTTCAGATTTTCCGGGTCGTTACAAAATGTCTCATTTAGTTCAATAAATTATATCATTAACGTTCAATTTCAGATCTTACTAGGGAACTATAGGTTAGCATGTTGAAATAAGACTAAAAATTGAAAGTAAATTTGAAATTAAGAACAAAATAACGATTATGAAAGGCATGCATTTCCATCTGTTAAGCTTTTTTGTGCCGCCATTGTTGACTTTTTGGTGTTTTCGGTAGATTTAAAATGGTGAACCTTCTGCACAAACCTGAGACCCTTTTTTCCAAATAGAAGTAGAAGTCATTCAAAAAACTACTCAGCCAAGTACTATCATAAAAAAGTAAATATAATAGTCAAATAGAAATATTTCTTAAAATGGCTAACCCTTTCAACCTGTCCTCTTCAAAATAATTTGCCGAAATTATAATTCCATATAAAAAAAAGTTACATAAACTAGTTTAAATTGGCATGTTAAGGCTTGAACATGCAATGACTTGGCATGTGAATATATACCAGCTTCTAAATGTTACAGGGTTACAGAAACGCATAATGCAACTCCATGTCTGCATTGTTCCAGTCTCATATATACTACGCTTTTGAAAAATGTTCGGGGTTGTCCAAGATAAAATCTAACCTGTTAAAAAGTAATGAAACGGCAACCCAGTCTTCCACAATTTGAAATTTGCATTGCTGACAAGATGAATAGATACTTTTTAAGATCCGTTTATGTTCAGTTTTTTATTGTAAAGAACTCTAAAAATGCGTTTGTTATTTTAATAGCATCTTTAAAGTCTAAAAATCACAATGATCAAATCCTTGAATTCAAAACCAATAAAGATATAACAAAAACCCGTGGCATATAAAATAAAAAATTATAAACCAGACATTTATCATGCATGAGTCCATGACTAACATATGTAACTACAAAGTTTCCACCCAGGGTTGTTTAGCGCAGACATTTGTTAGGCTCTACTTGTTCTACCATATCTAACAAGGATAAATTCTGATTGTGCGCTTAACCGCAGCGGGACTACTACACATTTCATCATTTCAAATCACAGATGTATTAAATAAACAGAAATATATTTCAACAAGTTGTTTATTAAAATGTTATTCCTATTAACGGTTTTCTGGTATCAAATAACTAACCATATACATTAAGTCCATAAATAGAAGGTTAAATTTACCTATTGTACATTCATACTAGAAAACCTAATAAAGTCGAAGTGCTAAAAATGATAATTATCACGAAGTAACATTTCTGTTGGAGTGTAAAGTTTGTGATCAATGACATGCATGCAAACTACAAGAACATTATCGTCAATGAGAAATTGCAAAGCATGAAATATTATAGGGTAACAAGGCAACCTTGCTTTTCACTTGTACAACAATGTAAATTTAGTTAAGTGCATACATACCTTGTAGCAGACAACTGAATCATCTAAATACATAGAAAATAGCTTTGTACAAAGATGTGAATGGCAGGACAGGAGTCGCAAGTTCTCTCATCATTTATTAGCACATTCCT
Source organism: Allium sativum (assembly GCA_030737875.1). Taxonomy (NCBI): domain Eukaryota; kingdom Viridiplantae; phylum Streptophyta; class Magnoliopsida; order Asparagales; family Amaryllidaceae; genus Allium; species Allium sativum. Next base: position 440,017,179 of record CM060925.1, on the reverse strand, counting down.
TTATTTCTCCCCCAACTTCCCTGATCGTGCATACAAACTGACAGAAAGTGAAAGACTATAAACAATCTAAAAGATAAACAAACAAGTCAAGTTATTTCATTCGTGCTGTCAAACAATAAAGTGTGCTGATACTTGGTATTATCTGCAACAATCAGCCTATCACATTAGGTACCCAGAAGACCACTAATAATGAAATATGGTCAATACATAAAACATCTACATTTGCATACACTTGCACACACATTCTGAAAACAAAATATTTGAAATTCACAATAATATATAATGGCATTCATTTTTAAGACAAAAATTGGAGACATGAAACCCTTGCATATTTCCATTTCTTTTCTATGAAAAAAAACCAATAAATTCTTAGTGTTTCATCCCCAAATCCAAATTCTTATTTACTTGGCTACTGGATTCATGGATTAATAAAAGAACAAAAGGGCACAAAATGAAATTAAAAATAAAATTCATAACTTAATTACCTCTCCGTGACGTAAGGATGAACACGAGCTCTCATAATTCATGATAGTATCCGAGGCAAGTTGAAGTGGCATCTCTTCCACCACTCTCCTCCCTCCCTCTTACTTTTTGATGTTAACCAGTTCTGAATAAAACAAATTCCTACCGGACTTAAGCATTGTAACAACCCGTGTTTTTATAACGTGTAATAACCATAAATCAAGGCAGAATTAATTTTCAAAATAAGAATCAAGAGAAACGTGTTACTCCATTGCGTTCGTCTCGAAATTCTGCTTGGAAACGAGTCCGAGTTTTCGAAAATCGGAGTCCGTATGACCAAGTTATGACCATTCGAAGTTTTCAAGTTCAAAAATAGTTCAATTCGAATTCAAAATTCGAAATTCAAACCTCCAAATGGACTGGGTGGGAAATTTCCCGCCTAGGACCAGGTCGACCTGGGGGTCGACTATGTAGTCGACCTGGGGGTCGACTATGTAGTCGACCTACCCAGGACCAGGTCGACCATAGTGTCGACCTGGGGGTCGACCTGGTGCCCGAGCCCATTTCTGAAGCTGGATTCACTTTGATGTAATTGGCCTCGTTTCTATCCACATTCGTTGACCTGACCCTATAAATACATCCCCTAACACCAGTCTCTCTACACAAAATTCTTTCTGACCTTATGCTGCTCTGATTCTGATTGAAAAGTTTGAGTAAAGGACTGCTTCTTCTACGTTGAGACTGCGTTAAGAGAATTGCTGATTTGGGGATTTCTATTAGGACCTGACTAAGCATATAGAGATTCAACTATCGACTCTCTTTTTCCTAATTCTCGAACCACGGTCTGTAAGCCCCAGTTATTTTTAGATTTAAACTGTAAATGTAATATGAATATGATGTAAAATTGAAATTGGACCTATGTATGATGACTGTTTTACATCCATTCTTGTTCATCTTGGATATTGACTCTTGGATATTATTATGACATTGATTTAGGGCCTATTCATGTTGTAAATCAAAAAGAGAAACCCCTCATATTATCATGTTGAATCTGCTATTAGTCACAAGTTTAGGACTATCACTTTATGTCAATCGTTACCATGACTATACTATCACCTTATGACAGTCGTTACCATGACTATACTATCACCTTATGACAGTCGTTACCATGACTAAACTATCACCTTATGACAACTGTTATCTTGACTAGTACTTTATTTTGCTAGAATTGGAATCCTTATGTTTGAGGCCAATATTCCATATGCCAGTAATGTTTTAATCTTTTATTTCAAGTCATACTATGCTATGCTAGTAATCACTTTTGCCACCTTATACCCATTCCTTTTTATGTTATTCCCTAATTAGATTTATTTGTATCGATTCGAGCTTACGTGCGACGGGAATACGACTTGGGTAGACTAGGTAAAACATAAATTAGCTTTAAACTTGAACAAGAACGTTGTTATGACTTGAACCTGAGTATGGACATGAACTTGACACGATTTGACATGAAACATGACCTGAAAACTGGACATGAATCTAGACATGAAAACTTGAACGTGGGCATGACAATTAGATAAACTTGAAAATGGCCAACTCGAGGTTGGGTTGAGTTTGCAGTGTAAATCTTCCTGGAACCGCCCGATAAATCCAATGGCTGCAAACAATAGGATCCAATGTGGGTAGTTGGTCATATCGCACGTAAGAACCCGAGGTTAGACTATGTTGTGGTGTAAATCTGCCCGGAACCGCCCGACAAATCCAGTAACCACAACAGTTAGTCTAATGTGAGAGGTTGACGTGCACTAATGAATTAATGCCACATGATAGGGTTAAGTCATGAACCACTTGAATATACTTAACCAACTTGACACGATGATTTGATAGGGTTAAGTCATGAACTGCTTGAACACACTTAACCAACTTGATACATGATCGGGATAGGGTTAAGTCACGAATTTGAATGACAACACTTAACCTATTAGAAACCCTAGTTACGTGGTCCTTTTCAGCAGTAACCCACTTAGATGTATCACGATACCCTGGAACTAGGCAGGGTGGGGCACGATTACTAGGATGATTATAAGCGACCAGAACGACGGCTGAGTAGGTGCGTCATTGTAAGTTCAGGCGGACTATGGTCGTGCACGTAGTCCGAAGTAGAAAAAGCAGGCATTGGGCACCCGTAGATTTACACTGTGCGTGCTTGATTCGTGTCGGTGGTTGGCACCATAGGACTTGATACACCCTATGGTGGACCTAGCACAGGTAACTACATTTCAGGATAGGGCCGTATGACACAGACACATGACGAGCTAGGACTTGTAGGGAGCCGGTCGATTAGTAGATCGTACTGTAGGACCCCGTAATTGGTCACCTCATGATACTGGGCCAAGGGATCATTTCATGGTTAATACTTGACATGGGTAGAACACTAGTACAGTTGGTGCAGCGAACCTTGAATATGCGATGCCAGACTTGACTTATCTTGTTATCTTAATTATCCTACTAGTTCTGTTATCATCCTTATGTTTAATTCCAGTTTTCACATATCATGTTACCTTTACTAGTTTTCATACTGAAAGTCACTAGGGCTTACCAGTCTTTATGACTGACCCTTTTTCTTTCGCCTCTTTTTCTTTCGTTTCTTCCCCCCAGGTTCTCAGGGAGGAAACACTAGCTCTTAGCTTGGATTTGGCTTGCTTTCAGACAGCTTATGTACGGTTTGGTCTTGAGCTATGCTATGGCTGCCTCTGCTATTTATGGGGAATATTTTACTTTTAGTTATCTTAAGTTTATGCTTCCTTGGAACTTGATGTAATGGAATAATTTGTATCTTGGATATATGAGCTTTTGACTCTTTTCTTGGAAATAATAAGAAGTTGGTTTTTAATTTCTACCGCTGCTTTATTTATGTTCTGCCATGTGATATCTCTGTGCATGTTTACCTAGATAATACTCCACCAAAACTAGTGCATTCCCTTTGTGAGTGACCCTAGCGGAGGTAGGATGTTACATTTGGTATCAGAGCAGAAGGTTACCAGGCTGGGCAAAAGTTTTAAAAACCTTCTGAAACTATTTTCAAAAACCATTTATAAAGAAGCATTTTTCAAGGAAAATTTAATGTTTAAAAAGGCTATTCCCCAAAAGCCATTAGCACTTTCCTTTGTTTCCTCACTTGAATCTTTTTCTTTTCGTTTTTCAGCATGGCTGATCTTAACCTGCCTGAGGGAATACCCGTGCCTGGATGGTTCCGAAGGTTCTTAGAAGCCAGGGCCAACGACGCGGGCACGACAGACATCCCTCCTCCTCCTCCCTCAGTGGCTGCGATTCCTCCTCCTCCTGGTACTGCCTTTGCCAAAATAAGCAAAGACTTTAAAGCAATGGGCGGCACGAACTTCGTTGGAATTGAAACCTTCGTTGAGGCACGAAACTGGCTAAAGGAGACAGAAGACTTGTTCATTATCTTTGATATGGAGGACCATAGGAAAGTTCAGTTGGCAGCATGGTTGTTGAAAGAGGAAGCTGCATTTTGGTGGGAAGTCACCAACGCTACCAGGCCAGTTGAGACTTGGGCAGACTTTAGAGAGAGGTTTGGGCTTAAATTCTTTTCGTCAGCAGAGGAGAACCTTCAGATGGAGAGGTTCCTAGCACTTAAGCAAGGGAATATGTCTGTGAGGGAGTACGTGAATAAGTTTAATCAGCTTGCTCGGTTCGGTTTGGATTTGGTCAACACAGCCCAGAAAAAGGCTGTACGCTTTGCTCGAGGATTAAACGAGCCACTACACAGCTTGGCCCTAACTCATATACCCATGGGGGCGACCTTTGAAAGCTTGGTGGATATGGCTCTACTTCATGAGGAAGACAAGAATAGCAAGAAGGAGGTTAAGCCCAATGAGACTCAGAATAAGAAAGCTGACTTCAAGAAGGGGAACAACAAGAATAACAAGAATAACAAGAGCAACAACAAATCACGTGAGATGAGGAAGTGCAACTTCTGTGGTATTACTGGACATCTAGCTAAAGACTGTAGAAAGAAGAAGAGGAAGTTAGGTGAATGCTTTCATTGTGGAGATACTGGACACATCAGCAAGGATTGCCCTAAGAAGCAAGGGCAGAGGCAAGGGCAGACCCAGCGAGCAGGACCTTCTGGAGGGCAGTTGCATGCTCTCAACACAACACCAGCTCTTGACCGAGGTAGTAATATTTCCGTAGAAAGCCTTGTTTACATTTCTTACTTTCCTGTTCGAACCTTATTTGACTTTGGCGCATCTCATACGTTTATTTCTTCTGATATTGTTGAAAATCTGCACATAAGTACTAGTCTGGTTGAGGATCATGTTATAGTTTCAAATCCAATTGGGGGCTCCGCCCATTTATCTATGATGTGTGTGGATTTGAGGATCTCTATCTTAAGCATAGAATTCACGTGTAATGCTTATGTTCTCGGATTCATGGGATACGGTTTGATCCTAGGGATGGATTGGCTGTCCGATTATGGAGCCATTCTTGATTGTGAACGAAGGGTAGTGAGGCTCATGACTCGCCTTGGCAATACCCTTGAAATTTCTTGTAACCCGAAGGGTCCGGTCATGTTGTGTTATCTTGAATCCCTTGACTCGTCCGACGATAATTTGCAATCTGTAAGAGTGGTCCGAGAATCTCTAGATGTCTTTGATGAAGTGAGGGGATTACCTCCTAAACGCGAGATAGAGTTCCGAATTTATCTTGTTGATAATGCCAAGCCAGTTTCATTGCCCGTTAGGCACATGGCCCCGCGAGAAAGAAGAGAGCTCAGTAAACAAATTAACGAGTTGCTTGAGAAAAATTTCATAAGACGAAGCATTTCTGAATGGGGTTCTCCGGTGGTATTCGCTACTAAGGCAGATGGATCGCTTCGTCTATGCGTAGATTATTGTGAGTTAAACAAGAAGACAAAGAAAAATAGGCACCCACTACCAAGAATCGACGATTTGTTTGACCAGCTTGTGGGAGCATCTGTTTTCTCTCAACTCGATCTAGCCACAGAATTCCATCAGCTTAGAGTGGCTGAGGATAGCATTGACAAAACTGTGTTTAGGACTCCAGATGGTTTCTTCGAATGGCTCGTCATGCCGTTTGGATTAACAAATGCACCCGCATACTTTGTAGATTTGATGAGTAGGGTGTTTCGGGAGTTCCTTAACAAGTTTGTGGTAGTTTTCGTTGATGATATTTTGATCTTCTCAAAATATGAAGAAGAGCATGCTAGCCATCTCAAGGAAGTCATGGAAACGCTTAGAGCACACCAGTTAAAGGCTAAGTTCTCCAAATGCCATTTTTGGAGGAAGGAAGTTCGGTTCCTTGGACATGTATTCTAAGCAAGGCATAGCCGTGGACCCTGCAAAGGTAGTTGCGGTACAGGACTGGAAAATTCCTAAGAATGCAATGGAGGTGAGGAGCTTTCTCGGTTTGGCGGGCTACTACAGGAAGTTCATTAAGGACTTTGCTAAGATTTTAGCCCCTCTTACAAAGTTGACAAAGAAGTACCTACCTTTTACATGGGACATAGAATGTGACGCTGCTTTTCAGAGACTTAAGAGAGCCCTTACCACAGCTCCAGTTTTGGCATTACCCGATGGAGGTAAGATGTTTACGGTGTACATTGATGCATGCAGCACGGGGTTAGGCGCTGTCCTAATGCAAGAAGGAAGAGTAATATGCTACGGGGGCAGACAACTTAAAGTTCATGAGAAAAACTATCCCACGCATGACTTGGAGTTGGCTGCGATTGTTTTTGCACTTAAAGCTTGGCGCCATTATCTTCTAGGGGAGAGGTTTGAGCTGTATACCGACCACAAATCGGTTAAGTACCTCTTCTCGCAGAAAGACTTGAATCTGAGGCAACAGCGGTGGATGGAGTTCTTGGCATCATATGACTTCGATATAGCTTATACCCCTGGCAAGGGTAACGTGGTGGCGGACACGCTAAGTAGAAAAAGGTTGACTTTGAGCCCCTTGTTTGTTGAAAGGAAAAGTCTTGAGTTTATAGCAACCTTTGATTTTACACCTGTTGTTGAGTCATTGACTACTACGTTTGCATCTCTTGAGTTAAGGCCTGCACTTCTAGATCAAGTAGGGACTTCACAGAAGGAAGACCTGTAGATAGTCGAAATCATGGACAAGCTGATTAGGGGTGAGACGTCAAGTCACCTCAGTAGGTATGCCATAGATGACAAGGGATGGCTAAGGCGCGATGGAAGGCTATGTGTCCCACAAATGGGAGACCTAGTAAGGAAAGTTCTCGAAGAGGCGCATCACTCGAAGATTACTATACATCCCGGAGGGGATAAGATGTACAGGGATATGAAACGCATTTTCTTTTGGGCTGGAATGAAAAAGGACGTGGCAGAGTTCGTTTCGAAGTGCATGGTGTGCCAACAAGTAAAGGCCGAGTCGAAGAAGCCTGGTGGGATATTGCATCCTTTGGAAGTTCCGCAATGGAAATGGGAGAGTATCTCGATGGATTTCGTGGATGAACTGCCTAGGTTACGGAAGGGAAATACTAGCATATGGGTCATAGTTGATAGACTCACGAAAAGTGCTCACTTCATTCCGGTGAAAAGCAAGAGTACCGCATCAGGGCTAGCGACTATTTACCTTCGAGAGATAGTACGGTTGCATGGAGTTCCTTCTAGTATAGTTAGTGATCGTGACCCGATTTTCACTAGCCAATTTTGGAATAGTCTGCAAGAAGCAATGGGAACACGACTGAACTTGAGCACGTCCTATCACCCACAGACGGATGGACAAACCGAAAGGGTAAATAGGGTACTAGAAGATCTCCTGAGACTATGCATTCTTGACTTTGGTGGTACTTGGGAAGACCATCTTCCTCTCGTGGAGTTTGCATATAATAACAGTTACCAAGCTAGCATCGGAATGGCATCGTTCGAAGCCCTGTATGGAAGACCGTGCAAGTCGCCAACTTGTTGGTGGGAGACGACAGACAGGCTTATACTTGGCCCTGACATGATAAGGGACACTTCTGAGAAGATTGAGTTGATACGAAGACGGATGAAAACGGCCCAAGATAGACAGAAATCTTATGCGGACCAGAGAAGGACAGACCTAGAGTTCGAACTCGGAGATATGGTCTTTATAAAAGTTTCTCCGTTACGCAATGTAGTTCGTTTTGGGGCAGTTGGAAAGCTAGCACCAAGGTTTGTAGGACCGTTCCCCATCATTGAGAGGATTGGACGGATGGCCTATAAGGTAGACTTACCCAAGAAGCTGGCTGGGGTGCACAATGTCTTTCACGTCTCGCATATCCAGAAGTGCTTGCATGAGTCAGCCGAAGTGGTTGAGCCAAGCATCCTTGAAGAGGTAGAAGTGGAAAAAGAAGCAACATTGAGGCGAGTTCCGATTCGTATCTTAGGAACGGAGATTAAGAAGCTAAGGAATCGAGAAGTCAAGCTAGTGAAAGTGAAGTGGAGCGAAACCCAAGAAGATGCAACTTGGGAAACCGAAGAGAAGATACACGTGCTTTACCCATTTCTTTTTGAGGGTACATTCTCGATCTCTTTTTCCTTGAAAACCTTTTCGTATCATGCTTCTACTATCTACGTTTGTCTTGTTATCTTCTCGATCTTATCTTGAGAACCTTAGGTAGAACCATATGGATGTAAACATGTGATTGAAACATGTTATGATTGATGTTTGCAAATGGTTGCAAGTGGTTGCTAGTGGATGCATGACACACATTAGGCACTAGATCAGCTCAGTCACATTTTCATGTTGCATATGCATGCGTGCTTATACTTGTACATGAGTGGAACTTGTTATGTTATCACTTGGATGTTGCATATGGATGAATGTCTGTGCACTCATGTAGAGATTATGAACTATGCTAGGAATTTTCATACATGTTGGATTCATGACACTAACATATTTTGCATTAAGGAGGTTTACTGAATCAGTAACCGCCTGATCTTTGGCATTAGATAAGTACATATACACACACTTTCTGCATATGTTCATACAACACTAGAAATCTTTTAAGGACAATGGTTGCCTGTGGATGATGCTTTGAGTAAATGGATGATGGATGGTAGGACACATCCTCCCTAACTTAGAGATTTCGGGGACGAAATCCTTTAAGGGGGGAGAATGTAATAACCCGTGATTTTATAACGTGTAATAACCATAAATCAAGGCAGAATTAATTTTTAAAATAAGAATCAAGGGAAACGGGTTACTCCATTGCGTTCGTCTCGAAATTCTGCTTGGAAACGAGTCCGAGTTTTCGAAAATCGGAGTCCGTATGACCAAGTTATGACCATTCGAAGTTTTTAGAAGTTTTCAAAATCAAAAACAGTTCAATTCGAATTCAAAATTCGAAATTCAAACCTCCAAATGGACTGGACGGGAAATTTCCCGCCTAGGACCAGGTCGACCTGGGGGTCGACTATGTCGTCGACCTACCCAGGACCAGGTCGACCATAGTGTCGACCTGGGGGTCGACCTGGTGCCCGAGCCCATTTCTGAAGCTGGATTCACTTTGATGTATTTGGCCTCGTTTCTGTCCACATTCGTTGACCTGACCCTATAAATACAGCCCCTAACACCAGTCTCTCTACACAAAATTCTTTCTGACCTTATGCTGCTCTGATTCTGATTGAAAAGTTTGAGTAAAGGACTGCTTCTTCTACGTTGAGACTACGTTAAGAGAATTGTTGATTTGGGGATTTCTATTAGGACCTGACTAAGCATATAGAGATTCAACTATCGACTCTCTTTTTCCTAATTCTTGAACCACGATCTGTAACCCCCAGTTATTTTTAGATTTAAACTGTAAATGTAATATGATGTTAAATTGAAACTGGACCTATGTATGATGACTGTTTTACATCCATTCTTGTTCATATTGGATTTTGACTCTTGGATATTATTATGAGAATGATTTGGTGCCTATTCATGTTGTAAATCAAAAAGAGAAACCCCTCATATTATCATGTTGAATCTGCTATTAGTCACAAGTTTATGACTATCACTTTATGTCAATCGTTACCATGACTATACTACCACCTTATGACAATCGTTACCATGACTATACTATCACCTTATGACAGTCGTTACCATGACTATACTATCACCTTATGACAACTGTTATCTTGACTAGTACTTTATTTTGCTAGAATTGGAATCCTTATGTTTGAGGCCAATATTCCATATGCCAGTAATGTTTTAATCTTTTATTTCAAGTCATACTATGCTATGCTAGTAATCAATTTTGCCACCTTATACCCGTTCCTTTTTATGTTATTCCCTAATTAGATTTATTTGTATCGATTCGAGCTTACGTGTGATGGGAATACGACTTGGGTAGACTAGGTAAAACATAAATTAGCTTTAAACTTGAACAAGAATGTTGTTATGACTTGAACCTGAGTATGGACATGAACTTGACACGATTTGACATGAAACATGACCTGAAAACTAGACATGAATCTAGACATGAAAACTTGAATGTGGGCATGACAATTAGATAAACTTGAAAATGGCCAACTCGAGGTTGGGTTGAGTTTGCAGTGTAAATCTGCCCGGAACCGCCCGGCAAATCCAGTGGCTGCAAACAATAGGATCCAATGTGGGTAGTTGGTCATATCGCAGGTAAAAACCCGAGGTTAGACTATGTTGTGGTGTAAATCTGCCCGGAACCGCCCAACAAATCCAGTAACCACAACAGTTAATCTAATGTGAGAGGTTGACGTGCACTAATGAATTAATGCCACATGATAGGGTTAAGTCATGAACCACCTGAATATACTTAACCAACTTGACATGATGATTTGATAGGGTTAAGTCATGAACTGCTTGAACACACTTAACCAACTTGATACATGATCTGAATAGGGTTAAGTCACAAATTTGAATGACAACAATTAACCAATTAGAAACCCTAGTTACGCGGTCCTTTTCAGCAGTAACCCACTTAGATGTATCACGATACCTTGGAACTAGGCAGGGTGGGGCACGATTATTGGGCTGATTGTAAGCGACCAGAACGACGGCTGAGTAGGTGCGCCATTGTAGGTTCAGGCGGACTATGGTCGTGCACGTAGTCCGGAGTTGAAAAAGCAGGCATTGGGCACCCGTAGATTTACACTGTGCGTGCTTGATTCGTGTCGGTGGTTGGCACCATAGGACTTGATACACCCTATGGTGGACCTAGCACAGGTAACTACATTTCAGGATAATGACGTATGACACAGACACATGACGAGCTAGGACTTGTAGGGAGCCGATCGATTAGTAGATCGTACTGTAGGACACCGTAATGGGTCACCTCATGATACTGGGCCGATGGATCATTTCATGGTTAATACTTGACATGGGTAGAACACTAGTACAGTTGGTGCAGTGAACCTTGAATATGCAATGCCAGACTTGACTTATCTTGCTATCTTAATTATCCTACTAGTTCTGTTATCATCCTTATGTTTAATTCCAGTTTTCACATATCATGTTACCTTTACTAGTTTTCATACTGAAAGTCACTAGGGCTTACCAGTCTTTATGACTGACCCTTTTTCTTTCGCCTCTTTTTCTTTCGTTTCTTCCCCCCCAGGTTCTCAGGGAGGAAACACTAGCTCTTAGCTTGGATTTGGCTTACTTTCTGACAGCTCATGTACGGTTTGGTCTTGAGCTATGCTATGGCTGCTTCTGCTACTTATGGGGAATATTTTACTTTTGGTTATCTTTAGTTTATGCTTCTTTGGAACTTGATGTAATGGAATAATTTGTATCTTGGATATATGAGCTTTTGACTCTTTTCTTGGAAATAATAAGAAGTTGGTTTTTAATTTCTACCGCTGCTTTATTTATGTTCTGCCTTGTGATATCTCTGTGCATGCTTACCTAGATAATACTCCACCAAAACTAGTGCATTCCCTTTGTGAGTGACCCTAGCGGAGGTGGGGTGTTACAAGCATTGTTTGATAATCTGAACTAATTTAGACTAAGTTATGTTCAAAACGTGTACCTAAACACAATTATATTCCAATAGTCAACTTTTTTTTCAATGAACACCGTAACAGTCACTAACGTTCCTGTATAAACCACAACATCCTGCCAGGAAATACACTTCTATTCTTATTTCTGATAATTTATTAGCTTAAAAGCATCTTTGGTAGCATTTATTTTTAACTGTAAAAGCAGTCAGCGCTTGCATGGATATTCTTCTTTGTATCATGTAATAAGTTTTCCTCTAACCTGACGAACTATGGGGGAAATATCCTTGAGATCGGAAGTGCATTGGAGTGATATTTTTCATTAAATAAGTAATATATTATCATGCATAAATATGGGAAGGAGTATTTCAATAGTTTGATTTGTTGTAGGATTTTAAAAATTCATTACTCCATTTAGTTAATTCCATTAAAGCATACAATATATATTTGGCAAACATATTATAGGCACACATTCCCACTGATTATTTTCTTCCGGACAACACAATCAAAAGGTTCATTAAATTGGAAGATCAGATGTGACAAACGAAAATGTCTCTAATGGGTTCTTTTGATCTTTTCTTCTCTTGACAACAAAATACAACAAAAAGATATGCATGATCAAAAGAAAGTATTAATGTAATGTTTTACTCATGAACAATGGGTATAACAACTTCATACACATAAATACTTTTTACTTCATTTCTTGAATACAACTTATTGAGTTATGAGAATTTCACCCATACTTTGTTGTTCGCACTTTTTTATTATTTGAACTGGATATGTCATTTAGATTTAACAGTCTCTGTTTAATAAACACTAATGAAACAGTCAATCAAATATCATAAACTATACATCTACATTAAGCAACCCACAAGTTTTATTCCCAAACTGTCTTTGTCTTATTCCCAAACAAATGGGGTTGACCACATAGATCCTATAATTTAATTCAAATTTAACACTAGAAATTTTATGATATTTTAATTTATTCACTGAATTTGCAAAGCTCATGCGTTTTTTCTCAAAAATTGACCATCGACTAGTTAAACCAAAATTGTTGCATGCTGTACCGAGTGTCAACATCGCACTTAAAAAATGAAAACACAGTCCACTTTGACGAATTGTATTATCAACAAGCGAAAAAATTAACTGAGGGATTATGTTAATTTACTACGTAATGACAGATGATGATTTAAAATCTTAAAGTGGTTCAAAAATACCTGAAGATAGAAGTCGAATCAATTGTCCTATCGATGCACTTTTGAAATTGAATCCCTAAACCCTACTCACTAAAGTAGAAGTTACTTCGGTCTACATTGGTGGATAAGGAAAAGCCGAAAATGTAGCTTGATTCGTAAATCAATGATCTCAAATTGATCGATGTAGAAGTTTGTTCCTCGCCCTTTTCCTCTTTTTGGAATAACGAAGTAGAGTGGACATGAGAGAGGCAAAAGGATGGGAACGGTTAAGCGGCCTAAAAATCGAAGAAAGGGAGGTCTGAAAAGTTACATTACAGGTAGATTACGTTTAATTTTAATTTAATAATCAAAATTAATAAATTAAGCCACGATTTAAGTTATATGAAACACCACGAAATTGTTGCAGGCCTACATGCACAATATATCCGTATCAGACCAACAGTATGATGCGTTTCAGATTCCTTAATTTGGTGTAGTGTTCAGAGAGTTCCTTAATAAATTTGTAGTGGTTTTCGTGGAGGACATTTTGATCTTCTCCAAAAGTGAGGAAGAACATGCTCTGCATTTAAGGGAAGTTATGGATACTCTTCGTGCACACCAGCTGAAAGCAAAATTCTCCAAATGCCATTTTTGGAGAGAAGAAGTAAGGTTTCTTGGACATGTGGTGTCCAAAGAGGGGATAGCTGTGGATCCCGCAAAAGTAGTTGCAGTGCAAGATTGGAAGATTCCATGGAATGCAACCGGAGTACGAAGTTTTCTCGGGCTACCAAGGTTTTATAGAAAGTTCATTAAGGACTTTGCGAAGAACTCAGCCCCACTTACTAGACTGACAAAGAAGAACCTAACTTTTGCCTGGGATTTGGATTGCGACATTGCTTTCCAACGATTGAAAAGGGCTATGACAACAGCCCCAGTTCTGACATTGCGTGACGGAAGCAAGATGTTTACCGTATACACAGACGCATGTGGTACAGGATTAGGCGCTGTCTTGATGCAAGAAGGCAAAGTAGTTTGCTATGGAGGAAGACAGTTGAAAGTACATGAGAAGAACTACCCAACTCATGATTTAGAGCTAGCTGCCATTGTTTTCGCTCTTAAGTCATGGCGTCATTACCTACTAGGAGAAAGGTTTGAATTGTTTACTGACCATAAATCATTAAAGTACCTTTTCTCACAGAAAGAACTTAACTTAAGACAACAAAGGTGGATGGAATTTCTTGCCTCATACAATTTTAAGATTGATTATACCCCTGGCAAGGGCAATGTGGTAGCAGGCGCCTTGAGTAGGAAAAAGCTGACCTTAAGTCCTCTCTTCGTAGAAAGGCAAAGCTTGGAGCACATAGCAAACTTCGACTTTAGACCCTCCTTTGAATATGTACCTGGTTTGTTAGCTCGCTAGAGTTGCGGCCTACGCTTTTGGACTCAATAAGAACCGCGCAACGTGAAGATCCTCAGCTAGTTGATGTGGTGGATAAGCTAATTAGAGGTGAGACTTCTAGTCACCTCAATAGATACACCATCGATGACAAGGGTTGGTTAAGACGGGATGGAAGACTATGTGTCCCACAAGCAAGGGATTTGGTAAAGACGGTTCTCAAAGAAGCACACCATTCTAAGCTGACCATACATCCAGGTGGAGACAAGATGTATAATGAAATAAAAAGGGTTTTATTTTGGAATGACATGAAGAAGGATGTAGCTGAGTTTGTCTCTAAATGCTTGATATGCCAGCAAGTCAAGGCGGAACAGAAGATGCCTGGTGGTCTGATACATCCTCTAGAGGTCCCACAATGGAAATGGGGTAGCATTTCGATGGACTTTATTGATGGGTTGCCTAGGTCAAGAAGGGGGGAAAATACCAGCATTTGGGTAATAGTGGACATGCTCACTAAAAGCTCTCACTTTATACCTGTAAAGAGTAGAAGGACCGCCTCATCGTTAGCATCCATTTATCTTAAAGGGGTGGTTTTACTGCATGGAATACCCTCCAGCATAGTAAGTGATAGAGATCCTATCTTTACGAGCGAGTTTTGGAAGAGTTTGCAGGAGGCTGTAGGCACACATCTATGCTTAAGCACGCCTATCACCCTCAAACCGATGGTCAGACGGAAAGGGTGAACAGAGTATTAGAATATCTCTTGAGATTGTGCATTCTTGATTTTGGAGGAACATGGGAGGATCATTGTAATGACCCGAAAATCCCGTCCAATTTGAGCTGACCAAAAAACACAAGTCCAACCCCAAATTAAACTAAAAATACCGGTCATTAATGAAAGAAATTAGAGGGTGAGGAAAGATAAGATAGAAATTTAGAATAGAAGAAGAAGAAGAACACAACATCAGAGTAACACGAACCTCACAGCGGAACGAATAACATTAAATATATATAATATAACTTGAAATATACATGTGTACTTGAATATACATCATTATCAAAGTACAACACTTACAACACAGCGGAAATAACTATAGCTATATGATCCTGAAGCCTCCTGCTCCAAGCTCTTCCAGTATATTTGTAAATCCTGACTACTTGACTGCCCATACAAAATTGGGCACCCAAGAGTTTAGGGAAAACAACAAAATAAACTCCGGATCAGTCATGGGACTGGTATGAGTAAAATGGTTTAAAACAGATCAAACAGGTAAATGATATCTCATAAGACCACGCCGTATAACGAAACGGGTTTTTCCCTTATGAGAATCCAAATTATCTTTATATCAAAAACCTTTTGATATTATAATTATGTCTATCAACCATAATATATTAATCGTCTAGCAGAAACGTTTTCATCTCACGTTCTACATATATAGTATACAATCAAAACCGCAAGCACGTATTGGGTAATCGGTTTCCAACTATAACAAGGTATGGAACCACCTTTCGCTAGTGTAACTCTAGAAAGGAATACACTAGATTCAACAAGAACATCTTGCAACCCGGCCACACATGACCGACCACTCATTTCGCTTGAGTGTATCGAATGTATATCACCAACGGTTGGGATCAACAACCGTTTCCCGAATGGGACAACATCAACAATAGATTTTTAGAAGTAAATGAAACTCTAGATCAGGTGATTATACACACTACTTCGGAGCGACCGACTTAGCCATGCTGCCTGCCCGATTTCTGTCATTTACCGGTTGATGAGGCTAGAAGCTACGCTTTATCATCACACCAGATTCACTTTGAATGCCACATCATCAAATCCATCAAATCACCGATTGATGTCCTCAACAATACATTATGTGTTAGCTAAAAGAAGTTTCCTTCTCCGCTTCCACTCTTGGTACGGTTGGAGAAATCAATATACGTAATCATCTGGAAATACTCTGTCAAGACATCCGTCCATACAAGTCATCCAGGAACAGGATGAACCGAAGGCACTATTCAGTACATCCATCTTAGGCACTGTTATCTAAGACTTATACAATAGCCCTTGCACTTTACTCCATCTTCAATTATCTTTGGCATATATGATTCGCAACGCTTATGCCAATACAGAGTGGTTCTTTGGATAATAATCCAACCGGTCTCTCCATATTAACAACGTTAAAATGGTCAAAACTTCGATAGTCTGTGATTTAACCATCAAAGAAAAACAGGTGTGCAAACAACGATATTATTTCCAAATGGAAATTCTATCAATCAATCATCAATCATATATATATATATATTTCCTTATTTTATATGCTTAGAAAATATACGTTATTAACACTGGAAAACATTTCCATTGTTTATTTACATATCACTATCCTTTCACAACTATCAGTCCCTGACTGTAAACTAGTACGAGAACAATTCTCTAAGTATAAACCCCGAAGGCCGAAACCAACATCGGATCGATACTCAGAAAACTATTCAACTTAACTAATCTCTAGTCAGTTTCTAATCTTGTTTAACTCTATTTCTTTACCTCTATTCGATTAACTCCATTTGATTAACTCTAATTGATTAACTCTAATGGTTTTAACTATGTCTGTTTTACTCTAATCGATTTACTCCATTTGATTTACTCAAATCGATTAACTCTATTCGTTTCCTAAATAAATATTCGTTTATCCTATTTATTTTCTAAATAAATAATCCACTTTATACATATCCCATTTATAAATATTCTCTTTTATAAAATCTTTTGATTTTATAAATAATTTCCCTTATAAAATCCTTTGATTTTATAAATATTATTTTCAATATCACTTTGAAAATTCCTTTTCCCCAAATCCCGGTATGTTATGGTGTTTTAACATATCAAATTACGATGTCCAATATCGTCCATACACACACAATCAAAACAGGTTATAATTCACATCATATATCAAAATATATGAAAAACAATAAAATAACTGTTGAGGAATCCAGTCGGATTCCTCCAACCTGTTTCCCTGCATCCACAGATGTTACACAATAAAATCAACATCACTTTCAGTTCCATATGATATATTCTGTTAAACAAAATCAATATAGAAATTCAACTAACTGACTAACAGTTCAATCAAATAGTCAACACATAGTCAATCAGCCGATATTTAACAGTTCTATAAATACAACATGAAATTATAAACTGTTCAGAGTTAGTGAGATTTACTCACTTTGGCAGTTCATAGTTAAAGAACGATAAACTGTTGTTTGATTTGAATCAAACAATTTATTTCGCCATAAATTCCAACGAGCTTCAATCCACTCCCAGTCAGTTCCATGGCGTAGCCACCGTCCATACAATCTCAACGCAACTTACGGTTCGTCAATCTGACACTGTATGATCAAGTTATACAATTTATAAGTTCAATACATTTTTAATTTTAAAAAAACTTAACCATTTATATAATAATGGGCCTCACCCTTCTGGCCCAACACCTTCCACCCGCAATGAACAGTACCTTCTCCCTTCCTCAGACAAAACGCACGTTCCAGGAAAACAAACCCAAACCAACCGATCCTCCATTTCAGCAACCCAAGCCTTCACAACACTCCTGTACGTTTCCTTCATCCCCAACCACAATCTCTTCAATCCCATACCAATAAATGTCCCCCTCGATCACCAATTTTTGCCCTGCGTCGAACAATTTATCACGGCCACCCCCCATACAACCACCGTCACTTTTTGCCTCAAAATCTTCCCAAACTTTGACAAACCCTTCTATTCAACTTCCTCACCCCGAATACGACCTCCAATTAGAAGATCGATGCCCCATTTTTCCTAACAGTCGATCCCTAGTTCACTGGTAAAGCTTGACGTCCCCAAAACATGAATCACACTTAACAAAACAAGTACCAGATCAAAGCCCCTTCGATGTTGAATCCAAGTATACACGTTTCCCGGTTTATGGGATTTTATGTGATTTTGGTTTGATTTATTTTTGCTCAATACTTTTTGCTGTAGAAGACTTCTGGCGGCTCATTTCTTTTTTTCTTGCGTTTATAATGTATGAGAGTGTGGTTGAGAATTATGTGTACGTGGCCTCTTTAGGTTCACTTAAGTAAGATATTTTTATTTAATATTTTATATTTTATTTTTGCCAATTTCTCATTGTATCTGCCTTCTAAAAATCCCTGTGATTACATACGATATTCAAAAATCTCGGAAATGAACATACACCTTCAGTTTGACATTACGGTCCCAACGAAACTAGTATCGTCGAATTCGGACTTTGTTTGCTCACACAGCGTATTTTTAAAGGTCAATTTACTGACTGTTTTTCACTCTAAAAATCCGTGCGGCCACACAGTGACTCTAAAAATCACGGAAACTGACGTCTAGAAACTATTTGACATTGCGGATCTAAAAAAATTAGTTTCGTCAAATTCCGACTTCGTTTGCAAAAGTGGTAATTTTTAAAGCTCTGGATGACCCATTTAAATATATAAATATATTTAAATATAATTAAATTAAATATTAGTAAATTAATATTATCGTATATATTCACATATGATATTGTACAGCTCCAGAATATCATATCAGAATTTACAGTTTGATATTTCAGATTCCAGATTATCTCGATATTCAGTTTATACTGAAAGTCCATTTATAACGTATATAAAGCGTCGCAAATTATAAAGGAATTCCACAACGACTTTTCTGAAATTTGATTTAGACATAAATCACAATCTACACGACGAAATCCTGATTTTTCTCTTCCACTAGAAAGATATACTCCACTAGCTCCACACGTTTCTTGTTTCGTAGAAATCCGACTTAAAACGAATCCTGTACATTCAGTTGAAGTTCGAATCGCCAATTTACGAACTACAACGCCATTTCAAGCTCGATTTTAATTATAATATAATTATACGTTCAAACTGTCGTTTATATAATATGTTTGTTATTCAAATTCAATTCCAAGTTGAATTAAATATCACAGATGATCCAGTTCACACCATATCGCCATTTCTGCCAATTCTGATTATTTCAGAATTAAATATATTATTTAATTTATTATTTTAATTAAATATTCATCATTATTTTATTCCACGACCATTAAATTCACTAAACCACCATTTCCATAATTAAATAAATTAATTATAATACCTCTGCCAATGCGGGTCATTACAATCTTTCCCACTTAAAATAATTTCGTCCTCGAAATTGCTAAGTTAGAGAACGACCCTATCGACCAGTTAGAACATATTTGTTCACTTCTTAACTTCAATTTCAACTGAACCAATTTAATTTCAATTAAATTATATTAATTCTTATCAATGAAAATTTTCAAAAATCCTGAAAATTTTCTAACGTCTTAACTTTTTGATCGCCAGCACCTCCTTTGTACTGGTCAATCAGTCAAACTCCAACTCGCCTCTCTAGGCCATCTCCAACCCAAAAGAAAATCAAACAGCCAAGCGGCTTGCCAATTCGGCTCAAAAATCTTATATCCAATAGAAATATAACTTTGTACCTTTTGTCGGCGTATCATTATTTCCTTTCCACCTGTTATCAATTCAGCGGATACAAGGGTCATCCCGATCAAATTCCAATCGTGTTTTATCCACAACACAATCATTCGCTTATATCCAAGCCAAATATCATTTCAACTCGAGTTTCTTCTCGATTCCCAAGTCTTAACTTGATTATCACATTTCGTTTCAAAATTGAATCTCACAATCCAATTTGTCTTGATATCATTCTAATTCAATCTCTGTTATCACTTTACTGGCTTTACTTTAATTCAAATTTTCTTTCACAAATTTCTGTTAAATTTGTTTTTAATTTAAACAGTCTTTCCTAGGAGTTTTTAAACAGTTTACTCTTTTCAAAAATCAAATTTTCCTTTTGAATATGTCACTGAGCCCTTAATTAATATTCCATTAGTTAAATCACTTCTCTATTTCTTTATCAATATTTGTTAACCAAATATTTTCAATAACCATATTGGCCTTTATGTTATTTGGGAAAACATTTCCGAATATCGCCTTCCTTTATTTTCTAAACTTTAGAAAATATATGCTATTTATAATTGGAAAATATTCCAATTACTTATCACTTTTCCGATCTCGTTTATTTCTATACTTAGGAAATATTCTTTATTATATTTCCAAGCTTACACTTATTTGGGTTAAAACGGATGTTGTGTAAAACATAATTACGACAACCCAAATACTATATTCAACTAACTCTTATTCAACATTGATCATCGAGCCTGAAATCTTACTATTTATTTGTTAATAATGAAATCAATCAAGTTGGGGTATAACTACCTCTCAGACCTTGACTGAATAACATTTATAACGTCAAAACAGATAAGACTACTTACTCGAATAATCAATACCATACAACTACTTATTAACTTTTAAACACGTATACGCTTCCTCTTTCTATTCTTACTAGATTTTATTCTTAGTCTTCCTTTTTGATTTTACTATTCTATTTCTAAGTTCGTTTCCTTATCGACTTCTATTTATATATATATATACGTACGTTGATTTCTAACTATCAAATTATCTTAAAAATATTCTAACTCCTTAAATTCCCGGAAAAATTCGCCATAACCTCCTTGGTACCAGGAGCACCGGAATATTTTAAATAGCCTCCCATGGCCCTCACCAATCCAAAAGAAAAAGAAAAAGCCAAGCGGCTTGCCGATACGGTGCATAAAATCTCATAAATGAATTAAATACATACCTTTTCGTTGAGCATTCTATTTATATACCTTCATACCTTATCCATACCTATCTCATGTATATTTATACCTGCCCAATCTATTTTAACTATACCTGATCGTTTTAACTCAATTCGTTAATTAATTTGTTAATTAACTCTTTAGTCTATTTCACTTTTATATTTGAACATGACATGTTCAAATATATTTTAACTTGCTTATTAACTAATTTGAATCCAAATTTCAAATTTAAGTTCTATATTCGATTTCGAATATCTATTTACAAATCAAATTTACCTTTCAAAGTTCAACTTCAAATTCAAAACTCGATTAACTAATTCCTCTTCGAATTAGTTAATTCTATTCAATTTCTATTCAAATTTTATATCACTTCTATTATTCAAATCTATATATCAAATTCTATTATTCAAATTCTATATATCAAATTCTATTCAAATTCTATATTATAAATCCCATTTAAATTTCTTTATTCAAATTCTATATATTCAAATCCTATATTTGAATTCCTTTTGAATTCTATATTCAAATTCTATATCACTTCCATTAAATTTCATATATTCAAACTCCCTTTGAATTTCTATTTCAATTCCATTGAATTTCATATATTCAAACTCCCTTTGAATTTCTATATTCAATTTCTATTTCAATTCCATTGAATTTCATATATTCAAACTCCCTTTGAATTTCTATTTCAAACTTTCTTTATTCATTCTTTATTATAAATCCCATTTTGAAATTCAACACAACTTGTCTTTCCCAAAAAAAATTCAAAACAGTATCTCTGATAGTAATTTGTCACTTACAACTCAGAAAATGAATACTGATGATGCAAATGTCATCATAAGAATCTATTTTCCAGCAATCGAAGTGAGTTCAATACTATAAAACCATTCTAAACATTTCCACTTTGAAATTCATTTCAAAATATAATCCACACTGCTTGTAAAACAATTTAAAAATTTCCCAGGATCTTAAATTTTCCTTATTTTTAATCCAAATCCATTTACAAACACTTATCCAATTCTCCAGAGTTTTAACTCAATTTCTGGTTTAAAATTTCGGATTCAACTCATCTGATTTCACGTATTTCACTTATATGAATTCTGATTGGTTATTTACATAACCCTTTAATTTATAATCTTACTCGATTATAATAACAATCAATATATCCACTATATTATAATTATTCCAATATAAATCATTTATATCAAAATATACTTTGGGTAAAAAAAATTCATTTACCCTCTTTCAAAACATACCATGACGGTTCATCGTATTCGAGTGTTTACAAAATCCCTACTGATACAATGGATCAAACTGATCGACCAAAACTCATAAACGACTCAACCAATAAATCTGCACAATATAAAACAAATTTTTTATATCAATAACAAATACGTTCACTTGTATATATACACTCAAACTCAATCTAGGGTATTACTAACCCTATCTCTACTGAGTCACGCCACAGAGCCAAGGTAAATCACTTAACTTAAGCTTTGATACCAACTGTAATGACCCGAAAATTCCATCCAATTTGAGCTGACCAAAACACACAAGTCCAACCCCAAATTAAACTGAAAATACCGGTCATTAATGAAAGAAATTAGAGGGTGAGGAAAGATAAGATAGAAACTTAGAATAGAAGAAGAAGAAGAACACAACATCAGAGTAACACGAACCTCATAGCGGAACGAATAACATATAATATATATAACATAACTTGAAATATACATCTGTACTTGAATATACATCATTATCAAAGTACAACACTTACAACACAGTGGAAATAACTATAGCTATATGATCCTGAAGCCTCCTGCTCCAAGCTCTTCCAGTATATCTGTAAATCCTGACAACCTGACTGCCCGTACAAAATTGGGCACCTAAGAGTTTAGGGAAAACAACAAAATAAACTCCGGGTCAGTCATGGGACTGGTATGAGTAAAACGGTTTAAAACAGTTCAAACAGGTAAATGATATCTCATAAGACCACGCCGTATAACGGAACGGGTTTTTCCCTTATGAGAATCCAAATTATCTTTATATCAAAAACCTTTTGATATTATAATATTGTCTATCAACCATAATATATTAATCATCTAGCAGAAACGTTTTCATCTCACGTTCTACATATATAGTATACAATCAAAACCGCAAGCACGTATTGGGTAATGAGTTTCCAACTATGACAAGGTATGGAACCACCTTTCGCTAGTGTACCTCTAGAAAGGAATACACTGGATTCAACAAGAACATCTTGCAACCTGGCCACACATGACCGACCACTCATTTCGCTTGAGTGTATCGAATGTATATCACCAACGGTTGGGATCAACAACCGTTTCCCGAATGGGACAGCATCAACAATAGATTTTTAGAAGTAAATGAAACTCTAGATCAGGTGATTATACACCCTACTTCGGAGCGACCGACTTAGCCATGCCGCCTGCCCGATTTCTGTCATTTACCAGTTGATGAGGCTAGAAGCTACGCTTTATCATCACACCAGATTCACTTTGAATGCCACATCATCAAATCCATCAAATCACCGATTGACGTCCTCAACAATACATTATGTGTTAGCTAAAAGAAGTTTCCTTCTCCGCTTCCACTCTTGGTATGGTTGGAGAAATCAATATGCGTGATCGTCTGGAAATACTCTGTCAGACATCCGTCCATACAAGTCATCCAGGAACAGGATGAACCGATGGCACTATTCAGTACATCTATCTTAGGCACTGTTATCTAAGACTTATACAATAGCCCTTGCAATTTACTCCGTCTTCAATTATCTTTGGCATATAGATTCGCAATGCTTATGCCAATACAGAGTGGTTCTTTGGATAATAATCCAACCGGTCTCTCTATATTAACAATGTTAAAATGGTCAAAACTTCAATAGTCTGTGATTTAACCATCAAAGAAAAACAGGTGTGCAAACAACGATATTATTTCCAAATGGAAATTCTATCAATCAATCATCAACCGTATATATATATTTCCTTATTTTCTATATTTAGAAAATATACGTTATTAACACTGGAAAACATTTCCATTGTTTATTTACATATCACTATCCTTTCACAACTATCAGTCCCTGACTGTAAACTAGTAGGAGAACAATTCTCTAAGTATAAACCCCGAAGGCCGAAACCAACATCAGATCGATACTCAGAAAACTATTCAACTTAACTAATCTCTAGTCAGTTTCTAATCTTGTTTAACTCTATTTCTTTACCTCTATTCGATTAACTCCATTTGATTAACTCTAATTGATTAACTCTAATGGTTTTAACTATGTTTGTTTTACTCCAATTGATTTACTCCATTTGATTTACTCAAATCGATTAACTCTATTCATTTCCTAAATAAATATTCCTTTATCCCATTTATTTTCTAAATAAATAATCCACTTTATACATATCCCATTTATAAATATTCTCTTTTATAAAATCTTTTGATTTTATAAATAATTCCCCTTACAAAATCCTTTGATTTTATAAATATTATTTTCAATATCACTTTGAAAATTCCTTTTCCCCAAATCCCGTTATGTTTTGGTGTTTTAACATATCAAATTACGATGCCCAATATTGTCCATACACACACAATCAACAACAGGTTATAATTCACATCATATATCAAAATATATGAAAAACAATAAAATAACTGTTGAGGAATCCAGTCGGATTCCTCCAACCTGTTTCCCTGCATCCACAGATGTTACAAAATAAAATCAACATCACTTTCAGTTCCATATGATATATTCTGTTAAGCAGAATCAATATAGAAATTCAACTAACTGACTAGCAGTTCAATCAAACAGTCAACACACAGTCAATCAGCCAATATTTAACAATTCTAAAAATACAACATGAAATTATAAACTGTTCAGAGTTAGTGAGATTTACTCACTTTGGCAGTTCATCGTTAAAGAACGATAAACTGTTGTTTGATTTGAATCAAACAATTTATTTCGCCATAAATTCCAACGAGCTTCAATCCACTCCCAGTCAGTTCCATGGCGTAGCCACCGTCCATACAATCTCAACGCAACTTACGGTTTGTCAATCTGACACCGTATGATCAAGTTATACAATTTATAAGTTCAATACATTTTTAATTTTAAATAAACTTAACCATTTATATAATAATGGGCCTCACCCTTCTGGCCCAACACCTTCCACCCGCAATGAACAGTACCTTCTCCCTTCCTCAGACAAAACGCACGTTCCAGGAAAACAAACCCAAACCAACCGATCCTCCATTTCAGCAACCCAAGCCTTCACAACACTCCTGTACGTTTCCTTCATCCCCAACCACAATCTCTTCAATCCTATACCAATAAACGTCCCCCTCGATCACCAATTTTTGCCCTGCGTCAAACAGTTTATCACGGCCACCCCCCTTACAACCACCGTCACTTTTTGCCTCAAAATCTTCCTAAACTTTGACAAACCCTTCTATTCAACTTCCTCGACCCGAATACGACCTCTAATTAGAAAATCGACGCCCCATTTTTCCTAACAGTCGAACCCTAGTTCGTTGGTAAAGCTTGACGTCCCCAAAACATGAATCGCACTTAACAAAACAAGTACCATATCAAAGCCCCTTCGATGTTGAATCCAAGCACACACGTTTCCCGATTTATGGGATTTTATTTGATTTTGGTTTGATTTATTTTTGCTCAATACTTTTTGCTGTAGAAGACTTCTGGCGGCTCATTTCTTTTTTTCTTGCGTTTATAATGTATGAGAGTGTGGTTGAAAATGATGTGTACGTGGCCTCTTCAGGTTCACTTAAGTAAGATATTTTTATTTAATATTTAATATTTTATTTTTGCCAATTTCTCATTGTATCCACCTTCTAAAAATCCCTGTGATTACATACGATATTCAAAAATCTCGGAAATGAACATACACCTTCAGTTTGACATTACGGTCCCAACGAAACTGGTTTCGTCGAATTCCGACTTTGTTTGCTCACACAGCGTATTTTTAAAGGTCAATTTACTGACTGTTTTTCACTCTGAAAATCCGTGCGGCCACACAGTGACTCTAAAAATCACGAAACTGACATCTAGAAACTATTTGACATTGTGGATCTAACAAAATTAGTTTCGTCGAATTCCGACTTCGTTTGCAAAAATGGCTATTTTTAAAGCTTTGGATGACCATTTAAATATATAAATATATTTAAATATAATTAAATTAAATATTAATAAATTAATATTATCGTATATATTCACATATGATATCGTACAGCTCTAGAATATCATATCAGAATTTACATTTTGATATTTCAGATTCTAGATTATCTCGATATTCAGTTTATACTGAAAATCCATTTATAACGTATATAAAGCGTCGCAAATTATAAAGGAATTTCACAGCGACTTTTCTGAAATTTGATTTGGACATAAATCACAATCTACACGACGAAATCCCGAATTTTCTCTTCCACTAGAAGGATATACTCCACCAGCTCCACACATTTCTTGTTTCACAGAAATTCGGCTTAAAACGAATCCTGTACATTCAGTTGAAGTTCAAATCGCCAATTTACGAACTGTAGCGCCATTTCAAGCTCGATTTTAATTATAATATAATTATACGTTCAAACTGTAATTTATATAATATATTTGTTATTCAAATTCAATTCCAAGTTGAACTAAATATCACAGATGATCCAGTTCACACTATATCGCCATTTCTGCCAATTCTGATTATTTCAGAATTAAATATATTATTTAATTTATTATTTTAATTAAATATTCATCATTATTTTATTCCACGACCATTAAATTCACTAAACCACCATTTCAATAATTAAATTAATTAATTATAATACCTCTGCCAATGCGGGTCATTACAATCATCTTCCTTTGGTGGAGTTCGCCTACAACAATAGCTTCCAAGCCACCATAGGCATGGCACCCTTTGAGGCTTTATATGGAAGACCGTGTCGATCACCAACTTGTTAGTGAGAGTCTACAGACAAGCTCGTACTTGGGCCCGACATGATCAGAGAAACTTCAGAGAAGGTGGACTTGATACGAAGACGAATGAAGACCGCACAAGATAGACAGAAGTCCTATGCTGATAAAAGAAGGACCGACCTTGAGTTTGAGGTTGGAGACAGGGTTTTCCTTAAAGTATCTCCTTTGTGGAATGTCGTTCGCTTTGGGTCTGCAGGAAAATTGGCACCAAGATTTGTAGGGCCATTTCCTATCATTGAAAGGATTGGGAAGATGGCTTATAAAGTAGAGCTGCCCGAAAGATTGGCTGGGGTTCATAATATTTTTCATGTCTCTCATCTACGAAAGTGCTTACATGAGTTGGTAGAAGTTGTGGAGCCAAGCATACTAGAGGAAATAGAAGTGGAGCGAGAAGCGACGGTGAGAAGAGTTCCAACTCGTATCTTGGGTACAGAAGTTAAAAGGCTACACAATCGTGAATTCAAGCTAGTTAAAGTACAGTGGAGTGATGCAGAGGAAGATGCGACTTGGGAGACTGAGGACAAGATACGCGAAACCTACCCTTATCTTTTTTAGGGTACATCTTTGATCTCTTTTTCCATAAGTTTATGCATGCTTGTATCTATCTCTTAAGTATATCTCCTCGGTCCTATTCCTTATCCCTAGGTAGAAACCAATGGATGTAAACATGTATTTGAAACATGTTATGATTGATGGTTGCAAGTGGTTGCAAGTGGTTGCTCGTGGATGCATATACACACACTAGGTGCTAGATCGGCTCAGTTACTTTCATATTGCATATGCATATATGTATTTATATATGGATTGGAACTTGATGTGTTATCATGTGGACGTTGCATTTGTATAAATGATTGTGAACTCATGTAGAAAGTATAATTAGGAATAATTGCATACATAATGGACTCATGGCACTGACATGATTCACATCAAGGAGGTCAACTGAATCAGTCGACCGCCTGATTTTTCCTTATATAAGGACATATACACACACTATGCATATGATCATGAAAGCATTAGAAATCTTTTTAAGGACAATGGATGCCTGTGATTGATGGTTGAGTAGATGGATGCTGGATGTTAGGATACATTCTTCTTAACTTAGAGATTTTGGGGACGAAATCCTTTAAGGAGGGGAGAATGTAACACCCCGTATTTTCTGTGAATATCAAAAGTAACAAATATAAGAACATTTAATTTTTAAAAGAGGAATTGGTTGAAACGGGTTATGCCATTCCGTTCATCTCGGAATTCTGCTTGAGATAGAGTCCGAGATTGCATGAATCGGACTCCGTATGAAGAAGTTATGGAGTTCAGAATTTTTCAAGTTTAAACAGTTAATAAATATAAATAATAATTAAATCAGAAAACAGTTCAAATTTCAAAATCTGGTAAGAGCGGACTGAGGGGGAAATTTCCCATTCAGGGGTGTCGACCCCCCAAGGGGAGTCGACATAGGTGTCAACCCCCCCGTAGGGAGTTGACCGCTCCCAGATCTAGTTCCTGTGACGAATTTTGACAGTCCTGAGCTAATGTGGTTTTCTATGATTGGCCAATGACTAATTTCTGAGGTATTAGGGCTTACGTGTCATGCTATGGTTGGCTGGATGACACATATCTTTGATTTGATGGCTCTGATTTCCCCTAGCCTAATCTAAAGGCTAGAATTAATCCTAGACATCTATATATACGTAGCCAAACCTAGACTCTAACCTCATAACCCTAAGACTATGTTGCCATCATGTTGTTCGTCTACAAGCTAGCCTAGCCTTTTTCATCTTCTCCAAACTAGAAAATAAAATCCAAACTAGTAATCGATTAAGAAGAACATCAAATCAAATGTCTACATCAAAGGATAGCTTTTCAAATTCAGAAATCAGATCCCAGAACACAAGATCTGTCCTTTTTCTGTAAGTATAGTTATTGTTTAGATGTGAACACCTAATAAGAAATCATGACTGTAATAACTGGATCTAGAACTATGCCTGATTGTATTCGTGCCTATCCTTTTGTCAATTCTGAATTGCTTATTCCTATTGGACTATTGTGACTGACATAGTAAAGCCTATCATGCCTATTAGACTGATGTGACTGACATAGTAAATCCTATCATGCCTATTGGATTGATGTGACTGACATAGTAAAACCTATCATGCCTGTTGGACTGTTGTGACTGACATAGTAAAACCTATCACGCCTATGAGACTATTGGGACTGATACTATTGAACCTATCATGTTGTATTAAATTTATGGTTCTTTTATGTATGTAAGTTACATGCTAAGTTATGTTCATACATGACGTTATATGTTAGATCCAAGCTAGTACCCATGTTTGAGATCTATATAAGTTCATGTTTATACAATTAAACTTATGCTAGTTCGCATGTTCATTGGATCTAATTTAAATGCAAGAACACGCCTATATGCATTATTAAGTTTATGTCGTTCTATGCCGAATTTATATTACACATATTGATCTATGTTATTTTATGCCTGTTGGAATGCTACATGTCCCTTTCTTTTCCCTTTTGTTTATAAGTTAGGCTAATTTGCGAGCCTAACGCTCTATGTGAATTATGCGAACGAATAACGGGGGAGACATTGGGGAAAAATATTAAACTACATGTTATTGGCATAGATTGGCTCATAATCATGTAAATGATTAGTAGCATGAAATGGTAGAATTTGTATACCTAGAATTATGGACATAATTTAGAGGGTAAATGGGGCATGACTTGAATCGACAAAACTTGTGGATAATTTACATATGAACATAAATTGTAAATATGTAAAAGATGAATATGCCTAACCCGAGGTTAGATTGAGTTATGGTGTAAGACTGCCCAGAACTTCCCAGCACATCCAGCAACCATAACAATATAGATCTAATGTGAGAGGTTAGCGCATTAAGCCCAAAAAACCCGAGGTTAGATTGAGCTGCGGTGTAAGACTGCCCCGAACCGCCCGACACATCCAGCGACCGCAGCAATATAGATCTAATGTGAGAGGTTGGTGCTTTAATGAATGAATTAAAGCTAAGAAACAGACAGGCTAAGAATAGTAGGGTTAAGTTAATTAAGGCAACACTTAACCAATACAACATGTTAATTTAACAGATGGATGGGGTTAGGTTAATTTGAGAACACTTAACCATTATAACATGTTGATTAGGAAACCCTAGTAACGGGGACCTATTTCAGCAGTAACCCATATAAATGTATCAAGGTACCCTGAACTAGGCAGGGTAGGGCACGATTACTGCGATGATTATAAGCGGTCAAAATAGCGGCGGGTGGTGCGGTAGTGTAGGCCTCGACGGAGTACGGGCGTGCACGTGCTCCGGAGCGGGAAAAGCAGGCACTGGGCATCAGTAGTATACACTTGCATCTAGAATTTGTGTCGTGTTGCCTCCATAGGAATTGATACACCCTATGGTGGGACCATCATAGGTATCCACAATCAAGCAGGGCCGAATGACACAAGTAAGAAATGCATTCGAGTAGGAGCCTATCGGGAAAGAGATCACTTTGTTATGAACACATGATGGTAGTTGGAACCTTCATAGTAGGTGTAGAGAAATAGAAATGAGTGCGATAACATATTCAGTTTATCTTATCTTGTGTTATCTTACTTCTATGGTATTATCCTATGTTAGGTTTATTCATGTCATGATCCTTTTTACCTGTTTACCTGCTGAATAATCACTGGATTTACCAGACTTATGTCTGACCCATTTTCTTTCGCCTTCTTTTCTTCCGTCCCCCCCCCGCCCCCAGGTCCGTAGGGAGGGAATACTTCAGCTTAGTGCAGATCTTTTTCAATCTTGAAGAGAGTAGATGTATTGCTTGGATTCTCTTTTCTTGGGCTATGGATGTGGTTACACTTTTATTGGGGATTTATACTGCTTTACTTCTGTTTTATGCTTCATTAAGTGCTTGGAGATTTAAATCAAGACAGATGTTTTGTTGTAATAATTTAGAAGTTGGGTTTTGAGACAATGCTCGTAATGTTTTGGCTGAACCATGCTATTTAATAAATAATTTTAGTTTTCCGCTGTTTATATGTCTGTCTTGTAAATTACCTGTGTCTTTTACCTAAAATGCTTCACCAAAGTTAATGCATTCCCTTTGTGAGTGACCTTAACGGAGGTGGGATGTTTCAAATAGTTAATTAAATAATAATTAAAGTTGAAAATAAATATAAACTAATAATATTAACATTCACTATTTACTTATAATAATAATTTGTAATAGATGAAGAAACTAACAATGCATACAAATTACTTAAGTAATAATGACTAAGTACTAATATGTAATAATAAAAAAAAACTATTAAATAAACACTTTAGCTTTGTTTCTATGTATCTTCTTAAGTTATCAATAAAGTGGTAGGGGACTACTCAACCCCGACGGCTTTGCCAAAAAAAACACTATCAAATATTAAAAATTAATAGTTAGTTTGAAATATAAAAGAATCCTATATTAATGAGTAATTGATAATATACAACTAATTGATAATTTATAATTTATAGTTACATAGCAATTAATTTGTAATTAGTAATCAATAATCAATTAATAAATGTTAAATATTATTTATATAATAAATAATTAGTAGTTTGCGCTTTGCCAAAAATATAGTTTATACATAATTCGTTATCTTTTCGTTGGCTTCGATAGCAAATGTTACTTTGGCTCCAAAATTTAATTTGGTCTCCAAACCTAAAATTTCTCCATCTTTTTCACATTATTCAGTTGTAAATGTACATTTTGAATGTTGTAATAAAATTAGAGCCCCAACCTTAAATTTACCTTTGGCTCTAAAATCAGATTCGTATCCAATTCCTCTAAAATTTTAGCTCCTTCCCACAATTTCCCCTTTTCGTTTACTTATATTCCGCCACTCATTTTCCTTACAATATCTTCTCGAAACATTCCGACCATTTCAATTTATCGCTTTTCCATTTTTTATCTTTGCAATCGTTTATGATTAGTCCTTCACGTCCTCTTAGGATAATCAACTTCTTTAGAATGAAACAGTTACCACTCTTGCATAATCAACCTAAAAAACAGGTGAAACCTAATTTTTGATTACACTCCAGATCGTGACAATGTTCTCTCGAAGGCCACATCATCAATTAAAGTTAGAGTCCAGAAACAACCAAAACGTCGATTGGAGTTGGAACTCTGAAAAGCAGCCGCCTTTGACTATAAAGCTGACTCAAGTAGGTACTGTTATGGATGCTTGAAATTGATGTCAAAATGCTCACTTCCATGATAGTAATATATGTTATGTGCTTGCAGTTTTGCCTAAAGGCAAGCTTATATAGGTGAATTGTTGTATTCATTCTAAGAGGAAGAGCAGTAATTCATTTGAGTTTAAAAGAGGAATAGGTAGGCATGACTTTTCTTTATCTGTTTCTATACATTGAATTTTTCTTCTTTTCTCATTCCCAAATGCATTTCATTCAATCAGAAATTTTAGGTAGTAGTTTTGTCTATTTGATTTTTTTTTGCTACCCTTGTGATGTTTCGTTTCTTAATCTATATATTTATGCATTACAATGTATATTGTTGTAGTTCTTATTCTTATATATACATAGGTTGCTTTTATTTGGTTACTCAATGTATGGTATTACATAACTGATTCTCAAATGGCTTCGTTTCTTAGAGCATAATTTTGCTGCTTTGAAACCTAAGAGTCAGTCGAAACACTAAGGTATTACCTGGTTTTTTGATTTTGTGCGAATATCTGATGAACTCCCAGCCAATTTAAAGGAAATAGTGTATAAATATTTATTTTACACGTTTTCATCAACCACGCAGTGCAGGTGTGGGGACTGTGATTCATCCACGCAGTAGGTCTATGAGGTTGGTACCATTACCTCGTAGGGGCCCTACGAGGTTAGCAACATTACCTCGTAGAGTCTCTACGAGGTAAGCAACATAACCACGTAGTGACTCTATGAGGTAAAGGGTATTTTGGTCATGCGAAAGTTTTAAAAAATGTAGGGAGCAACTCAGCAGATACTGACTGGAATACACTATTGTTGTAACTTGTATACTAAAAGATAAAACCAAGATTTCTTTTGAATTGCATTTTCATAATCAGTCCAGATCCATTGCATCTTTATAAATAACAATAAACTCAAAAGTTTGAATAAATATGGTGGTCGATCCAGAAGCTTTCTTGTGGAAGCCAAATTCTGAGATGTGTACCATTGGAGAAGCTGTTAGATCAACCATGGCTTAACGTAAATATTTCGTTGTCCTCGACTAGTGTACTCCCATAGGGTATGCATTTTTTATGGACAATTTTTTTATCTTTCATATGTACTTTATGTATTGTATCGATGTATATATTTTGGAATAGCTATGTTTTTGGTAATGGTTTAGTTGGTGATGTGAATGACTACTTTAGATTGTTTGTTGGGTATGTATTATATTTTGATTGAATACTATGATTATTAATATACATGAATGAATTTGGTTTAGTTATATTTGTTGCATTAATATATGAGTTATACTATTATTAGAATATAAATGAATTCTATTATTATTAATATGTGAATAATTGGTGCATATATTACTTTTTGAGATTTAAAACACAATTGTCAATCATACTTGTAATAAAGTGTATTACAACTGTCAGAAATAATTGTAAAAATTATGAAGTCACAACGGTGCATAACAATTGTAGTAGCTATTACTACAACCATTATCCAGTAGTTATTATACCTGCTACCTTACGATATGTTACATATCAACAACAATTACATTATTGTAAAAATTATAACTACAAAGGAGTATAGTCGTTGTAATAACATATATAACAAAAGTTAGTTTCAATGTTAATCCACAGCTGTAAAAGATTTTAGTCTATTACAACTTCTTAATATACGATGATGTAATCACCATTGTAAAAAGTCATTTACAACTGTTTTACACCGCTGTAATATGGTTATTCAATTGTAGTGATCGATAAATTATAATAATGTGTTTGTAATTGTGGATGATTTTACAAGTTATATTTGGACTATTTTTATGAAAAATAATAGCGACACTTTTGATCATTTTATTTTTTTGTCAGAAGAATTCAAAATTTAAAAGGTTTGAAAATAAAGAACATTAGAAGTGATCATGGAGGAGAATTTGAAAACAAAATTATTGAACATTTTCTAAAAAGGAATATTTCATGATTTTTCGTTTCTTAAAACTCCACAACAAAATGGAGTTGTAGAATTAAAAAATAGAACATTACAAGAATGTGCAAGAACTTTATTAAATGGAAGCACCTTATCAAAACATTTCTGGGCAGAAGCTGCTGCAACCGCCTGCTATGTATTGGATCGTTTTTCCATTCAACAATTTACGAAAAATACTCCATATGAACTTCTTAATGGAAGAAAAACCAAATATTTTTTACTTCAGAGTTTTTGGTTCAAAATGTTTTGTTTTAAGGACAAAAGATCAAGTTGGGAAATTCGATTTGGAATCCGATGAAGGAATCTTCCTACGGACCGAAGTACAACTTATATCAATTTTTTAATAATAGAACATATATTATCGAAGAAACTCTTCATGCATCCTTCGATGAAAATTTCAGACAAATGTAAAGTTCTAAAGATAATGAATTCCCAAATAACAACACAAATATGAAAACTAATAATATCGAAAATGATATGTGACAGCCCAAATTCTCGTACTCTTTAAACTAAATATATCAACCACTGTCCGATTCAAACTGCATGAATCTTTGGATTATTAGTGGTAGTATAAGAAAAATAGAATTGAATAGAATCCAACTCAAATGGGATAATATATAAAATTGAACAATATTTTTACAGTGCAAACTTTAAAATATAAATATCAGAGTCTAACTTAGATTAAGCTTTGCATAGTTATTATACCTGCACTTAAAATTGTTGACAACAATCAATTACGATATATAAACAAAGTGGAAAATAGAGTACATCTATATGTCTGGTGAGATCTTTAGCTCTCCTTTGAAAACTCTAACTGTCTTCAGCTAATGTTGAAATAACTTGGATCTGACTCAAGCATTAAAAACAATGGGATCAAACTTGGATAAACCAGCATGAGAAAACTCAATAATAAATGACACTGCCATATATATCAGCTTTGGTGAATGAAAATCCTTTTGAAAGAAAGAGATCTCATATGACTACGCACAAACATGAACACGGACGGGTTTATCCCTTATGATAACTAAAATATTTGATATTATTTCTAATGACATTCTTTTAAATCATTTGCAAATAAACTTAAAAATATCCGAAATTGTTACCATTATTAGATTTCGAGGCTACTATGCCATATAATCAAAAACTGCGGGTTCTTATTGAAGAATTGAATTTCCATCGAATGACCAGGCTAAGGATTTTCCTTTCCCACGATTGGGAACACCAACAGAGGGATGCCTCCGGGACCTCACACAGATCCCTGTTAACACAAGACCGATCCATCTCTGTAATGAGTAACCCTACTATGGTACCAAATATATCATTGCCAGGTCATAACCTGATCTTTTACCGAGCGCTCGAATTTTCCATACACCACATAAATAAAATACCTAGGCTCCATATTGTGGTATCATTTATAATCTAGAAGGGAATTGATCATATCCTAATGGGTGCTACCTACATAGCCTTGCCGCATCTATCATGTTTGGTCATTTACCGGGCTGCGAGGCTCAAAAAAGGTAATGACTTAGCTTTTCTCATATCCGTCATCATCATCTTTGAATGCCACATTGTCATTTCCGTTGACTAATAATTGCCTTCCGCAAAAATACAACCCTTAAGCTCGTACGTCTCAAGGAAAGGTGTTAATGCTAAGAGAAGTTGCCTCCTTCTCCACCAACAAATGCACATTTGTAAAAATCAATATTTATAATCATAGAAAGGAAATTGTCAGAAAAACATCCATATCAGTTCGTTTTAGGTCTGAACGAAACCGAAGGCGCTTTTCCTCAGCTATTATCAGGCAAGAAGCTCTTGCAATCCAAAGATTCCAAATATGTCAGGACCACTGCTATAAGCAATCTCATAATGGGAGCTACCAGAGACATCAACAAGCAGTCATTCCAACGTGAAGATCCTCAGTCTTCTATAACCATTGTCTTCATATATCTTTATTAATATCATTCATTACTTCACAACGTAAATTGGTTCAAAGTGGTTTTCGGATAGGTACAAAACAAATCTGATCTTGGTTCCTTCAACCAACACGTTATAAATAAAAAGGGAATATATTGATAGGTGGTTCTTTAACTATCAAATCAAAATAGTGTAGTTAAGTACATCAGCAACATAAACCCTTTTAATAATATCATTGATTAAAAATCATTTCATTGATTCTTAAAGATCAATTCCATATACTTTTATCTCAATGGAATATGTATATTCACAATTCTCTTGTTTTCATTACTTTGAAAACCATAGTCATACACTTATGAATAAGCGTATTCACAAACCATATTATTCTCATTACTTAAAAAATAAAGTTATATACTTAATCAAATGGAATAAGTATAGTCACAATAAGTATTATTTACTGTTCAATTTAAATAAGATTTTAAGAAAAACCTTTTCCTTGCATTTGAAAATCTCATTCCTATATAATCACTTTTGCTTAATTCAATTATTTAGTAAATCCTCATTTAAGACCATCACATTAGCTTTAAATCTCTTTTACAACCTTGTTTATAAACTTAGATTTATTATAAAACTCATTTATAAAATCCTTTATAATAATTAACTTAAATCTTATTATAAAACATGAATTCCTTTTCTTTAGAAAACTTCGAATCTTACTAAGTCTTATTTGATTTTAAATCAAATCTTTTATAACTTACCTTGAAATTAGATTAAATCCTTTATAAATTCTTTTATAAATATCTAATTTTTCAAAAATTTCAATTCTAAAAACCAAGATCATTTCTACATCATTTTACAAGTTAAATTAGGCTATTTATTAAACTTGTTCATAAACAGTTGAAATCACTTATAAACTCATTTAATTGCAAAACTGGACATTATAACTTGATAAAATTTAGTTAAGTTTTAACACCCGAAATCTTCAATTGTTAAACATATTTATAAAATAGGAACTTCATTATCCAAGTCATTTTATAATTTTCTTTATAACATCTGATTATAAATATTGACTTCTTTATAAAACTTTTATTTTATATAACTTATATAAAATCCAATTCAAAATATTCCTTTTGTTGTAAAATAATTTTATAACTTCAAACTTAGTCAATTCTCCTTATGACGAATCAACGCCCTTAAGATATTAAATTCAGGTCATCTTCTGCCAACCACTTAATTAATATTGTTTATTGATTAATTACATATCAATGTTGAATTTAATTCAACAGTCATCATCTAAATCAGATTTTAATGTTACTTCTGTTAGACGGTTCATATGTGTAAAATATGAAAGCAAGTAACATCCAAAACATTAGGAAATCCCGTTGGATCCCTCTAACCTATCCCCTGCATCACATCTCATGTATTAATTTTTATATGCATGTAAATCAGAAAATCCAATCTAATTCATTTAAGATGAATCTTTCTCTTAAAAGAAGGCGGTGTCAAAATTCAATCGTTCATAGACGGCGGGGGGGGGAGGGGGGAATTGTGTATATATATATCGACAACCACCAACAAAGCAATAAATCATCCAATTATCCAAACATATAATTTATATACTAACAACAATGAATATTGTTATAAGAAATTACAACATTCACAATATTTCATAAAGCATGGGATTTAACTCACCGTCCATCCCAATTCGACGATTTCATGTTATTTTTATCTAATTTCAAATAGGCATTTGAAAGTAGGCTAAATTCCAGACTTTCCAGAATTCAACTAATCCACTGCGCACGAGTTGATAAAACAGATACGAACCCAATGCATTTTTGTTTTGTCCCAGTCTGATCAAATATGAAAGAGTTATATATGTTTCAAGTTTATACAAGGATTTAAAATAAATTATAATTAACTATAGTCATTACCCCCTTAATCACTGTCATTAGCGCCTTCTTCCCCAATTTTAAAAATCAGTCCTTGCCTCTTGTAACATCCTTGTCGCCACCTTCACCCTTCCTTTCTCTGCTGATGTACCACTAAACCAAGTTCCATCTTCTCCATCGATTCCCTCTCCACATTCTCGACGCCATGGTGCTCCCTGATTCCCGACCGGTCCCTTGCTGTCACATTGACCTAAAGCCCTAAGACATCAACCACATGTAGATGCATTTTGACCTGGACCATGATTCATCGCCAAACGACCACCGTTCAACTTCCTGCACCGCCTCGAGTTCACCCATGCCATCGATTTCATTTCTGGCCATCCCTAGTTAACGCGACCCTCAAGCCTACCTCGCCTGTGTCAGATTCGAACACAGCAAAACCCTGTCGCACCAAAAACTATGGCTACCGAAGTGAATCTCTTGCTTATACAAGTCCAACAAATCCAAACTCACTTAATTTCAAGGAGTATTGGTTGAGTTTAAATTGCATGAAAAATTCAAGAAGGAGGTGACAACATTTTTTTGATTTACAGAAGTTGGAAGAAGTGATTAGGTTATCAAAGTTAAAAGGGATATTAATAGAGAGAAAGGTTTAGGTATTTCCAATATAATACTCACATTTGATCCCATCGAGCATTATAAGCCATGAAAATTGATATTCTTCTACGATTCAATATTCCAGACTCGATGAAACTGGTTTCAGACTGTTTGCAAAAGCACTATGTTTATGTTTTAAATCAAATCGATAAAATATAAATTGATTTTAAAACAATCAAATCCATTGATAATAAATTATTACTACCGTATCTATATTCCAATAGAATTTTACCGATCTTCAAACTAAACTAATTTGGATTTTAAACTCAATATTTTCATTTTCAAGTTAATTTAACATTTAAATTCTCACTTAAATAAATTTCAAGTCATTATCTCCCAAAATTATTCGATTTAAATGTTTAAAT
This sequence comes from Allium sativum, assembly GCA_030737875.1. NCBI lineage: Eukaryota > Viridiplantae > Streptophyta > Magnoliopsida > Asparagales > Amaryllidaceae > Allium > Allium sativum. The sequence goes on along the minus strand of CM060925.1, from coordinate 439,978,384 downwards.
TAATTAATATTCTAATATAAAAATCCAGGTCATTATATTCTTCCCTCTTAAAAGGATTTCGTCCCTAAAATCACAAGTTAAGAAGTATGTCACAAACTGATTAATTTTTCTTCAAAAACATTTCTTATTAACATTTTATAAATTTCTTAACACTTAAAATTTTTGTAAAATTTCGGAAGCACTTCCTTTTCGTGGCTCGATCCGAAAAATACTAAATGCCTCACAGACACTCACTTAATCCATAAAGAAAACAAAAGCCAAGCGGCTACCCTATCTAGGGCATAAACTCGCCCAAACAAATATAACTTAATTAAACACATACCTATTTGGTGCGCAATTAAACCCTTACTTATGAAACCAATGCCTATAAGCAAGTTGACCGGCTTTTGCTTCCATATACTAGTATACACTTACATTACCCAAAAGAGAGTTAAGCAAATAAACAAGCAATATAATAATTCCAATATACGGATAACCAAACATAGAAATCATAGCAACAACTAAACATGATGCAACTGCCTATTAATGATCCAAATCCGCAAACAACACCAATATAATTAATGTTACATGCAACCATAATCAGTCAACATGCATCATTAACATATCATGCTACATACAATAATTATCTTAACTTAGGTTTATTTAGAATATTAACCCCGTCATCGCACAGGGATGATAAATAACCTGTTAAGCGTCACTATTTGCTCAACAGCTCTGGTTATTACTTAACCAGTCATTCAAGATACCTTAACAATTCAAAGATTCAATTCGCGAATTCCCCACGAGTCAATCAACATAGCATGAATTATTTCAAGAGCCCATACGATATATATAAGCCATCCATACGCGATATTAAATTTGATCGCTCGATCATATAATTTCACTTCCAGACTAGTATCACTCACTCATCACTCTAGTGCAGACTCAGATTTGGTTTTTTGATTAGAAACCACCATTTTCCTTACATAGCCATATACTATGATAAATAATCACACAATCTTATCAAAAATCTTGTATCCAACCGCGTTGCCAAGGATCAAATGAAAAATACTAACTCGAATTGGTATAAGCTACCACAAAATCATGCACTCGAAATTAGATCAAATCACAATGTAAATAAAACAACATATGCAAATCTTATGTTCTCATTCCAATTGGTTTTATTAATATTCCAATTATCTTATTCAACCTTTTTCTTAGTATTTTGTTCTTATAATAATATCATTAATGAATCATTCTATAAATTTTAACTTAATTATCAATCATTATATGACTCAAGTTCATTATATGACTTAAGTGTCCATATAAACTTAGCTTATTCTTACTATTCAACTTGGAAATCTCAACTATGCAAAATCATCGAATATTTCAATACAAATCTATAGCGTAGCAAGTCAAATGCGCAAACAACTGGTCTAACACTTAGAATATATGCATCAATGTTACATTTAAGTTGAAAAATTAAGAATCAAACTTCCGGATTTCAAATCTTCTCTTTATTCCAAAACAAAATTTATTTTTTAATCCAATCAATTTATCCTGTTAGCAAGTTCTTACTTAGAAACTCGAAAACGAATTGATGCTACAGTCATCATCAAAATTATTTTCCAGCAACCGAAGATCGATGCTTTTTATAATCTTTAAAATCCATTTATTCATAAACACTTTCAAATAATCACACTATTTCTTTTTGAAAAACCGTTTTCAAACTCACCGGAAATTCAGATCATACAATTCTCAACTTAAATCCAATTCCTATTTTTAACCCACATTCATAAATTACACTTATATAAATTCTAATTTCTGTATAAGGTTACTCCCTTTATGCTCTTCTTTGTTTAAATTAATATTGAACAACTTTACTTAGGTGAAATTCTCACCCAACATCATCATCGACTGCAACATAATCAAACCGTGAAAATAAATTCACACGGTATTCGTTTCTAGTGTTTCCCTAATTATAAATTACTTTGTATATAAAAATATATATAAATTCTTGGTAAAATTATTACATTTACCAACTTATTAAAACAATACCATGTCTATTGCCTTGTTTAAGTGTTTTTCGAAACCCTGTCGACAACGTTGACCAAACGCGTCAATTTAGAGTTTATATACCACTCAACAGATAAACAAACATAATGCAAAATATTTTATAACACTAACAAATACGCTCTCATATATATATATATATAATATTTATACAGAAGAAATCATAACTCAATCTAGGGTATTACCAACCCTATCTCTATTGAGTTACTCATCCTAGGATATTACTAATCTTATCTATGTTGAGTCTTTACCCGAACAAAGCCAAGGTCCTAGCTTAACCTTTAGCTCCGATACCAAATGTGATGGACCAAAAACTCATACTATTTAAACCGACAAAGTCAACCAAGTCCGATTTAAATTGCATGAATCCTTGGATCATCAGAGGTAGTATAAGAAAATAGAACAAAACATATTCTAACTCGATGAGATAATATATAATATTAAACAATATTTTTACAGTGGAAAATTTTAAAATTTACATATTAGAGTCTAACTTAGTTTCAACTTTGGACAGTTATGATACCTTCCCTTACAATTGCTGATAACAATCAATTACAATATACAAGCAGAACAAAAAAATAAAATAAGTCTATAGGTCTGGTGAGATCTCCAACTCTCCTCTGAAAACTCCAACTATCTTCAGCTAATTTTGAATTAACTCGGATTTAACCCGAGCATTAAAAACATTCAGATCAAGCTTTGATAAACCAACGTGAGAAAAATTCAGTAACAAATGATAGTGTAATATTTATCAGCTTTTGGTGAATGAAAATCCTTTTGGAAGAAAAAGTATCTCATAAGACCATGCCCACACATAAACACGAACGTTTTTTTCCCTTATGATAACTAAAACGGTTTATATCAAAACATTTGATATTATTTCTATTACCATTCTTTTAAATCATCTGCAAATAAACTTATACAAATATCCAAAATTGTAACCATTATTAAACTTCGGGACTACCATGCCATATAATAAAAAACTACGGGTTCTTATTGGAGAACTGAATTTCATCAAATGACCAAGCTAAGGATTTTCCTTTTCCACGATTGGGAACACCATCAGAGGGATACCCCTAATGAAACGACCCAAACTTGCCCTTACGGGAAAGCCCGGATTGAGTTGAGAACACGACAAATCAAAACACAAACAGAAGAACATTTCATTGCTTATTACAACAATTTACATCAGAGTATGAACAAATAATATACATTTGATAAATGTCAGAAATTTACAAATTTTATGCAGTAGAAAAAATACATAACACAACTTAAAGAAATACATGGATACAGAGCGTTCCGAATATAGCTCCAGTTGTAAACCAGGATCCTGTGAATATAATATCTGCAAAACCAAAACTACTAGCTGCCCGTGTGGAAAATAGGGGCACCCAGAGTTTAGGTTAAAACAATAAACTCCAGGTCAGTCATGTGACTGGTGTGGGAACTAAAACAGTTATTAAATCTTTACTTTAAAAATAAAGTGAATCAAGGGACCACGCCGTATAACACGGAACAGGTTTCCTCCCAAGAATACCAGTGCATAAAACAAACAGCGCAATGCTTTTGGGAAAATGAAGCTATTATAAGACTCAGGTCCCATCACACCATGCAACGCAAGCCGGAGGATAGAGTTTTACTTTATAATAGCCAAATATGCTTGGTACGTTTAAAAAATATATATTTGATACTATTATAAGTACATAGTGTATAAAACAACTTCAAATATAAATGTATCAATCATAGACAGCATGGGTACCATATATCACGTCGCCATACTAGGTTCTACAATCAAAACCGAAATGTCACGTATTGGAAGTTGGATTTACATCTGTGAACCAAGGAAAAGGGATCATCCTGTGCAAAATCGAGACAATCTAGCCTATAATGTCTCAGGAACAACCGCAACTGGATCGTCAGGGCTGGTCCACATTTTAAGTGGATTAAATTCCCTGAACATGCGTTTCCCCGCCCTATGGGGCGAAATGGTCAGTATGTCGACCATATAATCCATCGGCCCCGTAGTGACCGATATAACAGAGGCGCCTCGCTACCCATCATCCGCATAAGTAAAATGTCTGGGCTCCATAACATGACACCACTACTAGCTAGAAGGGAACGCATGCCCGCCCTGAAGTCCCTCCCGTTCTGGTTCACACCGGGGTGTGAGGCTCGCGAATTAACGTTATACACAAAGCTATGCTATATTAAAGCTGTGCTTTGATCATCATCCACATGACTTTGCTTTTCAACAGAAGCCTTGATCATTTGCATCTCAGCATGCCACACAGGCAATTCACGCCATGTGACTGATGTCTATCGATATATAACCTCTGAGCTCGTACGTCTCAGAGAAGGGTGTTAAGCAAGAGAATAAATTCTCCGCCACCAATCAGATATATATTTAATAGAGATCAATCAACACAGAATAAAATCCAATGTCAGACACACATCCATTTACAAGTTCGTTCTGGGTCTGAACGAAACCGGAGGCACCTTATTCCTCGTCCCATATGTCCACTATAGGAGAGAGGTCCTCGCATATCCGATCGATCTCCAAGTACGTTTGGACGATCACCACTTATTACCTCGTCTTTGGTGTACAACCCAATCAAGACATCAGTAATCATCCAAACGATGTGAAGACCTCCGGTCTTCAAGCACCGTCTTCATAGTCGACTTATCATCGATTCAGTTATTCAGAATGGGATAAACCCGGTCTTTCTGAATAACTTGCGTACCTTATAACAAATGCTATAAAAACACAACATACGCCTTATTCCAATCCAGAATATTCATTTGTTCAAATATTCACATTTTTAGGGAATTGTACCCCATTAATTTTATCAAAGATAAATTCTTTAAATTTATTCTTTAATCTTCCTTCGGATATCAATTCAAACCAAATTAAGGTTTATCCAAACTAGTCGGGATTAGCGAACCTTACCGAAGAAATCATTTATTTTATATCCCAATCCTAAGCTATTCATCCCATGGAGAAAAATTGGTAATACTCCATATCTAACACCACAGTGTTATCGGTAAAATTAATTACCATTTCACGTTCAAATCTAATTAAAGATTTAACTATCGCTTGGAGCAAAACTGGTGATACTCCATTCTCGATCATTTCTACGAATTTGATAATTTAAATTATCACATTCACATTTCTATATAATTAAAGATTCATTAAAAATTCCACTTAGTTTTAATCCCCAAAAATCATTATATAATGATTATTCAAATCTAGAAAATAAATTCTGTCTTTAACTGGGTTAAAGAACCAATGTCATTTAAAACACAGTTCATGATAAACCCAAAATCACATTTCATTAATTATGGAATCTTCACGGAAAACAGATCAATATATAATCGATATCAATTTCCTTATCCGACTAATAATATAAATGGAATAACGACAAAGCCTTTTAAATTCCATATATATTAACAGTCTTCCTTCACAGAAACTCACTTCGATTATTACCAAGTCGAGTTCCGTTCCATTCCAATTTATTTTATTAAATTGGAAAACTTTTCTTTGGAAAATTCCCTTAAATCTTAATTAAAAAAATTATAAATTCCAAATTATATTTCACTGTTAATCGGGTTAAAGAACGAATGTCGTTAAAAACACAGTTCACGATAAACCTGATTCACATTCCATTTTATTCCAATTACCAAATGTAATTGGAAACTCTAATAATCTTAATTAAAAGGTTTATTCTTTTCTCAACTGGGATTAAGAATAGTGTTAATAAAGACACCGTTCACGACAAACCCAAAATCCCATTTGATATTAAATACAAGGCTCTGAATAGAAAATATATCGACCTATATTCAATATCAAATTCTGAAAACAACAAATATCGTATTGGAATAATGATATATATATATATATATCTCTTCCAAATTCCTCAACAATATCCGTATAATCACGAAATCCAATATCGAAATATTCCGAAGATAATTTCGATCCAAATCCATTACAATTCATATGTTGGACACTCTGGTTATATTAAAACCCATTCCCAATCTAATTTATTTATTTAAAAACCATTGGATTATAATTCTAGTTAATAACTAGTTCATTTTCGATAAAAATATATTTTTATCTTTTCAAACATGGAATTTTTCATCCCAATTCTTTTCAAATCATTTATTATGATTTTACACAAATTATTAATATTTTTAATAATTTTATTAAGGCCCTTTCGGTCGATTTCCATAAACGGTCATTGAACTGCACTTACCGCGACCTTTTCCAAATTTGATTTGGACATAATTCCAAATCCAACCTTTAGATTTCAAATCTTTTATATTCATTGGAAAGCTCTTTTCGATACGAATCCAGCGGTTCCAGTTTTAGGGTAATCAGAAGGTCGGATCTCCCGTAATGTCAATTCAAAGTCAATGGTCGAAATTCGCGAACGGTTGCGACGCGACGCATTCTATTAAGGCCATTAAATATATATAATATATATATTTCATCGATTTCCATTTAAAACGTATTTTATAAATCGTTTTAAATTCATTTCTAAAGCGATTTCAACTTCATTTTCAATTTTAAAATCAAAATTGAATATTCCTTTATAATTCCGTTTTAAATTCATTTTTAAATGATTTCAAATTCATTTCAAATCAAATTTGAATATTCTTTTATAAATTCATTCTAAATTCATTTTAAATGATTTCAAATTCATTTCAAATTTCAAATCAAATTTGAATATTCTTTTATAAATTCGTTTTAAATTCATTTTTAAACGATTTCAAATTCATTTCAAATTTCAAATCAAATTTTAATATTCTTTTATAAATTCATTTTAAAATGATTTCTAGTTCATTTCAAATTTCAAATCAAATTTGAATATTCTTTTATCATTATATTATTTAAATGATATTATTTTCAAAATATCAGATTTTGAAATAATTTCCTTTTCAATATTCATTTTAAAAATGAATAAAATCGATATAAATATCGTTCACGTCAAAATGGCGTTAATATAATCAGCACGACTTCATAGATTTAAATATTTTCATGTCCATCCCAAATCGGACATCAAAATCATATTTTAATCCTTTACAGAATATTATTTTAAAAATATTCATTATTTCAAAATATTCTTTATTTTAAAATATTCGTTTTTTTTGAATTGGAATCAGACCCAATCAATTACCATATAATGTTAGTTATATGGATTTCATACAACTCATGCATATAACAACAATGATATTCAATCAACCATCATCCAGAGTGCACTACACAACTGCATAAGCATTAAATATAAATAATTAACGCTTACAACAGTCTATCAAACAATCGATTAACATTCAACTAAATATTTGGGAATAGTGTATGTCAAATATCATCCCAATACCCGTGTGGGGTTTTCAAACAACAAATACTGATTATTATTTGTGTAGTTAGGCGATGTGTAAAATTTATCATCCCAATCAATATCAGTTAAATGGGTGTGCATAAACAAATCGTCCGATTTATAAATGAATTTTTATTCTCAACACATGACAGTTTTATATGGTTTATATATTCAATAAAAATTTATATTTTTATTGTTCAAATATTTTATTCCATACATGAATATTTTATATATTTTATTCATACAATAAAAATGATATTTTTATTGTTCGAATTTTTTATTCCATACATGAATATTTTATATATTTTATTCATATAATAAAAATGACATTTTTATTGTTCAAATATTTTATTCCATACATGAATATTTTATTTTCCATATCACATCACAATCACAGTCAACTTCCACAACACAATACAATCAAACAAGTTGTCCATGGTCTGTGGACGACGGTGTCAGGAGCTACTGAGCCCCATCTGCAACCTAATATATTTTTAACTGTAAAAAGTTTGAGTGAGAAGGAGTTCTCCCATTCAGTTTCCACTCCGTCATTCTTTATTAGACGGTTCCGATTTAAATCTGCCCTAAATTCTAACAAGCTCCACAGCGGGCCTAGTTAGTCTTATTGTGAAGCTCTCGTCCCCACGACCGCAGCAGATCCAGTTTTGCGCGATTCCGACCTCGTATGAGAAAGTTATTGCATTACGAACATTGAATAATTAAACGAGTAATTAAACTAAATTAATTATAATTTCATAGCATTTAAAAACGTTATTAAAATTGTTACCTCTTCCATTTAACTTCTCAGGCCATCGTCGGCTTCCTGAAACTCATCGGCTGAAAATTAGGGTTTGCCATCACCCTCAATACGTCGTGCCGAAGTTCAATCGGCGACCACCACACGACGGTGCCGCCTGTGCTCCTCCTCCCCCCGGAGTCGCGTCGCGTCCGATGGCCCCACGTAGCCAATAAACACCTACGTATGGTAGGAGTTTGGCTCAAAAATTCGTTCTCTATACTTGACGAAATCCGATCATCCGGGTATTGATGGAACTCCCTCAATTTGCTCAACAATTTTTGGTTTGGAGGGGATTCTAATTTGAAGCGGATTGGAAGAATTTTTCATTTGAATTTCAGAGCTCCTAGGTCATTCGTTTATCACTGGCGGCAGGTTCAGAAAAGGGGAGGGTAGGGTAGGGTGAGGGTTAGAGCTTTTATGGAAAATTATATTATTATTTTTTATTATTTTAATTTTCCAAAAATGTGTTTTTGCATACTAACTCCAAATCAAACCCAACAACTGTCGTCCTTAGCGTAATACCCTCATTCCGGAATAATGGGATATGTTTCGTAAGCCAATTCTGCTGTTTCGATCAGTTTCTCTTTAAATTGAAACATAAATCAGTATATATTTAATTTAAATGTACATTTTAATTTACCGAGGCCACAGACTGACTCTAAAAATTCCTGAAAAATAAATCTAGCTATGTTTTGATGATACGGTTCTAACAAAACTAATTTCATTGAATTTGGAGACCGTTTGAAAAATGGCCATTTTCTGGTCGATCCAATTCAACTGAAATTCACAAAACACGTTTTCTTTTGCCACGCTCACATAATTCCAAGAATTATGAACATTGGTATATAGCAATAATTTGACATTCCAGATCCAATAAAAGTGGTTTCGTCGAAAACAAAGGTCATTTGCAAAATGGCTATTTTTAAGGGCTATATATTATATAAATTCCATAGCGACTACTCTGAATTTTCAACTGGACATAACTTTTTATTCTCGTTATGAAATCTGGATTTTTCACATTTTTTGGAAAGATATTTTCAAACAAATTCCAATATTTCTAGTTTTATTGAAATCCGATTTATTTTGAATCCTGTACGTTCATTTAAAATTTGCAATCGAATTTTCAAACTACCGCGCCATTTCAGGCTCGTTATATAATTAAAATAAATTTATTCGTTCTAACTTCGATTTAAATAAATTTTTAGTTGTCATTATTTAAAATAAATCATTTTAAATATTCAAAATCCATTAAAATAGCTAAAATAAAAATTTTAAATTGGTTTTGAATTCCCGGGTTGTTACACCTGGGACCTCACATGGTTCCCTGCCAACACAAGACCAGCCCATCCTTATAATGTGTAACCTCACTAAATGGTACCAAATATGTATTCTCTAGTTTGTAACCCTGACTTTTAATCGAGCTCTTAAATTTTCCATACACATATAATAGAATATATTGGCTCCATACCATGGCAACATTCATAATCTAGAAGGGAAATGATCATATCCTAATGGGTGCAATCCACATAGCCTTGCCACATTTATCCTGTTTTGGTCATTCACTGGGATGCGAGGCTCAATAGAGGCAACAATTTACCATTTATCATATCCATCATCATCTTTGAATGTCACATTATCACTCATATTGACTGTTAATTGCCTTCAACAAAAATACAACCCTTAATTTCGTACATCTCAAGGAAGGGTGTTAATTCTAAGAGAAGTTGCCTCCTCCGCGATCAACAAATGTACGTTTGTAAAAACCAATGGTCATAATCATAGAAATGGAATTGTTAGACAAACAACCGTACAAGTTCGTTATGGGTCTGAACGAAACCGAAAGTGCTTTTCCTTGGAAATTATCAGCTGGGAAGCCCTTGCAATCTGAAGATTCCAAATATGTTAGGACCACTGCTATAAGCAATCTCATAATGGGAGCTACCTGAGACATCAACAAGCAGTCCTTCCAACGAGAAGTTCCTCATCTTCTATAACCATCATCTTCCTCTGTCTTCATTCACATCATTCATTACTGTGCAATGCAATTTGGTTCGAAATGATTTTCCGATAGGTACAAAACAAATCTGTTCTAGGTTTCTTGAACCAACACGTTATAAGTAAAAAAGGAATTTATTGATGGTCAGTTCTTTAAATAGCAAATCAAAATATTGCAGTTAAGTATATCAACAACGTAAGCCCTTTTAATCCCATCATTTATTAAAAATCATTTTATCAATTCTTAAAATTGACTCCATATACTTATCTCAACGTAATAAGCATATTCACAAATATCATGTTTTTGTTACTTTGAAAACCATAGCCATACACTTATCACTTTGGAATAAGCGCATTCACAAACCGTTTTATTTTCATTATTTAGAAAATAATGTTATATATTTAACCAAATGGTATAATCATAATCATAATAAGTACCATTTACTAAATAAGGTTTTAAGAAAAACCTTTTCCTTGCATTTGAAAATATCATCCCCATACAATCTCTTTTGTTTAACTCAATTATTCAGTAAATCCTCATTAAAGACCATGGCATTAGCTTTTAGTCTCTTTTACAAACCTTGTTTATAAACTTGTATTTATTATAAAATCTTTATAAAAATTCATTTAAATATTATTGTAAACTATGAATTCCTTTTCTTAAGAAAACTTCGAATATTACTATGTCTTGTTGATTTTAAATAAAGCTTTTATAACTTGCCTTGAAATTTGATTAAACCATTTATAAATTCTTTTGTAAATATCTAACTCTTCAAAAAATTCAATTCAAAAAACAAAGATTATTTCTACGTTGTTTTACAAGTTAAATAAAGCTATTTATTAAACTTGTTCAAAAATAGTTGAAATCACTTATAAACTCATTTAATTGCGAAAATGAATTTTATAACTTCATAAAACTTAGTATAGTTTTAGCACTCGAAATCTCCAATTATGAAATATATTTATAAAACAGGAACTTCGCTATCCATGTCATTTTATAATTTCCTTTATAAAATCCGATTATAAATATTGACTTCTTTATAAAACTTTTAATTTACACAACTTATATAAAACCCGAGTCTAAATCTTATTTTTGTTATAAAAGTAAATTTATAACTTCAAACTTAGTCAATTCGCCTAACGGCGAGTCAACACATTTAAGGTATTAAATTTAGGTCATATGTTGCCGACTACTTAATCAATACTGTTTATTGATTAATAACACATCAATATTGAATTTAATTCAACAATTATCATCCAAATCAAATTTAATGTTACTTATGTCAGATAGTTCTTATGTGTCAAATATGAAAGCAAGTAACATCCAAAACATTGAGGAATCCTGTTGGATCCCTCCAACCTGTCCCCCTGCATCACAACTCATATGTCAATGTATATATGCTTATCCATTTGATAATCTAATCTAATTCATTTAGGGTGAATCTCCCGCTTAAAAGCATGTAGTGTCAAAGTTCATCCTTTCATAGACGGGAATATATATATATATATATATATATATATATATATATATATATATATATATATATATATATATATCGACCACTATCAACAAATCAATAAATCATCCAATCATCCAAACACACATTTTATATACTAACTATAATGAATATTATTATACAAAATAACAACATTCACAATATTTCAGAAAGCATTAGATTTAAATCACCATTTGTTCCAATTTGACGATTTCACGTTTTTTTAATCTAATTTCAAATAGGCGTTTGAAATTAGATAAAATCCCAGACTTTCTAGAATTCATCCAATCCATTGCGCACGTGTAGATAACGCAGATACATACCCAACGTATTTTGTTTCGTCCCAGTCTGATCACGTATTAAAGAGTCGCAGATGTTTCAGGATTATACAAGGATTTAAAATAAATTATAATTAACTATGGTCATTACCACCTTAATTACTGCCATTAGCGCCTTCTTTCCCAATTTTAAAAATCAAACGCCCTCTCTATAACTGCAATGTCGCTACCTTTCCTTTCTCCGTTGATGTTCCATTAAACCAAGTGTCATTTACTCCATCTGTTCCCTTTCTTCGTGCTAGATACCCTGGTGCTCCCTAATTCCTGACGTTTCCTGTGCTGCCACTTTGACCTGAAGCCCTAAGACGTCGACTGCCTGTAGACGCGTTTTGACTCAAAAAACCATTCATCCCCAGACAACCACCATTTAACTCCCTGCACCGCCCAGAGTTCACCCATGCCATCAATTTCATTCCCGTCCATCCCATATTAAACGCGACCCTCAACCCCACCTCGCCTATGCCAAATTCAGACACAACAAAAATCTATCACATAAAAAACCATGGCTACAGATGCTTATGCAAGTCCAATGAATCCAAAATCACTTAATTTTATGGAGTATTGGTTGAGTTTTAATTGCCTGATGAACTTGAGAAGAAGGTTGATACATTTTTTTGATTTACAGTAGATAGAAGAAGCGATTAGGTTATAAGGGATAGAAGGGATATTTATAGGGAGAAAGATTTAGATATTTTCAATATAGTACTTTAATCCCATTGAGCATTATAAGCTCGCACGATCTCATACTCCATCCGATGGCCATGAAAATTGGCATTCCGCTACAATTCAGTATTCTAGGCTCGATGAAACGGGTTTCGCCGAATTTTGAGAGTATTTGCAAAAATACTATTTTTACATGTTAAATCCAATCGATAAAATATAAATTGATTTCAAAACAATTTAATTTATTGATAATAAATTATTATTATTGTATCTATATTCAAATAGAATTTCATAGATTTTCAAACTAAACTAATATGGGTTTTAAACTCAGCAATTTCATTTTTAAGTTAATTTAACGTTTAAATTTTCACTTAAATAAATTTCAAGTCATTAGCTCTCAAAAATAGTCATTTTAAATATTTAAATTAATTATGTATCGCAGTATAAAAATCTAGGCCATTACATGATGAAAACGTTATTGAAAGAGAAGATGAAAACAATATTTATAATTTGAGAGAAGATGAAAACAATGTTCATAATATTAAAGAATATGAAAACATTATTGATAATAATAATGTGTTAAGATCTCCACCAAAAATATTACGGGATCATCCCGTTTAAAATATTATTGGAGAAATTAATTCAAATGTACGAACTGGGAATCAACTAAACCGAATGAGCCATACAACATTTCTTTCCAATATAGAACCTAAAAACACTAAGGTAGCCTTTTATGATGACAATTGTATTATAGCTATGCAAAAAGAGATAAACCAATTTGAACGCAAAGAAGTTTGGAATTAGTTCCTAGACCGAGTGATCAAACTTTCATTGGTACACAATGGGTCTACAAAAACAAAGCATATGAACTAGGTAATATAACTAGAGTTGAAGCTGGATTAGTAGCACAACAATATAATCAAGCGGAAGGAATTGACTATGAAGAAACTTTTTTCCCGTCGCCAGACTAGAAGCAATATGTATCTTACTGGCCTACACATGTTTTCATAATTTCAAACTTTATCAAATGGAAGTAAAAAGTACACTTTTAAATGGATATATAAAAGAAAATGTATATGTTGAACAACCTCCCTTATTTGCACATGAAAAATTTCTTTTCCATGGTTATAATCTAAAGAAAGCTCTATATGGTTTAAAACAAGCATCGCATGCTTAGTATGAATGACTTAAGAGCTATCTTATTAATTCAGGATTTCAAATCGGGGAGGTTGATAAAACATTTTTTATAAAGCATTCTAAAAAGGATATTTTAATAATTCAACTATATATAGACGATATAATTTTTGTACTACAAATGAAAAATTCTCGAAAATTTCAAAAGTGTTTACCTCCTTCACTCATCACTATGAGTTCTTACCACACATTCCAAGGAGGAAATCCTTACTATCCTTAAGAATTTAAAAGGTTTTTACACGGTTATTCCACGTATGGTCGGGTTTGAACAAAAAATTTGATATCGAGTAAGATAAGTGTGATTTCTTCGGATCAATTAAACTAAAATGGACTTATCATCCAAATGACGTACTAAAGGAGGTTTAAGGATTATATATATATATATATATATATGCCAGAAGAGAATTTGAAGTTATACATCCTTATAAGATATTTTATAAGGTAATAAATTAAGAAATGAAGAGCATCCAACACCCAAAAAATACTTAAATAATATTTTTGCGATGATTGATTATTTGAGATCGGGATCAGATTTGGGTGATTCATGTCTGATAATGGATATCTTACGAGGTAATAAATTAAGAAATGAAGAACATCAAAACCCCAAAAAGACTGAAGAATTATGAGGATTGAATGATAGGTTGCTATCATTGACCCTAGGGGATTTTTTTTCGATATTACGAATTGATAGTGATTTTGCATTTAGATTTTCAAGCGGTTTGTCCAAACCCAAGAAGACTTGTATGGATGAATGTCGGACATTGAATCTCTAATGTGCATTTGTTGATCTCCATGAATGTGCATCTGTTTGGTGGCGGAGAAGGCAAATTCTCTTAGCTTAACACTCTTCTCTAATATGTACGAGCTCAGGGGTTGTACATTAATGGAAATCTATGACGTATGTTTGAATTTGCTATGTGGAATTCAGAGTGAAGATCATGATGTAAGAAAAGTTAATCGTATACCTCTAGGCCTCAACAACTAGTGTTGGCAAAAATAGGGCACGTAGTAAGGTCCTCTCGGGTTGTGCCCTTGAGGAGACGTTTATCACTCTTTTAAATTACTTATTATATGTTGAGTAAGTGGTGTATGCTAAGAGACGTCTTAGAGGGATGGGTTGGTTACAACCGAAGTGATAATGTACCCGAGTAGCGCACCACCTACAGTAAAGGTATGTGTAACTGTTTCGACCTAGTCAGTTGCCGGATGAGAGTGATCTTCGGTACATCCACTTAGAGGTGTATTGTATGGAATCTATTTCCCTAAGAGCTTGTGAATTCTATTATGAATCCCTTTTAAAGGTGCAGAATTTAATATTATTAACAAATTTGCTATATTCTATATTTTATTTTAATAGGTTTTATCCCAAAAGTCCTTAAAAATAATATCAGATAACTTTGACGTAGAATGATTTGATTAACCTAAGGTAAAAACTCGTGCCATATTTATGTATGTTCGTGGTCTTATGTGATACCCTTTATTTCCAAATGGCTAACTTAATTTTCTGACACTAGTCCAATGACTGACCCGGGATTGTTTTCTCTTAAACTCTCGGTACCCCTATTTTTTCGAGCAACCTAGCATTTTTGGAGCTGAAGAATTTGAAGGTGGTCCTACTGAATCAATCGGATGGATCTTGGAGCTGAAGAATTTGAAGATGGCCATTTTTTTCTTAGTTTTTACAACTATTGTCAGATTAGGTTCTATAATTTTGTTGGCTGGTATGATTTCGCTCTGATAAGTAAGATTAAAATTTATGTTGCAATGATTTTAGATAATAAATAAAAATGCATTTTTCCATTGTGCAAGATTTTGATATTTTTACTTTCTCATCTCTTCCTTTCTTACCATAAACAATTCGCTTCTTTGACACATGGTTTTACAGCATGTAAATACCGAGTATGAATTAGTGTTAATTTCCAAGGATCTAGAAAGCTGGCCGTTTTATTTGGTATCAAAGCCTTGGCTAACGATTACCAAGGTCTGATTATCATCTGAAGATCGTATCAATGGTACTTCATTTTTTATCTATGCTTAGTCTGAGTGAATGCCAAAGCCTGATCCAGGGAAAAGACTCATCAAAGATAGGATTAGTAATACCCAAGAATGAGTAACTCATTAGATATAGAGTTAGTAATACTCTAGAATGAATTCTGAGTGTACATGTGAGAGCGTATTTGTTATTAAATATAAAATGTTTTTATATTGAGTTGTTTGATCTGTTAAGTATTAATTTTGGATTTGAGTCCAATGACTAACCCTTGTTTTAAAAAGAATTCCAGAACACTTGGACAAGCCGTTTGACATGATACTGTAAATGAAATAATTTTACCAAGAATTCACATATATAAAGGAAAATTTCATAACTAAGCACAATTTTATAGATAATTTAATAGGTAATGATGATATGTAGTTATTTCCAATTATTGATCAGTCATGCTTATCCACTTACGAGCATTGACATTATTGATTGATTCATGGTTGTACTGGGCCAGTTTATGGGTATGGACTACTACGTTCGGATAGAAGTAATCATATAATTTTCCTACACATATTGAGTAAATTGAAATCAGGCGAAATTGTTTAATAATGAATTTAAACAATAATAAAATTGAAAGGTTTCGATGAAGTTCGAATAAATGATTTCTCTTGAAACTAGTAAATAAATAACTTTACCTAGGATTTATCTTCAACAAAATAAATCTTTGAAGAATATAGACATTATAGTTATTAAACAAGAAACATCAAAACTATAAGCGATAAACATCTTCTGATTAAAATCAAAATTTGACTTAAGATGTTTATAATAACATTAAAAAGGATCCAAGTTGGAAATTTATGAATTTAGGTTACGATGTTTGTAAAGATGATTTCTAAAAAAACTCCTAGTTCGAATGGCCCATAATTGATGAAATGGGCAGAGATGTGTTAGGTTGGTAAGCAGTTCTCTTAATTATTACCCTTCTTAGTAAAGGAGATAAATGATACTATCGGTAGTACTCGGTTCCTTGAATCACTTTGACGTTGCTCGATCGATATGAATGAAAAACGTTATTTAGTTCTCAAATTTCCTTAGGAAGAAATTTACTATGAATTATTGTATCTGTGTTGAAGGTTGTGTTTATGAAAAAAATCGTTACGGTTGTTACTTGGAAAGAATCCAGCCCTGAACAAAGATAAGATATCGAGAGATAACTTCCACCAAAGTTTAGGAAAGCATTAAAATTTATCTTTTAACGAGCAAACTAAACCAGGTCGTAACATTCCATTTGAACGTATTGAATCCACGACCACTACCAAATGGTTGGAGCAGGGGATCATTTTAAGTAAGTTCTACTTGGTATCAGTAAGTTTCACCTAATAACTTTTATTTGGTAGAGTTCCATTTAGTACAATGAACGTTTCATTTGGTTCCATATAAGTTTCGTTGGCACCGAGCATAGGAACCTTTCACTTAGATGAACTTTATTTCATTTAGTGCCAGACTTTTTAGTAAATGATTTTCATAAAAGAATATTAATGAAACACTAATTTCCAAAATGAAGAATATTTCAGGTCATACTTTTAAGATAAATTGCAAGCTTGAAAAAGCAAAGTGTTTATCTTTGCGTAAGTGAATGAGAAAGTAACAAGTAACTTGTTAAAATTTCAACGATCAAATGAACCGAGATTTTTCAGTGATTTTGGACAGTTGAAAACCTCAAAATTAATTTGGAATTTAATGTTGAAATGTTAGCGGAAATATAATGTCTAGTTTACATGGCACTTGATTTATGAAGATGACAAGTTAAAAAGAAAAATTTGTTGAGCTTACTCATTTGGAAAGTCAAATTGATGTTTGTATGTACTCGTAGGATGTGATGGAGTATTACACAAATATAAACATGAATTTCAAAATGTATGTGAAGTTGAAGAAACAACACAATACTTCAATATGAGAAAGATAGTGATAGTCGAGAAACAGACGGTATGAACACGTTAGTATACATAAATTATTTTATTCGCATCTTGATCTAAACTTAAGTACGGAACTTGAGGTTTTTACCACAATCCGAAGGAGAATTTATCATGCGATGTTTGTTGGCGAATATCCATTGGGGTTTATGATCGAACACTTAAGTTTTTTATCATGGTTGAGAACCTTGTAAGGAGAGCAAAGTTTTTCTGATAACAGAGCCTGATTGATGTCCGCAAAACTAATTGGGAAGGAGAAGTTGTGAATTTAAGTAGAAGATAAAATTAGATATTGCGTATGAAGGATCTGCATATATCTTAGGAGAGTAAGTAAAATAAAATTTTGGGGAAAATACCTTGGTTCGGTTTTGGTGTAATTTCGAAGGAGAAATTCTTTTGGGGGGAGAATGAAACAACTCGAAGTTTGGTGACCTTAGTCAGGGATATTTAAATTATTTTTTGGATATTGAAGATATACTTTTTTATTTTCTCCCTTTCTTTTGTCCGATTGCTAGAAACCTCTCTCATCTCTCATGGCAGACGCTCTCCCATCACTTCAATTAGCCGTTGCTTCTTCTCTTCCCATCTCTGGTCTAATCCACCCGTCTTCTCTCTCATCTCCCCCTTCCTCGTCGGCGGCGCCGCCGCAAGCTCCTCTCAAACCTCCTGACCCTTCGCCCCATGTCAATACGGTGGTTTCTCCAACGTTACCAAACGCCTCCAAGGTGTTAGATAATAGGCCTTGGACGTTCATGTTCCAAAACAAACCAAGAAATGCTGGCAAATATGTACCGGTTGACATGGTCAGATCTTTAAATGGCAAAAAGCTGAAGCTAACTCAGGAAATCATCGAAGGAGGAACAAAGCAATGGAGTGACCCTCTCGTTGGTTTCTTCCTGGATCATCCACTTCCGTATACCCCGGTGATTGAAAAACTGAAAAAGCATATGGAGGCTAAAGGGTCAGGTCAGGGTTCATTCTGATGGTAAAATTTTCCTATTCAAATTCTCTTGTTTTGAAGACAAAGAGAAGATAAGGGGACCCAATTATAATGCGAAACAAGTTGTTTATCATTAAACAATATGACCCAGCGTTAAGCAACATTCAAGGCAACATACGAGCTGTACCAGTTTGGGTGCATTTTTACAATATCCCGATATTTGCGTGGTCGCATATAGGGATCAATTGGTTGGCCAGTATGCTTGGAAAGCTGATATGCATGGATGAAAGTACTGAAAAGCTAGAGAGACTAACATACGCCAAGTGTTTGATAGAGGTAAAAGCTGAAGAAGAGCTAGTGGATGAGTTTGAAGCAGAAATTCCAGAAGGTGGTTCTCAGATGATCAGAGTTGAGTACACATGGAGACCAGATATATGTATACACTGCAAGGCCTTCGGGCATAAAACAAATGTCTGCCAATTTTATAAGGAAAAACGAAGAATAAACAAGGACGCAGCTAAGGAAAACGCAACAAGAGAAACTCAACAAGCTAGTATGGAGATAGATAGGCCGAATATCAGGAAATGGAAAAAGGTAGGACCGAAAGGAAGGAAATTTTTTGAAAAATATTATAGAGTGAGAGTAAATAAAGAATCACATGCAAAAGAAAAAGAAAACTCCGATAAGGAACAAGTGTTTGAAGAAGAATTGGAGGAGGGTGAGATAAAACAAGGTAATGTTACTGAAACAAGCCGAGTAGTAGACATAAAGCAAAAAGGCAAGCAGGTTGCAATGGATTTACCGTTCAACAATGACACAAATTACACTGAAAAGGCAAAAAGCTTAGATGATGAGGGTACTAGCGCAGGAAACATTAACAAGGCTAACGTAAGTCAATCAACTGACATTGAAAAGCTAAAGAGTTCCTATGTTGCACCTTTCATCATAAATAGTTATATTGAGGTCAATAATTGTTTTGATTGTTTAAACTTGGAGGCATCTGATGATCAGTCAAAGGAAGGGAACACATATTTATATGAAATGGAAGCAAACACTGTAATGCATGGCTCAGACATATGCGAGGATAACGAGGAAGGAAGCGATGAAAGTGAAGATAGTGAAGATGAGGAAATTTATATTACTGATGGAAATGGTGATGAAGGATTGACGGAACTGGCAATAAATGACATATTGGTAGAAAAAACTGAGGCTGGTAAGACTTGCGCAGCTTTGCATACAGCAACTGGAAGCATACAAGCAAACAGAAATGAGGAAAACAAGCTAGTAGAAATTATTACCACAGCTCACTCCATGGAAACCATTGACAGAGTTCTTAAAAATAAAGTGATGGGTACATATGCAGAATATTCTTGCATTCATGATCCTCATTGCACTGCTAGAATGGAAAAAGGTAAAAATGTTATTGGCATAACAGGACTAACAGATGCTTTGACAAATGAGCCAAAAAACATCCAAACTAAACAGTCTGAGGAAGTGGTAGGACTGAATATTGTTATTGACCTTCCTTTGGCTCAAGACAAGACAAATCCATATAAAGAAATCCAGCCACCTTCAGCATATAAGCCTCCCCCTATTGAAAGCAGTGACGAAAAGCTCGTAGAGAAGCAAGGCAGAGCAGAGTCCACATGCAATAATTCCATGAAAACTACTCCTAAAAAGAAACTGATAATTGCCTTTTCATCCGAGTCGCCTGATTCTGCTACGGTGCAAGTTTTAGCAAAGAACTCTCCTCCTCTAACCAGAAGCAAGTCAAAAGAAAAATTAACCACCAAGTTTAATTAATGACGCAAAAAATAGGGGTATGGAACAGTAGAGGAGCCCATTTGGATATAAAGCTCGAGCAATGTAAGTTGTTAATTACTGATCATAATTTAAGTATGCTTGCAATTATGGAAACGAAACTAAACAAGGAACTTACTATTCGTGCTGCGCACTTTATTAACCCGGTATGGAATATGTTGAGCAATATTGAACAAGCTCCGTACAAGAGAATTCTAATTATTTTTGGTCCTAACATTCATCAATTATCCAAGTTAGATGCGGATAGACAAGTCGTTCATTGCCATAACTGGCATATACCCTCTGCGTCTTCATTTTACATTTCCTTTGTTTATGCCGATAACTCAGCCAACGCTAGGGACTATTTATTTCATAATATTCCTCACTGGAGACAGGAAACTCATCCATGGATTATATGCGGTGATTTTAATTGTTGTCTTGAAATTGGAGATAGAACTGGAGGCAGCCCATTGTCGATTAATAACATCACTCCTTTAAAGCAATTAACTATGGATGCTAATCTTCGAAATTAAAACAAACGGGACTTACTACACTTGGAACAACAAAAAGAGGCAAGGCATCAGGACCTTTTCAAAGATTGATTTTGGTTTCTGTAACTCATCTGCGATTAGTGCTTGGCCGGAACTGCATAATCATAAACCTGTTTCCCTGCTTTCTGACCACTCACCCCAAATTTTAACCTTGGGTAAGGAATTTACTAGGGGAAAGGCTTCCTTTAGATTTTTCAGTAGCTGGATTGAAGAAACCGATTTTGCCACAGTGGTAGAAAATAATTGGAAAAAACCACTTCAGGGTGATCATATGTATATCCTTCATAAAAAACTGAAAACCACTAGAGATGTTCTTAAGGCTTGGTCTGCTCACAGATTTGGAAAAGGTAAGAAACTATCGCGACAATGTAAAGCTCAACTTTCTGAAATTCAAGCCAAGATGTTAGCTGATGTTAGCAATCCTAACCTAGCTGAGTTTGAAACTGAAGCAACAATAGCATATCAACATGCGATCATAGTTGAGAACACCATGGTTAAGCAGAAGGCTAGAATCAGATGGAGAATTGAAGGAGACAGGAATACTTCCTTTTATCATGCGTCCCTTAAGACAAGGCAATCTCGCCAAAACATTTTCAGAATCATTGACAAACAAGGAGTACTCTGCACTTCTCCTCCTGATATAGATAATGCCTTTATTAATTATTTTACTGATCTTCTCGGCAATGTTAACAGGTTCTCCCCTAAAATAGACAGCATTGACCCTTTCACTCTACCTAGATTAGGATCTCAAGAATATGCAAAGCTCATTATAGAAGTTAATGAAGCTGAAATCACAACTGCTTTCTCCTCAATAAATAGAAGTGCTTGTGGTGGACCAGACGGTTTCAACGCACAATTTTTTAAAGCTACTTGGTCAGTTATAAAGAATGACATCATGAATGCAGTTAAGCAGTTTTTCAGGAAGGCCAGAATGCAGAAGTCGTATAATAATACCAACATTGCGCTCATACCCAAGGTTAAAAATCCGGACAAAGTTCAAGAATTTCGACCTATTTCATGTTGCAACGTCATATATAAAGGTATATCTAAGATTTTAGCTAAGAGACTTAAGGAGGTTCTACCTAGTATTATCTCTAAGAACCAAGCCGCCTTCCTTGAAAAAAGTAATATTCTTGATAACGTGTTACTATCTCATGAGCTACTATATGGTTATAAAAGTGCCTACGTATCTCCTCGTGTAATATTAAAATTAGACGTTCAAAAAGCTTTTGACACGATTCAATGGGACACAATAGTGAGAATCTTAGGATATATGAACTTTCCCATTCCTTTTATATCTTGGATTTACGCATGTATTTCTACATTTAGTTATTCAATAGTCCTGAATGGTTCTTGTGTTGGCTTTTTCAAAGGTAAGCAAGGTATTCGACAAGGAGATCCACTATCAGCTTACATATTTATAGTCGTAATGGAGCTTCTCACGCAAATGCTTAACAAACTAGTTAGACAAAATCTATTTAGCTTGCATCCCAAATGTAAAAACCCACAAATTGTCTCTCTTCTTTTCGCGGACGATTTAGTTATTTTTTGTAAGCCGGATGTATCTACAATAGAAAATATTATGAGATGTCTTGATGACTTCCACTTGATTACCGGTTTGAAAATTAATATAAGCAAATCTGAATTCTCCGCTGCGGGTGTTAGTTCGGAACAAATAGAAAACATTAAAATTACCTCGGGATTAAGCTGTAATAATGCAACGATGTCATACTTAGGTCTCCCCTCGTAACTTCTAGAATAACAACTCAGCAATGCCTTCCGCTTTACGAGAAAATCATTTGCAAGCTAGACTCTTGAGCTAACAGGTTTCTCACTCAAGCGGGAAGGCTTACTATAATTAAATCAATTATTTTTTCTATGCAAGTTTATTGGGCGAGAACCTTTGTTCTCCCCGCAAAGCTGATTAAACTGATTCAAACTGCCATAATGAGATTCTTTTGGAAAGGCAACACCAAAGTAAGTACGTAGCGCCTATTCTTTCTCTGCAATGGAGAAGCCAATTAGCAAGGGAGGCTTGGGAATTATTGATCTAATTGCTTGGAATAAGGCAGCTCATGCTAAGCACCTAGATGACTTCATAAATAATAAAGACAGCCTATGGTCGACTAGTCGCGCAGTCATATTATCAAAAACAAGAATTTGTGGAGTATGGAGATACCACATAAATGTAGCTGGACTTGGAGAAGCCTGTACAAGCTCAGGGAAGTGTTGTTACCTATGATTAAATATAATATGAATGAGAATAATGGTATTCTCTTTTGGCAGGATCATTGGATAGGCTTCGGTGACATCCTATGCAAGCATTTGAATGAAATGGAAATAATGCAAACTGGAATTCCGATGCAAGCTTCGCTGAACATCATTCTTGGAGATGATGGACTTCGGCTACCCAGATCTTCTAACGCCAAAATCCAAGCTTTGTGGCTGTACAATGGAAACAAATTCACAACTTCCTAGCAAACTTGCCCTGTAGCTTGGTTAAAGGATGGTGGAAACTTCAGAATAAAGTCTGCATATGAATTTATGACAAAGCAGAATGAGATGTCATCATGGAAATGGAGGACGAGGGTTTGGAAGACAGACAATAGCGCCAAAGAGAATCTTTTTCTTTGGAAAATACTCAATGGAGCGTTAATGAATAAGGAAAAGCTAACTCAGCGAGGTATGAACATAGATGGAAGATGTATTTATTGTAACCAAATTAATGAATCCATCTCCCATCTGTATTTTGACTGTAGTGTGGTTGGTGAACTATGGAAAGACATTAATGACAGACTAGGTAGTGGAGTTTTGGCGACAAACAGTCACGATGAATGGGAAAGGCTATATGCGGAAACTGATACTAGCGTCATAAAGAAGAGGCAGCTAAATATGGTGATGAAAAAATTTGTGTGGTGTATTTGGAACGAAAGAAACACTAGGGTATTTGCTCCTGAAAATGCGAAGAGCTTTGAAGAAACTAAACGATGGCTGAAAGCTGAGATCAAGCAAACCATTGTGCATGCTTCCTTCGCAATTGAGCCTGGAATAACTGAGCTTTTTGCGTAGCATATTTGTTTTTTTTCTTTTGTGCTGTTTTCTTTTTGTATCTCCAGTGGTTGAGGCATTGTTTTCCCCGTTATCGGCTTTATAGTGTAAGCGCTATAAAGTTTTTATGTATTTTCTCTAAGTGCTTCAATAAAAAGGTTGGGGTCCTTTAACCCCGTCGGCCATGCCCAAAAAAATATATGAAGTTTAAGGTAAGAAACAATGATATTAATGTCATATTAGATAATTAGTTAGGAAAATATTTCCCTAGGGAAATAGTCGCAAAAATGACCAGAAATCATTTTATCAATAAAAATTGTTTTTGTCCATAAGAATCGTGAAAGGTTCTGAATACATGAACTTATTTTCATAATTGAGGAAGAATATAAAATAAAATGCTATATTTTATTTTTGGGATAATAAATGTATTTGATGACATCATTGATAAAAATATTTACATTCATTAACTGAATTATGGATTTAAATGGACAATTTGCAATTTAATAATTATTGTAATAATTCGAACAAGAATATAAATGATAAGAAATCATTTCAAATAGGTTATATAGTGATAACATTTCGATGGCACACAAGTTATATAAAGGAATATACATGACTTGAAAATATAAGAAAAATGGTATCTCTTTACCAGTAGAATCTCGAATTACATAAATAATGGATAAATATTATTTAATAGGGGTTTAATGACTAAATAATCATGTTTTTATTATTTAAAAATATTAAGAAAGTTATTTGACAATTTTCTTTACCTAGATAAATAGTTTAAGAGAAAACTAAAAATATGACCGATAAACGAGTTCTGGTTTCTCAATGGTTTGACAAATGGAAGTTGTACGAAAGTGTAACATAAATGTCACACACAAATGCATATGATAACATAACCATAAGATGTTAATGAAGAGATTAATTAAGTTAAAAAAGAGATTAGAAAAGGTAAGTAAAAGAAGTCAAAAGGAGTTTACTTTAATATAATATACCATGCCCTACACTCATTACTCTTACACACCATCATTACACTTACACACCACACCCTTACGCATTGACATGTTACATCAAGGGGGTGTTCTGACCTGGGTAAGGTAGGATAGCGGGGGTTCTGATAATTTTCCAACTCATTATTTTATTCCTAATGATTTCCTATAAGTAACCACCCATTGAACTTTATTTCTTTGCACCATTTTTTCTCTTCTTTCTCTTTCTGAACCTCTTTAATGACATCCTAAATTCCATCCTAAACATAAAAAAAATAAGTAGGAAATAACTCACCACTCAAACAATTATCAAAAGGCATCAAAATTATTGCCATATCTCTTCTAATCCACATTCAAAAGTCACCACCACTCGATGAAGATCTAGAGACCAAAACACCACTTTCCACTTTATTGGCAGTGAGCAAGAACGAAGATACAAGGGAGGTCGAGCTTTGGAAAGGTGAAGAAATAGTTTGAGAAGCTTCGAGTGCAATTCATAGAGGAGCTAGTAAATTTTAGGAATATATATAACCAACGAAGATGAGAAACTAAACCTTAAACAGCCCTAGCTATACACAAGTAAATAGTTATTAAAGAGGTTAAAAGATTGATATATGCATGTTAAAGGTTTCTAATGAATGCCATGATGAATGTTTGACAAGTTTGGATACTTATATGTTCGATTGTATGGATGTTTAACAAGTCACATTAAATACACGTTGAAAAACACAAAGGAGATCATTTTCCTTTAGTTGAATGAGCTGGAGAAAATAGAATGATTAAACCACTCAAAAATGGTTTTAAATATTTTAGAAATTTCTTATAAACACATTTAAGTTTTTAAATTAAGCTTGGAAAGAATACGAATTTTGAAGCAATCTGTGACGAACTGGATTTTTAGCCGTTAAATTAAACATTTAAAAATGGTTTGAAATGTTGATTTGAAATTTAAATAACTCGAATTCAATGTTTTGGAATATAAATCTAATTTAAATAATAATTAATAAATTAAATTCCAAAATAGTCGGAATTAGTTGGATTTGTAATATAGTATCGAATTGGGCAATATAAAAGGGTTAGTTCAATTCAGAGTGGAATAATAATAAGGAATTCATTTGTTAAACAATGCATGAACGTATAATTTATAACTTAATTAAACGAGCCTGCAGCATCGCGTAAGTTTGTAGTTCTCTGTTTTGAACTTTAAATGGATATACAGGATCCAATATAAGTCGGAATTCTTTGAAACAAGAGTCGTCCGGATCTATTAGAAAATAATTTTCTTATGAAAGAGAAAAATCGAGATTTCATCTTATAGATTTTTAGTTATGTCCATATAAATTTTTTTGAAAGTCGCTATGGAATCTTTTATAAACTATAACGATTTATTTAATAAAATAAAAGAGAATCTGTTATAAATTTAATATCATTTTAAATTGGAATTTAAATGTTTGAAATCTGAACTAGTTTATTTTGAAGTTATTGAAATCCTACTGAATATATCCGATAATAATAATTTATTATTATTATTATTGTATTGAATTGTTTTGAAATCAATTCAATTTAGACTTTTAGAAAGAGTTCTTATTCAAACGACCTCGGATTTTAACGAAACGGATTTTATTAAATTCCAAATGGCTAGTTATTGCAAATTTCAAGTTTTGCGTCAATCAGTGTTATCTATGAGCGTGCGTAATTTAAAATGTGAATAGATCGATAATTTGAACCCAGACTAGTGCTATTTGTACAAACATATTCAGATTTGGATGAAACAAGTTTCATTGGGTCCAAAATGTCAAACCATAGCATGATGTCTATTTTCATCGCAATCAGAGTTCGTATATGATCATATGAATAAATAAACGTCAATTGGAAATGGCGATAGGCACGAATTAATATTATAATACTAAATCAAAAATATCGTTAGTCACTTTTAGAAAAATATTGTTAGTCACTTCAAAATAAAAATATATATCTCCTCCATATAAGAACCCTATCCATAACCATAGATTCCCAAAATCAACAGCCACCATTTTACATTTTAGTCCATTTCGAACTTTAATTTATATCTCTTAATCCGTAAGGAATTACCAAAAAATGTAACCTCCCGTATTTTTACGACATAATAATTAATTTATTTAATTATTTAAATAGTGATTTAGAGATTTATATGGTTGTTCAATTAAATAATATTGAATATTTAATTAATATAAATAATAGAATAATATATTTATTTCCGAAATAATCGAAAATAACAAAATTCACAATATTGTGTTAATTGGATCATATATAATATATAATTCAGTTTAGAGTTCAATAACGAATATATTATATAAACGACAGTTGAACGTATAATTATATTATAATTAAAATCGAGCCCGAAATGGCACGACAGTTCGTAATTTGGCGATTCGAACTTTAAATGAATATACATAATCTGTTTTAAGCTGGATTTCTGTTTAACAAGAAATGCTCGGAGCTGGTGAAGTTTATTTTTCTAATGGAAGAGAAAAATCGGGATTTCGTTGGGTAGATTTTGATTTATGATCAAATCAAATTTTTGAAAACTCGCTATGGAATTCCTTTATAATTTATAACGATTTATTTATATTATAAAAGGATTTTCAATATAAATTGAATATCGATATAATCTGGGATTTTGAAATATCGAGTTATAAATCCAGATGCGTATATTTTGGAGTTGTATTATATTCTATGTGAATATATATATATATATACAATAATATTTATTTATAATATTTAATTTAATTATTTTTAAATATATTTAGTATTTAAATGGATTTATTTAGAGCTTTAAAAATAGCCATTTTTGCAAACAACCTCTGTTTTCGACGAAACTAATTTTTTTGGATCTGGAATATTAAATTATTGTTAGATTTCAATTTCGTAATTTTTGGAGTTAGTATGTGGCTATACGGAATTTAAATGTGAAAAAACAGTCGATAAATTGACTTTTAAAATACGCTGTGTGAGCAAACAGACTTGGAATTCGACGAAACAAGTTTCGTTGGGTCCGTAATGTCGAACTGTAGCTGCATGCCCATTTTCATCAAAATTGGATATTGTATGTGGTCGTACGAATTTTTAAACAACAAATACATATAGCGGTTGCTTATAAATAAATGTAATAAATATAAAATTATTTAAATTCTCCTATAAGTACCACTACCATCCTCTAACCCTAAAACATTTTTCTTTGGTCAAAGTTGTGGCCGTCGTTCATTTCGTTCATCCTCACAAAAATGCGAACTGTAAATTCCTTATAAAATCAAGTAAGGATCTATAAAATCAAAGACTTATATATTCAAAATCCTCATTACTTGCTCTATCTTTTCCACATACTTTGGTGGCTTGCAATTTAGACTTTTGGGTTTGTTGTTTACTAATAGCTCGGTTCTTAGAAGTAGGGCTGAGGGATTCTTGGTTATAGTGCATCGATGGATGAAACAGGCTGGATTTGGATTTTTGGTGAGGTTTAAAGGTTGCATGGAGATTTTGGTAGGATTTCGTATATACAAATGTCGCACGTCTTATCATCGCAGTGAGCAAGCAAGTTGAAGACGCGTTGGTCATATGGTGTTCGAATTGAACATTCTGGGTACGGTTGGAAAGAGCAGTTGAAGAGATGAACATTTGCGAAATCGTTGTGGATTTTAGTGGAAAGATGAAGCAGAAAATGGAGAATGAAAAATCGGTCATGTCCTGAAGTATGCGGGTTCGAACCTGATGTGGGAGGAGAGAAAGGATAGTGCGGATTTGAGTGGGTCCTGGGCTGGGTGAAAAAAGTAAGGACCAATGACAAATTTAATTAGTTTTGTTTTAGTTTAAACCATTTATAACTTGTAAAATTGATAACAATCTCATACATGATCAGAAATTTATGAAACTAGATCCCTTGGGATCGTATGGATGGTGGCTACACCATGGAACTAACTAGGAGTGAATTGGAGCTCGTTACAATTTATAGCGAAATAAATTGTATGTCTGAATCAACCGATAATTATCGTTATTTAACAATGATCGTCCAATGTGAGTAAAACTCACTAACTCTATCAGTTTATATTTTTATAAATATAATCTAGTAATGATAAATGCTGATTGACTACTGTGTGATGATTGTTTGGTTGAATTGCTTATGTATTGGTTGAAATTATAGATAACGATATATAAATCATTAATCAAATATTTATTCTGTTTATCAGAATATTTCATATCGAAATGAAATCGAGGTTATTATATTGTTTAACATCTGTAGATGCGGGGAAACAGGTTGGAGGGATCCAACTGGATTCCTCAATATTTATAATACTGTTTGTTTTCATATATTGTGATATATGATGTGATATATAATCTGTGATTGATTATGATGACACTGGTCATGTTATTTGGTATTTTAAACACCACATGGAATACTGGAATGTAAAAGAAGAAATTTTCAAAATGAATATTGAAAATGAAATATTTATATATGAAATAAATAGGATATTATAAAAGGTAATATTTGGAAAACAAATATTGGAAAATATAATAAAAAGATTTATATAGAATGAATAGAATTATATAAAAGGATTTATATAGAATGAATAGAATTATATAAAAGGATTTATATAGAATGAATAAAATTATATAAAGGGAATTTTAAATGAGATTTAAATGTTGGAAATTAAATAAGATTTGTATGAATAATTCTGCAAATAATAATATAAATAGAATTTGGGTTTGAGATATTGTTTTTAAATACTAAATCAAATTGTTTTGATTATATAAAGAAATATTATTCACATTCTATATGAAAAATTAGATTAAAGTAAATATTTTGAAAATAAAATATTATAAAGGAATTTGGGGTTTGAATAAGGAATTTAAATGGAATTACGGAAATTAGAAACTGACTTGAAATTAATTGAGTTGGATGGCTTTCTGTGTATTGATCTGATGTTGGTTTCGGCCTTCGGGGTTTATGTTTGGGAAGTTGTTCTCTTACTAGTACTGTTAGAGGCTGATAGAGGTGGGAAGATATTGATGCGTGAATCAAAAATTGAAACGTTTTCCAAAGTTAATTAAGTATATTTTCTAATTTTAGAAAATAAGGCATTTATGAATATTTGGAAACGATAAATGGGAAATTGGGAAATGAAATGATGATTGATCGGTAAGATTTCCATTTGGGAGTACAACCGTGTTTATACACATGTTTTCCTTTGATAGTTAAATCACCGACTATCAAAGATTTTGAACATTTCCGTTGTCAATACGGAGAGACCGGGATCAGATATATTATCTGAAAACCACTCCGTATGGCGTTAGTGTTGCGATCAAATATGACGAAGATAATTGAAGACGGAGTTATACAAGGGCCGTCCTGTTTACAAAATAGTGCCTTTGGTCTGTCCAGCCCCATGGCGACCTGTATGGAAGATTGTCTGACAGAGTATATTTAATAGATCGCATAAGTTGATCTTTTCAAACGTATTTACGTTTGGTGGTGGAGGAATTCGTTTCTCTTAGCTGTATACCTGTGGTATTTTTGGAGAAATCAATTTGTGATTTGGCGGGTAGGATGATGTGACATTTAAAGTGAGGAAAGACATGGTTTGTAAAAGGATACATTATGGCCTCTAGCCTCACAACCGGAAATGGTATAAAATCGGGTAGGTCGCATAGCTAAGTGGTTAGCTGCCAATTAGGGTGTATTGTCACCAGATCAAGAGAAATTCCATTTTACTTCTATAATCTATTTCGATGCTGTCCTTTTCGGGAAATAGTTACTGATCCCAACCGTTTGTGATAATACATTCGGTACACTAAAGCGAAATGAGTGACCGGTCACATTTAGCCTGGGTTACAAGATGTTCTTATTGAACCTGGTGTATTCCTCTCTAGAGATACACTGTCGGAAGGTAGTCCCATACCTTGCCAGTTGGAATTCATTACCCAATAAGCGCCCACGGTTTTTAAGTATATATTATGTATGTGGAACATGAGATGAAACCACTAGATGATTATTTAGTTGTGGTTGATAGACACTATTATAATATCAAATTATGTTTTGATATAAAGATTATCGTTTCTTTCAAAAGGATTTTGATAGTCAAATCAAGTGGTTTGATTCTCATAAGGGAAAAATCCGTTCCGTTATACGGCGTGTCTTATGAGATATCGTTTATTTTCTCAAACTGTTTTAAATTGTTTACTCATACCAGTCTCATGACTGACCCGGAGTTTATTTTGTGTAGTTTTTCCTAAACTCTTGGGTGCCCAATTTTGTATGGGCAGTCAAGTAGTCGGGATTTTTCAGATATACTGAGAGCTTAGAGCAGGAGGCTTTAGGATTATATAGCTATTGTTATTTCCGCTGTGTTGTACTCTGATAATGTTACTGTATACATATACTAGTTTTATTTCAAAGTTATGTATCTATTATATATTTTTTGTTCTGCTATGAGTTTCGTGTTACTCTGATGATGATGTATGTTCTTCTTCTTCTATTTTAAATTTCTATCTTATCTATTCTCACCCTATAATTTCTTTCATGGACTATCCGGTGTTTCCGATGCTTGGATAGTCGACATTGAGTTTATGACGATTACTCAGGATTGCGAAAACCTGGGTCGTTGTAGTGGTATTAGAGCTTAAGGTTAAGTAATTACCTTGGCTCTATGGCGTGACTCAGTAGAGATGGGGTTAGCAATACCCTAGATTGAGTGTATATATATGAGCACCTATTTGTTATTTGATATAAAAATGAGTTTATATTGTGGAGATTCATTGGTTGAGTTGTTTATGAGTTTCGATCGATTAGTTTGATCCACTGTATTAGTAGGAGTTTCTAAACACTTGAATACGATGAACCGACACTGTATGTTTTGAAAAGAGGGTAAATGAAATAATTTTACTCAAAATATATTTTGATATAAACAAAGTATAGATATTTGAAGTATTATAATATATTGGATGTGTTGGTTGTTATAATCGAATAAGATTATAATTGAAATGGTTATGTAAATAACCAATCAGAATTCATATAAGTGTAATGAAATAAATTAAATCTGAATTTAAATCAGAATTGAAATTAAAACCCTGGAGATTTGGAATGGTGTTTGTTATTGGATTAAATATATGAGAATTTTAAAATTCTGGGAGATTTTAAATTGTTTTACAAGCATGGTGAATCGTATTTTGAAATTGATTTCAAATTGGAAATGTTTAAATATGGATTTTTAAAAGTAATATAGTATTGAACTCACTTCGGTCACTGGAAAATAATTCCGATGATGATCCGGACATCATCGGTGTTCATTTTCGAGTTTCTAAGTAACGGATTACTACTAAATTTTTTGTTTTTGGATTGTTTTGAGGAAACAAGTTGTTCAGAAATTCAAAAGTTTTGAATTGTTATTATGATTTCAAATTGTTTTGAAATAAAACCCAGGAATTTAAATTCTGGGATTTAAATTTAACTTATGAAGTTAAATAGATTGAGATGGTAAAAGTAAATAAATAAATTAGAATTTAACTTGAACTAAGTTAAATAAAACTGAATTTAATTAGAGAACAATCTGGAATGATATTGGAATGATGAATTAACAATTTGAAAATCAAGAATGGTA
Source organism: Allium sativum (assembly GCA_030737875.1). Taxonomy (NCBI): domain Eukaryota; kingdom Viridiplantae; phylum Streptophyta; class Magnoliopsida; order Asparagales; family Amaryllidaceae; genus Allium; species Allium sativum. The sequence continues at coordinate 439,945,556 of CM060925.1, read as the reverse complement.
CTTGAGATTTAGAATGAAATTTGGCTTGGATAAGCAAATGATTGTGTTGAGGATATAATTGATTGGGATAACATTGGTATATGCTAAATTGGTGACAGATGGAAATGATATAATGATATGCCCGACAAAAAGGTACAAGTTTATATTTCATATTGGGTATGAGATTTTTATGAGCCGAATTGGCAAGCCGCTTGGCTGTTTGATTTTCTTTTGATCGAAGAAGGCTCAGAGAGGCGAGTTGTAGTTGTACCGATTGAGCCGTACAAAGGAGGTGCTGGCTAAATTTTCCGAAAATTTAAGGTGTTAGAAAATTTTCATATTTTTTGAAAATTAAAGTTAGTCGGAATGAATTAATATTAAATAGAAATTAATTGGTTCACTGGAAACTGAAATCTAGAAGTAAATAAATAATTTTTAACCCAGTTAATAAGGTTTATTTCTACCTTTGCAATTTCGAGGAAGAAATTATTTTAAGGGGGGAAGAATGTAACGTCCCGTATTTTTATGGCTTAATAATTAATTTATTTAATTATTTAAATAGTGATTTAGAGATTTAAATGGTTGTTCAATTAAATAATAATGAGTATTTAAATAATATAAATAATATAATAATATATTTATTTCCGAAATAATCGAAATAACAGAATCCACAATATTTTGTTAATTGGATCATATATAATATATAATTTAGTTTAGAGTTGAATTATATTAACGAATATATTATATAAACGACAGTTGAACATATAATTATTATAATTAAAATCAAGCCCGAAATGGCGCGGCAGCTCATAATTTGGCGATTCGAACTTTAAACGAATATACAGAATCCGTTTTAAGCCGGATTTCTATGAAACAAGAAACGTTCGGAGCTGGTGAAGTATATTTTTCTAATGGAAGAAAAAAATTGGGATTTTGTTGGGTAGATTTTGATTTATTATCAAATCAAATTTTCGAAAAGTCGCTATGGAATTCCTTTATAATTTATAACGATTTATTTATATTATAAAAGGATTTTCAATATAAATTGAATATCGATATAATCTGGGATTTTGAAATATCGAGTTGTAAATCAAGATGTGTATATTTCGGAGTTATATTATATTCTATGTGAATATATATACGATTATATTTATTTATAATATTTAATTTAATTATTTTTAAATATATTTATTTTTTAAATGGATTTATTTAGAGCTTTAAAAATAGCCATTTTTGCAAACAACCTCTGTTTTCGACGAAACTAATTTTGTTGGATCCGGAATATTAAATTATTGTTAGATTTCAATTTTCGTAATTTTTGGAGTCAGTATTTGGCCATACGGAATTTAAATGTGAAAAAACAGTCGATAATTTGACTTTAAAAATACGCTGTGTGAGCAAACAGACTCGGAATTCGATGAAACAAGTTTCGTTGGGTCCGTAATGTCGAACTGTAGCTGCATGCCCATTTTCATCAAAATTGGATATTGTATGTGGTCGTATGAATTTTTAGCCAACAAATACATATAGCGGTTGCTCATAAATATATATAATAATAAATATAAAATTATTTAAATTCTCCTATAAGTACCACTACCATCCTCTAACCCTAAAATATTTTTCTTTGGTCAAAGTTGTGGCCGTCGTTCATTTCGTTCATCCTCACAAAAATGCGAACTGTAAATTCCTTATAAAATCAAGTAAGGATATGTAAAATCAAAGACTTATATATTCAAAATCCTCATTACTTGCTCTATCTTTTCCACATACTTCGGTGGCTTGCAATTTAGACTCTTGGGTTTGCTGTTTACTAACATCTCGGTTCTTAGAAGTAGGGCTGAGGGATTCTTGGTTATAGTGCATCGATGGATGGAACAGGTGTTGGATTTGGATTTTTGGTGAGGTTTAAAGGTTGCGTGGAGATTCTGGTAGGATTTCGTATATATAAATGTCGCACGTCTCACCATCGCAGTGAGCAAGCAAGTTGAAGACGCATTGGTCATATGGTGTTCGAATTGAACATTCTAGGTACGGTTGGAAAGAGCAGTTGAAGAGATGAACATTTGCGAAATCGTTGTGGATTTTAGTGGAAAGATGAAGCAAAAAATGGAGAATGAAAAATTGGCCATGTCCTGAAGTATGCGGGTTCGAACCTGATGTGGGAGGAGAGAAAGGATAGTGCGGATTTGAGTGGGTCCTAGGCCGGGTGAGAAAAGTAAGGCCCAATGACAAATTTTATTAGTTTTGTTTTAGTTTAAACCATTTATAACTTGTAAAATTGATAACAATCTCGTACATGATCAGAAATTTATGAAACTAGATCCGTTGGGATCGTATGGACGATGGCTACACCATGGAACTGACTGGGAGTGAATTGGAGCTCGTTACAATCTATAGTGAAATAAATTGTACGTCTGAATCAACCGACAATTATCGTTATTTAACAATGATCATCCAATGTGAGTAAAACTCACTTACTCTACCTGTTTATATTTTTATAAATATAATCTAGTAATGATAAATGTTGGTTGACTACTGTGTGATGATTGTTTGGTTGAATTGCTTATGTATTGGTTGAAATTATAGAAAACTATATATATATAAATCGTTAATCAAATATTGATTCTGTTTATCAGAATGTTTCATATCGAAATGAAATCGATGTTATTATATTGTGTAACATCTGTGGATGCAGGGAAACAGGTTGGAGGGATTTAACTGGATTCCTCAATATTTATAATACTGTTTGTTTTCATATATTGTGATATATGATGTGATATATAATCTGTGATTGATTATGATGACACTGGTCATGTTATTTGGTATTTTAAATACCATATGAAATATTGGAATGTAAAAAAAAAGAAATTTTGAAAATGAAATATTTATATATGAAATAAATAGGATATTATAAAAGGTAATATTTGGAAAACAAATATTGGAAAATATAATAAAAGGATTTATATAGAATGAATAGAATTATATAAAAGGATTTATATAGAATGAATAGAATTATATAAAATGATTTATATAGAATGAATAGAATTATATAAAGGGAACTTTAAATGAGATTTAAATGTTGGAAATGAAATAAGATTTGTATGAATAATTCTGCAAATAAAAATATAAATAGAATTTGGGTTTGAGATATTGTTTTTTAATACGAAATCAAATTGTTTTGATTACACATTCTATGTGAAAAATTAGATTAAAGTAAATATTTTGCAAATAAAATATTATAAAGGAATTTGGGGTTTGAATTAGGAATCTAAATGGTATTACAGAAATTAGAAACTGACTGGAAATTAGTTGAGTTGAATGGCTTTCTGGGTATTGATCTGATGTTGGTTTCGGCCTTTGGGGTTTATATTTGGGAAGTTGTTCTCTTACTAGTTAGAGACTGATAGAGGTGGGACGATATTGATGCGGTAATCAGAAATGGAAACGTTTTCAAAAGTTAATAACGTATATTTTCTAATTTTAGAAAATAAGGCATTTATGAATATATGGAAACGATAAATGGGAAGTTGGGAAATGAAATGATGATTGATCGGTAAGATTTCCATTTGGGAGTACAACCGTTATTTGTACACATGTTTTTCTTTGATATTAAATCACTGACTATCAAAGATTTTGACCTTTTCCGTTGTCAATACGGAGAGACCGGGATCCGATATATTATCTGAAAACCACTCCGTATGGCGTTAGCATTGCGATCAAATATGACGAAGGTAATTGAAGACGGAGTTATGCAAGGGCTATCCTGTTCACGGAATAGTGCCTTCGGTCTGTCCAGTCCAAGGGCGACTTGTATGGAAGAATGTCTGACAGAGTATATTTAATAGATCGCATAAGTTGATATCTTCAAACGTATTTACGTTTGGTGGCGGAGGAATTCGTTTCTCTTAGCTGTATACCCGTGGTATTTTTGGAGATATCAATTTGTGATTTGGCGGGTATGATGATGTGACATTTAAAGTGAAGAAAGGCATGGTTTGTAAAAGGATATGTTATGGCCTCTAGCCTCACAACCGGAAATGGTATAAATCGGGTAGATCGCATGGCTAAGTGGTTAGCTGCCAATTAGGGTGTATTGTCACTTGATCTAGAGAAATTCCATTTTACTTCTATAATCTATTTCGATGTTGTCCCTTTCGGGAAACGGTTGCTGATCCCAACCGTTGGTGATAATACATTCGGTACATTCAAGCGAAATGAGTGACTGGTCATGTTTAGCCTGGGTTACAAGATGTTCTTGTTGAACCCGGTGTATTCCTCTCTAGAGATACACTGTCGAAAGGTGGTCCAATACCTTGCCAGTTGGAATTCATTACCCAATAAGCGCCCACGGTTTTTAAGTATATATTATGTATGTGGAACGTGAAATGAAAGCGTTCCGCTAGATGATTATTTAGTTATGGTTGACAGACACTATTATAATATCAAATTATGTTTTGATATAAAGATTATCGTTTCTTTCAAAAGGATTTTGAAAGTCAAATCAAGTGGTTTGGATTCTCATAAGGGAAAAACCCGTTCCGTTATACGATGTGGTCTTATGAGTTATCATTTATTTTCTTAAACTGTTTTAAATTGTTTACTCATACCAGTTCCATGACCGACCCAGAGTTTATTTTGTGTTGTTTTCCCTAAACTCTTGGGTGTCCAATTTTGTACGGGCAGTCAAGTAGTCGGGATTTTTCAGATCTACTGGGAACTTGGAGCAGGAGGCTTTAGGATTATATAGATATTGTTATTTCCGTTGTTTTGCAAATGTTGTATATGTATACTAGTTTTATTTCAAAGTTATAAATCTATTATATATTGTTCGTTCCGCTGTGAGTTTCATGTTACTCTGATGATGATGTATGTTCTTCTTCTTCTTATATTCTAAATTTCTATCTTATCTATTCTCACCCTCTAATTTCTTTCGTGGTCTATCCGGTGTTTCCGATGCTTGGATAGTTGACATTGAGTTTATGTCGATTACTCAGGATCGCGAAAATCCTGGTCGTTACAAAAATTGTCAACTAGGAAGTGGGAGAGAATGTTAAGGGCGACCTACTGGTGAATTTTGGTGGCGTTCAGATATATTTTGTGACTGAAATCATCGAAGACAGCAAGGAGTGGAAGTTTCGTATTTTTCTTGTTTCTAGGAGGTAGGGTCCATTTCTGATCATGTCGTCTGAAGGAGAGTTGTGGAGAGGAGTGCAGCCGAGGTTTTGGCACTATTCTGGTAACCAATGGTGGAGTGTGGCTGTTAGACCAAAAAGTGGTCCTAACACCCAATTTAATGATAATTAAGAGAGAAAGCTAAGAGAACACACGATTTATATTGGTACGACGTTAAAGAGCCTATGTCCACTTTATACTTTGTTGATGGATGATTCAAATACAAATATAATGATGATTATCACTCAATCTCACTTTTACAATGGGTAAATTCACTCAATCTTTTATGAAATATGCTCCAAAAGTTTGGAATGATCCAGATAAAGTGATGAAATTCGGTGGTAGTAAGACTTAGAGCCAACAATTTGCCAAAGGTTCCCTCAAAATGATGCTTGATGATGTATTTATAGGCAGAAAATCCCCCTGAAAGGCTTCAGTTCGAATACACATGGTGCCCATCCCTTCAGAGTCGGGTTTGAAAGCTCTGAGATGGTGCCAGCACATTCTGTTCATGGGTGAACGTGGGGGAGTGGATATATAACTACTCCGCATCTGATAGGATTGTGAATCATAACTACTGTAACTACTAGGTTTCGGTTCGGATCGGGAGTTAAAATGGGGAGTCTGGATTGGAAATCTCTGAACCGATCCGGAATAGCCATTCTCTGATTCTGTTTGTTTCGAAGCCAAGGGGTTCGGGTCAAGGACCTCCGAACTAATCCGGGTTCCAGCTAAGAATTCTTCCTTTAAATCCATTTGTTTAGCAATCTCTTAGATTTGTGTAGCCCGATCACAAAGCAGGCTAACATTTTGCCCCCTCGAAGTATACATTTATTGAAAATGAAGTGTGCTTCGAAATACTTTACCTATTTGCTTCTGAATCGAAGTCATTGAACAGTTTTGATGAAGTTTCATAAAGTCGCATCTTCTGGTGTTTATAAATATAATAGGGGATGTCTGAATCATTTCTGTTGTTTTCAAAAACTTCGATAGTACAATCAATGTCCGGTTAATTCTTCAAGGTAATATCTCCAATTTTCACAGATGCACAAGTGTTTTGACTTTTCTTTTCCACTTTTATCTTTTATTTATAAGTCGAGTCACAATATTGAACTAAGCATACTGGTTCGGATCGAGTGGGCCTATCCATTTAATATCCGATCCTTTCATTGTTTGGGTCGAGTTGGGCTGCCAAGTCTGGGGGAGACGAATGGCCTTGCATCCAACATATAAATTTCCATCCCCCTCTTTTTTCTTCATTTCCTCATCGCCGCTTTTAGAAGAAAACTCTAATTTTTGAACCTTGAAGAAAATCTTCCAATCCTAGAAACAATCTTATAGGTAGGGTTATGATTCTTGTATTCTTCAGTTTGAATCTGAATTTAGAAGCAATTTAAGCGATTTCGCCTAAAGTTAAGCCAAATCCAACGTCGTGTCTTTCATCCCATCGTCTTCGTCGCTGATGGTCTTGTCGCCACTTCGAGGTGGTTGCAGGGCGAGTTTGAACTGGCATCGAAATAATTAAGTAATAAATAGGCTGCCATGAGTGAGATCTCAAAGAAAGATGGGTTTAGTGTTGCTGGATAAGTGGAGAAGAAGAGAGGAATGTGACCGGTTTGAGGTGGAGCGGAAGATCTAGGAGTACTTGGGTTCAGGCATGTGGTATCGGTTCAGGTCGGCGGAGATGATAATGGTTGGAGTATTAAATTGAGTTGAATGGATAGGTTTTGGGGTGTTGGTGCGGTTCGGTTCGGTGTCAATCGATCCGACCGTAGCCACCTTCCTGTAATTCCATCTGGTCCGATCACTTCTATTCTCAGACTCCGAACCAATCCACTTAGGTGAAACATTCAAACCGATTTGCTCATAACTTGGACATCCGAACCATCTGATTCTAATAAAAGGGGACTCGAATCGATTCGCTTGTAACATATGCATCCGAACTGATCCGTAGTCATCCAACATGAAGGCAAGAATGGTTTAACCAACTTAACCAACATTGATTGTGGCCTGTGATTTTATGGACAGTTAGGATAGAGCCTTCTTAGCTGAACTTTTTGGATTGTTCATGAATACATAATTGCGTTGTTCATTTCTGCATTGCATCCTTTTATATTTACCTTACATTCTTTAGTTCTATCATTGCATACACATTTGCACGCTTTTAGCTCAAACACATGCATAGCGGGACACGGGAAACTTTTCTCTAATTTCAGCTATTATTTCTTCAATAGTACAACAGCTATGACTAAGAGATGCTCGTCCAGATTAGCAGAGAGAAAAGAAGCTATGGGGACATCTGAAAATTTTACCATTGAAGATATACCCTCCACCTCAGATCCAAAATGGGACAGTGAGGGTTCAGATTACGAGATGTGAACTCATGATAGTGAAGTGTCATCCGAGGGTGATGTCTCTGTGGATGAAAAGGATGGAGGAGGAGTTGGCAATGTTAGTGCTCCCGACGAGTTTGTGAATGTTACTATCTTGGAGAAACCAATGATTCAGTCACCTCAACAGTTGACAATGACAAACTCACACATATATGTTTGAAACATGGGATACTTCGAAGAGATACTGAGTTGCCCTCCAAAATAGATCGACCTCACAATCCTCCTGAAGGGTACATGGCCATCAACAGATTAATGTGCCTTGTTGGGGGCGATACCCCCATTTCCTCCATTCCTCGTTGATTTTCTGAGACAAATGCGGATTTCCCCAATGCAACTTCAGCCCAACTCCTATGCTTATCTGTATACCTTGTACACAACATATAAAGAAATTCTAGGTGTAGAGCTTACTTTCGAGGATGTTCATTTCTTCTATAATTTCAAGCACAGAACTCAGGATACCCCTTCCTTTGTATACTTTGAATCTGTGCCCAAAAGAAAAATCATAACCATCCCATTTAGTAGCAAGGTTGGCGATCCAAGGCTTGAATGGTTCTATATTAAGCAGCAACCGGGTTGTGCCATGAGATGGCTTAAATCAAGTAAAGGCATCAGCCTTTGAGTTCTAGTTCTGATCTCCATCATAAATATATTAACCATTGCTTATTTTCACTTGCAGTTCCTAACCGGGCACAAGAGAAGCATCAAGTGCAATTTGATCTCTTGAACCGATTACTCAATGGTGATCAATTTTTTTTGACCATCAGGGACTGCTTAGTGGATGAATATCTTCATCAGCATCGCTTAGTCGCTATAACTCGTAGCATAGGTCATGGAGAGGGCCCTTATGTGTATATACCTTTGGTCGAGGGGCCAATTGAAATTTTACCCGAGCATGGAGAGAGTTCAAAGGATCCGACGATACCTCAAAAGAGTCCTTCTCCCACTTCGACTCAAGATGGCATATTAGCAAATATAGCAGAAAAAGATAGAGATAAATACATCACTCCTGAGGATGCGGCCTCTCCTGAAAAACCAATCTCCCCAAAAGAGTTGACGTCAGTCATTCCCCAAGGAGATGATCCCACTGTAGATAATTCTATATTTCGAGGTTTGGGAAATCTTCCCTTGCCCGAGACCCTTTACACTTTAGAAGATTTTAGAATGAATCCTCTTACCTTCACTTTCGAAGAAGAAGTTACTCCTGTGAAGACTGGGGAAACTGTACTACTGGCCTAACCCCAGGCTCTGGTTGGTTGGGGGGCATATCACTTAGGATATGCACAACACACTAGCATTGCATGTCGCAGCACCCGTGCTTTACATAAATATTGGATCTAAAGTTTACTTACGTTATTTTGCAGGAACAACGATACACCCCCGTTATGATGTCAGGATAGTCTGTGCCAGCATGCCTAGATTTGATTCCGACACTGAACATGATCGGCACGAGAGCCGTGGCAGGGAAGACAGGAGGCATTATGATTCCAGCCCTTATTCTTCGTGCTCCCGTTCTCCCTGTCAGTCAGATCTGAAAAAGAACAAGAGCTGCCAAGATCATTGTGAAGGGGACAACCAAGATCATCGTGAAGGGGACAAACTACATTCCAAAGCTCCGTTTCTTCCTACAGAGAAGCATCCTCAAGAGAAGCCACCGTCGAAGCATGTTGATTTGTAGGATAAACATAAAGTTTCTGAGAAATGGTCAGGCAAAGGTGAAATATCCATTGTACCTGCTAAGCAAAGAAATGTTGAGTTATCCATATCCAAACCCATGTCGCTTGATTCCGAGAACAAAGAAAAACTGGCGTATTTGAGGAAACAATTTCCGGATCATTATTTTGATCATCTGCGGTTTGTTCCCGCACTTGAGCCGTTCCTTCGAAGTGGGAGGATGATACTAAAGCAAAGATAGATTTAGTAGACAAGCAATTTACAGGGATGTATAAATATTCGCGCAATCTTTCAAAAATTATTAGGGACTTAATTACTGATATAGGTCACATGAAGGAAATGGCAGATTACGATGAAAGAATCTTGAAAAATTTAGAGAAAGATCTGGATGACGCACAGGCTCAGCTTGCTCTTGCTCTGCGGGATACTGACAACTACAAAAAACAATATGACGAGCTACAAAAGCGTTATCACACTTTATTGGAGTCTCATAGCCAAGAACGCTTAGATGTGAAGATGCAAGCTGAGGATGCTAAATCTGGGAGTGTTAAAGCACAATTGGCTTGCACTACTCTTGAACAGAAGAAGGCTGAGTTGGCGAAGAAAAATCTGAGTTGGCAAAACGGAATGCTGAATTGGAAGCCAAACTGATAGAAGCTGAATCAAGGGCGATCTTAGCCAAAGGGAATGCTAGCATTGCCATTAGATCTACCGAAGAGGCCCCCACACAGCTTTCTGCGGCCTAGAAGGAATTGGATGGTTATAGTGGGCTAATGATAGAATTCTTTGCCCAAGTGATTCGTCGTTAGGACATCGCTTAGATCGAAGAATATCCGACAACCTCTGTCTATGTGTGGGACCAAATCACAAAATGGGAGATGAAAGAGCTCAAGGTGGACTCCATCGACATAGAGAAACTTATGGAGAAATTTCTAAGGGGTGAAGAACCAGCGTGCTTGGCTGAAGGACGCAGACTCATTGTTGCGGCTATGGTAGAAGAGAGACATCAGGATAAAGGGGAAAATGTCCTTGAAACGGATTCTTCTTCTGTTGCCCCCGGGGATACCATAATGGAGGGATATGATCCAGAGAATCTGGGAATCCCTAAAGCATCCTTTTTATCTCCTATTGCTGAAACGATATCATAGACTCTTACTACTCCAATTGAGAAATCATCCGAAGGTATCTCTACCTTTTCACCTCAATTTGTTAGAGCCATTTCTACCTTTCGCTACATTATCTGACAGACAACCAAAGAACCTATTGTTTCTCCTAAGCTAATACCAACTACTTCTCATTCTATAGGTGCACAGCCAATTGAAAAGAATGATGAGCGACGAGAAGAGATCACTGATACAAAGTCTACTGGGGAGACCCAAGAGAAACATGATGAAGTCACTGGCACAAAACCTGCGGAGAGGGTCGAGGATAAGGAAGAGGTTGCTGAGAAAGCTCCCATGCCATCTAGCACTAAAACCCCCCAAGATGAGGATGTGATAGACACCTTAAAAGACGATGGCAGCAATGATAGGCAGAGGAAGATGATGATGTTGTCATGACTAGAGATTTAGAAATGCCGATGACATGTCTTTGGCTGATACGAAGGCCAAGAAGGACATGCTCTTTAAAGCCAAAGCTGAGAAAGAAGATTCCAAGGCTATAAAACCTCTTGCGACAATCTCTCTTGTGTCCAGGTTAGTTGGCAAACTCTCAACCAGGTCGATTACTGAAGAACTAGCTAAAAAGTCTTCTATTGATCCCAGTGCTCCAGTTCCAGGGAAGAAGAAACCAAAGCGTGCCATGATCGAGGCTGAAAAAGAGGAGAAGGAAAAATTCAAGGCTGCCAAGAAAGCGAAGTCCACTCCGAAGTCCAAATGAAAAGCAGCTCTATCTTTTGTTTTGCCTATCCCCTGGCCACTGTTATTGTAGCGAGTGCGGACCTCGCCTTTATTTGTTTAGTCCTTTTGTATAGACCTGTAGCTATGTAAATAAAGTAGTTTGTTTCCCACTATGTTAAATGCTTGCAAATTCGTTATTTGTCTCTATTAATGTCAAGAAGTTAATAAGCATAAGTGGTGAACAACAATTTTAGTCACGATCACGTTCCCTACAAGTGTATAGACAGGGAAAATATCATTCACAGAAATTGCCGCTTAAATAAAATAAATGATCGATGACAGAGGGTGTGATGTGTATGCCCCCAATCAATCTTGAATCTAACGCCTGGCCAAGGCTTGTTCGAGATTGATTAGGTTCGACATTAAGCTGCCCCCAGCTCTTTTAGCGGGACTAAGATTCTTCTTCATTGGTACTTATTCCTAGTGCCTTTATACTCCCCTGTCGTATGGTCAGGTTAGAGTGGATTCGAGGCGATCTTTTGTCATGGTGCACCTTCACGCCTTAAGGACGTCATCTTCCCGTCCTTTATACTCTCTCTCTTTCGAATCTTGAGAGTTAAAGTTTGGGACGTTGTCTTCCCATCCTCTTTATGTCATTACGCAAACGGTTATTTCATTTGCTTTGGTGTCGATTCAAATTTCTAATGTTTTCCACTTGTATTATGACATTCACAGAATATACATGAAACAAAATTCGAACGGGAAAATAAATCACACACAATATTTTGTAGTGGTTTGGCCAAGTCGTGAACTACGTCCACTTTATAATCTTTTGTTTATATTAATGTGACATTTTTAGGCAAGTCGTGCCTTTTTACATGGCTTATAAAACAAAAGAAATTAATCCAAATTCAAGTCAGGTATCGCCGCAAATGTTGGGCGTTCCAAGCTCTAGGAATTTCTTCACCATCAACGGTTGTTAACTTGAAAGCTCCCGTATAAAGCTTCTGTTGGATGGTTCCACTTTGGACCTAAATGAACTGAAGGCGGGAAGGCTCACTTCAGCACTAAATCTCCAGGTTCAAAGGTCCAAGGGTGAACCTATCTGTCATAATAGCATGCCACTTGGCGTCAGTGGCTTGAGGCACGCAAGTCTTCTTCGTCCCTCTTCTCTTCAGTCGTGTCCAGGGACTTTAGGAGGAGCGCTTTGTTTGTCACCTGAGAGGGGACTTTAAGCTCCACCAGAATTGCCGCTTCTGATCTAAAGGAAAGTGAAAAAGGGGTGTGACCAGTCGCCATTTTGAAGGTCGTCCGATAGGCCCACAAAGCTAGTGGTAATTCGTCAACCCACATGGCTTTCGCTCATTCCAACCGCTTTCTAAGAATGGATTTAATGACTTTATTTATCACTTCAACTTATCTGTTCGACTGTGGGTGAGCTACGACAATATATCTCTTATCAATCTTATACTTCTGGTAGAAAATTTTAAATTCCATGCTATCAAATTGGGTTCCATTATCGGTTATAGTGGTTTTTGGTATCCCGAATCAGAAGATGATATTCCTGACTACAAAGTTTATCACTTGTTTCATCGTGATCATAGTTAAGGGTTCGGCCTCCACCCATTTCGTGAAACAGTCCGCGACCATAATTGCATATTTAGCTCCTCCTTTGGAGATTGGAAGGGTCCCGATGATGTCTAATCCCCACATAGCGAACGACCATAGCCTAACCATTGATTTAAGCTGTCTCGAGGGTGCCCTTGGGACTTTAGTGAATCTCTAGCATTTATCATAGCGTCGTGAATGATCAGCTGCATCTTTATTTATGGTAGGCGAAAAATAGCCGTATCGTAATACTTTCTTTGCTAAAGTTTGGCCTCTGGTGTGGTCTCCACACTCACCCTCATGCACTTCTCTCAGTACATGCTTGATTTCGTCATGTTCTATACAACGTAATAGAGGCATAAAAAATCCTTGGCAGTAAAGGATGTCGTCCTGTAAAGCATACCTTGTGGCTTTACATATTACAGCTCGTCTCTCGCTCTTTTTCAATGGGAGAATTCCGCTCTTAAGGAAGTTCTTAATTGGTGTCATTCATGACTCCCTTTCTGGTTTAGCTTCCAGGGCTAGGTCGATTTCCATTTGATCAAAGCTTGGTGATTCCAATACCTCTATTGGAACCATCTTGGTTTCATATGGGTTGTCAGAACTTGCTAACTTAGCCAGTCGGTCTACCTTTTGGTTTTCTATTCTCGGCATGTGAGTTATACTATAATGTTCCTGGTTACCCAGTAACTCCTCTACTTTTTCAAGGTAAGTAACAAGCCGAGGTCCCCTGGTTTCAAGTTCCTTTCTAACTTGGCAGACAACTATCTTGGAGTAACATAATATGTCCAGTGTCTTCACTCCTAGTTCCTTAGCGAGTTTTAGCCCAATAATCAGGGCCTCATATTCGGAATCATTGTTGGTGGTAGAGAATTCCAACCGCAAGGCGTAGTAAACGGATTGTCCTTCAGGAGTAATTAAAACAACTCCGTCATTGGACCTTCGATCATTCTTAGCCCCGTCCGTATATAATTTCCATGGACTAAGTTCCAAATTATGTTCTGAAGGGTCATCCTTGTCATCCTACACTTCTTCCTCGGGAATCGTGGACTTTGCTATGAAGTCAGCCAGGGCTTGCCCCCTTATCGATCTCCTTGGTTGAAAATTTAAATTGAATTGGCTCAACTTGATATTCCACTTAGGTAGTCGCCCCGATGCTTGGGGTCGTTGTAACACTTGTCTTAGTGGCTGATCAGTGTATATGACTATCGGATGAGCTTGGAAATATTGATGGAGTTTTTGGGACGCAATTAAGAGACTATATGCAAGTTTTTCTATTTTTGGATAATTGCATTCTGCCGTTGCTAACTTCTTGCTTACGTAGTACACTGGCCTTTTGGATCTTGTCTTCTTTATGCACCAAAGCTTTGCTGACAGCATGAGATAACACTGCCAAATATACGAACAGATCCTCGTAATCCACCGGCTTCGACAATATTGGGGGCTTCACTAACAAGTTCAACAGATTTTGGAAGGCCTATACACAGTCGGGGGTCCATTAGAAATTACGTTTCCCTCGTTTGATTAAATCAGAGAATGGAACACACTTATCCATGGCTTTGGAAATGAATCCGCTCAGTGCTACAACTTTCCCAGCTAAGCTTTGAACGTCTCTAATCTTCTGTGGCTCTTCTATGTTTCTGATTGCTGCTATTTGGTCAGGATTTATTTTGGTTCCTCGAGAACTTACAATGAAACCAAGAAATTTTGCTGATGCAACCCCAAATGAGCATTTTAAGGGGTTCAACTTCATCCCGTACCTCCGTAGAATATCAAACGTTTCTGCCAAGTCTTTCATATGATCGGGAGACTTTCTGGATTTCAGGAGCATGTCGTCTACATTAACTTTCGTAGTTTTTCCGATCTGATTATAAAACATTCGGTTCACCAAACGATGATACGTGGCTTTAGCATTCTTTAGTCTGAATGGCATTGCCACATAACAGTATAATCCCAAGCTTGTAATAAAACTTGTGTGCTTTTGATCTGGTACATGCATGGGGATCTGGTTGTATCCCGAATATGTGTTCATGAAGGAGAGAAGTTCGTGTCTGGTTGTTGAGTCCACCAGTTGATCAATCCTGGGGAGTGGGAAGCTATATTTTGGACAAGCCTTGTTCAAATCGGAGAAGTCAATGCATGTTTGCCATTTCCCATTTGATTTCTTGACTAAGACGGGGTTCCATATCCAGTCGGGATATGTTGAATATCTAATGAACCCGTTACTCTTTAACTTCTCTACTTCCTCCTTTAGGGATGCTGACCTCTCTGGGCCTAACATACGTCTCTTTTGCTTAACGGGTGGATGCTTTGGGTTGATGCTCAATGAATGGCTCATAATGGAGGGTGATATCCCAAACATATCAGCGTTGGTCCAGGAAACACATCCAAATTTGCCTTTAAAAAGTCAGTCAATTCCTTTGCTCAAAGCGAATCTAGTTGGGATCCAATCTTTAAAACCTTCGTCGAATCAACATCATCAATGGAGATATCCACAGTTGTTTCATTGGGAGTCGCCATCCTGCCTCCAGGCTCCTCATCCTATCTGGGATCTTTGTCCTCGGGCAATTCTTTGGGTGACTCCCTCGGGGTCGGCCCCCCTAATTGCTATGCCGAGTCTTCTTTCGCAGGGGAGGAAACACCTTTAGTTTCTATGTTTAACCATTTTAGCAACATGTTCAATTACGCCATGTATTAGGCTCGTCTGGTGGCTTGATCACCTCTCATTACTCTCGCTTCGGTTGGGAATTTCAACAATAGGCACCAAGGCGCGATGCAGGCCCTGAATTCTACGAGGGCCGGCCGACCCAAAAAGGCGTTATAGGATGAGTCGATGTCCAAAACTACAAACAGAAGGATTTTCACTCTCCGGCGGTCTCCCTGTCCCAATGTCACTGACAATTCTATATATCCCATTGGAGCTGTCGAGGCCCCATTGAAGCCGTATATCCATCCCTCGGAAGGCTTTAAGTACTTTGCTTCAAGTTTCATCTGATCAAATGCTTTCTTAAATAGAATATTAACTGAAAACCCATTATCCACTAATACCTTGTGAACTAGAGTAGGACTGATAGTGGTAGTGATCACTAATGGGTCCTCAGTAGGCGATTGAACTCCGATATCATCTCTATCACTAAATATGACATCATCTGACATCGTTTTCTGTTGCTTCACCAGGGCGACATCTTTGAAGTAACTGCACCCCTCCCCCCCACTTCGAGGTGTTTGACCGCATTAACATATTGATCCATTGCCCTGTAGCTATGGCCAGCTAGATGGGCCCCCTACTATAATTGTGATAACGATTCCTTTAACTTTTTGCTGTGCTGTGGGTTTAGGAGCAGGCTGATTTTGATTCGGGGCTTACCCTCTATCTCTTGGGGTAGCCCTGTATTCATCTAACTTTCCTTCCCATGACAGTTTTTCAACAACGTCTCTTAAATGATGACACTCATTAGTAGAGTGACCGTGGGTTCCATGAAACAAAAAAAAAAATTCTGGTCGCAAGCTCCTTCTCAGTGGAGTCTTTAGGAGGAGGTTTCTTAAATTGCAAGACATTGTAAGTATCCAGGTAGATGTTTTCCAACGTATCGTTCAACGGTGTGTAGTTTTCAAAAGTTTGGAATCAAGGTCTTTATCCGAAGTTGCTTCCTCGATTCCTATTTCTTTTATTGTCGTTCCCGTTCCTGTTGCTGCCTCCTCCGTTTTTGTTGCCAACGTTCACCTCGACCTTCCCCGAACTGTCGCCGGACTGTTTCACGACAGCATTACTTTGGATATCTTCTTTTGAAGCTCCATCAGACTTTCTTTTTCGACTAGCATATATTTCTTCCCTCAATAGGAGAATATTTGCCTTTTCATAGAATGCCTCCCTAGTTAGTGGCGGTTTTCCAGTTAGATATCCTCCGAATTTAGTATCTGGATCGACCCCATCTATTAAGGCCATCAAAATGGTTGGTTCGTGGGGATCGCTTATTTAGGTAACTGCTAGGTTGAAGCGGCTCAGGTATGACTTTAGAGATTCTCCAGGGGCATGTTTGATTCTGAATAGTTCAATGACACTTTAAGCTTTCCGGGCATGGAGCCGGAACTTATTCATAAAATGTTCGCTTAGTTCTTTAAAGCTCGACACCGATCGTAGGGGAAGTCAAGTGAACCACATCAATGCAACATCTTCTAGGTATATCGAGAAGGCTTTACATTTCACAACGTCAAGCGCGGCTGCGACATTCATATACCATGCATACCTCATCCGGTGTTGTCCTGGATCTGTTCTCCTGGCATATCGGTCCATCTGCGGCAGGTTGAATCGTCGGGGAAATTAGAAGTCCAAAATGTCATCGGTGAATGGAGTCTGACTACGCTCAATACCCCAATCCTTGTTGGTAGAGCGGCGACTATCAGCCATGATTTGGCACACCATCGATTCTACTTCTGCATTGGCTAGAGTAGGTTCAGGATCTACACTTTTATCTCTTCTAGTATGTCCAACGTCCACATCCGGCGATGCCCTCTAGCTTCGATTTGCAGCCGAACTTCCCCTCCTTCTGCGATCCCCGTCGTTCATGGGATGATTTGGCTGGAGAGGTTGGCCTTGAGTAGGATTGACGATATTAGGGTTTCTAGGTAAAACATGTGATCCCCTCAAACCTGGATTGCCAGCTCCAAGGGTCCGGGCTACGTCCTCACGAGATCCAAATGTTCACTGGTCCAGATTCTCAGGCCTTTCATACGGCCTCCTTAGATGCGGGTGCTCTTCATCTGAAGATGATGAATGATCCATGGTAGGACAATGAGTCAGAAAGGACACTCTTTGTCCACGAAATTCACTTATCTCTTTACTCATGGTTTTCGTATTCTCCTGCATAAGAACGTTGTTTTGTTTATGGGCCTCTAAAGCCTCCCGGGTGTTGTCAAGCATATCAAGCAAGCGTAAAAAATCTCTATGTGTGACGAGTGCAGAGAGAGTAGGCTGATCACTAGTTGTTGCGGCCGGTATCGAAGCATTTGTGGGGGCTCGAGTAGAGTTTCAGCCTCGACTGCATTCGGTTCGGATCAGGCCATATTCACCTCTGTAGTTCGGATCGGGGGGGGGGGGGGGGATTCATCAACAACGTTTAGTAATCCGGTTCGGTTCAGCATCACCATATCGGAACAGAGCTTCGTGGTCGGATTGGTTCAGAGATGCTCTGCCGGACCGGTTAGCTCCTGAACTTTGCTCCCACGATCTGGTTACAACCATAGCTTGTTGTTCTTCGTCAGTCTCATTTTCCCGAGCACTTTGCACTTATTTTCCTTTTCCTTTAGTCATGATGTCCAATTCTTTGGAGATTGGTCGAAAAACTTCCAAGAATGCCAAAGAAAGTGGATTAACTTCTTTGAACTTGAGGGTCCAAATAGTAGAATGATAATCCAAAATGCTGAGAATTCAAATGTTCTCAGTAAAAGCACAAAAATGTTAGACCAAAAAGTGGTCCTAACACCCAATTTAATGATAATTCAGAGAGAGAAACAAAGAGAATGCACGATTTATAGTGGTTCGGCATTAAAGAGCCTACGTTCACTTTATACTTTGTTGACGGATGATTCAAATACAAATATAATGATGATAATCACTCAGTCTCACTTTTACAATGGGTAAATTCACTCAATCTTTTATGAAATATGCTCCAAAAGTTTGGAATGATCTAGATAAAGTGATGAAATTCGGTGGCAGTAAGACTTAGAGCCAACAATTTCCCAAAGGATCCCTCAAAATGATGCTTGATGATGTATTTATAGGCAGAAAATCCCCCTGAAAGGCCTTCGGTTCATACATACGTAGCGCCCATCCCTTTAGAGTCGGGTTTAGAAGCTCTGAGATAGTGCCAGCACATTCTGTTCAAGGGTGAACGTGGGGGAGAGGATATATAAGTGCTCCTCATCTGATAGGATTGTGAATCATAACCACTGTAACTACTAGGTTTCGGTTCGGATCGAGAGTTAAAATGGGGAGTTCGGATCGGAAATCTCCGAACTGATCCGGAATAGCAATTCTCTGATTCTGTTTGTTCCGAAGCCAAGGGGTTCTGGTCGAGGACCTTCGAACCGATCCGGGTTCCACGTAAGAATTCTTCCTCTAAATCCATTTGTTTAGCAATCTCTTAGATTTGTGTAGCCCGATCACAAAGCGGGCTAACACTGGCGACAGTGGAAGGAGGTTGAACTTGATTTGCCTGTTTTGAATGTTGATCAGAATTTGGTCATTTTACTGACAATAATGGTGTCGACGGCTGATGGTCCCTGAAATGGAATGAGGCGTAGGAGGGAGGCCGTTCGATTGGGGGTAGTCGCTGACAATCTGGTGGAGTTAGGCGGTGATGATTGGCAGATGATCAGAATTCGTTAAATTAGAATTCCAGGCGATTTGGTTCGACTTACGGGGTCGAGATCTTGGGCTTAGGGGTTGGTGGGTGAGGCAGAGGCGTTGAAGGTAGGGTGGTCGTCTCAGCCTCTCAGGTGATGTCACGGCGGCGCTTAGTGGATCTGAAGATGACAGGTCAGTTCGAATTAGAGGGAGTCAGGGTTTACTCATCTAGGGGAAGTAATTAGGACAATTAATTAAGGTTATTATTTTAGTTAATGACATGGTTTAGGAATTAATTTATTTTAAATTGATTTAAAAACTTATAACACTTAATTTTTTCGTACGTACATGGAATTCAATGAAATATGGTGCATTTGAATCGCAAAGACGAAAGCTACGCAGTCGAGCTTGTCTGATTGGAATCAGAAGCGATTAGAATTTCATTTAATTTTAAATGCTTGTTTAAAATTAAATGAAACAACGTAAATCATCGATTTAAAATGAAATGGTGAGCTAACTCTCACACCTTCTGAAATTCTATGATGTGATTAAATTCATATAACTATAATATATCGTCGATAGTATAAATTGGACGATTGGATGCTATAGATGTTTATTGTTTGTTAGCTTGTTTATTGACTGTTGTTATTATATTTCCGTCGTTTATATGTACTAGGTTAAAATTCCTAACTCATATGTAGTTATTAAATGTTATTTTGAGTTGTGTTGCAGGAAAAAATAGGTTGGAGGGATCCAACTGGATTCCTCAACATTTGTGTGTTATTTATTTCAATTTGTTTATATATGAACTGTTTAACACCAGTAACATTAAAACCTATTAGAAGTTGAATGCGGAATTGAAATTCAACATAGTTGTGTTTTTAATCAATAGACGACATTGATTTAGTGGTTGGCCACAAATCCCAAAACCCATCTTTTTAGATGTTGATTTGTTGTCATATGAATTGACGCAATTGAAGTTAAATTTTTTATTTTTATAACTAAAGTAAGATTTTTATTTTTATTATATATATATATGTTTTAAAAATGGACCAATATTTACAATCATACTTAATAGGAGTATAATAAAAGGGATTTGTTTTAGAAAATTCTTATGTTTTATGAGTTTTATAAGCAAGTAAAATTGGAAATTAACCTTAACGGTTAATAATTTTGGATAATTTTCTTATGAAACAATTAAGCAATATTATTAATTAATTAATTAATTTAAAAGAAAGAATCAGTGGAAATCAATTATTAAATTAACCGACGTTTCCAAGTTGACTAAGTCAACTATTTAAATTGAAATCAGTTATTAGATTAATTTATTTTAAATTAATCTAATAGAAATGATTTTAACAAATGATCATTAAACTTAACAAATATTCTTTAAAATTAATTAATCTCTGAGTAAACTGTGTTTAAAGTTATTATTAAGTTATTTATTTTTAACTTTTTGAAAGGGATTATCTATTCTATCTTTTGGAAATAAGGAAATTAACAACTTCTAATTTGTTAAAATGAAGTAAATTATTTCATTAAATGTTGGAATCAATATTTTTTTTAATTAATAATGATTAAAGGAAATACCCTTTTAGTTGAAATTATTAAGAAAGTAATCAAGTGGCGATAAGTTTGTAGTTGAATATGGTAAAGGATATTAGATATAAATCCAAGTTTATAAATGAATTCTTAAAGTTAAGGCAATGATTTTAAATTCGACGTTGCATAAGAGTTTAATTAAGTAGACGTTGTGATTAAACGAAAATATGTAATTGGTGTTTTAATAAAAGAATTGAAACTAAGTTTTATAATAAGATATTTAATGACTTTGGCAAAGAATTTGGTAAATGGGTTATATTATAATCCAAGTTATAAATGGAATTTGTATAAGAAGTTGTAAGGCAAATTGGTATTTTAGCAAATAACCACGAATTAAGTAAAAAGGATTGTAATTGAAAGAGATTTTTGAAAAAATAAGGAATGGTTTATAAAACCATATTTTAAATGAAATAGAAAATGAGATTTTTATGATATTATAGTTAATATCTACTTCTGAGTTACAAGCTTTTATCTATCTTAAGATAAGAACGTTGTCGATCAAGGTCTGAGAGGTAAATAGAATAACCCAACTTGAATGACTTCAGGATCATCTGAGGATGATATCATTTTGTAATGGTAAAGATGTTTGAAATAAATTATTATTTCCATAAGAGAAATAATATTGCAACCTTATTTGCGAGGTTTAAGGAATATAATAAAATATTGGGTTTTATAATAAACAATGTGTTATCATTGTTGGCTCAGATATGAAATGTGATTATACTTATACCATTCAGTTAATTATATAGTATTATTTTCTAAGTAATGGAAATAGTATGGTTTTGTGAATTCACTTATTTAAAGAAATAAGTAAATGACTATTTGAGGAAATGAAAATAAAAAGTTACACTAATTTGGAAAACGAAAGTAGTAATGGAAATTTAACTACTATTTCCATGGACTTTATTATAATCCTTATTCGGCAAAGTTTTGAAGTTAAATAATACCGTTTAGGTTTATATAGTAAGCAATGTGTCGCATGACATTATTTTGGCCCAATATAATATTTTATGAAGAAATCTGTGCCAATTGGTCCAATATATATACGTATATATAATGATATTTCCAAAGTAAAGGGAATAAAAAGGTATTTGGGAAATTATGACACTTTTTGAGACAAAGGAAATAAGGAGATGAGTTTTGGATTATGTTTATTCTAAAAGGATAAGTATTGATTCTTTTTTTCGAGTAAGGAAAAACAAGAGAGGTTTGTTGAGATAAGTTATGGAATCAATTTCAAATTGATAAAATGGTTTAAGGAACAGTTTTAAATTAAGGGCCTAAGCTGCTGATGTTCTTATATGTACTGTTTGATTTGATAGTTAAAAAACCGACTACCAAACAGCTATCCCATTTAACTCTTGACGAGTTAGTTCGAAAAGACCGGGATGGGAACTAGGTCCAAAACCACTTCGAACCAACTGTGCATTCGAATCTAACTTGCATGGATACTTATAAAGATGGAGCATTGAAGACCATGGATCTTCATGACCAAAAGAACTACTTGTTGAATTTCTCTGACTTGTAGCCATAGATATTTTGACAGTGATTCTGTCATGATTGAAATTTTCAGATTGCAAGGACTACTCGCTATTGATCCTTTGGGTGATTCCTATATAGGATGCGGTAGGAGGGTGCCTTTGCTACTGATCCTCGGGGTGATTTTTACAAATATAACAAGTTTGCTGGCGAATAAGGAAACTTCTTTTAGCTTAACATCTAGAGTATATTTGTGGATGCCAACTAGTGATTTGATAGATCTGCAACGTGGCATTCAATGTTAACGTTATGTTCTCTAAAAGGTAAATCGAGACCTCAAGCCTCATCAACCGGGAAATGATAGAAATCGTGCAAGCAGCATGGCTATGTGGGTCATTCCTATTAGGGTGTATTGTCACCATCTAGAGAAATTTCTCCTTCTTTCGTCGTTTCTGGATGCTTATGGAATATAGTAGACTAGCTATCAACTGTGGGTGACAATTATTCGGTACTCTCAAGTTGAATGAATGGCTGTCATATGTGGTCGAGTCGCAAGATGTTTTTGTTGAACCCTAGTGCATTGCTCTCTAGAGGTACACTAATCAGAAGGTGGTCCCATACCAGGTCATGTTGAAGATATCATACGTTTTTAGTTGTACACCAACTATGTTGGAAAGTGAGATGCAAGCTATCTGACTTTTTCTTATTTATTTATGATTTGATAGATACTATTATAATATCACCAGATTTTGATATAAAAAGTGATTTGGTTATCGTAAGGTAAAAACATGTGCCATGTTTATGTGTGGTCATGTCTTATGAGAGTTCTGTTCTATCAAGGATTTCTAAAGTTAAACAAGTTGTTTGTAATGCGAATTTATCACAGAAAGTATTCCAAACTGATCCGGATTGATTTTGTTTTGCTTCAAAATGTGCTCGGGTCAGACCGAGCATATTTCCTGGTTTGGTTTCGCATGGAGCTTCAGAACAGGAACTGGAGTCATGACATAATCATGTATCTTTTGGTATTAATGTACTTACGCTATATGTGTTGTATCGAAATGAAGGTGTACCTGGATTGTAAATCATATATATATAGAGTTTCTTTTTATGTAAAGAGTTTTGATATATTATATTTATTTGTTCCGCTGTGAGACTCTGGTCTTCTTATTCTTCTATTCTAATATTTCTTTCTTTTATCACACTCTAACTTCTTTCCATTAACAATCCGCTTTCCTATGCCGTTTGAGTTGGATATGAGTAATAAAATGTTAGCTTAAATAATACGTAAAAGTCGGGTCGTTACACAATTTTAGTGTGTTGCGAAAAGCTAATTCATAGTTTCTCGACTTAAAATTTTAATCTTTTATATATGAAAAAAATATGAATTCAAATTCTTTAAAATAAAAATTTTCCATATTCTTATAACCATAGCTTCCCAAAAAATTGAGAAAATTAAGATTCCGCTAAGTGTATTTTGAAATATGACTATTTTTTTTCAAAAACATCGCGATTTTGCAATTCGAAATCCAAAAAACGATATTTTTGAAAATAAACTTTTAAATTCTAGAAAATTGTAGAATAAATATTATAAATCATTTAAAATGTTTTAAAAGCGATTTAAGTTGATTATACAAATCTTACAATGATAGAAAAGTCATTTTATTGAAATAAGCATAAATGACACTTTTTGCAATGCGCTTGTAACACTTTTCAATAACGATTGAAATTAAAGTTTAAACTAAATGAATCCTCCCCAAATATTTAATGAATGTTTTTACATGATTTTTGAAGTAATTTGGAAATTGATTTGAAGATTCAGAAATAAAATGAAGATGTTAGATAATTGAATAAATAAAAAACAGTGATAAGTAATAAATTAATCTTGGTTCTAATAAGCTAACAAGTAAGCCTGATTTTTTTATTCTGAGATCCGAATGTGGGTGTTTAACCAAGGAGATGATTAAGGACAATCAGTGCCCTGACTCACTTGGCCCTTTCCTAGGTGGGGACTTGATAAGGTTGAAATGTCGGGAACGAGTTAAGCATAAAAAATTGGATTTTATGATGAAAAACAAATTGGATCTTTTGAAATTGATCTTTTTGTATTAAGTATCAAATTTCGAGGCGGGAATCCTTACTATCCGTAAGAATTTAAAAGGTGTTTATAATGTTATTCAACAAATAGTCAGGGTAGAACACGAAAATTGATATGTAAGATAAGTGTGATTTCTTTGGATCCATTAAACTAAAATGGACTTACCATCCAAATGACATAATGAATAAGGTTTAATGATTTTATATATATATATATCCCT
Organism: Allium sativum; assembly: GCA_030737875.1. Lineage (NCBI taxonomy): Eukaryota > Viridiplantae > Streptophyta > Magnoliopsida > Asparagales > Amaryllidaceae > Allium > Allium sativum. The sequence goes on along the minus strand of CM060925.1, from coordinate 439,921,150 downwards.
AAAGAGTTTGAAGTTATACATCCTTAAAAGATGTTTTATGAGGCAATGAATTAAGAAATAAAGAATACCCAATACCAAAAATTACTTAAACAGTATTTTTGCCACGGTTAACTTAAGGAGACCAGGATCAAAGTTGGTGATTCCTATTTGGAAACCACTTCAGATCAATTTAATATTTCAAAATAATGAAGATTGAACAATTATGGAGATCAAATAAAGTGGTGCTTCATTGACCCTTAGGGGATTTTTCCTAATTTGTTAATCTACAACGATTCTATATTTAGAACTTTGATCCGTTAGTCCAAACCCAGGACGAATCCTATGGATGAATGTCCGATGTTGCATTCCTAATATATGGTCATTGATCTCCATGAATATATATTTGTTTAGTGGTGAAGAAGGCAATTTCTCTTTGCTTAACACCCTTCCTTGAGATGTACGAGCTCGGGGTTGTACATTAATGGAAATTAGCGACGTGTTTTGGACTTGGAAACGTAACATTCGAGGTGAAGAATATGCTTAAAAAGGTAATCATAGACCTCTAGGCCTCAACAAACGACGTTGGAAAAAACAGGGCATGGAATAAGGTCAGTTCGGGTAGTACCCATGGGGAACGTTTACCGCCCTTTTAGGTTACTTGTTATATGTCGAGTAAGCGGTTTATTCTAAGAGATGTCCCAGGGAGATACGTTGGTTATGAGCAGGGTGACAACGTATCCGGTAGTGCACCACCTGGAATAAAGATCTATGCAACTGTTCCGGCCTTGCTAGTTAGGCTGATGCGAGTGGTCATCAATATATCTCTCTAGAGGCGTACTGTACGGAAAGGTAGTCCCTTACCTTGTCATCGTATGAAATACATTCCCTTAAGAGCTTGCGAATTTTATTGTAGTTCCCGTTAAGGGTGCGGAATTTAATAATGGTAACAATTTCGATATATTCTAAAATTTATTTTAATGGGTTTTTATCCCGTAAGTCATTAAGAATAATATCAGACAATTTTTATATTGAGTGATTACCTTATCATAAGATAAAAAGCGGTGCCTTGTTTATGTGTGGTTGTGGTCTTATGGGATACCCTTTATTTCAAAATGACATATATAAGTTTCTTACACCAGTCCCATGACTAATCCGAAATTGTTTTCTCTTAAACTCTGGGTGCCCCTATTTTCTCTTGGCAGGTTAATAGTTCTGGATTTACTTAGATCAATCAAATAGAGCTTGGAGCTGAAGAATTTGAAGATAGACATTTTTTCTTAGTTTATTTTAGCAATTATAAGTATAGTTCTATAACTGTCCAAGCTGATGTAATCTCTCTCTGATAAGTAAGAATAAAATTTCTATTGTAACGATTTTAGATAATGAATAAAAATGCATTTTTCCGCTGTGCAAGATTACGATGTTACTACTTTCTCACCCCCTTTATTTATTGACATAAATAATTTGTTTTTCTAGCACTTGGTTTTGCAATACGTGAATACCGTTGATGTATTATTGTTGATTTATGAGGATCAAGGAAGCGGGTTGTTTCAACAAAATTGGAGAAGGGGATTCATTGTGTGTTGCATGATAAATGTTTTGGTTGTTGTCATATGTTTTTATGCATTGTTGTGATAATTGAACCAATCATCGAAATGCAGGGGTGCAAGGTTAGTATGGTTTCATAATATGATTCTAACGAGAGGGAAACCCTTTCTGCTATGTAACATGGTCCCATTAGATATCGAAGGTGCCATGTAGCTTAGTTATTATTCATAATACTCTTTTTGACTGCACCATAGTTTTATTTCCTCTTAAACTCTTGGGTACTCAATTGAGTAGACTGAGGGTTAAGATCTTTCAGGTATCGTCTACGAATAAGCTTCTAGAGGCGAGCAAGAGGCAATAACCACTATGTGTAACACCCCGTAATTTAAGCAACACTAAAAGATGATAAATTAAAGAATAATTAATTTAATATTCAGAATTAACAGAAACGGGCAACACCATTGCGTTCGTTTCGGAATTTTGGTTAAATAGACACCTGGTTTGCATAAAATGGATACCGTTTGAAGATGTTATGAAGATTTGAAGTTTGTATACGCATAAGAAGAATATATATATATATATATATGTGTGTGTATAATTGGTCCAGAAAATTCAAAACAATTCAAAATATCAGAAATCAGGGGAGCGGGGAAAATCCCGCCCAGGGGTGTTGACCCATGGGTCGACCCCTCTACGGCAGATTAGGGTTTGGGGTAACAACTATATATATGGCCTCATTTCTCTTGTTTTTGTACACCAAAAATAATGCAGAACTAGATGCTGCCTTTGCCCAGGTTAAATCAAGTCTTTTCTTCTTATGCAATCAAGTCAATCAACTAGAGTTTAAACATCTGTGATTCAAACATCTGCAACCATTCTTCTACATTTCTTAGATCCAATCACAGTGAGTTTACGTTACTTTTAGATCTAAATATTTAAAAAGTAAATCTTGACAGACTATAACTTGGATCTATGTCTGTGACTATTTGAATCCTATCAAATCTGTTATAACCTATTTATCTAAGTTATTCTGATATGACTATGAACTAGATCTGAAACTATACCTATTTATCAGTCAGATCTGCCATTGTTAGTTGATCTAATTTATTACTTAGATCTCATCATGCATGTTTATGATACCCCTATCATGTTAGAATCAGTTCTATTGTCACATGTTCATCAGATCTGTTCCTTTATGCCTACCTTGTCATTATGCCATTATATGTTTATGCTATTTCTGCCATTATATGTCCACTTGGTTAGTATAATCACTTCTATCATTTTCCCTCTATCATCTCCCTTTTTATTTTTATATCCAGGCTACCTTCGAGCTTAGGCACACCGTTGAAATATGCAAACGCGTTAAATTGGGAAAGAGGAGGAAAACGTTAAATTTGGGCATAACTTGAACGTAATATATGAATATGAACTTGGGCATGAATTGAATATTGAATAAAGACCTTAATTTGGGGTATATGTTTCACTATTGACATAACTTGGGAAAGGGGAATGAAAACCTATAACGACATAGGAATAATTGGTTAATAATAAAGATGCCTAGGATTATAGTAATTAGACACTGTAACTGCGCTTAGACATGAGATTAGATTATACTTGTGGTGGAAGTCTTCCCGGAACCGCCCAACACATCTAGTGACCATAAGTGGTGAATCTAATGTGAGGCGACTAAGTGCATAAACAAGAGACGTGCTAAGACATGAGGTTAAGTTCGAGTCGTGGAAGAAGTCTACCCGAAACCGACCGACATATCCAGCATCCACAAGTGGAAGGCTTCATGTGGGAGGTCTAGCACATTATAACCATAAACGAATATGGTAATAAATTGGAATACTTAACTTGGTTGAATCCTTAGGGATTGTATGAACATATAATTTGAGTAGGGGTTAAGTAAACTTGTTTGAAACAGTGGATGGGTTAAGTAAGTCTTGGGTCGATGGGTAATATTTATACATATAGACCCACAAACTTAACCTGTGGGGTTATGTAATCTTTTACTCTGGTATGGCATAACCTATGGAAAACCTAGTAGGGATGCAAGCATAGGGGGAAGCTTGTATCATCTTGTGTGTTGAACCCGTTTCAATCAGTAACCCTTATATCAATATCAAACGAGTACTCTGAACTAGGTCAGAGTCGAGTCACGCTTACTGGGCTGATTGTAAGAGATCCAAAAGTGGGGGATGGTGCGGGAGGCACGTACCGACCGGGTCATGTTCGTGCATGGTTCGGACAGAGAAGGATAAGACGCTGTGAAACCGGTAGATATGGTTGTGCACATCTTGAAAACGAAGGGTTGCCACTTTAGGAAGTGATACATCCTACTGTGGGGACATCACAGGGTATCTACGGAGTAGGGAGCCGATCGATTAGGGTAGTAATTAGGGTACATCTAGACTCTGGTATGTTGGGGAGCCCGTTAATACCCTTAGGGGTAACTCCGGTATTTGGGGCTTTCTGTTGATTGTATGGGGGTGAAAACCTCTTACTGGAAGTACACCTAAGTCTACCATCTTATACCTATTGGGGATCATCTTGTTAATAAGACACTAGTATTGGTGCAGAGAATCATTAAAAAAGCGTAGTATACTCTATCATGTTTGCCCTGTTTACCTTGTCATACATGCCTTTTATGATGTTGTCTCTCTTATCCACTTTATGTGTTTGTCATGATATTTTTACTTATTTATTTGCTAAAAGTAACTGGACTCGCTAGACTTTATGTCTGACCCATTTTGTTTTCTCTTCTTTCTCTTCCGTTTCCCCACAGGTTCTCAGGGTGGGAATACTCAAGCTTGACTAGGATTCTTCTTGCATTCTGCTTGGAGCTGCTTAGATGTATTACTCGAGCTTTTATCATTTCTACTATGGTTATGTTTTTATTTAGGGAATTATGCTTCTTTTATTATTGTACTCTGATGTTTTAAGTACAAGACAGAAATTTTAATGATGTACTAGGTTTTATGTTTTTCAGACATATGATGTAACCATGTTTTGAACCACGATGCTTTATGATTAACAAAGTTTTAAATTCCGATGCTATTTTATATATGTCTTGTAATGTTTATATTTCTGTTTACTTATAGCGCTTCATGAAACTTAATGCATTCTATTAATGGGTGATATTAATGGATGTGGGGTGTCACACTTGGTATTAGAGCTAAAGGTTACCGGATTGGATAAAAGATTCTGAAATTTCTATTCAAAAATGTTTTAAAAGAAAGCATTTTCAAAAGAAAAGTCTGTTTTGAAAAACATATTCCCAAAGCCATATGTAATATCTTTCGATCCTTTGTCTGAATCCCTTTCCTTTTCTTTTCAGCATGTCCGGGGAACATAATATTCCTGAGGGTGTTACGATACCAAGCTGGTTCCGTAGGTATCTAGAGGCCACGACGTCTGCCGGTGGTCAAGCTGACGTTCCTCCCCCAGCTGCACCCGTCGTTCCTCCTCCTCCTCCTCCGCGTGTAGATAACTTCTCAAAGATCTGCAAAGATTTCTATGCTATGGGAGGAAAGCCATTCTGTGGAACCAAGACGTTCGTAGAGGCAAGGAATTGGCTTAAAGAGACGGAGGATCTGTTTGAAATTTTCGAAGTGGACGATCGTAGGAAGATTCACTTAGCCACCAGGCTACTGAAAGAGGAAGCTTCATTCTAGTGGGAAGTGACGCAAGCAGGGCGTCAAGTGGAGACTTAGGATGATTTTCGGCAAAGGTTGAAATGAAGTTTCTTTCTCAAGCTGAGAAAAGCATGCAAATGGAAATGTTTCTGGCACTCAAGCAAGAAGGAATGACTGTTAAATAATATGTTAACAAATTCAACCAGCTAACGATATTTAGGTTGGAGCTAGTGGATACTCCGCCTGTGTAGTTAAAGCGCTTAGCGATTCTGTAGCGGTAGAGGTGTAAAAACTGTAGCAGGGATAAAGCGGAGAAATAGCGAGGCTATCGCAGAGGGGGAAAAATGTTAATTAAATGTAAAACTATATAATTAGAATTGATTAATTATATTTCTCACATCATTTGTGTAGAAGAAAATTAATATTATATAACAAAATCAAAGAATATCATGGTTATGCACAGTAGATTTGAGGATTACCACAGATTTCTATCTTTTTAAGGCACTTATGACTTAAAATTAGCTCTTTACATTAACTTTTTTGATTTATTTGGAAAGAGAATTTGTCAAAACATGCTTTATATATTAGTATTGCTAAAGCGGGTACTAAATAGCATTGATTTTGCGGGTGCAGCGGAAAATAGCGAGGCTTTAAGCGGAGTTACTGTTCATCAGCGCTAAATTGAAATAGCGTAGCGGCCGGAGAGCGCTACGGGCTATAGCAGGGATTTTGCGGGGCTTTAACTGCATAGTACTTCGTATAAGAAAGCTTTTTGGTTTGCTCGAGGACTGAAAGAACCCCTCCATGGGTTAGCTATGTCTCATATTCCGATGGGAGCAACTTTTGAAAGGCTTGTTGATATGGCCTTTATGCACGAGGAAGATAAAGGTGAAAAGAAAGAAGTTAAGGTTGAGGAAACACAAAATAAGAAAGTATGTCCCAAGAAGGGACAACAACAACAAAAAAGGCGGAAAGAACGACAAGGCTAAGGATAAGAGGAAATGTCATAATTGTGGACGTATGGGTCATTTGATCAAAGACCGCAAAAGAAGGAAGAATTCTTGCTTTAGTTGTGGAAAGGTCGGACACTTTTCTAAGGAGTGCCCGAAGAAGCAAGGACAAGGTCAAAGGGCAGGAGCTTCTGGAGGGAAAGTGCATGCCCTCGCGACCAGTGCTCCAGATCGAGGTAGGAAAATTTCCGTGGAAGGTTGATTTCTCTTACCAATCATCCTATTAGAACTCTTTTTGATTTTGGCGCTTCACATTCATTTATATCTGATTATGTGGTTGAGTCTCTGCATCTTAATACTAGTATGGTAGTAGATCCCATTGTTGTCTCAAACCCTATTGGTGGTTCAGCTCGTTTGTCCATGATTTGTCAGGGTTTGAGAAAATCTGCGTTAGGCATCGAGTTTGAGGTATTTGCATGGTTTTATTGGCTATGGTTTGATTTTAGGGATGGATTGGCTAGCCATGTATGGTGCCATTCTGGATTGTGAGAGGAGGGTCGTTAGACTTTTGACTTGCCATGGGAGGACCCTCGAGATTTCTTGAGACCCAAAGGGGCTTGTCATGCTTAGTTTCCTAGAGTCTCTTGATGCATCTATCGATGATCTGCGATCTGTACCAGTAATCCGTGAGTATTCTGATGTTTTTGAGGAGGTTCGGGGCTTACCTCCGAGGCGCGAGATCGATTTTCGTATATACTTGGTAGACAATGCAAAGCCAGTTGCATTGCATGTGTGCCATATGGATCCAAGAGAAAGGAGGGAGCTTAGCAAGCAAGTAGGGGAGCTACTTGAGAAATGGTTTATTAGGCGAAGCATATCTGAATGGGGTGCTCCGGTGGTATTCGCAATTAAGGCAGATGGTTCGCTTCCCTTATGTGTTAACTATAGAGAGTTGAATAAACTCACAAAGAAGAATAGGTACCCACTCCTGAGGATAGATGTTTTGTTTGACAAGCTTGTTGGTGCATCAGTATTCTCTCAGTTAGACTTGACCATGGGGTTTCATCAATTGAGGGTGACTGAGGACAATATAGACAAGACCGCTTTTAGGACTCTAGATGGTCTCTTTGAAGGGCTCGTCATGCCTTTTGGGTTGACGAGTGCACCCGCCTATTTTGTTGATCTGATGAGTAGGGTGTTTCAGGAGTTTCTAAATAAGTTCGTCGTGGTCTTTGTTGATGATATCTTGATTTTCTCGAAGAGCGAAGAAGAGCATGCCCAACATTTGAGAGAAGTTTTGAAAACACTGCGTGCGCATCAGCTTAAGGGAAAATTCTCCAAATGCCATTTTTAGAGAAAAGAGGTGAGATTTCTATGGCATGTGGTTTCTAAAGATGGGATAGCAGTAGATCCCGCAAAGGTAGTTTCAGTTCAAGATTGGCAAATTCCAAAGAATGCAACAGAGGTGAGAAGTTTTCTTGGATTGGCAGGCTATTATAGGAAGTTCATTAAGGACTTCGCAAAAATATCAACCCCACTCACCAGGCTGACGAAGAAGAATCTGACGTTTTCGCGGGATATAGATTGTGATGTTTCTTTCCAGCGATTGAAGAGGGATCTGACAACAGCCCCAGTCTTGGCCTTGCCCGATGGAAGCAAAGTGTTTACTATATACACTGATGCATGTGGTATTGGGCTTGGTGAGGTTCTGATGCAAGAGGAGAAGGTAGTATGTTATGGAGGTAGACAGCTAAGAGTTCATGAGAAGAACTACCCTACCCATGACTTAGAGCTAGCTGCCATAGTATTCACACTTAAGATGTGGTGCCATTATTTGCTTGGAGAGAAGTTCGAGTTGTACACTGATCATAAATCTCTCTAGTACTTGTTCTCGCAGAAGGATCTTAATTTAAGGCAACAAAGGTGGATGGAGTTCCTAGCATCTTATGATTTCGAGATTGCTTATACCCCCGGCAAGGGTAATGTGGTGGAAGACGCACTGAGTAGGTTGAGAATGGCCTTAAGTCCTCTGTTTGTGGAAAGGAAAAGCTTGGAGTTCATATCGACTTTTGACTTTAGACCCTCCACCGAGTTTTTGCTTAGTTTGTTTGCATCACTGGAGATACAACCTACTCTTATGGATCAAATAGGAGCTTCACAATGAGAGGATCCAAAGATTTCAGACATCTTGGATAGGCTCAGTAAAGGGGAGACTTCTAGTCACCTCAGTCGATATTCCATAGACGATAGAGGGTGGTTGCGACGAGATGGAAGGTTTTTGTTCACCAAACTGGGAGTTTATTAAAGACAGTCCTAGAAGAAGCCCATCATTCTAAGATGACTATTCATCCAGGTGATGATATGATGTATAGAGATATGAAGAGGGTTTTCTTTTAGACTAGGATGAAGAAAGATGCAACGGAGTTTGTTTCTCAATGTTTGATTTGCTAGCAAGTCAAGGCTGAGCAAAAGAAGCCCGGTGGTTTACTTCATCCTTTGGAGGTTCCACAGTGGAAGTAGGAGAGCGTCTCTATGGACTTCATAGATGGTTTTGCTAGATTAAAGAAAGGCAATACCAGTATCTGGGTTGTAGTTGATAGACTTACTAAGAGCGCTCATTTCATCCCAGTTAAGAGTAAGAGGACGACATCATGGTTGGCAGCAGTTTACGTTCATGAGATAGTCCGTCTTCATGGACTACCTTCCAGTATCATAAGTGACCGTGACCCCATTTTCATCGGTGAGTTTTGGAAAACTTGCAAGAAGCATTAGGTACACGGTTGTGTTTGAGCACTGCTTATCACACACAGACCGATGGACAGACAGAGAGGGTGAATAGAGTTCTTTAGGATCTTTTAAAGCTGTGTATCCTAGACTTCGGAGGACTTGGGAATAACATCTTCCTTTAGTAGAGTTCGCCTATAACAACAGTTATCAAGCTCGCATTGGCATGGCACTCTTCGAAGCATTGTACGGACGAACCTGTAGATCGCCAACTTGTTGGTGGGAATCTACAGAAAGACAACTACTTGGACCAAATGTGATTAGAGAAACGTTCAAAAAGATTGATCTTATTAGACGGCGAATGAAGACCGCTCAAGATAGGAAGAAGTCCTACGCAGACAAGAGAAGGACTGACATTGAGTTTGAGGTAGGAGACATGGTTTTCATTAAGGTGTCACCTTTAAGGAATGTGGTTCGCTTTGGATCTGTAGGGAAATTAGCACCAAGATTCGTAGGGCCATTTCCCATAACAGAAAGGATTGGCCAAATGGCTTATAGAGTAAAGCTACCAGAAAGACTATCTGGTGTTCATGATGTTTTCCACGTTTCTCATTTGCGGAAGTGTTTGCATGATACCACAGAAGTAGTTGAGCTAAGTATATTGGAAAAAGTAGAGGTGGAATGGAAGGCGACAGTTAGACGAGTTCCTACCCGTATTCTTGGATCAGAAGTTAAGAAGCCACGCAACCGAGAAGTCAAGTTGATGAAAGTTCAATAGGGAGATAACCCATAGGATGCAACTTGGGAGACCGAAGGCAAGATTCGTGCTTCGTACCCTTTTCTTTTCGAGGGTATGTTCTTAACTTCCTTTCCAAAGCTTTTGTTTATGCTTATTTCTATCATTTAAGTATATCCTATCAATCGAATCTTCAACCTTTAGGTAGGAAACCCATGGATGTAAACATGTGTTTGAGACATGTTATGTTTGATGGATGCAAGTAGTTGCTAGTGGTTACCCGTGGATGCATATACACACACATTAGGCACTAGATCGGGTCAATCACTCTCATATTGCATATGGATGTGCGTGCATTTTCTTCTTCTTTTAATGCATGAAAGTGGATGTATCATCATATGGATGTTGCATTTGGACGAATGATTGTGCACACATATAGAACTTACATGTTATAATAAGATTATTCGCATACATGTTGGATTCATGACACTAACATACATTGCATTAAGGAGGTCAATTGAATCAGTAGACCGCCTGACCTTCGCATTAGTATTGGGACATACACACACCCCCCCTTTTTATATGTTCATATAATCATTAGAAATCTTTTAAGGGCAATGGATGCCTATGATTGGTGGATGAGTAGATGGATGTGGATGGTATGATATACATTCTTCTTAACTTAGAGATTTCGGGGACGAAATCCTTTGAGTAGAGGAGAATGTAACAACTTGTAATTTTAACAACACTAAAAGATGATAAATTAAAGAATAATTAATTTAATATTTAGAACTAAGCAAAATGGATTGCACCATTGCATTTGTCTCGTAATTTTGGTTAAAATACACACCTGGTTTGCGTAAAACGGACACCGTATGAAGAAGTTATGAAGGTTTGAAATTTGTATACGCATAAGAAGAATATATATGTATATAATTGGTCCAGAAAATTCAAACCAGTTCAAAATATCAGAAATCAGTGGAGCGAGAAAAATACCGACCAAGGGCGTCGACCCCATCAAGGGAGTGTCGACCCATGGGCCGACCCCACAAGGGGGTCGACCCTTCTACGGCAGATCTGGGCAGATTAGGGTTTGGGGTGACAACTATATATATGGCCTCATTTCTCTTGTTTTTGCACACAAAAAATAATGGAGAACTAGATGCTGCCTCTGCCAGATCAAATCAAGTCTTTTCTCCTTCTGCAATTTAGTCAATCAACTAGAGTTTAGAGATCTGTGATTCAAACATCTGCAACCTTTCTTCTACTTTTCTTAGATCCAGTCACAGTGAGATTATGTTACTTTTAGATCTAAATATTTAAAAGTAAATCTTGACTTGACTATAACTTGGATCTATGTCAGTGAGTATTTGAATCATATCAGATCTGCTATAGCCTGTTTATCTAAGTTATTCCGGCATGACTATGAACTAGATCTGAACCTATAGCTATTTATCATGTCAGATCTGCCATTGTTAGTTGATCTAATTTATTACTTAGATCTCATCATGCCTATTTATGATACCCCTATCATGTTAGAATCGGTTCTATTGTCACATGTTCATCAGATCTGTTCCTTTATGCTTACCTTGTCATTATGTCATTATATGTTTATGCCTATTTATGCCATTAATGTCCACTTGGTTAGTATAATCATTTCTGTCCTTTTCCCTCTATCCTCTGCCTTTTTATTTTTATAGTCAGGCTACATTCGAGCCTAGGCATACCGTTGAAATATGTGAACGCGTTAAATTGGGAACAAGGGGAAAATGTTAAATTTGGGTATAATTTGAATGTAATATATGAATATGAATTTGGGCATGAATTGAATATTGATTAAAGACCTTAATTTGGGGTATATGGTTCACTATTAACATAACTTGCGAAAGGGGCATGAAAACCCATAACCACATAGGAATAATTGGTTAATAATGAAGATGCCTAGGCTTACAGTAATTAGACACTGTAAACGCGCTTAGACACGAGGTTAGATTACACTTGTGGTGGAAGTCTGCCCGGAACCACCCGGCATATCCAGCGACCACAAGTAGTGAATCTAATTTGAGGGGACTAAGTGCATAAACAAGAGACGTGCTAAGACACGAGGTTAAGTCCGACTTGTGGAAGAAGTTTGCCTGAAACCGATCGACATATCCATCATCCACAAATGGAAGGTGTAACACCCCACCTCCATTAAGGTCACTCACAAAGGGAATGCCTTAACTTCAGTGGAGCGTTTTGGTAAACAGACACAGAATATCACAAGACAGATATAAAAAATTTGCAGTGGAAAATAAACAACTTTATTAAATCACTAGAATATTTTGTTACATAATACCATGAGTGATAAAACCCTTACAACAAAACACTTCTGTCTTATATAATCAGAGTACATAGGTATTTAAAAGAAAACATCATTCCCCATATCAAAGAGCAAGCCATATAAGAGATAGAGACTCGAGCCATACTTCAGAAGTAGCTCCTAGAAGATGATATCCAAATCCAGACTAAACCTGTGTGTTTCCTCCCTGAGAACCTGAGGGGGGGGGGTGAAACGGAAGAAAAGAGGCGAAATAAACTAGGTCAGACATACGTCTGGTGAGTCCAGTAACTTTTAGCCAGTAAATAAACAAAGGTAAACATGACAGGCATACAAAGTGGATATGTAACACCCCGAATTTCACTTAATATTAATGTTTAGTAATTAAAGAATAATTAATCTCAGACGTGAGAATTAAGGGAAACGGGTTGCGCCATTGTGTTCGTTTCGGAATTCTGGTTGAGATAGAGTCCGAGTTTGCGTGATTTGGACTTCGTATGAAGAAGTTATGGCCATCCGAAGTTTCAGAAAATTCAAAACAGATTTAAAATATTCAAAATTCAAATTTTAGAAGAGGCGGGAAAATTCCCGCCAGACAGAGGGTGTCGACACTAGGGTCGACATGGGTGTCGACCCCCCCCCCAAGGGGTCGACCCATGTGTCGACCCAGGGGTCGACCCCCCTTGTCGGTCAGTTTGGCCTGGGTGCACTGTTTTGAGCTTTGGGTTGTGTTTGGGGGCTGTGACAAAATCTGACGGCTCTAACCTAAATTAGGGTTAATCTAAGGGCCTAAAACACTTAACTAGTATATAAATACACCCTAAGACTACCCTAATTCATACTAAAATTGGATACAACGTCATCATGCCGTCAAAATGCAACTTGAAGGAGCCTCCATCAAATTAAAGAGGAAGATAGCTTCTCAAATCAACTTCTAATCAACTCTAGCAACTTAATCTTCTTCATAGGAGTGCTAATCAACAAGTTGTGAGATTCTATGCCTTTAGCAAGCAATTGATAAACTAATTATGATAGGATATAATGAGATCATGGTTATGTATGTGGATCAATGCAAGTTATGTTATCATATGCTATGTGTTCATGATGTTATGCAAGTTATGCAAGTGATATGCTATGTGTTCATGATGTTATGCAAGTTATGCAAGTCATATGCTATGTGATAATGATGTTATGCAAGTCATATGCTATGTGTTCATGATGTTATGCAAGTTATGCAAGTCGCATGCTATGAGTCCATGATGCTAGTTATGCAAGTTTTATGCTATATGTTCATGATGCTAGTTATGCAAGTTTTATGCTATGTGTTCATGATGCTAGTTATGCAAATCACTATGATAAACATCGATCCATTATGACACCATGTTATGCAAGTTTGGTGTTTGATTATATGCAAGTTCGTATATGACATGTTATGCAAGTTTGGTGTTCGATTATATGCAAGTAACATGTGCAAGTTTACACCTTTGTATGAGATGCATACATATGCAAGTTAACCCCTTTATATGTCACACATATATATGCAAGTTTACCCCTTTGTATGACATAAGTAACTTATGCAAGTTACCCTCTTTATGACATATGTGATTCATGCAAGTTGGGTTGATTATTTATGCTAGTTGGGTTTGATGCTATGGTCATATATGCAAGTTGACACCTTTAAAATCCATGTTGATGCTAATGTTATGCTAAGTTGAACCCATTGTATTTGTGATGAATCTTCCCTTTTAAGTATGTCATGTTAGCGTATTACATGGGAAACGATGGGGTTAATATTCATGTTAACAAAATTGTGATGAAATTGGTATGATGTTGCATACCATAAGTGGATGGACACAATTGAGTCAATTATGTACATCATTAAATTGGAATTAATTAGGGAAAATTAATTCAAAATATGGGGGTGATTAATTAGGTGTAATTAATCGACTAAGACACGAGGTTGGACCCTTTTGTAGCATAAGACTCCCCGGGCCCGACCGGCAAATAAAGCGGCTACAAATGATTGGCCCAATGTGAGAGGTCTTAGGCATAAACTAAATACGTGACAAGTGTAAAGACACGAGGTTAGACTCTATTATGGCGTAAGGCTGCCCGAAACCGACAGGCAAATCCAGCTGCCATAAAAGACAGTCTAATGTGAGAGGTCTTTACAAAGGTTACGTTCTTAATCAATTATGAAACACTTAACCAGATAAGCATGTAGTGGGGCATGAGGGGTTAAGTGGGTGCCTTGGGTGGCATGTGGAAATCAAGTAAGTGCCTTGGGTGGCATGTGGAAATCTAGTGGGTTGCCTTGGTGGCAATAGAAAATACGATTAGAATACTTAACCAAGTGGAAACATGTAATTAAACATGATTAAAGGGTTAAGTGGGATGCACTAGAAAAAGGGACAAGCTTAGGTGGGTAGCTTGTGGGGGCCTATTTCAACCAGTAATCCATATGTATCTTATTGGGCTCGACCCATGTCGAGGACGGGACACGCGTACTGGGCTTGACTATAAGAGGCCAAAACGGGTTAGCGGTGGCAACGCAAGTCCAACGGGTTTCATATGCGTGTGTGGACCCGGGCTGGTAGGTAAGACGTTGTTGCATCGTGTAGGTATAAGCCGTGCACCGTTGGTTGTATCGGGTTGCCACTTTGGGGAGTGATACACCCCACTGTGGGGCCAGCACGGGTATCTACGTTAGGGAGCCGATCGCTTGGGGAGTAGTGGGTACACCTAGTGGAGATAGGGGCAGACGGCACCTATGTGGTCAGCTAGGGGTACACGAAACTACTAGTTATATTTTCTAAGTCCATGGGTGGGATCAACCTTTAAGTAGGAATGACTGGTGTGGTGCAGTGTAGTAATTACCCTTGGGTGGGTAGATGCGTCTTTACCGTTATCTTAGTTCATCATATGTCTAGTTGGCTGCTTAATATAGTCATTTATCCCCAGTCATCACCGTACCGAGTTTATATCATACCCTAATTACTTTAATGATTGTATTGTTAAAGTTATAGGGCTCACTCAGACTTATGTCTGACCCCGTTGTTTTTATCTTTTTCCCAACCCTCAGGTTCTCAGAGTGGGCCTAGCACTAGTGGGCTTTGATCAGATTGCTTTATCTATCTTTTGGAGCTTGGACCGTGATGTAAAGCCCAGCTTATCTTTTCTATTATGGCTATTAGTTATGTAGTGGGATTATGTACTTATGTTTTATCAGGAGGGATATTTAGTACTTGACTCTTGTTTTAGTTGGTTTTGATATGTAACCAAACATGTTTATCTTCTGCTGCAATGAAATGATGTTTTAGATTTCAAGTATTATTTATATCTGTCTTGTTGTAATTTTTCTGTTCTATATTCACTTAAAATACTCCACCGAAGTTAAGGCATTCCCTTAGTGAGTGACCTTAGCGGGTGTGGGGTGTTACACGTGGTATCAGAGCTTAAGGTTACCAGAACAGATATTTTTTTTAGAAAAACTATTTTTCTAAGAACATTTTTGAAGGAGTATTTTCAAAAACATGTCTTTTAAGAGAAAAGATTTTGAAAGAAAAGCATAATCCCCAATAGCCATATCTTTATCTTTCGAATTCTCCATTTTGAATCTTTCCTCTTTCATTTCAGCATGGTTGAAGATCTTAACTTTCTGGAGGGTGTAGCGATACCAGTATGGTATAGGAGGTTGATGGAGGCTAGGGCCGCCACTGCGGGTCCAGCAAATGTTCCTCCACCAACACTAGCACCCGATCTTCCTCCCCCTCCTCCTCCTCGAGCGGATACTTTTGCCAAGACTTGCAAGGAATTTAAGGCTATGGGAGGGAAACCTTTTCAAGGATCAGAAACTTTTGTGGAAGCTAGGGATTGGCTTAAGGAGGTGGAAGAATTGATAGACATCTTTGAGATGGAAGAAGGAAAGAAAGTCAAGTTAGCTGCTTGGTTAATGAAGGGAGAGGCCTCGTTCTGGTGGGAGGTCACTAATGGAGAACGCCTAGTTGACTCTTGGGCGGATTTCAGACAAAGGTTTGTGGCAAAGTTTCTCTCAAGGGCGGAAGAAAATCTGTATATGGAAAGGTTCTTGACTCTAAAGCAAGGAAACCTATCAGTGAAGGAATATGTGAACAAGTTTAATCAGTTGGCAAGGTTTGGCATAAACATGGTGAATACACCGGAGAAGAAGGCTTTGAGGTTCGTTAAAGGTTTGAATGAACCGATGCATGGATTGGCTATGACCCACATCCCTATGGGGGCCACCTTTGAGAAGCTAGTAGACATGGCACTCATGCATGAGGAAGAGAAGGGTCCCAATGCTAATAAGGCACCCGAGAAGAAAGGAGATCAGAAGAGACCTCAATAGCAACAGCAAAACAAGGGTGGGAAAGGCAACGGTGGCAAGGGAAAGAAGAAGTGCTTCAATTGCGGGACACCAGGCCACCTAAGCAAAGATTGTCGGAAGAAGAAGAAGACAGGCTGCTTCCACTGTGGCGAAGCAGGGCATCTAGTGAAGGACTGCCCTAAGAAGGGGCAGAGGACGGGATCTACCTCAGGGGGACAGGTGCAAGCTCTTATGGCACTAGGTCAGGCAAGGGGGCAAGTTCAGGCTCTCGCGGTTCCACCGATTCAGGAAAGAGGTAGAACTATTTCCGTTGAAAGTCTGGTTTTTCTGTTTGATCATCCTGTCCGTACTTTGTTTGACTCTGGCGCATCACATTCGTTTATCTCATCATCATTAGTTGAGTCACTGCACTTAGACACCAGTCTAGTAGATGATCCCTAGGTTGTTTCAAACCCAATTGGGGGCTCCACTTATTTGTCCATGATATGTTTGGGTTTGAAGATTTCCATACTTAGCGTTGAGTTTAGATGTGATGCTTTTGTTTTGGGCTTCACGGGCTATGGGTTGATTTTGGGCATGGACTGGTTATCCAGTAATGGTGCCGTTCTTGATTGTGAAAGGAGAGTTGTTAGGCTCATGACCCGCTTGGGTAACACTCTCGAGATCTCTTGCAATCCCATGGATTCTGTTATGCTAAGTTATCTTGAATCGCTTGATGCTTCGGTCGAGAGTTTGCGATCTGTTAGAGTGGTCCGGGAATACTCGGATGTGTTTGAGGAGGTGAAGGGCTTACCTTCGAAGCGGAAGATAGACTTCCGAATATATCTGGTGGACAATGCTAAACCAGTATCTTTGCCAGTGCGCCACATGGCTCCTCGTGAGAGGAGGGAACTCCATAAGCAAGTAGGGGAGTTGCTTGAGAAGGGGTTCATAAGACGAAGTATATCGGAGTGGGGTGCTCCGGTAGTTTTTGCCACGAAGGCGGATGGGTCCCTCAGACTTTGTGTAGACTATAGAGAACTCAACAAGCACACAAAGAAGAATAGACACCCATTAACAAGGATTGACGATCTCTTTGATCAGTTGGTTGGCGCCTCAGTGTTTTCGCAGTTGGACTTAGCCACGGGGTTTCATCAGTTAAGAGTGGCTGAGGATAGCATAGACAAGACTGCCTTTAGGACTCCGGATGGTTTCTATGAGTGGCTGGTGATGCCCTTTGGTTTGACGAACGCCCCTGCATACTTTGTTGATTTGATGAGTAGGGTGTTCAGGGAGTACCTAAATAAGTTCGTGGTGGTCTTTATGGATGACATCTTAGTCTTTTCTAAGAGTGAAGAAAAGCATGCCCTACATCTTAGGGAAGTGTTAGAGACTCTCCGAGCGCATAGCCTCAAGGCTAAATTCTCTAAATGTCACTTTTGGAGGAAGGAAGTGCGGTTCTTGGGGCACGTGGTCTCCAAGGAAGGGATAGCTGTGGATCCCGCGAAGGTAGTGTCCATCCAAGATTGGAAGGTTCCGAAGAATGCTACCGAGGTGAGGAGTTTCTTGGGGTTGGCTGGCTACTATAGGAAGTTTATCAAGGACTTCGCAAAGATATCAACCCCATTAACTCGCTTGACGAAGAAGAATCTAGTCTTCACATGGGACGTAGATTGTGATGATGCGTTCCAACGGTTAAAGAGAGCTTTAACCACAGCTCCAGTCTTAGTGTTGCCAGATGGGAGTAAGCCATTTGTTGTTTATACCAATGCTTGTGGGAAAGGACTAGGCGCAGTCTTAATGCAAGAGGGAAGGGTAATAACCTATGGTGGAAGGCAGTTGAGAGCGCATGAGAAAAATTACCCTACCCATGATCTAGAGTTGGCCGCTATTGTTTTTGCGCTTAAGTCTTGGCGCCATTATCTTCTTGGCGAGAGGTTCGAATTGTTCACTGACCACAAATCATTGAAGTACTTGTTTTCTCAAAAGGATTTGAACTTAAGACAGCAAAGGTGGATGGAGTTCTTAGCATCCTATGATTTCGAGATAGCGTATACCCCTGGCAAGGGTAACGTGGTGGCAGACGCTTTAAGCAGAAAAAGGTTGTCCTTGAGTCCATTGTTCGTGGAACGACGAAGCTTGGAATTTATCTCGATGTTTGATTTCAGACCTTCCATTGACTTTATACCCGGTTTGCTAGCATCCTTAGAGGTCAGACCTACTCTTTTGGGACGGATTGGCGAGGCACAGCGGGATGACCCACAGTTGGTTGAGTTAGTAGAGAAGCTCATAAGGGGGGAGTCGTCCAGCCATTTGAGTAGGTACAGCCTAGACGATAGGGGGTGGTTGCGTAGAAACGGTTGACTTTGTGTACCGCAAGACGAGGGTTTGAGGAAGGCTATACTTGATGATGCGCATCGTTCGAAGATGACCATTCATCCCGGTGGGGACAAGATGTACCAAGACATGAAGCGAGTTTTCTTTTGGGCTGGTATGAAGAAAGATGTGGCCGAGTATGTCGCTAGATGCTTGGTGTGCCAACAAGTGAAGGCGGAGCAAAAGAAACCTGGTGGGTTGCTTCACCCATTGGAAGTTCCGCAATGGAAGTGGGATAGCGTCTCGATGGATTTTATTGATGGGTTACCGAGATCGAGGAAGGGTAATACGGGAATTTGGGTTGTGGTAGATAGACTTACTAAGAGCGCCCATTTCATACCCGTGAAGAGTAAGAGGACTGCTCCATGGCTAGCTTCAGTTTACCTTCGAGAGATAGTTCGATTGCATGGTGTACCTTCTAGCATAGTGAGCGATCGAGATCCTATCTTCACTAGCGAGTTTTCGAAGAGTTTGCAAGAGGCAGTAGGGACTCAGTTGTGTTTGAGCACCGCATATCATCCTCAGACGGACGGCCAGACCGAGAGGGTGAATCGTGTTCTAGAAGACCTTTTGAGGCTATGTATCTTAGATTTTGGAGGAACATGGGAAGAGCATCTTCCATTGGTGGAGTTTGCATATAATAACAACTTTCAGTCTAGTATTGGTATGGCTCCTTTTGAAGCTCTTTATGGAAGGCCTTGTCGATCACCTACATGTTGGTGGGAATCTACGGATAAGATCTTGCTTGGGCCTGATATGGTTAGAGAGACTTCGGAAAAGATTGATTTGATTAGAAGAAGGATGAAAGCGGCGCAAGACAGACATAAATCTTTCGTGGATAAGAGGAGGACGGATCTTGAGTTTGATGTTGGGGACATGGTTTTTGTCAAAGTATCTCCATTACGGAATGTTGTTCGCTTTGGGTCCGTTGGGAAGTTAGCACCAAGGTTTGTAGGACCGTTTTTTATTAAGAAAAGGATTGGACAGATGGCATATAGAGTGGATTTACCCGAGAGACTTAGTGGGGTACATGACGTATTCCATGTGTCACATTTGAGGAAGTGCCTACATGAGACCGCAGAGGTGGTAGAGCCGAGCTTGCTTAGAGAAGTGGAGGTAGAGCGTGATGCTACTATTCAACGAGCTCCTACCCGCATCTTGGGTCAGAGATTAGGAAGTTGAGAAACAGAGAGGTTCGACTAGTCAAAGTGCAATGGGGAGAGGATGAGAGCAATGCTACTTGGGAGACAGAAGCGAAGTTGCGTTCATTGTACCCATTCCTTTTTGAGGGTATGTCTTTTAACTTCGCCTTTATCGTTTGTCTAGTACTTATCTTATCTTTAGTATGTCCTCTCATTAGTACCTTTGACCTTTAGATAGGGTAAACCTATGGTTGAAACATGTGTTTGAGACATGCTATGATTGATGGATGCGTGTGGATGCAAGTGTTTGCTAGTGGTTGCTCGTGGATGCATATACACACACTTTAGACACTGGATTGGCTCAGTCACTTCATATTGCATATAATTGTGTGTAGGTAGCTATATTAATGGATGTATAATGGTTGTGTTGTGTAACACCCCGCCTCTGCTAGGGTCACTCGCAAAGGAATGCACTAGCTTTAGAGGGGCATTATTGGTAAACATGCACAGAAATATCACAAGAAAGAACATATAAAATAGCGGAAGTAAAATCGAACTTTCATAAACATGAATACATAAGGTCTAAAGCCTTTTACATCAGAGTACATCAAAACCTGTCTTGCAATAGTAAAGAAGCATAAAGACTTTTTCATAAATTATTCCCCAAATAAAAACAGTAAAGTAGCCATAGCCAGGAAAAGTCCAAGCCATCCATGATGACCTTCAAGCAGAAGAAGTCCGAACTAAACAACAGTATTTCCTCCCTGTAACCTGGGGGGGAAACGGAAGAAAAGAGGCGAAACAAAACGGGTCAGTCAAAAGGACTGAGTAAGCCCTATCTACTATTAGTATAAAAACTAGTAAAGTTAACTGACATGAGAAACTGAGATGAACATAAGCATGATAACAAGATAGATAGGCTAAATCAAAATAACAGGATGAACTACTGAACTCAGGTAAACTAAGGTGTCATGATAAATTACGATGTCAAGATAAAACAAGGTATCACATCGTCAGGTTTCTATCAAGTATAATATCCCCAAGATATCTATCACGTATAACGTCCCATGGCATCTATCCTGTATATCCGCTCTGCACCTACCGTACTAGTATCCCAACTGTATTACGTGTTATCCGTGAATGACCCTTACTCAAAAGTCGTGTAATGGTCCATGTCAACCTAATATGCCGCATATATAGGTTACTCAACTCATATGTTTCTTTCCATGTATAAGTTCAGTCCTTTGCCGTAGGTTGTACGGGCTTTCCTATGTAAACGGTTTATCCTTGAAGT
Organism: Allium sativum; assembly: GCA_030737875.1. Classification (NCBI taxonomy): domain Eukaryota; kingdom Viridiplantae; phylum Streptophyta; class Magnoliopsida; order Asparagales; family Amaryllidaceae; genus Allium; species Allium sativum. The sequence continues at coordinate 439,900,119 of CM060925.1, read as the reverse complement.
TGTTTTGGACTGCAACCCTTGATCTAGTTGTGTTTCCTTACCATGAACTATCGCGCGTCCACTTAGGATTTATGCCACCTAGGACCGCTAGGGATTATGCTACCTAATGAACGTTTCCGTGTCTCGGTTTGGGTTTTGGCCACCTAGGACCACTAGGGATTACACCACCCGTCAACCGCGCCCTTGATCCCACGTATGTATCGTGAATCGTTTTCCATGTCTAGATGCACATGTTCCCCAATGTGCCATCCGAGTTCCGTGCCAGGGCAAATCAAGAAATACGGAACTCGGTCAGGAGCTTTAAATCGTCTGCCGATGCAGATATCAAGGTCTGTTTTTGTACCCGTGGCTATGGTCCCACGTGACCCCTCCCTCAACTACTGAAAGGCAATCCAAGAAAAATCATGTATAAGAACCACTCCACGGCCCCACTATAGCCCACTTCCCTACAGGCCAACCTCACCCATGACTCGATAGCAAGCACATGGTCTGTTGGGGGTTCTCTGCCTTTCCGTACGTACACGATTGACTAAAGATGGTAGGTAGTCGGCGATGTGCTATCCAGGGCAAAAACCAAGAATCGTCGACTCCACGCTAATCCATCCCAGTCTTTAGGTCGCTCGCATAGCAACCAAGGCATACTCTTGGTCCTTCTAACGCAGACCTTAACCTCTCATGGGCCTAGTATGATTACCTGGCAGCCCACAGAGGGATCCCAAGAATATCCTCACGTCCCCCGAAGCTTCCACTTCGGCACCCAGTGCGCTGGAGCTTTTATCCGAGTCAGATAACTTGCTCCCCCTCGTATACTAAGCGATGACCTACCGTATCAGGTTACTCATCGTTTTGTGAATTAGTCCTATGTCCTTAGCTAAGAATTATTACTTAGTTACCCTTAACTAAGGTTTACCACTTAGCTTCCTTTCCCGTTATCCTTGATCAACCACGAGTCTCTACCTAGTTCCTCTAACTAGGGTTGGTCTTATTGGGTTAAGTGTTATCGTTCAAGTCCCTGCCTTAACCCGCCCACGAATCACGTCAAGATTGGCTAAGTATTTAAGTTCAAGACTTAGCCCCACAAGTTGGTTAAGTGTACCCAGAGGCTCATGACTTAACCCTATCAGGTCAAATTGGTCAAGTACTAGTTTACCTTAACCCTATCGGATTATCTTGCTAGATTGATTAAGCATAGATTATCTTAATCCCATCAAATTATCGAGTCGGATTGGTTAAGTATATTCTAAAAAGGTCTTGCGACTTAACCTTGTCAGGTCCGCGTATTAGATTGGTTAAGTGTAGGTTACTTAACCTCATCAAATCATCATGTATAATTGGTTAAGTATAAGTTGCTTAACCCCATTAAATTATCACGTTAAGTTGGTTGAGTATTGGTTACTTAACCTCATTGAATTACCAAGTTTAAATTGGTTAAGTGTTTAACTTAACCCCATCGAATTACCGTGTTTAGATTAGTTAAGTGTGGATTACTTAACCTCATCTAATTACCGTGGTTTGATTAGTTAAGCCTTAATTACTTAACCCCATCTAATTACCAAGTCGGATTAGTTAAGTGTAAATTACTTAACCCCATCCCCTAATCATCTTGCATGGTTAAGTGTCATTAAGAAATCAAACCCGATCCCACTTAACCTTATCAAGTTATCATGTTGGATTGATTAAGTATTGGTTAACTTAATCCCCGTCCACTAGCCGTATAAAAATGGTTAAGTGTCATTAGGCAAATCAAATCACTTAACCTACCCAACCTTGTCATGTTTTGTTAAGTATCATTAGCCTAATCAATTTACTTAACCCCTTCATCTATGTCATATTTGGTTAAGAGTCATTAATCAAATTAACTTAAACCTATCATGTGACATTAATTACTTAATGCACCCCAACCTCTCACATTAGACTTTGTTGTGGTTACTAGTTAAGCCGGTCGGTTCCAGGTAGCTTTACACCACAACTTGGTCTAACCTCGGGTTCAAGCACAACATGACCAACTTCTCACATTGGGTCCTATTGTTTGCAACTACTAGTTAGGCTGGTTGGTTCCGGGTAGTTTTACGTTGCAAACTCAACCCAACCTCGAGTTGGCCACACTTATATTATCTAAGTGTCATGTTCATCATGTTTCCAAAACATGTTACAAGTTTTTCAAGCATTTGGGTAGACCTAACTTAATAGGTAAATTCCCAAAGGGTAGACCTAACTTAATAGGTAAATTCCCAAGCTTATGTTTTTATGCATACTTACATGTCAACTTCCATGTTATATTTCAAGCCATGTTTTCAAGTTGTATTTTCATGTCATTAGAAATTACCCATAACATAACCCAACGCTTTTAAACTCGCATATACGTTCGCAACAACGTAATGGATTAAAAGAAGAGACTTGGCAAAGGAATGACAAAAATGGGTATTAAGCCACAAGTTAATCATGGTGGCAAATGAGGCACAAATGTGTTCATTAGCTTGCATGTTACATTCTTACACCTCAAAAACATGCATAAACCCAAACTTGGCACATAAACGAATCATGGTGACTAAAGATATAGAATGATGACTAGTAACTCGCATATATCATCATATAAGGGTTATGATTTCATATGCAAGTTGACAAGAAGATTATGAAGGTTCTCATGTTGCACAATGCAACATTTCAACATAAAGGTTGTAGCTTTTTGCTCATAAGATGAAGATAATGACTTCATAAACTTGCATAACATATTAGCATGCATCATTCTCAATGATCAAACCCAAACTTTCTACATGAACATTTAACTTCATAGTTAATATCTAAGAGTAGGGAAAGGGCTTACATTGCTATGAAGGCCTAAATCGATTAAATTAAAGCTTGTGATGAAGCCTATGCATGCCATCACCCAAAAACCCAAAAATGAACACTCCAAATCAATAAAAAACCCCATCTTTATGAACAAAGATCAAAGCTTTTGTCTTGAAATCAACTTGAGGGGCTCTCATACTAACACAGGGACTCTCTAATACTCTCATGTTCATGAAACCTCTCATAGAAATGAAGTGGAGGCTAGGATAGTTGAGTGGAGGCCATGAGAGTAGAAATTTTGCCATAGTTTAGTTGCATGAATGAATAATGAGGATTTAGGATAGGTTAGGGTCTTATTTATAGATTAGGCAAGTGTTTTAGGCCATAGGATTAAACCTAGATTCAATCCAAGCCATCAAAGCATGTCTTGGGGAAGAAGTCAAGTGTAGGAACCATCTAGGGCCTTTAGATTAAAGATGAACCATGAGAACCATCCAAATGCAAAATCTGCATTTGAGCGAATCGGCCCACGGGTTGACAGCCAAACACCCTGGATTAACCCCTAGTCGACCCAGCTGGCTCGGGTCGACCTCAAAAATCGGCCGGTTCGGTTATTCCCCTCTCCCAATTCGCTGTTTTGAACATTTTTGCATATTTATTTATTTAATTTTCAATTATATATATATATATATCAATATATATATATTTCTGCGCAACCCATTTCACTTAATTAAGTATACTTTAATTTGGAAATTTTTCGTGAAACTTCGCGAGGCCATATCTTGGTCATACGGACTCCGATTTTCGAAAACTCGGACTCTATTTCGCGTATTTTTCCAAGACGAACGCAATGGCATAGCCCGTTTCACTTGATTCAGAATTTAAAATTAAATTCTGCCTTGATTCTCGTCTTTAATCATGTTATCGAAATACGGGTTGTTACATGTTGTCATATGGATGATGCATTTTGGTGTATGGTTGTGCACACATGTAGTAATAGTATGTGTCGATAGGATTCTTTCGCATACATATTGGATGCATGGCACTATCATGGTTTGCATAAAGGAGGTCGACTGAATCAGTAGACCGCCTAATTTTGCATTAGTATACGGACATATACACACACTTTTTGCATATGTTCATACATCATTAGGAATTTCTAAGGACAATGATTGCTTATGGTTGATGGTTTAGTAGATGGTTGTTTGGTTGGTAGGATACGTTCTTCTAGACTTAGAGATTTCGGGGACGAAATCCTTTAAGTAGGGGAGAATGTAACACCTCGAATTTCACTTAATATTAATGTTTAGTAATTAAAGAATAATTAATCTCAGACGTGAGAATTAAGGGAAACGGGTTGCGCCATTGTGTTCGTCTCGGAATTCTGGTTGAGATAGAGTCCGAGTTTGCGTGATTTGGACTTCGTATGAAGAAGTTATGGCCATCCGAAGTTTCAGAAAATTCAAAACAGATTTAAAATATTCAAAATTCAAATTTTAGAAGAGGCGGGAAAATTCCCGCCAGACAGAGGGTGTCGACACTAGGGTCGACATGGGTGTCGACCCCCCCAAGGGGTCGACCCATGTGTCGACCCAGGGGTCGACCCCCCCTGTCGGTCAGTTTGGCCTGGGTGCACTGTTTTGAGCTTTGGGCTGTGTTTTGGGGCTGTGACAAAATCTGACGGCTCTAACCTAAATTAGGGTTAATCTAAGGGCCTAAAACACTTAACTAGTCTATAAATACACCCTAAGACTACCCTAATTCATACTAAAATTGGATACAACGTCATCATGCCGTCAAAATGCAACTTGAAGGAGCCTCCATCAAATTAAAGAGGAAGATAGCTTCTCAAATCAACTTCTAATCAACTCTAGCAACTTAATCTTCTTCATAGGAGTGCTAATCAACAAGTTATGAGTTTCTATGCCTTTAGCAAGCAATTGCTAAACTAATTATTATAAGATATAATGAGGTTATGGTTATGTATGTGGATCAATGCAAGTTATGTTATCATATGCTATGTGTTCATGATGTTATGCAAGTGATATGCTATGTGTTCATCATGTTATGCAAGTTATGCAAGTCATATGCTATGTGTTCATGATGTTATGCAAGTTATGCAAGTCATATGCTATGTGTTCATGATGTTATGCAAGTTATGCAAGTCGCATGCTATGAGTTCATGATGCTAGTTATGCAAGTTTTATGCTATATGTTCATGATGCTAGTTATGCAAGTTTTATGCTATGTGTTCATGATGCTAGTTATGCAAATCACTATGATAAACATTGATCCATTATGACACCATGTTATGCAAGTTTGGTGTTTGATTATATGCAAGTTCATATATGACATGTTATGCAAGTTTGGTGTTTGATTATATGCAAGTAACATGTGCAAGTTTACACCTTTGTATGAGATGCATACATATGCAAGTTAACCCCTTTATATGTCACACATATATATGCAAGTTTACCCCTTTGTATGACATAAGTAACTTATGCAAGTTACCCTCTTTATGACATATGTGATTCATGCAAGTTGGGTTGATTATTTATGCTAGTTGGGTTTGATGCTATGGTCATATATGCAAGTTGACACCTTTAAAACCCATGTTGATGCTAATGTTATGCTAAGTTGAACCCATTGTATTTGTGATGAATCTTCCCTTTTAAGTATGTCATGTTAGCGTATTACGTGGGAAACGATGGGGTTAATATTCATGTTAACAAAATTGTGATGAAATTGGTATGATGTTGCATACCATAAGTGGATGGACATAATTGAGTCAATTATGTCCATCATTAAATTGGAATTAATTAGGGAAAATTAATTCAAAATATGGGGGTGATTAATTAGGTGTAATTAATCGACTAAGACACGAGGTTGGACCCTTTTGTAGCATAAGACTGCCCGGACCCGACCGGCAAATCCAGCGGCTACAAATGATTGGCCCAATATGAGAGGTCTTAGGCATAAACTAAATACGTGACAAGTGTAAAGACACGAGGTTAGACTCTGTTATGGCGTAAGGCTGCCCGGAACCGACCGGCAAATCCAGCTGCCATAAAAGACAGTCTAATGTGAGAGGTCTTTACAAATGTTACGTTCTTAATCAATTAAGAAACACTTAACCAGATAAGCATGTAGTGGGGCATGAGGGGTTAAGTGGGTGCCTTGGGTGGCATGTGGAAATCAAGTAAGTGCCTTGGGTGGCATGTGGAAATCTAGTGGGTTGCCTTGGGTGGCAATAGAAAATAAGATTAGAATACTTAACCAAGTGGAAACATGTAATTAAACATGATTAAAGGGTTAAGTGGGATGCACTAGAAAAAGGGACAAGCTTAGGTGGGTAGCTTGTGGGGGCCCATTTCAACTAGTAACCCATATGTATCTTATTGGGCTCGACCCATGTCGAGGACGGGACACGCGTACTGGGCTTGACTATAAGAGGCCAAAACGGGTTAGCGGTGGCAACGCAAGTCCAACGGGTTTCATATGCGTGTGTGGACCTGGGCTGGTAGGTAAGACGTTGTTGCATCGTGTAGGTATAAGCCGTGCACCGTTGGTTGTATCGGGTTGCCACTTTGGGGAGTGATACACCCCACTGTGGGGCCAACACGGGTATCTACGTTAGGGAGCCGATCGCTTGGGGAGTAGTGGGTACACCTAGTGGATATAGGGGCAGACGGCACCTATGTGGTCAGCTAGGGGTACACGATACTACTAGTTATATTTTCTAAGTCCATGGGTGGGATCAACCTTTAAGTAGGAATGACTGGTGTGGTGCAGTGTAGTAATTACCCTTGGGTGGGTAGACGCGTCTTTACCGTTATCTTAGTTCATCCTATGTCTAGTTGGCTGCTTAGTGTAGTCATTTATCCCCAGTCATCACCGTACCAAGTTTATATCATACCCTAATTACTTTAATGATTGTATTGTTAAAGTTATAGGGCTCACTCAGACTTATGTCTGACCCCGTTGTTTTTATCTTTTTCCCAACCCTCAGGTTCTCAGAGTGGGCCTAGCACTAGTGGGCTTTGATCAGATTGCTTTATCTATCTTTTGGAGCTTGGACCGTGATGTAAAGCCCAGCTTATCTTTTCTATTATGGCTATTAGTTATGTAGTGGGATTATGTACTTATGTTTTATCAGGAGGGATATTTAGTACTTGACTCTTGTTTTAGTTGGTTTTGAAATGTAACCAAACATGTTTATCTTCTGCTGCAATGAAATGATGTTTTAGATTTCAAGTATTATTTATATCTGTCTTGTTGTAATTTTTCTGTTCTATATTCACTTAAAATACTCCACCGAAGTTAAGGCATTTCCTTAGTGAGTGACCTTAGCGGGTGTGGGGTGTTACAGGATAAGTGGATTCACGGTACAGATGGCAGGTATGACAGGATAAATAAGGTAAGATGTATGCTTCACTACAACTACTCTGCACTATTACTAGTTAAATCAAGATGGGATAATCCCTTCCGCTAATGATAACGATGGTGGTAGTTTCGTGTATTCCAAGCTGCTGCCATAGGTGCCGCCTGCTCCTATCTCAACTAGTCGTACCCACTACCCTCCTACTATAAATTGGTAGACTTAGGGCATATGTCCAGATATACCCTAATCACTACCCTAATCGATCGACTCCCTACTCCGTAGATATCCTGTGCTGGTCCCACAACTAGGGGGTATCAATTCCCTAAAGTGGCAACCTAAGGTGTGCACAGTTATACCTACTGGTGTCACGGTCGCCTTGTCCCCCTCTGCCCGGCCCATGCACGCACATGTCCCCGGTCGGTTTGCGCCGCCCACACCATCCGTCTCGTTTTGGATCTCTTACAATCAATCAGTAAGCGTGCCCTTTCCCCACCTAGTACAGATTTCTTTACTTTGATACCCCTTCGTTTACTGACTGAAATGGGTCCCACACAACATGATACAAGCTCTCCCCTATGTCTTGTATCCCCACTAGGTTTTCTACTGACTATGTATACCCTAAGGTGTCTTTAATTACATAGCCCTCAATCAGTTATGCGTACCTATAGGTGTCTTTAATACATAACCCCTATTCTACCTATAGGTTATGCGTACCCATAGGTGTCTTTAATACATAACTCTACCTATTCCCATTAGTTATGCATACCCCTAAGGGTGTCTTTAATACATAACTCTATCTATCCCCATTAGTTATGCGTACCCCTAAGGGTGTCTTTAATACATAACTCTATCTATCCCCATTAGTTATGCGTACCCCTAAGGGTGTCTTTAATACATAACTTTACTATTCTTGCCCCGATTATGTATACCATTAGGTGTCTTTAATTACATAACCCTTTTTATCCGGTTAAGTTTGTGGGCCTATATATATAAATATTACCCACCTACCCTTCAGATGTACTTAACCCTCCCATTGATTTAATCCTATTTATTTAATGGTTAAGTTTGTGGGCCTGTATGTACTAATATTACCCACCTACCCATTAGTTGTACTTAACCCACCTACTGATTTAATCCTGTTTATTTAATGGTTAAGTTTGTGGGCCTATATATACTAATATTACCCACCTACCCATCAGTTGTACTTAACCCACCTACTGATTTAATCCTGTTTATTTAATGGTTAAGTTTGTGGGACTATATATACTAATATTACCCACCTACCCATCAGTTGTACTTAACCCACCTACTGATTTAATCCTGTTTATTTAATGGTTAAGTTTGTGGGCCTATATATATTAATATTACCCACCTATCCATCAGTTGTACTTAACCCACCCATAATGCAATTCGTTTTACTTAACCCTAACTTATGTCTATCATCATATAGTCCTTATGTATTAAGTTAGGTTAAGTAGTCTTTAATCAGCATTAATTAATTATTGAAATATCTAATCGTATTTCACATGCCACCCCAGGCACCCACTTAATTCCACATGCCACCCAAGGCACCCACTTAACCCCCTCATGTCCCACTACATGCTTATCTGGTTAAGTGTTTCTTAATTCATTAAGGCTGTAACCTTATAAAGATTTCTCACATTAGACTGGCTTTTGTGGCAGCTGGATTTGCCGGGCGGGTCCGGGCAGTCTTACACCACGAAAGAGCCTAACCTCGTGTCTTTACAACTGTTACATATTTAATTTATGCCTAAGACCTCCCACATTAGACTGGCATTTGTGGCAGCTGGATTTGTCGGGCGGGTCCGAGCAGTCTTACACCACAAAAGAGCCTAACCTCGTGTCTTAGACGATTAATTACTCCTAATTAATCTTTCCCCAATTTGAATTAATTTCCCTAATCAAATTATCAATCAATTCCAAATTTAACTATGGCCATAATTGACTCAATTATTTCCATCTAATTATGGTATGTAAAATCATACCAATTTCATCACAAATTTATTTTATGCCCTTTTAGGCATTTATGCCAATTCTCAATATTAAATCTTCAGACTTTAATTGCTTAAACATTCCTCTTTTGATTAATTAAGTTAATTAATTAATCCTTTCCTTTTCATAGGTGTTAATACCTATCTTATTAACAATTTGGATTTCTTATCCATAAATGGTTATAGTCAAATTATACCATTTTTATCCACTTTTACCCATGTTATAATAGGTAATTATTTATATGTTTCCCTACTAGAATCATGTGTCCAATTTACATAATCACTATGTAAATTATGCCTATTACAAATTCCCCTTTTCCCCGTTTCTTAACTAGCGTAACCGTTTGCGTTTTTGGCATCATTGAGGCTACAAAATAGCCTCGCCACAACAAAAAAATAAAGGGAATGACAAGGTGATTGTTTTAGTACAATTTTTGGCCTAAGCATGACAAATAGGGAAAATGACATGATAACTTCGCATATAATTATGATTCACCACATAATTAACAACTTGCATAGATTCATAACAACTTGCATAGGTTTATGAATTAACGACATAATTAACAACCAACATAGGTTCATGATTCTCAACATAATCAATTAACTTATATGGTTTCATGATTCACAATATAACAACTAGCATAGGTTCATGAATTAACAACGTAACAACTTCCATAGGTAACTTGCATAGGTTCATGATTCATAACATAACAACTAGCATAGGTTCATGAATTCATCACACAATAACTTGCATAGGTAACTTGCATGATCTCATAACAATTTGCATAGAATCATGATAACAACTTGCGTAATAACGACTTGCATAGATTCATGATAACAACTTGCATAGATTTATAATAACCACTTGCATAGATTCATGATAACGACTTGCATAGATTCATCATAACGACTTGCATAGATTCATGATAGCAACTTGCATAGATTCATAATAACGACTTGCATAGATTCATCATAACGACTTGCATAGATTCATAGTTTCACAACATAATAACTTGCATAACTTCATGATTCACAACGATAATGAACTTGCATCATTTCATGATTCACAACAATAATAAACTTGCATCATATCATGATTTACAACAATAATGAACTTGCATAATTACAAACAACATATACCCAAATCATAGTCTACCACAATTCACTTTTATTTATTTAAACCTAAAAGTGACTAGAACTCACCGAATAAGGGGTCTTGAGTTCTGGGTTCTGAATTCTGTAATTGATTAGCGTTCCCTTGTTGTAGACAATTTCGTTGTTGTAGTTTTAGGCTTGATTTGAATTGAATTTGTTGTCTTTAATTTGCTTCTAGTTGGTGGCGGCTACTCTAGGGTTTGGAGTGACAATATGACGGCTACTGATCTAATTTTTGATTTGATTCTAGGGTTTGGGTCTACACATTTTTATATAGAATTTCAATTTAATTATAGTTATCGGATGATCTTAGGGTTAATCAAAACCACTCAGTCGAGATTAGAACTATCCAGAAACCCTAATGACTCATTAACTAGTTAGAAATGACTCAACAATGAGTCAGAACATGGGTCAGACTTAAGCAGAAGGCTGTGCAGGTTTTCTCTGGGCCTAGGCGCACGTGGGAAGTGCGCTAATGCAAATTTGTACTGGCACACTTCCCAAGTGCGCCAGTGTAATTTTTTTTCAAACTTCGTTCGTCCATATCTTCTTCATACGGCATCCGTTTTACGCAAACTCGGACTCTATCTCAAGCAGAATTCCAAGATGAACGCAATGGAATGACCTGTTTCCCTTAATTCCCACATTTGAAATTAAGTATTCATAAATTTAGTTTATCCGATTATTCGAAAATTCGGGGTGTTACATTCTCCCCTACATAAAGGATTTCGTCCCCGAAATCTTCAAGTTAAGAAGAATGTGTCCTACCATTGAATCACCCATCTACTCAACCATCATCCATAAGCATCCATTGTCCTTAGAAAACTTCTAATGTTGTATGAACATATGCAAAAGTGTGTGTATATGTTCCTTATCTAATGCAAAATCAGGCGGTCTACTTATTCAGTTGGCCTCCTTAATGCAAACCATGATAGTGCCATGCGTCCATTATGTATGCGAAAGAATCCTATCGATACATATTATTTTTACATGTGTGCTCAACCATTCATCAAAATGCAGCATCCATATGATAAGACAACCATTGTTCATCCATTACCCTAAATATGCACACATATTTATATGCAATATGAAAGTGATTTGAGTCGATCTAGTGCCTAATGTGTGTGTAAATGCATACACGAGCAACCACTAGCAAACACTTGCATCCACTTGCAACATCAAACATAACATGTCCCAAGCACATGTTTACATCCATGGATTTCCTATCTAAAGGTCGAAGATTCGGTTGATGGGATATAAACAAATGATATAACTAAAACAAAAGCTCTGTTCCCATTTGACATCGGTTACGAGGATAATTCCCTAAGTCTTAGCCCCGAAGACCGAAATCAACATCAGACTAACACCCAAAGAATTACCCCCATTAAACAATGTCAAAACTGGAGATCTACACCATGCTTCGAGTAGAAACCCGTATCCTTCAGAAATATCCAAATACTTACAGACTACTAGTACAGATCAGAATACAGAATGATTCTCAGAAAGCTAAGCATAACAGACGCTTGCGGGTCACAAGAAATTCTGGGGGTCTTCCCATGACAAGTTAGAAACTTAACGAGCCTCCTCTCAAAATCTAGATCGACCCTCTACACAGAAAGTTGGTCCATTTAGAACCAACCCATAGCCCATAAACTTGAGCACACCAATGTCACATTCAAATTTCTGACGCCGAACACAGATAATTTCAAACCCCTACAAATCACTAAAAATTGAGCCGAACCACAAATGGGGTTTGAAACAACTACAGGATCAGAAACAAGACTAGTACTAAAGTGTAGAGTCTCAATGCCAGAATCCAAAAGAGTCTTAACTTCATAACCAGATAAGGAAATTAAACCTTCTACATAAATTTTCCTATCCCTATCCTATCCATCAGCCGTTAGAGCATTTGCCTATCCTATCAAGGAAGAGATTCTAGACAAAGGGCCGAAGGATACTGCATATGGCTTTTCAGGGAATGTTTTTCAAAACAGGCTTTCCTTTTTGAAAATACTTTCTTTTAAAACCCTTTTTGAAAAATATTTTCAAAACTTTTATCTAATCTGGTAACCTTCAGCTCTGATACCAAGTGTAACACCCCACCTCCATTAAGGTCACTCACAAAGGGAATGCCTTAACTTCAGTGGAGCGTTTTGGTAAATAGACACAGAATATCACAAGACATATATAAAATTTTTGCAGCGGAAATAAACAACTTTATTAATTCACTAGAATATTTTGTTACATAATACCATGAGTGATAAAACCCTTACAACAAAACACTTCTGTCTTATATAATCAGAGTACATAGGTATTTAAAAGAAAACATCATTCCCCATATCAAAGAGCAAGCCATATAAGAGACAGAGACTCGAGCCATACTTCAGAAGTAGCTCCTAGAAGATGATATCCAAATCCTGACTAAACCTGCGTGTTTCCTCCCTGAGAACCTGGGGGGGGGGGGGGAGGGGGGGGAACGGAAGAAAAGAGGCGAAACAAACTAGGTCAGACATACGTCTGGTGAGTCCAGTAACTTTTAGCCAGTAAATAAATAAAGGTAAACATGACAGGCATACAAAGTGGATTCACGGTACAGATGGCAGATATGACAGGACAAATAAGGTAAGATGTATGCATCACTACAATTACTCTGCTCTATTACTAGTTAAATCAAGATGGGATAATCCCTTCCGCTAATGATAACGATGGTGGTAGTTTCGTGTATTCCTAGCTGCTGCCATAGGTGCCGCCTGCTCCTATCTCAACTAGTCATACCCACTACCCTCCTACTATAAATTGGTAGACTTAGGGCATATGTCCAGATATACCCTAATCACTACCCTAATCGATCGGCTCCTTACTTCGTAGATATCCTGTGTTGGTCCCACAACTAGGGGGTATCACTTCCTTAAAGTGGCAACCTAAGGTGTGCACAGTTATACCTACTGGTGTTACGGTCGTCTTGTCCCCCTCTGCCCGGCCCATGCACGCACATGTCCCCGGTCGGTTTGCACCGCCCACACCATCCGTCTCGTTTTGGATCTCTTACAATCAATCAGTAAACGTGCCCCTTCCCCGCCTAGTACGAAGATCTTTACTTTGATACCCCTCCGGGTTACTGACTGAAATGGGTCCCACACAACATGATACAAGCTCTCCCCTATGTCTTGTATCCCCACTAGGTTTTCTACTGACTATGTATACCCTAAGGTGTCTTTAATTACATAGCCCTCAATCAGTTATGCGTACCTATAGGTGTCTTTAATACATAACCCCTATTCTACCTATTGGTTATGGGTACCCATAGGTGTCTTTAATACATAACACTACCTATTCCCATTAGTTATGCGTACCCCTAAGGGTGTCTTTAATACATAACTCTATCTATCCCCATTAGTTATTCGTACCCCTAAGGGTGTCTTTAATACATAACTCTATCTATCCCCATTAGTTATGCGTACCCCTAAGGGTGTCTTTAATACATAACTTTACTATTCTTGCCCCGATTATGTATACCATTAGGTGTCTTTAATTACATAACCCTTTTTATCCAGTTAAGTTTGTGGGCCTATATATTAATATTACCCACCTACCCTTCAGTTGTACTTAACCCTCTTACTTATTTAATCCTATTTATTTAATGGTTAAGTTTGTGGGCCTATATATACTAATATTACTCACCTACCCATCAGTTTTACTTAACCCACCTACTGATTTAATCCTGTTTATTTGATGGTTAAGTTTGTGGGCCTATATATACTAATATTACCCACCTACCCATCAGTTGTACTTAACCCACCTACTGGTTTAATCCTGTTTATTTAATGGTTAAGTTTGTGGGCCTATATATACTAATATTACCCACCTACCCATCAGTTGTACTTAACCCACCTACTGATTTAATCCTGTTTATTTAATGGTTAAGTTTGTGGGCCTATATATATTAATATTACCCACCTATCCATCAGTTGTACTTAACCCACCCATAATGCAATTCGTTTTACTTAACCCTAACTTATGTCTGTCATCATACAGTCCTTATGTATTAAGTTAGGTTAAGTAGTCTTTAATCAGCATTAATTAATTATTGAAATATCTAATCGTATTTCACATGCCACTCCAGACACCCACTTAATTCTACATGCCACCCAAGGCACCCACTTAACCCCCTCATGTCCCACTACATGCTTATCTGGTTAAGTGTTTCTTAATACATTAAGGCCGTAACCTTATAAAGACCTCTCACATTAGACTGGCTTTTGTGGCAGCTAGATTTGCCGGGCGGGTCCGGGCAGTCTTACACCACGAAAGAGCCTAACCTCGTGTCTTTACAACTGTTACATATTTAATTTATGCCTAAGACCTCCCACATTAGACTGGCATTTGTGGCATCTGGATTTGTCGGGCGGGTCCGAGCAGTCTTACACCACAAAAGAGCCTAACCTCGTGTCTTAGACGATTAATTACTCCTAATTAATCTTTCCTCGATTTGAATTAATTTCCCTATTCAAATTATCAATCAATTACAAATTTAACTATGGCCATAATTGACTCAATTATTTCCATCTAATTATGGTATATAAAATCATACCAATTTCATCACAAATTTATTTTATGCCCTTTTAGGCATTTATGCCAATTCTCAATATTAAATCTTCAGACTTTAATTGCTTAAACATTCCTCTTTTGATTAATTAAATTAATTAATTAATCCTTTCCTTTTCATAGGTGTTAATACCTATCTTATTAACAATTTGGATTTCTTATCCATAAATGGTTATAGTCAAATTATACCATTTTTACCCACTTTTACCCATGTTATAATAGGTAATTATTTATATGTTTCCCTACTAGAATCATGTGTCCAATTTACATAATCACTATGTAAATTATGCCTATTACAAATTCCCCTTTTCCCCGTTTCTTAACTAGCGTAACCGTTTGCGTTTTTGGCGTCATTGAGGCTACAAAATAGCCTCGCCACAACAATAAAATAAAGGGAATGACAAGGTGATTGTTTCAGTATAATTTTTGGCCTAAGCATGACAACTAGGGAAAATGACATGATAACTTCACATATAATTATGATTAACCACATAATTAACAACTTGCATAGATTCATAACAACTTGCATAGGTTTATGAATTAACGACATAATTAACAACCAACATAGGTTCATGATTCTCAACATAATCAATCAACTTATATGGGTTCATGATTCACAATATAACAACTAACATAGGTTCATTAATTAACAACCCAACGACTTGCATAGGTTCATGATTCATAACATAACAACTAGCATAGGTTCATGAATTCATCACACAATAACTTGCACGATCTTATAACAATTTGCATAGATTCATGATAACAACTTGCATAATAACGACTTGCATAGATTCATGATAACAACTTGCATAGATTCATAATAACCACTTGCATAGATTCACGATAATGACTTGCATAGATTCATCATAACGACTTGCATAGATTCATGATAACAACTTGCATAGATTCATAATAACGACTTGCATAGATTCATCATAACGACTTGCATAGATTCATAGTTTCTCAACATAATAACTTGCACAACTTCATGATTCACAACGATAATGAACTTGCATCATTTCATGATTCACAACAATAATAAACTTGCATCATATCATGATTTACAACAATAATGAACTTGCATAACTACAAACAACATATACCCAAATCATAGTCTACCACAATTCACTTTTATTTATTTAAACCTAAAAGTGACTAGAACTCACCGAATAAGGGGTCTTGAGTTCTGGGTTCTGAATTCTGTAATTGATTAGCGTTCCCTTGATGTAGACAATTTCGATGTTGTAGTTTTAGGCTTGATTTGAATTGAATTTGTTGTCTTTAATTTGCTTCTAGTTGGTGGCGGCTACTCTAGGGTTTGGAGTGACAACATGACGGCTACTGATCTAGTTTTTAATTTGATTCTAGGGTTTGGGTCTACACATGTTTATATAGAATTTAAATTTAATTATCGCCGTCGGATGATCTTAGGGTTAATCAAAACCACTCAGTCCAGATTAGAACTATCCAGAAACCCTAATGACTCATTAACTAGTCAGAAATGACTCAGCACTGAGTCAGAACATGGGTCAGACTTAACCAAAAGGCTGCGCAGTTTTTCTCTCGGCCTGGGCGCACTTGGGAAGTGCGACAATGCAAATTTGTACTGGCGCACTTCCCAAGTGCGCCAGTGCATTTTTTTTCCAAACTTCGTTCGTCCATATCTTGTTCATATGACATCCGTCTTACGCAAATTCGGACTCTAAGCTGAATTCCGAGACGAATGCAATGGAACGACCCGTTTCCCTTAATTCCCACATTTGAAATTAAGTATTCTTAAATTTAGTTAATTTGATTATTCGAAAATTCGGGGTGTTACAGAAGGCTTAATGTGGGAGGTCTAGCACATTATAACCATAAATGAATATGGTAATAAATTGGAATACTTAACCTAGTTGAATCCTTAGGGATTGTATGAATATATAATTTGAGTAGGGGTTAAGTAAACTTGTTTGAAACAGTGGGTAGGTTAAGTAAGTCTTGGGTGGGTGGGTAATATTTATATATATAGGCCTACAAACTTAACCTGTGGGGTTATGCAATCTTTTACTCTGGTATGGCATAACCTATGGAAAACCTAGTGGGGATGCAAGCATAGGGGAAGCTTGTATCATCTTGTTTTTGGGACCCGTTTCAGTAACCCTTATATAAGCACCAAATGAGTACTCCGAACTAGGTCGGAGTCGGGGCAAGCTTACTGGGCTGATTTAAGAGATCCAAAAGTGGGGGACGATGTGGGCGGCGCGTACCAACCGGGTCATGTGCATGCATGGTCCAGACAGGGGAGGATAAGACATCGTGACACTTGTAGATATGGTTGTGCACATCTTTAAAACGAAGGGTTGCCACTTTAGGAAGTGATACATCCTATTGTGGGGCCAACACACGACATTTACGGAGTAGTGAGCCGATCGATTAGGGTAGTAATTAGGGTACATCTAGACTCCAGTATGTTGGGGAGCCCATTAATAATCTTAGGGGTAACTCCAGTATGTGGGGTTGTCTATTGATTGTATGGGGTGAAAACCTCTCATTGGAAGTACACCTAAGTCTACCATTTTATACTTGTTGGGGATCATCTTGTAATAAGACATTAGTATTGGTGCAGAGAAATCATTAGAGAAGCGTAGTATACTCTATCATGTTTGTCATGTTTACCTTATCATACCTGCCTTTTATGATGTTATCTCTCTTATCTACTTTATATGTCTATCATGATATTTTTACTTATTTATTTGCTAAAAGTAACATGACTTGCCAGGCTTTATGTCTGACCCATTTTGTTTCCTCTTCTTTCTCTTCCGTTTCCCTCCCAGGTTCTCAGGGTGGGAATACTCAAGCTTGACCAGGATTCTGCTTGCATTCTGCTTGGAGCTGCTTAGATGTATTTCTCGAGCTCTTATCTTTTCTACTATGGCTATGTTTTTATTTGGGGAATTATGCTTCTTTTATTATTGTACTCTGATGTTTGAAGTACAGGACAATTTTTTTTAATGATGTACTGGGTTTTATGTTTTTCAGACATATGATGTAACCATGTTTTGAACCACGATGCTTTATATTTAATAAAGTTTTAAATTCCGCTGCTATTTTATATCTGTCTTGTAATGTTTCTGTTTCTGTTTACCTATAATGCTTCACAAAACTTAATGCATTCTCTTAATGAGTGACATTAACGGACGTGGGGTGTCACACTAGGTGTTCCACTGTGTTTTTTTATTATTCGGTTTGTTATGTCTATTTATGAATGTAACAGGATGTTTAATGATTTCCATTATCTATACTCTGATCACCTGAGGGGGTATCTTCATATGCCGCTTTCAGTGTTTACTTTGTAATAACTTATACATTATCTAAACAGGTTACATGCGAAGGGTTGTGTGAATGAATTATTCATACCCACGAATGTTTTATGAAACATTTCATACTTTCATGTTATCTTATGTTTAGATTGATTAACTTTCCATTTTCTATCACCGAAAGTTAAAACTAGAGATGACTGCAACATCTGTAGCGTTTAGTTTTTGTTCTTAAAGAATAGGGTGTTACAAAACCAAATTGATGTGCATTTTATTTTTGCATGACAAAAAGACAAGTCCATTTTCCCGAAACTCGACAACACGCATCATTACAACGATACAGATTCGATGGTACAAGTTTCGTCGAAATTCGAGATTGTTCCCTAGAATGATAAATTTACATGTATTTTACGATGGTTTTGACCCTCAAATTGCTCAATCTAAAAATATAACGAAAGTATACTTTTTCTCCATGTAACAAATAATCCAGACTCAATGGAACTAGTCTTGAGTTATGATACGATCGTTTGGGAAAATTCGCCTTTTGGAACCATCACCAATTTAGTAACGATCAATATTTATATAAAATATTTAAATAAGCAATTGTTAAAATATGGGTCGTTACATTCTCTCCTCCTTATGATATTTCGTCCCCGAAATCCTCACTGAATGACCAACACAACCAAATACTCTTGAGTAAGTGATGATGCAAAATACCTAAAAAGCGATCACAACAAAAGGAATAGACTTAAAATTGGAATAGAGCCAAAATTCCAATCCATACTAACCACAATAAAAAATTCATAGCTACTGTGACCAAGCCAACCACTTAAATTATAAACTTATTCCCAACCCAATAGGTAATGGGAATAAAAGTGACAACTCAGTAGTTGGAAGTCAATCTCAATCCAAAAATAAAATCTTAATTATTTTCCAACTTTGGATATTTTCACGAAAAATTTCGGCAACACATCCTTTGAGCGGCTTACTTTGGAAAACCACAATACGCTATACAGACCCAAGTCAATAAGTAAAATAAAAGCCCAAAATTCGCCCACTATATTTGGGGCATAAAACCATCAAAAAAGCACAAGAGGCAAAACCAAAAAACTACATCTACTGCATACCCCTTTTTAAAGCAAGTTTAGCATTTAGATGCAAGCAAGGCGATCAAACCCATGCTCTTTGTACCTAACATGTATTCTACAAAGAGGGTTAAAAACGGTAGTAGAAACGAACAAAGAAAATAGAAATGACAAGTTATATATGGAAATAAATGGGCCACAACAAAAACAACGATCCTACATGCCTAACAGTCGTGTAAGCATAAGTGGTCATGTCAAGTATCAACAATCAAACTTGCACAACAAAATAATAGCAATCGTGATAACTAACATTCATGTCTACCCTAACATGAAGGATACTAGTTGTAACAACCCGCTCGGAATGGGCCTAAATTTCGACCTAGAAAAGACCCATCGAAACTTAAAGCCACTCTAAATGGGTCGCTGGTTCCTGTAAGGAATTACATTTGCATAGAATAATATATAGACTCTGCGTTATGGAAATCTCACACAGCGGAATGAGAAAGTATAATATCAAAATATGATGTACCATTTTATTACAAAGGCACAGAATTCAAACGCAGATTCTCAAGGTATAATTATTCCATAGGTACATCAATAAACTCATCATTAAAAGTTTCCATAAGCAAGACAGCAGTGATAATCAATAATAGTATAATATCTCCAGTTTCGTTTTCAGTCTCCGTCACTGCATCGTAAATTGAGTCTACCCCACCTACTGGCCTGTTGGTTATGTTAAGGGAGGGGTCAGAACATATACTCCTATGTGACTAAAATACAATATTTACTTAAAGATCATACCCTAGATTTAGCAGGTTATATATATATATATATATATATATATATATATCAAGATATGTCTATGCAACACACAAATATTCACATGAACGTAAAGTATCTAACAAATGAGGTGGATATCCGAATCAATCCCTCAAGACCTCCATTAGTGCATTTAGGGTAAAGACCTAACGAGGTGGGCATCCCCGGTCACTTAAGTCCCTTATTAAAGGTGGATTCTTATGATCCCTTATAATCCTGAGGCAGACCCTAGCCCCTTAAGACCCCGTCCTAATACGTCAACATTCTTAAGAGTATATATACACTCACAAGTAATATGAGAAGTAGTATTTCTAACGTTACTACTTAACTGATATTACAGTAGAACAACTATGTCGCTTAAGACTTTCCTTAAATAGTTGGTGAGCATGCTACGACCACATATCAAATATAATAAAATATGTCCATAGTTTATCCCTTACAAGCTCTAGAAGAACTAGACATCCCCCGTGAACTACCCTACTCCGTTACGGCTATGCCTAACCACTTTTAGAGAAGAAGGACCCATAGACTTACTTCTAATCTAATAAAGGTGGGTCCCATGACTTTGGTACCTATCCAAGGAATAAACCTTTGGAGATGATCCTAGTTCTAACCACTTAAAATCCAAACTAGATAAGCAGCCACTTAAGACCTTATCAAGGCATAGTAAACCTGCCTATTTTCACACATAATAGGTATATATATACACACACTAGACCTCTCACATTAAACCGTCTACCTGTAGATGCTGAATATGTCGGGCGGTTCTGGATAGACTTCTACTACAAGTGTGTTTAACCACGTGTCATAATACTCTAAACTTGAATGGCGCATAACACCCAGACCTCTCACATTAGTCGGACCCACTTGTGGTTGCTGGATTTGCCGATCAGTTCTGGGCAAACTTCTACCACAAATGACGATTAACTTCGTGTCTATGTGTCATTATTTAATAATTCAATAAGCCATTTTATACGCACATGCAAGCAACCATTATATGGGGACATTTCAAATTCAAATCTTATCCTAATCGCATTTACTACATTATTACTATGCTTATTCGTTAATTGCGCTATATAAGTAGAATATTTAGTATGTATAATAAACGCTTGTTTTTCGTATGAACATGGGAACGTTTTAACGAGGTAAAATTGTCAAATTGGTCTAATTTAAAGCATGCAAGTTAATTTCTACACTCAACTGCTACATTCATGCCATAGTGGCCTAATTGCATTATTATAGATGAATGTAATGAAAAAATTACAACATACAATTAAAACTTGCATCCTAGGCTTGTACGGATAATTCTGGTAATGAATCAAAAATAGGGTGTAAATTCTTGTCATATATATCCATATATGTATATATATATACACACATATATGTATAATTCTTATTAATCCATCTACCCCTTCTTATGTTGTGTATAAAAACATCCATATTTGATTGGCTTCAAATCTGAATACGTTCGGATTATCTAATTAGAATGGAAAACCAAACCTATTAAAATAATAAATCTAAACAAATCGAAACCTTTTTACATCACAATCAAAGATTTAGAAAAAGGGAAATAAAATAAAATAAAAGTACATCACCTAATTGTTCTTCATCCGCCACTAAAACAAAATCAACAAACCCAATATAAATTGACAATTCTTGCGAAATACAAAAAAACAAGATATTTGGGGGTTTTGTAATTTGATATTGTCGTTATACCAAATCTCCTTAGATATATAAATCCATATAGTAAGCTACAAATGTAGAATACGCCTAAGAATATACTATTCCCACTCACAGTGATTGGAAATGATGTAGATCAGACGTTGTTGTGACTATTTGATGTGAAATCCAATCTCTAGAGATCTATATACATAAGAATCAAATTATCAAAATTCTTATATATATATATATATTCATGTGATTCCAGATCTATTTCTATAAGAAAAAGTTAGAGAAAGAAGAATAGGTTTGTAGAAGAAGAAGAAAATCAATTTTTAAGCTTATTTATGAATCAATGGCGACTGTGTAGAGGCATAAATAGAGAGAGTGACTAGGGTTCAGGTATGGAGTCTAGAGGGTTATTTATAGTTTTTTGCGTAAACAAGAACCGTCGGATTATTAAGACTTAATCCTGGATGTTCATCTTTATAAATTAATCCAACCTAATCTTATTGGGCATTTCAGACGCCAAGCAGTCGACCTCCCCTCTAGAAGGGCGGTTAACGAAAGATCGGCATCCCTTCTAGAGGATCGGTCGACCTCTTGGTCTCTGAATCTCCCAATAAACATATCTGAGGCTGAAGATATTTAATATATATATAACGTTAATTGATTTGGCATATTTCTTACCTTATAAGGATTATTCTTGTCCCCTTATCCTTGTCTTCTTCATTTGAAATTAAAATTCACCAGATTATTTTATCTCTTGGATATATATTATTTATTAAACCATATATATATACGCGTTTACCGTCTGATTTCATTTGATTGTAATTTCTTCATATAAGGACCATTTTCAACATATCATATGTGAAAATGAATCAGAATTTCACCACGAATCCAAATAAAAGATTTTTCGTAGAAATATTCTTAATACTACAACATTTCACTTTTCAGCTGTTTATATTTTATTATTTAATTACTCATTTCCATTAATTATCAATATTTATATTTGTAGGTATATTTTATAGGGTTACATTCTTCCCCTTAAATTAGATTTAGTCCCGAAATCTGCTTGAAGGGGGAGAAAAACATGACTCGCTCTACACATCCATGTTGTACACCCATGTTATTTTTAATTTATCTATAAACATCTATGATTCGTAGTGTTTATGAACAACAAACTTATTAAAGTGAGCTCAATCCTAGCATGTATGTGTAATAAGTGATGCAGTATGTATGCAAAAATTCCTAATATGCATATATTTCTATATGAGTTGCTGTGCAATTGTGTTTTACCCATTTTCTAACATCCAATCTAGCAACCACGATGCATTCATAAACGTAATTTAGAGGAAAAATGACCCAAGAAAGGCTCTGGGTGAGTTTGTCTCATCTTATCCTTGGTCTTCCATATGCTTTCTACAGGATCATTTTCTCATTGTACTCGGACGAGGCGAACGGTTTTATTGTAGAGTCTTGATTTATGCTATACAACCTTTGTAGTGGCTCGGGCCACCCTGGACTCCAACTCGAGTTTCCTATATCCCCAATTTCATCAAGGTTAAGTCTGATAGCAGAATCATGAAGCCATTTCCTCAAATGAGATACATGAAAAACGTTATGGATTCCCGATAGACGTTCTGGGAGATCCACTCGATAGGCCAAAGATCATATCTTCTCGATGATGCGAAAAGGCCCAATAAATCTAGGAGCTAACTTCCCAGTCTTTCCAAATTGAATAGTCTTCTTGAGAGGGGATAACTTTACGAATACCAAGTTTCTAACATCAAACTCAAGTTCCCTCCTTCGCTTATCGGCATGCGATTTCTGATGGTCCTGGATTCCCTTCATCCTCTGCCTAATCAAAGAAATCTTCTTCGGGGAATCACAGACGAAGTCTTGTCCTAGCAGAACCATGTCGGTAGTTTCCCACCAACAAGTTGGTGATTTGCATGACCTCCCGTAAAGCGCTTCAAAATGGGCCATACTAATCGTCGCTTGAAAACCGTTGTTATATGTAAACTCTACGAGTGGTAGGTGCTGCTTCCATACTCCTCTGAAGTCGATAATGCAAGCTCTGAGTAAGTCTTTCAAGATCTGGTTCACCCTTTTTATCTGGCCATCAGTTTGCAGGTGATAAGCTGTACTTAAGTTAAGGGTCATCCCCAATGCTGCTTGTAAGCTTCTCCAAAATTCACTTGTGAATAAAGGGTCTTTATCACTTACTATATTGGATAGGATACCATGTAATATGACTATTTCTTTGACATATAATTGGGCCAATGAGGCTGTCATCTTTTTCTTTTTGATTGGCATAAATGGGAACTTTTAGTCAAACTGTCTACCACAACCCAAATAGCCTCATTTCCCTTTTGGCTATTTGGAAGTCCATCAATAAAATCCATGAAAATATATTCTTACTTCCACATGGGAATCTCTAGAAGTAATAGCAATCCTCCGAGCTTTCCTTGCTCAGCTTTTACTTTATGGCACGTTAAACATTTAGCTACGAATTCAACTATTTCCCTTTTCATCCTTCCTAATGAAGATTCCTCTTCATGTCTTTATACATTTTATCTCAACCTGGGTGTATGGTCATCTTTGAACTATGACACACCTCTAGAATATCTTTCCTCAATCCTTCATACTTAGGGACACAAAGTCCTCCATCCCTAAGTAAACTTCCATCGTCACCTAACGAATATCTAATCAAATTGGGAAAGGTCTCCTTCTTTCCCACTTTCACTTTCAAGTTATCTATTTCTTCATCAAGATTTTATGTAAGTTTCATGTTTTCTACTTATACATGACATTCCCTTTTCCCGGGGTATACTGGATCATGAAATCAAAAGAGGCAATATATTTTATCCATCGTTGTTGTATCAAATTTAAGTCACATTGAGAGAGTAAATACTTTAGAGATTTATGGTCAGTAAAAAGTTCGATTCTCTCCCCTAAAAGATAATGCCTCCACATTTTTAGGACGAATACTACTATGGCTAACTCAAGGTCATGCACTGGATACATCATCTCGAGGTCCTTGCGTTGTCTACTAGCGTAAGCAACAACCCTTTCAACTTACATAAAAAACCAGTCCTAATCGGTTCGTCATGCATCAGTGTAAACTGTAAACAATTTCAAACCATTAGGTATAATGAGGGTTGGCGCACTGGTTAATACTTCCTTTAATTTCTTGAAGGCCACATCACATTTATTACTCCAAGAAAATACCAAATTCTTCTTTTTCATTTGAATTAAAGTAGTAGCAATCTTTGAGAGTCTTTAATGAATTTCCGATAATATTCAGCCAATCCAAGGAAGCTCCTCTCTTTGTTGCATTTCAAAGTATCCTCCATTCCTTAATTGCCTTGATCTTCGTGGGGTTTGCTGCCAAGCCTTTGCTTGACACAATATGTCCCAAAAATCTAGCTTCTTCCTTCTAGAAATGGCACTTTGAGAATTTTACTTTCAATTGGTTCTTTCTTAATATCCCTAGAACTTGTCTTAAGTGACTTTCAAGTTCTTTATGGTCTTTTGAAAATATAAGGGTATCATCTACGAAGACTACCACAATCTTATTTAGAATGCCCCTAAACACTCTACTCATGAGGTCAACAAAGAAGGCGCGTGCATTCATCAGTCTGAAGGGCATAACTTCCTATTGGAACAATCCATCCAACATCCTAAACGCGGTTTTATCCTTGCTGTCCACCGAAATCCTCAACTGGTGAAATCCAGTGGTAAGGTCTAATTAGGAAAATACTTGGGCTTCTTCCAAGTGGTCAAATAAATGATCGATTCTAAGGTTAGGTTTACCTATTATTCTTGGTCAACAAATTAAGATCCCTATAATCCACACAAAGTCCTAAAGATCCGTCTGCTTTAGTGGCAAACACAACAGGTGCACCCCATTCAGTGGTACTTCGCTAAATGAAGACTTTATGTAGTGACTCTGAAATCTGCTTATCCAATTCCCATCTTTCTTTAGGCGCCAAATGCCTCAAGGGTAAAGCTACTAGTGTAGTGTCCTTCTCTAGGTCAATACGAAAAGAGATTTCTCTATGGGGCGGAAGTCCCATGACTTCCTCAAAAACATCTAAGAACTCACATACTATAGGGACCGAAGATGGTCCTTCTGAACTAGGAGGTAAGGAATATAATAAGGCTTTATCCTTGTTCCTAAAATTACAAGGAATACGCAGGCAACGTCCTCCTCGGTTCCTAAGACGAACGATTCTCTTATCGCAATCTAGGATGACCCCATAAGATGATAGCCAATCCATATCTAGGATAAGGTCATACCCATAAAATCCAATGCATACGCTTCACATAGAAATTCGACATCGTTGATCTCCAATACTATGTCTTTGCAAAACAACTCAAGACACTCAGCTCCTCCGATAGGGTTGCCCACCTCTATCGGATTGCTAGAGATAGATAAGGGAAGGTTCAACAGACTAACTAACCTCTTTGCGATAAAAGAATGGGTCGCTCATGAATCGAACAAGATGTATACAGAAATTCCTAAAACAGAAGTTATACCTTCAAGTGTGGGTTGACCTTGGTCTCTTGGAAGTTGGCTTTTTATCAATGCTACATCTAATGCATAATTCTGGTCACTTCAGATGACTTTAAGCTTTGGGCAGTCCTTAGTCCTGGGTCCTTCCTCATGACAATTGAGACACTTTCCTTTAAATTCCTTTTCGCCAAAGAAGTCCTACAATCCATGTTCATATGGTCTTTGTGGTTGCACCTCGTACAAGTCTTAGCTTCCTTCTTGAATTTCCCGCTTTCTTCTTATTCTTTCACCACTCCTTATTCTTATTAGAACTTCCTTCTCCCTTCTCACCATCTTTATTCTCCTTGGAGCCTTCAGCCATGCATAGAATAGCCGTCTCCACTAAATTTTCGAAGGTTACTTTGAATGTTACTTGTGCTAATAAAGCGTCCTTCAATAGGGAGTTCAACCCCTTAACAAATCTCAAGGCTTTATTCATTGGGGTATCCACTAAACCCTTACCAAACTTACTTAACTCGATGAACTTGGCCACGTACTCTTGCAAACTTAAACTTCCTTGCTTGAGATAGATAAACTTTACTAACTGGATTGTCATCTTGGCTTTTGGCAAAAACTTATCTTCAAAGCGGGTTTTGAATCCGGCCCATGTAAATATTCAGGCCTCGTTCTCTACATATACTAAGTTCCACCATTCAAGGGCCTCCTCTTTCAAGTGCCAAGCCACAATTCTCCTTTTTACTTCGTCTGGCCACCCAATGGCTTCAAAAATCCTTTTGCATTCCGTTATCCAAGTTTGGGCACTAGTAAAACACTCCGTTCTTGAGAATGATATCGCACCAAGGTTTACGAACTCTTACAGAATCGAGAAAAATCAAAGGCTACCTCCACGACAGGAGCTGCAGGCACCGCTGGGCGGGATTAGCAACAAAGATCTGTTCCACAGTATGAAGATATTATTGGAACCATTCTGGAAAATACCTAGGCCTTTCCTGGTTTACCTGTATGGAAGGTTTATCAGCTATTCTACTATTTGAAAATAAAAGGAAGAATCCTTTTGTGGATACTCCTGAGATAGCATTTAAGCTGAAAAGGGAAGAAAATGATAAAGGTTCCTAGTATAGATACGTTTGCTTATTAGGGGTAAGTGTGTGTGTGTGTATATATATATAGTTTGAAAATATTTTTCAAAATACAAATACGTCTCACATACATATAATTTTTTTATAATCTGGGTAACCTATGCTCTGATACCAAATGTAACAACCCACCCAGAATGGGCCTAAATTCGACCCAGAAAAGGACCATCGAAACTTAGAGCTACTCTAAATGGGTCGTTGGTTCCTATAAGGATGTACGTTTGCACAATATAATATATAAACATTGTATTATGGAAATCTCACACAGCGGAACCAGAAAGTATAATACCAAAATATGATGTACCATTTTATTAAAAAGCCACAGAGTTCAAACTCAGATTGTCAAGGTACAATTATTCCATAGGTACATCAATAAACTCATCATTAAAAGTTTCCATAGGATATACAACAATGATAACTAATAATAGCATAATATCTCCAATTTCGTCTTCAGTCTCCACCATTGCTTCGTCCATTAAATCCACCTTACCTACTGACCTATTGGGTATGTAAAGGAGAGGGGTCAGAACATAAAGTCCTATGTGGCTGAAATATAGTATTCAGTTAAAGACCATACCATAGATATAGAAGGTTATATATATAAAGGTATGTTTATGCAACACACAAACATTCACATGAACACAAAGTATCTAACCAATGAGGTGGATATCTGAACCAATCAGTTAAGACGTCCATTAGTACATTTAAGGTAAAGACCCAATGAGGTGGGAATCCTCGGTCGCTTAAGGCCCTTATTAAAGGCAGATTCTTGTGATATCTTATAACCCATTATGCATACTCTAGCTCCTTAAGACCCCATCCAAATACGTCAACGTTCTTATGTATATACTCTTACAAGTAATATGAAAAGTAGTATTTCGAACGTTACTACTAAACTAATATTACGGTAGAACACCTACCACTGAAGACTTCCCTTAGACAGTTGGTGATCACGCTACGACCACACATCAAATATAAACCAATCTTGTCCCTAGTTTATCTCTTACAAGCTTCTAGAGGAAGTGGACATCCCCCGTGAAGTACCCTACTCCGTTACCACTATGCCTAACCACTTTTGGAGAAGGAGAACCCGTAGACTTATTTCAAATCTAATAAGGGTGGGTCCCATGACTTTGGTACCTATCCAAGGAATAAACCTTCGAAGAGGATCCTAGTCTTAACCACTTAAGACCCAAACTAGATAAGAAGAGAGTCAACCACTTAAGACCTTCCCAAGGCATAGTAAACCTATCTATTTTCACATACAATAGGTGGGTGCGTGTGTGTGTGTATATATATATATATATATATATATATATATATATATATATATACTAGACCTCTCACATTAAACCGTCTACCTGTAGATGTTGGATATTCCGAGCAGACTTCTATTACAACTGGGTTTAACCTCGTGTCATAGTATACCAAACTTGAATGGCCCATGGCACCTAGACGTCTTACATTAGTCAGACCCACTTGTGGTTGCTGGATTTGCTGGTCAGTTACAAACAGACTTCTACCACAAATGACTACTAACCTCGTGTCTATGTGGCATTATTTAATATTTATATAATTCATTCTATACGCACATATAAGAAATCAATATATGGGGATATTTCAAATTCAAATCTTATCCTAATCGCATTTACTACGTTAGTATTATGCTAATTCGTTAATTACGCTATATAAGTAGAATATCTAGTATGTATAAACAACACTAGTTTTTCGTATGAACGAAGGAATGTTTTAATGAGGTAAAATTGTCAACTTGGTCTAATTTAAGGCATACAAGTTAATTTCTGCATTCACCGCTACATTCATGGAATAATGGCATAAATACAGATAGCAGTAATGAAAAAAATACAATATACAATTAAAACTTGCATCCTAAGCTTGTGCGGATAATTCAAGTAAGGAATCAAGAATACGGTGTAAATGTCTTAATTCATACATATCGATATATATATATATATATATATATATGTAAATATATACACACATATGCATAAAACTTTATTTATCTAATTTACCCCTTCTTATGTTGTACATAAAAACGTTCATATTTGATTAGCTTCAAATTTGAATACGTTCGGATTATCTAATTAGAATAGAAACCCAAACCTATTCAAATAATAAATCTAATCAAATCTAAACCTTTTTACATTACAATCAAAGATTTAGAAAAAGGAAAAAATAAATTAAAATAAAAGTACATCACCCAATTATTCTTCATCCACTACTAAAATAAAATCCACAAACCTAATATAAATTGACAATTCTTGCGAAATACACACAAATAGCAGATTTGGGGGTTTTTTAGTTTGATATTGTCATTATACCAAATCTCCTTAGGCGTACAGATCCATGTAGCAACCCACAAATGTAGAATATGCCTAAGAAAATACCAATTCCATTCCCAGTGTTTGGAAATGCCGTAGATCTGACGTTTTAGTGTCTATTCGATGTGAACTCCAATCCCTTTAGATATATATATATATATATATAAGAATCAAATAATTAAAATTCTTATATATATATATATATATATCACGTGACTGCAGATCTATATTCTATAAGAAAAGATTATTGAAAGTAGAATAGGTTTTTAGAAGAAGAAAACCTATTTTTAAGTTTCTCTGGAATCAATGGCGATAGAGTGAAGGCACAAATAGAGAGTGGCTAGGGTTTAGGTATGGAGTCTAGAGCGTTGTTTATAGTTATTCGTGTAAACAAGAATAATCAGATTATTAAGATTTAATCTTGGTTGTTTATCTTTATAAATTAACCCAAAAACCTAACCAGACCTAGCCTTATTGGGAATTTCAAATGCCAAGCGGTCGACCTCCCCTCTAGTAGGGCGGATGATTGGCGGTCGACACCCCTTCTAGGGGGCGGTCGACCTCTTGGTCTCTAAATTGGCCAATAAACGTATGTGAGGCTGGAGACATTTAATATATATAATGTTAGTTAATTTGGCTTATTTATTAAATTATATCCCCTTATCCTTGTCTTCATCATTTGAAATTCGAATTCATTAAATTATTTTATCTCTTGGATATATATATTATTTATTAAACCATATATATGTATATATGCGTTTACCGCCTGATTTCATTTGATTGTAATTTCTTCATATTAGCACATTTTTCAACATATCATATATGAAAATGAATCAGAATTTCAACACGAATCAAAATAAAAGATTTTCGTAGCCAACTTCTTAATGATGCAAAATTTCACTTTTCAACTTGTTTATATTTTATTATTTAATTTCTCATTTCTATTAACTATTAATATTTATATTTTTAGGTATATTTTACGGGGTGTTACACCAGTCTAATCAAAAAAGATATCTAATCCTTATATAACTCGGCAATAATGGTTGCCATTTCTGTAACACCCCGCACTTTTATGAGCCCGAATTCTGGCAAATCAAAACTCAAACCCACCCAAAAATGGAGAGTATAAATCTGGTACCTGCAAATAATGAGCATGAGCATAATCAGAGTACGATAAAACTAAATCACAGCGAAAACAAGATATGATGATAAGTATTGACTTAAGCAACTACCTTAAAAGAAAATCGCCACATTAATACTGAGCATGAGAGAACAAGAACCAAAAACTTGAATTTGAATACTTGCTAAGACATTTCTTCCTGAGGTAAACCTGGGACTTGTTATGAGGAGGGAGGTTAGAACAACAAGTCATGGTGAATACCATTCAACCAACTACTAAAAACTAAGAGGTAGGCATCCCTACTACTCTATATGCCATAAGGAGGTAAGTTATTTCTATATATCCACTTAAAGATTCACTATCAACATAATATAAGGGTGGATCCTTTCGATCACTTAAGACCCAAGGCGGATACGATCGATCGCTTACCGCCTTACTCGGTGATTTGCTCTACATTAATATAAATTAGAGGACACTAGCTACTAAGTCCTACTAATTTAAAGCATTCGCCATTCACGCATATATCCAATCCCTGAATAAGACAAGAGATAGTAAGCAATCACTTGTTACCTATAGAATAGGTAGACAAATAACTGTCATTTATGACCTTCCCTCGGCGGACCCTCGTGTTACTATCTAACCAACTTTATTTGATAATCTCCTAGTCGATTAATACTTCCCGTGGGATATGCAAACCTATGGTACCTCCGTGGCAGTCATTTAATACCTTTCTCAAGGCAAACCCTAACCTCCCATCAATTAATACCCGAAGGAAGCAGACTATCGTGGAGATTACCAATCTCGTACCAAATTAGCCTTTAATACTCGATTAGTTAATACCTTTTTAAGGATGGACCTAATGATCCTACACTTACGAGGAAGTGTGAATCAAATCACTTGATACCCAATAGTTGGACCTTACTACTTAATACCTCAAATCTAGAATAGGTTATGTTTATAAATTATTTCCTTTTTGGTTTCTTCTTTTGGATGGGAGGCGGTCCCTACAACCACTTAATACCTCAAAACTAGAAGTAAACCTTATTTTAAGAAATAATTCGTATTTTGCAATTAACTATCGTCACAATCTACAACTTATTCATTTTCATACATAATAAATATGGGAAAGTCTATTCAGACACAAAGGTTTGGCACAAATTGAGTGACACAAAATCTGAACCATAGGTTTACCCCATGATTTGACCTATCACATAAATACAAATTAATCATGTGGATGAGATTTTGTGTCTCCTCATTTGTGTCAAACTTTTGTGTTTATCTAGCCACTCCTAGTAAATGTATATCATGAAACTAACATGGGTAATTCACAACAAGCATGTAGCATTAAGAATAACATGAAATCAATCATGTGCAACTGCAAATAATCACAAACAACTACATATATTTTGGATATCGAAACCACAGTAGATAGAGAGTATTATTCATCTTAGTTGGATTGACGTTGTGAGATTTGTTGATGTAAATGTCCAAGCTCTAAGTTTTCTATCTTTGTCTTTCTTCTTCTCCTAAGCTTAATGTCCAACCTCTCTTTATTTTTTTTACCTTTTAGGTTTAGAAGTGAAAAAAATGAATACAATGTAGGAGAATATGACACACACACACTCACATACATACATACATACATATACACATATATATATGGGGTTAAAAGTTCTAACTTTTCCCTCCTCATATCTCCCTACCTTATGCACATTTGATTGGTTAATTTTCTTCTAATGCCAACTTCTAATTAACTTATTAAGCACAAATCTCGACTCCTTCATCCACCACATTACTCCTACTTCTATTAAATTCTTGAATAATGTTTCTCAAAAGTTAGGGTGTTACATTGTAACTCGTTGTTACACTTAAACTTGGATTGATCGTTTGAGATTTCACTCTTAAAATCATCTTCTTTTTTGATTCGAGTCGTGCGAAGTTCAAAGTTGTAAATTCCACTCTTGAGACCTCCTTTCGGTCGTTAGTTACAAGTCATGTGGAATACATGGTATGGAGATCCACTCTTGGGACATCCTTTCAAACATTGTCCCTAAGTTGTGAGGAGCTCATAGTGAAGCATTCCACTTTCAAGACCTCCTTTCATTCATTGATCCCAAGTGTTGCATAACCTAGAGTTGTGAAGATTCACTCTCGGAATCTCCTTTTAGTCGTTTATCACAAGTCATTGCAAAGACCAAAGTTGTATATTGTGATCAGCCCTTTATGCTCACTCGTCATTGGTTCGGGTTCGAGTTATGGACATCGTTTGTTCATCCTTTATACTCTCCCATCATTTGTTTAGGCTAGAGTAAGCTAAGAGAACATTCAGTACCACATTTACTTAGGTTGGAGTGGTCGCCTTTGGATTCTTAGGCTAAGAATTAATGGTTGAACACTCTATTCATGAGCGTCATAAGTTGTTTATACTCGGTCTTGTAGTTCGTCCAAAGCTTAAGTTTTTTTGTGTGTGGTCAGAGCACACCCATTTGGTTGGAGTTCACTACTGTATTTAAGGCGATGAATCAGTGCCAGCTCTGAAGCATCACATTCAATGTGTTGCGCCCAAGCATGAAAATCGATTTTATCAAAAATAACATACTATGGGTAATGGAAAATTATCGAAAGTGTGATTAGGCGAGTGAATGGATGGACCACACTCTGTTTGTACTTTGGTCAATAGATTGGAACTTGATTCAACAGAGAGACCCGTAAGCATGCCTAAGCATGAGTAAGTCGTGTCATACCCATCAAACTCGTGATTCATTTGGCGAATAGGAAAGTAAATTGATGGATGGACTCCCAAATGTATTGGGCCGTAGGTGGACTGTGTCGCATCCGTTTGACTTGTACCCTTTCCCTCAGCACAGGAGGTGAACAAGAATGTTGAACAATTTGATTACACTCATCATAGTAGTATTTCAGTGGTCCACGGATAGATCACTAAGTTTTGTGTTGATATCTGCATATTTCACACTAAGTTCTATCTAATTTAGCCATGTCTACAACCCAAACAAGTGAAATTAAAGTCCACAATCAAATTGTTCGTCGAAATAAAACAAATGACAAAGTACATGTTGAATTGAAATTCAAATTAAATGAACTAAAAGATGTGGTGTCACATGTATAGGCCAATTTATCTTGTTGTAAGCTTGCCAAACTAGATATCGGTTCCTAAGGAACTAGTAGATGAACAAGGACTTCCATGGTTGTCGTTCTTGGGAAGCGTCAGAATGCTCCAAAACTGCATTTAAAGGAGCTTGTTTATACGACTTGAGTTTCCTCTAGTGGATGATTATTTCGATTGCATCTCTCGACTGACAACATCGTTAGTATCATTACCATACATTTCATGATATTTGCAGTATTTTCCATATATTTTTTTGCCTTTTTCATTAATACTCTAGGATTTGGCTTTTTGCATTGGAGAGTATTGCATGTTTAAAGATATATGTTTTCAATGGAATTGTTAAGCGCAGTGTAGTCATTTTATAAACGGAATCTCGATCAATTCTTTGAATTCTTCTTTTTATCATGACTACCTACATTATTACTGGCTTAAGCATGTTTATCCTGGGGATCAGAAGTGGCTTTATCGGAACTCTCTCCAGCTTACTTTGGTGCATCATTGCTTTGGGCATTATCCTATTACTACTTATAGAGATAAACTTGCGAGGTTTGGTTCTTACATGCTTCTTCTTGGCTTAGGCATTGGTTGGCTTTCTCATAGAACCATTTTAGAGTGTTTTGGGGCTTTTAGTCGAGTCAATTGCCGAATGCAGCTTTGGATGAATGCCTTTGATGAGTCGAAGGAGAATGACGCTTTGGTCCGAATTATCCACTATGTCAGTGAATCATTGAAGCATTCAAGAGAACTTTTGAGCAATTCTCCAACCCTTTAGAAGACATTAGAAATGGACATAATGTCTTTAGACCTGGTGGTCTACACACTGATTTGCTCCACCAGTTTCCTAAACAATTGATTGAAGGAAGACACGATCCGCTGCGAAAGGTGAGAGAACCATAGTAGAGTCATGCCTTTAAGCAACATGATAGAGCACTTACACTTTACAGCGTCAATGATGCGAGCTGAGTCCATATACCATTTATATCAGTTAAGGAATTGTCGAGGATCGGTTTTCTTGAGTATGCCACGGGCCATGGCATATTAAATCCTCAAGGCCATCCGAAATTCAGCATTGCGTCCATGAAAGTGTTAAGCTTTATACCGGCTTCCCAATTCGTCGTTTTCATAACCTTGTGATTCTTTCATGATCCTATGGACCATATCGATGAGTTCAGGAGTTGGGATCTCCACCGGATTCTAGTGGTTGTGATCCACCCTGGGAGTACTTTCTTTAAGGTACCTCCTCGAAGGAAGATCATCATTATCTAATTAGATGCCATTATTAAATTTTTCGCGAAGGCTCAGCAAAAGATACTTGGTTCTGGTTAACAGCTAGGAGCCGAGAGACTACGTTTTGGATGATGGCGGCGTGGGGTAGCCTGTTAGGGGATTTGGTTCCGCTAGTGAGATCCATACTAAATCGAGGGTGACCACATTGACTCGCTCCCTCATTGGTAGCGGCCCCGTGCCGTCTCGAGATAGTCTTCTCCTTTGGCTCCAATGGATACGGTGGAAGTTGAATGAAGAACTTTTGGAGACATTACTATTAGGAGCTTGAGCAAGCCTACTCTCCTAAAAGCAACTGATGTTTCCTTGCTCGTGGCTACATTGGTTGTGTGCAAGAACATTAGGATTACGGTCAACATAAGTTTTTTTGCTCGATTGATGCCTCATCGTGATCAACATTAGAAGATCCAACAACATATAAGCTTTTCTTTTTCATAATGCTTTCAAGTTTTATAGGTAGATAGCATGTAGATTGTAGGAGATTCGGAAACTTGGATGGCAAGAAGATAGGAAAAACTGAATTTTTTTCTTTTAATGAAAGAACCAGAATGTTGACATCAAAAATTGGTACAACAGCCAACAAGTTCAATGAATAGTTAAACTGAAATAAATAGAAAACAAGGAATACAATAATAAAAATGCAATATAAAAGAGATACAATAACTTATACTGGTTCAGCGTTGCTTGTCCTATGTCCACTTTGAAGGTATGTTCACTTTTTTTCTAAATATTAAGTTTATAAGTGCTTGGATCGGTAAGACTCCGAATAATATAGTGCAAAGTGAAAAAACATCCAAAAAGATCTACTTTTCATCTAGGAGATATTTATTTATAAATATAGGTTATAAACAAGAGTCATAGGACCGTTGGAGAGAGCGTTGAAAAAGCCCAAGCCCAAAATAAACTATCTATAGGATCAGACCCAGTCCTTCGATAAGGATCAGAACCGATCCCTCGTAACAGCTATGTAGGGCCT
This sequence comes from Allium sativum, assembly GCA_030737875.1. NCBI lineage: Eukaryota > Viridiplantae > Streptophyta > Magnoliopsida > Asparagales > Amaryllidaceae > Allium > Allium sativum. Next base: position 439,863,804 of record CM060925.1, on the reverse strand, counting down.
GCGACTTCGACAACATGTCTTTACGGTTGCCTTGAGTTTCTCTGTGAAGTTTGATATGGTTTGGACATGTAGCTTGTGAGTTATGATCATTTGTTTGTTGAAGTAGTGTACTTCTGCCAATTTTACTCGGAGATGTATTGATTCCTCTACACATTTGTTGGCGATCACTCAATGGAAGGATTTTCGCGCACTGTTTGATGAGTTAAAGTGATCTTTGTGATGACCACCCCACTCCACTTTCACGTAAGTAGGTAAAATATTGCGTTACATGCCAATCTGATATGTCCCGGCCATCATGAGTGATAAATCAAAACCAGACCTGTCATATATCTCACAACGCATGGACAATATATAATAAGAAATATAGACAATAATATAGCAAGAGATGACAAAACACAAAACAATTGACATACCATCAAAATCACAGAGCCATAGATATGAAATCCAATAATATCTAAATACATATCATCCTCACTACAACCCTTAGAGTACGCTCATAACACTGGAAAGCAAATATATATATAAGTAAGTATATGTTATAGCTCCTCCAAGCACGCCTTCGACTCAACATCACATATAGCTTGTAACACCCCACCCCAAGACCCACATTAACAAAGAGAATTACATAGTAATTCCGTCTACTAAGGTAGAGAGTAAGGCTGGTTAGGGGCGACTATCTATAACCTTGTCTTAACAATCTGTTAAATATGTCGATAAGTGATGTCTATTTTTTTTCAACTCAAATGGATCGACATACTCAATAAATCGATAATGCAAAGCTATAGATAGTTATAGATCTATCAAAAAAAACACCAGAAGTAATGACTATCTCAACAGAACAGTACAGATACATATATACGTAATTACATATACAATGATACATCTCAATATAATACAAATGTTACAACAAAGTGATATGACGACCACTCTATACGAAAGGCAAAGAACAACAATTCAACTACATCTCAAAGAAATGATAAACAATTCCAAGAGAAGGACTCGATCCCACAAGGAAGCATTAAGAAACTACTATGTCCAAAGAGAAGCTAAAATCTGAAACAAACTCGGTCTGACCTGAGTGAAAACACACGGGCCAGGCTAGCTAAACCCATCAGTAAAACTAAGCACTCGATAAGGTTAAGTAAATGAAAGATATGATATCTTTTTACCAAAGGATATAATGTCATAAATGTTACTTCTATGAAAGAATGATATCTCTTCTTTGGAAGTAGAAGTGGTAATTAGAATAAGGCTACACTCAAGTAGCAAAACTACACATAAGAAAATAAAACATCAACAAGTTTTAAATGTAAGGCTTAACAAATATAGACTCTGTCTCATATTATGGACAAGGTGAATTAAAGGTTGTTAAAGACTTCAAAGGAAGTGAATATTTCCCTAGAAGAGGGGTTAACATAACTATACATCAAAGTATATTCCTCTAATATAATAAATGAACACATATAGATATTCTTATCTCATTGACATATACTAAAATCCCAAGATCAGCTATAGAATCTTCTTAATTATTCGTACCTCTTTTCATTGGTATAAATACAGAAACATCTTAAATCTATTACTAAACTCATTATAAACAAACTTCATAACAATTTATACCTCCTTTCACCAGTATAAATATAAATACTTCTTGCATCCATCATTGAAAATCATTTTAAAACAACTGCCATAATTTATACCTCATATCATCGGTATAAATATAAATATATCTCAAATCCATTATTAAAATTCATCATAAAAAAATCTCCATAAATTATACCATAACTCAACGATATAATTATAAATACATATCAAACTTATCATTGAAATTCACCATAAAAGAATCTTCATAAAATTATACCTCATCTCATCGGTACAATTATAAATATATCTCAAATCCATCTTAGTAGAACCCGAAAGGACTTTAAAACATCATATTAGAAACCACCATTAAACATGCATATATATAAGTCTCTTCCTTTATATTTCTTACATAAGGCAATAATAAAGTATCATCATCGAAATGGTGAAATCGAAACATCAAGAAATACAGCATGTGCTTACATCTTGACTAGTACTATACTTTTGGTACCATATACCGTGATGGCTTGGGACACAAATATCATCATCATAATTGTGACGACTATAGCCAAGAACATCGTGATGCCCCTAAGTCACAAAAACCCGAGTAATAAACATCATGGTGATTGGAGTCACAAACATCGTGATCATCATGATGGCTATAGTCGAAAACATCGCGATGACTCCAATCTAGTACTTAGTCAATAGTACTAGTAACATCGTGAATGTGCCTCAACTTCTCGGATAGGAACCCGTAAGGCATGAACATATGTACCACACATTTGTGCCTAATAGTTTACTAGCCGATAGTTGATACCACATTAGAAACCTCGTAAAACATCATAAACATCAGAATCATCATGAAACATGTATATTACGCCTCATCTCATTGGCGTAAATACAATACCCTACTTGTCTCATCTCATTGACGGGTACTATTAACATCGTGACTTGTCTCATTTTATAGACAAGTGGAAAATCATCATAAAACATCTTAACATCGTGAAATCATCATACAAAATAATGCCTTGTCTTATTGCAACTAAATTAACATCGTGATAGATAATTATAACCATAATTCCCAAATAAGGAAATTTTAACATTTAACATGCTTTATCTCATCGGCGTTCATAACATATGTCTAAAAATGGTTCCTTATCGAATATACTCACAAATGGGTTCTCTCTAACCATACAATTTTATCCAAAATTTTGTAACATCATAAATTTCTCAAATAATTCATCAAAAGGATATCCATCGCGTACGTCATATATTAAGCGATAAAGCAATTCCATATGTCCCATACCATATGTCCTATTTTATCGCTTAATTTTCTTTCTCATACATCCAAAATTTGCAAAAATTTATTAAATAATTTTTACTACATAAAATATTAATTTAAAATGATTTTTGGAAAGTATCATTATGTAAATTGTCTTTATTATAATATATATATAGTTTTTGGAAAATTATTTTAAATAATCCCAAAATACTTATTTAGAAAACCACTTATTTTTAAAACCCTTGTAAAAGCAATTTCGAAAATACCTGCACAAAATCAGCAAAAATCTCATAAAATCAACAATTAGAAACCTTCAATTTTTGACCAAGATAACTTCATAAATCTAGAAAACTCGAAACATGAAAGTTGTAGCTCTATGTCTACGCTTTCCAGAAAGTACAAAATCATTGAATTTGGATAAGAAACACAAAATTTATGGCTTATAAAATTTTCAGATTTTAATTTTCGCTATCGCTGTCGTTATTTTCACAGCAGCGGCAAACAAATACAAATTCGACAAAGCAAACATCAATATTTCAAAAACTCAATACATGAAACTTGTTGTACGTGATTCAAGCTTTCTTAAACATCTTAAATCATCAACAAGATTAAGAAATGAAAAGGTTACGGTTATATTCGTTTCAGCATCAGCAATGGATAGAAGTTCAATCAATTGAAGATGTATCTAAGCGGCATAAAATCAAACACAATTCCATCAATAAATTCCAAAAGTCATGTATGTGAAAGTAAAACATCCACTATGATTCAACCAGCGTATGTGAGTAATATTACTCACCTTAGCATTCCGAACTACCATGCATGCCTTGAATCACCACATATTTCCCCAAAAAAAAATGCAATTCTGACCTTTGTTGCAGCCATGATTTGACATAACAAATCTAAATATTATCCTACGAAATTTTTATAGAAGATGCAGCTTTGAGTTAAGAGTAACAAATCCAAATTTCATATTTTCATGATTTTTCTAAAATTAATTATGAATTTCCTACTAAGCTGCGTTTTCAATTCAGATTTAAATCGAAAATAGATAGATGAAAGTAAACTTTTGATACCACAAAACTAAACCAAATACCATGAAAATTGGAGGAGAGGTGCTGGAATGAGCTAGTGAAAACATATCTAAATTTCAGAATTTTTGGGATTTTATTTGATTTTTTAGGATTTTAAGAATGGCTGGGGTTTTGGCCTTGAATTAGCAATTTGAAACTTGTATAAGCCATAGAAACAACATGCAAAAAGGAGAGAAGATCCAAATCAATTACAATAAACCAATTCTTGGATTTAAGGATGGATTAGGATTTATAAAGGTTGGTGTAACACCCCGAATTTTAGCTAATACTAAAATTCTCTAATCATAGGATAAATAATCTCAGATGTGGGAATTGGGGGTAACGGGCTGCGTCATTGTGTTCATCTCGGAAAAATACGCGAAATAGAGTCCGAGTTTTCGAGAATCGGAGTCCGTATGGCCCGGTTATGGCCCAATGAAGTTTGCAGAAAAATTAAAGTTTAAAACAGATTTAGAAATTTAAAATTCGGATTTCAAATTAGAACCAGCGGGGCCAGGCGGGAAAATTCCCGCCCTGACCATGTCGACAGGGCTGTCGACAGGCCTGTCGACAGGGGGAGTCGACTTGCCTGTCGACACGGCGTCTCGAGCCAGAAGGTTGGGTGCACCAGATTTGGTTTTCTGGCTAGGGCTGGGCTGGGTTCTAGAGATTTCCTAAATCTAACGGACCTAATCTAATTTAGGGTTAATCTAAGGGCCTAAAACACTCTCCTAATCTATAAATACACCCTAAACCTACCCTAATCCATACTAAAAATAGAAATGATGGCCTCATGCCGCCAAATTAAATCTTAGAAGGAGCCTCCACTTGTTTATGAGGGAAGTTGCAAGCTAATCACTCTCTAATCAATCTCTAATCATCACCATCTTCATATTTAGCAACTAATTCCACTTCATAAGTTTGGTAATCTTGGTTTTGGTGAGTTTCTATCACTTTAACATCAATTGTTAAAGTAAGTAGATTGGGTGTAATGAGACTTATGGTCTTAGATGCGGATTAGTGAGTTTGAATCATTTGTAATGATATGCTACTCTATGTTTTTCTATGTTTATGCATAATTAATAAGTGAGTTTATGCATGTTTGATAAGTTGGTTTATGCATGCTTAACAAGTTGGTTTATGCATGTTTAACAAGTGGGTTTATGCATGTTTAATATGTGGGTTTATGCATATTTAACAAGTGGATTTATGCATGTTTAACAAAGTGAGTTATGCAAGTTCACATGCAAGGCATGTGTATGATGTTATGTAAGTTATGTGTAGGTTGATATGCAAGTTCATATGCAAGTTGTGTATATGCTTAAATGCAAGTTTAACATGATATGCAAGTTATGCATGCTTATGCAAGTATGTGAATGCTTATGCAAGTATGTGAATGCTTATGCAAGTTATGTGTATGCTTAAATGCAAGTTTAACATGTTATGCAAGTTATGAGAATGCTTATATGCAAGTTCAACATGTTATGCAAGATATGTGTATGATAGTATGCAAGCTCATATGCAACATGTTATGCAAATCATGTGTATGATAATATGCAAGTTTGGGTTAAATGTAGTTGGGTTAATATGTGCTCATATATGCAAGTTGACATCCTCTTAACCCATGACAAAGTTATATGCTAAACCCATGATATTTGTAATGGATCTTTCCCTTTATTATGTCATGAGAACGATTTACGTGGGGAACGATGGGGTTGGTAAATATGTTAATAAAAGTGTGATTGGGTATGATTAAGCATACCATAAAAAAATAAATTAACATAAGTGGGAATTTACCTATTGAGTTAGGTCTACCCCATGGGAATTTACCTATTGAGTTAGGTCTGCCCATGTTATGAAAAACTTGATATTAATTAGGGATAATTAATATGGGGGTGATTAATTAGTTGTAATTAATCGACTAAGACACGAGGTTGGACTCATTTGTAGTGTAAAACTGCCCGGACCCGACCGGCCTAACCAGTTGCTACAAATGTCAGCCCAATGTGAGAGGTCTTAGCCATAAATTAAATACGTGATTAAAGTAAAGACACGAGGTTAGACTCTGTTATGACGTAAGACTGCCCGGACCCTACCGGCTTAACCAGGCGGTCATAACAGCCAGTCTAATGTGGGTGGTCTTTATGGGAGATCACGGTCTTAATTAATTAAGAAACACTTAACCACATTAGCATGTAGTGGGACATGAGGGGTTAAGTGGGTGCCTTGGGTGGCATGTGGAAATTTAATGGTTGCCTTGGGTGGCATGTGGAATCTAGTGGGTTGCCTTGGGTGGCAATAGAAAATACGATTAGAATACTTAACCAAGTGAAACATGTAATTAAACATGATTAAAGGGTTAAGTGGGATACACTAGATAAGTGACAAGCTTAGGTGGGTAGCTTGTGGGGGCCCATTTCAACCAATATCCCAAACGTATCTTTGTGGGCTCGACCCATGTCGAGTGACGGGACACGCATATTGGGCTTGATTATAAGAGGCCAAAACGGGTTAGCGGTGGCAACGCAAGTCCAACGGGTTTCATATGCGTGTGTGGGCCCGGGCTGGTAGATAAGCCGTTGTTGCATCGTGTAGATATAAAGCCGTGCACCGTCGATATTATCAGGTGGCCACTTTAGGGGAGTGATACACCCCACTGTGGGACCAGCACGGGTATCTACGGTAGGGAGCCGATCGCTGGGGAGTAGTGGGTACACCTAATAAAGATAGGGGCAGACGGCACCTATGTAGGGGTACACGAAACTACTGGGTAAAATTACTAAGTACACCTAGTGGAGATAGGGGCAGACGACACCTATGTAGTGGCTAGGAGTACAAAGAAACTACTGGGGAAATTTTCTAAGTCCTTGGGAGGGATCAACATTTAAGTAGGAATGACTGGTGTGGTGCAGATAGTAATTATCCTTGGGTGGGTAGATGCGTCTTTACGGTTATCTTAGTTTATCCTAAGACTATCAAGCTGCTTAGTGTAGCCATTCATCCCCAGACATCACCGTGGGTCAAGTTTATATCTTCTCTGGTTACTTTAATGATTGTATTGTTAAAGTTATAGGACTCGCTCAGACTTATGTCTGACCCCGTTGTTTTTATCTTTTTCCCAACCCTCAGGTCCTACCGTGGATCCTAGCAGTAGTGGAGCTTGATCGGATTGCTGTTCCAGTCTTTAGGAGCTTGGATAGATGTAAAGCTCCAGTTACCCAGTTATCTTTTCTTTTGACCTGGCTATTGTATGAGAGAGTGGGATTATGTAGTACTATTTATATCTGTCTTGTTGTAATTTTTCTGTTCTATATTCACTAAAATACTCCACCGATGCTATGGCATTCCCTTAGTGAGTGACCATAGCGGGCGTGGGGTGTTACACGTGGTATCAGAGCAAAGGTTACCGGAACAGATAAAATTTTTAGAAAATTATTTTTCTAAAAACATTTTTGGAAGAGATATTTTCAAAAAACATGTCTTTAAAGAGAAAGGTTTTTGAAGGAAAAGCATAATCCCCAATAGCCATATCTATATCCTTCGAATTTTCCGTTTTGAATCTTTCCTTTTTCGTTTCAGCATGGCCGAGAATCTTAACTTTTCGGAGGGTGTGACGGTACCAGTATGGTATAGGAGATTGATGGAGGCTAGGGCCACCACTACGGGTCCAGCAAATGTTCCTCCACCAACCATAGCACCCGATCTTCCTCCTCCCCCTCCTCCTCGCACGGATACTTTTGCTAAGACTTGCAAGGAATTTAAAGCCATGGGAGGGAAACCTTTTCAAGGATCTGAAACTTTTGTGGAGGCTAGAGATTGGCTTAAGGAGGTGGAAGAATTGATAGATATCTTTGAGATGGAAGAAGGAAAGAAAGTCAAGTTGGCTGCTTGGTTAATGAAGGGAGAGGCCTCATTCTGGTGGGAGATCACTAATGGAGAACGCCCCGTTGACTCTTGGGCGGATTTTAGGCAAAGATTTGTGGCAAAGTTTCTCTCAAGGGCGGAGGAAAACTTGTATATGGAAAGATTCTTGACTCTAAAGCAAGGAAATCTCTCGGTGAAGGAATATGTCAACAAGTTTAATCAATTGGCGAGGTTTGGCCTAGACATGGTGAATACACCAGAGAAGAAGGCTTTGAGGTTCGTGAAAGGCTTGAATGAACCGATGCATGGGTTGGCTATGACTCATATCCCTATGGGGGCCACCTTTGAGAAGCTAGTTGACATGGCACTCATGTATGAAGAAGAGAAGGGTCCCAATGCTAATAGGGCACCCGAGAAGAAGGGAGATCAAAAGAGACCTCAGCAACAACAGCAAAATAAAGGTGGGAAAGGCAATGGTGGCAAGGGCAAGAAGAAGAAGTGTTTCAATTGTAGGACACCTGGCCACCTAAGCAAGGATTGTCGTAAGAAGAAGAAGACTGGCTGCTTCCACTGTGGCGAAGCAGGGCATCTAGTGAAAGATTGTCCTAAGAAGGGGCAAAGGACGGGGTCTACCTCAGGTGGACAGGTGCAAGCTCTTATGGCACCGAGTCAGGCTAGGGGGCAAGTACAGGCTCTCGCAGTCCCACCAATTCAGGAAAGAGGTAGAACTATCTCCGTTGAAAGTCTGGTTTTTCTATTTGATCATCCTGTCCGTACATTGTTTGATTCAGGCGCATCGCATTCGTTTATCTCATCATCATTAGTTGAGTCACTGCACTTAGACACCAGTCTGGTAGATGATCCCTTGGTTGTTTCAAACCCAATTGGGGGCTCCACTTATTTGTCCATGATATGTTTGGGTTTGAAGATTTCTATACTTAGCATTGAATTTAGATGTGATGCTTTTGTGTTGGGCTTCACGGGCTATGGGTTGATTTTGGGCATGGACTGGTTATCCAGTAATGGTGCCGTTCTTGATTGCGAAAGGAGAGTTGTTAGGCTCATGACCCGCTTGGGCAACACTCTCGAGATTTCTTGTAATCCCAGGGACTCTGTTATGCTAAGTTATCTTGAATCGCTTGACGCTTCGGTCGAGAGTTTGCAATCTGTTAGAGTGGTCCGGGAATATCCGGATGTGTTTGAGGAGGTGAAGGGCTTACCTCCGAAGCGGGAGATTGACTTCCGAATATATCTGGTGGATAATGCTAAACCTGTATCTTTACCAGTGCGCAACATGGCTCCTCGTGAGAGGAGGGAACTCCATAAGCAAGTAGGGGAGTTGCTTGAGAAGGGGTTCATAAGACGAAGTATATCGGAGTGGGGTGCTCCAGTAGTATTTGCTACGAAGGCGGATGGGTCCCTCAGTCTTTGTGTAGACTATAGAGAACTTAACAAGCTCACAAAGAAGAATAGACACCCATTGCCGAGGATTGATGATCTTTTCGATCAGTTGGTTGGCGCTTCAGTATTTTCTCAGTTGGACTTAGCCACGGGGTTTCATCAGTTGAGGGTGGCTGAGGATAGCATAGACAAGACTGCCTTTAGGACTCCAGATGGTTTCTATGAGTGGCTAGTGATGCCATTTGGGTTGACGAACGCCCCTGCATACTTTGTTGATTTGATGAGTAGGGTGTTCAGGGAGTTCCTTAATAAATTCGTGGTGGTCTTTGTGGATGATATCTTAGTATTTTCTAAGAGTGAAGAAGAGCATGCCCTACATCTTGGGGAGGTTTTGAAGACTCTTCGAGCACATAGCCTTAAGGCTAAATTCTCTAAATGTCACTTCTGGAGGAAAGAGGTGCGGTTCTTGGGGCACGTGGTCTCCAAGGAAGGGATAGCTGTGGATCCCGCGAAGGTAGTATGAATTCAGGATTGGAAGGTTCCGAAAAATGCTACCGAAGTAAGAAGTTTCTTGGGGTTGGCAGGTTATTATAGGAAGTTTATTAAAGACTTCGCGAAGATATCAGCCCCATTAACCCGCTTAACGAAGAAGAATCTTGTTTTCACATGGGACGTAGATTGTGATGATGCGTTCCGACGGTTAAAGAGAGCTTTAACCACTGCTCCAGTTTTAGTGTTGCCAGATGGGAGCAAGCCATTTGTTGTTTATACCGATGCTTGTGGGATAGGACTTGGCGCAGTCTTAATGAAAGAGGGAAGGGTAATAGCCTATGGTGGAAGGCAGTTGAGGGCACATGAGAAGAATTACCCTACCCACGATCTAGAGTTGGCCGCTATTGTTTTTGCGCTTAAGATTTGGCGCCATTATCTTCTTGGTGAGAGATTCGAATTGTTCACCGACCACAAATCATTGAAGTACTTGTTTTCTCAGAAGGATTTGAATCTGAGACAGCAAAGGTGGATGGAATTCTTAGCATCCTATGATTTCGAGATAGCGTATACCCCTGGCAAGGGTAACGTGGTGGCGGACGCCTTGAGCTGGAAGAGGTTGTCCTTGAGTCCATTGTTCGTGGAACAACGAAGCTTGGAATTTATCTCGATGTTTGATTTCAGACCTTCCATTGATTATGTACCCGGTTTGCTAGCATCCTTGGAGGTTAGACCTACTCTTTTGGGGCGGATTGGAGAAGCACAGAGGGACGACCCTCAGTTGGTTGAGTTGGTAGAGAAGCTCATAAGGGGGGAGTCATCCAGCCATTTGAGTAGGTATACCCTAGACGATAGGGGGTGCTTGCGTAGAGACGGTAGACTTTGTGTACCGCAAGACGAGGGTTTGAGGAAGGCTATTCTTGATGATGCACACCGTTCTAGGATGACCATTCATCCCGGTGGGGACAAGATGTACAGAGACATGAAGAGGGTTTTCTTCTGGGCCGGTATGAAGAAAGATGTGGTCGAGTATGTCGCTCGATGCTTGGTGTGCCAACAAGTGAAGGCGGAGCAAAAGAAACCTGGTGGGTTGCTTCACCCATTGGAAGTTCCTCAATGGAAGTGGGATAGCGTCTCGATGGATTTTATTGACGGGTTACCCAGATCGAGGAAGGGTAATACAGGAATTTGGGTGGTGGTAGACAGACTTACTAAGAGCGCCCATTTCATACCTGTGAAGAGCAAGAGGACCGCTCCCTGGCTAGCTTCTGTATATCTTCGAGAGATAGTTCGATTGCATGGGGTACCCTCTAGCATAGTGAGTGATCGATATCCTATCTTCACTAGCGAGTTCTGGAGAAGTTTGCAAGAAGCAGTGGGGACTCAATTGTGTCTGAGCACTGCATATCATCCTCAGACAGACGGCCAGACTGAGAGGGTGAATCGTGTTCTAGAAGACCTTTTGAGGCTTTGTATCTTAGATTTTGGAGGTACATGGGAAGAGCATCTTCCATTGGTGGAGTTCGCATATAATAACAGCTTTCAGTCCAGTATTGGTATGGCTCCTTTCGAAGCTCTCTATGGAAGGCCTTGTCGATCACCTACATGTTGGTGGGAATCTACAGATAAGATCTTGCTTGGGCCTGATATGGTTAGGGAGACTTCTGAGAAGATTGACTTGATTCGAAGAAGGATGAAAGCAGCGCAGGATAGGCAAAAATCTTACGCGGACAAGAGAAGGACGGATCTTGAGTTTGAGGTTGGGGACATGGTTTTTGTCAAAGTATCTCCGTTGAGAAATGTTGTTCGCTTTGGATCCGTTGGGAAGTTAGCACCAAGGTTTGTTGGGCCGTTTCCTATTAAGGAAAGGATTGGACGGATGGCATATAGGGTGAAGTTGCCCGACAGACTTAGTGGTGTTCATGATGTATTCCATGTATCACATCTGAGGAAGTGCTTACATGAGACGGCAGAGGTGGTAGAGCCGAGCTTGCTTAGAGATGTAGAGGTAGAGCGTGATGCGACGATTCGACGAGCTCCTACCCGCATCCTTGGGTCAGAGACTAGGAAATTGAGGAATCGAGAGGTTCAGTTAGTCAAAGTGCAATAGGGGGAAGATGAGAGCAACGCAACTTGGGAGACGGAAGCGAAGATGCGTCCATTGTACCCATTTCTTTTTGGAGGGTATGTCTTTACTTTCTCCTCTATCGTTGTCTAGTACTTATCTTATCTTTAGTATAACCTCTCGTTAGTACTGATTGACCTTTAGATAGGGTAAACCTATGGTTGAAACATGTGTTTGAGACATGTTATGGTTGATGGATGCAAGTGGTTGCTAGTGGTTGCTCGTGGATGCATGTACACACACTCTAGGCACTAGATCGGCTCAATCACTTCATATTGCATATTGCATAAAATTGTGTGTAGGAAGCTATATTTATGGATGTATAATGATTGTGTTATCATATGGATGATGCATTTTGGTGAATGATTGTGCACTCATGTAGATATTGTATGTGTCGATAGGGTTCTCTCGCATACATAACGGATGCATGGCACTATCATGGTTTGCACATGTTCATACATTAGATAGGGAACATATACACACACTTTTTGCATATGATCATACATCATTAGAAATTGTTTTAAGGACAATGGATGCCCGTGTTTTGATGGATTGAGTAGATGGTTGTTTGGATGGTAGGATATGCATTCTCCTTAGCTTAGAGATTTCGGGGACGAAATCCTTTAAGGAGGGGAGAATGTAACACCCCGAATTTTAGCTAATACTAAAATTCTCTAATCATAGGATAAATAATCTCAGATGTGGGAATTGGGGGTAACGGGCTGCGTCATTGTATTCGTCTCGGAAAAATACGCGAAATAGAGTCCGAGTTTTCGAGAATCGTAGTCCGTATGGCCCGGTTATGGCCCAATGAAGTTTGCAGAAAAATTAAAGTTTAAAACAGATTTAGAAATTTAAAATTCGGATTTCAAATTAGAACCAGCAGGGCCAGGCGGGAAAATTCCCGCCCTGACCATGTCGACAGGGGGAGTCGACTTGCCTGTCGACTTGCCTGTCGACACGGCGTCTCGAGCCAGAAGGTTGGGTGCACCAGATTTGGTTTTCTGGCTAGGGCTGGGCTGGGTTCTAGAGATTTCCTAAATCTAACGGACCTAATCTAATTTAGGGTTAATCTAAGGGCCTAAAACACTCTCCTAATCTATAAATACACCCTAAACCTACCCTAATCCATACTAAAAATAGAAATGATGGCCTCATGCCGCCAAATTAAATCTTAGAAGGAGCCTCCACTTGTTTATGAGGGAAGTTGCAAGCTAATCACTCTCTAATCAATCTCTAATCATCACCATCTTCATATTTAGCAACTAATTCCACTTCATAAGTTTGGTAATCTTGGTTTTGGTGAGTTTCTATCACTTTAACATCAATTGTTAAAGTAAGTAGATTGGGTGTAATGAGACTTATGGTCTTAGATGCGGATTAGTGAGTTTGAATCATTTGTAATGATATGCTACTCTATGTTTTTCTACGTTTATGCATAATTAATAAGTGAGTTTATGCATGTTTGATAAGTTGGTTTATGCATGCTTAACAAGTTGGTTTATGCATGTTTAACAAGTGGGTTTATGCATGTTTAATATGTGGGTTTATGCATATTTAACAAGTGGATTTATGCATGTTTAACAAAGTGAGTTATGCAAGTTCATATGCAAGTCATGTGTATGATGTTATGTAAGTTATGTGTAGGTTGATATGCAAGTTCATATGCAAGTTGTGTATATGCTTAAATGCAAGTTTAACATGATATGCAAGTTATGCATGCTTATGCAAGTATGTGAATGCTTATGCAAGTATGTGAATGCTTATGCAAGTTATGTGTATGCTTAAATGCAAGTTTAACATGTTATGCAAGTTATGAGAATGCTTATATGCAAGTTCAACATGTTATGCAAGATATGTGTATGATAGTATGCAAGCTCATATGCAACATGTTATGCAAATCATGTGTATGATAATATGCAAGTTTGGGTTAAATGTAGTTGGGTTAATATGTGCTCATATATGCAAGTTGACATCCTCTTAACCCATGACAAAGTTATATGCTAAACCCATGATATTTGTAATGGATCTTTCCCTTTATTATGTCATGAGAACGATTTACGTGGGGAACGATGGGGTTGGTAAATATGTTAATAAAAGTGTGATTGGGTATGATTAAGCATACCATAAAAAAATAAATTAACATAAGTGGGAATTTACCTATTGAGTTAGGTCTACCCCATGGGAATTTACCTATTGAGTTAGGTCTGCCCATGTTATGAAAAACTTGATATTAATTAGGGATAATTAATATGGGGGTGATTAATTAGGTGTAATTAATCGACTAAGACACGAGGTTGGACTCATTTGTAGTGTAAAACTGCCCGGACCCGACCGGCCTAACCAGTTGCTACAAATGTCAGCCCAATGTGAGAGGTCTTAGCCATAAATTAAATACGTGATTAAAGTAAAGACACGAGGTTAGACTCTGTTATGACGTAAGACTGCCCGGACCCTACCGGCTTAACCAGGCGGTCATAACAGCCAGTCTAATGTGGGTGGTCTTTATGGGAGATCACAGTCTTAATTAATTAAGAAACACTTAACCACATTAGCATGTAGTGGGACATGAGGGGTTAAGTGGGTGCCTTGGGTGGCATGTGGAAATTTAATGGTTGCCTTGGGTGGCATGTGGAATCTAGTGGGTTGCCTTGGGTGGCAATAGAAAATACGATTAGAATACTTAACCAAGTGAAACATGTAATTAAACATGATTAAAGGGTTAAGTGGGATACACTAGATAAGTGACAAGCTTAGGTGGGTAGCTTGTGGGGGCCCATTTCAACCAATATCCCAAACGTATCTTTGTGGGCTCGACCCATGTCGAGTGACGGGACACGCATATTGGGCTTGATTATAAGAGGCCAAAACGGGTTAGCGGTGGCAACGCAAGTCCAACGGGTTTCATATGTGTGTGTGGGCCCGGGCTGGTAGATAAGCCGTTGTTGCATCGTGTAGATATAAAGCCGTGCACCGTCGATATTATCAGGTGGCCACTTTAGGGGAGTGATACACCCCACTGTGGGACCAGCACGGGTATCTATGGTAGGGAGCCGATCGCTGGGGAGTAGTGGGTACACCTAATAAAGATAGGGGCAGACGGCACCTATGTAGGGGTACACGAAACTACTGGGTAAAATTACTAAGTACACCTAGTGGAGATAGGGGCAGACAGCACATTGTAGTGGCTAGGAGTACAAAGAAACTACTGGGGAAATTTTCTAAGTCCTTGGGAGGGATCAACCTTTAAGTAGGAATGACTGGTGTGGTGCAGATAGTAATTATCCTTGGGTGGGTAGATGCGTCTTTACGGTTATCTTAGTTTATCCTAAGACTATCAAGCTGCTTAGTGTAGCCATTCATCCCCAGACATCACCGTGGGTCAAGTTTATATCTTCTCTGGTTACTTTAATGATTGTATTGTTAAAGTTATAGGACTCGCTCAGACTTATGTCTGACCCCGTTGTTTTTATCTTTTTCCCAACCCTTAGGTCCTACGGTGGATCCTAGCAGTAGTGGAGCTTGATCGGATTGCTGTTCCAGTCTTTAGGAGCTTGGATAGATGTAAAGCTCCAGTTACCCAGTTATCTTTTCTTTTGACCTGGCTATTGTATGAGAGAGTGGGATTATGTACTTCTTTATTTTGATGGATATTGTACTTGACTTTTATTGTGGTTTTATGATGTAACCAGACATGTTTATTTCCGCTGTTATGAGATGATGTTTTAAATTTCAAGTACTATTTATATCTGTCTTGTTGTAATTTTTCTGTTCTATATTCACTAAAATACTCCACCGATGCTATGGCATTCCCTTAGTGAGTGACCATAGCGGGCGTGGGGTGTTACAGTTGGAGATTACCTTCTCTTGTGCTTTTAGCCTGAATTGAACTTTAATTTGAAAGGAAAATAAGATCTATTTGAATTTTCTTCATGGAGTTGCCATTATTTTGTATTTTGAGGCTTCTGAGATAAAATGTTTTACTGGAGAAGAGAAAGAACGTATTCTCCAACTATCTCCAGAGGCTTCAATAGTTTTGGGCACAAACTTGAATCCAAAAAGCCCATTTCTTATACTTGGTCAATTTTCAGGTTACTATGTATAAGTTCTACACTATTTTCTTCCTATTTTGCACAAACAAACACATTTTCTTATGACACAAATTGAACATATTTTAACATATTGAACATGTTAAACAACAACAATATTTTGTTTTTAACATTTAAAAACGTTGCTTCCACAATAACCCATTAGTTTAACAATATTGTCATTTTTAGACAAAATGTTCATTTGAACATATTGAGTTAAATAAAAATTATTTCTCAACTCAAAAAGTATATTAAAATGTTTTAACAATTTTAATATATTAAAACACGATTTTCAATCATCGATACATCTTTTAAAAAAAATATTTTGTACCCATTTGTCCTTTTAGTTATAATAAAAAGGCTAATAAAATTCCAACATTAACAATCTTGACTCAATAAATAACCACCATCTTTTTTTTCCAACCTACACCCATAATTAAAATATTCTAACGTTATTTATCATTCACTTATATTTATTCCACTATCCATATGTTGATATAACATCTTACAACACTGATTAACTCATATTAAATAAAATTCAAGTTTTATTCCTCAAACATTGTTTATATAAAATAAACAATATCAACCACCTTATTATTTCTTTATTCGTTCTATAAACTCAATATTCAATAATAATTTAATACTAATGGCGATCCCCAAAATTCGGGTTGTTACAGACTTCCCCCCTTAACAAAATTGCGTCCTCGCAATTTCTAGAGGAAAGACTGTATTCAACATCTTAGTCTGATCAATCGAATAAAAGCTAGACCAACATAAAATCAAAATTTCCTTATCACTTACTCTAGACGAAGGCAAGCAGGACGGTAAGTGCCTGGCCCTTCTATAAACTTTCCATTACATCTATATAGGGATATTCGAATTTCAGGAGTGTTCCAAGCATCAACTCAAAATTTTGAAGGCACTTCACATTCAAAAAAGAATGTGAAGGTAAAAACGTCTTGCAAAATCAATCAGAATAGAAAAAAAATCCCAAATCTCCTTAAAATAAGTTGAAATTTAACTCAACTCTATTCCAAAATCAAGACCTCAAAGGAATAATGAACCTACTTTTTTTTATATTTTACAACCAAAAACCACATCGATAAGGGAATAAACATCAAAATTGTAGAAAAATCCAAAAGAATGTGTTCTATTTAAGAGCCACAAATTTCAATGACTGCAATATGCAAATCATTAGACTATTGCGCTAAGGCAATAGGAACATCAGGAATTTAGATACCCTAAGCAGATGGATATAGACTTAAAAATTCTTATGGTTCCAAATTTTTATTACTCGGAAAACCTAGTCTCAATTCCTCTTTACAAGAAAACTCTTAAGCTTCTTAATAAAGATTCTTAATGAAAAGAATTTAAAATTTATTATCATGTATGATTGTTTCATCCCAGCGTTTAAGAAATCCCTGTCGATATCGTTGATCAGGCGTATCGACCAAATTTTTAGATACTCGAATGGATGGTCCAACACGAAAGAAAATCATTTTCGATAAAATAAATTCTTTCATATTATTTTCAATTCATTCCACTAGACTAATAAGATTTTAATTTCATTCTTAAACAGATCTTTATTTTAAAAGATTTCAAAAGCACAGCTTGTAATTAACTCAACAACAGAACCACAAAAGAAACCATCGAGATATTCTCAAAATGCGACTCAAATAGAATAAATCCAAAGATTTACTCTTACGATAAGAATCATCAAATTAACTTGGAATATTACGGAATACATATATTCCTAGACATATCCCAAATTTTCAACTCAAAGAATTGAAAAAAGACAAAAGCTTAAAGATAGTTGTTAGTAACACTTGCACTATATTTGGATGTATCGCTTGTACATGTCTCTATTCTGTTTTTACCGTACTTTGTTTTGAAAACCTGGCTCTGATACCAAAATGTAACACCCACCCCGAGACCCACATTAACAAAGAGAATTACATAGTAATTCCGTCTGCTAATGTAGAGAATAGGGCTGGTTAGGGGCGACTAGCTATAAACTTGTCTTAAAAATCTATTAAATATGTCGACAAGTGATGTCTATTTTTTTTCAACTCAAATGGATCGACATACTCAATAAATTGATAATGCAAAGCTATAGATAGTTAGGGATCTATCAGAATAAGACACCATAAGTAATGACTATCTCAACAGAACAATACAGATACATATATACGTACTTACATATACAATGATACATCTCAATATAATACAAATGTTACAACAAAGTGATATGGCGACCACTCTATACGAAAGGCAAAGAATAACAATTCAACTACATCTCAAAGAAATGATAAACAATTCCAAGAGAAGGACTCGATCCCACAAGGAAGTATCAAGAAAATACTATATCCAAAGAGAAGCTAAAACCCGGAACAAACCCGGCCTGACTCGAGTGAAAACACACGGGTCAGGCTAGTTAAACCCATCAGTAAGACTAAGCACTCGATAAGGTTAAGTAAATGAAAGATATGATATCTTTTTCCCAAAGGATACCATGTCATAAATGGGGTTACTTCCATCTATGAAAGAATGATATCTCTTCCTTGGAAGTAGAAGTGGTAATTAGAATAAGGCCACACTCAAGTGGAAAAACTACACTTAAGAAAACAAAACATCAACAAGTTAAGTATTAAATGTAAGGCTTAACTAATAGAGCTTCTTTCTCATATTATGGACAAGGTGAATTAAAGGTCATTAAAGACTTCAAAAGAAGGGAATATTTCCCTAGAAGAGGGGTTAACATAACTATACATAAAAGTATATTCCTCTCATATAATAAATGAACACATATAGATATGCTTATCTCACTGACATATACTAAAATCTCAAAACATCATATTATAAAGATCAGCTATAGAATCTTCTTAATTATTCATACCTCTTTTCATTGGTATAAATATAGAAACATCTTGAATCTATTACTAAACTCATTATAAACAAACTTCATAACAATTTATACCTCCTTTCATCGGTATAGATATAAATACATCTTGCATCCATCATTGAAAATCATTTTAAAACAACTGTCATTATTTATACCTCATATCATCGGTATAAATATAAATATATCTCAAGTCCATTATTAAAATTCATCATAAAAGAATCTCCATAAATTATACCATATCTCAACGATATAATTATAAATACATATCAAATTTATCATTAAAATTCACCATAAAAGAATCTTCATAAATTATACCTCATCTCATTGGTACAATTATAAATATATCTCAAATCCATCTTAGTAGAACCCGAAAGGAGTTTAAAACATCATATTAGAAACCACCATTAAACATGCATATATATATATAAGTCTCTTCCTTTTTATTTCTTACATAAGGCAATAATAAAGTATCATCATCGAAATGGTGAAATCGAAACATCAAGAAATACAGCACGTGCTTACATCTTGAATAGTACTATACTTTATGGTACCATACATCGTGATTGCTAGGGACACAAACATCATCATCATCGTGATGACTGTAGCCAAGAACATCATGATGTCCCTAAGTAAAAAAAAAAACGAGTAATAAACATCATGGTTATTGGAGTCACAAACATCGTGATCATCATGATGGCTATAATCGAAAACATCGTGATGACTCCAATCTAGTACTAGGTCAATAGTACTAGTAACATCGTGAATGTGCCTCAACTTCTTGGATAGGAACCCATAAGGCATGAACATATGTCCCATACCATACGTTTGTGCCTAACGGTTTACTAGCCGATAGTTGATACCACATCAAAAACCTCATAAAACGTCATAAACATTAGAAACATCATGAAACATATATATTACGCCTCTTCTCAATAGCGTAAATACAATATCCTACTTGTCTCATCTCATTGACGGGTACTATTAACATCGTGACTTGTCTCATTTTATTGACAAGTGGAAAATCATCATAAAACATCTCAACATCGTGAAATCATCATACAGAATATTGCCTCGTCTTATTGCAACTAAATTAACATCGTGATAGATAATTATAACCATAACTCCGTAATAAGGAAATATTAACATTAAACACGCCTCATCTTATCGGCGTTCATAACATATATCTAAAAATGGTTCCTTATCGAATATACTCACAAATGGGTTCTCTCTAACTATACAATTTTATCCAAAATTTTGTAACATCATAAGTTTCTCAAATAATTCATCAAATGGATTTCCATCGTGTACGTCAGATATTAAGCGATAAAGCAATTCCATATGTCCCGTACCATATGTTCTACTTTATCGCTTAATTTTCTTTCTCATATATCCAAAATTTGTAAAAAATTATTAAATAATTTTTACTACATAAAATATTAATTTAAAATGATTTTTGGAAATTATCATTATGTAAATTGTCTTTATAATAATATATATATATATATATATTGGAAAATTATTTTAAATAATCCCAAAATACTTATTTAGAAAACCGCTATATTTTTAAAATCGTTGTAAAAGAGATTTTGAAAATACCTGCACAAAATCAGCAAAAATCTAATAAAATCAACAATTAGAAACCCTCAATTTTTGACCAAGATAACTTCATAATTCTAGAAAACTCGAAACATGAAAGTTGTAGCTCTATGTCTACGCTTTCCAGAAAGTACAAAATCATTGAATTTGGATAAGAACACAAAAGTTATGGCTTATAAAATTTTCAGATTTTAATTTTCCCTATCGTTGTCGTTATTTTCACAGCAGCGACAAACAAATACAAATTCGACTAAGCAAACATTAATATTTCAAAAACTCAATACATGAAACTTGTTGTACGTGATTCAAGCTTTCTGAAACATCTTAAATCATCAACAAGATTAAGAAACGAAAAAGTTACGATTATATTCGTTTCACCATCAACAATGGATAGAAGTTCAATCAATTGAAGATGTATCTAAGTGGCATAAAATCAAACATTATTCCATCAACAAATTCAAAAAGTCATGTATGTGAGGAAAAAACATCGATTATGATTTAACAAGCGTAAGTGAGTATTATCACTCACCTAAGCATTCCGAACTACCATGCATGCCTTGAATCATCACATATTTCCCAAAAAAAAAAAACTGCAATTCTGACCTCTGTTGCAGCCATGATTTGATATAGCAAATCTAAGTATTATCCTATGAATTTTTTTGTAGAAGATGCAGCTTTGAGTTAAGAATAACATATCCAAATTTCATATTTTTATGATTTTTCTACAATTAATTATGAATTTCCTACTAAGCTGCGTTTTCAGTTCAGATTTAAATCGAAAATTGCTAGATGAAAGAAAACTTTTGATACCCCAAAACTAAACCAAATGCCATGAAAATTGGAGGAGAGGTGCTGGATCGAGTTAGTAATTTCATAATTTTTGGGATTTTATTTGACTTTTAGGATTTTAAGAATGGCTGGGGTTTTGGCCTTGAATTAGCAATTTGAAACTTGTATAAGTTATAGAAACAACATGCAAAAAGGAGAGACGATCCAAATCAATTACAATAAACTAATTCTTCGATTTAAGGATGTGATTAGGATTTACAAAGGTTGGAGATTACCTTCTCTTGCTCTTTTAGCTTGAATTGAACTTTAATTTACAAGGAAAATAGGATCTATTTGGATTTTCTCCATGGAGTTGCCATTATTTTGTATTTTGAGGCTTCTGAGATAAAACATTTTACTGGAAAAGAGAAAGAACATATTCTCCAACTATCTCCAGAAGCTGCAATAGTTATGGGCACAAATTTGAATCCAAAAAGTCCATTTCTTATACTTAGTCAATTTTCAGGTTACTTTGTATAAGTTCTACACTATTTTCTTCCTATTTTGCACAAACAAACACATTTTCTTATGACACAAATTGTATTCTTCATATTTTAACATATTGAACATGTTAAACAACAACAATATTTTGTTTTTAACATTTAAAAACATTGTTCCACAATAACCCATTAGTTTAACAATATTGTCATTTTAGACAAATTATTCATTTGAACATATTGAGTTAAATAAAAATTATTTCTCAACTCAATAAAGTATATTAAAATGTTTTAGCATTTTTAAAATATTAAAACACTATTTTCAATCATCGATACATCTTTTCAAAAAAATATTTTGCACACATTTATCCTTTTAGTTATAATAAAAAGCTACTTTTGGAATAAAATTCCAACATTAACAATCTTGACTCAATAAATAACCACCATCTTTTTTTTTTCAACCTACACCCATAATTAAAATATTCTAACTTTATTTATCATTCACTTATATTTATTCCACCATCCATATGTTGAAATAACATCTTACAACGCTGATTAACTCATATTAAATAAAATTCAAGTTTTATTGTGACGACCCGCCTCGCACCAGTCGACATTTCCAATGAATGTGCATTGTACCAATGCCCGACTAGCACAGGACGGTCGCCAAAGAAAGGAAAAGAAAGGAATTTGAACTAATAGAATGTCTCACGGCGCATGGAATAAAATATAATAATAACATACTTGACATAAAACAGCCGAGACAGTGCATAAGCTGAAAACTAAGCCATAATCATCATAGCAGCAGAAATCCAAAATACAGCTTATGATCCATAACCATTATTACAACTTCAAAATACTGTCTCTAAAGCAAAAGAAAGGAAAGGTACACTACTAATGCCCAAAGCAGTGACCATCAACAACACAGGAAGAATATATGTAGATAATACGCAGGAGCCTCTTGCTCGTATCCAGATCAGCTACTCGTGCATAACCAGCTAACCTGTCTCTAGTCTTCTCGTTTAGGAGCATCCAGAGTAATAAGAAGATACATAAAACTCTGGGTCAGACAAAAGTCTGGTATGACCGATAAGCAGCAAAACAGAACAATAACAGGTATACTAAACCATACCTGAATCTGGACCTGCAACCAAAGAGTTAGCACAACATACCGTACAATACTCTAAGGTGCCACTAACATATGGTGTAAAGGATACAGGGGTGGGGGTGCGCATGTCATAGTGATGTCAAACAATCAAGCATAGCAACCATCCTCACATCTCTCACTTAGTGCATAAAGCATACGATATCCATCGCTTTGATCACCAATATCCTTGCTATGATCACTCTGCCCCGTGGAGTTATGGCAACTCCACTGCACTGATCCATAGCCACTAATCCTTGCTATGTCCACTCTGCCCCATAAAGTCATGACGACTCCACTGCACTGGCTCATAGCCATACTACTATCACTCTGCTCCATTGAGTAATAACTACCCCCACTGCACTGATCATAGCCTAACATTCATCTTTCGGTGGTGAATCAAAGTTATGGACGTCGATAACTCCTTAGCACATGTCCCGCAACAAAGTCCAACCATGAAGTTAACTCGTTAGTTCCCAACTGGATCCTGAGTACAAACTTCCCATTTGGACTACCTTTGCATCTCGGGTTTTGATCTTCTCCGGATCGGTTCGATTGTCCACTTCTCTTCACTTCAGGTTGCGCTCCCAGTTCGATTCATGGCTCAAGCCTCTAGTCTAGGCACCTTGGTTCAGTTCGCAGTCACCCCTCTGGTTCGGATTGTGATAATCACTCTTGTTCGAGTCGTGCCATCTTATCTAAGTCGGATCGGCTCGTGAAAGGTCCTCCGAGTCGGGTCATGAGTCTCTTTGGATCGGGGCCCTCCATTTGCTAATGGTCGAGTCTTCATCGGTTCGGTTCGTGGCCACCCAGAGGTTCGGAGTCCTAGACGCGAGCAAGTCGGTTCGGAGAAGACACTTCACGAGCGGGTTCGGGGGTGGCATCGGTTTAGGCTCCTTATCCAGGTCAGATGCAAGCGACTCGTGACATACTTCATGCGGCGGGTCGGAGATGGTTTCAGTTCGTGGCACATGTTTCACAAGTGGAGTTGGTTCGGAGAGGGGGCGATCCGATCCGGTTCTGCACAAATTCCTGTAACTTTCCAGCGACTGTTTTACGCCACATGACAGCGTTTTCGACCATTCTAACTGTTCTAAGCAATCACAAAGCATACCATACAGTCATAGCAACATGTAGAATTGACTACAAACACCAAAACAAAAATTTGATATGTTAAGATGGATCAAACATACCCGAAACCCATATTTTCGCCTTAATCATGTTTAAGTAAATCTAATGTTAGGATTAGCAAAACTTAACCAAATCAACCCAAATCTCCAACAGAAGCCAAAAACAATATTTCAAAATTTATAAATATTTTTCTAGAATTTAATCATGTTTAAATTCGCTAATTAACACTAATTACCCTTAATTAACCATAATTAGTGTAAAAACAAGGCTAATCACTCACCTTAGCCACAAATGAAACTTCTAAAACTGAAACCCCTTTGATTTGGGAGAATACCAATGTCTAACAGCAGTTCTAACTCTGAAATGGTGCTATTTCTCCTTGATTTGATGTCGCTAAGCTTAATCCTTGATTAAACGGTGACTAGAGATGATACTAGATGTTGGAGGCCATTAATAGGGTTTCTATGATGTATGTGGCGACTGGAAAATGAGTAAAAACCCAATTACCTAACCCTAACAGTCCTTAAATACCCCCAAATCCCGAAATCCCCCAATGGGCCTAGTTGCTAATCGCCTGGTTAAGCCTAATTAAGCTGTTTTTCACTCTCTAAACCTTAATTCAGCTACATCTCCCAAACGTTAAGTCCTTTTGGCTAATGTGACCACTCTACGGAAAGCTAAGCCATCATCCGGATCTAATGGAAGTGGTTTCAGGTCGAAATTCCTTACCAATCAAAAGTTATGGCTAAAACAAGATCAACTAGGGGCAAAATGGTCATTTTAAAATCGGCAAAAATCATGAACATGGGAAATAACCCCAATAGTCGTCTTCCAAAGTTACATGACCATACGACTTCGTATGTGAGAGAAATAAATATTCTATAATCCTTCGATGCGTAGAATGTGGGTCGTTACATCCCCCCCCCCCCCTTTAAGAAATTTCGTCCCCGAAATTCCTTAACCCAAAACGTACAAAGGATCCCACATGCCTACCAATCATTAACAAAACAATAAAGCATACAAAACAATAAAGCAAGCCTATCCTAGCATGCGGTTTACTAACAGGGAGTTCTATACCGATATAAAAACCTTACCAGGCAAAGAGTTCTGGATACTTCCTCCTTATGTTCTCCTCTGTTTCCCAAGTACAGTCTTCCTCATCATCACCCCACTGAACTTGGACTAGTTTCACTGCCTTCCTCCGAAGCTGCTTCGTATCGTTCCCAACAATACGAGTAGGCCTGCAGTTCCCAACCGCCTCGGGTTCAACCTCGATATCGTCCAACTGATCCGGTGAAATAGTCAAACTAAGGTCGTGCACAAATTTCCTTAACTGGGAAACATGATGTACGTTGTGAACTCCTGCCATCTTGTCAGGGAACTCAACTTTATATGCCAAATTCCCAACTTGCTCGAGAACTGGGAGTGGACCAACAAATCTTGGTGTTAACTTGCCTCTCCTACCAAATCGTATCATGTTCCTTATTGGAGAAATCTTGAAAAAACCAAGTCACCAATGGAGAATTTTAAATCTCTTCTCCTCTTATCAGCATAACTCTTCTGCCTATCTTGGGCAGCCATCATTCGTTGTCGGGTGATCTTAATCTTGTCTGAGGTTTCTCTTATCACATCTAGTCCAAGCACAAACTTCTCACTGGTTTCTAACCAACATGACGGTGAGTTGCACGGTCTTCCGTACAAAGTTTGAAATGGAGCCAGACCAATTCTGGATTGATAACTATTATTATATGCGAACTCCACTAGATGTAAATGGTCATCTCATGATCCACCAAAATCCAATATACAAGCTCTTAAGAGGTCTTCTAATACTCGATTCACCCTCTCTGTCTGACCATCGGTTTGAGGATCATACGCGGTACTGAGATGTAATTCTGACCCTAGAGCCTCTTGTAAGCTCTTCCAAAACCCACTAGTAAACAACGGGTCTCGGTCACTCACAATGCTTTCGGGTATTCCATGAAATCTCACTACCTACTTTATATACAGTTCCGCTAACTTAGTTGCCGTCCTGTTCGACTTGACGGGTATAAACCTTGCACTCTTAGTCAATCGGTCCACAATCACCCAAATGCTATCATGGCCCGATCTAGTTCTTGGTAACCCATCAATGAAATCCGTTGAGACTTGTTCCCATTTCCATTCTGGGATTTCTAATGGTTGCAACAAACCACTAGGCTTTTTTTGCTCAGCTTTAACTAGCTGGCAGTTCATGCATTTGGATATAAACTTCCCAACGTCTCTTTTCATTCCTTCCCAGTAGTAGGTCTGCTTCATGTCTCGATACATTTTGTTACCACTGGGATGTATAGTCAGTTTTGAGTGATGACATTCTCTAAGCACTTCATCTCTCAATCCATCGACATTAGGCACAACTAGTCTACCATTCTTTCTAAGCCATCCAGCTCGATCAAGCCCATACTTGTTCATCTCTTCGTCGCTTCCCATCTTTAACTTTGAGATGATTTCCAATAGGTTAGTATCGTCCCTCTGACTGGAACCAACCCGCTCAATCAAAGTGGGTCTGATTGTCAAACTTGCTAACATTTCTGGATCCAATTCGCACTTTGGTCTGAAATCATACCCAGCAATGTACTCTAGTTGCTTCCATTCTAGAAACATAGCCCCTAAACTGGCATGTCTTCTACTCAATGCATCAGCCACCGCATTGCCCTTTCCTGGTGTATATGCAATATCGAAATCGTAGGAAGCCAAGAATTCCAACCATCTTTGCTGTCGGAGATTTAGGTCCTTCTGAGAGAAAAGATACTTTAACGATTTATGATCGGTAAACAACTCGAATCTTTCTCCCAAGAGGTAATGTCTCCACATCTTCAATGCGAACACGATTGCTGCCAATTCCAAATCATGGGTAGGATATCTTTTCTCATGCGGTTTCAGTTGCCGACTAGCATAAGCTACAACCCTACCTCCTTACATCAATACAGCACCTAGTCCGGTACCGCAGGCATCTGTGTATATCGTCATCTCTTCATTCCCTTTAGGAATGACTAACACTGGTGCACATGTCAACTTTTCCTTTAGACTCTTGAATGCATTCTCACACTTTTCGTCCCAGACGAAAGACTGATTTTTCTTGGTCAACTGAGTCAACGGTGCTGCTATCTTGTAGAAGTCTTGGATAAACTTACGATAATATCTAGCCAATCCCAAGAAACTTCTTACGTCTGTTGCATTCTTGGACGTAGACCAATCCTTTACCGTAGCCACCTTCGTAGGGTCCACGGCAATACCATTCTTTGAAACATGGCCCAAAAATTTCACTTCCCTCCTCCAGAAGTGACACTTAGAAAACTTTGCTTTCAATTGGTGTTTTCTCAATACCTCCATCACTATCCTCAAGTGTTCCTTGTGTTCTTCCTTTATCCTTGAATAAACCAAGATATCTTCTACAAACACAAGAACAAACTTATTCAAATGATCTCTAAATACCCTATTCATAAGATCCACAAAATATGTTGGTGCATTGGTCAATCCAAATGGCATGACCAACCACTCATAAAATCCAGACGGCGTCCGAAATGCTGTTTTAGCTATACTCCCAGCTTCCACTCTAAGTTAATGAAAACCTGTCATGAAATCCAACTAAGATAACACTCTCGCGCCACTCAACTGATCAAACAAATCATCTATCCACGGAAGAGGATACTTATCCTTCCTCGTTACCTTATTCAACTCGCGGTAGTCCACACACAATCATAGGGAACCATCTGCCTTGGTAGCAAACACAACTGGTGCTCCCCACTCAGAAACACTTCTTCTGATAAATCCTTTCTTCAACAGATCGCTTACTTGCACCCCGAGCTCTCGCTGCTTCCTTGGTGCCATACGACGAAGTGGCATCACTATAGGTCTGGCATCTTTCACTAAATCAATACGGAACTCAATCTCTCGGTGTGATGGAAGTCCGGTCACTTCCTCGAAGACGTCTGGATACTGGCTAGCCACGGGCACATCTGACAACTCATCATGTGGGATATCGAGGGAATTTAGAAAACTAGCCATTACCCCATCACTAGGTAGACCACCAAACACTACCCTCCGCCCATCATCCGCTCTAACTGTCACCAAAAGGCCCTCACAGTCTACCACCACCCCGCATCTTTGGAGCCAATCTACTCCCAAAATAATGCCAAACCCAGTAAAGCCCAAAACAAAGCAATCACAAACATGCATCCATGACTCGATAAGACCACATTACGACAAATCATGCTAAGGCTAGTTGAACCACTAATCGGGTTCGTCACCGCTAAAGGTCTATCGACAATCTCGGGTTTCAATCCCAACCTATCTACCAGGTCACTAGATATGAAGGAACGAGAAGCTACGGTATCAAACAATACTCGAATAGGAACATCATAAACAGAAAGCATACCTTGAATGATGACATTCTTTCCTTTCTCCGCCGCAGTTGGGGCATTCGACGAAGAAGGAACAACATTAAGAGAATATGCTTTCACAATCTGCTTCTCTTTAGGGGGTTGCAGACATTTATCCTTGTGATGTCCCACTTGGCCACAGTTGAAGCACTTCCTGTCCGCTGGCTTCGCTCGACATTCTTTAGCATAATGGCAATTCTTGCCACAGCTAAAGCACTCAACATCTTTCTTTCTCTTTTTCTGACCGTCCTTAGCTTGGTTCTAACTCTGACTCCTTTTATTCTGAGAATTATTCTTGCCTCCACAGCTTGCTTCCGGCTTTGGCTCTTCTGCAGATGCAACCTCAGTCTTCGACCTAGGATATAGACTCTCTGATCTCAAAGCTTTCCCCACAATCGATTCAAACGTCTCATCGATATGGTTTATAAGCCTTTCCCTCATGTACCGATCTAAGCCTGTTATGAACTTCTCATTCCTCTTCTCGGGGGTGTCAATAAGAGACAATCCATACTTCGATAAAGTATCGAACTCAGTAATATACTCCAAGACTGCCCTACCATTCTGCTTAAGCTCCAGAAATTTCCTAAACAATTCTGACATCTGGGCAGCTGGAATGAACTTATCGCTAAAATGGGACTTGAACTGATCCCAAGTAACTTGATCTTCAGGGGTAGATGCCTTAATGGCATTCCACTAGTTCATTGCCCGTCCTTGCAGCTGACGGGATGCTAGCTTTCTCTTCATCGCATCCTCAATACTCAAATCTTCGAAGATGCGCTCATAGCTATCAAGCCAATCCTGAAATTCTATAGCCGATTCCATTCCGTGGAACGGCTTCCCACAAAGACTAGTGCAATCCTTGCAAAGCTTGGTGAAATCGGCTCTAGGCGCCTGCACCGCTGCACCACCACCATTTGCAGCATTGGGAACTGCTCCTTGCACATTTTTAAGCATCTCTCTCATGAAGTCAGCGAACATCGTCCTCATATCAGGAGCATTCCCATTATTAGCTCCTCTACCAGTACCCCTTGTATATCGGCTCACCGTTCAATCGGTAAGGAGAAAACGATTAACCATCTCTTCGGTGATGCCAGTGCAATGCGACTTCATCCTTAAATATACTAATAGTACATATATAAAGCTTTTGAAAACCAAAATATCACAAATACGCGCACTCAAATACGTACTATCTCTCTCTGGTGTCTTCCCTAGGTTAACTACGCAACCTAGAGCTCTGATACCAAATGTGCCGCCCCACCCTGCACCAACCAACATTTCCAATGAAAGTGCGTTGTACCAATGCCCGACTAGCACAGGATGGTCGCAAAAGAAAGGAAAAGAAAGGAATTTGAACTAACAAGGAACCTGTAGAATGTCTCACAATGCATGGAATAAAATATAATAATAACATACTAGACATAAAACAGGCGAGACAGTGCATAAGCTGAAAACTAAACCATAATCATCATAGCAGCGGAAATTCAAAATACAACTTATGATCCATAACCATTATTACAACTTCAAAATACCGTCTCTAAAGCAAAAGAAAGGAAAGGTACACTACTAATGCCCAAAGCAGTGATCATCAACAACACAGGGAGAATATATGTAGATAATACGTAGGAGCCTCCTGCTCGTCTCCGGATCAGCTACTCGTGCATAACCAGCTAACATATCTCTAGTCTGCTCGTTTAGGAGCACCCAGAGTAATAAGAAGAGTCATAAAACTCTGGGTCAGACAAAAGTCTGGTATGAGCAATAAGCAACAAAACAGAACAATAACAGGTATACTAAACCATACCTGAACCTGGGCCTACAACCAAAAAGTTAGCACAACATACCGTACAATACTCTAAGGTTCCACTAACATATGGTGTAAAGGATACGGGGGTGGGGGTGTGCATGTCATAGTGATGTTAAACAATCAAGCATAGCAACCATCCTCACATCTCTCACTTAGTGTGTAAAGCATACGATATCCACCGCTTTGATCACCCATATCCTTGCTATGATCACTCTGCCCTATGAAGTCATGGCGACTCCACTGCACTGATCCATAGCCACTAATACTTGCTATGTCCACTCTGCTCCATGAAGTTGTGAAGACTCCACTGCACTGGCTCATAGCCGTACTACGACCACTCTGCCCCATGGAGTAATAACTACCCCACTGCACTGATACGTAGCCTAACATTTGTCTTTCAGTGATGAATCAAAGTTATGGACATCGATAACTCCTTAGCACACGTCCCACAGCAAAGTCCAACCATGAAGTTAACTCGTTGGTTCCCAACTGGATCCTGAGTACAAACTTCCCATTTGGATTACCTTTGCATCTCGGGTTTTAGTCTTCTCTTGATCGGTTCGATTGTCCACTTCTCTTCACTTCAGGTTGCACTCCCAGTTCGATTCATGGCTCACGCCTCTAGTCCAGGCACCTTGGTTTGGTTTGCAGTCACCCCTCCGGTTCGGATCGTGATAATCACTCTATTCGAGTTGTGCCATCTTCTCTAAGTCGGATTGGTTATTGGAAGCTCCTCCGAGTCGGGTCGTGAGTCTCTTTGGATCGGGGCCCTCCATTTTCTCATGGTCGAGTCTTCATCGGTTCGGTTTGTGGCCACCCAGAGGTTCGGAGTCCTAGACGCGATCAAGTCGGTTCGGAGAAGACACTTCACGAGCGGGTTCGGGGATGGCATCGGTTCGGGCTCCTTCTCCAGGTCAAATGCATGCGACTTGTGACACACTTCAGGCGAGCGGGGTCGGAGATGGTTTCAATTCGTGACACATGCTTCATGAGTGGAGTTGGTTCGGAGAGGAGGCAATCCGATCTGGTTCTGCACAAATTCCTGTAACTTTCCAGCGACTGTTTTATGCCACATGACGACATTTTCGACCATTCTAACTGTTATAAGCAATCACAAAGCATACCATACAGTCATAGCAACGTGTAGAATTGACCACAAACACCAAAACAAAATTTTGATATGTTAAAATGGATCAAACGTACCCGAAACCATATTTCCCCCTTAATCATGTTTAAGTAAATCTAATGTTAGGATTAGCAAAACTTAACCAAATCAACCCAAATCTCTAACAGAGGCCTAAAATAATATTTCAAAATTTATAAATATTTTTCCAGAATTTAATCATGTTTAAATTCACTAATTAACACTAATTACCCTTAATTAACCATAATTAGTGTAAAAACAAGGCTAATCACTCACCTTAGCCATAAATGAAACTTTCAAAACTGAAACCCCTCTTATTTGGGCGAATACCAATGTCTAGCAGCAGCTCTAACTCTGAAATGGTGCTATTTCTCCTTGATTTGATGTTGCTAAGCTTAATCCTTGATTAAACGGTGATTGGAGATGATACTAGATGTTGGAGACCATTGTTA
Source organism: Allium sativum (assembly GCA_030737875.1). Lineage (NCBI taxonomy): Eukaryota > Viridiplantae > Streptophyta > Magnoliopsida > Asparagales > Amaryllidaceae > Allium > Allium sativum. Next base: position 439,832,051 of record CM060925.1, on the reverse strand, counting down.
TAGTTTCTATGATGTATGTGGCGGCTGGAAAATGAGTAAAAACCAAAATCCCTAACCCTAACAGCTCTTACATACCCCAAATCCCGAAATCCCCTAATGGGCCTAGCTGCTAATCGCCCGGTTAAGTCCAATTAAGCTGTTTTTCTCTCTCTAAACCTTAATTCAGCCCTATCTCCCAAACCGTAAGTCCGTTTGGCTAATGTAACCACTCTACGGAAAGGTAAACCATCATCCGAATCTAATGGAAGTGGTTTTAGGTTAATACTCCATACCAATCAAAAGTTATGGCCAAAATAAGATCAACTAGGGGCAAAACGGTCATTTAAAAATCGGCAAAAATCATGAATATGAGAAATGACCCCAATAGTCGTCTTCCATAGTTACATGACCATACGACTTCGTATGTGAGAGAAATAAATATTCTACAATCCTTCGATGCGTTGAATGCGGGTCGTTACATTTATTCCTCAAACATTGTTTATATAAAATAAACAATATCAACCACCTTATTATTTCTTTATTCATTCTATAAACTCAATATTCAAGAATAATTTAATACTAATGGCAATCTCCAAAATTCGGGTTATTACATAGCCTGACCTGTTATCTAGTGTACTCATCAGCATCGTCGATCATTACCTAAGAAAACAAGAGGAAACATAAAAATTGGGTCACATAGTAGTATGGTGTGAGCGATAAGTTCTGTCAAAAGCTATACTAGAAGATATATAAATAGACAGGTTAAGTCTCATATCATATATGTTCCTGCAATCAAGGACTCAGTGCATACTAACATGATAATATACATTATTCAAAGAAATAGTGCTACACAAAGAAATAGCAGAAGAAGTGGCTGAAGTTATAAGATAAGAGAATTGTTCCAGTCTTCTCGGCTCCCCGTTCCCAATCTCCTCTGAGCCCTATCAGTGATAGTCCACCCATGAAGGGAAGGTGTACGTGGAAAAACAACCATATCAATCATCATCCAAATCCTAAATATCACCTTCTAAAATAGTGAATGCGTTGATACTTATATAACAATCCAAACCAAGGACTAATGGAAATCCAAGTACTAGTAGAAAATTTGTGCTTCGTCAGTGTTAGGGTTTATGCCCTAGAGGTAATCCATTTAACGTGATTAATAATATTGTTGATGTTATTATTTTATTTTGAATAAAATATTATGTTATGTTATATTTATTGCATAATGTGAATATTAACATAATAGAAGTCCTTAGAATAATAATGCATAATTATATAGTTACAAGTAAGTGACTTGAACATGAGATTATATATTATATTAATTATTATAATTCTTAAATGTCCCTAGTCAAGTTTTATTGTTTATATATAGGACAACGATAAAACATTGAGACTAGTATGTTGATTGACTGATGATCACATCTCATTGATCATTAATATACATGATTGTTGACCTACTTTTTGGCAAAAAGCCGTCCAGGCTCAACGGATCGAAGCCCAAATGTTCAGAAGCTCATTATTTGACATTAACTAGGCAGACGGTCCAAGTAGTCCACATTTCAGAAGGTCCGAACAAAAACGAGCCCGGACCAATCTCCTCCAGATAAACCGCTTAGACGGGTTCCAGAATAATAGCTCGTCTCGACCAACCGAATTAATCGATCCCTTAAATATCGGATCAATCGGAGGCCACCGTATCTATCCGAAAATATCTAGCTGAGTCATTCAAATACTCGGTCCAACTCTCACGACATTAAAAGCGGTCAAAGCACTTCCGGACAAAGCTCTACTTTTAATACACCTCATCTCGGTTGCCACGTAAGCCATCATTTCCGAGGATACTCTTAATCAACAGTGGACTGGGTCCCGCCGTCTCAATTATAACCAATACTCGAGCTCCACATTTTCGAGCTCCGAAAAAGAGGAAAGCCACATGGTGGCCCACTCAGCCCGCTTCTTCACCTATAAATACCTCCAAGCTCAAAATGGAAAGGTACTTATTCCCCCAATCTTCTTTCGGCTACCTTAGCTTTTAGCTGAACTGATCCTCCGAAACCTAAACTTCTCCACGACTAATTCTAAAAATAGCCGATACTTCTTCTTTCTCAAAATAGAAAAAAAACATTGTACTTGTAATCTAAAGAGAATCAATACATATAAAGTGGACGTAGGCATCGTCTTTGCCGAACCACTATAAAAATTCTTGTGTGTTCCCCCATTTCCTTTAATTTATTGCACTTTGTGATTGTTACTCGTGTGCTCATCACACGAGTGGGGGTTGACTGTCACTAGTGACCAACTTTTGATGTCAACACTTTGGCGCGCCGGGAAGGGGAGCGCACCGACATACCCAGCGACCTTCAGCAAGTTCCGATCCATGACAATCAAGAAGAAGAAAGACGCAACATCTTCCCGCCCCACAAACGCTGATGCACCAGATGTAAACGTTGTTGTAATGTCCCGTATTTTCGGTAGTCTGATATTTAATATATTTTATTTAAATATCATTTTAGAATTTTAAATGTATTTATAATATATAATTTGTTTATATAATGAAGTTAGAACGTATAGAGCTCGTAAATGTCGATATAAATATAGGGTGCACAACGTAAATAGCGGTATATAATTTAATCAACGGTATAAGTAAAACACACCAAACCGGGGCAAAATATATATATATATAATAATCCAACTTTGGTTCCAAGATTAAGTTTCACACACCTAATACCCTATATGTATGTTTTGCCTAGGCTAAAAAGATATACAAGTAACAATGCCCAACTACCCTGTGCCGTACATACCATCTGAGCATGTGTATTTTAATCAAACAGTAATCTCGTTTGCCATATAATATTTGTATACCATTTCATAACCGTTTCTCAGAGAACCACAGAATCATTTTTAATTAAAAACGTGCTCTAATTACAGCTGCTTATTTAACGTAACCAATCATTTACCTAACTATTTTATAATATATAACTAATGAAAAGCGAGCAGCGTTTTCTGTATATAACTTAAAATATACAAGGATTGTCGATGGCAATGATTCCATTTAGCATGGGTGTTATTTTAGAGACATCTCTTTTGTTTTGGTTTACATAATTATCATTGGTCGGGATGAACCAGAAAAGTCACTCCTGGTCATATTCTAACCTTATAGGGTGCTTGCTAGCAGTCCATTCGATAGCGTCCGTGTTTTGAGATATGGTGGGCGTTTTTGTACCGTTTCAGTGCTCTTAATATACTGTTTATGGTGTAATGGAAAACTTTCATATATATAAAGGTATTCGTATGCAGTACAATACTCCAACATGTTCATAAATTCAGCACGTGCAAGCTGATTCCCTACCCTATTACTTTCAACTTAAGCCTTCTTCGAATTAATTTGATCTGACCAAAAATTCAGCTTATCCTATAGCAGCAAACCTATATCTCTCAGGCACATGCCTTGCTTTATTTCTTTGGGCGCAAAGCAAGAAACCGACATGCAAACAAAGGTAGAAAGTACATGCACAGATTGTTTTAAATACATGTCATGTCCTCTTTCTTTCACTTCTCCCGTCCATGTCGTGCCTTTTCAAACACAGCTACCCTACTGAAGGGAAAAGTCATCTCAGCTATTTAAGGCAACATGCTAATCTACCATCTACCTTGTACGCAAACGAAACGACGTGGTGCTTATCCCATAATTTCTCCTCTATAAATAGGGATGCAAACATCATTCTAGTTCTTCGCTCATCAAACAAAAACCAGACTCCTTTCTCTTATTCCTGTACAATGAAACAAACACCCCGTCTAGCTCTTTCCAGCTCAAGGAGCACTCTCATTCGACCAAGAGGTGATGGGAAGAAACTAGACGCCATAGCCGAAATTTTTCCGCGATGGCCTCAGGAGTTGTGGGCCTACTGACAGCGAACGGCTGACCGGGATTAAGTAGTGCTTGGGTCAGAGTACGGGATAGTTGAGGCACGACTCTTAGTGGGTGCCGATCGGTTCTGATGGACTGGTGATTGGCGCAGTGATGAAGTAAGGGTGCGTTGAGGTGAGGATGAACATTACTGAAGTGGTGGGGTGTGGCCAAGTAATGGTGCGAAGTCGGGCATGGGTTTCTCGAAGGTCGGGCGGCAGAACTGATGGAGGAGGAGATCCTATTCGGAGGCGATGTCAAGTGGCACAGCATGGGTACATTGGTGACGTTATGGTCTGACCAGAGGGCGTGGAGGAGGCCAGCGTCAGGGACGGTGGCGGGTGCAGGAGCGTGAGCTAGGTAGTGGGCCATTAATTTTTTTATGTTTGAAACAATGGGAGAATGGCCTATGCGAATGGGGAGGGTAGGAAGCATTCTTAAGTTAAACATGGAAGTTGTGTATGAAGTAAAGTGTATTGGTGAGAGTTTGTAGCAGTTCTAGAATAAAAAAGAACGAAGCGAGAATCAGCGAAAAAAAGAAAAGAAAGAAAAAATACAGTGAAGTGTGATACGTGAAGAAGGACTGTGAAGTGGAATGCTGTAACGACCCGTATTTCTATGGGATAATAATTAATTTATTTAATTATTTAAATAGTGATATAGAGAATTAAATGGTTGTTCAATTAAATAATAATGAATATTTAATTAATATAATAATTAAATAATATATTTAATTTTTTAAATAATCAGAAATAGTGAATTGACAATATAATGTGAACTGGATAATGCAAAGTATTTAATTCAGCTTAGAATTTGAATTAGAATGACGAATATATTATTTGAATGACAGTTTGAACGTATAATTATATTATAATTAAAATCGAGCTCCAAATGGCGCGGCAGTTCACTATTTGCCGATTCGAACTTCAACTGAAAATACAGAAGCCATTTTAAATCGGATTTCTGTGAAACAAGAAACGTTCAGAGATGGTGAGGTATATTTTTCTAATGAAAGAGAAAAATCGGGATTTCGTCGTGTAGATTTTGATATATGTCCAAATCAAATTTTAGAAAAGTCACTATGGAATTCCTTTATAATTTATAACGATTTATTTATATTTATAAAAGGAATTTCATTTTAAATCGAATATAGATTTAAACGGGATTTGAAATATCGAGTTAGAAATTCATATAGGAATATTGTGGAGCTGTATGATATCGTATGTGAATATATACGATAATATTTATTTATAAATATTTAATTTAATTGTTTTTAAATATGTTTATATATTTAAAAGGGTTATTTAGAGCTTTAAAAATAGCCAGTTTTGCAAACGACCTCAGAATACGACGAAACCAATTTTGTTGGATTCGTAATGCCATATTATTACTAGATTTCAATTTCTGCGATTTTTGAAGTTAGTATGTGGCCGTACGGGATTTTAATGTGAAAAACAGTCGATATTTTGACAGTTAAAAATATGTTGTGTGAGCAAACGGAGTCGGAATTCGACGAAACCAGTTTCGTTGGGACCGTAATGTCGAACTGTAGCTGCATGACCATTTCCGTGATTTTTGGATATCGTGTGTGATCACACGGATTTTTAGAAGGTTAAAACAAATATAAAATAATAAAAGAAAAATATCTAAAAAATATCCTAACTCATTTATAGGTCAAAACAAGGACCACGCTTCTTTGTTTCATCCGCTCCATCAACTTTAAAACGCAGAAATTTCCGCCGTTGTTCTTTTTTTTCTCTCACATCAAAAAGTCGATCAAAGAAAAATCAAAGAACAAATGAAATAAAATCTGAAAATTTCAAAACAAACATATGCGGACTCGTATGGGATTTCTCTACGATTCTAGATGATTTTTAGGGGGTGTGGTTGTTGTTTAAGGGGGAGCGAAAATGCAGCAGTGTCCTAGGGTTAGAGTTTTCGAACACCCTGGCCATCGAGGTGAAGTCTGAGTATGATATTTGGATTTGCGACATTGAATGGCTTGTGTGTGCCAACTTTTGGGGGTTTCGGTGATTTTCGTAGTCGGTGCCTGCTACCGAATGGGGCTCGACGGTAATACAAGGGGGAGATCAAACTGGTGTTGAATGGAGAGAGGAGTTGATGAGAGAATTTGTGGATATTTTAGTTCGATTTGTTGAGTGAAGAAGAGGAGGAGTAGTGGAGGAGTTTACATCGGGGATTGGAGGAATAACTAAAGCCGACATTTTCCAGTTTGGGGGAGATGAGCACGAGCGAATCTGGATATATGTAAGTGGGTTTGGGCCTTATCTAAATGGAGGCCCAATTAGTTTTAATAATTTAGTTTAGTTTTCATTAAATAATACCCTAACTTGTAATGCCAATATTTTTTTGTACATTATCAGAATTTCGAACAGTCAGATCCGTTAGGATCGTATGGACGGACACTACCCAATGGAACTAACTGGGAGTAAATTGGAGCTCAGTTGAAATTATACGGAAATAAATTGTTTGATTCAAATCAAACAACAGTTTATCGTTCTTTAACGATGAACTGCCAAAGTGAGTAAAACTCACCAACTCTGAACAGTTATATTTCTATAACGTATTTTTAGAACTGATAATTATCTATTGATTGCTATGTGTTAACTGTTTGGTTGAATTTCTTATGTATTGGTTGAAATTATAGATAACGATATATATATATATATATAAATTGTTAATCAAATATTGATTCTGTTTAGCAGAATATTTCATAGTGAAATGAAATCGATATTAATTATATTGTTTAACATCTATGATGCAGGGAAACTGGTTGGAAGGACCCAACTGGGTTTCTCAATATATAAAATACTGTTTTGTTTCATATAATATGATATATGATGTGATATATAATCTGTTGTTGATTATGTATGTTTGAATGATATCGATCGCTGTTGTTTGGTATTTTAAATACCGTAAGAAAACCCTGGGATGAAAAAAGAAAATTTCAATAACTATATTGAAATAAAATATTATATAAAATCGAAATATTTTATATAGAAGGAAGATTTCAAACTGTATATTGGAATAGAATATTTATAAAATCAAATGATTTTATATAAAGGAATATTTATAAAATCAAGGGATTTTACAAAGGAATTTATTTGTAAAACAAATATAAAGGAAATTATTTGTAAAACAAATACAAAGTGAAATATTTATAAAACAAATAGAAAGAGAAATATTTGTAAAACTTTTACAAATAAAACAGAAAGAGAAATATTTGTAAAACATTTACAAATAAAATAGAAAGAGAAATATTTTTAAAACAATTACAAATAAAACAGAAAGAGAAGTATTGGTAAAACATTAATAAATAGAGTTATAAAAAGGAAATATTTATTTAGAAAATAAATAGAGTTATAAAAGGGATTTATTGGGAAATGAAAAAGAATGTCACATAAGGAGATATTTGGCAAATGAATAGAATTTTACATCAGGAAAGTTTAGACCCGTGCTTCGCACACGGGTATAACATGATATGAATTTAAAGCAAAGATTTTAAATAGAATCTGTTGTAACGAATAGATTGAGAAGATTAATTTATAAATAATATTTAATAAATTAAATAAAATATTTATCAATGGATAAATAGAATATATAAGTCAGGGCTTATATAGAGCAGTAAGAATCGATTTCAACATCGATATTTGAAACTGAATATGGACGTAGAGTTAATCAAAGGAGTTAATCAAAATGTGTTAATCAAAATGAGTTAGAGGAGTTAATCGAATAGAGTTAGAGTTAATCGATTAGAGTTAGAGTTAATCGATTAGAGTTAACCAGTTAGAGTTAATCAGTTAGAGTTAACCAGTTAGAGTTAATCAGTTAGAGTTAACCAGTTAGAGTTAATCAGTTAGAGTTAACCAGTTAGAGTTAATCAGTTAGAGTTAATCGATTAGAGTTAAATCGAACTAGAGTTATTCGAATAGAGTTAATCGAACAAGAGTTAGTCGAATATTAGTTATTCGAATAGAGTTAATTGAATTAGAGTTAGTTGGATTAGAGCTATTTGAATATAGTTTATTCGAGGAAAGATTTATCGAATATAGTTTATTCGAATAGGGAAAGGAGTTATCGAATACTAGTTATTCGAACGAAATTATCGAATATTAGTTATTCGAAAGGAGTTATTGAATATTAGTTATTCGAAAGAAATTATCAAATATTAGTTATTCGGAAGGAGTTATAGAATATTAGTTATTCGAAAGGAGCTATCGAATATTAGTTATTCGGAAGGGAGTTATCGAATATTAGTTATTCGAAAGAAATTATCGAATATTAGTTATTCAGAAGGAGTTATCGAATATTAGTTATTCGGAAGGAGTTATCGAATATTAGTTATTCGGAACAGAGTTATCGAATATTAGTTATTCGAAAGGAGTTATCGAATTCGGAAGGGAGTTACCAAATATTAGTTATTCGAAAGGAGTTATCGAATATTAGTTATTTGGAAGGAGATATCGAATATTAGTTATTCAAAAGGAGTTAATCGAATATTAGTTATTCTAGAGGAGTTAATCGAATATTAGTTATTTGAAAGGAGTTAATCGAATATAGTTTATTCGAAAGGAGTTAATTGATCAGAGTAAATTAGTTAGAGTTAATCCAATAGAGTTAATCTAGTAGGCTTAATCAAATAGAGTTAATCCAATAGAGTTAATCAGATAGGGCTAACTGATAAGAGTAAATCGAGATTGACATCTGTTTATTTTGGAAATGGAGATTAGGAACTTCACAATCGTGAAGATAAATTGGTTAAGATACGGTGGAGTAAAGCTCAAGAAGGCTAGATACTAGCAACATGCCCTTTTTCCTTAAGGGTGCATCCTTGATTTCTCTGTTTAGGAGCTTTACGCGTAGTTGTTTCTCTCTTTCCAAAGTATATCCTCTAGGTCGTATCTGCGATCCTTAGGTAGAAGCCAATGGATGTAAACATGTATTTGAAACATGTTATGGTTGAATGGTTGCAAGTGGTTGCAAATGGTTGCTCGTGGATGCATATGCATACGTATTAGGCACTAGATCAAGTTTGGACGCTCTCATATTGCATTTACATATATGCATTTGTTTATAAGTTGAACTTGATATGATATCATATGGACGTTGCATATGGATGAATGGCTGTGCACGCATGTAGTATTTACATGACTAGGGATGTTTGCATGCATGATTGGACGCATGGAACTAACATGATTTGCATTAAGGAGGTCAACTGAATCAGTAGACCGCCTGATTTTGCATTAGATAGAGACATATACACACACTATGCATATGAACATGAAAGCATTAGAAATCTTTTAAGGACAATGAATGCCTGTGATTGAATGGTTGAGTAGATGGGTGATTGGATGGTAGGACACATTCTTCCTAACTTGAAGATTTCGGGGACGAAATCCTTTTAAGTGGGGGAGAATGTAACACCCCGTAATTCTGCGACATTAAGATTCTCAAATTAAAGTATAATTAATTTTTAAAAGAAAAATTAAAAGAAAAAGATCCATGCAGTTGTTTAATTTAAGTATTATAACTAACATGAAAAAAAAAGGTAAGGAGAGAACAATAATTATTATTGTTCTAAGACTTATTAACAAAAGCCTCTGTAGCTCAGTTGGTTAAGGCATTGGATTTGTAGCATGGAGGTCGGGGGTTCGAACCCCGGCGGCGGCATAATTTTTTTATCATTGTTTTAGAGAGGGCCAACTAAACATGCAAATATATGTACGTATACAAATTCAAAATTTGAAAGGATAAGAACGTACGTATAAGGAAATAAAGAAAATATATATATATATACATATGAGAAATATAAATATATATATATATATACACAAAAATATATGTATACGAAAGATAAAATTCAAGATAAGGCTACAGTCAATGAAATATGGCAACATCATTTGAATTTTGAAAATAAAATGAAAGTTGTGCGTATATATATACGCGTAAAATGATCGTTAGAGGAATTGTATACATATAAGAATATTTCATGTGAATAAAACAGTTAAATAAATTCCAGAAATTCAAAAGTTTGAAAATCAAACTTTTACGCCAAAATAGCTTGTGGGACCCAATGCTGACTCAGCACTGCGTGTATGATAAGGTTTGGCTAGATTCATCTACATACCTGGACTATTTTCTTAACTAGGTTCAATGCTGACTCAGCGCTGCGTGTACGATAAGGTCTTGAGCAGCTATATAAACAGCCCTAGTCTTCATTCTCTTTGCACCAATTCTCTTCTATCCTTATGCTGCTAAGATTCATGGCTTCTTCCCCTCTTCTAAATTTTCTTAAATAAATAAAATAAAATATGATTCAAGACGAGGAGATGCTGCTAAAAGACTTTTAAGGAGGGATTCAAATCAAAGTTTCAAGTGAAGAATTCAAAGGCTAGCTCAAACAAGTTTCAAGCAACGACGCACGAATCATAGCCACGCTTTCCTTCTTTTCTAGATCTATTTTCTGTAAGTTGGTTATTTCTAGATCTGAATATTTTGTTTTATTTGTGACATGAAATTAAAGGAATAAAGGAATATGCCAAGTCTCTCTCTCTCTCTTCGAATCTGTGTTTATACTCTTGGACTGAATTAAGAACTGTTATGATTCGAGGACAAATAAGACTGTAACCGTGACTATGACTATAGAACTGTGGCCTTTGAAAGCATATGCCTTTGGACTATGACATAAGCCTTTGATTTTGGGACATATAAACATTGCCTATGATAATGACTTAGGACTATGGGAATTATTTTCCCTTTTGGACTATGAACATCGCCTATATTGCCTATGACCATGGACATTACTTATGACTAAGAACATAAGCCTTTGAATTAGACATAAACTATTGCTTATGACATAATGAGGACAATTGTGATTTTGACACCCATGATTCATGATTAGGAAAATATTGCTTTAGTTTGGTGATTGTGAAATTGGGTCTAAACCCAATTATTTATTCTACCTGTTCCTTGGTTTTTTCTTTGGTTTTAAGACAGTGGGAATTTACCTATTAAGTTAGGTCTACCCACGTTCTTGAACCTATTTTGCCCATTCTTTGGTTTTAAGACAGTGGGAATTTACCTATTTAGTTAGGTCTACCCATATTCTTGAACCTACATCGTTATCCAAACCTTTTTATGCCAATTATTCCTTCTTGTCATTTTGATTCATTCCCTTTTTATCTACGAATCTAGATTTATTTATAATCTAGGTTGAATCACGATTATTCGAACGGTGGGAATGCGATTTGGGGAAAAACATGGAAATGAATATGAACGTAATTGTAAACTTGGAAATTGGCATAATTTGGAATATGTATTATGACATGCATATTAAAATGAAAACGGGGAAATTTGACATGGATTAGGGAATATGTGATTTTGACATATTAAATTTAGCGTTAGTAAGTAAGCTAAATTTTAGGCATAAAATGTAAACTAGAAAAATAATTCTAGTTTTGCCTTAAATTGTGAATTAGGATGTTAAACCAAGATTGGGTTAATTAAGGTTGATTTGGAATAAGTATATTAGCACAATTTTGAATTTATTCATAATTGTGAGCAATTGTCATGTTTAGAATAAATTATGGTTAGCGACACTAAATTTGGTATAATTTACATACCAAAAAAATATAAATATGATAAATAAGAGAGAATGGACCATAATAATAAATGTGACAATGTACATTAAAAGAGTAGTAATGAAATAAGTAAATTAGGAGTAATTTACTTATAGAATTCGTCATAAATGTTAAATTGTTCATTTACCACAAAATATGTAACTTGGTTAAGTTTTGGCCATAAATTATAAACTAGGATATTTAATCTAGTTTCGGCAATGAAATAGGAAATGGCCTAAACTGCATGTTGGGTTAGGACTTGGGCCTAGAATATAAGTATACTAGTAGGCTTGACAAATAAATATAGGCCAAATTTGTCTAAAAAGGGGAAATGGGCTTTTGAAATAAATTGTTAACAATTTATAATCAAAAGAAAAGTATTTTGATAACATCCCTTTTTATAACACATAGACCAGAAGGTTCTAGGGTGACAGAGAGGATAGTGTCTAGGCTTGGGTTTGGAAAATACAAGTTTCCTGCCCTCCCTGGCTATCCCTAACTGATCCGAAGGACGGGATGGTTGTTTTCAAAACCAGATTTGGAAATTAATCAAAAACCCTTTGAACTTAGAAAACATGAATATGCCTAACCCGAGGTTAGACTGAGTTGCGGTGTAAACCTGCCCGGAACCGACCGGCACATTCAGTAACCGCAGCAATATCTGTTTAATGTGAGAGGTTGCGGCTTTAATTTATTAACTAAAGCTAGAACAAGAATGGGAGAGTTAAGTCTATAGGAACACTTAACCAACCTAACACGGTTAAGCTAGAATGGGAAGGTTAAGGAACACTTAACCAACTTAGCACAGTTAAAGCTAGAATGGGAGGGTTAAGTCCATGGGAATACTTAGCCAAATTAACATGTTGACTAGACTAGAAGGTGGGGTTAAGTAAAGTTAATACACTTAGCCAATTTAACATGTTAATTAGACTAGAGGTTGGGGTTAAGTAATACACTTAGCCAAATTAATATGTTAACTGGACTAGACCATAGGGTTAAGTAAACTTGAACGCTTAACCATCAGAATATGATAAATGAATAGGGTTAAGTAAAAAGCATGAAGGGATAACACTTAACCAGTGTAATAGGATAAGGGAAGAGGGTTAAGATAGCTTGAATCGACTAAATACACTTAACCAACCCAACCCGGCGAGAAAGAAAACTAAGTAGTAGACCTCAGTTGAAAAAGGGACTAAGTAGTAAAACTTAGTTAAGAAAACAAGGAATTTGGAAACTAAGTGGTAAACCTTAGTTAGTAGAACTAAGTAGTAATTCTTAGTATAACACGAAGGAGCAGACATCCATCTGGTTTTAAGAAGGCTCCAACGAATTGGGTTACGAAGCCCGAGGCTTCGAGGGGACGTGAGGGTACTCTTGGTATCCCTCTGTGAGGCTGCAGATGATCATCCTGGGCTCATAGAGGTTAAGGTCTGCGTTAGAAGAACCGAGGGTATGCCTTGGTTGCAATATATATATGTGGCAACCTAAAGACTAGGATGGACCAACATGATTCGGCGAGAAGACGGTAGCCCTGTGATAACAACTCGTCGTCTACCATCCATCTTGAGTCAATCGAGATACGTGAAGCGGAAAGGCGGAGAACTCCAAAAGACCATATACTTGCTATCTAGTTATGGTTGCGGATGGCCATAGGATAGTGGGGCACCGGGGGCCGGCGTATAGTTCTCATTTTACAAGGTGTGCCTTTCATTAGTTGAGGGAGGGGTCAAGTGGGACCATAGCCACTGGAATAAAAACAGACCTTAGCATCTGCATCGGCAGATATCCGAAAGCTCCCGACCGAGTTCTGTATTCCTTGATTTGCCCTGTCACAGGACTCGGATCGCACATTACAGGACATGTGCATCTAGACAAGCGATAACGATTCGCGATACATGCGTGGGGAAGCCTAGGAGCATATACCACTCTAGGTAGTGTGTTCTAGACTTGGGGGCATTGTTCGACAGGTAGCGTAATCCCTAGTTGGACTAGGTGGCATAAACCCTGAACTTGAAAAGCGTTCAGCAGATAGCGTAAAACTATAGTTAAATCTAAGAAGCACTTGATAGAAAACCCTAGACTAGATCTAGGTAATAAATAATAAACATATGCCTGAAGACAATGGAAACTACAGGGGTTGGGATCACGTTATCGTTACTAGTTGAACACTAGTTAGGTGGTGCAGAGATATAAAAACCAGTATAACAAGGAAATAGCGAAGCTGCGAAAGTATTAGAGCGTATCCAGTCATCTTAGCATATCTTGTGACTACCTTGTCTAATCTTGTTGACCTTATCGTCATGGTGTAATCTTGTATTCAGTTAATTCATGTCGTTTTGTTTTTCCATATTCACATGCTAGAAGTTACTGAACTTACTCAGGCTTTATGTCTGACTCTGTTTTTCTTTCGTCTTCTTTTCTTCCGTTTCCCCCCCCCCAGGTAGTTGAGGAGGGAATAGTATAACTCAGGATTAGACTGGACCGTTGCTCTTTCCCAGCTTGAAGATTTGACGAAGTTGTCTTTGGATTCTCTTCCAGATGCTATGGCTGGCTCTTGCTACATTGGGGAATATATAAATGTATTTTAATGCTTCTTTATTTTATAAAGACAGATGATACTCTGATATTGTAAAAGAATCTTGTATAGACTAAATTATCAATAAAGCAAATTTCTATTTTCCACTGTTTAATAATTTGTCTGTCTTGTAATTTATCTGCATCTTTTACCCAAAATGCTCCACAGAACTTAGTGCATTCCCTTTGTGAGTGACACTAACGGACGTGGGGTGTTACAGTGGTTTTACACGCCCTGACGAGTTTGACTTATGTGGTTGTTGCTGTTGCGAGGCGCCTCGGTTTGATCGGACGATCCGGGTCCGATGGAGTCATCTGTTGGCTCATTTGCGCCCCCAAAGGGCGGGGAAACGTAGCGTTCAGACATTTTAATCCACATCGGTGGACTGACCCTGACGATCCAAGGGTCACTCGAGCTCTGATCTTGAGACATGGTAAGCTAGATTGTCTCGAATCGGTTGAGGACTATCTTTTGCCTCGGTTCATAGATGGAAATCCAAATTCCAAATACGTGATATTTGCAGTTTTATTTGTAGAGCCTAGTATGGCGACATAGTGGGATGGGGCGCTTATGCCGTCTATGATTGATACTTATGATTTGAAGTTGTTTTATACACTATGCACTTATAATAGTATCAAATGATTTGTTTTAAACGTATCAAGCATTCTTGGCTATTATAAGGTAAAAACCCTATCCTCCGGCTTGTGTTGCATTGTGTGATGGGAACTGGGTCTTATAATAGCTTCATTTTTCTTTATTTAGCATTGCACTGTTGTTATATGCACTGGTATTCTTGGGAGGAAACCCGTTCCGTGTTATACGGCGTGGTCCCTTGATTTACCTAACTTTAAAATAAAGATTTATAACTGTTTTAGTTCTCACACCAATCACATGACTGACCTGGAGTTTATTGTTTTAACCTAAACTCTGGGTGCCCTTATTTTGACACGGGCAGCTAGTAGTTTTGGTTTTGCAGATTTATATTCACAGGATCCTGGTTTACAGCTGGAATGATATCCGGAAAGCTTTGTATCCGTATATCTCTTCTAGTTGTGTATTGTATTATTTTCCGCTGCTATTTAAATGTAATTTAAATCTCTGATATTTCTGTATAATATTCATTTTTACTCTGTATATTCTTGTATTCTGATGGAATTGTTGTAATATGCAATGAAATGTTCTTTCATCTGCGTTCTGATTTGTCTTGTCCTCACAGTAATTCATTCTTTCTCTTCTCTTCGGAGACCGGGGAAGTTCAGGTCGCTTCATTTGGTATCAGAGCTTTGGTTTACAAAGCTCAGAGAATAAGGTACATTGGAACCATACGAAAGAATTCATCAGATGTTGGATTAGTAATATCCAATGAGAGTGACTCGTTAGAGATGGGATCAGTAGTATCCTGGAACGAGTGTGAAGAGTATATTTTTGAAAGTGAAAACAAATTTTGTTTTGAAATTTAAATCAATTATTCGTATTTGATTACTTATTTATATTGATATGGACAGTCCAGTATGTAAAGATTTTGCGTATACGTCTGATCCACGTGTATTTGAAATTTTAATATACTGGATAGATATAGAATTACACTCTAATCGCCCGGAGATGATTTTGATGATGGAGCTCCATCATTAGAATTTATGTTCGAGTGACGAAAGTGGGCTTTCTATATATTTCCTATTGACTGGTGTGAGAACCAGAATTAAATAGGGCCTATTGTTGTGATTTGGCATCAAAAATGTGATTTTTGACTATATAGCAAAATTATGTGTTTGAAATGCTAATCAACTAATTGATTGATGGTTGTGTTGTTTGTCTATTTGTTTGAAATTTTGAACCATTTAGACAAATTGAATCAAATAGTGAATTGTATTGAAAATTGGTTGCAATTTCTTGTATATACATGTACTTACATTGAACAGGTAATAGCAAAGAGGCTAGAGTAGAAGAATAAAATTGTTTGCCCGACAAATAGGTACATGTTTACCATAATTTACTGTTTTGTTTGGGTGATGATGATTTTATGAGCCGATTGGCTAGCCGCTTGGCTTTTTCTTTTTCTTTTTGAGATCAGAAGGCCTGTATGGCAATTTCGGGATTTTCCCGTGCTCCTGGTGCAGGGGAGGTTATGGCGAAATTTTTCGAAAATTTAGGGTGTTAGCCAAATTTTTGAAAAATTTGAAAAGTTCTTAGAAACTGAAAAGTTGAAGAACTTAAGCCGTAGTCAAAATAATGAATGTTGAGTTGATTAGTTAAACAACTTTCGGCTTCGTTCCTTTTCGGGGACGAAAAGTTTTAAGTGGGGGAGAATGTAATGACCCGGAAATCTGGGCCAGTTTAAAATTTTTATTTTGGCAATTTTAGCGAATTTTGATTATTTAAAATGAATTATTTAAAAAAAATCGATGAGAAATTTATTTTGAATATAATTCGAACGTATATATTCGTTTGAATCGACGTTAGAATATAAATAATTATTTATAATTATAAAAGGAATTGAAAATGGCGCGGTAGTTCGATAATTCGATTTCAAACTTCAATTGAACATACCGGGTGCAAAATAAACTGGATTTTAGTGAAACCAAAAATAATAGAATCTAATTGGGAATATCTTTCCAACGAATCCGAAAAATCGAAATTTCATAGCGGGAATCAAAAGATATGTCCAGTTGAAAATTCTGAATAGTCGCTATAGAATTCAGGCCCTTAAAAATGGAAATTTTGCAAACGACCTCGGATTTTGACGAAACCACTTTTGTTGGATCCGGGATGTCAAATTATTGCTAGGTTTCAAATTTCATAATTTTTCGAATCAATATGTGAGCGTGGCAAAGGAAAACATGTTTGACCAGTTTTAGTTGATTTTAACCAACTGAAAAATGGCCATTTCTCTAACGGTCTCAGAATTCGACGGAACTAGTTTTGTTAGGACCATATCGTCAATAAGAAGCTAGAAAATATTTTTCTGGGATTTATAGAGTTAGTATGTGTAACAACCCTGAATTTTGGGGCAAAATTTAAAATTTATTTTAAGTTATTTTAATGAGTTTTGGTTGTTTAAAATAATTTATTTTGAATTAGTATGAACTAAAAATTTATTTTATTTGAAGTAAAGAAAGATATATGTTAGAAAATATAAAAGTGTTAAAAACATTATTTTTAACATTGCTAGAAATTAACTGCTAAAAGAGAAAAGAAACATATATTTAAAATATGTCAAGAATATTCTTTTTAATGCAAATACGGAGCGTGAACAATTTACATGTAATAAAATATATGGATTATTTATTTAAATTCTTAATGTGAACGTTTTGCTAATGGAGAGTATTTTAACTTTATATGTAGTTTAATTCTAAATAAAGAAATTCCCGTATTCCTATTCTAATTCCTATAAGGGAGATGTATGTAATTGTGAGAACACTGCAATTTAATTTTTATTTCTTGATATGATTTAAATTTATGATATACGTAGTTAAAGGATGTGATAATGAATGGTAATTGGTTGCATAGGTGATTAATTACTGGTTATGAAACAATATTGTCATATGAATATAGTATATAACGTTGTAATAGTTGCCAATAAATGCATTTCAATGCGCGTTAGTGTATAACGCATATTCGAAAATTTATTTGTTGTGCATGTAGGAAATGAATGTATAAAACGGTTGCTTGATGGATGAATGCATATAGGTCTCATTGCGATTTATATGAATTATCAAGGGAAAATTTGGAAAACTTCCTAAATGTAATGATTTATTAACTAAATGACAATTTAGTGAATATGTAGCATTGACTTAATAGTGTTTGTTGATTTACTAATACTAATATTCTTCGGTTTGATAACATCTTGTTAATTAGGTAATATCTGATTATGCGAATAATTTTTTTCTAATTAACATTTTATGACATTGAATACATTTGATAAGATTGATTTGTTATTTAAGTTATGTTAATAAAAATTTGAATTATGGAAGGAAATAATGGTTTGAGTAATATTTGAAAGATTGTTAATATGATATTATAAGTAAATTCGATTTTTGGAAACCAATTAACATATTATTATCAACATTAAGCGATATTATAATGTATATTAAAGTAGCTCAAAATGTAAATGGTTGACTTTGAACTTAATTACCACTTAAATTAATGATATTTTGTGAATAAAAAAAATTTGTAAATTGAACATTAAGAAATGTTAATTATTTTGTGAGTTAAATGTTAAGTTAATAAAATAATAATTAAACATTAATTAGACCATTACCGCATGCCTAGTCAGCTAATTGATTTCTTTCGTAACCTACCATATGTGAAGAGTCATTAATGCATGTAAATAAAAATAGGCAAGGGGTTTTATTTAAAACCACAACCTCTATATAATATATAGCAGGAAAAATGTGTAGACTTTATGAGATAATTTTCTTTCCTTCATAATTGCAATCAAGAGAAATTTCTTTCCAAATAATGTAAATAAAATTTATTTACGATCAATCAATCAATATTTAATATTTATTCAATTCATTTTCCTTTGTAACATACAAATTAACAGGCTTTTAAGGTTATTTAATAACATTTTACTATAATAGAATAGAAAAACCAAACCCAAAGCCTAATCTTTCAGCCGCCACTTCATTGAAACAATGGCCACAAAGCTCCGAATCTTAACCCCACTTTTCTTCCTACATAATCAATGAAAATCAAAAACTCCAAAAGTAAATTATAGAGGTGGATAAGCTCTTTATAATGGATGGCTATGATTGAATTTAGTGGCGAATATCATGAAGATTTGGAGGCCAAAGACGTTGGGTTTGGGTTCAATTCGCGAAGCAAGGAGGGATCCGAGTTCCCTGTGGCTCGGCGCGTGGGAGGAGCGACTGAAGGCGGTCGACGCTGGCGCCATGGATGGTGGTCCGACGGCCTGTAGGTGATGCGATGTTCGGATGTAGGTGGCGATGCTTTGGGTTCTCTTTTGAAGCAGACTATAACAAATTCTGAAGCAGTTGGAAATTCAGATAAATACGACTGTGAGATTTCTTACTTTTAAATAATTAAGTAATTTAATTATTTTCATCAATGATTTAAATCGTTGTATGTGTGGTGATTAATTTAGTTCTGCGATGTATGCTTGTTGTATGTTGATGTTGCATGTAAATTGTTGCAGTGCTGATTTGTTGTGATCTATAATGTTCTGTGCTGTGTTGAATTAGCCATGTTATTCTGGTTCTCCATTTCTTGATGTATTCAAGATAAAGTCTCATCTTTATTGTTTTGTTTTTTTTTATTTTTTTTTTCTTAAATTATTAAATATTAAATCCTTGTTACATGAATTTGGTTTATAAAATAAAACACCAATTGTTAACATAAATTTTTGTTTACAAAACAAATGACAAAGTTTCTAACATTAATTTTGTTAGTAAAATAAAAAGGATAAAGTTTTAACATAAATTTGGTTAACAAGTTCTAACATTAACTTTGTTAATAAAAGGACAAGTTTTTGTGTTATTTTGTATGCATAAGAAAAAGACAAAATTTTGTTAACAAAACAAAAAGAATTATTTCATGTTATTTTCTTTGTAAACAAAAAGGACAAATTTTGACATGTGGTTTTCTTTATAAATTAAAAGTCAAATTTTATGTAAATTTTGTCAACAAAGTAAAAGGACAAATTTTATGTAAATTTTGTCAACAAAGTAAAAGGGCAAGTTTTGTGTTAATTTTGTCAACAAGGTGAGAGAACAAATTTTGGGTTCATTTGGTCAAAACAAATAAAAGGACAATTTTTATCCTTGTCTTGTCTACAAATTAAAATACCCATTTCCATCTTTATTTCATAAATGCAAGTTAAATCTTTATTTATAAAATAAAATGTAAGTTTTAATCTTTATTTTTATTTTTATTTACAAATAAAAGTAAAGATGAGGCCTTTATTTTGATTCATCAAAGTTGCACCAAATCATGTCTATGTTAATATAGACTGAGATGACACCCAAACCTATATCATTGTGTTAACTGTATTATGATGACACCAATTTATATGTTGGGTTAACTGTATTGTGACAACACCAATTTAATTGTTGTGTTAATGTAGCGTAATGACACAAAATCCCTTTTGTTGTGTTAATTTAGTGCAATGGCACCAAATCCCCTTTTTGTGTGTTAATCTAGTGTAATGGCACAAATAACCATGTGATGTTAATTGGTTGAAATGACATTGAATTTCACCGTCAAGTTTATAATGTTGATATGAATCAAAACTTCACCGTCATGTTTATAGTGTAGAAATAAATCGAAAACTTACATTAGAAAATGTTGTTATTTTAGAAATGTTGACGCTAGAGAAGACGTCTACATTAGAAATAAAATTCACATTTTTATTGCATTTTACGATGCAAATATTACATAGAAAGGTAGATTAACTTTGGAGAACATTTTCTTTGTTAAAAAGAAAAACATTTTCTATGTTAAAGAAAAAGCAAACATTTTCTATGTTAAAGAAAAGAAAAACATTTTCTATGTTAAAGAAAAAGCAAACATTTTCTATGTTAAAGAAAAAGCAAACATTTTCTATGTTAAAGAAAAGAAAAACATTTTCTATGTTAAAGAAAAAGCAAACATTTTTCTATGTTAAAGAAAAAGCAAACATTTTCTATGTTAAAGAAAAAGCAAACATTTTCTATGTTAAAGAAAAAGCAAACATTTTTCTATGTTAAAGAAAAGGCAAACATTTTTCTATGTTAAAGAAAAAGAAAACATATTTCTAATTTAAAGGAAAATATATTTTCTTTATAAAAGAAAATAAAAGGATAAAAAGTACATTTTCTTTGTAAAAGAAAATAAAGGGATAAAAAGTACATTTTCTTTGTAAAAGGAAATAAAAGTTAAAAAGAATGAAAAAAAAATAGAAAAGAAACTTTATTTTTGTTGTTTACATAAAAATATGAATGAAACTTTATTTTTATTTACATAAAAATATGAATGCAACTTTATTTTTATTGTTATGTCAAAAACATGAATGCAAGTTTATTTTAAGCGTTTTTAAGTAAAATATGTAAATAAATATATTCGTAGTGTTTCTGATTAAAAATATAAAAAGTTTATATATGGATATTGCACATGAAAGTGAATATATAATTAGCGTTATTGAGGAACTTGAAATATTTTCATTTTTACTCAATTAATGGAATTAATGGACGATTTAATTAAGAAGATTGCACATTTAAAAAGGATGAAATAAAAAGTTTAAATTGGTAAGATTTCATTCCAATTATAATAATGAAGATTTGAATTGAAAAATCTTGTTTTTATGTTAACTTGTAAATTTAGAAGATTTGATTTTAAAATTTAACATAAATGGATTAATTGAGGAAGATTTCATTTAATATTAAAATGGTAAGTTTTTGATATTACAATTGAAACATTTTGGGAATAGTTTTATGATATTAATATGGAAAGATTAATGTTTACTGAAATGAAAGGATAAGTAAAAGAATGAAAGATATTTTAGAAATTAGATATTCTAAAATATGAAATGTTTAAAAATAATACTTTTAAGAGATAATTATAACGATAATTATTAATTGTACCTGGACACGAGGTTAGGTCACATTTATGGCGGAAGTCTGCCCGGAACCAACCGGCATATCCAGCAGCCATAAATGTTGGGCCTAATGTGAGAGGTCCAAGTGAGCAAATACGAATTGGGTCAAGACACGAGGTTAAGCCCAACCTGTGGTAGAAGTCTGCCCGGAACCAACCGGCATATCCAGCATCCACAAGTTGTAGGCCTAATGTGAGAGGTCTGGCCCGCTATTAAATAATAAAATGTAAAGATAAACATAATAAATGGATAAGGAAAATGAATTGGGCTATTCAGTCCATTTTAAAATAGTAACTCCATTTTAACCCGTGTAAATTATGTTATACATTTTATAAAGGAAATCGAAGATGATTAATATTTTATTTAAGATTAAATGAAATACTCTGAAATAAATGATGTCTAATTATATATATTAAATGGGAAATTTATGAAATCTAAATTTGGGTTTATCGTGAATTATGTTTTAAATAACATTTATTCTTTAACCCGAATTTATGATAGAATTAATTTCCTAAAAATTGAATAATCATTTAATAATGACTTTGGAAGATTAAAACTAAATAAGATTTTAATTAAATCTTTAATTTGATTGAAAAGGGAATTAAGTAGTTAAAATCACTGAATTAAGAAAGTGATCGAAAATGGAAAATGAACCATAAAGCAATGAATATTTTCATGTTATAAATGAATAAATGAATGAAAACATGAAATGGTTATTTTATTTATATATTTTATATAAATAAAAGTAATGAAACTTTTATTTACTTTTCACATGTAAATAAAAAGATGAAAATAAGAATGAAACTTTTATTTACTTTTCACATGTAAATAAAAAGATGAAAATAAGAAGGGAATTTTTATTTACATTTCACATGCGAATAAAAAGATATAAATATGAAATGAAACATGATTTAGAAGCATGAACCGCATATGAAAATTTAACATGTTTTAAAAAGCATGAAGTCGCATATGAAATGCATAATAAAGAAACCGCATATGAAATAAAAATTCATGTTTAGAGTAGTATTACTGTATATGAAATGAAAGGCAAATCTTGAGATAGCGTTAATATATGTATGATATTCAAACATACTTAAGGTTTATGCTACCATATTAAAAATAAATATATTTTTAAGATCATGTTCATATAGTAAAAATGAACATATTTTTGTTGTCGTGTCTATATATATTGAAATAAGTTCCTTTTTATTTGAAAAGAATTAAACGTTTAAAAGACTTTAATTGTATATATGTTGGCTTTAATGAAATGATATAAAATAAAATATCATTTTTATTTGGTATGATTGTTGAAATAAAAAGAATAAATTGTTGAATTATAAATTCTTTGACACGATTAATGAATGGACGATATATTTATATGCATGAAATGAATGGACGATATTTATATTTATAAAAGAATAAATAACGATATAGAATGGTTTGCAAAATTTATATATGCAAGAATTATTTGGAAAGTCCGAGTTTACTCTCATTCCAAATAATGATACGACGTTCGAAGAGTTGAAGACGGTGATTGAAGACCGACGATCTTCACATCGAATGGGTGTGTTGCTATTGAGACCCATGATGGGAGTAGCTACCTTGAAGGGGCGACAGTAGTAGCCGTCCGGACGTAGTGTTGATTGCACGGGTTTGGCTTTCGCTCAAACCCAGAGCATAAGCGCGTAAATGGATTGTATGTCTGACATTGTATTCCTTTATACTGTATTTGTTGATCTCTGCTAAACATATATCTGTTTGGTGTTTTACTCCCTTCTCTGAGACATATGAGCTTAGAGGTTACATATTGGCAGAAATCAATGGTATAGTATGGACTGACAATGTGGCATACTAAGATGCATTTATCAAGGCTTTTGTTGAAAAGCAGGCCTTGTGGTTGATGATCAAAGCACGGCCTGTTTAGGCATAGCTTTGTGTATATCGTGACTTCGCGAGCCTCACACCCCGGTATGAGTCAAAAACGGGATATGGACCGTAGGGAGTGCACACGTTTCTTTCTAGCTAGAGTGGTGTCAGCGACCTGCCAGCCCTGACATTTTACTTATGTGGATGATGGATTTTGAGGCGCCTCGTTATTTTTATAGGCCGTTGGTGGTCATATTATAGGTCCAAAGGGACCGGGAAACGTGTGTTCAGGCATAACTAATCCACTGCCCATTGGCGGGGACCGGCCCTACCGCTTCCAAGGGTTCACTGCGGGGAACCCTGAGGCATTTGCTAGAGTGTCTCGAATCGGAGAGGATCTTGCCCCTAGCCTCGACTCATGATGGAATCCAAATTACCAATACGCCCTTGCGGTTTTGATTGTAGAACTAGTATTGGCGACATGCTATATGGTAACCATGCCGTCTAGGATTGATACTTATGATTCTAATCTTTTTATTAAAACATATATACACTAATAATAATATCAAATCCGTTTTATACGTATCAAGCATCTTTTGACCATTATAAGGTAAAACCCTATCCTCTGGTGTGCGTTGCATTGTGTGATGGGATCTGGGTCTTATAATGGTTTCATTTTTTTCCAAAAAAAGACATTGCGTTATTTCTCGATTTACTTTAGTTTATGCACCGACAATCCATTGGAATAAAACCCGTTCCGCATTAGAGGCGTGGTCCTTGGATTTGTCTTATTAGTTAAATTAGTTTAGAATTCTCACACCAGTCCCATGACTGACTCGTAGTTTGTTTCACTTTGCAAACTCGGGTGCCCTCTTTTCCACACGGGCAGTCGAGTAGCTTTTTGCAGATATCTCTCTCTTGAGCAGGATCCTGGATCGAAGCCTAAAGCTATGTCCAGAGCTTAGAAGTCTTCCGCTGTTTAATGTATTAAATCTGTTGTAATTTATCTTCCGCTGTAGTTTACTTTATTTGTACTCTGATATATTCTGTACTCTGATGTTATATTATTGTAAGGTAATAAAAGTCTGCTGTTATTGTTCTAATGTATTGTATTCCCAAAGTTAACGTATGCGAGTTTTGAACGGTCTTGGTCGATTTTGTGATCGATTAAGGTCGGGCAAAATCCGTGTCGTTACAGTATGTGACCCCAGTAAATTGAAATGCGCGTTCAAATTCAATATATAGAGTTATATGTTGATTTTGAAGGAAACTGATCGAAACGATCGAATCAGCTTACGATACATATCCCATTGTGTTCGAAATGGGGGTAATTAGCTATGGACGACAGGCGGTGGGTTCGATTTCGAGTTCGAAAATAAAGGTTGCTTTTTGAAATCAATAAATAATTAAATATTTATATTTTATATAAACCCCCCCATTCCCTCTTCTCTCTCTCCATCGAACAGAAATCGAATGAAATAAAAAAACCTAATCCCTAATCGCACGTCGCGATCCCCTCCCCCGCCACCGCGCTCGAGGCGCCGGTTCCCCCCGAGCTCCGTCGTCTTCCTCTCCTCTTCTTCCTCCTTCTCCTCCTCTTCTCCTCGAATGACGCGACCCCCCTGCCAAAACCCGACGCGCCACGCCCTGCTGACCGCCTCCGCCCTCCCTTCCACCTCCTTGACCTCCGACGAAGAGGCACAACCCCCCCTTCGACCAAACCTGTAAGTTTGTATTTTATTTTTAATTTATAATTTCGATTTTGCTATATAAAAAAGGGTATGTATTATTTTCAGTTTTGAAATGAAAAGAATGGTATTATTTCTTTTCAGTTTTTAAATGAAATCAGTTTTTAGTTCATAGGAAAAAATCATTGTTTGTCAAATGATTTTTGGTAGAAAAGATTTCGAAATAAAAAGATTCGATTTTTAGAAAGAGAAAGGTTGGATTTTTATCTGAAAAAAAATAGGATTTTTGTTATGTAAACATCGTTATAAAAGTGAAAAGATTATATTTTTATTTATAAAGATTCGATTTTTATATATTCATTAGCAAAGTAAAAATTCGATTTTTATATATTCATTAGCAAAGTAAAAATTCGATTTTTATATATTCATTAGCAAAGTAAAAATTCGATTTTTATATATTCATCAGCAAGGTAAAAATTCAATTTTTATATATTCATTAGCGATAGGAAAATATTGTCTCTATAATGAATACCGTTGTAAAAATAGAATTTTTATCTATATAGTAGCGTTGTAAAAATAGAATTTTTATCTATATAGTAGCGTTGTAAAAATAGAATTTTTATCCATATGGAGTGATTATAAAAACATGATTTTTATATACATAGCAGCAATAAAAAAATGTGATTTTTATATATGTAGTGGCTACGGGCAAAGAAAGTGACAAAAGGCGAGAACGACGAAGATTTCTACATAGGAAGAGTCGTGGTATTGGATTAGCTAGTCGGTGAGAACTTCTCACTTTAAATTTCTTTTTCTAGTTATATATATATATATATATATATATATATATATATATATATATACTAGGATGCAGACGGTGCTTAGCAGCACCCGACACCCGTCATCCACAGACCATGGATGGCTGGCTTGTTTGATTGATGTGTTGTGAAAATTGATTGTGTTGTGAATGATTGAATAATAAAATATTCTTGTGTTGAAAGGAAATAAAATATTTATATAGTTAAAAATATTTTATCGTTAAAAATATAATTTTTAATGTGAATGTGAATAAATAAATATTTATAAACAAATTGGCTGATTTGTTTATATACACTGATTTGACTGATATTGATTGGGATGATAAATTTTACACATCGCCCAACTACACAAATAAAAATCTGTGTTTGTTGATTTGAAACCCCACACGGGTGTTGGGATGATATTTGACATACACTAATCCCAATTATTTAATTGTATGTCGATCGATGGGTCGACAGATTGTGTAAGCGTTGATTATTTATATTTGATGCTTATGCAGTTGTGTGGTGCACCTTGGATGATGGTTGATTGTTTATCGTTGCTATTATATACATGTGTTGTATGGAATCCATATAATTAACGTTATATGGTAATTGATTGGGCCTCATTCCAATCGGGAAAACAAGGAATGTTTTACATAACAAAAATAGTTGTGTGTTGACAGTGCTCATGTGTTGAAAGAAATATAAATTCATGTGTTGAATGGAATAAATATTCATTTGTTGAATAGAATAACAGATTTATTGAAATATATAAAGCCGTGTTGATTAGAGTTGCGCCATTTTGACGTGAACGATATTTATATCGATTATATTCGTTTTATAATGAGTATAGAAAAAGTAGTGATTTCGAAATATAACGGTTTGAAAATATTATCATTTATATAGTAATGATATGAAATATTCAGTTTTGATTTGAAATTTAATATAGAGTTGAAATGGTTTTGAAAACGAATTTAAAACGATTTATAAAATACGTTTTAAAAGGAAATCAACGAAATATAATATATATATATATATATATATTATATAATGGCCTGAATAGAACGCGCCGCGCCACGGCAGTTCGTGAATTTCGACCATTGACTTTGAATTGACGTTGCGGGAGATCCGACCGTCGGATTCTCCTAAAACCAGAACCGTTGAGTTCATATCGAAAAGAGCTTTCCAATGAATATTACAAATATGAAATCTAACGGTTGGATTTGGAATTATGTCTAAATCAAATTTGGAAAAGGTCGCTGTAAGTGCAGTTCAATGGCCGTTGATGGAAATCGACTGTACGGGCCTTGATAAAATTATTAAAAATATTAATAATTTGTGTAAAATCATAATATGTGAATTGGAAAGAACTGGGATGAAAAATTCCACATTTGAAAGAATAAAAATATATTTTTGTCGAAATGAACTAGTTTTGAACTAGAATAGTAATTTATTTATTTTTAAAATAAATAAATTGGATTTGAAAATAACCAGAATTTCCAATAATTGAATTGGTATTGATTTTTGGGTTTATCGTGAACAGTGTTTTAAATAACACTTGTTCTTTAACCCGATAATTAATGAAATGTGATTTTGGTTGTCGTGAACGGTATCTTCAATAATACTGTTCTTAGACCCCAAAGGAGTTAAGAAAATTCAGAAACTAACTGGAGATTAGTTGAGTTGAATGGTTTCTGGGGTATTGATCTGATGTTGGTTTCGGCCTTCGGGATTAATACTTAGGGAACTGCTCACTTGCTAATTCACGGTTAGGGACTGAATGAAATGTGATGTAATTTTGGGTTTATCGTGAACCGTGTTTTCAATGACACTGATTCTTTAACTCAGTCACAGATTAAAACTAAGTGGATGTTGTTGGGGAATTATTCTCTTGATTAATTTACGGTTAGTGACTGATGAATTGGAATGAGGCGTATGTTGTGTTTGTGTAACACTTATTTAAAATATACGCGAGTTATTCGGAAAGACCGGGTTTATCCCATTCTGAATAACTGATACGACGATAAGTCGAAGATGAAAATGGTGGTCGAAGACCGGAGGTCTTCACGTCGTTTGGATAATTACTGATGATCTTGATTGGGATGTACACCCAAGAAGATGGAAACAGTTGGTGATCGTCCAGACGTACTTGGAGATCGATGGATATGCGGGGTACTAGGTGCCTCCGGTTTCGTTCAGACCCAGAACAGACTTGTAAATGGACTGTGTGTCTGACATTGGATTTCAGTCTGTGTGATTGATTTCTATTAAATATATATCTGTTTGGCGGCGGAGAATTTATTCTCTTGCTTAACGCCCTTCTCTGAGACATACGAGCTCAGGGGTTATATACTGATGGATATCAAACGCATAGAGTGAATTGCCTGTGTGGCATGCCTAAGTGGCAAATGAACAAGGCTTCTGTTGAAAAGCAAAGTCTTGTGGTTGATGATCGAAGCACGGCCTTTGTGGCGTAGCTTTGTGTAACGTTTACATCGCGAGTTTCACACCCGGTATGAACCAAAAACAGGAGACAGACCTCAGGGAGGACATGCGTTTCTTTATAGCTAAAAGTGGAGTCAGTGGTTTTACATGCCCTGACGAGTTTGACTTATGTGGTTGTTGCTGTTGCGAGGTGCCTCGGTTTGATCGGACGATCCGGGTCCGATGGAGTCATCTGTTGGCTCATTTGCGCCCCAAAGGGCGGGGAAACGTAGTGTTCAGGCATTTTAATCCACATCGGTGGACCGGCCCTGACGATCCAAGGGTCACTCGAGATCTGATCCTGAGACATGGTAGGCTAGATTGTCTCGAATCGGTTGAGGACTATCTTTTGCCTCGGTTCATAGATGGAAATCCAACTTCCAAATACGTGACATTTGCGGTTTTATTTGTAGAGCCTAGTATGGCGACATAGTGGGATGGGGCGCTTATGCCGTCTATGATTGATACTTATGATTTGAAGTTGTTTTATACACTATGCACTTATAATAGTAACAAATGATTTGTTTTAAACGTATCAAGCATTCTTGGCTATTATAAGGTAAAAACCCTATCCTCCGGCTTGCGTTGCATTGTGTGATGGGAACTGGGTCTTATAATAGCTTCGTTTTTCTTTATTTAGCATTGCGCTGTTGTTATATGCACTGGTATTCTTGGGAGGAAACCCGTTTCGTGTTATACGGCGTGGTCCCTTGATTTACCTAACTTTAAAATAAAGATTTATAACTGTTTTAGTTCTCACACCAGTCACATGACTGACCTGGAGTTTATTGTTTTAACCTAAACTCTGGGTCCCCTTATTTTGACACGAGCAGCTAGTAGTTTTGGTTTTGCAGATTTATATTCACAGGATCCTGGTTTACAGCTGGAATGATATCCGGAAAGCTTTGTATCCGTATGTCTCTTCTAGTTGTGTATTGTATTATTTTCTGCTGCTATTTAAATGTAATTTAAATCTCTGATATTTCTGTGTAATATTCATTTTTACTCTGTATATTCTTGTATTCTGATGGAATTGTTGTAATATGCAATGAAATGTTCTTTCGTCTGCGTTCTGATTTGTCTTGTCCTCACAGTAATTCGTTCTTTCTCTTCTCTTCGGAGACCGGGGAAGTTCAGGTCGCTTCACTAGCAGTCCATTGGATAGCGTGCATGTTTTGAGATATGGTGGGTGGTTTTGTACCGTTTCAGCGCTCTTAATATACTGTTTATGGTGTCATGGAAAACTTTCATATATATATATATATATATATATATATATATATAAAGGTATTCGTATGTAGTACAATACTCCAACGTCTTCATAAATTCAGCATGTGCAAGATGACTCCCTACCCTATTACTTTCTGCTTAAGCCTTCTTCGAATTAATTTGATCTAACCAAAAATTCAGCCTATCCTATAGCAGTAAACCTATATCTCTCAGGCACATGCCTTGCTTTATTTCTTTGGGCACAAAGCAAGAAACCGACATGCAAACAGAGGTAGAAAGACATGCATTGATTGTTTTAAATACATGTCATGTCCTCTTTCTTTCACTTCTTTCGTCCATATCGTGCTTTTTCAAACACAGCTACCCTACTGAAGGGAAAAGTCATCTCAGCTACTTAAGGCGACATGCTAATCTACCATCTACCTTGTATGCAAACGAAACGACGTGGTGCTTATCCCATAATTTCTCCTCTATAAATAGGGATGCAAACATCATTCTGGTTCTTCGCTCATCCAACAAAACCCAAACTCCTTTCTCTTATTCCTGTACAATGAAACAAACACCCCGTCTAGCTCTTTCTAGCTCAAGGAGCACTCTCATTCGACCAAGAGGTGATGGGAAGCAACTAGACGTCGTAGCCAAAAAATTTCCGCGATGGCCTCAGGAGGTTTGGGCCTACTGGCAGCGAACGACTGACTGAGATGAAGTAGCGCTTGGGTCTGTGTACGGGATGGTTGAGGTATGACTCTTGGTGGGTGCTGATCAGTTCTGGTGGACCGGTGATTGGCACAGTGATGAAGTAAGGGTGCATTGAGGTGAGGATGAACATTACTGAAGTGGTGGGGTATAACTAAGTAATGGTGCAAAGTCGGGCAAAGGTTTCTCGAAGGTCGGGCGGCAGGATTGATGGAGGAGGAGATCATGTAACCTGTTCGGAGGCGAGGTCAAGTGGCGCAGCATGGTTACACTGGGGGAATTTACGGTCTGACCAGAGGGCGTGGAGGAGGCCAGCGTCAGGGACGGTGGCGGTGCAGGAGCGGGAGCTAAGCAGTGGACCATTAATTTTTTTATGTTTGAAACAAAGGGAGAATGGCCTATGCGAATGGGGGAGGGTAGGAAGCATTCTTAAGTTAAACATGGAAGTTGCGTGTGAAGTAAAGTGTACTGGTGAGAGTTTGTAGCAGTTCTAGAATAAAAAAGAACAAAGAGAGAATCAGCGGAAAAAAAAGAAAGAAAAATACAGTGAAGTGTGATACGTGAAGAAGGATAGTGAAGTGGAATGCACCGTAACCAATGATGTGGAGCATAGCAGTAAATTGGACGAAGCATATATTGTGAATGGAAGCAAACTGTTAGCGTTTTTATTTTTAAATGAAAGGAACCAAAATTGAAGATAAGGAGACAAATAAGTAAAGTGGAACAATAGTGTGGAAGTACAGAATGCGGTCTTAGGTGAGAAGAACATAGCAGCAGGAAGTGGGAAGTTACTGTGAAAATTAGGCTTGGGGTGGTGAAGAACGATGGAAGTAGTAGTGTGTTGGACCTGTGTATGGAAAAAGGGAGTTTGGCCTTGTTAATCGGGCCTGATAAAATAATAATTAAATAGAACTATGGAGCAAACATTATAAAGCAGCGGTCCTGTTTAGTGGAACACAAGGTAATGAAGCACAAAAATTAGAAGGAAGCAATGGTAAAAGGACAGTTGATTGGAATGAATCTAGCACATTTTAACAGAGGAAGCACTTAGCAGTTTGCATTTGGATGAGGAGACAATACCAAATATGATCGGGACCGTTGTTTTTGGAGCGAAGAAGGGACCGGCGAATGGGTCGGCGAAAAGGTTTTACTCAACGACTGTTATTAAACTTGGGTAATTAAGTTAGTGAAAATTTTAATTTAAGATTAATAATATTGATTAATCCATAAATTAAAATCGCGTAGGCAACATTAGTAATAAATTTTATTTGCATGAACATCATAAACAAAAGAAATGATGCCTGAATCACATTTCCGAATGCTATATTCTGGAACCAGTTTGGACGGAGATGGAGGCCTCTGGAAATTTACAGTTAAATTGAACACTGTTTAGTTTAAATGTAACCGGACCACTTTCACGAACGAAATCAAAGTGAGTATAACTCAATCAGTTTTTACCCATTTATATTCTATATAAATCGGGTTTTATTTTGTGTGCTGTGGTTGATAATTGTTTGTGGTATGCTGACTATATATTTATAATGGTTGAGTTAGTTGTTTTAAAACGAAAATAAAATCGTTATTCCAACGATTCTTTCCAAACAAGGTAACTTACCTTGTTGGTTCCATTTATAGTAATATAAACGGGTTAAATAAAAAGATGGATGCTTAGATTACTGTTGTTCACTTATGGTTGAATATTATATCTGTTTATTGTACTGAACAATATTATTTGAATAACGTATTTGGATGCAGGGAAAACAGGTTGGAGGGATCCAACTGGATTCCTCAAAATTTATTGTTTATATCCATATCAAAATTTATTGTACTGAACAATATTATATGAACTGTTTGACCAATCTGATTGGTGATTGATTTGTTTATCGATCATTGAATCTGAATTCAAAGTTTGTTTTGTCATTAACCAATAGATGGTATTGGTTGGGTAATTGGCATCATATGGCCTACAAATCAATCGTTTTATAAATGTTGATTTACCGTCAAGTGAACCGACGGTAACGAAGTTATAAAATTTATTTTATAACCGGAAATAGATTTTCAATCTATTAATTTAAAATAAGTGATTTAAAAGGAAATAAATGTTCATTATTTATTATTTAAAGTTCATACAAAAGTATTAGATTGTTTATAAAGAAAATTGTTATGTTAATAACAATTATAAGCAGACGAGTAGAATTTAGTGTAACGGGTTAAGAGCTAGATTAAATGGAATTATTTAAAATTAAATATATTATTAAGTGATTTAGTTGGTATTACTTAAGGAGATAACCGTGTTTTGAACTAATGAGCCGACCGCTTTAACTGGAATTGATAATTAAATTAGTTTATTATTAAATAAATCTAATAAAACCGATTAATGAATATTTGCCAATTTTGATAAGATTTTACATAAAGAAATTTATTATTTAGTAATAAAGAATTTAACTACTTCAACAGTGTTTAATGATGAAGTAAATTATTATTTAAATTAACAATAATTCAAGTAATTACTTCTTAAATGAAATACATTTAAGTAAGTAACAAATATTGGAATGGAATATGGTTAAATTTTGAAAAGAAGTTATGAGTGAGTTTGATATTGAACCCGAGTTTTTAACGAAGTTATAAAAGAGATTTTTAACTGATGAGATAGCTTAAACAAAAGTTTTATTTAACATTTGAAGCAAGTAAGAAGAAACTGTGGTAGAAAGGGATTCTGTATTAACCAAAGTTATATAAATAATGTCTATCGAAGGGGAGTGAAGTTAAAACATTGATTTTAAGTTGACATTACTTAATAATGAAATTAAGTGAAACGATTAGAATTTGAAACGAGATTTCCAAAGTGGAAATGTTTGAATGAGTTTGAAATGGAATAATACGAATTGATAAGTAGTAAGATAAAAGATTAAAGAAATGGCAATGTTTCCGATTATGAAAAGGGGCTCGAGGAATTATATTAATAATTCCAGAATAACGGAATTAAAAGGGATTGAGAACATAAATTAATATTTCCAGTATAAAGGAAATAGAAATTGGGTTTGTAAATTATAACGAAATTATGAAATAAAGGAATTAATGGGCTGCGTTTAAATGGGTTTATTTAAAAGGAAATAAGTGTTTGTTTTAGTTCCCAGCAACGAAAATCAAAATGATTTCGTAACGATGTTTCTATATGGAATTTGATTGAACTCAAATACTTGGTATATATACATATGAAATAATGATAAATGTGGTTTTACGAATATTCTTATAATAAACAAGAAGTAATATTGTGTTTTAAAATATGAAAAGATAAAGAAGTTTTAATTTGTTTTTAAATTAAAAAGGGCCAAGTGATGCTGAGTACCGAATCAGTAAATTCATTTTATTTTTATGATTGAATGGTTGTTTGTTTGATAGTTAAATAACCGACTATCAAATCTGGCCCATACGATTGTTGGAATGGAAAGACTGGGATCGAATTATATTCGAAAACTATTTCGACCAGCAAATACGAAATTGAGAAGATATCAGATGCTGATCAAGACAGAGGCATTGAAGACCATAGATCTTCATAAAACGGAAGAATTACTTAAATCTCTGGTCAACTCCTATAATTTCAAAGTCTACTATATATAAACTTAACTTATATTTTATTACCAGAGATATACTATGGCTCGGTCGTGGTTGAAATCTATGGACCTGCAAGGACTACTCGCTGCTGATCTGTAGGGTGATTCCTATGATGTGGTAGGAGAGTACCTTCGGTTCATCTTGTTCCTGGATGACTTGTATGGACGAATGTCTGACAGAGTATTTCTTAAGAATAACGTACATTGATTTTTACAAACGTATTTCTGTAGGTGGCAGAGAAGACACCTTCTCTTAGCATAAACACCCAGAGTATTTTTGTGAATGTTAATTAGTGATTTGGCGGATCTGACGATGTGGCATTCAAAGTGAATGGTGACTATATGTTCAAAAAGGGAAATTATAACCTCAAGCCTCATCAACCGGGAAATGACAAAAAGTCGGGCAGGCAGCATGGCTTTGTGGGTCGCTCCCATTAGGGTGTATAATCACCTATCTAGAGAAATTCCTTTTCCTTCTTTAATCTATCGATGCTGTCCTTTTTCAGGAAATGGTGGTTTGAGCCCAACCGTTGGTGATGTACATTCGATACACTCAAGCGAAATGAGTGGTCGGTCATGTTGGGCCGGGTTGCAAGACGTTCTTGTTGAACCCAGTGTATTCCCCTTTAGAGATACACTATTGGAAGTGGTTCCATACCTTGTCATAGTTGGAAATCCAATCTCCAATAAGCGCCCATGGTTTTGATTGTATACTATATATGTGGAGCGTGAGATGTAAGCGTTCCGCTAGATTGTTATTTATTTGTATTTAGACACTATTATAATATTAGAGAAATATATGATTTCAAAAATGTTTTGGGTTATAGTAATGTAAAAACCTTCCATGTTTATGTGTGGGCTGGTCTTACTATTATCCTCTCTTTTTTCAAAAGGATTTTTGACTTTAAATCAATATGGATGTTATTTAAACTTAGTGGGTTTTCTCACTCTGGTTCACCAGACTGATCCGACGTTTGTAATGCTCGGGTTAGCCCGGGTTGTACAGGTTCAGGTTTAGATGACACGAATTTCAAGAAGACGTGTTGGAGGAGTTCAGAGTATGATATATATTTATTCCGCTGTGTGTTGTATATGAAGACAGATATTTATAACTGTCCAGATGTGTTGATGTACTCTGGTGATTGTAAGTTTTTATTTCAAGTCTCTCAATAAAATTTATTTCTATATTATATTTTCTTCTGCTGCGATGTGAGACTCTGTGTTGTGTTGGTTAGTTCTTCTTCTTCTTATATTCTAATATTTCTTTCTTTCTTATCTCACCTTCTATTTTCTTTCATTCACTATCTGGTATTTTCGATACTTTGAGTTCTGATAAGTAATAGAGGTTATGTATTATTTTGGAATTCGTGTGTCGAAATCCACCGGGTCGTTACAGATGTGGAAGCAAATCTGGAAGCCTCCTCTCGTGAAGTCGTGTCCCGTTACATTACGAGGGATGACATGGAAAAGATTCTAACCGAGTTCAAGGACCATATGACATCTCAGGGTAAACTCCTCGAACAACAACAATTGATGGATCACCTTCTCGGCCGGATGGAGATGGGATTAAACGCTTCAACATCAATTCCTCCACGGACCAGTACTGGGGCACCAACCGATCTTCAGTCCGCATCGAATCAGGCTACTGATCAGATCCCACCTTTGCTCCCTCCTAGCTCGGCTCCACCTCTTGACCAATCATAGCTAAGAGTATCGCTCCCAGCAACCAACACAGCCTCATCTGCAGATTCACAGGAGGCCCACGATCAAGATTTAGGTCGTCCGACCATATTGCCTCCACTCCGGGGAATAGCTCGACTTGCCGGACCAATCGAGCCACTGTCGGGCCAAGCCGAATCAATTCCATTCCCATTACAGCCGCTTATCTTACCACGGACTCGCCTAATGACTCTTTCCCGTCAACGAAGAGCTGGTGGAGCCTTCCCTTCGAACCAGGGAGACCACTCTACCATATCGGTCGTCACTGTGGCAGATGATAACCTACCATAAACCCTTCTAACATTGCCTTGATCGGGGGCAATGCCGGGCACTGAACACACACGCTACGCTGGATCAGCCTAGGCCTTCCATCTTGGGTACAATCTGATCCAATCCTCATCAGGTTCAAGAGGGACCATTCTCCCTATAACCACCGGCCAGGGCTCATCCTCACCCTCACCTTCACTCAACTCCCGGAGATCGGGCCTAACCGGTGACCACCCTTCCGAGCATGCTTTTGTCTGATCCTCGTACTGGAGTCCTCCCAAACACTGAGATGGACTCATGGAAGCGACTTCTCGGAGATGGAAGCCATCTTGCAAGCATCATCAGGCGTTTCACCTTGGGCACATCTGCGCAGCAGGATGTGGATGATATCTACCGCAGCCCATTCACCGGGAGATCAGGAACTCCCGCAATGCTCCGGACTTCAAGTTCCTAGCTATCGAACCCTACAATGGTCGTACCGACCTAAACATCCACCTCATGCGATGCATGCATCATATGGAGGTGCTTGGTGCATCATCCAATGTTATGGCCAAGTACTTCCCACTCTTTTTCACAGATGTAGCCGGCATGTGGTTTCGGCAGCTAACAACGGAGTCAATCAGCCGTTGGAACATGCTGGTCACCCGCTTCATCGAACAGTCTAGAGTCCACATCTCTCGACCAAAGAGTGTCATGTTCCTAACCTCCATCAAACAGAGACCAAGTGAAACCCTCCGGTCCTTCTATGAAAGATTCAATGCGGCTGTAGCATCAGTTGACCGACCCAAGCCATCGACAATACTTATGGCTGCCATAGCAAGTGTCCAAAACCGCTCCTTAGGACATTGAAGATTTCTATGTAGAGGCCGAGCGATTCGTCCGATAAGAAGATGCCATCATTGAGATGGAGAGCCTCGAGGTCCTTGCCACCAAACAAGGAGGTCTATCCAACACTAATGGCCAGAATAAAGGAAGAGGAAAGGTCTCGGAGAAGAATGAACGCAATGTACGACCCCGGAGATAGGAAAAGTACGATCAGTACACCAAGCTCAACTCTTCTTTGCTCGACATCTACCTTGACATACTAGGATCCCTACTTTTCCCAAAAGCTCCTCGAAGAGAACTGACCCAGAAAAAGCTCGACTCTAGGAAACACTACATGTTTCATAACATCGCCGGGCACAACACTAGTGAGTGCAGGCATTTACGTTATCTCATCAGGATAGGGTCATACGAAGAGAACTTCCCTAGTATGTCAAGAAATACACACCGGCCTTGCCGGCTTAGTCATCTGCCTAAGCTCCTCAGGTCAGTCCTAGAGCTCCTAGAAACGGAAAGGACCCTAAGACCAGTACTCGCGACATTATTATTGGTTAAATTTCTTATTTTTTTGTTACTTCTTCAAATAAAATGGATATGTTGATGTACACATGTATGGGGTTAGGATTTATCTCCAAGGAATGCTCTGGAATCAACGTTTCGTAAGACCAGTACTCACAGCATTATTATCAGTTAAATTTCTTATTTTTTTGTTACTTCTTCAAATAAAATGGATATGTTGATGTACACATGTATGGGGTTAGGATTTAGCTCTAAGGAATGCTTGGAATCAATGTTTCATTTTCTTAAAATTTGTTTTCATTCCTATTGTAATAGTCTTTTATCAATAATGATTTTTTTTTTTTTTTTTTTGCAAATATGGGAAATGATTGAACGATTTAAGATGAGCTTAAATGGTGCTCGCCAACCCGAATATGGTCAGTACTAAGCCATTGTCTATGATATACAGTTAAATTCTACCACCATACCTAAACATACTCCCCAAGCCGAGTATGATCGGATTTCTATAAGCTGAACATGGATTATGTTCGCCCCTTCTTTATATTAAGTATATCCTCCACTTGTCTAAACAACACAAGACACCATTTTACAACCAACTTCGATTAGCCGAGCATGGATTAGATCAAGCCGAGCACTATTAACACTTGCCATAAGCTGAGTATGGTTAATACTCGCCATCTCCGTAAGCCGAGTATGGTCAATACTCGCCACCTCCATAAGCCGAGTATGGTTAATACTTTCCATCTCCGTAAGCTGAGCATGGTTAATGCTCGCCACCTCCGTAAGCCGAGTATGGTTAATACTCATTATGCCAACTAGCCAAGTTTGGTTACATCTCACCAACTCTTTAAGCCGAGTATAGCTATTACTCACCCAACCGAGACCAAGGCCGTCCCTAAACCAAGGGTGGTATCTCTAGTTTTTGCAGGTATTGGATATTGCATCTTTCAGCCTTAATATGGTCATCAGTGGTTGTCAGTTTCCCGACCTTAATAAAACCATCGAAACCATCAGATTTCTACCCTCAATATAATTCGGCGTAACTATAGAATCGCAAATATTGAACTTCAATGGATTATTCAGAATACACCTTCTTTACCAAGAAAGATGCATTCTAAGGGGCAAAGTGTTGACCTACTTTTTGGAAAAAAGCCGCCAAGCTCAACGGATAGAAGCCCAAATGTCCAGAAGCTCATTATTTGATATTAACCAGGTGGACGGTACAGGCAATCCACATTTCAGAAGGTCCGAACAAAAATGAGCCCAGACCAATCCCTTCCATATAAATCGCTTAGACGGGTTCCAGAATAATAGCTCGTCATGATCGACCGAGTCAACCAATACTTTAAAGATTGGATCAATCGGAGGCCACTACGTCTATCTAAAAATATCTAGCTGAATCATTCAAATACTCAGCCCGACTCTCACGACATTAAAAGCGGTCAAAGCACTTCTGGACAAACCTCTGCTTTTGATACACCTCATCTTGGGTGCCACTTAAGCCACCATTTTCGAGGATACTAGTAATCAACAGTGGAATGGGTCCCATCGCCGCAATTACAACCAATACTCGAGCTCCACGTGTCCGAGCTCCGAAAAAGAGGGAAGCCACGTGGTGGCCCACTCAGCCCACTTCTTCACCTATAAATACCTCCAAGCTCAAAATGGAAGGGGACTTTTCCTCCATCTTCTTTTGTCTACCTTAACTTTTAACTAAACTGATCCTCCTAAACCAAAACTTCTCACGACTAAGTCTAGAAACAGCCGACAATTCTTCTTTCTCAAAATAGATAAAAGCATTGTACTTGTAACTAAAGAGAATCAATACATATAAAGTGAACGTAGGAACCATCTTTGCTGAACCACTATAAA
Organism: Allium sativum; assembly: GCA_030737875.1. Taxonomy (NCBI): domain Eukaryota; kingdom Viridiplantae; phylum Streptophyta; class Magnoliopsida; order Asparagales; family Amaryllidaceae; genus Allium; species Allium sativum. The sequence continues at coordinate 439,792,779 of CM060925.1, read as the reverse complement.
AATTTATGTGTTTTCCCCTGTTTCCTTTACTTTATTGCACTTTGTGATTGTTACTCATGTGCTCATCACACGATTGGGGGTTTGACTGTCACTAGTGACCAAATTTTAATGTCAACAATGATATTAATGTCAATATGTAAATATGTATTGAAGAATAGCGTATTGGACTGACCCAACATGAGAAAACTACATGGAATATAACTAGCAATATATTAAGTTATTCTCATAGTGACAGTGATGTAATGGTCCTCAGACCTGAATTGTTATAATTTTATTCGAGGATATTTGTGTTTTGATATCATCAAAAGTTACTTTTAACCGAGTAGACGGTAAAGGTGATCATTTGATACATCTCGAATCGAATGGAAATTATGAATAATGTAGATGGAATTTAACCCTACAATATATATATATATATATATATATATATATATACATAGAGATATTCATGGGCTCTTGATTGAGTGAGACCATGAAATGCATGGCCATGCTCAAATATTGATTTTTTTTATATAGTCTACTTATCGATCAAGATAAAAGGATTAAATTATAAAGAGGATGATATGTTTCATGCCTCGAGTTCAATCCTAGATATAATGGATAAAAGGATTATATTACACTGAAACATTGATCACAGAAAAGGTTGTATCGAATAGTTGATTTTATTATTATAACTTATGTAACAGCGATGTATTAGTAGATGCCAACCACTGTTTATGATTTTAAATACAATTTAAAATCATTTTCAACGTTGTAATAACTTATAGGGTCTCACACTTAGAAAGTTAGAAAGGGAGAATCATTCTTGAATAAATTAAAATTAAAATGTTGATATTTTATTTGTATAAGAAGTGGTTGACAGGTTTTTATTCAAGGATAGGGGTTCACGTATGTCTAAATGGAAAATATAGACTTCCCTTTAATAAGATACACAAGGGCGAAAATTCATTTTAATAAAACCCTAAATCAAGAAATAAATTATGGTTAATGGATAGTACCTAGCCTCTTTGATTCAATTTCATGAAGAAGATATTGAAGATTGTTCGTGTGGCTACCAATAGCGCGGTGTGTTCCGCAATGCTAATAAACGATTCGACTCCAGATTTGTTTGATCTCCTGAAATCATGAAAGCATCGAAAGGTATGGAACTCGATTTACAAATTATTCAATAGATCCTGTTTTATTTTGGTTAAATCTCATTTATTCGAAGTGAATTTCACCCAAAATTACTTTCAATGCAATCAGAGTTAGGGTTCTTGCTAATTTGTAGGTTGAGTTGATTAGGGTTTTGTTTGATAATTTCATAGCAAAATTCGATTAGTATTAAAGATAATCCCGGAAGACGATTGCAACATAAATTTATAGATAAGATGAAATTGTTTCATCGTATAATATTCTATACGATATAAGTTCTGAAATAGATTTTCTGAATCAATATGTTTGTTTCTTCTGAATTTAAAATCGCTAAACCATATGTAACCTCCCGCCTTTTTGACCACTTCAAATTGGTAATTTAACCAACTTAAAACGTCCAAATCGACGGATCGTTATTTAGCTTACAGAATTTAAACACAGAATCAACACAGAGAACACAGAATAAAGAATAACACGGTATTTAACATTGAAATAAAACTTTTATATATATCAGAGTTTGAATACAAGATTTTACTTCTTTACAGCGGAGTATAAAAACACAGTTGAATATAGAAAAATATTTATTGGTTTAAAGTCTTCAGAGTGCGCGGCCTCCGAAATCCCCAGCTTTGCCAATCTTCGAATCCTAAGCTGTAATCTTTAAATCTGTACTGCTCGAGTCTGACCCAAGCATTCCATGCAAAAACATAAAATTCTCGAGTCAGGATTAATCATAGTTCAAGTAAATTAACTTCAATATAAACTGAAATATAATAGTCAATCCTAACTTCCAACACAGATGTCGTACATAAAATAGACAGTTGTGGTATATGTTCATATTAGTTCTATCTATTTCCAGGGACGATCGGTTTTGGAAGCTTGCGAGTGTACACGCGCATTATATACACGTGTACACCACCTCAGCATCCCGAGCCGAATATAAATAATAATACAGGTGGTTCCATTAGCTTGCATATACACACGTGTATACACGTGTGTACTGCCTTAGCATTCCGGGACCAAACACAAATATGAGATAAATCATAAAACTCGAGGTTGTGCGCAACAATACACCAATATCAACATAACAGGATCAACACCATCTCATGGGTACACAAGAGGAAAGGCACCAATATATATATATAAAGAGAGAGGCTTCAAAACTACCCTACAAGGACTGGTGTCCATATTTCTTCAAATAGTCTAAGTATATTCTGGGCACATGAAGTTAGGACAACAACAAAAATGGTCTGTGCAAATTATTTCAAACTGTTTAGGTATATTGGATGCATGACACAGGCAAGTCGGTGAGCCAGTACCAACTCAAGAGCGGTACCATACAACAGTCAGGACAGTACAAGAGAGTGAACACGAGTGCAAACCTATGTATATGGCAGAAATGTTCATATGCCCAATACATTCATATGCAACAGGTAATGCACAACTTAAGGCAGTTTTCAACAGTTTTACTAAGCTTCTACTGTATTATGTATATTTGGGAATATAAACTGAAACTACTATAATTTTAGATGTACACAGGCAACTTCTATGAAGCACTCATACTCCATGACCTATAGGAGATTTAGTTAAGGTGGCAGTTAAGCATATAAGGATTCATACTTTTGTTGTGAAAGTGATAGCACACCAACACTGAGGTTCAGTTCCGTACATAGATATGCACGTATATAAATTTCAAATGGGCAGATTGGTAAGGCTTTATGAAATGCCAAAAATCTGATACTGCAACTATATGTAAGGCACTGTGAAACTTTGAGGCCTTGTTCGATCAAATGAACAACATTTGTTCAGAAACTCAACCAGATATAGGTTCAGTCTTCCATTTTTAATTTAAACAAGAGAGCAGATAAATGGTACCATAATACTGGGTATATAAACTGGATGGTAAATTACCTATACCTTTATCCATGAAGGTGTATTCATCCATTTATGCACACACATCAGTAAGTACAAATGGGATGACATATAACATAGATAGCAGCATGTATGCATTTGCATGATTTAGGCATATGCACGTCAGTATTGTAAAAATGGAATGACATGTATAGCAACATTGATAGCAACATATAAACATTTTGCAACATACACTTTAGTTCATAAAGTAGCAGAGCATGTACCCAACCCAAATATGTTTAAGCTCCTACCCATGACAGCGTGATGACAGCAATGTGGTGATATGTGCAGTATAGTTGTATAAATGTCATACTTTTTTTTTTCCTTTCAAGTACATCAAACTTACAAGAACAGTCAGCAAAAATTGAATGTCCCATTTGAGGTAGTATGTTTAAAGCTTCAAAATGCATGGTACAGTTTTTCAAAACACGGCGGACTGGTATGGACACATTCATGGGTATACTCAGGTTCACCAAAATAAGATAGCTGCTGGACTTACTATAGGATCAAGTTACCAACTAATTGTTGTCCGAAATACAGTAGGAAAAAAGAAATGTTCACTGCCACTAACATAAATTTAGTTGGCAATGACTCTAAATAATTACCGCCACTATCATTGTTTACAAAACAGGAACCATATTAGCATGGTTGACTAAATATATATATATATATATATATATATATAAATTGACTTTCTCTCCATATTTCTATGCATAGGATGAATCATATTTCATTACAGCTTATATGGTCATATAAGTGTCGTGTATAACACTAGCAATGCATAACCTTCGAGATGCAGCAGAACATGAACCGAACAGGGTGGTTTTTCATTGATTTCTATTATTACAGATTTCTTTGGAATAGTAAACATAAACCTTCGGTGATGGTCAAGTAATTGAGGGTGGTTTTAAGTACAGTGTACTACACCCATATGTAAGTGAAAGATGCAAAGAAGTTGCATGTATTTCATTTCCAGTCTAAATCCGAAGCACGGAAAAATTAAATTAACATAAAGAAACTCCCGAGATATTTCCGCAAAACTCATTCACTTACATAGATGCACAAGATGCAATTGATACATACAATGCACAATAACTAGACCCACTGCATGTGATGACCAGCAAGTGCATATATACTTATCATGCAGACAAAGTGTCCCAATGTATAGAGTAACTAAAACAGATAGATTATAAGGAAGAGAAAGGTTTCATGTATTTAAGTAACCGGTATTATTATCTCAGACTGTGATCACTCAACTGTTTTTTTTCCTAACAAGGTCCGTGTTTTCCAAATAAGATAATTAAGAGTGTACATGTGCATGCTGCATTTAACAAGGACAACATGTATCAAGTTGCTTTTTAATTATACTTTAACTTCATTATGTCCAATTGCAAACATTTCAGGTCCAACATCAAAACTCTTATATACATGTATGTCATCGCATATATATACATATGCTATCTCAAACATATGTGAATATGTATTATCATACCTAATATTTATGACTAAAAGGATTCGTAATTTCAGGGTCTTAAACAAGTCAAGGTTTATGGAAGCAACTCCGACCTAACAAGGTATTCAACATGACAAATGAAAACATATACTAGACTAATGTACCCAAGAAGTTCAACAGCAGTACTAAGCAAAGCTAGGCTTCACCACATCCAAAAATAAGCCACAAGACAACCAAACAAAACACCCCAAATATCAACTATCATATCCTAGTTTAAATTGAGATTAAACACTTGAACTGTAATTAATCAATTGTGAGTTCCAAAAGAAACTCACCGGTGACCGCAAAGAAGGCATGGCCACGAACTGCAATTTGTCAAGGCGAAACTTTGAAAGTGGCGTTTGATTTGCTGGAGGAACAACTTCGGGTTCGGTGACGCCTGGTGTTGCGTTGGAAGACAACCACGAGTTCGCTCTTCGATCAGCAAAGTGGAGATGCTAGAGGGAGGACGCCATCGATTTGGGGTTTATTGATTTCTAAATAGGAGGGTTCGGCTTTGATTTGAAGGAAGCGATTTAGGGTTTTTGCGGTGGCCATTTATTTAGAAGGAAAAGGGTTTGATTTCTAGGGGAAAAGGTATCGGTTATTAAAAGAAAGAGGGGATTTATTTTTCTGAAGACGATGAGGGTAAAGGCATGATTTTATAGTGAAGAAATTCCGTGGCATCCAAGGAAAAGAAATTCCATGGCATCCAAGGAAGAGAAATTCCGTGGCCTCCAAGGAAAAGAAATTCGTATTTTACTGATGTAGGTTATTTCGTTTACAACCGAGGGAGGTTTTATATTGATTAATTTAATATAAATTTTATCGTGAATTACCGTGCAATGTTCTAAGCCCGTACAATCTCCAAATACGATAAAAATTATACGCATCCCTTCGTTTACTTGTTCTAAATCCAATAAAATTTGTTCGGTTGTACTCCGACACTGTTTTGTTATAATTAAATCTTAATCTATTACCGGTTCTCTGTTTGTATTCTGTTTGTCCTTCCACAACTCCGTTCAAATTCTAAATTTGAAACGTTAAATTTCCAATTTATTTATATATATACAAATACAAATATCCAAGCCAATTCTCGTATTTGTCGACAAATAAAATTTTCAACTCGTTTAACGTAAATTTATTAAATCATAAAATATATTTTTAAAATCAACCATGGATATTTTCCAAACGAACTTCAAATCAAAAATCTCGCCAAATCCAATTCAGATTTTTCATAATAAATATTTGATTTCTGCTCATCAAATAAAATATTGAATTTTAATTCGTATTCAAACAATAATTGATTTTAAATCTCCAAATCAAATATCCTATTGATTTTCAATATTCTAAATCTTTATCGAAATTTTTGGGTCGTTACAATCTTCCCCCCTTTAAAACTTTTCGTCCTAAAAAAGGAGAGATCGTTAGAGTCGTATCATTATAGACTTCAATTTTCACATTCGATCTCATTTTTCCAAGCAGTTCAAAATCATACAATTCCTTTCCAAACCCACTCTCATTTTAAATTCCAATTTCTTTTATAGCTTCTATACAAAAATCGTGCGGAAAAATATTTGTATTATTACATCAAAGCTATGTATTTGAAAATATTTCAAAATTCTTTTTCTTAACTTATTACGTTAGATATACTTTAATTTCAAATTATTGACTTGAAAATACTTGATAACTCGAAGTTTGACAAGTCTATTGTCGTCCTTACAGATGTTAGACATACGCTGGCCAGGCGCATGACTAAAATCTCCAAGTGCTACATACATCCTTGCTTCAACTCCTAGTGAAAATATTTCAATTTTTTTTTTGAAACAGATACGGAAAGTACCAATGTGTCTGTTGATTGTTCGTGAATCGCAGATACACAATGGTTCCGTCTGGATCCCCCAGAAAACATCTGTATCTGTAGGAATTCACTTCCCTGCGAATTTCGTCATGGACAGATCAATGGAAGATACTTAAGAATTAAAAGACGATCTGAGGTCATTGAGCATTGGTTGCTCTCTCTCAGGATCACGAAATCAAATCATCCAATTATGAAGATAAATCAAGTCACGAGGACCAATCAAGCCATGAAGGCAAATCATGTCACGAAGACAAACTGCTGCATTAAACAGGTGGCTCACTATCACTTAGATATCTCAGTGGACCGCAGGTACACAATGGTTACGCCTGGATCCCCCAGGAAACATCCACACCCGTAAGCTTTCACAGCTCTACGGATTACGCCCTTACAATTCGACTGTAGATCGCAGCAGTCACAATGGTTACGCTTGGTTCCCCCAAGAAACATCCGTCCGCCGTATGCTATCTGCAGCCCTGCGAATTTCGCTACACGGTCGAATTCCAACGACTCTAGATCGCAGCGATCACAATGGTTACGCCTGATTCCCTCAAGAAACATCCAACCGCCGTAGGCTATCTGCAGCCCTGCGAATTACGCTAGCAGTCGTGCTCAATGGCAACTCATGAGGTTTATGTCCGGACAACCTAACTCCACCAGCAGCATATCTCAACCAAGCTCGAAATTCAAGAGAAGGAAGGTACTTTCCTTATCTTTACTTTGAAAAACATACTATACTATATACATATAGTATTTTATTTCATAAACCATACTTATGTCATTTACATAAGATTTTCTTCCCAAATCATATTTCAAACATCTCGTCTTATATAAATTCCGTTATATAAGATTTTATCTTAATCGATTAACTTTCAATCCAAAAAATTTCAAATTCACTATATTTTCCCATACAAGTTACGAAATCTTTTTTCTCCAATACCCAAAATCGAATATTCTCTAAATTCATTCCGATTTCAAAATTTTAGCTTTGATCTATTAACTACTTCAAATACTTGATGTCCTTTCCAACTCGGATTTATAGATCTATCGGTTATAAACCAATTTTTCTTCTAGATTTCCAATTATTACGTTTATCACCCAAATCTTTGTGTTTTCAAAATTCCAGAATTTTCATTCTTGTAACAAAATTTTCATTCACACAATTACTCTTTCACATCCATCGACTGTAAATTAGCAAGCGAACAATTCCCAAAGTATCAACCCCGAAGGCCGAAACCAACATCAGATTAATACTCAGAAAACTATTCAACTTAACTAATCTTTAGTCAGTTTCTAAATTCTTTGTCTTCATTTCTTAATTTCTTATCAAAATATTGCTTACGCACTCTCGGATTCAGTTTACGAATCTGCTTCCCTTTACATTCTGGCGCCTTTCGTTATCGTCGTGGGCTCTTTGTTCCTCAATTCCAGTTATTCTGATTTATATTCAGAATAATCTCACCATTTTCGTCAATTCTATTTCCATTATCCTCAGTTTTATTTGCAATTCTTCTTCCCTTCGTTATTTACTTCTAAAGGTAAATGTTATTTCTTTCCGGAATTCAATCTCATCCCATCAAATTTACTTTAGTTTTATTCAAATATCGATTTAAATTTCTTCACGATCTTCCTCCATATCTCGCTTCATTTACATTTCTTGTTTACCCCTCACTTCTTGTTAATTACTTAACAAGTTTATACTTACCATCGACTTTATGTATTCGATTACACATTATTGGTTTGACACCAATTTTAATTTATCTTGCTAAGTTCCGAAAAATCAATAAATTAGTAATACAATTCGACATAATTGAATTTGAACTATAACTCTTTCGATATTTTTTTCGTTCATTTATATTCCGAATATCGTAATAAAATTCATCGTTTCATTCTTTGAAACAGTTCCAAAATTTCTCTTTTTGTTCAAATTCCTATCGGCATTCCTATTTCGAATAAATTCCAGTTGCCTGCGATTTCTAAATACATACTTAGAGAAATTAATTTATTGTTTCTCTTATATCATTCTTTTATTGATACCATTCAACGATGGGTTCGGGATTCAAATCTAGGGGAACTTATCGAAGATTAGCTCGGGCATCTCTTGAATCGAAGACTTTGAAGACTGGGGATTCCGAATAAAATTCAGATTTCAAAACTCTTTTTCCGCTGTATTAGTTGCAAAATAATTTACCTTCAAAATATATTTAAAAATACTTTCGAAATTTATATTTCAAAACCCTTTTATTTTTCAAGATTCGTTTTTAAACTCAATAAGCTAAGCTTTGAATAAACCAAAGCTCTGATACCACTGTAACGTCCCGCCTTTTTGACCACTTCAAATTGGTAATTTAACCAACTTAAAACGTCCAAATCGACAGATCGTTATTTAGCTTACAGAGTTTAAACACAGAATCAACACAGAGAACACAGAATAAAGAATAACACGGTATTTAACATTGAAATAAAACTTTTATATATATCAGAGTTTGAATACAAGATTTTACTTCTTTACAGCGGAGTATAAAAACACGGTTGAATATAGAAAAATATTTACTGGTTTAAAATCTTCAGAGTGCGCGGCCTCCGAAATCCCTAGCTTTGCCAATCTTTGAATCCTAAGCTGTAATCTTTAAATCTGTACTGCTCGAGTCTGACCCGAGCAGTCAATGCAAAAACATAAAATACTCGAGTCAGGATTAATCATAGTTCAAGTAAATTAACTTCAATATAAACTGAAATATAATAGTCAATCCTAACTTCCAACACAGATGTCGTACATAAAATAGACAGTTGTGGTATATGTTCATATTAGTTCTATCTATTTCCAGGGACGATCGGTTTTGGAAGCTTGCGAGTGTACACGCGCATTATATACACGTGTACACCACCTCAGCATCCCGAGCCAAATATAAATAATAATACAGGTGGTTCCATTAGCTTGCATATACACACGTGTATACACGTGTGTACTGCCTTAGCATTCCGGGACCAAACACAAATATGAGATAAATCAAAAAACTCGAGGTTGTGCGCAACAATACACCAATATCAACATCACAGGACCAACACCATCTCATGGGTACACAAGAGGAAAGGCGCCAATATATATATATAAAGAGAGAGGCTTCAAAACTACCCTACAAGGACTGGTGTCCATATTTCTTCAAATAGTCTAAGTATATTCTGGGCACATGAAGTTAGGACAACAACAAAAATGGTCTGTGCAAATTATTTCAAACTGTTTAGGTATATTGGGTGCATGACACAGGCAAGTCGGCGAGCCAGTACCAACTCAAGAGCGGTACCATACAACAGTCAGGACAGTACAAGAGAGTGAACACGAGTGCAAACCTATGTATATGGCAGAAATGTTCATGTGCCCAATACATTCATATGCAACAGGTAATGCAAAACTTAAGGCAGTTTTCAACAGTTTTACTAAGCTTCTACTGTATTATGTATATTTGGGAATATAAACTGAAACTACTATAATTTTAGATGTACACAGGCAACTTCTATGGAGCACTCATACTCCATGACCTATAGGAGATTTAGTTAAGGTGACAGTTAAGCATATAAGGATTCATACTTTTGTTATGAAAGTGATAGCACACCAACACTGAGGTTCAGTTCCGTACATAGATATGCACGCATATAAATTTCAAATGGGCAGATTGGTAAGGCTTTATGAAATGCCAAAAATCTGATACTGCAACTATATGTAAGGCACTGTGAAACTTTGAGGCCTTGTTCGATCAAATGAACAACATTTGTTCAGAAACTCAACCAGATATAGGTTCAGTCTTCCATTTTTAATTTAAACAAGAGAGAAGATAAATGGTACCATAATACTGGGTATATAAACTGGATGGTAAATTACCTATACCTTTATCCATGAAGGTGTATTCATCCATTTATGCACACACATCAGTAAGTACAAATGGGATGACATATAACATAGATAGCAACATGTATGCATTTGCATGATTTAGGCATATGCACGTCAGTATTGTAAAAATGGAATGACATGTATAGCAACATTGATAGCAGCATATAAACATTTTGCAACATACACTTTAGTTCATAAAGTAGCAGAGCATGTACCCAACCTAAATATGTTTAAGCTCCTACCCATGACAGCGTGATGACAACAATGTGGTGATATGTGCAGTATAGTTGTATAAATGTCATACTTTTTTTTTTCTTTCAAGTACATCAAACTTACAAGAACAGTCAGCAAAAATTGAATGTCCCATTTGAGGTAGTATGTTTAAAGCTTCAAAATGCATGGTACAGTTTTTCAAAACACGACGGACTGGTATGGACACATTCATGGGTATACTCAGGTTCACCAAAATAAGGTAGCTGCTGGACTTACTAAAGGATCAAGTTACCAACTAATTGTTGTCCGAAATACAGTAGGAAAAAAGAAATGTTCACTGCCACTAACATAGATTTAGTTGGCAAAGACTCTAAATAATTACCGCCACTATCATAGTTTACAAAACAAGAAGCATATTAGCATGGTTGACTAAATATATATATATATATATATATATATATATATATATATAAATTGACTTTCTCTCCATATTTCTATGCATAGGATGAATCATATTTCATTTACAGCTTATATGGTCATATAAGTGTCGTGTATAACACTAGCAATGCATAACCTTCGAGATGCAGCAGAACATGAACCGAACAGGGTGGTTTTTCATTGATTTCTATTATTACAGATTTCTTTGGAATAGTAAACATAAACCTTCAGTGATGGTCAAGTAATTGAGGGTGGTTTTAAGTACAGTGTACTACACCCATATGTAAGTGAAAGATGCAAAGAAGTTGCATGTATTTCATTTCCAGTCAACATCCGAAGCACGGAAAAATTAAATTAACATAAAGAAACTGCCGAGATATTTCCGCAAAACTCATTCACTTACATAGATGCACAAGATGCAATTGATACATACAATGCACAATAACTAGACCCACTGCATGTGATGACCAGCAAGTGCATATATACTTATCATGCAGACAAAGTGTCCCAATGTATAGGGTAACTAAAACAGATAGATTATAAGGAAGAGAAAGGTTTCATGTATTTAAGTAACCGGTATTATTATCTCAGACTGTGATCACTCAACTGTTTTTTTTTCTAACAAGGTCCGTGTTTTCCAAATAAGATAATTAAGAGTGTACATGTGCATGCTGCATTTAACAAGGACAACATGTATCAAGTTGCTTTTTAATTATAATTTAACTTCATTATGTCCAATTGCAAACATTTCGGGTCCAACATCAAAACTCTCATATACATGTATGTCATCGCATATATATACATATGCTATCTCAAACATATTTGAATATGTATTATCATACCTAATATTTATGACTAAAAGGATTCGTAATTTCAGGGTCTTAAACAAGTCAAGGGTTATGGAAGCAACTCCGACCTAACAAGGTATTCAACATGACAAATGAAAACATATACTAGACTAATGTACCCAAGAAGTTCAACAGCGGTACTAAGCAAAGCTAGGCTTCACCACATCCAAAATTAAGCCATAAGACAACCAAACAAAACACCCCAAATATCAACTATCATATCCTAGTTTAAATTGAGATTAAACACTTGAACTGTAATTAATCAATTGTGAGTTCCAAAAGAAACTCACCGGTGACCGCAAAGAAGGCATGGCCACGAACTGCAATTTGTCAAGGCGAAACTTTGAAAGTGGCGTTTGATTTGCTGGTGGAACAACTTCGGGTTCGGTGACGCTTGGTGTTGCGTTGGAAGACAACCACGAGTTCGCTCTTCGATCAGCAAAGTGGAGATGCTAGAGGGAGGACGCCATCGATTTGGGGTTTATTGATTTCTAAATAGGAGGGTTCGGCTTTGATTTGAAGGAAGCGATTTAGGGTTTTTGCGGTGGCCATTTATTTAAAAGGAAAAGGGTTTGATTTCTAGGGGAAAAGGTATCGGTTATTAAAAGAAAGAGGGGATTTATTTTTCTGAAGACGATGAGGGTAAAGGCATGATTTTATAGTGAAGAAATTCCGTGGCATCCAAGGAAAAGAAATTCCGTGGCATCCAAGGAAGAGAAATTCCGTGGCATCCAAGGAAAAGAAATTCGTATTTTACTGATGTAGGTTATTTCGTTTACAACCGAGGGAGGTTTTATATTGATTAATTTATTATAAATTTTATCGTGAATTACCGTGCAATGTTCTAAGCCCGTACAATCTCCAAATACGATAAAAAATATACGCATCCCTTCGTTTCCTTGTTCTAAATCCAATAAAATTTGTTCGGTTGTACTCCGACACTGTTTTGTTATAATTAAATTTTAATCTATTACCGGTTCTCTGTTTGTATTCTGTTTGTCCTTCCACAACTCCGTTCAAATTCTAAATTTGAAACGTTAAATTTCCAATTTATTTATATATATACAAATACAAATATCCAAGCCAATTCTCGTATTTGTCGACAAATAAAATTTTCAACTCGTTTAACGTAAATTTATTAAATCGTAAAATATATTTTTAAAATCAACCATGGATATTTTCCAAACGAACTTCAAATCAAAAATCTCGCCAAATCCAATTCAGATTTTTCATAATAAACATTTGATTTCTGCTCATCAAATAAAATATTGAATTTTAATTCGTATTCAAACAATAATTGATTTTAAATCTCCAAATCAAATATCCTATTGATTTTCAATATTCTAAATCTTTATCGAAATTTCTGGGTCGTTACACCATATCACGTTATTGTTTAATGATCTGGAGTGATTTAATGATATGATGAATTTGAATACTTTAATACCCAAACTGTCTGGCTATGACACAATAATTTTTGAATTGAAATTGTTTTGTTTAAACGCAAATTAATATTAGATAATAATTTTGTTTATTCATTACTTAATTTTAGATCTGTTTATACAGGTAAACAATATTAAATTTATAGTGAAAATTTGTTTGATTCATGAGTATTAAAGCCCTGACCCTGTTATACAATATATTTTTTGATCAGAAACCTGATTTTACTGATTGCCAATCAGTAATGTGATTTTCAGTCATATTTGATTTAATGAAATCAATTTGTATGAAAATTGTAAAGACATTGGTTTTTGATTTTAATCTTCATACTTGGATATTAAATCAGTACACTTGATCATCTTTTGATTTTAGATCAAAACTAGTCAATATGATCACTAAACATGAATTAGAAATTCATGCATAAATTCCATGTTTTTGCATTTGCATTATGTTAATAATGACCAAAATTAGTTTGAAACAAAATAAACGTATTATGATTTGTTCACCCTATAAAATTTGTATATGATACAAATTTATGAACAAATTACATATATGCATTGACATATATATATTTGATACGTGATGTTTAGATGCACGTAGAGATTACTGAACTAGTCTAGTATTTATGATGATAAATGAATCTAGATACTACAATTGTTTTAATATTTGTTGTACAGAAAAAATATGATTTTCTGTTTTAATATCATACTATTAGTATAAAAATGCTAAGCTTGGTTGAAATTATTATTTATACACTGCTACAAAAATCTTTGTACAAGAAAATACATTTTTTTTATTTACGTGTGGAACCTAAGACTTCACTCAAGCCATTGCTTGTCAGTCTTAGTAAACCCCATGAGTAGTGATATACCCCGATTTTTCAACGCCTTCACACTACCTAGGTAGTCACCCCTAGAAATTGGCAGAGGTGGCCCTCAAACCTAAGACCTATGTCTCATCCCAATTCGCCCACCTCTAACCAACTGAGCTAGGAGTGTCGGGTAAGAAAATACATATTATATATATATATATATATATATATATATGTTTATGTTCCCTATGGGTTCAAGATAGATTGGTATGTCTATTCATAGAGATGAATATCACAATACATGATTGTATCTAAATACAAACTTGAAAAGGCAACTTATAAATAGCATATTTACTGCATGCACCTATTTTTCGTTTAAGTTTATATATATGATCCATTTCTTGCTTTCATAAATGAGTAAATTGTTACTTGTTTTATTTCAGTATACAGTGATATATATATATATATATATATATTATTGTATGTAGTGTTCTATGTTTAATATACCATGCTAATTTGAACATCATTTGATAGATATATTACAATTGCTGCATATATATATTGTAATATACATGTACTTCAGAAATTTATAACCACAATCTGAAGTGTCAAAAATGCTATATTGAATGTGAAAGTATGTCAATTAAAATGTGTTGCAAGTGTAACTTGCATATTCATCTATATTGATTCCTAATTTTAATATACTATAAGACCGCCAATGTTTACATGTAAGTGATAAGTGTACATGGTCAAGCAGAAAAAATACATATACTTTGTTATGTATAGATGTTGGCTCCCTTATGGATTAAAATTCCTGCAACATATTTGAACAGTAAACCTATGTATTTTGCAACATGATATCTTGGTATCAATCCGACCCCATTTAAACATCTAGAGATGCTACCTTTAGATAGGGAATGTTTTGGTGCTTATGTTTGTAAATACTGTGTGTTTTACATTAAAATGGGGAACATATGGTATATATATGCAGTTTACATTTTCTATCATCCTATTTGTATGATGGGCTTATATATGTGTTGATGTGAACATATTTGTACATTTACACACTTTAAAATTGACCCTGCAAGCTTAACTCAGATACTTGCTCGTGTGTGTGTGTGTGTGTGTATATATATATATATATAGGCAAGCGTTCGGTTGCACCCAAAAAATGGAGCACCCCAAATGCCCCCTGATTTCCTCCTCTCATTTATATTAAACAAAGTGAGTCAGGGGTGAGAGAATGAGTGGAAGGAGAGATGGAGGAGAAAGGAAGGGAATGTGTGGTGGAAAAGTGGTAGGCTAAAGGGGTGCTGAGTTTTTGGGGTGCCATTGAACCTACCTCATATATATATATATATATATATATAATATGTATATATCCATAGCTATATTGATCAAAGAAAGATACAAATATTCACCCTAAACTTATATGCTAGATATCATACATATATTTATAATATGAATAAGAATTTGAACCTCAGCTAGTTAACATATTATTGCATACAACTTAATGAATTGCTCATGGTAGTTGAGTGAATTCCTATATATATATATATATATATGTGTGTGTGTGTGTGTGTGTGTGTGTGTGTGAAAAAGGGCAGCCGCCTATGGTGATAAACATAACCCTAATAAATCAAGCTCTGATCTTGGGTGGAAAGAGGTCAGAAAGAAAAAGGAAAGCTTTGCCAATGTTGTCTCTGGAAGGCAACCAATCGCTCATGGAAGTGGTCAAACTAAAATGCATTTAGGTGAGCAAAATCCGAACTTTAAGGTTGGGAATAGAAATTGGAAGGAAGTGCTAGCTAGTAATACCCAAATAGCTAGAGAGGTTCAGAAATTTGAAGCTAAAAAGGATGAAGAAAGTGATTTTGCGATGGTAGATGACCTAATCCACAATGAAGCAAATAATATGTGGACCAATTCGATTTACATTTACTTGACTAGTAAAAGGTTGTATTATGTACATGTTAATGCCTACATAAGAAGAGAATGGAAGCCCAGAGGTAGCTGGAACATGTTTGCAAGGAAAAACAATTTCTACTTGATAAAGTTCACAAATGAGGAAGACTATAATAAAGTTCTTGAGAATGGACCATGGTTTATGGACGGAAGGTTGATCTTCATCAAAAAATGGGAACCGAATCTAAAGCTGGAGTGAGACATGCTTGAATCGCATCCAGATTGGATTCGATTACACAATCTGGACCTAACTCTCTGGAATGCCAGAGGAATCAAAAAGATAGCTACTTTGGTGGGTAACCCACTCACCATGGATGAATGAACTAAACAGGTAACTAGACTCAAATATGCTAGAGTGCTTGTTGAGATTAAAGAAGACAATAACAAAAAAACAAGTGAGAGCAAAAGACAAGTAGGGTAATATCTACTATCAGAATATAGAGTACGAGAACTTACCACCCATTTGCAGTACCTGTAGCAGCTTTGGCCATTCAGATAGCCAATGTGCCACAACTTTCCAGCAAGTTTGGCAAAGAAAAGCTTGAAGAGAATATTATAGACAGTGAACAACATCACAAAACGGTAGCCATTGACCCAATGCCTGAACCCAGCCTAACTACTAAGCTAGTTAATACACAACTATTTATAGAGGAAACAAGTACTGCCATCAACGATGTGCATATGGAGGTCCAGCAAGAGCAAGCGGCCCTACAGGAGAAGCAAAAGGAGGTGGCAGATCAAGCAAGAAAGCTAGGGCGTCCAGTCCACTTTACGGGACCCATTCCTGAAACAGTTGCAGATTTGAAAAACTTAGATGTAGACCTCAGTAAACAAAGAAGATGACAACACTTGCAAAAGTGGAAATTTTACCAAACACAACGAGAAATATGGTAGCAGTTTAAAAATGAGGGGAAGAATAGGAAGAACTTGTTTGGACAAGTAGTGTCTCCTAAGAATTTGAGGAGTAACTCCCTCAAAAATAAATTAAGTTGAAATGTTAGAGGTTTAAAATGATACCCGTACTTTAGACCTCTATAATCTTAGAAGGAGTCTTAATCCTTCTATAATGGGTATTCTAGAATGTAAAATGAATGACGATAACATTAAATAATTTAATGAGCAATTGGGGACAGACTGGTTATTAACTCACAATAATGGTTCTGGTGCCAAGGGGAGAATTATCTTTGCTTGGGCTAAAACAGTTTGGGATATAACTATGATGGATAAAGATGAACAACAATTAATAGTTAATGCCAGAAACAATGAGGGACTTGTTTTGTGCATGCTAGTAATTTAGCAAGTCAGCATGTAAACCTTTGGGGGAAAATCACTCAATTATCGAAACAAATTACAGAACCTTGGCCAATCATGGGAGATTTTAATGTAGTTTTACATGATGAAGAAAAGCAGAGAGGAATTATCCTTAGAGCAACACAAGCTTCAAAGTTCAACAACTATTTAGTGGCTGCAGGGTTGATCGAGCCAATCCATAGGAGGCTGAAATTCGCATGGAAAAGTGGTGAAGTTAAGGAAAATTGTCTATAAATTAGATAGAGCCTTAATTAATATGCAATGCATGAGGAAATTCACTGATATTAAAGTTAATATAATGCCTAACGTAACTAGCAACCATTGTCCACTACATATCATGCTTAAAGAAATGGACAAGGAGGAGAAAGGGAAGCCTTTTATAGATTCTAATGAGTGGCATCTGATCGATGGCTATCACACAGCTATTGACATAGAAGATCTTTGCCAAGCTGATGACAACCACCTATTCCATTTTGTGAAATTTCTGCAAAGAACTAAGGATAGGCTCAAGAAATGGAATAAATTACATCCAAAAGAATAGGACAAGCTAACTTCTCTTGAAAAACTAACGAGGAACTGCTACTAAAGATAGATGGGGGAGATAATTCATAAGATACATGGAGAATGTATTATGATGCACATGTTAAGCTAAAAGATTGTTTGCACATCAAAGCCATTGAATTGAAACAGAAGTCTAAGGAAAAATTGTTGACCGAAGGGGATGAATGCACCAAATTCTTTTGTACTAAAATGGCAGCAAGGAAGAACTCCAATTACAACATGCAAATGTATGATCAGGAAGGTAACACGTGTATGGACATGAATAAATTTGAAGTTGGTGCTCTACAATATTTTCAAGACTTATATAATGGGCAAAAAGAAGAAGACATACCATACATTGCCACTTGCAGGTTGGTGAATGCGAGTGGAAGAAGGTTGTTGTTGGCCAGAGTCAGCGAGAGAGAGTTTTGGGACGTCATCAACTCCATTCACATTGATTCTTCGCCTAGGCCTGATGGGCTGGGCTCGAACTTCTTCATAGTCCATTGGCACGATCTGAAAGGTAAAATCACATTAGCTATTCAAGAAACTTTCAATTCTGGTAAGTTCTTGAAAGAAATCAACCACATATTTATTTGCCTTATACCCAAATGTGATAAGCCTACTAGTATTGTAGATTATAGGCCTATTGCTTGTTGCAACGTCATTTACAAAATCATCAATAAGGTTTTATGCAATAGGCTGAAACTGATTCTCCTTGACCTCATTGCTGAATGTCAAAGTGCATTCATAAAAGGTAGGAGCATATCAGAGAACTCTCTACTTGTATATGAGCTGATCAGAAATTTTAATAAGAAGGGTGCTGACCGCATGTATTTAATGGTGGACTTACATAAGGCATATGATAAAATCAGTAGATAATTTATCATACACATGGTTATATGTATGGAATTCCAGACAAAACTGTTGACTACCTTTTATATTCTCATTAATGGGGTGCCTAATGGATTTATAAGCATCAATAAGGGTATCAGGCAGGGTGACCCACTGTCACCGTACCTCTTCGCAGTGGCAATGGAGTATTTTACACTACAAATGGAGATAGCATGTCACAAGAAATGGGTGCAGACTATTCACAACATCTAGCCCAGTATAAGTCACATGCTTTACGCAGATGACTTACTTATTTGTATTAAAGCAAATGGGGCTGCAGCTGGACGCATCAAAGACATATTTGGAAATATGGAGGTATTTGTGGTTTAAAAGTCAATGATTTAAAGACTAAATGCTATTTTAATAAAACTTGCAGGAATAAGCAGCATGTCCTTGAAGCGTTGAATGTATAAGAGGGGGAATTCCCAGTGAAATACTTGGGTGTGCCACATTCTTCGAACAAAATAACTGACGGGAATGTACAAGCTTAATTACAAGCATTAGAGACAGATTATATGGCTGGAGTTCTAGGCTTCTGTCATTCGCTGGACTAATATAATTGGTGCATACAGTTATTCATGCTAAAGTTAATTTTTGGCTCCAAA
Organism: Allium sativum; assembly: GCA_030737875.1. NCBI lineage: Eukaryota > Viridiplantae > Streptophyta > Magnoliopsida > Asparagales > Amaryllidaceae > Allium > Allium sativum. The sequence continues at coordinate 439,773,433 of CM060925.1, read as the reverse complement.
CATTCCAATTACCAGACGCACTGATTGAAAAGATAGAGAAAGTTTGTGTTGACTATATTTTGCGTGGTGGTTTACACAAGATCAAATTTGAGGACCTTTGCAGACCCAAGGAGGAAGGGGAAGTGGGTATATGGAATATCAAGACAATGAGAGAAACTTTTAGCCTAAATCAAGCATGGAAAATCATCAATAACACGGGATTATGGGCTAGATGGATGAATAATAGGTATGGCAGAGATAACTTTTGGGTTATGAAGGAAGACAACAATGCTTCGACAACATGGAAGACTATTTTGAGAGATAGAAGCACTTTGGCCAAACATTGCAGAAAGGAAATTTCCAAAAGCAACGACACTGATTTATGGAAGGACCCCTGGATAAATGGAAAATCACTCATTAATTCACATCGTTGGGATGAATATTCTGCATATGGGTGCCCAAATGTGACTGTGAACTCCATTATTCTAAACAACCAATGGAATATGAACATTGCCTGTAATTCTGAGCTAAGAGGAGTAATTAAAAACATGCAAATTCACGATGACAGGCAGTTTGATACATGGACATGGATGGGATGTGACTTCAACATAAGATAGACCTGGAATGATATTAGGACTAAACACTCAAACAAGTCATAGAGAAAAATTAATTGGTGCAAACGTAATGTACCCAAAATGGCCTGCTGTACTTACACGGTTGTCTTTGGTTATTTACCGATGAAGGATAGACTCCTCAAATGGGGCATAATTGATGAGTCAACATGTGTTATTTTCCAATAAAAGGAAGAAAACCAGAACCATTAATTTTTTGAATGCGTTTTCACAAAGAAAATATGGGAAGCATGCTGTAAACAAGTGAATTACACAATTACAGATACCAAATTACAGGAAATCATGGCAAACCTTGAAATGCTCAGGTAAGGTGTAAGTGAGGTAACCGAAGTGAAGACAGTCACTCTTACAATTGTTGTTTGGAGTGCATGGAAGGAGAAAAACAACCGCATACACTAAAACAAAGAGCGGTCAGTGGAGTTCATCAGTAAGTTTGCAATTAACGACCTGAACTTGGCGTTACTAAGGAAGAAAGGAGTACATGCTAGATGAATGGGACCTGCAACAAGCCAAAGGGTAGGCGTGGATTGGTCGCTGCTACTGGATCAGCACCAAGGTATAAGCACAAGTTGCTTCGCCTTCCAACCGCCATAGATTGAAGAAGTCAAGGGTTTTATTTTGCTTAGATCTGAACTTTTTGCACTTTGTTTGATTATTCTCTTTAGTTCAGTATGTAAAGTAAGTTTATGTCGGTATGTGGAATAGTCCAGACCGACCGAAGAAGCTTTGTAACAAGGCCTTGGGCCTTTGTTTTCTCTTTGAGCTGTAATGCCCAGCAATAAAGTTTAAACCCATTTCCAACATATATATATATATATATATATATATATATATATATATATATATGGTGTATTGGCAATTTGGATCATTTTTTAGCTTATTGCTTATATACATATATGTATGTATATGTGCATTGTGTGTGTCTATATATATATATATATATATATATATATATGTGTGTGTGTGTGTGTGTGTGTGTGTGTGTGCTGGATTATATGTATATTGATACGTACATCATATATGTTTTGAGAAAACAAAAAAATAATCTGATATTAATCCCATGATATTTGAGCATAAATATATATCCAAACCAAACGCTGAATTGCTTTATAGGCAGAGTTATATACATATGTATATATATACACTTGTATATATACATATACTTGTGTGTGTGTATATATATATGTGTGTTACTGCATATATATTCTTACAAAATTGCAAATAGATTATGTTACATGCATTTTGATATCTTAATGCAAATATGATTTGCAGCTACTACAACAGGTATGCATTTATCCATTTGCTTAATTTCATGAAAACGAATATATATATATGCACCTATGCGTGATTGTCACAAACAAGAAGCATATTTATATTGATTATTACTACAAATGCTTTCTGAAAGGAAAGGAAGAAAGGAGGGGCGACAAGTGTGACTTGCATCTTAGATGGTAAGTACATCTGGGGATCAAATTAGTTTTACGAAACTGACACTACAACAAAAATACCTTTTTATGACGTTTAAAAACTATCATAAAAACTTTCTATGACGATTCTATAAACGTCATATATCAACAAGTTACTAAAAATCTGGTAGATATTATGACGTGTAATTCTTGCAATAGAAAACGTACTTTTGTTGCAATCTTAAACAGGGCCATATTGATGAAACCGCTTTTCCATGACGTTACTAAACGTGCTATAGAACTTTTGTGACGTCATTTGATTGCTATAATACGTTAGCATGTCATATTATTATGACATCTGAACATGCTATGGAATCATCACATGAAGCTTTTATGACGCAATGATAGGCTATAGAAAATAAGTTACGATCTACTACAGCATCGTTTTGTTGCTATAAAAACTGTTTACTTCTTACAAAATATTTTCTATGACACTAGCATGATGCTATAGTACAACAAAGCTAATAAAAATATTTCTTTTGCACATTTTTGCTGTCATAACATTCAATGCTTATAATTTTCAATTCTACTAATATCAAGAAACCACAATTATCACATTAATATACGCAGACAAATGGAGTCATAAGCCAAATCACAAAATATATATATCCATAATATTTCGTACATAAAGAAATAAACATAGATATCTAAAAATATTTTCATAAACGTGGACAAGCTTGACAAGAAGATGGAGTGACATCTTGTATCAACCTCAAAAAGCATCATTCAACACCTGCCAAAAAGAAGCACAAACATACGTATGTTAGTCAGTATATGTAAAATTAGAAAGAACTAAACAAATAAAATGCACACGCCACTTCCGCATACGCAATAAAATGCATCATACTGGTTGGCTACACACACTGAAAATGGTGCATCAAATATGGTATCAACATTCACTACTTGCAGGAAATTAAATGGAGCAGGAAATTAAATGGAGCAGTAATATCAATGAGGACACAAGCAAATATGGTGCAGCAAATATGGTATCATCATTCACTACTTGCAGCAAATATGGTATTCGTAAACCACCGCTACATTCAACAACTTTTCATTAATGAAATCAACATTCACTACTTGTAGGAAATTAAATGGAGCAGTAATATCAATGAGGACACAAGCAAACCTGATCATCAAAAAAATTCTGTAAACATATTTAGGAACGTCCAACACGCTAGTAATCATACAAATCAGTGTTTTGAGTTGTATTTAGGAACGTTAGTAGGGAGTATGAACCTATTAAGGCACAAACAAATATGGTATGAATCAAAAAAATATGGTATGAATCAAAAATCATAGTGTATGAAACAAATTCTGTAAACAGTAGAATCCGATCAAGATTAACCAAAAAAAATATGTTTATAGAATTTTTATGTTTACAGAATTCTGTAAAATATTTATGGTTAATGTTGACAGAAATCATAAATATTTACAGAATTTTTATGGTTATAGAATTTTTATGGTTTTTGAGGAAGACAGAATTTTTATGGTTACTATTTATGGTTAATATTTATGGTTACTATTTATGGTTAATATTTATGGTTACTGTTTATGGTTAATATTTATGGTTACTATTTATGGTTAATATTTATGGTTACTATTTATGGTTAATATTTATGGTTACTATTTATGGTTAATTTTTACAGAATTTTTACAGAATTTTTATGGTTAATATATATGGTTACAGAATTTTTACAAAAGTTTTATGTTTACAGAATTTTTACTTTTGTAAAATAAACAGTAAAATATTTATGGTAAAAATTTGTTTACAGAATCGCCGCTATATGTTTACAGAATTTTTATGGTTAATGTTGACATAAATATTTTTATGGTTTTTGATTTCAAAACATGGTATGAATCAAAAAAATATGTCCCACCCAGTAGAATCCGATCAAGATCATCCAGTTTCTCAGATTTTACCAAAAAATGGCTATTTCTCCTAGCAAAGAGGCAGAAACCACCTACCGGTCGGACAGGTGAACAAAATAACGGCGACACCCAATCACATATATAACAAGAGATCACAATAAAAAAAAACAAGAAAGGCCAACGAGCAAGGCCAATGACCTTCACTTTATTCAAAAGTACTCACAGGACTACTGCCTAAAATTCCTGTAATGTTACCTATTTCAATAAAACTCAGGGTTTATCTAAAAATATTTCTCGATACCATCTTCATAGGCTAGAGTGTATAACCAAACACTTTACATCGACAAGCATAAATATTAAATTCTAATGTACAGTTTATGGAATGCAGGGTTTAATTATATATAACTTGCTCCACATTAAAACTGGACTGCCGTGAAGTATTTTATACCTATCTTCAGCACTGGAAAGAATAAAAAGAAGAATCACTCCATGTTTCACAAGTGATTTTTTATTTTTAAATAGGGCAAGTTCGAGACCGAACTGCGCGTCGATGGAAGGATCGAGTTGTACAAAATTCGGGGAGAAAGTCAGGTCGGGGGTAGGCATCGTACTAACAAAATGGGGTGGATCGATGATATCCAACATCGTCGACCAAAGTTTCACCTCTCAATCCTGTCTTCATGTCAGCGTTCACTTCTCTACACATTGTTTCCTACTTCATTAACAAGCCTGTCCACATACACTTGCTTTGATTCAGCACTCACCATCACCTCCACGATCATATCCATACATCTATCTCGGCCAAGAAATCAAGACTACCCCATTCTTCCCATTCCTTCTCTCCTCTGCTTCCTGTAAGAAACTCAGATGCACGCCATGTTTGTGTGCACGTGCACACACCATCGAGTCACCCTGCATTGGTCACTACCCCCTCCACAAGTCCACCATCGTCCCCTGAGTCAAACCAGGATCTCAGACCCTCCTCCAACATCCTCGACCAAAGTTTCACCTCTCAATCCTGTTTCAAAAATAAAACACCCCAAAACGACGTCCACTTCTTTGCGTACTGTTGCCACCATGGATCATCGATCCACCCCATTTTGTTAGTACGACGTCTACCCCCGACCTGACTTTCTCCCCGAATTTTGTACAACTCGATCCTTCCATCGACGCGCAGTTCGGTCTCGAACTGTCCATGTTTCACAAGTGATTTTTTATTTTTAAGTTTTAATATTAATACAACAAAATTGTCAATTTTTAACTATTATACTACTTGTTGAGGACAATGAGCAAAAATTGTGGTCATTTCAAAAAATTTATCTCTCTCCTATATAGTGCCATTCCCTGAAAATGGTGCTCTAAATATATATGCCAACATATATCACTCTCACTGCTACTCACTTCTCTCCTAATTATAACACAGCAGGTCGGCTAGTTTACTTACCGCATCAATATCACAGCAGGTCGACTAGTTGAAATAAGTCATATATGTCATCCAACTTCCCTTTTTCAGCTACATCTATTTGCTCGCCATGACTATACCACTTACTACACTTGTATAAAGGATCCATTCCTCTTATAATCAAGTGCTCAACGATAATGTCATCACAATGACGAGTAAGATTTCGACAATCCACGCAAGGACACAATTTTTTTTCAATTTTTCCTGAATTCTTCTTTGCTGCATGCACAAAATTCCTTGCTCCTTGTCCGTACTCCGTGCTAGTTCTATAGTAAAAATAAAATACTTAATGATAACAAAATCATTATTATAAACTTTAAGTTAGATTTTATGCTAAAAGCATAATTTTACCTATGTAAATGTACCCAATCTTTTTCCATCGCCATGTACCATATTGCAACAAGCAAATTTCTATCAAAAAATAATAATTATGGGTTATACAAAGTAAGTTATGTAAAACTGTAGTTGGCATGTAAAATAGTTTGAGAACCAAGCCATCGACAAACACAACACGGACAAAGTATTGAGAAGGCCGTAAAGATGGGCAATGGTGTCACACAACCACCTCTAAATTTATAGCATACAAGGATTCTGAAATTGCATTTGTTCCAGCCACTTAACAAACCTAGACCAAAAAACTGCATTTGTTCCAAAAAAAAATCTGCATTTGTTTAATTTAAAAAAACTGCACCGCACTTGTCTTAAAAAACAAAAAAACTGCACTGCAATTGTTTTAAAAAAAATCTGCACTGATTAAAAAAACATAATTTGTTAAAAAAAAAACTGCATTTGTTCAAAACTTCAAAAAAAAACTGCATTTGTAAAAAAAACCCAGCATTTTTTTTTTTTAAAATACTGGATTTCTTCAGTATTTTCAAAAACTTTGTACAACAAAGATATAAAACACACAAACTTTCACCTTATCCTTCAGTTTTTTTTTTCATGTTCAACATTGGTAGTCAATTAAATTTAAAGCTTCTTGCTAATTTATCTTCCTTTTAGCATATTCTATATCTTTCTTCTTCCCTTCTTATATTAATAAGAAAAATGTAGCTAATTACTGTGACGGCCCGTCCCGCACCAGCCTGCATTTCCTCCGAAAGTGCGCTGTACACGTGCCCAACTAGCACGGGACGGTCGTCAGGAGAAAGGAAAGAAGAGGATGAACTAATCAAGGAACCTGTAGAATGTCTCACAGCGCATGGGATAAAATATAATAATAACATACTTGACATAAAACAGGCGAGAAAATGCATAAGCTGATAACTAAAATCAACATCAATCATCAAAGCAGCGGAAATCCAAATACAGCTTATTACAATTTTCCAAATTTACTGTCTCTAAACAAAAGAAAGCTAAAGTAGAAGATACACCAACAATGCCCAAACAGTGATCTTCAACAACACAGGGAGAATATTATGTATATAGTACGTGGAAGCCTCCTGCTCGTCTTCGGATCATCTACCCGTGCATCACCAGCTAACCTGTCTCTAGTCTGCTCGTGTGAGCACCCAGAGTAATAAGAAGAGACATAAAACTCTGGGTCAGACATAAAGCCTGGTGTGAGCGATAAGCATCTAAACAGAATGATAACAGGTATACTAAACCATACCTGAACCTGGACCTGCAACCAAAGAGTTAGTACCACATACCGTACAATACTCCAAGGTGCCATAATAAAGGGTGTAAAGATACGGGGGTGGGGTGTACATGTCATAATGATAGCAAACAAATCATCCATAGCAACCATCCTCACATCTCTCACTCAGTGCGTAAAGCGTACGACATCTACCACTTTGGAACACTAGACAAACTGAGGCAACGACGAATCCCGACTTGTAGAAACCCTACTGTGACCAAGCCAAACACTTGGAGTCATGACCAAACATTTCAATGACCCACTTCATTGGTCGTAGCCCTTGGTTCTACCGATGCCATAATGGCCCTGAATCCGCCTTCGTACCTCCTACCATAGTGGTCCAAAGCTATAGACGTCGATAACTCCTTGGCACGCGTCCCGCAGCAAAGCCCAACCATGAAGCGAACTCGTTGATTCCCATCTGAATCTTGGGCTCTAACTTCTCATTTGGACTTCCTTTGCATCTCGGGTTTGGTCGAATTGGAGTTGGTCTTCAAAAGAGTTGTCGTGCAGTAGCATCCCTAGAATACGGTTCGGTTCGGTGGTCACCCATGCTCGGTTCGGTTTGGATACGTACCCCGGTTCGGTTCGGAGTGCCACCATCCTCTGGGTTCGGGTCCTTCTCCCTCATGCGGTTCGGTGATTCTGAAGCGGTTCGGTTCGGTTACTCCATAGCTTGAGTTCCTTCGTCTCCGTCTCGTCAGCATCAGTTCGGTTCGTGTATTGCTCTCAGTTCGGTTCGGAATATGGTATCCAGGCTCCTCTTTCTTCCACTTCGGTCCTCCTTGTGCCTTCCGATCCCACGCTACGCCCCTTCGATCCGATCAGGCCTTCCTTGTCGCCTCTTCACGTCATGCCCCAGAAAATACCACGCCCCGATCCGGTTCGGACATGTCCGGTCCGATCCCTACCCGATCCGATCCCCTACCCGATCCGATCCGGATCTCTGTAGTATTTCCTGCAGCTTTTCTAGCGAGTGTTTCGCGCCATAAGACGGCGTCTTTGACCAATCTAGCTATTCTAATTAAGCATAAAACATACCATAAAGTCATAGCAACACGTAATAGCAACCACAACAGCAAACAACCATTCAAATGAATCAAAATGGATCAAAAGTGACCAAAACTCCTTATCTTCCCTTAAGCATGTTTAAGTAAAACTGATCATAGGGTTAACAAAACTTAATCAAATCGAACCAAATTTCAACCAGAGGCATAGAACATTATTTAAGAATTTCTAAACATTTTTCCAGAATTTATTAGTGTATAAATTCGCTAATCTTCACTAATTACCCCTTAATTACCGTAATTAGTGCAAAAACTATGCAAATCACTCACCTTGGCCACAAATGAAACACCAAATCTGAAATACTCTCTGTTTGGGTCGAATTCCTATGTATAGCAGCAGCTCCAACCTTGCTTTGTTGCTATTTGGCCTTGCTTTGATGTAGTTTAGGCTTAATCTTCACTAAAATGTGTTTTGGAGTGGTTTTAGAGGATGGAAGCCATTACTAAGGTCTCAAGGAGGTTTGTGGCGGCTCAAAACTGAAATGAAAGTGATAACCTAACCCTAATCAGCCTTCCTATACCTCTAAACCCGAAATTCCCCTTGGGCCTAGCTGCTAATCACCCGGTTAAGCCCAATTAAGCTGTTTTTCACCATCTGAAACTTGTTTCAGTCATATCTCCCAAACGGTGAGTCCGTTTGACTAATGTGACCACTCTACGGAAAGAGAAACCATCATCCGAAGCCAATGGAAGTGGTTTCAGGTCAAAATTCCTTTCCAGTCAAAAGTTATGGCCAAAACAGTGCCAACTAGGGGTAAAATGGTCATTTAAAAATCGAGAAAAATCATGAACATGGGAAATGACCCCAATAGTCGTCTCCCAAAGTTGCATGACCATACGACTTCATATGTGAAAGAAATAAATATCCTACGATCCTATGATGCGTAGAATACGGGTCGTTACACTCTCCCCCCTTAAGAAATTTCGTCCCCGAAATTCCTTAACCCAAAACATACAAGGGATCCCGCATGCCTAACAACCATATACAACATTCAAATATGCAAAACAAGCAAACAAGCCTATCCTAGCATGCGGAAAACTAAATCGAAGTCAAAATCTTACCAGGTAAAGAGTTCTGGGTGTGTCTTCCTAATGCTCTCTTCTGTCTCCCAAGTACAGTCATTCTCGTCCTCGCCCCCCTGAACCTTGACTAGCTTCACCGCCTTTCTTCGAAGTTGCTTCATGTCGTGCTCGACAATACGGGCCGGCTTACGGTTCCCAACCGCCTCGGGTTCTACTTCGAAGTCCTCTAACTAATCAGGTGAAATAGTCATATTTGAGTCGTGAACGAACTTCCTTAGTTGGGAAACATGAAATACGTCGTGAACTCCCGCCATCTTCTCCGGTAAGTCAATTCTGTATGCCAAATTCTCGACTAGTTCAAGAACAGGGAATGGGCCAACAAACCTTGGTGCCAACTTGCCTCTCCTGCCAAATCGTATTGCGCTCTTCAACGGAGAAATCTTGACAAACACCAAGTCGCCAACGGAGAATTTTAAGTCTCTTCTCCTCTTATCAGCATAACTCTTCTGCCTATCTTGGGCAGCCTTCATTCGTTGTTGAATGATCTTGATCTTATCTGAAGTTTCCCTCACCACATCTGGTCCAAGCATAAACTTCTCGCCAGTCTCTATCCAACATGATGGTGAGTTGCACGGTCTTCCATACAAAGCTTCAAATGGGGCCATACCGATACTGGATTGGTGACTATTATTATATGCAAACTCTACTAGATGCAAATGGTCATCCCATGATCCACCAAAATCCAATATACATGCTCTCAAGAGATCTTCCAAAATATGATTCACCCTCTCCGTCTGACCGTCGGTCTGAGGATGATATGCGGTACTGAGATGTAACTCTGACCCTAGAGCTTCTTGTAAGCTCTTCCAAAACCCACTAGTGAACAACGGGTCTCGGTCACTCACAATGCTTTTAGGTACTCCATGGAATCTCACTACCCACTTCATATACAATTCTGCTAACTTAGCTGCCGTTCTGGTCGATTTGACTGGTATAAATCTTGCACTTTTGGTTAATCGGTCCACAATCACCCAAATGCTATCATGTCCCGATCTAGTCCTTGGTAAACCATCAATGAAATCCATCGAGACTTGCTCCCATTTCCATTCGAGAATTTCTAATGGCTGAAACAACCCACTAGGCTTCTTTTGCTCGGCTTTAACTAGCTGGCAATTCATGCATTTGGATATAAACTCCCCAACGTCTCTTTTCATCCCTTCCCAGTAGTAAGTCTGTCTCATGTCTCGATACATCTTATTACCACCGGGGTGTATAGTCAGTTTTGAGTGATGACATTCTCTAAGCACTTCATCTCTCAATCCATTGACATTGGGTACAACGAGCTTTCCATTCTTTCTAAGCCATCCATCTTGATCAAGCCCATACTTGCTCATCTCCTCATCGATACCCATCTCTAACTTGGAGATGATTTCCAATAGGTTAGGATCGTCCCTCTGACTAGAGCCGATCCGCTCAATCAAAGTGGGTCTGATCGTCAAACTTGCTAACATTTCTGGATCCAATTCGCACTTTGGTCTGAAATCAAACCCCGCGATAAACTCCAGTTGCTTCCATTCAAGGAACATAGCCCCTAAGCTGGCATGTCTTCTACTCAATGCATCAGCCACCGCATTGCCCTTTCCCGGTGTATATGCGATGTCAAAATCATAGGAAGCTAAGAACTCTAACCATCTCTGCTGACGGAGATTTAAATCCTTCTGGGAGAAGAGATATTTTAACGACTTATGATCTGTAAACAGCTCAAATCTTTCTCCCAAGAGATAGTGCCTCCACATCTTTAACGCGAACACGATCGCTGCCAATTCTAAATCATGGGTAGGGTATCTTCTCTCGTGCGGTTTCAACTGCCGACTTGCGTAAGCTACAACCCTACCGCCCTGCATCAACACAGCACCTAGTCCGGTACCACAAGCATCTGTATATACCGTCATCTCTTCACTCCCCTTGGGAATGACTAAAACTGGTGCACTTGTCAACTTTTCTTTTAGACTCTTGAATGCATCCTCGCACCTTTCGTTCCAAACAAAAGCTTGATTCTTCTTTGTCAACTGAGTCAACGGTGCTGCTATCTTGGAGAAGCCTTGGATAAACTTACGATAATATCCCGCTAATCCCAAGAAACTTCTTACGTCTGTTGCATTCTTGGGCGTAGACCAATCTTGCACCGTAGCCACCTTAGCAGGATCCACGGCGATACCATTTTCTGAAACAACATGGCCCAAGAATCTCACTTCCTTCCTCCAGAAGTGACACTTAGAAAACTTTGCTTTCAATTGGTGTTTTCTCAACACCTCCATCACTATTCTTAAATGTCCCTTGTGTTCTTCCTCTGTCCTTGAGTAGACCAAAATATCATCAACGAACACAAGGACAAACTTATTCAACTGATCTCTGAATACCCTATTCATAAGATCCACAAAATATGCTGGGGCATTGGTCAGCCCGAATGGCATGACCAACCACTCATAAAACCCAGACGACGTTCGAAATGTCGTTTTAGCTATACTCTCAGCTTCCACTCTAAGCTGATGAAAACCTGTTGCGAGATCCAACTGAGAAAATACTCTCGCCCCACTCAACTGATCGAACAAATCATCTATCCGCGGTAGAGGATACTTATTCTTCCTCGTCACTTTATTCAACTCGCGGTAGTCTACACACAAACGAAGGGAACCATCCGCCTTGGTAGCAAACACAACTGGTGCTCCCCATTCAGAAACACTCCTTCTGATAAATCCCTTCTTCAAAAGATCGCTGACTTGCACCTCGAGCTCTCGCTGCTCTCTTGGTGCCATACGACGAAGTGGCATCACTATAGGCCTGGCATCTTTTACCAAATCAATACGGAACTCAATCTCTCGGTGTGGTGGAAGTCCGGTCACTTCTTCGAAAACATCCGGATACTGGCCAACCACGGGCAAACCTGACAACTCACTATGCGGAATGTCGAGGGAGTTTAGAAAACTAGCCAATACCCCCTTACTGGGTAGACCACCAAACACTATCCTCCGCCCATCATCCGCTCTAGCTGTCACCAACAAGCCCTCACAGTCTACCACCACCCCGTATCTTTGGAGCCAATCTACTCCCAAAATAATGCCAAACCCAGTAAAGCCCAAAACAAAGCAATCACAAACAAACATGCATCCATGACTCGATAAGACCACATTGCGACAAATCATGCTAAGGCTAGTCGAACCACCAATCGGGTTCGTCACTATTAAAGGTCTATCGACAATTTCGGGCTCCAATCCCAACCTATCTACCAGGTCACTAGATATGAAAGAACTGGAAGCTCCGGTATCAAACAAAACTCTAACAGGAACATCATAAACAGAAAGCATACCTTGAATGACGACATTCTTTCCCTTCTCCGCCGCTGTTGGGGCATTCGACGAAGAAGGAATAGCATTAAGAGCGTAGGCTTTCACCATTTGCTTTTCCTTAGGGGGCTGTGGACACTTGTCCTTGTGATGTCCCAATTGGCCACAATTGAAGCACTTCCTATCCGCTGGCTTGGCCCGACAATTACTAGCATAATGGCCCTTCTTACCACAGCTGAAGCACTCCACATCCTGCTTATTCTTTTTCTTCTGGCCGTCCTTAGCCTGATTCTGCTTTCTCTTATTCTGAGAACCACCTTTGCCTCCACCACTAGCTTGTGGCTTTGGCTCATCTGCGGATGCAACCTCAGTCTTCGACTTAGGGTAGAGACTTTCCGATCTTAACGCTTTCCCCACAATCGATTCAAACGTCTCATCGATGTGGTTAATAAGTTTTTCCCCCAAGTACTGATCCAAACCAGTTATGAATTTCTCATTCTTTTTCTCGGCAGTATCAATAAGAGATAACCCATATTTTGACAAAGTGTCAAATTCAGCAATATACTCCGAGACAGCTCTGCCATTCTGCTTGAGCTCCAAGAACTTCTTAAACAACATTGACTTCTGAGCAGCTGGAATGAACTTCTCACTAAAGCGAGCCTTAAACTGCTCCCAAGTAATCTGATCTTCGGGAGTAGCTGCCTTTATAGCATTCCACCAATTCATTGCCCGCCCTTGCAGCTGACGGGACGCTAGCTTTCTCTTCATCGCATCCTCGATACCTAAATCCTCGAAGATACGTTCGCAACTATCCACCCAATCCTGAACATCCGTAGCCGACTCCGTTCCGTGGAACGAATTCCCACCAAGGCTAGTATAATCCTTATTCAACTTGGCGAAGTCGACCCTCGGCGCCTGCACTATTGGAACACCACCATTTCCACCATTGGGAGCTGCCCTCTTTACATCTCTAAGCATCTCTCTCATGAGGTCAGTAAACATCGTCCTCATGTCAGCAGCATTCCCATTATTGGCTCCCCTACCAGCACCTCTAGTATATCGGCTCATCGTCAATCTGAAAAAAGAAACGATTAACAACTCCATAGTGGTGCTAGTGCAGTACGACTTCATCCTTATACTACTAATAGTATATATATATAGCTTTTAAAAACCAAAGTAATCACAAATACGCTCTCTCGTATACGCGTATTATCTCTCCCTGATAACTTCCTTAGGTTAACCACGCAACCTAGAGCTCTGATACCAAGTGTGACGGCCCGTCCCGCACCAGCCTGCATTTCCTCCGAAAGTGCGCTGTACACGTGCCCAACTAGCACGGGACGGTCGTCAGGAGAAAGGAAAGAAGAGGATGAACTAATCAAGGAACCTGTAGAATGTCTCACAGCGCATGGGATAAAATATAATAATAACATACTTGACATAAAACAGGCGAGACAGTGCATAAGCTGATAACTAAAATCAACATCAATCATCAAAGCAGCGGAAATCCAAATACAGCTTATTACAATTTTCCAAATTTACTGTCTCTAAACAAAAGAAAGCTAAAGTAGAAGATACACCAACAATGCCCAAACAGTGATCTTCAACAACACAGGGAGAATATTATGTATATAGTACGTGGAAGCCTCCTGCTCGTCTTCGGATCATCTACCCGTGCATCACCAGCTAACCTGTCTCTAGTCTGCTCGTGTGAGCACCCAGAGTAATAAGAAGAGACATAAAACTCTGGGTCAGACATAAAGCCTGGTGTGAGCGATAAGCATCTAAACAGAATGATAACAGGTATACTAAACCATACCTGAACCTGGACCTGCAACCAAAGAGTTAGTACCACATACCGTACAATACTCCAAGGTGCCATAATAAAGGGTGTAAAGATACGGGGGTGGGGTGTACATGTCATAATGATAGCAAACAAATCATCCATAGCAACCATCCTCACATCTCTCACTCAGTGCGTAAAGCGTACGACATCTACCACTTTGGAACACTAGACAAACTGAGGCAACGACGAATCTCGACTTGTAGAAACCCTGCTGTGACCAAGCCAAACACTTGGAGTCATGACCAAACATTTCAATGACCCACTTCATTGGTCGTAGCCCTTGGTTCTACCGATGCCATAATGGCCCTGAATCCGCCTTCGTATCTCCTACCATAGCGGTCCAAAGCTATAGACGTCGATAACTCCTTGGCACGCGTCCCGCAGCAAAGCCCAACCATGAAGCGAACTCGTTGATTCCCATCTGAATCTTGGGCTCTAACTTCTCATTTGGACTTCCTTTGCATCTCGGGTTTGGTCGAATTGGAGTTGGTCTTCAAAAGAGTTGTCGTGCAGTAGCATCCCTAGAATACGGTTCGGTTCGGTGGTCACCCATGCTCGGTTCGGTTCGGATACGTACCCCGGTTCGGTTCGGAGTGCCACCATCCTCTGGGTTCGGGTCCTTCTCCCTCATGCGGTTCGGTGATTCTGAAGCGGTTCGGTTCGGTTACTCCATAGCTTGAGTGCCTCCGTCTCCGTCTCGTCAGCATCAGTTCGGTTCGTGTATTGCTCTCAGTTCGGTTCGGAATATGGTATCCAGGCTCCTCTTTCTTCCACTTCGGTCCTCCTTGTGCCTTCCGATCCCACGCTACGCCCCTCCGATCCGATCAGGCCTTCCTTGTCGCCTCTTCACGTCATGCCCCAGAAAATACCACGCCCCGATCCGGTTCGGACATGTCCGGTCCGATCCCTACCCGATCCGATCCCCTACCCGATCCGATCCGGATCTCTGTAGTATTTCCTGCAGCTTTTCTAGCGAGTGTTTCGCGCCATAAGACGGCGTCTTTGACCAATCTAGCTATTCTAATTAATCATAAAACATACCATAGAGTCATAGCAACACGTAATAGCAACCACAACAGCAAACAACCATTCAAATGAATCAAAATGGATCAAAAGTGACCAAAACTCCTTATCTTCCCTTAAGCATGTTTAAGTAAAACTGATCATAGGGTTAACAAAACTTAATCAAATCGAACCAAATTTCAACCAGAGGCATAGAACATTATTTAAGAATTTCTAAACATTTTTCCAGAATTTATTAGTGTATAAATTCGCTAATCTTCACTAATTACCCATTAATTACCGTAATTAGTGCAAAAACTATGCAAATCACTCACCTTGGCCACAAATGAAACACCAAATCTGAAATACTCTCTGTTTGGGTCGAATTCCTATGTATAGCAGCAGCTCCAACCTTGCTTTGTTGCTATTTGGCCTTGCTTTGATGTAGTTTAGGCTTAATCTTCACTAAAATGTGTTTTGGAGTGGTTTTAGAGGATGGAAGCCATTACTAAGGTCTCAAGGAGGTTTGTGGCGGCTCAAAACTGAAATGAAAGTGATAACCTAACCCTAATCAGCCTTCCTATACCTCTAAACCCGAAATTCCCCTTGGGCCTAGCTGCTAATCACCCGGTTAAGCCCAATTAAGCTGTTTTTCACCATCTGAAACTTATTTCAGTCATATCTCCCAAACGGTGAGTCCGTTTGACTAATGTGACCACTCTACGGAAAGAGAAACCATCATCCGAAGCCAATGGAAGTGGTTTCAGGTCAAAATTCCTTTCCAGTCAAAAGTTATGGCCAAAACAGTGTCAACTAGGGGTAAAATGGTCATTTAAAAATCGAGAAAAATCATGAACATGGGAAATGACCCCAATAGTCGTCTCCCAAAGTTGCATGACCATACGACTTCGTATGTGAAAGAAATAAATATCCTACGATCCTATGATGCATAGAATACGGGTCGTTACAATTACTTTATATTGTTTTGAAAGCGAGGGCAAATATGATTTGCATTTTAACGACTTTCAAATCATTTATGTTTAGGCTTAAATTATTATATCATAAATATTGAGATCAGAATTCTGTTTTGATCTGTAAGTTAAGATGAATAAGATATATGCCCGATCTAAATCTATTTGGGTTATAAATGTATATCTACACATGTTATTGGCATCATGAATTTTAATAATTAATGCATACACTGTATGGTTCAATGATTCTGTTAGACTTAGTTATGAATATACAAAGCATGCCATTGTTTTATCACTTGCGCATTATAACTGAGTTTGCCTAAACATTTACCTTATTTATAAGGCCAGTTAGCTATCACTTTTTCTGTATACTACCTGTATAAATTATCTTGGACATTTACATGGTTATAACCAGGATTAGATTTTAGTCATCCTCAAAATGAACCCATCAAGATTAGTTCGTATTATAAAATTGCAAGTATGATTTCCATAACCCATATGTGATACATTCAAACATAAATATATATTTAAATATATGTGATATATGAATCCGGGGCATCTCAGTCACCTTTGAAATCTGTTTCAAACTTATAATTGAATGTTAATAAATTGATATGTGGATATGTAAGTGTTACACGATAATATATGCATATTTATGCATATGCTCATTGATTTTCTTCATATCAATAATATATATATATATATATATATATATCATTGAATGACGCATGCGTGTATTTCATTAGATTAATGCAGACAGTATTAGTTCTATCTAATTTCATTTCTAAAACTATCTGCTTAAATGACATGAACTGTCAACACATATTTAAGCACGTAACAGTTATGTGCACAATTTTGTGTTGGTGAACCAAATTTTGAACATAAATTGGAATAACACACCAATTAAAACAAGATTGTCTTGTATATTGGGTCATTCTAATATGCTCATACTTGTAAATTGCCTTAAGAGCACTTTTGTAAGATAGTAAAGGTACATAAATGTTTTAATCTGTTTAAAGATCATGAAAAGGACAATGACTCCTGTACATATTACCACTAGATAGAAAACATGAACTGGTTCACAACCATACAAATTTGTTTGTATTACTTGCATATATATATATATATATATATATATATTTGATATATATGTTTAAATGTGAACAGTGATATATATATATACACATATATAATGCATAGCTACTACATTGTTTATTTTATATTAAAGAATAATCTACTAATAAATGTGATTATATATATATACATATGCAGATCTACTGTTGCAACATAAATCAGTGTGACTGAATTTATGTGCAAATATGGATAGTCATGATGACGCATAATCCTTGGCAATTTCAAAAGTCAAATAAGATTTGGCTGGATTGCTGAAGATCGATCTGCAGCACTATGTATTCAGATACATAGTATTATACCATACTTCCACTATATGTATTGATATATGTATTTTTTCCTATAAGCATTAAATCTCAATGTAAAGTGTTTTTTAATTAGGATTAAGTGGATGAATGCTTGAGACAGGGACAATGTATTTTTTTTTGTATATAATAGGTTCTGACCCTGTATGTTCCCGAAATTATTCATAAGAAAAATGTAAGCACAAAAAGGGCTGCTATAAATTGAAAAACTAAGCGACAAGATCAATAAAAATTTTACAAAAAGCTTCCAAATTATTTTTTCTGTTTCTACTATTTCCTCTTACCAGGGGAACGTGAACGCTGAGCATCATGAACTGATGATTGCAAGTAATTAAAACAATTATGATGAAGCAAATACACTAGCAACTTGATAAGTTTTTCTTCTCCGTTTTCGTAGGCTGAACACAATAACAGTTTACATGTCTTGACCAACAGTACTAATTCTAATGATAATCTTTCAAGTCCCTCGACAAAATACGGTCATAGTAAATACGAACGTGATCGGAGGAAGAAGGTTAACAAGTTCTACTCTTTCATAAAGGATCTTCAAACGGAGAAACACTACAACAAAAATACTGCAGATTCAAGACAAAAAATATAGTACTTATTATGTTTAGATCTTACGTGAGCATCTAGTGCTTTTCAAAATTAAAAAGCAGGTTGAATGGAATAATAACTGAATATTACAGCATTGTATATATTATATTTTTGGATCAAAACAACAATTAAAATAATTTAGACATTGTTTCACCTTACCAAGACTGGAAAATACTGGATCTAAAGATGGAGATGCAACCTATATTGTATCACCAACCTGTATTGCAACATGACAAAGAAATACAATGAACATACCAGGAAATAAACAACAATCATGCGAAAATAAACAACAATCATGTAAATGAACAACCCTCACCTCTTTAGTATTTTATATATAATCCCGGTCAGTTCTAACACTATGCGTGCTGAAATGTACCTATTGCATTTTATTCAAATATTAATGGTGAGTAAGCCTCCAAAAATCTTTACTGTTTTATAACTTATGAAATGTTCTGTTGTAAATTCAATTATGTATGAGCATGTATATACACATCTGAGGTGTACTCCCATGTATTATGGGTAAACTATGTGAGAATAGTCGCTAGTAAAATTGAGGAACACCTATATAAATTAAAACTGTACATAAAAAATACCCATACTGTCAACCCAGAAATCAATAACATATTTTTACAGACTTGCTATAAAAATTGATTTCAACATAGGGGTATAGTTAGGTCTCGTGTATGCCTAAAAGTAACTTCAACCCAAATAGTAACAGGGCTCATCAGTAGTCAGTAATATACAGTAAGAGGTGAGCAAACTCGAAATTTAAACATCAATACATTAGGATTCAGGAGTATGGATAGATTTGTATGGGAAAATCATGAATTTAAACATCAACAACAAGATTTTTAGCAATCTATGTTAGGTGAATTTTAGGTTTGATCGAAAGTTGAACTGTGACTGAGACGACCCCAATCCCCGTACTGACGACGACAAGGGTAATCCTTGGAATATAACACAGAAACAGATGATAGTAGAACAGAAATAAATAAATACACCAGATAATGTACAAATAATACACTGAATAAATGTAATCATCAGAGTTACATAGTATACAGGATCATACTTAGTACAAATACAGTTCAGCTATACATACATGTCTATAGTGGAAACAAACATAATATGTACAATAGGAGCTGAACAACATAAAAAGAGATAAATGATAGAATCCATCTTCAGCTCCAGCTATCCGAATAAAGCCAGCTAAACCTGAATACAAGGCTGCCCGTGTAGAAAAAGGGGCACCCGAGTTTGAAAGTGAAACAAACTACGAGTCAGTCATGGGACTGGTATGAGAAATCTACTCAACACATTTAAAATATGGCTAATCACAGGACCACGCCACTTTCGTGGAACCGGTTTACTCCATTGGATTGAGAGTGCTTTAAAACAAATAATTCTTTTAAACATCGCAATGCTTTTTATAAAAATGAAGCCATTATAAGACTCAGTTCCCATCACACAATGCAACACAAACCAGAGGACAGAGTTTTACCTTATAATGGCCAAAATATGCTTGATACGAATAAAACAAAAGCATTTGATATTATTACTAGTGTTTATAAGTTTCAAAAATAATTTCAATCATAACTATCAATCATAGACGGCATGGGTACCATATATCATGTCGTCATATATATATACAATCAAAACCGCACAGTCACGTATTTGGAAATTGGATTTCCGTCATGAACCAAGGCAAAAGATAGTCATTACTGACTTCGAGACGCTCTAGCACGTGTCTCAGGATCAGAGCTCGAGTGACACTAGGATCGTCAGGGCCGGTCCACCGATGGGGATTAAAATTCCTGAACACTGCGTTTCCCCGCCCTATGGGGCGTCAATGAGCCAACGAATGACTCCATCGGACCTGGATCGTCCGATCAAACTGAGGCGCCTCATAACAGTAACAACCACATAAGTCAAACTCGTCAGGGCGTGTAAAACCACTGACGCCACTTCTAACTAGAAGGAAACGCATGCCCTCCCTGATGTCCTCTCCCGTTTCTGGTTCATACCGGGGTGTGAGGTTCGCGAATTCACGTTGTACACAAAGCTACGACACACATGCGGTGCTTTGATCATCACCATAAGACTTTGCTTTTCAACAGAAGCCTTGATCACTGCATCTTAGCATGCCACACAGGCAATTCACACCGTGCAACTGATAGCTATCAATCACACAGAATAAATTCCAATGTCAGACACACTGTCCATTTGCAAGTCCGTTCTGGGTCTGAACGAAACAAGAGGCACTATATACCTCGCAAACCCATCGATCACCACGTACGTCTGGACGATCACCACTCATTATCCATATTTCGGGATGCCTCCCAATCAGGACCTCGGTTACCATCCAAACGAGGTGAAGATCTCCGGTCTTCGACCACCGTCTTCATCTTCGATTTCTTATCGTCGATTTAGTTATTCAGAATGGGATAAACCCGGTCTTTCTGAGCAACTCGCGTATATAATAAACAAGTGCTACAAAAACACCACTATGCATCATTTCAATTCATTAGTCACTAACCGTCTATCAGTAAGAGAACGATTTCCCAAATATTAACCCCGAAGGCTGAAACCAACATCAAATCAATACCCAAGAAACCATTCGACTTAGCCAACCTTCACTTAGTTTCTAAATTTCACATCCATATCATTTATAATATTTTATAACGATTTATCGCTATTTTATTTATTTTAAAATGGCCAATTTATTCAAAACGACGCTTCGGATCATAACGCGACCGTGGCGCTATTTTTCTTCAGATTTGATTTACACATATCTCAAAATCTAACCGTTGGATCTTTACAAAATTTACATCATTAGAAAGATCTTTTCAAAACGAATCCAACGGTTCCAGTTTCAGGAAAATCCGACGGTCGGATCTCCTGGTATAATCGTTTGAAGTTTCGATTTCAAAATACGAACTGCAGCGTCATTATTCGATTTAATATAATTATATATATATATATATATGTATATATATATATATATGTATATATATAATCGATTCTGGCGCTGTTTTTCTTCAGATTTGAATTAAACATTCCAGACAATCCAACCGTTGGATCTTTACAAAGTTGGTGCCGTTGGAAAGATATTTCCAAAGCGAACCCAACGGTTGCGGTTTCGGGAAAATCCGATGGTCGGATCTCCCGCACCAATCGTTTGAAATCACGGTTTCAAAATACGAACTGCAGGTTCGCTATTCGATATATTTCAATTCTATATATATATATATATATATATATATATATATATATATCGATTTTTCGAATTCAAAACCATATGATTTTCATACATTTGATAAAAATGCTATTTTTATCCAACTGTCTTCTATTTCAACACTTCACTATTTTTAACAAATCATGTATATAATAAAAATGTGATTTTTATTGTAAAACAATTTATTTCAAAACACGACTATTTTATATAGTTCATATAGATGATAAAAATATGATTTTTATTATAAAACAATTTATTTCAAAACATGATTATTTTATATAGTTCATATAGATGATAAAAATATGATTTTTATTATAAAACATTTTATTTCAAAATATGAATACCATTCAACACATGAATTTCAATTCAACGAATGAATTTCGATTCAATACATGAAGGTTTTCTATAGTTCATATATATAGATAAAAAGGTGATTTTTATATTTAAAACACGAATACCATTCAACACATGAATTTCTATTCAACGAATGAATTTCAATTCAACACATGAAGGTTTTCTATAGTTTATATATATATATATATATATATATATAGATAAAAAGGTGATTTTTATATTTAAAAACACGAATACCATTCAACACATGAATTTCTATCCAACGAATGAATATTGATTCAACACATGAAGGTTTTCTATAGTTTATATAAAATAGATAAAAAGGCGATGTTTATATTTAAAACACGAATACCATTCAACACATGAATTTCTATCCAACGAATGAATATCGATTCAACACATGAAGGTTTCCTATTCAACGAATACGTGTAGTTTCAACAAATGAAAATAATTCTAACACATGAATATTATTCAAAATTTCGGCAGCATAACAGTTGAAGACGTCCACACGGTCACGATGTTTCCTATTTCATCGATTTTCGTCAACACATGAGAAAGATATGATTTTTCAAAGTTTGCAACGGTTTAAAGGTGTTAAAACAGTTGAAAATTAACCCAGTCGTATACCTTTCAATATGGTTCAAAACTAGGTTTTCACCTTTCTCGAAATCCGTGCAACGATATGTCGATCAGCCTTTGCCACGAGGAAGAGGGAGGAGAGGCGCTCAGATCGACGGGCCCTACGTCCAGTTCGGTGGCAGGAGGAATTCGCGGCGGCACTGGGAAGTTCTGAACTTCCCGGAGGTGCTGCTCTCGATACAGGCGACGAGGGAGGCTGGGGTTGGTCTTGATTTGAAGTGGGAGGAGAGGCGCTTCGTTTTCGGGTGGTGTCGCGGCCTATCGTGGAGCGAGGCGGCGGAAAAATGATCGGGAAGATCTGAGGAGGTTTCCACCGTATATCGGGGGGGGGGGGGTAAAGAGAGAGAAACTTTTTTTTTATAAAATTCTAATTGGCCGGGAGCTTTTAAAAGAGGTTTTCTGACATGACCTCCAATCCAAACCCAACGACTGTCGTCCCTAGCATTTTACCCCCATTCCGAACACAATGGGATATGTTTCGTAGACCCATTCGACTATTTTAGTCAGTTTTCATTCAATTTAAAATATATAACATTCAATGTTTAATTTGAACGTACATTTCAATTTGCCAGGGCCACAAACTAATTCGAAAAATTCCAGAAAAATAAATCTGGCTATGTTTTGACGATATGGTCCCAACAAAAATAGTTTCGTCGAATTCTGAGATCGTTTGCAAAAAGGCCCATTTCTGGTCGATCCAATTTAACTGTAATTGACCAAAACACGTTTTCCTTTGCCACGCTCACATACTAGCTTCAAAAATTATGAAATTTGAAACCTAGCAATAACATCACATCCCGGATCCAACAAAAGTGGTTTCGTCGAATTCCAAAGTCATTCGCAAAATGGCCAATTTCACGGGCTATATAAATTCCATAGCGACATTTCTGAAAATTCATTTGGCCATAACTTTTGCTTCCCGCTATGAAACTTCAATTTTTCAGATTCGTTAGAAAGGTATTCACTAACAGATTTAAATATTTTTGGTTTCACTCAAATCCATTTTGTTTTGCACCCGGTATAGTCAGTCAAAGTTTGAGTTCAAATTTTGAAACAACCGCGCCATTTCAGGCCTTGTTTATAATTCAAATTAATTATTTTCATTTTCAACATCGATTCAAACTTACTTTTCATCATTATTATTTAAAATATTTATTTTAAATATTTAAAATCCACTATTTTAGCTAATTTAAAAATTTTAAATTGGTTCAGATTTTCCGGGTAGTTACAATCTCCCCCACTTAAAACTTTTCGTCCCCGAAAAGGAACAAAGTCGAAAATGGTTTGATTAATCAACTCTATGTTCAGCCTTGCTTCCATTCCCCAACTTTTCAGTTTTTGAGAATTTTCAAATTCTTCAAAAATTTGGCTAACACCCGGAATTTTCGAAAAATTTCGCCATAACCTCCTTTGTACGGGGAGAGGTTTGAAAATTTATTAGGCCGTATTAGGTACCCAATAAATCCTAATAAGCATACACATATTTATAGTGATATATTCTGTTGTTTACAGGGGAGCGTGTATTGATAATAACTCCAGAGAATAAATTCTCGTTACCCTGTCAAAGCCTGAGGGAGTGTGTATTTTAATTGCTCCAGAGGATAAATCCTCGTCACCTCGTCCCGTGTGGAAAATAAATAGTCCATGTGCCGTATCTAATAACTAGAGAGACGTGATTATTGTCAACTCCAGACCCGTGTGGTTTTTTTATTAATCTGGCAATTTATCGTTACAATTTTATATGGATATCAGTCATCAGTGCAACCTGTAAAATATAGTCATCGCCATACAAGCCTCTCGCTCGTATGGTAAATCTTCCACCTCGTCACACAAGCTCCAAATGCTTATGTGGTATATGATGAAGTATGCCTATCTTCCAGAATTATGCCATGTAGTGTAGTTCAAAATTAATTGTTACTATCCTATGGCGATGTTTATTATTTCACACAGAACAACCAGCACTCCGCATCCAATGGCATTCACAGGAATTGATATAATAATATTTCGTATCCAACTCATTAAGGTTTACCTATTTGTCGGGCACACAAATAAATTCTTTACTCAACAACTATCCAATTACCTGTTCAAACATATATAATGCACAAGTATATATTTCTATCTATTTTCTAATCAGTTCAATGTGTGATTTAATCGAATAAATTCTACCATTCATTCTATTATTGATTAAATCAACTATTGTTTCAATAATTTTAATTAATCAAATCTACTATCACACAAAGCAAACAACAAGCAATTTGTTTTTAACTTTTCAAAATCATACAAATTAATTCATACACTCTTTTTAAATTAAGCAGACTATAGAATTAAAAGTGCACATCCATGGAAAGAAAATAACAACAGAGTAGAGAACTAATTGGTAATGCAAAGTATGGTAAATGTACCTTGCACCGGAGTCAATCATATATATCCACTCGGCATCTAGGATAGGCTTTCTGAATGCTCTCCTCGGTTTCCCAAGTACAATCTCGCGGATCTCCACTCCATTGCACTTTGACTAAGTGAACCTTCTTATTCCTCAGCTCATTGGTTTCTTTGCCGATGATCTTGAGCGGCTCTCTTCTCACAGCTTATTCTGGAGTAATTTCAATATCCTGTTGAGCTTCTTCTTCCACGATCAAGTCTGGATCATGAACATGCTTTCGAAGTTGGGATATGTGAAATACATCATGCACTCCAGGCAACCAATCAGGCAATTTAACTCTATAAGCGAGCGTTCCGATCCGTTCAAGAATAGGAAACGGACCAATGAATTTGGGCGCCAACTTCCCAGTTTTACCGAACCGGATAATTCCTCTCATCGGCGATACTTTCAAATATACATAGTCGCCAACCGCAAATGATATATCTCTTCTTCTCCTATCGGCATAACTCTTTTGTCGGCTTTGTGCGGCCAGTAATCGTTTCTTAATAAAATCAACTTTGTCCGCAGCTTCTCGGATCATATCAGGCCCTAACACAAGTCTATTTCCGGGTTCGACCGAACAAGCAGGGGATCGGCACGGTCTACCATACAATGCTTCGAATGGTGACATTGTCAGGCTCGCTTGGTAGCTGTTGTAATAGGAGAATTCTGCCAAATGTAGATGGTCTTCACATGATCCCCCAAAATCTAGAACACAAGCCCGCAATAGATCTTCTAGTATTCGATTCACCCTCTTAGTCTGACCATCGGTCTGAGGATGATAAGCGGTGCTCAAGTTCAACTTTGTTCCCAACTCTACTTGAAATGCCTCCCAGAATTTGCAAGTGAATATTGGATCTCTATCGCTCACTATACTGATCGGCACTCCGTGTAGTCTAACAATTTCCTTGAAGTATATCTGCGCCAGACTCTGAGCAGTTCTGTTTGATCTGACAGGTACGAAATGGGCGGTCTTCGTGAAGCGATCTACGATCACCCAAATACTGTCATTTCCTTTTCTGGTTCTGGGCAAACCATCAATGAAGTCCATGGAAATATGTTCCCACTTCCAGCCTGGAACGTCCAGCGGTTGCAACAGTCTAGCAAGTTTCTGTTGGTCGCTTTTGACTAGTTGGCAAGTAGGGCATCAGCTAACATACAAAGAAATGTCTCTCTTCATCGACTTCCAACAGAAAGTGCGTTTGATGTCATTATACATTTTGCTTACTCCCGGATAGATACTAAGTTTCGACTTGTGGCATTCATCCAGCACTTCCTTTCGGAGCTCAGAAATGTTAGGGACACAGATTCGACCTTTGAGCCTTAGAATCCCATCATTATCAACTTGAAAACTCGAGGGTTCGCCTTGTTGAATTATCTCTCTGATCTTCTGAATGAAGTGATCATCCTTCTGAAGAGCAGATATTTTATCTATCAATGAAGTCGTGATAATAAAACTGGCGATCATTTCATTCTTTCAGCTTAACACATCGGCCACGAGATTGGCTTTCCCTGGAGTGTATATAATCTCAAAGTCATATGCTGCAAGAAACTCCAGCCAACGTTGCTGCCTCAGATTCAAGTCCTTCTGGGTGAACAGGTACTTTAGCGACTGGTGATCTGTAAACAGTTCAAATCTCTCACCTAGAAGATAATGTCTCCATATTTTCAAGGCGAACACAATAGCCAATAACTCAAGATCATGAGTGACATAGTTTTTCTCGTGCGGCTTCAGCTGACGGCTAGCATAAGCGATCACTTGACCTCTTTGCATTAGTACTGCACCAAGGCCCTCTCTAGAGGCATCTGTCCAGACTTTTAAATCCTGATTGCCGTCGATTATGGTTAACACTGGAGCAGTCGTTAATCTTAACTTTAGCTCTTCAAAAGCCTCCTCACATTTTGGAGTCCATTTGAATTTTGAGTGCTTCATTGTAAGCTTCGTTAAGTGACCAGATATCTTCGAAAAGTTTTTAACGAACTTCTGGTAATAACTAGCCAATCCAAGAAAACTGCGAACCTCTGTAGGAGTACTAGGCTATTTCCAATTTTGAATAGCCGTGATTTTACTTGGATCCACAGCAATTCCTTATTTTGATACGACGTGGCCTAGAAATTTTACTTCATCTTTCCAGAATATGCATTTGGATAGTTTGGCTTTTAATACATTCCTTCTGAGGATTTCCAGAACCTGTTCCAAATGCTTTTCATGTTCGGCCTTTGATTTAGAGAAGATTAGAATATCGTCAATAAAAACTAGAACAAATTTATTCAGGACTCCTCTGAACACTCTATTCATCAAATCGACGAAGTATGCTGGAGTGTTACATAAGCCGAACGGCATTACTAACCACTCATAGAATAAGTCTGGACCTCTGAATGCTGTCATAGGAACACACTCTTCGGCAATTCTAAGCTGATGGAAGCCTGTAGCTAAGTCCATCCTTGAAAATACTTGTGCTCCATTCAGACGATCCAGTAAATCATCGATTCGCGGCAATGGATATTTGTTCTTTATTGTCTGCTTGTTCAAATCACGATAGTCCACACATAGCCGCAGAGTACCGTCAGATTTTGGGACAAACACCACTGCTGCTCCCCATTCAGAGAAACTAGGCCTGATCAGACCCTTCCATACGAGTTGTCGTGTTTGATTGTCTAATTCCTCTTTCTCTTTCAAGGACATTCTTCGAATAACGTGAACTACTGGCCTTGCGTTCGGAATTAAAGCAATTTTGAAATCAATTTCTCTCTGCGGAGGCAAACGAACAACTTCTTCAAACACATCCGCATAATCCTTGACGATAGGAATATCTTTTACGAGGTCAGGAATATTCTCAGTGACTTCAGGGATATTTTCTATTTGGGCAGGAGAAACATCCAAAGCTGCCCAGAAGTCTTTTCTATTTGAATTCTGGCCTTCACATGGTATGGTTATATAATTCCCGGATTTTATCTTTGCCCTAACAACTCTTTCGGCGCATCTAACCTCTTCTTCATATTTGGTTAGCCAATCCAATCCCAGAATAAGATCGAATTCAGTAAAATTCATGACGATAGAGATAGTAGGGAATTTATAGCAGGAAAAAGAGACAGGTACTGCACAAACCCAACTGAGATCGATGGAACCCCCGACCGGATTTTGGACAGTCATTGGTTCTTTGAGCTTCTTCAAATTCAAATCCAGTTTTTTAACCGCATTCTTCGCAATAAAGCTTCGCAACGCGCCTGTATCAAACTGTACTTTAACCGGAATATTTTTGATATTAAGCATGTCTTCCAAAACATCAGCCCTTTCTTGAATAGCTGAGGGCTCAGAAGTTTCTGCTACTTCATTCACTTGAACTATTTCAGGTTTTCTGAATAGCGGGCAGGCCTTTGAAGATGACCGGTCTGATGGCATTGACTGCACTTTCTATTCTCTTGAAATCCGTTCTTGGATTGAAGCCCACCTTTTAATCGCTTCTTTAAGGGTCCACAGTTGATCGACAAATGCCCTTTCTGATGGCAGTTATTGCATACGGCGGTCGTTACGGGTTCTTTCTCAGATCTGGCCCATTTCCTCTTGGCACTGGGCTTCTTATTGACCTCAGGGCTATCAGTCACAGACTTCACTATGTTACTAGAACTGACCTCTTCTTCGTCACGCAACATACCTTTCTTATGGAGATTTTCATATTGATAAGCCATGTATATCATTTCAGAAAAAGGAAGCTTCACATTCCTCATCACACTATTCTTGTAACACCCCGAATTTCAATTAACACTAATGGTTAGTAATTAAAGTATAAATAATCTCAGATGTGAGAATCAGGGGAAACGGGCTGCGTCATTGCGTTCGTCTCGGAAAAATACGCGAAATAGAGTCCGAGTTTGCGTAAAACGGGTACCGTATGAAAGAGATATGGACGAACGAAGTTAGGCAGAAAAACCCGAAACAGGCCAGAAATGCACTGGCGCACTTGTGAAGTGCGCCAGCACAAAAATACACTGGCGCAATTGGGAAGTGCGCCCATGTCGGGACAGGAAACCTGCACAGTTTCTAGAGAGTTCTGTGATTGGGTGCACCAGTTTGGGGTTTGGGCTTGGTCTTAGGGCTGGTTTCTGGAAGGTTCCGAAATCTAAGGGTCCTAATCTAATTTAGGGTTAATCTAAGGGCCTAAAACACTCACCTAATCTATAAATACACCCTAATACTACCCTAATTCATACTAAAAATAGAAATGATGCCACCATGCCGCCAAAATCAAACTTGAGAGGAACCTCCACTAGTTTATGAAGAAAGTTGCAAGCTAATCAACCTCTAATCATCATCTTCTTCTTGTATAGCAACTAGTTCTACTACATAAGTTTGCTAATCTTGGTTTTGGTGAGTTTCTATCACTTTAATAACCAATTGCTAAATTAAGTAGATGAGATATGATGAGATCATGCGGTTTTGTATGCGGATTTGTGGGTTTTAAGTCATATGATATGATGTTAGTTTGCTAATCTATGTTTAATGTTAACCCTATGTTTATGCAAGTTAAGTATGTGGGTTTATGCAAGTTAAGTGATGGGTTTCATGCATGCTAAGCATTGGGTTTTATGCATGCTAAGTATTTGATTTTATGCATGCTAAGTGTTTGGTTTTATGCATGCTAAGTATTTGATTTTATGCATGCTAAGTATTTGATTTTATGCATGCTAAGTATTTGATTTTATGCATGCTAAGTATTTGGTTTTATGCATGCTATGTATTTGGTTTTATGCATGCTAAGTATTTGGTTTTATGCATGCTATGTATGTGGTTTTATGCATGCTAAGTATTTGGTTTTATGCATGCTAAGTGTTTGGTTTTATGCAAGTTTGTCTCTTTTTATGATATGCATAATATATGCAAGTTTGTCTCTAAGTATGGCATGTTATGCAAGTTCATATGCAAGTTATGATACATATTCATATGCAAGTTATGATGCAAGTTCATATGCAAGTTATGATACATGTTCATATGCAAGTTATGATGCAAGTCCATATGCAAGTTATGATGCAAGTTCATATGCAAGTTATGATGCAAGTTCATATGCAAGTTATGATGCAAGTTCATATGCAAGTTATGATGCAAGTTCATATGCAAGTTTATGTGCAAGTTCATATGCAAGTTTGTCTCTTTTTATGACATGCATAATGCAAGTTTGGGTTAAATGCTAGTTGGGTTTAATGTATGCTCATATATGCAAGTTGACACCTTTTGAACCCATGATAAAGTTATAAGCTATGTTGGTTAAACCCATGACATTTGTGATGAATCTTCCCTTTTATTATGTCACGTTATGAGAACGAATTACGTGGGGAACGATGGGGTTAATATGCATGTTAATAAAATGATGTGGAATGGGTATGCTTAAGAGTAACATAAATTAAATGGACATAATTGGGAATTTACCTATTGAGTTAGGTCTACCCATATTATGGAGTTGGGAATTTACCTATTGAGTTAGGTCTACCCATACTACGGAGTTGGGAATTTACCTATTGAGTTAGGTCTACCCATATTCTGGAAAACATGATTAATTAATTAGGGATAATTAATATAAATTATGAGGGTGATTAATTAGGTGTAATTAATCGACTAAGACACGAGGTTGGACTCAGTTGTAGCGTAAAACTGCCCGGACCCAACCGGCTTAACCAGTTGCTACAAATGTTAGCCCAATGTGAGAGGTCTTAGGCACAAATTAAATACGTGATTAAAGTAAAGACACGAGGTTAGACCCTTTTTATGACGTAAGGCTGCCCGGACCCAACCGGCATATCCAGCAGTCATAAAAGACGGTCTAATGTGAGAGGTCTTTATGAGGTCATGATCTTAATTAATTAATTAAGGAACACTTAACCATATTAGCATGTAGAGGGACATGAGGGGTTAAGTGGGGGCCATGGGTGGCAATAGAAAATACGATTAGAATACTTAACCAAAGTGGAACATGTAATTAAAACATGGTTAAAGGGTTAAGTAAGTGCTTTGGGTGGCTTGTGGAAATCTAGTGGGTGCCTTGAATGGCAATTAAAATATGATTAATGACTTAACCAGAATTTATAACATGTAAGTGGACATGGTTAAAGGGTTAAGCGGGATTCACTAGAAATAACAAGCTTAGGTGGTAGCTTGTGGGGGCCCATTTCAACCAATATCCCAAACGTATCTTAGTGGGCTCGACTCTAGTCGAGTGACGGGACACGCATATTGGGCTTGACTATAAGAGGCCAAAATGGGTTAGCGGTGGCAACGCATGACCAACGGGTTTCATATGCATGTGTGGACCCGGGCTGGTAAATAAGACGTTGTTGCATCGTGTAGATATAAGCCGTGCACCGTTAATTTTATCAGGCTGCCACGTTGGGGAATGGTACACCCCACGGTGGGGCCAGCACGGGTATCTACGTTAGGGAGCCGATCGAATGGAGAGTAGTGTGTACACCTAGTGGATTGTAGGGCCCTGTGGCGTCTACTCAGTCACCTAGGGGTACGCGAGAACTATTAAGTTAATTTTATAAGTCCATGGGTGGGATCAACCTTTAAGTTAGGAATGACTGGTGTGGTGCAGTTTAGTAATTTACCTTTGGAAGGGTAGATGCGTCTTTACGTTTCTTAGTTTATCCTAAGTCTACCAAGCTGCTTAGTGTAGCCATTCATCCCCAGACGACACCGTATATCAAGCTTATGTCTTCTCTGGTTACTTTAATGATTGTATTGTTAAAGTTATAGGATTCGCTCAGACTTATGTCTGACCCCGTTGTTTTTATCTTTTTTTCCCAACCCTCAGGTTATCAGAGTGGGCCCAGTACGAGTGGGCTTTGATCAGGCTGCTTTATTCTCTTTTGGAGCTTGGACCATAGATGTAGAGCTCAGCTTACCCTTTCTTTTATGGCTATCAGTTCATGTATTGGGATTATGTACTTTTATTTATCAGGATGGATATTTTGTACTTGACTCTTATTATGGTTTTGTGATGTAACCAAACATGTTTTACTTTCCGCTGCAATGAAATGATGTTTTAAAATTTTCAAGTATTACTTATATCTGTCTTGTTGTAATTTTTCTGTTCTATATTCACTTAAAATACTCCACCGATGTTATGACATTCCCTTAGCGAGTGACCATAGCGGGTGTGGGGTGTTACAATTCTGATATCTCCTTTGCAGGCCATGAATAAATCTTAGATTCTTCCTCTTTGGATCTTGAATCAGATGAGGAGCAATGTGAGAAAGTTCGTTGAATTTCTTATGATATTCCGGAACCGTCATATCTCCTTGTATCAGATAAGAGAATTCATCACATAATCGCTCCGTCACTTCAGGAGGAGTAAATCTTTCTAGGAAAATCTCTTTGAATTTGTCCCAGGTGATATCACCTTCTGGATTATCCTTGATGATTGTTTCCCACCAGATTAAAGCTTCTTCTTTTAGCGCCCAAGATGCAACTAATCTTTTTTGATCATCTCTCAACTGGATACGCTCAAAAATTCTTTCGACAGAACTCAACCAAGCTTGAGTCTGAATTATAGATTCATTGCCCGAGAACTGTGCTCCGTTCAGATTTTGATATCTCTTTAATAGAGCCTCTAGATCGGGTTCTGCATTTCTTCTGTTTCTAACACTCATTTTTCTAGTACTTTTGCAAATGGCAGATCAAGTGTCAGGTCACAGAAAAGATAATTTAAAATATAGAAACACATACTTGAATGTAAATGTGTCTACTGGGGTGTATTTCATTCTGCTTTACTCATACTAGGATATTACTAATCCTATCTGTAATGAGTTACCCGTCCTAGAACACTACAGGTTCTATTTCTGACGAGTTCGTTAATATGTTATATTCCAGCACTAAGCTTAACCAAAGCTCTGATACCAAATGAGACGACCCCGATCCCCGTACTGACGGCGGCAAGGGTAATCCTTGGAATATAACACAGAAACAGATGATAGCAGAACAGAAATAAATAAATACACCAGATAATGTACAAATAATACACTGAATAAACGTAATCATCAGAGTTACACAGTATACAGGATCATACTTAGTACAAATAGAGTTCAGCTATACATAAATGTCTACAGCGGAAACAAACATAATATGTACAATAGGAGCTGAACAGCATAAAAAGAGATAAATGATAGAATCCATCTTCAGCTCCAGCTATCCGGATAAAGCCAGCTAAACCTGAATATAAGGCTGCACGTGTAGAAAAAGGGGCACCCGAGTTTGAAAGTGAAACAAACTACGAGTCAGTCATGGGACTGGTATGAGAAATCTACTCAACACATTTAAAATATGGCTAATCACAGGACCATGCCACTTTCGTGGAACGGGTTTACTCCATTGGATTGCAAGTTCTTTAAAACAAATAATTCTTTTAAACAAGGAAATGCTTTTTATAAAAATGAAGCCATTATAAGACTCAGTTCCCATCACACAATGCAACGCAAACCGGAGGATAGAGTTTTACCTTATAATGGCCAAAATATGCTTGATACGAATAAAACAAAAGCATTTGATATTATTACTAGTGTTTATAAGTTTCAAAAACAATTTCAATCATAACTATCAATCATAGACGGCATGGGTACCATATATCATGTCGCCATATATATATATACAATCAAAACCGCAGTCACGTATTTGGAAATTAGATTTCCGTCATGAACCAAGGCAAAAGATAGTCCTTACCGACTTCAAGACGCTCTAGCCCGTGTCTCAGGATCATAGCTCGAGTGACCCTAGGATCGTCAGGGCCGGTCCACCGATGTGGATTAAAATTCCTGAACACTGCGTTTCCCCGCCCTATGGGGCGTCAATGAGCCAACAAATGACTCCATCGGACCCGGATCGTCCGATCTAACCGAGGCGCCTCACAATAGTAACAACCACATAAGTCAAACTCGTCAGGGCGTGTAAAACCACTGACGCTACTTCTAACTAGAAGGAAACGCATGCCCTCCCTGATGTCCGCTCCCGTTTCTGGTTCATACCGGGGTGTGAGGTTCGCGAATTCACGTTGTACAAAAAGCTACGCCACACAGGCGGTGCTTTGATCATCACCGCAAGACTTTGATTTTCAACAGAAGCCTTGATCACTGCATCTTAGCATGCCACATAGGCAATTCACACCGTGCAACTGATAGCTATCAATCATACAGAATAAATTCCAATGTCAGACACACTGTCCATTTGCAAGTCCGTTCTGGGTCTGAACGAAACCGGAGGCACTATATACCTCGCAAACCCATTGATCACCACGTACGTCTGGACGATCACCACTCATTATCCATATTTCGGGATGCCTCCCAATCAGGACCTCGGTTACCATCCAAACGAGGTGAAGATCTCCGGTCTTCGACCACCGTCTTCATCTTCGATTTCTTATCGTCGATTCAGTTATTCAGAATGGGATAAACCCGGTCTTATTGAGCAACTCGCGTATATAATAAACAAGTGCTACAAAAACACTACTATGCATCATTTCAATTCATTAGTCACTAACCGTCAATCAGTAAGAGAACGATTTCCCAAATATTAACCCCGAAGGCCGAAACCAACATCAGATCAATACCCAAGAAACCATTCGACTTGGCCAACCTTCAGTTAGTTTCTAAATTTCACATCCATATCGTTTATAATATTTTGTAATGATTTATCGCTATTTTTATTTATTTTAAAATAGCCAATTTATTCAAAACGACGCTTCGGGCCATAACGCGGCCGTGGCGCTGTTTTTCTTCAGATTTGATTTACACATATCTCAAAATCTAACCGTTGGATCTTCACAAAATTTACATCATTAGAAAGATCTTTTCAAAACGAATCCAATGGTTCCAGTTTCGGGAAAATCCGACGGTCGGATCTCCCGGTATAATCGTTTGAAGTTTCGATTTCAAAATATGAACTGCAGCGTCGTTATTCGATTTAATATAATTATATACATATATATATATATATATATATATATATATAATCGATTCTGGCGATGTTTTTCTTCAGATTTGAATTAAACATTCCAGACAATCCAACCGTTGGATCTTTAAAAAGTTGGTGCTGTTGGAAAGATATTTCCAAAGTGAACCCAACGGTTGCGGTTTTGGGAAAATCCGATGGTCGGATCTCCCGCACTAATCGTTTGAAATCACGGTTTCAAAATACGAACTGAAGGTTCGCTATTCGATATATTTCAATTCTATTTATATATATATATATATATCGATTTTTCGATTTCAAAACCATATGATTTTCATACATTTGATAAAAATGCTATTTTTATCCAACTGTCTTCTATTTCAACACTTCACTATTTTCAACAATTCATGTATATAATAAAAATGTGATTTTTATTGTAAAACAATTTATTTCAAAACACGACTATTTTATATAGTTCATATAGATGATAAAAATATGATTTTTATTATAAAACATTTTATTTCAAACATGATTATTTTATATAGTTCATATAGATGATAAAAATATGATTTTTATTATAAAACAATTTATTTCAAAATATGAATACCATTCAACACATAAAATTCAATTCAACGAATGAATTTCGATTCAACACATGAAGGTTTTCTATAGTTCATATATATAGATAAAAAGGTGATTTTTATATTTAAACCACGAATACCATTCAACACATGAATTTCTATTCAACGAATGAATTTCAATTCAACACATGAAGGTTTTCTATAGTTTATATATATAGATAAAAAGGTGATTTTTATATTTAAAAACACGAATACCATTCAACACATGAATTTCTATCCAATGAATGAATATCGATTCAACACATGAAGGTTTTCTATAGTTTATATAAAATAGATAAAAAGGTGATTTTTATATTTAAAACACGAATACCATTCAACGCATGCATTTCTATCCAACGAATGAATATCGATTCAACACATGAAGGTTTCCTATTCAACGAATACGTATAGTTTCAACAAATGAAAATAATTCTAAGACATGAATATTATTCAAAATTTCGGCAGCATAACGGTAGGGTAGTTAAAACCGGGACCATCCCTAGTACGGCTCCTCGCTCTACCTTAAAGCCTCGCAGCTTTTGACAATGGGGAATCATGCATCTAGTTCGCACGCAGGTGACATGTATATTTTTTTCATTTCCACAAACTAATCCTATGTGGTTTCAACCAAATATTTCTCAACCACAAACGGGTATTTTTCAACCACAGTCAATCAATTTCAACCACAAAAAAATTCAATCAACCATTCGCTATCTATCAATTTTCACACCAATCACAACCAATAAATATCGTCCATGGTTTGTGGACGAGGGGCGTATATATATATATATATATATATATATATATATATCATTTCACTTCTATTTCAACACATATATAATTTTTACAACGCATATACAACTCATACATCGAACATACAACTTATACAACGCTTATACAAGACGTGTACAACGCTTATATAACTCATACATCGATTATATAATTTATACATCGTCGTTTTCCATATCGTTTATAATTTAGAAATCTCACATTGGGTTCCACTCTACCAAAAATAGCAGAAGGCTCAGAAAAATATGCGGACTCTTCTAGAATGTAGAAGACGTCCACACGGTCACGATGTTTCCTGTTTCATCGATTTTCATCAACACATGAGAAAGATACGTTTTTTCAAAGTTTGCAACGGTTTAAAGGTGTTAAAACAGTTGAAAATTAACTCAGCCGTATACCTTTCAATATGGTTCAAAACTAGGTTTTCACTTTTCTCGAAATCCGCGCAACGATACGTCGATCGGCCTTCGCCACGAGGAAGAGGGAGGAGAGGCGCTCAGATCGACGGGCCCTACGTCCAGTTCGGTGGCAGGAGAAATTCGTGGCGGTGCTGGGAAGTTCTGAACTTCCCGGAGGTGCTGCTCTCGATACAGGTGACGAGGGAGGCTGGGGTTGGTCTTGATTTGAAGAGGGAGGAGAGGCGCTTCGTTTTTGGGGGGGTGGCGCGGCCTATCGTGGAGCGAGGCGGCGGAAAAATGATCGGGAAGATCTGAGGAGGTTTCCGCCGTATATCGGGGGGGGGGGGGTGGGAAGAGAGAGAAATTTCTTTTTTTTTATATAAAATTCTGATTGGCCGGGAGCTTTTAAAAGAGGTTTTCTGACACGTCCTCCAATCCAAACCCAACGACTGTCGTCCCTAGCGTTTTACCCCCATTCCGAACACAATGGGATATGTTTCGTAGGCCCATTCGACTGTTTCAGTCAGTTTTCATTCAATTTAAAATATATAACATTCATTATTCGATTTGAACGTACATTTCAATTTGCCAGAGCCACAAACTGATTCGAAAAGTTCTAGAAAAATAAATCTGGCTATATTTTGACGATACGGTCCCAACAAAACTAGCTTCGTCGAATTCTGAGACCGTTTGCAAAAAGGCCCATTTCTGGTCGATCCAATTTAACTGTAATTGACCAAAACACGTTTTCCTTTGCCACGCTCACATACTAGCTTCAAAAATTATGAAATTTGAAACCTAGCAATAACTTCACATCCCGGATCCAACAAAAGTGGTTTCGTCGAATTCCGAGGTCATTTGCAAAATGGCCAATTTCACGGGCTATATAAATTCCATGGCGACCTTTCTGAAAATTCATTTGGCCATAACTTTTGCTTCCCTCTATGAAACTTCGATTTTTCAGATTCGTTAGAAAGGTATTCGCTAACAGATTTAAATATTTTTGGTTTCACTCAAATCCGTTTTGTTTTGCACCGGGTACAGTCAGTCAAAGTTTGAATTCAAATTTTGAAACTACCGCGCCATTTCAGGCCTTGTTTATAATTCAAATTAATTATTTTCATTTTCAACATCGATT
The DNA here is from genome assembly GCA_030737875.1 of Allium sativum. Classification (NCBI taxonomy): domain Eukaryota; kingdom Viridiplantae; phylum Streptophyta; class Magnoliopsida; order Asparagales; family Amaryllidaceae; genus Allium; species Allium sativum. Next base: position 439,735,574 of record CM060925.1, on the reverse strand, counting down.
CAAACTTACTTTTCATCATTATTATTTAAAATATTTATTTAAAATATTTAAAATCCACTATTTTAGCTAATTTAAAAATTTTATATTGGTTCAGATTTTCTAGGTCGTTACAGTGACCAAATTCCGGCGAACTGTGACCAAATCAATCATGAATTTTTAGCAATCTAGAAAAAACGCAGATTAATACCTAAAATCGAGCGATGGTCGAAGAATTGATTCGGAATGAACTTCGTAGGCAACCTGAGGGAAGCGAGCAAACCAGGAATCGATTCCGTATATTCGAAGGGAGGAAACGCGTGAAATTAGGTTCTGTGAATTCGGTTTTGTCGGAGGGAGGGAGTGAATTGGAGGGAAACAAAAAATTGGAGGGAGCGGTGAAAATTAATTTTGTGAAGAACCTGAAAAGCAAATATCAGCGGCCAAAATTGGGAAAATTGGGAGGGAAGGATGAAAATTAGGGCGACAATAATTTATGCCCTATTGCACGATGTTTATGTTATTGTTTACTGTTCAAACCCATTGTCTACTATTGAAACCCTTGACTAACTTGTTATTGCATTGGTCAATGTCATGGCTTAATGTTCAAAGTCATGCTTTATCCTAACTAATGACTAGTATACTTGACTATTGCAAGACAATGTTTCGTGTCATCCATACTTGTCATCAATGTATCGTTTTCTTGTAGTGTGATTGATTGAACACTTGTAATAGACTAGATCATAATACTATGTATTAAAGAATGAATGAATAAATATGATTTACTCTTTGTACTGCGTGAATCGTTGTATATTTGTATTGCTACGAGGATGGAACGATGATGTATACAGATGAATAACTTATTAAGATAAGATGTTAGATATAATCATTGTAAATTTGTATTGCTATGAGGATGGAATGATGATATATATAGATGAATACATTATTAAGATAAGATGTTAGATATAATCATTGTATATTTGTATTGCTATGAGGATGGAATGATGATGTATATAGATGAATATATTATTAAGATAAGATGTTATATATATAATTTGGGATGTCTGTTATATGCAGTTATACTTTAATGTTTGTAGCTGTACTGGTTTATATTTTTGATCTCATATCAAGTGTGTATACTTATATATGTTAGATATTGTCTGCATCAATGTAAGTACATGATCTGGATATATATAAGACATAGAAATCTTTTTTCACTTCATAGACTTGAATGTCAACAAACATAAGTGGCTTGTGCACAGTCAATAATTGTGGGTATATTTTATTATGCATATTCTAATAATATTATATTATATCTACAATCGGGCCTCGTTTGGGCTTGAACCTTTTAAAATTCTGGGAATGTTAAGGGATTGGGATAATATGATATTTATGGTAAATAGAAGAAAGGTCACGTTTAAGAAATATAAAACATGCGGTAATTTTGATTACCAAAATTTGGAAATGTTCAAAAGAAATATAAGCATGGTTCCTGTATAATATTAAATTTAAATACATATATATATTTCATATATTTTATTTAAATCCAATTAATATTACCAATGTAAAATACATATATTTTGATATATGTAAATAACACTTATATTGTTCGCTACTACGAATTATAAAATTCCCTTAAAGAAAATTTTGTTATATTAAGTCTTGGTGATGTCTTCCAATATATACACTCATCAATGCCAGAATCAATGAATGTTGGTAATGCCAAAGCATAGTGCACCTTTTATTTTTGTTATATGTGAGGGAGTAAATATGGTACTCCAACGTATTATTGGGTCTGACTTAAGTAGGCTGCATAATAGGTTATGACCTTAGAGACAAAGAGCATCAAATATTTAATATTTAAATAAACTAAAAATGTTCGTTATGCCATCCAAGAGTTATATAAGAGATATAATTGACATAAGATGTCTACCTAAAAGATTGTGATTTGGGGATTAGCAAAAGCTAAGTCAAGGCATGATTAGATATGGATCTTGGAACACCAATATATATATATATATATATATATATATATATATATATAGGGATGTTAATTTGAGTGGGAGCATATTTTTGTTTAAATTATACATTTATATTAATATAAATTTTGATTGTCAAAATTTTGTATTCATATAAATATATATATTACAAAATCAGTTATTATTTTATATCTACTGTATATGTTAAGTGAAAACAACTCCGATAATTTATTACTAAAATTAATCCTTAAAAAAGATTAATTGAATTAAATCAAAATTCTTGACTAACATCGAAATATGAGGATTGTCCTCAAACAAATTAAAACGTAATTGTTTTAAAAATATAAAAGATATAAAATGAAAGTTTAATTATGACTTCAACCGAATAAGTTATAAATGTTATAATAATCTACTTGTACATCTCTTGTATTAGATACTATATATGAAACATATATATGTATGCGAATTAGCAAGAATTGCAAAAGAGTAGAAATCCGACAAAATGAGAAGTTAACTTACGTATGGAAATGAAACAAATGTTGCTACATTATCCATAGAAAGTTGCTTTTTGTTCTAACTACTAGCTTAATTGAAGAATTAAAATATTGTTGTTATTAAGTTCCACATAAAATAAATATTATTTTGTATCTTGTTTAGACAAGTTTGAATTCATTTGTAATAAAAGGATAATTGTTGTTCATTTTATTTAAACGAAATATCTTATGGAAATACACAATTAGTTTACGATTTTACGAATCCTTAACTTTAATATGCTTGATAATAACATAAATAGTGGGCGGAGTAAATCTAATAATCCAACATACCTTGGCATTGTCACTTAGGCCATATAAACAAGAAATGCATATCAATAACTCCATAATGATGGAATTTTGAGGTCATTTGATTTCGAATCATATGAAGAATGCAAATCTTGTTTAATAGGCAAGATGATTTAATCACCTTTCACTTGACATAGTGAACGGGCTAGTAAGTATTGGGCCTCATACATAATGATGTAAATGGAGCAATGAATACATAGGCTAAAGGTAAGTTATATTACTCTATTAAATTTATTGATGATATCAGTAGACATGATTGTGTGTATCATATGATACACACACTACAACAAAATGACCCTATTACAACGGTGGAACACCGTTGTAATATACATTTTACAACGGTGGGCAAACCGTCGTGTATTAAGAAGTTGTAATAGACTCATATCTTTTACAACGTTTTTACACCGTTGCAACACCGTTGTAATATGTATATTTTACAACTTTTTTCCACCGTTGTAGTAATACATATTACAACATTTTTGCACTGTTGTAGTAGTACATATTACAACTTTTTTCCACCGTTGTAGTAATTCCTGCAACAATTAATTATAACAATACGATTTTTGTTTCGTTATACATTACATTTCATATAAAAATAAATATTTATATTGAATAAAATGATACTACACTGATCTGAAATAATCAATTAAATATTTTATTTCAATATTTGAATTAGTACAACTTTCTGATCCACTATCGTACAACTCACTTTTACATAATATGGTCATAACAATACATACAATCCTCACTACAAACTGATCACTCAATACACTCAGTTACATACACACTTTCGTATAAATATACATACACACTGACATGCACCGAGTCTTTATGCTCCAGCATCCCCAATCGATCATCCATTTCAACATCATGCTCATCGTCAAATATCCTTATTACTCTGTGCATTCATTCCTAAGCACTTTTTTGTCAAAATTGAGTTCCCTTCAGATTCAACAACGCAAATCTATATGTAAACACTCTGCAAGGTTGAATTATTGGACACTGTGTTATACTCCATCTGTGTTCATGTATCCTTACATTAATAAACTTATGTTCTACTACTTTTTTTTTAATTCAGACTGACTTTTTATGCAAAAGGTAAAGGACAGCGAAAGGTGTGAACAATTACATAGCTCAAAGATACACGGTTACACACTATAGCAGACAGTGTCAAGAGACATGGCATACCTGATAGGATAACTTCATCCTCCATAGATAGATTCTTAGACATGTACCAAGAGAAACAAGATTTAACTGAACAGCAAAGCAAGAGAACCAAAACTGCCAATGAACAATAAGAGTGCCAATGAACAAAACTGCCAATGAACAAAACTGCCAGGCATAAATGGCAGAAGCACATCCCAAAATTGCATTGCATCTTTGACACCAATGAACAAAACTGCCAATGAATAATAAGACACATCAGAGACACCAATAAACAAACTACCACCATAGCTTATAGCTATTGCCGTGGCAGTACGATGATAGGTAAGCTGAACCATGATCTACCCATACCAATGGCATAAGCATATTACATAAGCTCAATAAAAGCATGACTTAAAATCACAGACAAGTGCTCCAGAGAGCAGCATCACTACCAGACACACTAACAGCAACAACCACCTTAAAACCAAATGATAACAGATCCAAAGAACATAAACAAAAATGCTATTCACCCTCAAGGGGACGCAAACCACTGAACATCGACCTCACAGACACTTTTGAAACCCAAGAATTACTGCGAAAATCAACATTACCTCGCCAGCACGATGAAAAGAATCCACTGCAAACAACCACCAGACAAAGCGGAATCCAAAGAACTAGCTGTCGATCAAAGTCGTTTGAAGATCTGAACCGCGCCGAGCCGCTCCAATAGATGGAGATCAAAGCCACTCCGATAGATATGGACCGAAACAGATCTGAGAGAAATCACGCTCGAGAAAGGAAAAAGAGCAACTAGGGTAGAGTGATAGGACCAGGAAAAGCTTGGAGAGGTTTGAAGAGAAGAATCGATTTAAGTAGAGGAGCAAAGCGGATAATGGAACTGAAGCGATGAGGGAGGAGGCGGCTAGAAGAAGATGGGGATCGATGTTAAGACGTAATTTTTTTCCAGAGGAACGAAATTGGGGATCGATGTGAGAGAAGAGCAAGAGTGGTCGGCCCACGTGAGGAGAAATACGAAAGTGAGAAGCTTTGGAGCCAAAATTTCGGTCGCCCGCCCAAATTTCATCATTTGTGTTAAGTGGGCAACAAATTTTTGTTTTGTTTTTTTAATTGTTTTATTCTTTGCAAGGAAAGCTTCTAAATTCACTTTCCATTAATAATTTTATTTAACAGTACTTACTAATCTTATTAATTAAAGATTTCTTATTAATCTTAATTTCTAAGTATTAAATTTTAAGTAAGATTCAAATTCAAAAGTATACAAAATGTACCGTTTCGGACGGGGCGCTGCCCCGCACCCCGCCGGGGGCGCTGCCCCCTGGACCCCCGTGACCTGACCGGGCAGGTCGAACCCCGTTAGCGGGGGCGTTGCCCCCGCACCCCCACCTAGGGGGGGTGCCACCCCCCCTGGACCCCCCCTCCGTAGGGATCATATTTGACAAAAGATTTTGGAAAAACTTTCAACAACGATTACTTATTAAAAATATTATATACTAAATATTAATTACTACTAATAGTCATGATTAATTATAAATTAAATATTTATTAATTGTTATTTACTTATTGATTATTAATTGATTATTAACCGCTCATTAGTTATTACTTACTAATTAATTACTAGTACTTAATAATGAAGTAGTTATATATAATTATTTTTAATTAAATATTTAATATTTATATATTGATTATTATTAAATAATTACTAATTGGTTGTTAATTAGTAATTATTAGTAGGAATTATTTATTTATTGATGTATTTTTTATTAAATATTTAATATGTATTTATTGATTATTAATTAATAATTACTAATTGGTTGTCAATTACTAATTATTAGCATGAATTATTTATTTATTGAAGTATTTTTAATTAATTATTTAATATTAATATATAGGTTATTAATTAATAATTACTAATTAGTTGTAATTATTAATTATTAAAAATTATATAATGAAAATAATTAATATTAAAATATAGTCATATATTACAACAGTCAAAAAATAAAAGTTGATAGGCTTTTATTACAACTGTCAAAATAACACAGTTGTTAAAAATAAATTTATTACAACTTTTCTGGAAAAAAGTTGTAAAAAACATTTATTACAACGGTGCTTTAACCACCGTTGTAAAATTAAAGTTGTAATATGGTATTTTTGTTGTAGTTACAACGGTGTTTATACCACCGTTGCAAAAAACAATTTATTACAACGGTGCTTTTACCACCGTTGTAAAAACCCATTTATTACAACGGTGCGTTTACCACCGTTGTAAAATTAAAGTTGTAATATGGTGTTTTTGTTGTAGTGACAAATCAGGATCCTTTGAAAAGTTCAAAGAATTCAAGAATGAAGTTCAAGACTAATTTTAAAATAAAATAAAACTCTTTGAGTAGGTCAAGGAGAATAATTAAGCCAATAATTTAATGACTGTCTAAAGAATGTGAAATTGTTTCACATCACTTCACCTAAACATCATATTGGAATGGTGTGTCTAAAAGGAGAAGTCGCACCTTTAAGATATGGTACGATCAATGATGAGTCATATAGATCTTCTAATAAATAAATTTTGGGGTTATCCCCTTAAAATAATTGCATTCATATTTAATTGTAATCCTACTAAAATGATTCTGAAGATGCCATATAAGATATGGACTAGGAAACGTCCTAGTGTGTCCATCATGAAGATTTGGGATGTGAGGCAATTATTAAACGTCTTTCCTTTGATAAGATCAGAGCTAATTTGATAATTAATTTTGTGGAATATCCAAAAGAAGTAAAAGGATAATATTTCTATAAATCCTCTAAGAATAAAAAGTTTATTGCTCAAATTTGTATCCTTTTAAAAGGAAAGCCAGTCTCTAAGAAACCGATGGGAATAAAATAGAACTCGAAATGTCTGGGGAACCACAAAATACCATTAACCTTGTATAGACAAAAAATTAAGTGAGAGTGACACAATAATTCAAATATTATATATTGATAACATATTAATTATTGTGAATGATGTTAGTTTAAAACAAGAAATAAATACTAATTCAATAAGGAGGATGTTTGGATTAAAGTTCACTGTTGAGCTTAGTTATATCTATTGTTGATCCAATGATTTTACATCGTGATTGCAATGGAGCTATTGATCAGGCCTATAGACCTTGATCTAATTATCGATCCAAACATATATATTTAAGAAATATAATTTCTTATGTGAAATTGTTCACAGAGGAGATAAACATATTTGTAAAGTTACAAAAGGTTGTAATGTTGCAGACCTACTGACTTAAACTCTATCGCAGAAGAAATTTAATAGTCACGCTAGTTTCATAGGTATATGATACATGATTGATTGACACGAATGCAAGTGGGAGATTGATAGAGTTTATGCCCTAGAGGCAACCCATTTGATGTGATTAATAACACTGTTGATATTATTATTTTATTTCAAATAATATATTCAATTATGTGAGACGACCCGAACTTCCCCGGTCTCCGAAGAGAAGAGAAAGAACGAATTGTTTTGAGAACACGACAAAATAGAACGTAGACGGAAGAGCATTTCATTGTATATTCCAACAATACTATCAGTATACAAGAATATACAGAGTATAAATGAATATTACACAGAAATATCAGAGATTTAAATTACATTTAAATACATAGCAGCGAAAAATAATACAATACACAACTAGAAGAGATATACAGATACAAAGCTTTCCGGATATCGTTCCAGCTGTAAACCAGGATCCTGTGAATATAAATCTGCAAAACCAAAACTACTAGCTGCCCGTGTCAAAATAAGGGCACCCAGAGTTTAGGTCAGAACAATAAACTCCAGGTCAGTCATGTGACTGGTGTGAGTACTAAAATAGTTAATCTTTATTTTTAAAGTTAGGTAAATCAAGGGACCACGCCGTATAACACGGAACGGGTTTCCTCCCAAGAATACCAGTGCATAAAACAAACAGCGCAATGCTAAATAAAGAAAAATGAAGCTATTATAAGACCCAGTTCCCATCACACAATGCAACGCAAGCCGGAGGATAGGGTTTTTACCTTATAACAGCAAAAGCATGCTTGATACGTTAAAAACACATTATTTGATACTACTATGTGCATAGTATATAAAACAACTTCAAATCATAAGTATCAATCATAGGCGACATGAGCGTCCCATGCCACTATGTCGCCATATATAGGTTTACAAATAAAACCACAAAGTCACGTATTTGGAAGTTGGATTTCCATCTATGAACCGAGGCAAAAGATAGTCCTCAACCGATTCGAGACTCTCTAGCCCGAGCCTCAGGATCAGAGCTCGAGTGACCCTTGGAGCGACAGGGCCGGTCCACCGATGTGAATTAAAATGCCTGAACACTACGTTTCCCCGCCCTATGGGGCGTAAATGAGCCAACGAATGACTCCATCGGACCCGGATCGTTCAATCAAACCGAGGCGCCTCGCAACAGCAACAACCACATAAGTCAAACTCGTCAGGGCGTGTAAAACCACTGACGCCACTTCTAATTAGAAAGAAACGCATGCCCTCCCTGAGGTCCGTCTCCCGTTTTTGGTTCATACCGGGTGTGAAACTCGCGAAGTAAACGTTACACAAAGCTACGCCACAAAGGCCGTGCTTTGATCATCAACCACAAGACTTTGCTTTTCAACAGAAGCCTTGATCATTCACCACTTAGGCATACCACACAGGCAATTCACTCTATGCGTTTGATATCCATCAGTATATAACCCCTGAGCTCGTACATCTCAGAGAAGGGCGTTAAGCAAGAGAATAAATTCTCCGCCACCAAACAGATATATATTTAATAGAAATCAATCACACAGACTGAAATCCAATGTCAGACACACAGTCCATTTACAAGTCCGTTCAGGGTCTGAACGAAACCGGAGGCACCTAGTACCCCGCATATCCATCGATCTCCAAGTACGTCTGGACGATCACCAACTGTTTCCATCTTCTTGGGTGTACAGCCCAATCAAGATCATCAGTAATTATCCAAACGACGTGAAGACCTCCGGTCTTCGACCATCGTCTTCGTCTTCGACTTATCGTCGTATCAGTTATTCAAAATGGGATAAACCCGGTCTTTCTGAATAACTCGCGTATATAATAAATACGTGTTACACAAACACAACATACGCCTCATTCCAATTCATCAGTCACTAACCGTAAATTAATCAAGAGAATAATTCCCCAAATATTAACCCCAAAGGCCGAAACCAACATCAGATCAATATCCAGAAAACCATTTTGCTTAGCTAACCGACAGTTAGTTTCAAAATTTCACATTCATAGGGAAAGGTTCCCATTAATTTTATCAAAGATAAATCATTAAAATTTATTCTTTAATCTACTTTTGAATATCAATTCAAACTAATTGGGATTAACGAACCTTACCGAAGTAATCATTTGTTTTAATTTCCCAATCCCAACCTATTCATCCCATGAAGTAAAACTGGTAATACTTCATATCTAACACCACGGTGTTATCGGTAAATTCAATTACCATTTCACATTCAAATCTAATTAAAGATTTAACTATCGCCTGGAGCAAAACTGGTGATACTCCATTCTCGATCTTTTCAATCTAATTAAAGATTCATTAAAACTCCACTTAGTTTTAATCTGTGACTGGGTTAAAGAATCAGTGTCATTTGAAACACGGTTCACGATAAACCCAAAATCACATCACATTTCAATCAGTCCCTAACCGTGAATTAGCAAGTGAGCAGTTCCCTAAGTATTAACCCCGAAGGTCGAAACCAACATCAGATCAATACCCCAGAAACCATTCAATTAACTAACCTCCAGTTAGTTTCTGATTTCCTTAACTTCTTTGGGTCTAAGGGCAGTATTATTGAAGATACCATTCACGACAACCCAAAATCACATTCTATTAATTATCGGGTTAAAGAACAAGTGTTATTTAAAATATTGTTCACGATAAACCCAAAAAAATCAATATCAATTCAATTCCAATTAAATATCATATAATTGGTACACTTCATTAAATCTAAATAAAAAGATTTAATCTTTTCTCAACTGGGTTCAAGAACAGTGTTAATGAAGACACCATTCACAACAAACCCAAATCACATTTGATAATAAATACAAGGCTCTGAATAGAAAATATACCGGCTTATATTCAATATCAAATTCTACGACCAACAAATATCGTATTGGACATAACGATATATATATATATATATATATATATATATATATCTTTCAAATTCCCATAACAATATCTGTATCATCATGAAATCCAACATCGAAATATTCCAAAGACAATTTCAATTCAAATCCATTCCAATATAATTATTGGAAATTCTGGTTATTTTCAAAACCATTTCAAATCCAATTTATTTATTTAAAAATAAATAGAATTGTAATTCTAGCTCAAAACTAGTTCATTTCGATAAAAATCTATTTTTATCTTTTCAAATCGGGATTTTTTCATCCCAATTTTTCCCAAATCATTTCTTATGATTTTACACAAATTATTACTATTTTTAATAATATTATCAAGGCCCGTACAGTCGATTTCCATCAACGGCCATCGAACTGCACATATAGCGACCTTTTCCAGATTTGATTTGGACATAATTCCACATCCAACCATTAGATTTCAAATTTCTAATATTCGTTAGAAATCTCTTTTCGATACGAACCCAACGGTTCCGGTTTTAGGAGAATCCGACGGTCGGATCTCCCGCAATATCCATTCGAAGTCAATGGTCGAAATTTGCGAACTGCCGCGGCGCGGCGCGTTCTATTCAGGCCATTATATTATATATATAATATATATAATATATACTTCATCGATTTCAATTCAAAAACGTTCTTTATAAATTGTTATAAATTCATTTTCAAAACGGTTCCAACTTCATATTCAATTTCAAATCAAAATTGAATATTCCAATATAAATTCGTTTTAAATTCCATTTCAAATCGATTTCAATTTAAATTGATTTCTAATTCAATTTCAGTTCATTTTCAATTCAATTTAAATTCATTTCTATTCGATTTCAATTCGAATTCATTTCTATTCGAATTCATTTCTATTCGATTTCAATTCGAATTCATTTCTATACAGTTTCAGTTCGAATTCATTTCTATTCAATTTTAATTCGAATTCGTTTATATTCAATTTCAATTCGAATTCATTTCTATTCAATTTCAATTCGAATTAATTTCTATTCAATTTCAATTCGAATTCGTTTATATTCAATTTCAATTCGAATTCATTTCTATTCGAAAAATCAGATTTTGAAATCACTTTCGATATTCATTATAAAATGAATAAAATCGATATAAATATCGTTCACGTCAAAATGGCGTCAATCTAATCAACACAGCTTCATATATTTCTATTTTCAAATATTCTATTTCAAATATTTCTATTTCAAATATTTCTTTTTCAAATATGGAATGAGGCCCAATCAATTACCATATAATGTTAATTATGTGGATTCTCTACAACACAGGTATATATCAACAAAGATGAATAATCAACCATCATCCAAAGTGCATTCCACACTGTATAAGCATCAAATATAAATATTCAACGCTTATAACAGTCTGTCAATCAATCGATCGACATACAACTAAACAATCGGGATTAGTGTACGTCAAATATCATCCCGATACCCGTGTGGGGTTTCAAACAATCAAACACAGATTTTATTTGTGCAGTTGGGCAATGTGTAAAATTTATCGTCCCAATCAATATCAGTCAAATGTGTGTATATAAACAAATCGTTCGATTTGTTTATTTTATTTCATTTCATGTTTACGTTGAAAATTCTATTTTTAATTATAAAATATTTTTAGCTATATAAATATTTTATTTCATTCCACATCACACCACACAATCAACTACACATCAAAATCAAACAACCAAGCATACAAGCCGTCCATGGTCTGTGGACGACGGGTGTCGGGTGCTACTAAACACCGTCTGTATCCTAGTATATATATTTCAACTAGAAAAATAAATTAAAGGCGAGAAGTTCTCATAGAATTGCTAATCCAACGCCACGACTCTTCTTAGATAGAAATCTTCGTCGTTCTTGCCTTTTGTCACTTTCTTTGCCCATAGCCACTACATATATAAAAATCACATTTTTACTTCGCTATTCAATATATAAAAATCGAATTTTTACTTTGCTATTCAATATATAAAAATCGAATTTTTACTTTGCTATTCAATATATAAAAATCGAATTTTTACTTTGCTATTCAATATATAAAAATCGAATTTTTACTATGCTATTCAATATATAAAAATCGAATTTTTACTTTGCTATTCAATATATAAAAATCGAATTTTTACTATGCTATTCAATATATAAAAATCGAATTTTTACTATGCTATTCAATATATAAAAATCGAATTTTTACTTTGCTATTCAATATATAAAAATCGAATTTTTACTATGCTATTCAATATATAAAAATCGAATTTTTACTATGCTATTCAATATATAAAAATCGAATTTTTAATTTGCTATTCAATATATAAAAATCCGTTCTTTCCATTACATTGAAGATCATAACTTTCCTTTACTAAAAATATAAAATTTCCTAAATTAAAAATCAAATATTTATTATATATAAAAATCAGATTTTTCTTATGCTAAATCTAATTAAAAACTGAAAATAAAATTTAAACAAGTAAATAAAAACTCACTTTTGTTTATCTTCAGAGGATGGGGGCGTTAGGGCTTCGAGAGGAGGAAGGGGAGGCTCGTGGGGTGCTCCGCGAGGTGGAAACGTTGAACGTCGGTCTTCATCTCATAGGAGTAGAGAGAAACGAGGGCGGAGGGGTTGGCAGGGGTTGCGTCGGGGTCTGCAGGTTGTGCAGGGGGAGGGGGTGTTGCCTGTAGTCGACGGCGGCAGGTCTCGGTGTCGGAGGTGGGCCCAGCGTGGCTTAGGGTGCTGAAGTGGGCGGCTAGGGTTCGGGGTGGGGGGTCACGCGATGGAAGAAGAGAGAGAATAGAGGAGGAGAGGGAGTTGGATGCGAGAGGGGGAGGAGCAGATCGAGGCGGCGCCGCCGCTGGGAGGGGGGCGGGCGCGATTCCGTCGATCCCCCTTTATTTTTTTTATTTTTTGTTGATTGCAATTGAACCGGGGGGGGGGGGGGGGGTAGAGAGAGGAAACTTTATAATTTAATTATTTATTTAATTTCTAAATCTAAAAAGCAACTTTTTATTTCGAATTCGAAACGAGACCCACCGCCTATCGTTCATAACTAATTACCCCCATTCCGAACCCAATGGGATATGTCCCGTAAGCCAATTCGACCGTTTCGATCAGTTTTCGTTAAAATCAACATATAACTCTATATATTGAATTTGAACGCGCATTTAAATTTACCGGGATCACATACTAACTCGAAAAATTCCAGAAAAATATTTTCTAGCTTCGTATTGATGATACGGTCCTAACAAAACTAGTTTCGTCGAATTCTGAGACTGTTGGAAAAATGGCCATTTTCCAGTCGATTAAAATCAACTAAAACTGGTCAAACACGTTTTCCTTTGCCACGCTCACATATTGACTCAAAAATTTATGAAATTTGGAATCTAGCAATAACTTGACATCACGGATCCAACAAAAGTGATTTCGTCGAAATCCGAGGTCGTTTGCAAAATTTCCATTTTTAAGGGCCTGAATTCCATAGCGACTATTCAGAATTTTCAACTGGACATAACTTTTAATTCCCGCTATGAAATTTCAATTTTTCGGATTCGTTGGAAATATATTCCCAATTAGATTCTATTATTTTTGGTTTCACTAAAATCCGGTTTATTTTGCACCCGGTACATTCAATTGAAGTTTGAAATCGAATTATCGAACTACCGCGCCATTTTCAATTCCTTTTATAAATATAAATAAATATTTATATTCTAACGACGATTCGAATAAATATATACGTTCGAATTCTATTCAAAATAAATTTCTCGTCGTTATTATTTAATATAATTCTTTTTAAATAATCAAAATTCGCTAAAATTGCCAAAATAAAATTTTTAAACTGGCCCAGATTTCCGGGTTATTACAATCTCCCCCACTTAAAACTTTTCGTCCCCGACAAGGAACGAAGCCGAAAGTTGTTTCACAAATCAACTCAACTTTCATTGTTTTGATTACGGCTTAAGTTCTTCAACTTTTCAGTTTCTAAGAACTTTTTAAATTTTTCAAAAATTTGGCGAACACCCTAAATTTTCGAAAAATTTCGTCATAACCTCCCCTGCACCGGGAGCCAAGGGAAAATCCCGAAATTGCCATATAGGCCTTCTGATCTCAAAAAGAAAAAGCCAAGCGGCTAGCCAATCGGCTCATAAAATCATCATCACCCAAACAAAACAGTAAATTATAGTAAACATGTACCTATTTGTCGGGCAAACAAATTTTATCCTCTGCTCTAGCCTCCTTGTTATGACCTGTTCAATGTAAGTACAAGTATATGCAAGAAAATGCGACAAATTTCCAATATAATTCAATATTTGGTTCAATTTGGCTATATGGTACAAATTTTAATAATTCAACCAATAATCAATCAACACAACCATCAATCAATTAGTTGATTAGCTTTTCAAATGCATAACTTTGATATATAGTCAAAAATCAGATTTTTGATGCCAAATCACAACAATAAGCCCTATCTAGTTTTTGGTTCTCACACCAGTCAATAGGAAATATATAGATATTACACGTTAGTCACTCGAATATAAATTCTGATGATGATATATCAATCATCAGAATCACCCCCGGGCGACTAGAGTGTAATTCTATATCTATCCAGTATATTAAAACTTCAAATACATGTTTGCAACGCGTATATGCAAAATCTTTATATACTGGACTGTCCTAATCAACATAAAATAAATATTCAAATACGTATACAACGATTTAAATTTTCAAAACAAAAATTGTTTTCATTTTAAAAATATACTCTTCACACTCGTTCTAGGATACTACTGATCCTATCTCTAACGAGTCTTTCTCGTTGGATATTACTTATCCAATATCTGATGAATTCTTTCGTATGGTTCTAATGTGCCTTGTTCTCTGAGCTTTGTAAACCAAAGCTCTGATACCAACTGAGACGACCCGAACTTCCCCGGTCTCCGAAGAGAAGAGAAAGAACGAATTGTTTTGAGAACACGACAAAATAGAACGCAGACGGAAGAACATTTCATTGTATATTCCAACAATACCATCAGAATACAAGAATATACAGAGTATAAATGAATATTACACAGAAATATCAGAGATTTAAATTACATTTAAATACATAGCAGCGAAAAATAATACAATACACAACTAGAAGAGATATACGGATACAAAGCTTTCCGGATATCGTTCCAGCTGTAAACCAGGATCCTGTGAATATAAATCTGCAAAACCAAAACTACTAGCTGCCCGTGTCAAAATAAAGGCACCCAGAGTTTAGGTCAGAACAATAAACTCTAGGTCAGTCATGTGACTGGTGTGAGAACTAAAATAGTTAATCTTTATTTTTAAAATTAGGTAAATCAAGGGACCACGCCGTATAACACGGAACGGGTTTCTTCCCAAGAATACCAGTGCATAAAGCAAACAACGCAATGCTAAATAAAGAAAAATGAAGCTATTATAAGACCCAGTTCCCATCACACAATGCAACGCAAGCCGGAGGATAGGGTTTTTACCTTATAACAGCCAAAGCATGCTTGATACGTTAAAAACACATTATTTGATACTACTATGTGCATAGTATATAAAACAACTTCAAATCATAAGTATCAATCATAGGCGACATGAGCGTCCCATGCCACTATGTCGCCATATATAGGTTTACAAATAAAACCGCAAAGTCACGTATTTGGAAGTTGGATTTCCATCTATGAACCGAGGCAAAAGATAGTCCTCAACCGATTCGAGACTCTCTAGCCCGAGCCTCAGGATCAGAGCTCGAGTGACCCTTGGAGCGACAGGGCCGGTCCACCGATGTGAATTAAAATGCCTGAACACTACGTTTCCAATCCCTATGGGGCGTAAATGAGCCAACAAATGACTCCATCGGACCCGGATCGTCCGATCAAACCGAGGCGCCTCGCAATAGCAACAACCACATAAGTCAAACTCGTCAGGGCGTGTAAAACCACTGACGCCACTTCTAACTAGAAAGAAACGCATGCCCTCCCTGAGGTCCATCTCCCGTTTTTGGTTCATACCGGGTGTGAAACTCGCGAAGTAAACGTTACACAAAGCTACGCCACAAAGGTCGTGCTTTGATCATCAACCACAAGACTTTGCTTTTCAACAGAAGCCATGATCATTCGCCACTTAGGCATACCACACAGGCAATTCACTCTATGCGTTTGATATCCATCAGTATATAACCCCTGAGCTCATACGTCTCAGAGAAGGGCGTTAAGCAAGAGAATAAATTCTCCGCCACCAAACAGATATATATTTAATAGAAATCAATCACACAGACTGAAATCCAATGTTAGACACACAGTCCATTTACAAGTTCGTTCTGGGTCTGAACGAAACCGGAGGCACCTAGTACCCCGCATATCCATCGATCTCCAAGTACGTCTGGACGATCACCAACTGTTTCCATCTTCTTGGGTGTACAGCCCAATCAAGATCATCAGTAATTATCCAAACGACGTGAAGACTTCCAGTCTTCGACCATCATCTTCGACTTATCGTCGTATCAGTTATTCAGAATGGGATAAACCCGGTCTTTCTGAATAACTCACGTATATAATAAATACGTGTTACACAAACACAACATACGCCTCATTCCAATTCATCAGTCACTAACCGTAAATTAATCAAGAGAATATTTCCCCAAATATTAACCCCGAAGGCCGAAACCAACATCAAATCAATATCCAGAAAACCATTTTGCTTAGCTAACCGACAGTTAGTTTCAAAATTTCACATTCATAGGGAAAGGTTCCCATTAATTTTATCAAAGATAAATCATTAAAATTTATTCTTTAATCTACTTTTGAATATCAATTAAAACTAGTCGGGATTAACGAACCTTACCGAAGTAATCATTTGTTTTAATTTCCCAATCCCAACCTATTCATCCCATGAAGTAAAACTGGTAATACTTCTTATCTAACACCACGGTGTTATCGGTAAATTCAATTACCATTTCACGTTCAAATCTAATTAAAGATTTAACTATCGTCTGGAGCAAAACTGGTGATACTCCATTCTGGTTATTTTCAAAACCATTTCAAATCCAATTTATTTATTTAAAAATAAATAGAATTATAATTCTAGCTCAAAACTAGTTCATTTCGATAAAAAACTATTTTTATCTTTTCAAATAGGGAGTTTTTCATCCCAATTTTTCCCAAATCATTTCTTATGATTTTACACAAATTATTACTATTTTTAATAATTTTATCAAGGCCCGTACAGTCGATTTCCATCAACGGCCATCGAACTGCACTTATAGCGACCTTTTCCAAATTTGATTTGGACATAATTCCACATCCAACCATTAGATTTCAAATTTCTAATATTCGTTAGAAAGCTCTTTTCGATATGAACCCAACGGTTCTGGTTTTAGGAGAATCCGACGGTCGGATCTCCCGCAATATCCATTCGAAGTCAATGGTCGAAATTCGCGAACTACCGCGGCGCGGCGCGTTCTATTCAGGCCATTATATTATATATATATAATATATAATATATACTTCGTCGATTTCAATTCAAAAATGTTCTTTATAAATCGTTATAAATTCATTTTCAAAACGGTTTCAACTTCATATTCAATTTCAAATCAAAATTGAATATTCCAATATAATTTCGTTTTAAATTCCATTTCAAATCGATTTCAATTTAAATTGATTTCTAATTCAATTTCAGTTCGTTTTCAATTCAATTTAAATTCATTTCTATTCGATTTCAATTCGAATTCATTTTTATTCGAATTCATTTCTATTCGATTTCAATTCGAATTCATTTCTATTCGATTTCAATTCGAATTCATTTCTATACAGTTTCAGTTCGAATTCATTTCTATTCAATTTTAATTCGAATTCGTTTATATTCAATTTCAATTCGAATTCATTTCTATTCAATTTCAATTCGAATTAATTTCTATTCAATTTCCATTCGAATTCGTTTATATTCAATTTCAATTCGAATTCATTTCTATTCGAAAAATCAGATTTTGAAATCACTTTCGATATTCATTATAAAATAAATAAAATCGATATAAATATCATTCACGTCAAAATGGCGTCAATCTAATCAACACGGCTTCATATATTTCTATTTTCAAATATTCTATTTCAAATATTTCTATTTCAAATATTTATTTTTCAAATATGGAATGAGGCCCAATCAATTACCATATAATGTTAATTATATGGATTTTCTACAACACAGGTATATATCAACAAAGATGAATAATCAACCATCATCCAAAGTGCATTCCACACTGTATAAGCATCAAATATAAATATTCAACGCTTATAACAGTCTGTCAATCAATCGATCAACATACAACTAAACAATCGGGATTAGTGTACATCAAATATCATCCCGATACCCGTGTGGGGTTTCAAACAATCAAACACAGATTTTATTTGTGCAGTTGGGCGATGTGTAAAATTTATCGTCCTAATCAATATCAGTCAAATGTGTGTATATAAACAAATCGTTCGATTTGTTTATTTTATTTCATTTCATATATACGTTGAAAATTCTATTTTTAATTATAAAATATTTTTAGCTATATAAATATTTTATTTCATTCCACATCACACCACACAATCAACTACACATCAAAATCAAACAACCAAGCATACAAGCCGTCCATGGTCTGTGGACGACGGGTGTCGGGTGCTACTAAACACCGTCTGCATCCTAGTATATATATTTCAACTAGAAAAATAAATTAAAGGTGAGAAGTTCTCACAGAATTGCTAATCCAACGCCACGACTCTTCTTAGGTAGAAATCTTCGTCGTTCTTGCCTTTTGTCACTTTCTTTGCCCGTAGCCACTACATATATAAAAATCACATTTTTACTTCGCTATTCAATATATAAAAATTGAATTTTTACTTTGCTATTCAATATATAAAAATCGAATTTTTACTTTGCTATTCAATATATAAAAATAGAATTTTTACTTTGCTATTCAATATATAAAAATCAAATTTTTACTTTGCTATTCAATATGTAAAAATCGAATTTTTACTATGCTATTCAATATATAAAAATCGAATTTTTACTTTGCTATTCAATATATAAAAATCAAATTTTTACTATGCTATTCAATATATAAAAATCGAATTTTTACTATGCTATTCAATATATAAAAATCGAATTTTTACTTTGCTATTCAATATATAAAAATCGAATTTTTACTATGCTATTCAATATATAAAAATCGAATTTTTACTATGCTATTCAATATATAAAAATCGAATTTTTAATTTGCTATTCAATATATAAAAATCCGTTCTTTCCATTACATTGAAGATCATAACTTTCCTTTACTAAAAATATAAACTTCCCTAAATAAAAAATCAAATATTTATTATATATAAAAATCAGATTTTTCTTATGCTAAATCTAATTAAAAACAGAAAATAAAATTTAAACAAGTAAATAAAAACTCACTTTTTTTTATCTTCAGAGGATGGGGGCGTTAGGGCTTCGAGAGGAGGAAGGGGGAGGCTCGTGGGGTGCTCCGCGAGGTGGAAACGTTGAACGTCGGTCTTCATCTCATAGAAGGAGAGAGAAACGAGGGCGGAGGGGTTGGCAGGGGTTGCGTCGAGGTCTGCAGGTTGCGCAGGGGGAGGGGGTGTTTCCTGTAGTCGGCGGCGGCAGGTCTTGGTGTCGGAGGTGGGCCCAGCGTGGCTTAGGGTACTGAAGTGGGCGGCTAGGGTTCGGGGGGGTCACGCGATGGAAGAAGAGAGAGAATAGAGGAGGAGAGGAAGTTGGAGGCGAGAGGGGGAGGAGCAGATCGAGGCGGTGCCGCCGCTGGGGGGAGGGGGCGCGATTCCGTCGATCCCTTTTTTTTCTTTTTTTTTGATTGCAATTGAACCGGGGGGGGGGGGGGTATAGAGAGAGGGAACTTTATAATTTAATTTCTAAATCCAAAAAGCAAATTTTATTTCGAATTCGAAACGAGACCCACCGCCTGTCGTTCATAACTAATTACCCCTATTCCGAACCCAATGAGATATGTCCCGTAAGCCAATTCAACCGTTTCGATCAGTTTTCGTTAAAATCAACATATAACTCTATATATTGAATTTGAACGCGCATTTAAATTTACCGGGATCACATACTAACTCGAAAAATTCCAGAAAAATATTTTCTAGCTTCGTATTGACGATACGGTCCTAACTAAACTAGTTTCATCGAATTCTGAGACTGTTGGATAAATGGCCATTTTCCAGTCGATTAAAATCAACTGAAACTGGTCAAACACGTTTTCCTTTGCCATGCTCACATATTGACTCGAAAAATTATGAAATTTGGAATCTAGCAATAACTTGACATCACGGATCCAACAAATGTGGTTTCATCGAAATCCGAGGTCGTTTGCAAAATTTCCATTTTTAAGGGCCTGGATTCCATAGCAACTATTCAGAATTTTCAACTAGACATATCTTTTGATTCCCGCTATGAAATTTCAATTTTTCGGATTCGTTGGAAAGATATTCCCAATTAGATTCTATTATTTTTGGTTTCACTAAAATCCGGTTTATTTTGCACCCGGTACATTCAATTGAAGTTTGAAATCGAATTATCGAACTACCGCGCCATTTTCAATTCCTTTTATAAATATAAATAAATATTTATATTCTAACGATGATTCGAATAAATATATACGTTCGAATTCTATTCAAAATAAATTTCTCGTCGTTATTATTTAAAATAATTCTTTTTAAATAATCAAAATTCGCTAAAATTGCCATAATAAAAATTTTAAACTGGCCCAGATTTCCGGGTTATTACATTGTGTTATATTTACTACGTAATATAAATATTAATATAATAGAAGTCTTTAGAATAATAATGAAGAATTTTATAGTTGCAAGTAAGTGACTTGAATATTAGATTATATAATATATTAAGTATTATAATTCTTAAATGTCCATATTCAAGTTTTACTGTTTATATATAGGACAACAATACATTGAGACTAGTATGTTGATTGACTGATGATCACATCTCATTGATCATTAATATACGTATACATATTAGAGAATAGCATATTGGACTGACCCAACATGAGAAAACTACATGGAATACAATTAACAATATCATAAGTTATTCTCATTGTGACAGTGATGTTATAGTCCTAAGATGTGAAATCATTATAATTTTATTTGATGATATTTGTTTTTTGATATCATCAAAAGTTACTTTTAACTAAGTAGACGATAAAGGTGATCATTGGATACATCTCGAATTGGATGAAAATTATGAATGATATAGATGGAATTTAACCACACAATATATATATTTAGAGATACCATTGACCTCTTGATTGAGTAAGACTATGAAATACATGGCCATGCTCCAATATTGATTTGTTTTATATAGTCTACTCATCAATCAAGATAAAAGGATTACATCATAAAGAGGGTGATACGTTCCATGCCTTGAGTTAAATCGTGGATATAATGGTTAAAAGGATTATATTACATTGAAACACTGGTCACAGAAAAGGTTGTATCGAATCGTTGATTTTATTATTATAACTTGGGTAACAACGATGAATTACTTGATGTCTATCACCATTTATGATTTTAAATACGATTTAAAATTACTGCCAACATTGTAATAACCTATAGGGTCACACACTTTGAACGTTAGAAAGGGAAAACCATTCTTGAATAAATAAAAATCAAAATGTTAATATTTTATTTGCATAAGAAGTGGTTGACCGATTTTTATTCAAGGATAAGTTTTTACGTATGTTTAAAAGGAAAATACAAACTTTCCTTTTAATGAGATACACATGGGCAAAAACATATTTTAATAGAACCCTAAATCCAGAAATAAATTATGGTTAATGCCAAGTACCTATCCTCTTCGATTCAATTTCGTGAAGACGATATTGAAGATCGTTCGTGTGGATACCAATAGAGGCGATGTGTTTTGTAACACTAAAAAATGTTTTGACTCTACATCTGTTCGATCTCCTGAAATCATGAAAGCATCAAAAAGTATGGAGCTCGATTTACAAATTATTCAATAGATCTTTTTTTATTTTGGTTGAATCTCATTTATTCGAAGTTAATTGTACCCAAAATTACTTTCAGTTAGCACGTTCTTTTCCATCTTAGATTCACCACCCAGAGTACACGATCCAATCGATCCTAATGGAAATCCTCCCGATATCCCTACTTTGAGTTCCACTAGAACATTCCGAACTATCTATGATTCCTGGGCAAAACACTAGCAGAATTACTCCTCTCTAGCAATCTAAATATTGAGTCCCCCTCAGCCAATCCATTATCTTTAAACTTTATTACACCACGAACCACTTCAGTCCTTACAACGTGGTTCACCATGAGCTATATCCATATTCTTGTTCTCCACGATTGAATTCTGCAGTGTCGTTTCTCTACAAACTACCTTATTATAATGTAGTTATATTCTACATGCACTAACCATAGTTTTCCTTCGATCCACTCTCCATCAGAGCCTTCGTCGAAGATTTTTTTTCCTGATCATGCCATATCACTAAAAGTGGAGTAGCAACTGTCAAACCAAGACCACTAGCATTATCCCCGAAGCATCCTCTTCCCCCTATGGATCGCATGATCATAGGAGCCATCCTAAAGGATCAGTATAACAACCCGAATTTCGACATACCCGATTTTTTTTCTTCCAAAAATCCCTATCTATCGAAGCTCGAGTCGGCTTGTATGGTATCGTGTAGAAAAGACAGAGATAATAAACATATCAAAGCATAGAAAACATCTCACAGCGAAATGGATAAAATATAATAAAATCAAATATAGCATTACCAAAGTAATAATACTGTCTAGCTAGTACCTAAAGCTATCATATCTCTGCCACAAACCTAACCGGCGAGTATATTATGAGGAGGGGGTCAGAACATAAAGTTCTGGTGACTGGACAAATTATACATTTTGAAATAACCCTACATATACCATTCAGTTAGGTTTTTTTGTTTATTAGGTTGTTTGGATTAAAAGCACTCAAGGCTTTATACTCATGTCGTACCCATCTTCTTCTCGGTAGATTAACTTAATATAGTATATATGTAGCTATCGCCAACATATCAAGATACTCCCCATAGTACCCTCCTCGTTCGGTCCCCGCCGTCATGCCATGGAAGCTATGCAACTCTCATCCAATGCCAAACAAGGTACATAAATTCATATTACTACGCCAAGTTACCACATAGAACCACCACTCACGTAAGCGTATGGTTCGTCATATCCGAACTCCTCGGTCTAACCAAGTATCAACATAGAGTAATACCCTAATGTCTATGATACACCACACAATACGTGTATCTAGACCCTCGCACGCACGTAGTGTCTACTGTACCCCGAGTCCTGTAATAGGGCTGCATCCAATGCATGGAACTTGGTCGGGAGCTTTCCATATTTGTATAGGTCCGCTCAAAGGACCTATAAAACATATATCCATTTTATAGTTTGCATTCTTGAATGAGGTATTCAACTCTAGAGATGAATCGAAAAAGAAATCTTTATTGGTTCTACCTCCTCTTTTTTATGAGGAGAATGAATCTTTTTATCGAAGGATCAGAAAAGAATTGGTCCGGATCCACTGCGGGAATGATTTGGAAGATCCAAAACTAAAAACAGCGGTATTTGCTAGCTTTCATGGTAGCTATGGTTCCACTCCGACCCCTTCCTCAAACAACGAAAGATTATATTAAGAGCTAAGTGATGTGACCCTAGCAAACACTATATCATCCAAATTGGCGTGTCCCGCAACATAAGTCTCGATAGTGAAAGATCGGTGGTCTCTAAGTTTAGCTCTAGTCTTTCCATATCCCATCGACTGCCGATAACAGTTACTTGACGATAGTTATCCTTAATTTGGTCTCGACCAACCTCTCCTAAGGCAAACCGTCGAATCACCCAACACCATCCGCCGCAGCCTTCTGACTACCAAACTACCATTATCGTCAAGGTGTACTCACTGGGTGGTACTGCGTAGATCAAACCTCTACGTGTACATCTTGAGCATGTACCACAACCGAGGACCACCACCGAGTACCCTACTACATACTTTGGAAGTTGTGTGCTCCCCTCCAGTCCCGCAGAGCAAGCAAGCAGAATATTAAGCAAAATAATCAGGTGGACATGCTCCTCTCGTGTCTCCAGATACCACGATGATCTACCTCCGTTGCGTTCTTCACCTTCGTACGTGCGGACTGGTCCAAGCGCGTCACACAAATGTGTTATTAGACCCTATGTCTAATCTTTTAATCATGCGCTTGTTTTAACAGAAGTAATCTACAACCTTTTACCCTGGATTGTAATTAACAAAAGTAATCTGCAACCTTTTACCCCGGATTGTAAAGAACAAAAATAATCTACAACCCCATTTACTACCATGTCATTTATTTTCCAATTGCATATTTACAAGTTGAATAACGTGTTTTACTTAATGTATAATTAAATATATCCTTTCCCTGTCCTCATGTTTTCATATGACATGTCTACTTAATACTTAAGTAAAACTTATTCCATTTCATAAGTTTACTTTATTCTTTCTTCTTTAATCATAACCTTGTCTCCCACTGTCATCACAACCTGTTGTTGTTACTTAATAACTTAATTCTCCTAACTACGGTTTATTAATAAGTTCTCTTTCCATTTGCTATGACCCATGTTATAATTCCACTTGTCCTAAGGACAAGCCTACCTATTATATTCATTCTCATTAATAAAATTAATTACAATAGGTTATATTCACCATTCAACACATTTTCCTTGGTTCTTTAACATTAACCAAACTTTTACTGTTTTAACTTCCATTTATTTACCGTCTTGTATATTCTCATTACTTCAGGAAAATATTTCACACACCTTATTAGATTGATTAGTGGAAAGATATAAGGACCTGTTTCCATAACGCACATAAATCAAGATCCGTAGTTGCTAGCTATTTCTTTTACTTTCGCTGTGGTCATACATATATCTTTTTATTTGGTTAGGATGCAATACAGTAAAAGAATCCATATTTTGCACTAATCCCTTTTTCCCTTTCTTTGTTGCAACTACATTCTTAGTAATTTTACCATTATGGAAATGTATCAAAATTTCCCAAATCCATCTAACTCAGTCAACTACAAGTTTTCCCTTTTTTATTTTTTGACTTAGATATTACTTACAATTTCCAAATCAATGTAAATTTTTCCACGCAAATTAGGCACATCTATTCATTTTCTAGTATTCCCAATTTCACTGTAATTTGATTTACAACATACTCAATTTGTCATTAAACAACATTTTCAGTAACATATTCACGTTTATTGTAAATCCCTCAAATTTAGCCTTACAGAAACTTTTAATCCAAACAAAAGATTAACATAATAGATTTGTACAACAATATATTCTTAACAATATAGAGAATAAATTATATCGCAATTACCACAAATTAAAGTTATGTAGCATGTTAAGAATAACGGGGAATGTAAACGTTGAATATACCGTTATCCAATAGGTGTAATTCTAAATCCACTCACCTAACAACTTTCCAATTCTTGAATGTGATACAAATTTGTTATTCGGTGGCCTTCCTAAATGAATCTATTATTGAAATAACCACAGATTCACAAGTCTAATACTAAAAGAAGAGGGGAAAAAAGAGAGAAACCTAAATATATCATATTCAAGAACTTGCCTTATGTTGATCAGAAATCTGAACACCTATGTTAAAGATTTACACTCTTTATCTTCAAAACTTAAATCAGAACCCCTAAGAACTAATATTCTAATTTTTGAAGGATTTGGAGAGTAAAGAAAATGGCAGAGCCTTGGTAGTGTCTTAGAAAATATGAGTTTAAAGCTAGGCCCTACTAGTCTATTTTTAGGTGTACAGGAAATCCTAGTCCATCGGATTTGATAAAATAAAATCTGATCCATATAAATTAGAAAAATACATCATCAGCCACGTAGATCTGACCATGAGTGGGTCGACCCATAGGTCGACACATGGGTCAACCCATGTTATACCTGGGTTGAACCATCCTTGGGTCTGAACGTGTTTTTCTACTTCGCCTAAATTTTAACGTTAATTAATAGCGTTCAATTGATTTCTTTATATAACCCATATGATTATAATTTTCCAATTATAAATTATGTTTAAGTTTGAATTTCTAATTTATACATGTGCATACACATACAACCTTTCAATTCCTTGTCCGTTAAGAGCTTCCCTTTTAATGTAATTAATGACGTTATCAATTCGTTGTTTTATTCCTTTCAATGCATTCTAATTTCAAATTTAGCAATTTTCTTATCCATTTTTCATTTATTGCTTTCTGCTCTTAACTTGCACTTTTTTATCCCAACATTTGAATTCATGCTTATATATACACGCAATCTTTATTTCTTTTTAAAATTCAAATGGCGTTATACTGTCATTTATTATATAATTAAAAATGTGGGGTGTTACATTCTCCCATCCTTAAGAAATTTCGCCCCCGAAATTTGGTAAGGGTAAAATTAAGTAATCCCTCGTATGATTTACAACCATCATGTATACATCCAATTTTCAACAATTTATGAAAAGTGTCAGACACCATAATAATACACGAATGTAATGAATGTCTAAGCGGTACCTTCTAAATTTCTTGAAAATCTTTTGAAAACATGATGCACACATCCTAAATATACTGACAATTTCTATATGAATGCAATATTTTGAAAATAAAAATACTTTTTCATCCAAATTTTTCCACATTTTTATAGAGCTTTAAACTTGCGAATTTCAGAAAAGCCTAATTTTCTAAATTTGATTTCTTATGTTACAAAAAGGTGGAAAACGGAAAACTTCACATCTTCCTTTTTTTATGTACCTTTTCTATCTGTGTAGGGTTTGCTAGATCCAATCTATTAACCCAATATGATGATTTAACAAAATTAAATCTTGAATCTATGCAATAAAAATAAATCAAATTAATTAGGTTACAATTTCATACTTGCCGTGTTGAATCCAGATGAAACTCGAATCGAAGGAGGATGAAGTATCTAATCGAGAGCATGGCAAAGCACCATGCCTCTATAGGTATCCACTCAAACATCTTCTTTCTCGATCAAATTGAAGAAGAAATCAAAGGAGGGAGAGGTACTAGCCTCCATTTTGGAAATATAATTTGGGTTTGGTTATTTTGATCTGATCGATTCTATCTTAGGGTTAGCCGCATATCTAAAATGGAAAACGTATGTTCCTTTGTAATAAACGTCAACCATAAAATAGGATCCAAACCGAATACTCATTCCAACCTCAAATAAAATAACAACATATTGATATTTTATTTATCCAAATAATTTCACCTTTATAACTATCTATGGTGTGATCCTATAGGTTATTATAATGTTGGCACTGATTTTAAATCGTATTTAAAATCATAAGCAGTGATTGGCATCTAGTAATATGTCACTGCTACCCAAGTTATAATAAGATCAATGATTCGATACAACCTTTTATGACTAGTGTCTTAATGTAATATAATCCTTTTAACCATTATATCTAGTATTAAACTCGTGGCATGGAACGTATCACCCTTTTTATAAGTTAATCCTCTATATCTTGATCAATGAGTAGACTATATAAAACAAATCAATATTTGAGCACGACCATGCGTTTTATAGTCTCACTCAATCAAGAGGCCAATGAATATCACTACAAATATTGTAGGGTTAAATTCCATCTAGATCATTCATAGTTTTCATTTGATTTGAGGTGTATCCAATGATCACATTTATCGTCCACTTGGTCAAAAGTAACTTTTGATGATATTAAAACACAAATATCCTCGAATAAAATTACAATGATTTCAGGTTCAAGGACCATTACATCACTACCACTATGAGAATAACTTATGATACAGTTAATTATATTCCATGTAATTTTCTCACATTGGGTCAGCCCAATACGCTATTCTCCAATATGTATTTACATCTTGACATTAATATCACATATATTAATGATCAATGAGATGTGATTATCAGTCAATCAACATACTAGTCTTAATGTTTTATTGGTGTTCTATATAAACAATAAAACTTGACTAGGGACATGTTTGAATTATAATACTTAACATATTATATAATCTCAAGTTCAAGTTTGACTCAAACTATATAATTCTGTATTATTATTTTAAGGACTTCTATTACGTTAATATTTATATTACGCAGTAAATATAACTTAACAGAATATTTTTATTCAAAATAAAATAATAACATCAATAGTGTTATTAATCACATCAAATATATTGCCTCTAGGGCATAAACTCTAACAATCTCCCACTTGCACTAGAGTCAATCATTTATGTATCGTATACTCATGAAACTAGTGTGACTATTAAACTTATGTTGCGACAAAGTTTAAGTCAGTAGGTTGCAACATTACAAACTTTTTCAACTTTGCAGATATGTTTATTTCCTCTGTGAACAACTTCACACAAGAAACTATATTTCTTATACATATGTTTGGATTGATCACAAGTTCAAGGTTTTACGCCTGAGCAATAGCCCCATTGTTATCACAATGTAAATTGTTGGATCAATAATGAATTAAGTTCAATTATGAACTTCTTGACCCAAACATTTTCTTTCTTAGAATCAATATCTATTTCTTGTTTTAAAACTAACATTATTCACAATAACTAATGTGTTATCGATATATAACATTAGAATTATTGTGTCACCGCCACTCACTTTCTTATCTATACAAGATTCAATGGTATTTTGTGGCTTTTAAGACATTTAGAATTCTATTTCATTCCCATCCATATCTTAGAGGCTGGCTCTCTTTTAAAAGTATACCAATTCAAGCAACAAACATTTATTCTCAGAGGATTTATAGAAATAATATCCTTTTGCTTCTACTGGCTATTCCACAAAATAATTATAATAATTGGGACTGATCTTATCAGAGGTAAGACTTTAACAAATGCCTTACAACCCAAATCTTCATAATAGACACACTACGATGTTTCCTTGCCCATATCTTAAATGGCGTCTTTATAACCAATTTAGTAGGAGTACAATTAATATAAGTGCAATTTTTTTTATGGAGATAACCCCAAAATTTATTGGAAGATCTGTATAACTCATCATTGATCATAACATATCTAAGGTGCGACTTCTCCTTTCAGATACACCATTCTAATATGGTGTTCTTGGTGGAGTGAGTTGTGAAACAATTTCAAACTCATTTGGATAGTCATTAAATTAGTGGCTTAAATATTCTCTCGATCTATTCGAAGGGTATTTATTTTTTTACCAAAATTGGTTTTGAACTTCATTTTTGAATTCTTTGAACTTTTCAAAGGATTCCATTTTTTAAATATGAGACCCAATACTTACAAGCCCATTCACGGTATCAAGTGAAAGGTAATTTGGTTATTTTGCTTAATAAACAATATTTGCATTCTTCATATGATTCGAAATAAAATGATTCCAAAATTCCATCATTATGAAGTTTTGATATGTTTTTCTTGTTTATATAGGCTAACTGACAATGCTAAAGGTGTGATGGATTTAAATCATTAAATTTAATCCGCTCAGTATTTATGTCAAGCATATCATAGTTAAGGATTTATAAAGATCATTAATTATTTGTGAAATTCCATAAGATATTTCATTTAAATAAAACGAATAATAATTGTTCTTTTATTACAAATGAAATTTAAACTTGTCTAAACAAGATCTATTATAAAATTTATTTTAAATAGAATATTCATAATAACAATTGTTTTAATTATTCAGTTAAGCCAGTACATAGAACAATAAGTAACTTACTATAGATAATCTTGCAACATTTGCTTCATTTCCAATCGTAAGTCCACTTGTCCTTTTGTCGGATCTCAACTTGTTTTGCAATTCCTGGAAATTCACATACATCCATGTGATTCATATCCAATATCTAATACTAGAGAAGTATAAGTAGATTGTTATAACATTTATATCTTATTCGATTGAAGTCATATTTCAACTTTCATTTTAGAACTTCTATATATTTCCAAAATAATTACGTTTAATTTGGTCTAGGACGATCCTCAAATTTCAATGCTAGTCAAGAAATTTGATTTAATTCAATTTATCCTTCTTAAGAATTAATTTTTAAATTACCAGAGTTATTTATTATTTAATATCTAAAATAGATAATAAATAATAACTGATTCTTTAATATATATATAATATAAGCACAAATTTTGATAATCAAAATTTATATTAACATAAATGTATATTTAAATAAAAAAATTATATACTCCAACTCAAATTAACATCCCTCTATTCATATATATATATATATATATCAGGATGTAATAACCCGGAATTCTGGGCCAATTTAAAATTTTTATTTTGGCTAATTTATCGAATTTGGACTATTTAAAATAATTTATTTTAAAGTAGAAAGGGGACAACCCTAGAAAATCTAACTCTGTTTAACAAAATAATTCAAACTAAAGTGAAGAACAGAACTGTTACAGAGTAAATTAAATAATTTGACTAGTGGAAGAATTTAAAATAGCCGCTAAGGACGTTATATATATTTATATCTATTTTGAATATATATATTTGGCCCTTAAAAATAGACATTTTGCAAACGACCTCGGATTTCGACGAAACCACTTTTGTTGGATCCGGAATGTCGATTTATTTCTAGTTGCAAATTTGCAGAATTTTCTGAATCAATATGTGAGCGTGGCACACGTAAACGCGTTTGACCAGTTTCAGTTGAATTACATCGACTGGAAATTGGCCATTTCTCAAACGGTCTCAGAATTTGACGAAATTAGTTTTGTTAGGACCGTATCGTCGATATGAAGCTAGAAATAATTTTTCTGTAATTTTCGGGATTCGTATGTGACCCCGGTAATTCGAAATGTGCGTTAAAATTAAATATACGCTGATTTATAAATTGATTTTGCGAAAAACCTATCGAAACGGCCGAATTGGCTTACGATACATATCCCATTGTGTTCAGAATGGGGGTAATTAGCTAGGGGCGACAGTCGTTGGGCCTCGATTGGAGTTCGAATGAGAAGATAACTTTTCGGGAGGATAAATTAATTAATTAAAATAGAAAAGTCAACCCCCTCCTCGTATACCCTTTCCCCGATCCCCCTTTTCTCAGAAATCGAATACAATAAAAAAAAAAGGGGGAAATCGCTCCCCACCCAGAATTCCCGTCGCCCCCTCGCCAGTGGCGATCGTCGCCTCTAACCTCGCCAAACCCCACGCCGCCAAGCCCTCCGCCTGCTCGAGATTCCCCGCCCCGTCTTCTGCCTCGACCAGCCTCGCACCTCAAACCCCAAGCTCGAAATCACCACCGCGAGTCCAGCCCTCCTCCCTCAACTCCGCCGTGCCTTCAGACTCCCCCGAACGCCGGCGACCCTGCTCAGCTCCTCCCCGAAGATCCAGCGCGACCTAATTTCCCCCAATGCCCTAGCCCGCAACCCTTAAACCCTGACTCCGCCGACCACCAAGGGAGGGCCCCACTCCGGCGCAGCAACCCCCGGCAGCCTCCAATCTCGCAAGAAACCCCCCCCTCTTCGACAGTGATCCCTAGTTCGAAGAAAGGTGAGTTTTATTTTCATGAATTTATTTATTTTCTTCCAGTTAAAAACTTAATTAAAAAGGTGAGTGATTACTTTTTCTTGTTCTTTTTCCTTTATTATGAGATAATTAGAGTATATAAATTAGGAATAAAATCAGTTTTTAAAAATATATAAAGCAAGGATTTTTATAGTAACATAGAAAAGATTTGATTTTATTTCATATGTGAAGTTGACGAGATAAGGTTTTTAGTAGATAAAGAAGACGATATTATTAAATAGAAAAGTCGAGATTTTTGAATATGAAAATGTCATACTTTTATAAGAAGTATAAAATACGTAGAGAATAAAAATATGATTTTCATATAGTAGCGATAATAAAAATATAATTTTTATACTAGTGGCATAATAAAAATATGATTTTTACTTATGTAGAGTATTAAAAATATGGTTTTTATATTTTTAGAATAATAAAAATATGATTTTTATTTAATTAGAGTAATAAAAATATAACCTTTACGAATAGGGATGTGAAGTAAAAATACGATTTTTATCGATATGAATGTGAAGTAAAAATACGATTTTTAATATGAAGTTAAAGTTATAAAAATACGATTTTAATATATTGAGTAGCGAAGTAAAATTCGGTTTTTACATATGTAGTGAAAGCGGACAACGAAGATGTCGAAAAGGCGAGAGCGAAGAAGATCTATATCGAAGTGGAGTCAGGATGTTTGGATAGCAATATGTGAGAATTTCTCACCTTTCAATTTCATTTCTATTTATATATATATACTAGGATGCAGACGGTGCTTAGTAGCACCCGACACAATCGTCCACAGACCATGGACTTGTTTGTTTGGTTGCATAGATTAGTTAGATGATTTGATTTGAAATTGAATTGTTTGGTGAATATGATTGATGTGTGAATGGCGTGGGCCTTCACTAGTCCGGGGATAAGGCTAGGCCTTGTCCCGTTTCTAGTATCGTGCCGTTATGCCGCCGAAATTTTCTAAAATATGTTAGAAAAATAAAAATATCATTTTATTGAATAAATGAATTGAATAGGAATTCATAGGTTGAAATAAAATGTTTTATCGTTAAAAAATATAATTTTTAACGTGAATATGAAAATAGTAAAGTGAACAAAATAAAATATTCATTTACAAACCGGACGGTTTGTTTATGTACACCTATTTGAAGGACATTGATTGGGACGATAAATTTTACACATCGCCCAACTGCACAACTAAAATCTGTGTTTGATTGTTTGAAACCCCACACGGGTGTTGGGATGAAATATGAATTTCACTCATCCTGATTGATTAAATATGTCGATAGATTGATTGACAGGCTGTTATAAGCGTTGAATATCTATATTTGATGCTTATATAGTGTAGTGCACTTTGGTTGATGGTTGATTATTTTTCAATGCTATTATATACATGTGTTGTATGGAAATCCATATAATTAACTTTATATGGTAATTGATTGGGCCTCATTCCAGTTTTAAAATAGAAGTATTTGAAATAGAAATATTCGAAATGGAATATTTGAAAATATCAATATATGAAGCCGTGTTGATTAGATTGACGCCATTTTGACGTGAACGATATTTATATCGATTTCGAAATGAATTGAATATAAACCGATTTCGAAATGAATTGAATATAAAACGATTTCGAAATGAATTGAATATAAAACGATTTCGAAATGAATTGAATATAAACCGATTTCGAAATGAATTGAATTGAAAACGATTTCGAAATGAAGTGAATTGAAAACGATTTCGAAATGAAGTGAATTGAAAACGATTTCGAAATGAAGTGAATTGAAAACGATTTCGAAATGAATTGAATTGAAAACGAATTCAAAGTGAATTGAAAACGATTTCGAAATGAATTGAATTGAAAACGAATTCAAAGTGAATTGAAAACGATTTCGAAACGAAATGAATATAAAACGATTTCGAAATGAATTGAATTGAAAACGATTTCGAAATGAATTGAATTGAAAACGATTTCGAAATGAAGTGAATTGAAAACGATTTCGAAATGAAGTGAATTGAAAACGATTTCGAAATGAATTGAATTGAAAACGAATTCAAAGTGAATTGAAAACGATTTCGAAATGAATTGAATTGAAAACGAATTCAAAGTGAATTGAAAACGATTTCGAAATGAAATGAATATAAAACGATTTCGAAATGAATTGAATTGAAAACGATTTCGAAATGAATTGAATTGAAAACGATTTCGAAATGAAGTGAATTGAAAACGAATTCAAATTGAATTGAAAGCAAATTGAAATGAATTCAAATTGAATTGAAATTTGAATTGAATAGAAATGAATTTTAAAACGAATTTATAGAGAAGAATTCAATTTTGATTTGAATTGAAACGGAAGTTGAAATTGCTTTTGAAACGAATTTAAAACTATTTATATAATTCGTTTTAAATAGAAATCGACGAAATATATTATATATATATATATTATATATATAATATAATGACCTGAATAGAACGCGCCGCGCCGCGGCAGTTCGTGAATTTCGACCATTTATTTCAAACGGACATTACGGGAGATCCGACCGTCGGATTCTCCTAAAACCGGAACCGTTGGGTTCATATCGAAAGGAGCTTTCTAACGAATATTAGAAATTAGAAATCTAACGGTTGGATTTGGAATTATGTCCAAATCAAATTTGAAAAAGGTCGCTATAAGTGCAGTTCGATGGCCATTGATGGAAATCGACTGTACGGGCTTGATAAAATTATTAAAAATAGTAATAATTTGTGTAAAATCATAAGAAATGATTTGTGAAGATTTGGGATGAAAAACTCCATATTTGAAAAGATAAAAATAGATTTTTATCGAAATGAACTAGTTTTGAACTAGGAATATAATTCTATTTATTTTTAAATAAATAAATTGAATTTGAAAAGGGTTTTAAAAATACCAGAATATCCAATGATTGCATTGGAGTGGATTTGAATCGAAATTGTCTTCGGAATATTTCGATGTTGGAATTCGTGATTATACAGGTGTTGTTACGGGAATTTGAAAGATATATATATTTATATCGTTATTTCCAATACGACATTTGTTAGTCGTAGAATTTGATATTGAATATAAGCCGATATATTTTCTATTCAGAGCCTTGTATTGAATATCGAATGTGATTTGGGTTTGTCGTGAATGGTGTCTTCACTAACACTGTTCTTGAACCTAGTTGTGAAAAGATTAAATCTTTTTATTTAGATTTAATGAAGTGTACCAATTAAACGATATTTAATTGGAATTGAATTGGTATTGATTTTTGGGTTTATCGTGAACAGTGTTTTAAATAACACTTGTTCTTTAACCCGATAATTAATGGAATGTGATTTTGGGTTTATCATGAACCGTGTTTTAAATGACACTGATTCTTTAACCCAGTTAAAGATTAAAACTAAGTGGAGTTTTAATGAATCTTTAATTAGATTGAGATGATCGAAAATGGAGTATCACCAGTTTTGCTCCAGGCGATGGTTAAATCTTTAATTAGATTTGAACGTGAAATGGTAATTGAATTTACCGATAACACTGTGGTGTTAGATATGAAGTATTACCAGTTTTACTTCATGGGATGAATAGGTTGGGATTGGGAAAATAAAGTAAATGATTACTTCGGTGTGGTTCGCTAATCCCGACTAGTTTGAATTGATGTTCAAAGGAGATTAAAGAATAAATTTAAAGAATTTATCTTGGATAAAATTAATGGGAACTTTTTTATCCAAAGTATAGGAATATTTGAATAAAAGAATATTCTGAATTGGAATGAGGCGTATGTTGTGTTTGTGTAACACTTTTATAATATATACGCGAGTTATTCAGAAAGACCGGGTTTATCCCATTCTGAATAACTGATTCGACGTGGTGTCGAAGATTAAGACGATGGTCGAAGACCGGAAGTCTTCATGTCGTTTGGGTGATTACTGATGATCTTGATTGGGCTGTACACCCAAGAAGATGGAAACAGTTAGGGATCGTCCAGACGTACTTGGAGATCGATGGATATGCGGGGTACTAGGTGCCTCCGGTTTCGTTCAGACCCAGAACGGACTTGTAAATGGATTGTGTGTCCGACATTGGATTTTAGTCCGTGCGATTGATTTCTATTAAATATATATCTGCTTGGCGGCGGAGAATTTATTCTCTTGCTTAACGCCCTTCTCTGAGACGTACGAGCTCATGGGTTATATATTGATGGATATCAAACGCATGGAGTGAATTGCCTGTGTGGCATGCCTAAGTGGCAATTGATCGAGGCTTCTGTTGAAAAGCAAAGTCTTGTGGTGATGATCAAAGCACAACCTGTGTGGCACAGCTTTGTGTAACGTGAATTCGCGAGCCTCGCACCCCGGTTGTGAACCAAAAACGGGAGACGGATCTCAGGGAGGGCATGCGTTTCTTTCTAGTTAGAAGTGGCGTTAGTGGTTTTACACGCCCTGACGAGTTTGACTTATGTGGTTGTTGCTGTTGCGAGGCGCCTCGGTTATATCGGTTTCGGCCGATGCATTCTGGTCGGCAGACGGACCAGACTTACACCCCATAGGGTGGGGAGACGTAGTGTTCAGGTTTTAAGTTTAATCCACATCGGTGGACCGGCCCTGTCGCTCCAAGGGTCGATGCGCTCTGACCCTGTGGCTCGGGCTAGAGAGTCACGAAAACGGTTGAGGACTATCTTTTGCCTCGGTTCATAGACGGAAATCCAATTTCCAAATACGTGACATGTGCGGTTTTATTTGTAGAACCTAGTATGGTGACATAGTGGGATGGGGCGCTCATGCCGCCTATGATTGATACTTATGATTTGAAGTTGTTTTATACACTATGCACTTACAATAGTATCAAATGATTTGTTTTAAACGTATCAAGCATTCTTGGCTATTATAAGGTAAAAACCCTATCCTCCGGCTTGCGTTGCATTGTGTGATGGGAACTGGGTCTTATAATAGCTTCATTTTTCTTTATTTAGCATTGCGCTGTTTGTTTTATGCACTGGTATTCTTGGGAGGAAACCCGTTCCGTGTTATACGGCGTGGTCCCTTGATTTACCTAGCTTTAAAAATAAAGATTAACTGTTTTAGTTCTCACACCAGTCACATGACTGACCTGGAGTTTATTGTTTTAACCTAAACTCTGGGTGCCCTTATTTTGACACGGGCAGCTAGTAGTTTTGGTTTTTGCAGATTTATATTCACAGGGTCCTGGTTTGCAGCTGGAACGATATCCGGAAAGCTTTGTATCCGTATATCTCTTCTAGTTGTGTATTGTATTATTTTCCGCTGCTATGTATTTAAATATAATTTAAATCTCTGTTATTTCTGTGTAATATTTATTTGTTTATACTCTGTATATTCTTGTAATCTGATGCATTGTTGTAATATACAGTGAAATGTTCTTTTATATGCGCTCTGCTGTGGTTTGTTCTCGAACTATCCGGCACTTTCCTTTACGGGGAAGTTACGGGTTTTCACAGTTGGTATCAGAGCTTTGGTTTACAAAGCTCGAGAACAAGACACTTTAGAACCAAACGAAAGAATTCATCAGAGATTGGATTAGTAATATCCAATGAGGTTGACTCGTTAGAGATGGGATCAGTAGTGTCCTAGAACGAGTCGAAAGAGTGTTGTTTTTGAAAATAAAAGTGAAAACCCACTTTGTTTTGGAAATTCAAATCTTAAGTATTCGTATTTGAATAGTCTATTTAAATTGAATTTGGGCAATCGAGTATATAAAGATTTTGCATACACGCTTAGCGGCTTGTATTCGAAGTTTTAATATACTGGATAGATATAGGATCACACTTTAGTTGCCGAAGATGATTCTGATGATGAGGCATCGTCATCTGTGTTGTGTTCGACTGGCGAGAGTGGGTTATCTATATATTTCCATATAGACTGGTGTGAGAACCAAAACTAGATAGGGCTTATTTGTTGTGATTTGGCATCAAAAATGTGATTTTTGACTATGTATCAACCTTATATGCATTTGAAAACATTAATCAACTAATTGATTGTTGATTGTGTTGTGTGATTGGTTGTTTAAACTAATATGTGCTTATAAGGCAAATTTAGCCAAATATACCAAAATTTGAACTAACGTGAAAATTTCTTGTATTTGCATATATGTACATGCTTGTATGAATTGAACAGGTCATAGCAGGGATGCTAAGCGAAGGAATAAAATTGTTTTGCCCTACAAATAGGTACATGTTTAACATATTTACTCTCTTTGTTTGGGTGATGATTTTATGAGCCGTATCGGCTAGCCGCTTGGCTTTCTTTTTCTTTTTATTCCACCATTGATTGGTGAGGGCCCTGGGAGGCCTTTTGAAATATCCCGATGCTCCCGGTGCGGGGGAGGTTATGGCGAAATTTTTCAAAAATTTAGGGTGTTAGCCAAATTTTTGAGAAATTTGAAAAGTTTTCAGAAACTGAAAAGTTGGAGAACTTAAGCCATAATTAAAATAGAGAAAGTTGAGTTGATTAGAAAACAAATTTCGGCTTCGTTCCTTTTCGAGGACGAAAAGTTTTTAAGTGGGGGAGATTGTAATAACCCGGAATTCTGGGCCAATTTAAATTTTTTATTTTGGCTAATTTATCGAATTTGGACTATTTAAAATAATTTATTTTAAAGTAGAAAGGGGACAACCCTAGAAAATCTAACTCTGTTTAACAAAATAATTCAAACTAAAGTGAAGAACAGAACTGTTACAGAGTAAATTAAATAATTTGACTAGTGGAAGAATTTAAAATAGCCGCTAAGGACGTTATATATATTTATATCTATTTTGAATATATATTTGGCCCTTAAAAATAGACATTTTGCAAACGACCTCGGATTTCGACGAAACCACTTTTGTTGGATCCGGAATGTCGATTTATTGCTAGTTGCAAATTTGCAGAATTTTCTGAATCAATATGTGAGCGTGGCACACGTAAACGCGTTTGACCAGTTTCAGTTGAATTACATCGACTGGAAATTGGCCTTTTGTCAAACGGTCTCAGAATTTGACGAAATTAGTTTTGTTAGGACCGTATCGTCGATATGAAGCTAGAAATAATTTTTCTGTAATTTTCGGGATTCGTATGTGACCCCGGTAATTCGAAATGTGCGTTAAAATTAAATATACGCTGATTTATAAATTGATTTTGCGAAAAACCTATCGAAACGGCCGAATTGGCTTACGATACATATCCCATTGTGTTCAGAATGGGGGTAATTAGCTAGGGGCGACAGTCGTTGGGCCTCGATTGGAGTTCGAATGAGAAGATAACTTTTCGGGAGGATAAATTAATTAAAATAGAAAAGTCAACCCCCTCCTCGTATACCCTTTCCCCGATCCCCCTTTTCTCAGAAATCGAATACAATAAAAAAAAAGGGGAAATCGCTCCCCACCCAGAATTCCCGTCGCCCCCTCGCCAGTGGCGATCGTCGCCTCTAACCTCGCCAAACCCCACGCCGCCAAGCCCTCCGCCTGCTCGAGATTCCCCGCCCCGTCTTCTGCCTCGACCATCCTCGCACCTCAAACCCCAAGCTCGAAATCACCACCGCGAGTCCAGCCCTCCTCCCTCAACTCCGCCGTGCCTTCAGACCCCCCCCCGAACGCCGGCGACCCTGCTCAGCTCCTCCCCGAAGATCCAGCGCGACCTAATTTCCCCCAATGCCCTAGCCCGCAACCCTTAAACCCTGACTCCGCCGACCACCAAGGGAGGGCCCCACTCCGGCGCAGCAACCCCCGGCAGCCTCCAATCTCGCAAGAAACCCCCCCCCTCTTCGACAGTGATCCCTAGTTCGAAGAAAGGTGAGTTTTATTTTCATGAATTTATTTATTTTCTTCCAGTTAAAAACTTAATTAAAAAGGTGAGTGATTACTTTTTCTTGTTCTTTTTCCTTTATTATGAGATAATTAGAGTATATAAATTAGGAATAAAATCAGTTTTTAAAAATATATAAAGCAAGGATTTTTATAGTAACATAGAAAAGATTTGATTTTATTTCATATGTGAAGTTGACGAGATAAGGTTTTTAGTAGATAAAGAAGACGATATTATTAAATAGAAAAGTCGAGATTTTTGAATATGAAAATGTCATACTTTTATAAGAAGTATAAAATACGTAGAGAATAAAAATATGATTTTCATATAGTAGCAATAATAAAAATATAATTTTTATACTAGTGGCATAATAAAAATATGATTTTTACTTATGTAGAGTATTAAAAATATGGTTTTTATATTTTTAGAATAATAAAAATATGATTTTTATTTAATTAGAGTAATAAAAATATAACCTTTACGAATAGGGATGTGAAGTAAAAATACGATTTTTATCGATATGAATGTGAAGTAAAAATACGATTTTTAATATGAAGTTAAAGTTATAAAAATACGATTTTAATATATTGAGTAGCGAAGTAAAATTCGGTTTTTACATATGTAGTGAAAGCGGACAACGAAGATGTCGAAAAGGCGAGAGCGAAGAAGATCTATATCGAAGTGGAGTCAGGATGTTTGGATAGCAATATGTGAGAATTTCTCACCTTTCAATTTCATTTCTATTTATATATATATACTAGGATGCAGACGGTGCTTAGTAGCACCCGACACAATCGTCCACAGACCATGGACTTGTTTGTTTGGTTGCATAGATTAGTTAGATGATTTGATTTGAAATTGAATTGTTTGGTGAATATGATTGATGTGTGAATGGCGTGGGCCTTCACTAGTCCGGGGATAAGGCTAGGCCTTGTCCCGTTTCTAGTATCGTGCCGTTATGCCGCCGAAATTTTCTAAAATATGTTAGAAAAATAAAAAATATCATTTTATTGAATAAATGAATTGAATAGGAATTCATAGGTTGAAATAAAATGTTTTATCGTTAAAAAATATATTTTTTAACGTGAATACGAAAATAGTAAAGTGAACAAAATAAAATATTCATTTACAAACCGGACGGTTTGTTTATGTACACCTATTTGAAGGACATTGATTGGGACGATAAATTTTACACATCGCCCAACTGCACAACTAAAATCTGTGTTTGATTGTTTGAAACCCCACACGGGTGTTGGGATGAAATATGAATTTCACTCATCCTGATTGATTAAATATGTCGATCGATTGATTGACAGGCTGTTATAAGCGTTGAATATCTATATTTGATGCTTATACAGTGTAGTGCACTTTGGTTGATGGTTGATTATTTTTCAATGCTATTATATACATGTGTTGTATGGAAATCCATATAATTAACTTTATATGGTAATTGATTGGGCCTCATTCCAGTTTTAAAATAGAAGTATTTGAAATAGAAATATTCGAAATGGAATATTTGAAAATATCAATATATGAAGCCGTGTTGATTAGATTGACGCCATTTTGACGTGAACGATATTTATATCGATTTCGAAATGAATTGAATATAAACCGATTTCGAAATGAATTGAATATAAAACGATTTCGAAATGAATTGAATATAAAACGATTTCGAAATGAATTGAATATAAACCGATTTCGAAATGAATTGAATTGAAAACGATTTCGAAATGAAGTAAATTGAAAACGATTTCGAAATGAAGTGAATTGAAAACGATTTCGAAATGAAGTGAATTGAAAACGATTTCGAAATGAATTGAATTGAAAACGAATTCAAAGTGAATTGAAAAAGATTTCGAAATGAATTGAATTGAAAACGAATTCAAAGTGAATTGAAAACGATTTCGAAATGAAATGAATATAAAACGATTTCGAAATGAATTGAATTGAAAACGATTTCGAAATGAATTGAATTGAAAACGATTTCGAAATGAAGTGAATTGAAAACGATTTCGAAATGAAGTGAATTGAAAACGATTTCGAAATGAATTGAATTGAAAACGAATTCAAAGTGAATTGAAAACGATTTCGAAATGAATTGAATTGAAAACGAATTCAAAGTGAATTGAAAACGATTTCGAAATGAAATGAATATAAAACGATTTCGAAATGAATTGAATTGAAAACGATTCCGAAATGAATTGAATTGAAAACGATTTCGAAATGAAGTGAATTGAAAACGAATTCAAATTGAATTGAAAGCAAATTGAAATGAATTCAAATTGAATTGAAATTTGAATTGAATAGAAATGAATTTTAAAACGAATTTATAGAGAAGAATTCAATTTTGATTTGAATTGAAACGGAAGTTGAAATTGCTTTTGCAACGAATTTAAAACTATTTATATAATTCGTTTTAAATAGAAATCGACGAAATATATTATATATATATTATATATATAATATAATGACCTGAATAGAACGCGCCGCGCCGCGGCAGTTCGTGAATTTCGACCATTTATTTCAAACGGACATTACGGGAGATCCGACCGTCGGATTCTCCTAAAACCGGAACCGTTGGGTTCGTATCGAAAGGAGCTTTCTAACGAATATTAGAAATTAGAAATCTAACGGTTGGATTTGGAATTATGTCCAAATCAAATTTGAAAAAGGTCGCTATAAGTGCAGTTCGATGGCCATTGATGGAAATCGACTGTACGGGCCTTGATAAAATTATTAAAAATAGTAATAATTTGTGTGAAATCATAAGAAATGATTTGTGAAGATTTGGGATGAAAAACTCCATATTTGAAAAGATAAAAATAGATTTTTATCGAAATGAACTAGTTTTGAACTAGGAATATAATTCTATTTATTTTTAAATAAATAAATTGAATTTGAAAAGGGTTTTAAAAATACCAGAATATCCAATGATTGCATTGGAGTGGATTTGAATCGAAATTGTCTTCGGAATATTTCGATGTTGGAATTCGTGATTATACAGGTGTTGTTACGGGAATTTGAAAGATATATATATTTATATCGTTATTTCCAATACGACATTTGTTAGTCGTAGAATTTGATATTGAATATAAGCCGATATATTTTCTATTCAGAGCCTTGTATTGAATATCGAATGTGATTTGGGTTTGTCGTGAATGGTGTCTTCACTAACACTGTTCTTGAACCTAGTTGTGAAAAGATTAAATCTTTTTATTTAGATTTAATGAAGTGTACCAATTAAACGATATTTAATTGGAATTGAATTGGTATTGATTTTTGGGTTTATCGTGAACAGTGTTTTAAATAACACTTGTTCTTTAACCCGATAATTAATGGAATGTGATTTTGGGTTTATCGTGAACCGTGTTTTAAATGACACTGATTCTTTAACCCAGTTAAAGATTAAAACTAAGTGGAGTTTTAATGAATCTTTAATTAGATTGAGATGATCGAAAATGGAGTATCACCAGTTTTGCTCCAGGCGATGGTTAAATCTTTAATTAGATTTGAACGTGAAATGGTAATTGAATTTACCGATAACACTGTGGTGTTAGATATGAAGTATTACCAGTTTTACTTCATGCGATGAATAGGTTGGGATTGGGAAAATAAAATAAATGATTACTTCGGTGTGGTTCGCTAATCCCGACTAGTTTGAATTGATGTTCAAAGGAGATTAATGAATAAATTTAAAGAATTTATCTTGGATAAAATTAATGGGAACTTTTTTCCAAAGTATAGGAATATTTGAATAAAAGAATATTCTGAATTGGAATGAGGCGTATGTTGTGTTTGTGTAACACTTTTATAATATATACGCGAGTTATTCAGAAAGACCGGGTTTATCCCATTCTGAATAACTGATTCGACGTGGTGTCGAAGATGAAGACGATGGTCGAAGACCGGAAGTCTTCATGTCGTTTGGGTGATTACCGATGATCTTGATTGGCCTGTACACCCAAGAAGATGGAAACAGTTAGGGATCGTCCAGACGTACTTGGAGATCGATGGATATGCGGGGTACTAGGTGCCTCCGGTTTCGTTCAGACCCAGAACGGACTTGTAAATGGACTGTGTGTCCGACATTGGATTTTAGTCCGTGCGATTGATTTCTATTAAATATATATCTACTTGGCGGCGGAGAATTTATTCTCTTGCTTAACGCCCTTCTCTGAGACGTACGAGCTCAGGGGTTATATATTGATGGATATCAAACGCATGGAGTGAATTGCCTGTGTGGCATGCCTAAGTGGCAATTGATCGAGGCTTCTGTTGAAAAGCAAAGTCTTGTGGTGATGATCAAAGCACAGCCTGTGTGGCACAGCTTTGTGTAACGTGAATTCGCGAGCCTCGCACCCCGGTTGTGAACCAAAAACGGGAGACGGACCTCAGGGAGGGCATGCGTTTCTTTCTAGTTAGAAGTGGCGTTAGTGGTTTTACACGCCCTGACGAGTTTGACTTATGTGGTTGTTGCTGTTGCGAGGCGCCTCGGTTATATCGGTTTCGGCCGATGCATTCTGGTCGGCAGACGGACCAGACTTACACCCCATAGGGTGGGGAGACGTAGTGTTCAGGGTTTAAGTTTAATCCACATCGGTGGACCGGCCCTGTCGCTCCAAGGGTCGATGCGCTCTGACCCTGTGGCTCGGGCTAGAGAGTCACGAAAACGGTTGAGGACTATCTTTTGCCTCGGTTCATAGACGGAAATCCAATTTCCAAATACGTGACATGTGCGGTTTTATTTGTAGAACCTAGTATGGTGACATAGTGGGATGGGGCGCTCATGCCGCCTATGATTGATACTTATGATTTGAAGTTGTTTTATACACTATGCACTTACAATAGTATCAAATGATTTGTTTTAAACGTATCAAGCATTCTTGGCTATTATAAGGTAAAAACCCTATCCTCCGGCTTGCGTTGCATTGTGTGATGGGAACTGGGTCTTATAATAGCTTCATTTTTCTTTATTTAGCATTGCGCTGTTTGTTTTATGCACTGGTATTTGTAACACC
Source organism: Allium sativum (assembly GCA_030737875.1). Classification (NCBI taxonomy): domain Eukaryota; kingdom Viridiplantae; phylum Streptophyta; class Magnoliopsida; order Asparagales; family Amaryllidaceae; genus Allium; species Allium sativum. The sequence goes on along the minus strand of CM060925.1, from coordinate 439,690,930 downwards.
CCACACCCGCTATAGTCACTCACTAAGGGAATGCCATAGCATCGGTGGAGTATTTTTAGTGAGTATAGAACAGTAAAATTACAACAAGACAGATATAATGTAATACTTGAAAATTTAAAACATCATCTCATAGCAGCGGAAAGTAAAACATGTTTGGTTACATCATAAAACCATAACAAGAGTCAAGTACAAAATATCCATCCTGAATAAAATAAGTACATAATCCCACTACTCATAACAAATAGCCATAACAGAAAAGATAAGATAAGCTGAGCTCTACATCTACGGTCCAAGCTCCAAGAGATAGATAAAGCAAACTGATCAAAGCCCACTAGCACTAGGCCCAACCTGAGGACCTGAAGGAAAAAGATAAAAACAACGGGGGTCAGACATAAGCCAGAGTGAACCCTATCTCCTTAATAATACAATTATTAAAGTAATTAGGGTATGATATGAACTCGGTATGGTATCTTTGGGGATAATGACTACACTAAGTTGCCCACGAACACAGGACGAACTAAGATAACCGTAAAGACACATCTACCCACCCAAGGATAATTACTAACTGCACCACACCAGTCACTCCTACTCAAAGGTTGATCCCACCCAAGGATATCAAAGATAGATATAACCAGTAGTTTCCTGTACCCTAGTTGACTACATAGGTGCCGTCTGCCCCTATCTCTACTAGGTGTACCCCACTACCCCAAGCGATCGGCTCCCTAACGTAGATACCCGTGCTGGTCCCACAGTGGGGTGTATCACTCCCCTAAAGTGGCTACCCAATACTATCAACGGTGCACGGCTTTATATCTACACGATGCAACAACGGCTTATCTACCAGCCCGGGCCCACACACGCATATGAAACCCGTTGGACTTGCGTTGTCACCGCTACCCCGTTTTGGCCTCTTATAATCAAGCCCAATATGTGTGTCCCGTCACTCGACATGGATCGAGCCCACAAAGATACGTTTGGGATATTGGTTGAAACGGGCCCCCACAAGCTACTACTTAAGCTTGTCATTTTATCTAGTGCATTCCACTTAACCCCTTTTTATAATCATGCCCCCTTACATGTTAAGGTTTGGTTAAGTCATCCAATTATATTACAATTGCCACTTAAGGCACCCACTAGATTTCCGCATGCCACCCAAGGCACTTACTTGATTCCCCCATGCCACCCAAGGCACTTACTTAACCCTTTAATCATGTTTAGTTACATGTTCCACTCTGGTTAAGTATTCTAATCGTATTTTCTATTGCCACCCAAGGCAACCCACTAGTTTTCTCATGCCACCCAAGGCACCCCCACTAGTTACTACATGCCACCCAAGGCACCCACTTAACCCCTCATGTCCCACTACATGCTAATATGGTTAAGTGTTTCTTAATTAATTAAGACCGTGATCTCCCATAAAGACCTCCCACATTAGACTGGCTGTTATGACCGCCTGGTTAAGCCGGTAGGGTCCGGGCAGTCTTACGTCATAACAGAGTCTAACCTCGTGTCTTTACTTTAATCACGTATTTAATTTGTGCCTAAGACCTCTCACATTAGACTGGCTGTTATGACCGCCTGGTTAAGCCGGTAGGGTCCGGGCAGTCTTACGTCATAACAGAGCCTAACCTCGTGTCTTAGTCGATTAATTACACCTAATTAATCACCCCCATATTAATTATCCCTAATTAATATCAATTTATTCATAACATGGGTAGACCTAACTCAATAGGTAAATTCCCATGGGGTAGACCTAACTCAATAGGTAAATTCCCACTTATGTTAATTAATTTTTTATGGTATGCTTAATCATACCCATTTCAACATACTTTTAATTAACATATTAATTAACCCCATCGTTCCCCACGTAAATCGTCATTATGACATAACATAATAAAGGGAAGATTTATCACACATAACATGGGTTTAGCATATAACTTTATCATGGGTTAAGAGGATGTCAACTTGCATATATGAGCATGTATTAACCCAACTATATTCAACCCAAACTTGCATATTATCAAACATGTGTCTTACATAACATGTTGCATATGAACTTACATATCATCAAACATGTGATTTGCATAACATGTTGCATATGAACTTACATATCATCATACATGTGATTTGCATAACATGTAGAACTTGCATTTTAGCATATACTTAACTTGCATAAGCACTCACATACTTGCATAAGCATTCATATACTTGCATAAGCTTGCATATCATGTTAAACTTGCATTTCAACATATACATAACTTGCATAAACATTCACATACTTGCATAGGCTTGCATATTATGTTAAACTTGCATTTCAACATATACATAACTTGCATAAACATTCACATACTTGCATAGGCTTGCATATTATGTTAAACTTGCATTTCAACATATACATAACTTGCATAAACATTCATATACTTGCATAAGCTTGCATATTATGTTAAACTTGCATTTCAACATATACATAACTTGCATAAACATTCATATACTTGCATAAGATGTTAAACATGCATATAAGCATATACATGACTTGCATAAGTACTCACATACTTGCATAACATGTTTGCATAATGGATCCATATTCACTTAGTGTTTTGCATCATAAACATCATGAAACAACTTGCATAAAAATATCATGATTACATATTATGAAACTTGCATGACATAAGGCATATAACTTGCAAAACACAAAATATTCACTACATCAAGCTTGCATAAATATATGGATCCACAAACATAGCCATACTTTATCACATCTTATCATAATCAATTCAATAATTGATTATTAAGGGGATAGAAGCTCACCAAAACAAGATTAGCAAGTTAAATGAAACAAATCCCAATGATTAAGTAGAAGAAGATGTAGATTAGCTTGCAAACCCTCTTAGGATTTTTAGTGGAGGCTCTCCAATTTTCTAAGTGGTGGCATAATGGCCTTAGATCTATTTTTGGTAAGGATAAGGGGGGTATTAGGGTGTATATATAGATTAGTTAGATGTTTTAGGACCATAGGATATACCCTAGAACCAATCCTAGCCTTTAAAGCATGTCTTGGGGAAGAAGTCAAGTGTAGGAACCATTTAGGGCCCAAAAAAAAAACAGCCCAAAACTCATCCCGGGCCTCAAAACATGAGCAGTTTTCGTTTTTGATTTTTCGTGAAACTTTGACGGGCCATAACTTGGTCATACGGACTCCGATTTACGAAAACTCGGACTCTATTTCGCGTATTTTTCCGAGACGAACGCAATGGCACAGCCCGTTTCCCTTGATTCAGAATATTAAATTTAATTCTGCTCTGATTTATGTTATAACAAGTTATTTAACATACAGGGTGTTACATTCTCCCCTACTTAAAGGATTTCGTCCCCGAAATCTCTAAGTCAAGAAGAACGTATCCTACCAACCAAACAACCATCTACTCAACCATCCAACACTGGCATCCATTGTCCTTAAAACAATTTCTAATGATGTATGAGCATATGCAAAAAGTGTGTGTATATGTTCCCTATCTAATGTATGAACATATGCAAACCATGATAGTGCCATGCATCCATTATGTATGCGAGGGAACCCTATCGACACATACAATATCTACATGAGTGCACAATCATTCACCAAAATGCATTATCCATATGATAACACAATCATTATACATCCATAAATATAGCTTCCTACACACAATTTTATGCAATATGCAATATGAAGTGATTGAGCCGATCTAGTGCCTAGAGTGTGTGTATATGCATCCACGAGCAACCACTAGCAAACACTTACATCCACTTGCATCCATCATACATAACATGTCTCAAACACATGTTTCAACCATAGGACTATCCTATCTGAAGGTCAAAGGTACTAACGAGAGGACATACTAAGGATAAGATAAGTACCAGTCAAACGATAAAGGAGAAGTTAAAAGACATACTCTCAAAAAGAAATGGATACAAAGAACGCATCTTCGCTTCCGTCTCCCAAGTTGCGTTGCTCTCCTCTTCTCCCCATTGCACTTTGACTAGCTGAACCTCTCGATTCCTCAATTTCCTAGTCTCTGACCCAAGGATGCGAGTAGGAGCTCGTCGAATAGTCGCATCACGCTCTGCTTCCACTTCTCTAAGCAAACTTGGCTCTACCACCTCTGCGGTCTTATGTAGGCACTTCCTCCCATGGAATACATCATGTACACCACTAAGTCTGTCGGGCAACTCCACCAATGGAAGATGCTCCTCCCATGTACCTCCAAAATCCAAGATACATAGCCTCAAAAGGTCTTCTAAAATATGATTCACCCTCTCGGTCTGGCCGTCCGTCTGAGGATGATATGCGGTACTCAAATGCAACTGAGTCCCTACCGCCTTTTGCAAACTCTTCCAAAACTCTCTAGTGAAGATAGGATCTCGATCACTCACTATACTGGAGGGTACCCGATGCAATCGAACTATCTCTCGAAGATATACAAAAGCTAGCCATGGAGCAGTCCACTTACTCTTCACAGGTATGAAATGGGTGTTCTTAGTAAGTCTGTCTACCACCACCCAAATTCCTGTATTACTCTTTCTCGATCTGGGTAACCTGTCAATAAGATCCAACGAGACGCTGTCCCACTTTCATTGCGGAACCTCCAATGGGTGAAGCAACCCACCTGGTTTCTTTCGCTCCGTCTTCACTCGTTGGCACACCAAGCATCGAGCGACATGCTCGGCCACATCTTTCTTCATACCGGCCCAGAAGAAAGCCCTCTTCATGTCTTGGTACATCTTACCCCCACCGGGATGAATGGTCATCCTAAAACGGTGTGCGTCATCAAGAATAGCCTTCCTCAAACCCTCGTCCTGTGGTACACAAAGTCTACTGTCTCTACGCAAGCACCCTCTATCATCTAGGATGTACCTACTCAAATGGCTGGACGACTCCACCCTTATGAGCTTCTCTACTAACTCAACCAACTGTGGGTCGCCCCTCTGTGCTTCTCCAATCCGCCCCAAAAGAGTAGGTCTAACTTCCAAAGAAGCTAGCAAACCGGGTACAAAGTCAACGGAAGGTCTAAAGTCAAACTTAGAAATAAACTCTAAGCTCCGTAGTTCAACGAACAATGAACTCAAGGACAACCTTTTTCTACTTAAGGTGTCCGTTACCATGTTACCCTTACTCATAGGATGCTAAGGATCCCATCCACTTTTGCTGTCCTAAGACTATGCGCTCGAAGAGTCTCCAACACTTCCCTAAGATGTAGGGCATGCTCTTCTCCACCAGAATATCATCCAAAATCATCACAACTGTCTCCCACGTAGACCACCCTAGTCGAATTCGGCATCCCCCAAATGCAAGCCCTAAAGGCCTAAACCAATATCAGACAAACACCCAAGGGATACCTCCTTCGAATTCAGACGACCTACGTGAGATGATACTAGTAAAAATGGCTAAATAATTAAGCCCTTGACCAATTCTGGATGTTCTCGCCAGTCTCGCTCCAAAACCGTCGTTTATCCTATACTGGCCCTGCTCAGCCTATTGAGCACATACGAAAACTTATTTCGCTCCTAGAAAAGACCCAGATGTCATCTACAAAGACCATCACGAACTTATTTAGGTACTCCCTGAACACCCTTCTCAACAAAGTATGCGGGGGCGTTCGTCAAACCCAATGGCATCACCAGCCACTCATAAAAGAAATCATCCGGAGTCCCAAAGGCAGTCTCCTCTATACTATTCTCAGCCACTCTCAACTGATGAAATCCCGTGGCTAAGTCCTACTACAAAAATACTGAGGCGCCAGCCAACTGATCAAGGAGATCATTAATCCTCGGCAATGGGTATCTATTCTTCTTTGTGAGTTTCTTTAGTTCCCTTTAGCCTACACAAAGTCTGAGGGACCCATCCGCCTTCATAACAAAAACTACTGGAGCGCCCCACTCCGATATACTTCGTCTTATGAACCCCTTCTCAAGCAAATCGCCTACTTACTTATGGAGTTCCCTCCTCTCACTAGGAGCCATGTGGCACACTGGCCAAGATACTGGTTTGGCATTATCCACCAGATATATTCGGAAGTCAATCTCCCGCTTCGGAGGTAAGCCCTTCACCTCCTCAAACACATCCGGGTATTCCTGGACCGCTCTAACAGATCGCAGACTCTAGACCAACGTGTCAGGCGATTCTAGATACCTTAGCATAACAGATTCTATGGGATTACAAGAGATCTCGAGAGTGTTACTTAGGCGGCCCATAAGCCTAACAACTCTCCCTTCAAAATGAAGAACAGCACTCCTACTGGATAACCAGTCTATGCCCAAAATTAACCCATAGCCCGTGAAGCCCAACAAGCATCACATCTAAACTCAACGCTAAGTATAGAAACTTTCAAACCCAAACATATCATGGAGCCCCAACTGGGTTTGAAACAACTAAGGGATCATCTCCCAAACTGGTGTCTAAGTGCAGTGACTCAACTAACAATGGTGGGATAAACGAACTCAATATATCAGAATCAAATAAAGCTTGAATCGGATGATAAAGAAATCCAAATTCCAACCTAGACGGTCATATCCCCATCTGGTACCCTAGTCGTGAGGGAATACAACTACCCTCCAGAAGATTCCATACCTTGCCCTTGCTTCTTTGAACAATCCTAATAAGGTGTCCTATTCCTCTTAAAAGGATAACCACTTGCCTTCTTCTTCCCTATTCTCCACTCGTAACCTCCCACCAATGAGGTTTCATCTTTCATTAACCAAACAACTATTTGAGCCTTCCTCCCATCGTTTATCCAATAGATACCTACCAGTCCTCCTCCTTCTTGAACCAACTTCTAATCCGACTAACGTCTAAGTCCCTTGAAGTGGTTTTCCATCCTTATCTATCTTAGAAAGATCATCTATACGCGGAGGGGAAACTCAAAACGAGAGAAAGGAAGAGATTCAAAATGGAGAATTCGAAAGATATAGATATGACTATTGGGGATTATGCTTTCCTTTCAAAAACTTTTCTCTTAAAAGACATGTTTTTGAAAATACTCCTTTCCAAAAGTATTCTTAGAAAATAGTTTTTCTAAAAATTTTATCTGTTCCGGTAACCTTAAGCTCTGATACCACGTGTAACACCCCACACCCGCTATAGTCACTCACTAAGGGAATGCCATAGCATCGGTGGAGTATTTTTAGTGAGTATAGAACAGTAAAATTACAACAAGACAGATATAATGTAATACTTGAAAATTTAAAACATCATCTCATAGCAGCGGAAAGTAAAACATGTTTGGTTACATCATAAAACCATAACAAGAGTCAAGTACAAAATATCCATCCTGAATAAAATAAGTACATAATCCCACTACTCATAACAAATAGCCATAACAGAAAAGATAAGATAAGCTGAGCTCTACATCTACGGTCCAAGCTCCAAGAGATAGATAAAGCAAACTGATCAAAGCCCACTAGCACTAGGCCCAACCTGAGGACCTGAAGGAAAAAGATAAAAACAACGGGGGTCAGACATAAGCCAGAGTGAACCCTATCTCCTTAATAATACAATTATTAAAGTAATTAGGGTATGATATGAACTCGGTATGGTATCTTTGGGGATAATGACTACACTAAGTTGCCCACGAACACAGGACGAACTAAGATAACCGTAAAGACGCATCTACCCACCCAAGGATAATTACTAACTGCACCACACCAGTCACTCCTACTCAAAGGTTGATCCCACCCAAGGATATCAAAGATAGATATAACCAGTAGTTTCCTGTACCCTAGTTGACTACATAGGTGCCGTCTGCCCCTATCTCTACTAGGTGTACCCCACTACCCCAAGCGATCGGCTCCCTAACGTAGATACCCGTGCTGGTCCCACAGTGGGGTGTATCACTCCCCTAAAGTGGCTACCCAATACTATCAACGGTGCACGGCTTTATATCTACACGATGCAACAACGGCTTATCTACCAGCCCGGGCCCACACACGCATATGAAACCCGTTGGACTTGCGTTGTCACCGCTACCCCGTTTTGGCCTCTTATAATCAAGCCCAATATGCGTGTCCCGTCACTCGACATGGGTCGAGCCCACAAAGATACGTTTGGGATATTGGTTGAAACGGGCCCCCACAAGCTACTACTTAAGCTTGTCATTTTATCTAGTGCATTCCACTTAACCCCTTTTTATAATCATGCCCCCTTACATGTTAAGGTTTGGTTAAGTCATCCAATTATATTACAATTGCCACTTAAGGCACCCACTAGATTTCCGCATGCCACCCAAGGCACTTACTTGATTCCCCCATGCCACCCAAGGCACTTACTTAACCCTTTAATCATGTTTAGTTACATGTTCCACTCTGGTTAAGTATTCTAATCGTATTTTCTATTGCCACCCAAGGCAACCCACTAGTTTTCTCATGCCACCCAAGGCACCCCCACTAGTTACTACATGCCACCCAAGGCACCCACTTAACCCCTCATGTCCCACTACATGCTAATATGGTTAAGTGTTTCTTAATTAATTAAGACCGTGATCTCCCATAAAGACCTCCCACATTAGACTGGCTGTTATGACCGCCTGGTTAAGCCGATAGGGTCCGGGCAGTCTTACGTCATAACAGAGTCTAACCTCGTGTCTTTACTTTAATCACGTATTTAATTTGTGCCTAAGACCTCTCACATTAGACTGGCTGTTATGACCGCCTGGTTAAGCCGGTAGGGTCCGGGCAGTCTTACGTCATAACAGAGCCTAACCTCGTGTCTTAGTCGATTAATTACACCTAATTAATCACCCCCATATTAATTATCCCTAATTAATATCAATTTATTCATAACATGGGTAGACCTAACTCAATAGGTAAATTCCCATGGGGTAGACCTAACTCAATAGGTAAATTCCCACTTATGTTAATTAATTTTTTATGGTATGCTTAATCATACCCATTTCAACATACTTTTAATTAACATATTAATTAACCCCATCGTTCCCCACGTAAATCGTCATTATGACATAACATAATAAAGGGAAGATTTATCACACATAACATGGGTTTAGCATATAACTTTATCATGGGTTAAGAGGATGTCAACTTGCATATATGAGCATGTATTAACCCAACTATATTCAACCCAAACTTGCATATTATCAAACATGTGTCTTACATAACATGTTGCATATGAACTTACATATCATCAAACATGTGATTTGCATAACATGTTGCATATGAACTTACATATCATCATACATGTGATTTGCATAACATGTAGAACTTGCATTTTAGCATATACTTAACTTGCATAAGCACTCACATACTTGCATAAGCATTCATATACTTGCATAAGCTTGCATATCATGTTAAACTTGCATTTCAACATATACATAACTTGCATAAACATTCACATACTTGCATAGGCTTGCATATTATGTTAAACTTGCATTTCAACATATACATAACTTGCATAAACATTCACATACTTGCATAGGCTTGCATATTATGTTAAACTTGCATTTCAACATATACATAACTTGCATAAACATTCATATACTTGCATAAGCTTGCATATTATGTTAAACTTGCATTTCAACATATACATAACTTGCATAAACATTCATATACTTGCATAAGATGTTAAACATGCATATAAGCATATACATGACTTGCATAAGTACTCACATACTTGCATAACATGTTTGCATAATGGATCCATATTCACTTAGTGTTTTGCATCATAAACATCATGAAACAACTTGCATAAAAATATCATGATTATATATTATGAAACTTGCATGACATAAGGCATATAACTTGCAAAACACAAAATATTCACTACATCAAGCTTGCATAAATATATGGATCCACAAACATAGCCATACTTTATCACATCTTATCATAATCAATTCAATAATTGATTATTAAGGGGATAGAAGCTCACCAAAACAAGATTAGCAAGTTAAATGAAACAAATCCCAATGATTAAGTAGAAGAAGATGTAGATTAGCTTGCAAACCCTCTTAGGATTTTTAGTGGAGGCTCTCCAATTTTCTAAGTGGTGGCATAATGGCCTTAGATCTATTTTTGGTAAGGATAAGGGGGGTATTAGGGTGTATATATAGATTAGTTAGATGTTTTAGGACCATAGGATATACCCTAGAACCAATCCTAGCCTTTAAAGCATGTCTTGGGGAAGAAGTCAAGTGTAGGAACCATTTAGGGCCCAAAAAAAAAACAGCCCAAAACTCATCCCGGGCCTCAAAACATGAGCAGTTTTCGTTTTTGATTTTTCGTGAAACTTTGACGGGCCATAACTTGGTCATACGGACTCCGATTTACGAAAACTCGGACTCTATTTCGCGTATTTTTCCGAGACGAACGCAATGGCACAGCCCGTTTCCCTTGATTCAGAATATTAAATTTAATTCTGCTCTGATTTATGTTATAACAAGTTATTTAACATACGGGGTGTTACAGTATTCTTGGGAGGAAACCCGTTCCGTGTTATACGGCGTGGTCCCTTGATTTACCTAGCTTTAAAAATAAAGATTAACTGTTTTAGTTCTCACACCAGTCACATGACTGACCTGGAGTTTATTGTTTTAACCTAAACTCTGGGTGCCCTTATTTTGACACGGGCAGCTAGTAGTTTTGGTTTTTGCAGATTTATATTCACAGGGTCCTGGTTTGCAGCTGGAACGATATCCGGAAAGTTTTGTATCCGTATATCTCTTCTAGTTGTGTATTGTATTATTTTCCGCTGCTATGTATTTAAATATAATTTAAATCTCTGTTATTTCTGTGTAATATTTATTTGTTTATACTCTGTATATTCTTGTAATCTGATGCATTGTTGTAATATACAGTGAAATGTTCTTTTATATGCGCTCTGCTGTGGTTTGTTCTCGAACTATCCGGCACTTTCCTTTACGGGGAAGTTACGGGTTTTCACACAGGATATATAATGGTGTTCCAAGATCCATATATAGTCATGCTTTGACCTAACTTTGGCTAATCCCCAAAACATAACCTTTTAGGTAGACATCTTATGTCAATTATATCGTATATATAGTTCTTGGATCGCATGACGAACATTTTGTTCATAAAATTATTCATTTGCTCATAATATAGAATAATGCATGCTCTTTATCTCTAAGGCCATAATCCTATTATGCATCCTAGTTAAGTCAGACCAAATAATTCAGTCGGAGTATCACAATTACTCTTACCGCATATAACCAAATAAAAGGATGCACAATGCTTTGGCATTACCTACATCCAATGAGATTGACATTGATGGGTTCATATATTGGAAGACGCCACCATGAATTTTACATAACAAAATTTTGCATTAAAGGGATTTTATATTTTGTAGTGGCGGACAATGCTAATGTTATTTACACATATAAAAAATATATGTATTTTAAATTCATAATATAAATTGGATTTAAATAAAATATATGAAATATATGTATTTAAATCCAACAATATATAGGAATCATGCCTACATATTCATTTGAACACTTCAAAATAACAGGTCACCAATATTTGTGCAAATCGAATAAGTACAACATTAAATCGTCATACTGCTTCATGTGGGAATAACGATAGAAATAACATTTAATTTTAATTAAAAATGCAAATAAAATTGCAAGTGCATACAAAAAGGTATTCTATTTTTCTAAAGAAACCGATTTCTTCTTTATACCAAAATTTGCACCCCTATTGTTTATGGAATTAACAGCCAATATGTTTAAACACTAATAAAACTCAAGTCAACGTATATAAAACCAAAATAACATTTTGTTCCTAGCATGCAGGTTATCAAACAGAAACAAACATGATTTTCAGAAACAAAGAGGGTCAGAACCTTTCGCATGCAGTAACAATATAATAATGAAAGACTACATCTATTAATATACATATTTGCACATGCTATTATATATTACATGTATGTATAACAAATTATACGTTTACACAACTTAGTTCATTACACATCGGCTCATATACATATATTTGTATACATTACACAACATATATATAAATGAATGACACATATAGATTTATACTCCTATAAATTTTGCATCATCCAAACAAGTGAAACTTGCCTTTCCTCATGTCTTAACTACTGCATTCTCTAGCAATCCATTTGCTGTAAATCTAATTTTCATCAAAATGAATTAATTAGACACATTAGAATCAAGACGATCTTGATACCAACAGGTTATTATATCCAGTTGATATTCCGGATTTAGTTCATAAATTATAAATTGTACACACAACTGTTATGTGAATAAGTCATGGCTTTTACAAACTTCACACAGACAACATTAGAAAAAGAAGAATAATAATAAAATTAATATTTCCAGTATATATTTGTATACTAATAAAGCAATTTACATGAATCTCCCTTTGATTTATATCATATATAATCATCATTTACAGAATTGATACCAAAATTAAATAGGTGATCATTTAGTTATCTATTACATGCAAATATGTGTATAACATCATGTAATATCTACATACCTTAATAGCCTGCATTTGTATGTATGAAACATACGGGTAATTACAATGCTCAGATGCATACATGATATGTATACTATTTATTGCAAATCATATTTGCAAAATCCAACTAATCAAAATGGGTTTAAATCCAGAATAGATTATTTCAAATAGAATTATAATCAAGTATTTTTCTAGGCTTATGGATATATGCAGTCCCAAAAAGGTGAGAACTTGGAGGCCTATTTTACAAGGTTAATACAGTTTGTATACAATTGTACATTTTAACATAAGCATCAAAATGCTTTGAGTATCATATATCAATACATGTTCATTGAACATATAAGAGAGCAAACGACAACAAATACACACACGCACACATACACACGCACGCACACACACACGCATGTGCGTGCACACATACACGCATGCACACACACACACATACATACATATATATATACAATGACATAGGTCAGTTTTAAATTCATTGTCCTTGTGCAGCTCCTTATATATATTCAATCAACATGAAAAGGAGAACTACATTAGTTGATAAATTATTCCGGAATGAAACTGATGGTAAATTAACCAAATTTCCTAGCCGATGGTTTTCATCATTATGAAATCCAGCAGCTAATTCATAGACATATTTATATATTACACTTTCCATCAAGTATAGAAAAATTGACAAGTCTGGGGTTTAAATATATATATATTTATATATATGTATATATATATATATATATATATATGAAAGGGGATGTTCATATGAAATTCAAGTAACATTTTACTAATTCAAAATACATCTAGTATCCCTTTTGTATAATTAATCAGCCTAGTGCTTGGGTCCATTTATCAGTATAAATATTAAAATTCAGGGTCCATACATCAATATATATGCCAATAGTTTGAAATCATGAATCAAGTCATAATTGTCAAGCTTTTCTTCTAGGATATATATATATATGTCTATACATATATACACACATATTACTGGGTACACATATATAAGAAACAACAAATGGCTTCCAAAGCATATAATATTTATATATATACATATGTACGTATTATATATATAACAGTTTCAATAAAGCGTGTCAAACTAAATTTAAACTCTCATCATATATATATATATATATATATATATATATATAGAGAGAGAGAGAGAGAGAGACCAAATTTTCAATGTAAAATCATCATTTATCTACATAAATACATATATGCATAGTCTAATTTGTTTGTGAAAGTCAGAACAAAAAGCGCTTAAACTTGATCAATAAAATTGGGTTTTTATCCAATCAATAAACATACAACAGAGTGTCAATTTATTAAAACACTTTTAAATTACACAAAGTCAACATTTTAACCTTCAAGTTAAGTTTTCATAGCGTGTAATCTATCAATATTTAAAATAAAACTGATATCAAATATCAATTCATAGTTTCATTTCTTAATTTGTATCAAATACAAAAAATTATTGACAGTGAAAACAATTTCATCTGATAAATAAGTTTATGTAATATACAGAAACTACTTTTGACACTCAAGTACTGATTTCGTAAGTCTGGTTTGTTTGGAATTTTAACCCCAGTATCAATTAACACTATTTTGGAACATGTCTTAACCAATTAAGATCATACAACTTATAAAATACATTATGCATGTATAGTATGTTGCAATTAGGACCCTTACATCATTAGTTTTCACAAAACTAAATGCAGTAACCCAATTAATTTTAAGAGATTAATAAGTTAGACTTGTTTTCAGTTTGATTCAAATCAAACATTTTTAAGAGGATACTAAGCTAGTTCCAATCTATTGTGGATGTATTTAGAATCTCAGATCGAATTTCAATATAATTGTTAAGCACATTACGTCATATTTCAACATGTTTCAAAAGATCAAATCTTAAGGAACTTAGCACTTCGATTAATCAGATTTATATGTTGGGTTTCGATCCAAACTTAAAATATAACAAAATGATAACAAAGCTTTCACCAATCAACCTTTTTTATTCATAATTAAACTGAGTCACACAAGTTAACAGATCCAAACACAATTAACCACACAGATTTAACATATGATACCACATGTTTCCAAAGTGTAACAGGCTAGTTAATTGCAAGCACTTAGGTTTTAAGGATCTCATTGCAAACCAAAATTTTAAAGTTCTAACGAATTTTGGTTATGTCAATGGAATTTACATCTAATATCAATTCATTAGGTCAGCTCTGAGTCCATATTAATTCAATATTTAATAGTATGAAATCTAGTAACATTCAAATAGAATTAATATCTGATATTAATTCTTATTTAAATGACACATTTTTAATTCAGAAACAAACTTATTTATCATACCTGATTAATCAATTCAAAATCAAATTCACTTATTTTTATATGTAATATGTTCAATTAATTAGGAATTCAAACATTACGAGCCTAAATCGAAGTTCAAAATACAATTTATTGCAAGCCTGGCCCTGATACCACTATAGGGTTTGCTAGATCTAATCGTTTAACCTAATATGACGATTTAACAAAATTAAAACTTGAATCTATGCAATAAAACTAAATCAGATTAATTAGGTTATGATTTCATACCTGCTGTTAACGATATTTTTCGTCAATACCAGAGATAGGTCTACGGAAGTGGACCTAAGGAAAAAATGGGGTTATTTAGCTTTCACGAGTTCGAGTTAGCTCACCGTTTCCTAGATATCAAGATTTAGAGCCCGAAAGATTAGTTACTCTTCCCTCAATGGGGTGAGCATCACGCTGAGCGACTTAAGAACCAACAGTTATCTTAGGACAAGGGTTCCCCAAGCTTAACCCTCGATAAAGGGCTAAACAGCTCGAAGGAAGGGTTCCACACTAACTTTTCGGAAGGGTCTAGCCTTTAGTAGGAACTCGTGTGTATGTAGAAGGCATATAACATGTTGCACTAGAAATAGCTAAGAAATCACATAAGTAACTAATAAGGAAATATGCTAAGTGTTGATCCACTCTTTATTTATCTCAACGATTACAATAGAAATCCCCAAAATCAATTTAGAAATTAGGGTTTAATCTAAAGAAAGAGAGTATAAGAATGAGAAATGAGAAATGATAAAATCACCACGCAAATGAGATCCTTGGTGTCTTATTTATAGAAAAATTGGGACCCCTTTTTCTATTGGGCAAGAAGAAGCCCCTGTCAGTCGTTTTTCACTTTGGTTTCGGAGGTTTTGGCTTTCGGCTACTTTTTAGACTTTGCATGTTTCTTTTTAAGGTGCAGGTTCTGGCTCTCGGGAGGGTGGTCCCGGTTTTTGAAGCTTCTCTTTGGAGTATCTTCTACCTTCTTTGTACCACTACTAAGCATGTCGGTATGGATAGCTTTAGGAAGACTTTGGGCTTCCTGATATATGCTTCCGGATATGGCATCCAGATATGGGCCTCCAGATACGGGCTTTCGGTCATGCTATTAATCCTTCATGGAACTTGCCTTCACGATTCAGGTGGATGGTTTTCAGATCCGCCACCCTATGTCGGTATCCACACTAAGTAGGTTAGTGTGGATAGCTTGTCTCCCTTAGAGGTTCCGTCTTTCCTGCCGGTAGATTCCTGAAGTGTATCTCGGCTTTTCAGAGGGTTGCTTCCGGTGTTTTATTAGTTGTTTACTAAAGTGACCTTTCAGTGATCATCTAATAGGGGTCTTGGTAGCTGGCTCCCGGATGATTCTCCTATGCTTCAAGCTCTATCCCTTTGATGCTTTCGTCTTTAATGTATCGGTATTGAGCAAGTTAATACCGATAGGCCTTCCGCCCTCCTAGGTCTCGGTTTTTAGGATTTTTGGTCTTTCTCTTCCTTGGCTTCCGGCTTTGGATGGCCTTCCGTTATTTACCATTCGTGCCGGAACTACCCTGCCGGTATCCTTTCTTTATATTGATTTTGAGCTATTTTCTTCAATGATAATGTCAGCTTCCTGTTCTTCTGGGTCATTCTTCTAAGGTTGTGATCATCCATTACCCTTTCACCGATAGCCTGTCTCGGCATTAATTCTGGTAGTAACAATTTCCCCCTTTGTGAAGGCATAATTTTGACTTTCCAAGTCAAACTTTGGCTTCCTTTTTGTGTTTTCATTCCTTGTCTCTTGATCTTCCTTGATCGGATCCATTGATTGGTTCTTGCCTGTACGGTTCAGATTAAAGGTAATTTTGCATAATTACCATCGCTTCTTCTTCCTCACTTTACCTGTGACATCAATTACTCAAACTAGATTACTATTCATCGAAAATTGCCAAAATTTTTTTTTAAGAATTTCTGATTCAATCTCTGGTATGTATTCCTACTTTTAAATTATAAGCAGAAATATAAACTAATCACTTAAATCAATTTGGGTTTTGTTTGTTAAATGTAAGTTATTTAATCATAGGTGATTTAGATTACTATTCATGGTGAACTACGCGAATGCTCTTTACCCCCAATGTTATTTTTAGAGTGTTTGGGATGTACAATTTCATAAGAAAAGTTATTTATTGTTACAAAGTGAAACCTATGACTTAGGTGCTGCTAAGGTCACTGTCAATGTTATCGACTCATTTGTTCTGACTTTACCGACACAATTTTCTGCATTTGTTTAGAATGTAACTATCGGATTAGCCTGGAAGTAGTGAATCATCAGGATAGGCTATCGAAGAGATGGTGTTGGTAAAGTCTAAGGGATTTATTGCCATGACCTTTTGACTTTGACCTCATATGTGCCGGTTCGAAGGCCAATCAGGCTTTCAGTGATGACTTAGGGTTATTTGGTTTCGGCTTGACCGTTACCAGTCCCTTTTAGTTTTCTCGGCACCATTCATGTGCTTCCCTTTGTTTCTGGGACCAGGATGACTAATTTATCATCATTAAAGGCTTGATTATTTCTAAATGAACGCAAACTTTGCATGAATTCTATCCAGATTAATATTTAGGATTATCCTGATATGCTACAATTTGAGTTCTTTCTAGCATTAATAGGTTTACATGATGTATACCCATTTCATAATAAAGAATGCGGTGCTAATTCACATGTTATGAAATTATATCACCTGGTAGCACTATATCCGATAAAAAGAGCTCTAGTCAATCAAAGCCTGGTGTTCCCAGCACCCTTCGGAAGAAGAAGCCATTCACTTTAAAGAATCTCTAATTACTTCTTAGGATGAAGTAAATTCCATCCTTAACAGCTTTGGGATGTCTGATGTAGATGCTATTCTTGCCACCAATTGGGATAATATCATAAATCCTCTAGAAGGTTACTTTGCATATCTGTCATCACATCTAGCATGAGGGCTTCTTTCCCTTTCCAACTTATATATCTCGACTCTTACGAGACCTGAAAATTGCACCTATCCAACTTCTGTCGAACACCTATACTTTTCTTATATCCCTCGAAGTTCTGGCACTTGAATCGGGTCAGGCTTCCCTTCTAATCTTATTCAACATTTGGTGCAGTTTTCGAAAGGAGCAGACTCACCTATTCTATGTGCCAATCCATTGAAGAAAATCATTAGTGATGGTTTTAGTAAGACTAAACCCTGGAAAGATCTGTTCTTTTTCATCAGGTACCATGCTAACATTTTAGGCAATTTTGCAGATTTTAGTAAGTTCCCCTACTTTTTCATAAGTAGTCATACTTTTCTTGGGCATTGTTTATCTTTACTTGCTTTCCAAATCCTGCTTCTAAGAGAGTTGCCTTAACGGAGAGTGAATCTTGCGTGCTTGAATTTATCTCTAAAGAATTTAAAGAACTGCGAAGTCGGTCAGTTTTGTTTACCTTGGATAAATTGCGTCAATATAATCTCTTTCTTGATGAGCAAAAGATCTTGGGGAGCCCACCTATTCATTTCTTAGGATAGAATCATTTGACTTTGGGCTCGGACGTGTTTACTACTTCATCTCCCTTGGTTCCAGGTATCATTATTGGGATTGCTACTTCCTTTACGAAGCAACCTTAATTTGTAAGATATTCATTCCAGAGTTTATCTTTGTATTTACATTTGATCAGGGGTATCGACTTTTGAAGTTGTAACTCTCACTGATGCTCTAGATCAATCCACCACCGTCGCTACCAATAGGCTGGCCGAATCAACCATTGAGCTACCTGCTAAAAGACTAAAACATGACACTTATGTTCCTCTTTCTCAGGATACCATTGTTGAGTTTGCTGATAAGGAATTTCTTATCTCTACAGCCCCTACTGTCGATCCTACCATGGCGACTATTAACGACCCTCTCGAAGGTACCCTCAGTAAAGAGCATGAGGGTCATGTTATACCGTCAACCTTTCCAAGTACATCAGAAGTGGACAAGCGTGCCACATCCCAAACTTCCACTTCTCAACATGTTGATCCCCCGAGGTTTCCAGCACCCCCAATGAGCTTATATGACTTTGTGAAGCTTTCTTCAGACAGGGAGGATATTTATAAGTATTTAATCAATCAGCAGCTCTCGGTATAGACTTTTCTTTCTTGACCCTTCTTTTATCTTTAATTTGTCACGACGACTAATTGGATTCTATTTCTTTCTCAGGTTACTAAAAGATGGCTTTTGTCTAAAGCAACTCCTTCATCTTCTCCCGAGGTTACTCGACTCCAGGAGGCTAACGAGGCTTTAAGCGATGAATGCGAGAGGTTGAAAGCTTCCCTTAAACACGCTGAAGTTGCTCTCGAAAAAATAAAGGCAGACAAAGAATTTATTACCTGACCAAGTTTCGGCCTTAGAGCACCAAATAGTGGAAAATGTGGTCAGTCATGCCGACAAACTTAAGAGGAAGGATGAGAAGTTCTCCCATGCTGTGCGGATAATTTATGAGGAAAAGGGCAAAATATCTAACTTTTTGCAAGTTCATCTTCCCTAGATCAAGATTGGATACTATGAGGATGCCTTATTTGACGTTCTTTCTGATAACCTTTGGATTCTTCCTAAGATTAAAACTACTACCATCCCTCCTTTCGTCGGGAATGAAGTCATGGAAAGGATTGGGTCGGGCAGGCAAGGATTCGAGATGACAAAGAAGGGCAAACTCACAGCTGAAGATATCTTATATATTAATGACCTTTCTGATAACTCGGGCAACTAAGAGGAATATTCAACGTTTGTTGAGGACGATGGAGGTGATGATGGTGGTGGACCCAACGACGATGACCGTCGAGATGAGCATGGTAAGGATGGGAATGATCCATCTGCAGCTGCTGGGGTTTCACCCGATTCTACAAGAACTAGTTCTGATGCCATAGGTGCTCATGCTTCTCGAGATTCCGACACTCCCCTACCTAACAAAGGTCGAACTTCTGAGACATTAGTAGGAAAACAGTTTACCCAACCCGAGGTTTCTCTTTCCCAGGTACATCCTTTGCTTCTCAATATGCCTTTCCTTTTTTTGTATACGGTGGTAACTAGTTTTCTGTCATTGGATTATATAGACCAAAAGAGATATCATCTCACGGCTTAGAGAAGAATTAGATTAAAAGCAGAAGGAAATCACTCGATCTTACATAGAGCAAGATAGATTGTTAAAAGACTATAATGCTTTATCTCAAAAAAATAATGATCTAAACAAGAGTAAATCTAAGCTCATGTCTTATAAGGAGCATGAAGAGGCCCCCAGATTAAAGAGAGCCTGTAAGCACATGGGGGCTATTAGGGAGGAAAACAAGGAGCTGATGACCTTATTTTGGATGTTGATTGAGGGCAAGGATGTTTTAGTTAACTTTCTGTATGAAGTTTATAAACGATGCATAATAGTAGGCTTTTCTTTTTTAAGGGATCATAGTGGGGGTTTGATTATACACCGCCTCCGTAGGCTTTGTCTGGACGAGTATGGGTCGGACCCACATCTCGGGGCTCTTTGGAATGTAACACCCCGTATTTCTGTTAACACTAAAGTTACTAATTTAAGAATAACCAATGCTTAATATAATAAATGTGTAAAGGGGAGATGTATCTAATGTGCATACAAATTTAATAATAAATGTGTAAAGGGGAGATGTATCTAATGTGCATACAAATTTAATAATAAATATGTAAAGGGGGGATGTATCT
The DNA here is from genome assembly GCA_030737875.1 of Allium sativum. Lineage (NCBI taxonomy): Eukaryota > Viridiplantae > Streptophyta > Magnoliopsida > Asparagales > Amaryllidaceae > Allium > Allium sativum. Next base: position 439,670,395 of record CM060925.1, on the reverse strand, counting down.
AATGTGCATACAAATTTAATAATAAACGTTAATAATGTACATTAAGAAAGTAATTGTGAACATAATTGGCTTCTCTTTAGAACAGATGGCTTCGATTAACCTTGGCTTCATCGACGGCTCAAATTAACTTGCAATCCTATATAAACAGCCCCTAGTCTCCTTCTCTTTGCACCATTCTTCTCTAACCTTATGCTGCACAAATTCTTGATGGACTAAGTGGTAAACCGAACTAAGTAAGAAAACCTTAGTTAAATAAACTAAGTGGTAGACCTTAGTTAGAAAAACTAAGTAGTAATCCTTAGTATAACACGAAGAGGAGTGAACGTCCATCTGATCTTAAAGAAGGCTCCAACGAATTAGGTTACGAAGCCCGAGACTTCGAGGGGACGTAAGGGTACTCTTGGTATCCCTCTGTGAGAATGTAGATGATCCGCCTGGGCTCACAGAGGTAAAGGTCTGCGTGAGAAGAACCAAGGGTATGCCTTGGTTGCAATATATGGCAACCTAAAGACTAGGATGGACCAGCGTAATTCGGCGAGACCAGTAGCCCTGTGATAGCGACTCGTCGTCTACCTACCATCTTGAGTCAGTCGAGATAAGTAAAGCGGAAAGGCGGAGAACTCCAAAAGACCATATACTTGCTATCTAGTTATGGGTGAGGATGGCCATAGGTTAGTGGGGGCATAGAGGGCCTGCGTATAGTTCTCATTTTTCAAGGTGTGCCTTTCATTAGTTGAGGGAGGGGTCGAGTGGGACCATAGCCACTGGAAAAACAGACCTTAGCATCTGCATCGATAGATATCTTAAAGCTCTCGACTGTGTTCCGTGTTTCTTGATTAGCCCTGCCACGGGACTCGGGCCGCACATATAGAGGACATGTGCAACTAGATATCTAGCACGTTACGATACGATTGGGACGTAAAGTCTAGAAACACTTATCGCTCTGGGTAGTATGTCCTAGACTAGGGGCACCGTTCGACAGGTAGCATAATCCCTAGTTGGACCTAGGTGGCATAAACCCTGAATCCGAGAAGTATTAGATAAGTCGCATAAAGCCTAGTCGAATCTAGAAAGCGCTCGATAGAAAACCCCAGATTAGATCTAGGTAATAAATAATAGATATACACCTAAAGGCAACCACGATTATGGGGATTGGGATCACGTTATCATTTTATATAGATTACTAGTTGAGACACTAGTTAGGCGGTGCAGAGATATAGAAACCAGAATAACAGAGAAAGTAGTGAAGCATACATTATCTTGCCTTAGCATATCTTGCGTTAATCTTATGTTATCTTTTTATCCCTATCATCACGGTATTATCTTGTATTCAGTTAATTCATGTCGTGTTGCTTTTCCCTATTCACATGCTAAAAGTTACTGAACTTACCAGACTTTATGTCTGACTCTGTTTTCTTTCGCTTTCTTTTCTTCCGTCTCCCCCCCCCCCCCCCGGTTGTAAAGGAGAGAATAGTATAGCTCAGATTAGATTGACCGTTACTCTTTCCCAACTTGAAGATTTGTAGAAGATTTGCTTGGATTCTCTTGCTATGGCTGGCTCATGCTACATTGGGGAATATAAATGTTATTTTATGCTTCTTTATTTTGTAAGACAGATGATACTCTGATATTGGAAAACAATTGTTGTACAAACTATTTTATCAATAAAGTAAAGTTTTATTTTCCGCTGTTTTAATTTTGTCTGTCTTGTAATTTATCTGCATCTTTTACCTTAAATGCTCCACAGAACTTAGTGCATTCCCTTTGTGAGTGACACTAAAGGATATGGGGTGTTACACTTGGTATCAGAGCTGAAGGTTACCGGATCAGATAAAAGATTTGAAAAAAAATTATTATTTTCAAACAGTTTTAAAAGAAGCATTTTCAAAAGAAAAGTTTTGTTTTAAAGGCATATTCCCCAAAAGCCATACACACTATCTTCTGATTCTCTATTTGAATTCTTGTGCCCTTCTTTCTTGAGTCTCTGGGGCTCCTCGCTTTCTGGGAGGTAACCTCATCGAAGGGCGAAGTAGTGCCTGACTTCCATCTATAACCGTAGTAGTTTCACCTGCGGCTAGTTTTCTTTCAAGCTTAGTAGGGTTTTCTGTACGATGGAGGCAGCTTTCGAGAGTTTTGTCAACATGATTACACACGAAAGAGGATGAGGAGTTTGGCTAAGCAGCACAACCCAAGGATGAGGAATTCATGGATGTAGACTTGGCTCACGAAGGAGGAAGGGATTATAAAACCTAAGACAAGAGGAAGTATCTTTACTATGGCAGAATAGGGCATATAATTAAGAACAAAGGACAAGATTTTCAGAAGGGCAAGTACATGCTTTCACCAATAAGTGTACCTAGGAGAAAGGTAGTAAATTTCTGTTGGAAGAGTCTAGCTTTTCTATTTGTACTCTTTCTTTTGGTTTTAGCACTTCGCATTTGTTCATATTTGCTTCCATAGTTGAGTCTCTGCACCTTAGTACTTGTATAGTAAAAGATCCCAACTAGTGCTCTAATGTTTGGTTGTTTTTGCTTAGATCATCTCACGTAGATCGTCCAAATTCGGAGGAGACATTCCTCGGGTGCTTGTCTGATATTGCTTTAGGCCTTTGGGGCTTGTATTTGAGGGATGTCGAGTTCGACTAGGATGGTTTGCTTGAGAGATGAATAGTTGTGGCAGGTGCTCTATATAGAGAAGAACTAACCTTAAGAGAGGTAAAAAGTACGTAGTGACCTTTTGACCCTCATAGTTATGGCATGATGGATAAGCTAAGAGGAGAGACCTCTGATCATCCTAGTATATACACTCAGTATCATGGTTGACATTTGTTTATTTTGGAAATGGAGGTCAAGAAACTTCGCAATCGTGAAGTTGAATCTATTAAGGTACAATTGAGTAAAGCTCAAGAAGACGTGATACGGGAGATTGAAGATAAGGCATACGCGCCTCATACCCTTTTTCTTAAGGGAACATCCTTGATTCCTTTTTTTAGGAATTCTATGCATACTAATTTCTAGCTTTTAAGGTATATCCTCTAGGACTTATCATCGATCCTTAGGTAGAAACCCTTTTGGATGTAAACATGTATTTGAAACATGTTATGGTTGATGGTTGCGAATGGTTGCTAGTGGTTGCTCGTGAATGCATATACACACATATTAGGCACTAGATCAGCTCAGACGCCTTCATATTTCATTTACATATATGTATTTTTTTATGAATTGAACTTAATGTGTTATCATATGGATGTCGCATTTGAGTGAATGATTGTGCACTCATATAGAAATAATATGTATCATTAGGATTTGCATACATATTGGACGCATGGCACTGACATGATTTGCATTTAAGGAGGTCAACTGAATCAGTAGACCACCTGATTTTGCATTAGATAAAGACATGTACACACACTATGCATATGAACATACAAGAATTAGAAGTCTTTGAGGACAATGGATGCCTGTGTTTGATGGTTGAGTAGATGGATGATTGGATGGTAGGATTTACATTCTTCTTGACTTGAAGATTTCGGGGTCGAAATCCTTTAAGGAGGGGAGAAGGTAACACCCCGTATTTCTGTTAACACTAAAGTTACTAATTTAAGAATAACCAATGCTTAATATAATAAATGTGTAAAGGGGAGATGTATCTAATGTGCATACAAATTTAATAATAAATGTGTAAAGGGGAGATGTATCTAATGTGCATACAAATTTATTAATAAATGTGTAAATGGGGGATGTATCTAATGTGCATACAAATTTAATAATAAATGTAAATAATGTACATTAAGAAAGTAATTGTGAACATAATTAGCTTCTCTTTAGAACGGATGGCTTTGATTAACCTTGGCTTCATCGATGGCTCAAATTAACTTGCAATCCTATATAAACAGCCCCCTAGTCTCCTTCTCTTTGCACCATTCTTCTCTAACCTTATGCTGCATAAATTCTTGATGGACTAAGTGGTAAACCGAACTAAGTAAGTAAACCTTAGTTAAATAAACTAAGTGGTAAACCTTAGTTAGAAAAACCAAGTAGTAATCCTTAGTATAACATGAAGAGGAGCGAACGTCCATTTGATCTTAAAGAAGGCTCCAACGAATTGGGTTACGAAGCCCGAGGCTTCGAGGGGACGTAAGGGTACTCTTGGTATCCCTCTGTTAGAATGCAGATGATCCGCCTGGGCTCACAGAGGTTAAGGTCTACGTGAGAAGAACCAAGGGTATGCCTTGGTTGCAATATATGGCAACCTAAAGACTAGGATGGACCAGCGTGATTCGGCGAGACCAGTAGCCCTGTGATAGCGACTCGTCGTCTACCTACCATCTTGAGTCAATCGAGATACGTAAAGCGGAAATGCGGAGAACTCCAAAAGTCCATATACTTGCTATCTAGTTATGGGTGAGGATGGCCATAGGTTAGTGGGGCATAGAGGGCCTGCGTATAGTTCTCATTTTTCAAGGTGTTCCTTTCATTAGTTGAGGGAGGGGTCGAGTGGGACCATAGCCACTGGAAAAACAGACCTTAGCATCTGCATCGGAAGATAACTTAAAGCTCCCGACCGAGTTCCGTGTTTCTTGATTAGCCCTGCCACGGGACTCGGGCCGCACATATAGAGGACATGTGCAACTAGATATCTAGAACGTTACGATACGATTGGGACGTAAAGTCTAGGAACACTTATCGCTCTCGGTAGTGTGTCCTAGACTAGGGGCACCGTTCGACAGGTAGCATAATCCCTAGTTGGACCTAGGTGGCATAAACCCTGAATCCGAGAAGTATTAGATAAGTCGCATAAAGCCTAGTCGAATCTAGAAAGCGCTCGATAGAAAACCCAAGATTAGATCTAGGTAATAAATAATAGATATACACCTAAAGGCAACCACGATTATGGGGATTGGGATCACGTTATCATTTTATACAGATTACTAGTTGAGACACTAGTTAGGCGGTGCAGAGATATAGAAACCAGAATAACAGAGAAAGTAGTGAAGCATACATTATCTTGCCTTAGCATATCTTGCGTTAATCTTATGTTATCTTGTTAGCCCTATCATCACGGTATTATCTTGTATTCAGTTAATTCATGTCGTGTTGCTTTTCCCTGTTCACATGCTAAAAGTTACTGAACTTACCAGACTTTATGTCTGACTCTGTTTTCTTTCGCTTTCTTTTCTTCCGTCTCCCTCCCCAGGTTGTAAAGGAGGGAATAGTATAGCTCAGATTAGATTGACCGTTACTCTTTCCCAACTTGAAGATTATTCGAAGATTTGCTTGGATTCTCTTGCTATGGCTGGCTCATGCTACATTGGGGAACATAAATGTTATTTTATGCTTCTTTATTTTGTAAGACAGACGATACTCTGATATTGGAAAACAATTGTTGTACAAACTATTTTATCAATAAAGTAAAGTTTTATTTTCCGCTATTTTAATTTTGTCTGTCTTGTAATTTATCTGCATCTTTTACCCTAAATGCTCCACAGAACTTAGTGCATTCCCTTTGTGAGTGACACTAAAGGATGTGGGGTGTTACACGGAATCTTAAAGGGGTTCACTCAATTCCCAGGGATCTTCCCCTAGAAAAGCTTAAGTATAACATGGATATATTTATCACCAAACTATTTAAAAGATCGATTTTGTATGAGCATGGGAAGTATTTGTAAACTTGATGTTGTGATTGTGTAAAACATGTATGGAATTCTATTCATTATATATGGTTGCTAATTCTCTTATTTATGCTATGACAGAACCTTGTTTATCATGAAGATGCATTACCTTTGACTTGTAGATTGAGAAAGGAGTTTTTGACAACATCTTCTCACGTTTTCAGGAGAAAACGCTTTCTAAGAGAACTTAAGAGTGTTTAAATGAAATTCTCTCGGCTTCCCCTTATGTTTTTGGGTGAAAATCGTAAGGCAATTTTAAAAATACTTAGGATTGAGCATGCTGAGCTGATATGTAAACAATAAATGTATTGATAAGTGAATATGATTGTTTGTAACTCTTCTGATTCATTTGTTTATAAAAGCCAAGGAAAATTGGTTTTGAACAGAATTTACGCAAAGCTTTCATATTGAAATATGAAACTATTCTTGTGAATAAAAAGATCTAAGCATAACTACTATTTATTCTTGTGAGCAGGTGGACTGCCATGAAACTTTCCCATCTCAAGATGATGTGCTACTAGCAAAAGCGGTTCCCTCTACATCTCGAGAGAGAGAAATCTTATTTCAAAATTTATCCATCAAGCATTTGAACGAGAGAATAGATGCCCTGAAAGGTCAAATAGAAGGGAAGGACAGAATTATTGTTGGATTGAAGACGTATATAAAGACCAAACCCTCTATCGAGTTTGAGGATGAGTTAAGAGGTTTACGCCAGTGTGTCATTAACTTGGAAATTGAGTTAGACAATGTTAATGCAAAATGCAAGACGTGGGAATAATCCTTTAAAAATATTCCTATCATAACGGTATCTCAGCCTTCTAGTGTCGCGATTGCGCCTAGGGCCTCAATCTCTCAAAAGTATTTTTACTTGAAGAACCCCCTCAAGGGTTAGAAGAATCGGTCATTTCTGAATGGTGCAAAAGAGTGATAGCTGAGATAAAGAGCATCTATGATACCAATTTGATTGAGGATTCATTCAACCGTGTTATCCGGTACGTTGATCAAAGCAGACATTTACAAGGGGGATAACATGATCTGCGTATAAAGGTATATGAGCTCGAGAAAGACAATAAGTCTCTTATGGCTATGTGCAGAGCTTATGATAGGGTTTGAAGCTTTAGGTCAAACCCTCTGACAACCTTGGTGAAGTTAGCAGAAAGGTGCAAAAACTTAACAAACTCCTAAGCATCACAATTCGTCATGCTATCAATCCTCCTTTACCCGAAGATGAAGGGAGGCATGACATTAAATATTTGTAATTGTAATGTATACATATCCATATTTAAATAGTCAATTATGCAATTCTTTTAAATAAACTTGTAAATCGTGTGTGTTACTTGTCATGTGACTCATTACTGGTATTGAATAGAAATAATAATGACTTGTACATAAGAGGTTTAAGAAACCTTCATGAATAAGATGGAAGACAACTATTTATGTTTGAAAGCCCTTTGATAATAAACCTTGAGTTTCCTTCTAAGTTTTGTTTTGCTGATCCCACTTTGGAATGAATCTTTAAGTCTTTGTAATCAAAATGAGGGTGCTAACAAAAGACGTACAAAGCACCTTTTTCGGTAATGACCGGAAGCTTTGATTGATATTTTAAATCAGAATTTTAAGATAAAATGCGGGAATTCTCCTCCGGTAATAGTAGAAGTTTTAGATCCAACCCATACTCAGGTTGCTTAATAAAGAACTAAGAACTTACTTTTGGTATCTTAATAGTAGTCTTGAATTAACTCAGATTCGGGTATATAATAGAAGTCCCGAACTTACCCAGATTCAGGTATTTAATAGAAGTCCCGAACTTACCTAGATTTAGGTATTTAATAGAAGTCACAAACTAACCCAGATTCAGGCATTTAATAGAAGACCAGAAACCTATTTATGGTAGTTTTGTTTCCCCCTATAGGTTTGATTTTAGAAGTAGAGGATGTATGTGCTTCCTGAGCCACTCTATGGGATTTTGATTATCGAAGCAGAGGATGTACGTGCTTTGTTGGACACTCTCTAGGCCTTTGCGTCCAGTGCGCTTGGCTAGCTTATCCAGAAGCAGGGCCCAAGGACTTACCCGACCTTCCTCCAAGAGGCGCCTTATCTTGACAATCGTAGGGGATGAAAAGTTCTTAGATGCTTAAATCGGGCCATAATAGATGCAGAATTAAGGCTTACTCTTTTGATGCTCTACCTGGCCATCGTCACCCCTTCCAAGGGGTGCCTTATCTTGGCCATCGTAGGCGATGATAAGGGTTGGTGTTCCCTTCTACGGGTAATGCAGAACATAAGTAAAGGTAGGACGTGCTCTTCTTCGATTAGAGGTAGGACGTGCTTAGTTCATAGCAGAGGCAGGGCGTACTCTTTTATGAGCATAGGCATGGCGTGCTAATTAGATGCTCTATCACAACCATTTCCAGTGTAGGTTGGAGGCTTAATCTTTTGATGCTTTAACTTGGCCCTTTCTGATTTAGGCGCGGAGAAAGGCTTACCCACCACTCCCCTTCGGGGAGTACCTTTCCCTAGCCAACTCGGCGGTGACAAGGGTTTTTATCCTTTTGTGGTTTGACCCATCTTTGGGCATTTTGAGTTTTGAGGGGATTTCCATCCCTGTAATCATGTAGACAATCCTTTTATCCAAGAATTTATTGCTGCAGTTTGCTATGTTTTCTTTACATATCGATGTAGCTTTCCTTGGCTTAAGAAGTTGATAACCATCCCCTCTAAGACTCTGCAATAGTTGGTTTCATGTCCATTTATCATATGGTAGTAGCAATAAGGCCCTCCCAACTTAGCTTCGTTCTTGGGTTTCTTCTTTGATGATGGCCAAATGTTTAATTCATGCTAAGTTAGGAGGTAGATACCCTCAATTGATGTAGTGAGCTCACACCCTTTTGGTAACCTTGACTTAAAGGCTTTCCTTCGATGTTGCAACTTAGCCTTTTTACCACTTGATTCCATTATCTCCTCTTTATCTTCAAATTTTATTTTAGCCGCGTTTTGGTATAGGGGCACATCTCTTTTAGGCTTTTTCACAATAAAATGAGTGGGAACCTTCTTTGTTTTCTGCCCAAATATTGTTCCTCTTGCCTGTGTTTGGATGGCTTCTTTGGTACGAAGAAAAGGGTTATACTCTCTTATTATGGAATTGCTGAGTGCAAAGATTGGGGTTGGTCCCAAATGGAAAGGGTTAATGCTCTAATGATCAGGGTCATAAGGCTCTACATCTTTTTCCTTTTCTTGAATATGCAAGATTTCTAACTTAACCTTCTCGACTCCCCATGGCTCATTAATACTTGATGTAACCATGGGAAACTCATTAGTAACTCGTAGAGACCTTCTATTTATGATTTCTGCTTCTTCAAAGCTTAGTCCAACGAAGGATGGAACAACATTGTTAGATATGTGGTAAGGTTAACCGCAAGGTCGGAGGTTCAGACCCTCCTTCTTGCGCTAAAATATTAACGATATTTTTTGTCAACAACGGAGATAGGTCTGGACCTAAGCGGAAAATGGGGTTATTTAGCTTTCACGAGTTCAATTTAGTTTACTATTTCCTAGATATCAAGGTTTAGAGGCCAAAAGATTAGCTACTCTTCCCAAAATGGGGTGATCATCATGCTTAAGCGACTCAAGAACCAACGGTTATCTTGCGACAAGGGTTCCCTAAGCTCAACCCTCAATAAAGGGCTAAATGGCTCGAAGGAAGGGGTTCCACACAAACTTTGCGGAAGAGTTTAGCCTTGAGAAGGAGCTCATGAGTATGTAGGAAGCATATAACATGTTGCACTAGAAATAGCTAAGAAATCACATAAGTAACTCATAAGGAAATATGTGAAGTGTTGATCCACTCTTTATTGATCTCAATGATTACAATAGAAATCCCCAAAGCAATTTAGAAATTAGGGTTTACTCTAGAGAAAGAGACTATAAGAATGATAAATGAGAAAAAAGCCCCACAAATGAGACCCCTAGGGTCTTATTTATAGCCAAATCGGGACTTCTTTTTCTATTGGGCCAGAAGAAGCCCCTATTAGCCGTTTTTCCCTTTGGTTCCAGAAGTTTTGGCTTCAGGCCGCTATTTAGGCTTTGCTTGTTTCTTTTTAAGGTGTTGGTTCTGGCTCTCGGGAGGATGGTTCCAGTTTTTGAAGCTTCACTTTGGAGTTTTTTCTACCTTCTTTTATCAATACTAAGCCTGTCGGTATGGATAGCTTTCGGAAGATTTTAGGCTTTTGGATATATGCTTCCGGATATGGTTTCTGGATATGGGCCTCCGGATATGGGCTTTTGGTCATGCTATTAATCCTTCATGGAATTTGCCTTCATGATTCAGGTGGATGGTTTTTAGATCCACCACCCATGTTGGTATCGACACTAAGTAGGTTAGTGTGTATAGCTTGTCTCTCTTCGAGGTTCTGGCTTGCCTGCCGGTAGATTACTGAAGTGTATCTCGGCTTTCCGGAGGGTTGCTTCCGGTGTTTTATTATTTGTTTACTAAAGTGACCTTTCAGTGATCATCTGATAGGTGTCTCGGTAGCCGGCTCCTGGATGATAGCTTTTCTCTCTTCAAGGTTCTGGCTTGCTTGCCAGTAGATTCCTGAAGTGTATCTCGGCCTTCCGAAGGGTTGCTTCCGGTGTTTTATTAGTTGTTTACTAAAGTGACCTTTCAGTGATCATCTAATAGGTGTCTCAGTAGCCAGCTCTCGGATGATTCTCCTATGCTTCAAGCTCTGTGCCTTTGATTCTCTCGTCTTTTAACATATTAGTATTAAGTAAGTAAATATCGATAGCCCTTCCACACTATTAGGTCTCGGTTTGTAGGATTTTTGGTCTTTCTCTTCCTTGGCTTTTGGCTTTGGATGGCCTTCCGTTATTTACCCTTTGTGCCGGAACTATCCTGCCAGTATCCTTTCTTTGTATTGGTTTTGAGCTCTTTTCTTCAATGATGGTGTCGGCTGCCTGTGCTTCTGGGTCATTCTTCTAAGGTTGTGATGGTCCGTTACCCCTTCACCGATAGTATGTCTCAACATTAATTTTGGTAGTAACACCTGTAGTGTTGAATCCAGATGAAACTCGAATCGAAGGAGGATGAAGAATAGAATCGAGGGCATGACAAAGCGCCATTCCTCCACAGGTATCCACTCAAACATCTTCGTCCTCGATCAAATTGAAGAAGAAATCAAAGGAATGAGCGGTACTAGCCACCATTTTGGAAATAGAATTCTCGATTCTATCTTAGGGTTAGCCGTATATCTAAAATGGAAAACATATGTTCCTTTATAATAAACATAAACCATAACATAAGATCCAAACCGAATACTCAATACTACAAAACAGGACATTTGCACCAGTTGTTTACCCCCTATTGCTCTGGCTCTACAACCGGTGCAAATGCAGACGATGCAAGAAGTTTTTTCTTTTGCACCGGTTTTAGAACCGCTACAGGAAAAAGGTTTTTTTGCACTAGTTCTCCGTAACAACTGTTGCAAAAGATGAGTTTTTTGGACCAGCTTTTACCAAAACCCAATGCAAAAATTGATTTATTAATTAAAATACTTGCTTTTTTTGCACCTGTTGTATTCTGTAACCGGTGCAAGAGATGTAAAAGTAGCACCGGTTGTTGAATAAAAATTGATACCATTTCAGGTTGTTTTAAAACCTGAAAAGATATCAAATTAAATTTAAATTTTAGTAAACGCTTTTTACTGCAAATCTTATCGTACAAACAATAAAATCATATCATATAATGAACAAACAACAATCAATTACTATTATACAAGTGACAAATAAATGCAATGACAAATATATATAAACTTAATACAATGTCATATACTCAGATATTACAACATAAACTATACAAAAATTAATTGTGAAATACACTTAAAAAATTTAACTTACGGTTAACCTAGCCATTCTAGATCATCCACTACAAACTCTAATAATTTTGCACATTCTTCAGCCTCTTATGCGACAATCCAGAGCGTCCATTAAGTGCCTGCATTTAACATAAACACTTATTCTGCCTTTTTTCGAACAAAAAAAATGATATATCAAATAAATAACCCTGCAGGCATATGATAAGATTACAAAAAGAAGGCCAAAATACCTCTAATAATACAAAGCTTTTTTATTAAGCAATCAAAATTCATGTGCCTCTAAAAAAATCTATGATCTTTTAACTATTGCTACAACGAAGTGTTTTTGAGGGTAAATACTTTATCGACGTTTGGTTTTGTCTAAAGTATTTTTTTTCTTTTACAAATAATCACGCAATACGAATGACTCCTTACCAACTTACAATAATTAAAAAAAAAATACAAATATGATAGATTATGTGCAAATTTGACAACCCAACAGCAAATTAAGTAGTAGGTAAATGACACAGAATAAACCATGAGAAACTTGAATATCCCAAACACAACTTCTAAAAGCAAACCTCTAAAAATCCTCCATGCAAAGCAGTACTAGTTTGTTTACCTCAATTTAACTGAGGTGAACATAACACCACTAACGGTGTTAGTGGTGTGGGGTAGGGATTGACCCCTGAATTCCTTTGATTTAATCCCGGCTGCACGTCACTAGCACTGTTAGTGATGTTATGTTCACCTCAGTTAAAATGAGGTGAACAACCTCACTTTCAAGTTAGCAAAGATGCCAAAAATAATCCTATAATTGGTCAAGTGATAATTTTTATTCGATCAAGGCATGTCATATCATCGTAAAGAGATCTAAAATAAGCTGTAGCGCATGTCAAGTAGAGGATATGTTATGTCAGCAAAATCACAATCGTCCACGAGTGCTATGATTCAAAGAACCAAAAAATCAATTTATTTATAGATAGGCATGTGACCTTTGTAAGAGGGGAAAGTTTTGAATTGTATGTATTTTTTATTTTTATTTTTACCCAAGCATAAATAAGAACCTTAACTCTGATTATTTAGTGGCCTTACAGGTTATGTACAAATCAAAACTTTATGACGAAGTGCTTGCGTAATTTCCTATTTTCACGTACAAGGATTTGATTGCATAATGACTTGCATACTTACCAAAAAGTCCAATATCTTGTCCAAGCACCATTGAACTTCTTGACTAAACGTACAAGTTAGACCTATTTTTTTGGTTTGACATTTTTTATGCTTTGGTTAGGAGCTAAACTCAGAGTAAACACAACTTCGACATATTCATTGTATTGATAAATAATTTTTGAGCTAGGGTAGGAGGACAATGTTAACTAAGTTTATTATTATAGTATCAATGATAATTTTAATAATGGTGATAATAAAACATCGCTATCATCACCTACCAACAGTATCCCACGTTAATATACTTTTGTTGCATATATATATATGTATATGTATATATGTATATATATTAGGGTTGCAAGTTTCAGACTTGATGAGTAACTGTGTAAATTCAACTAATTTGACTATATCTTACCTATTTTTCTTTCCAAAACGTGGTGGATTTGGATTATGCATGGCAAACTTGAATATGTTTGTTAGAGATAATAATAAAATATGTTTCCTTTATTTGGATTGCATTAATTATGAGTTATATTAGGATTGTATTAATTTGGTATAGACTCAAATATGCTCTAGGATATTCTATTCTAGATTATTCCTTTTTATCTATAAGTAGAGCCAATGTTTAGCATTGTAATAAGCATCTTTTGTAATATCAATCAGTAAAGCAATAAAGATGTAGTCTTCTAATTGTTTATTGTTCTATCTCTCTCTTCTCTCTGGATCTAAATTCTAACATGGTATCAGAGCTTGGTTATACAGAGAGAGAGAGGGAGAGAGAGTGCGTTGCTAGGAATTATTCATGTATGGTATTGTATGTGTTGGAGTTTGTGTCTAGATGTGGTTGTTGTTTTCTATGAGGTAGGAAGATGTTTGGTGCATAGTTTTTGTTGTGATAAGATTTCTTTAATGCTTCTTCTTCTTGTTCTTGGATTTTCTTGTTGATTTATGTTCTTGTTAATCTTTCTGGTTTCCTCCTCCTGCAATTCATTCAATAATGCTTTTTCCTTCCTTGATTCTATAAGCGCTTCTTCCCCTTGTAAATTCTCCTTTGTCTCTTCTTCTTGCAATTTCTTCTGCATTTGCGGTACTTTAGTTTCTTCTCATCTATTTTGGCAAACTTCTATTTGGCAGCTTCTATTTGGCAAACTTCTACTTCGCAACTTCTATTTGGAAGCTTCTATTTTGCAAACTTCTACTTCGCAACTTCTATTTGGCAGACTTCTATTTGGAGGCTTCTATTTGGCGGCTTCTATTTGGCAAACTTCTATTTGGCAGTTTCTCCGCAGCTTCTATTTGGCAGTTTCTTCGCAGCTTCTATTTGGCAAACCTCTATTTTGGCAAACTTCTATTTGGCATCTTCTATTTGGCAAACTTCTATTTGGCAGCTTCTATTTGGCAAACTTCTATTTGGCAGTTTCTTCGCTGCTTCTATTTGGAAAACTCACGATTCTCCGCATCGTGAGTTTGAGGGGGGATGTTAGAGATAATAATAAAATATGTTTCCCTTATTTGGATTGCATTAATTATGAGTTATATTAGGATTGTATTAATTGGTCTATATTTGGTATAGACTCAAATATGCTCTAGAATATTCTATTCTAGATTATTCCTTTTTATCTATAGATACAGCCAATGTTTAACATTGTAATAAGCATCTTTTGTAATATCAATTAGTAAAGCAATAAAGATGCAGTCTTCTAATTGTTTATTGTTGTATCTCTCTCTTCTCTCTGGATCTAAATTCTAACAATGTTAACCTTCCCACCAATTTATATTATATGCCTTATTTTATTATTACTATACATCAGTTTTGATCCATCAACAAATTTTTGTTCACACTAAGGGTGCGTTCGGCGCAATCGGAAGCGGAGAATCTGAGCGGAGAACGTTAGCGGAGAATTGTAGTTAGCAGAGAATGTGTTTGACGCGTTAAGCGAAGAATTTGAGCGGAGCATTTAAGCGGAGTATTTTATTTTTATTTCGTAATTTAATTATTTAATGATTAAAACTTAACAAAATGATAAATGCAAAATAACATATTTAACCTAACATATCATTTCAGGACATAATAATATTTCATACCAGCGCACTACATAATAATATTTCATACCAGATCACTATATGATAATAAAATGAGAACATACAACAAACTACTAACGTCTGTGGAATCTAGAAAGATGATAACTCATGCTCATACAACAAACTACTAATGTACCATTTGACCGAAAAAAGAAAAAATAAATATAAAAAGTAAACGTAAACAGAAAATAAAAAAATTACATTAAGGAGGCAGAACGAAGCAGAAGCAGGAAGAAGAAGCAAGAGAAGTGAGGAGAAAAGGAAAAGGGAGAGGGGAATTTACAGAGGGGGAGAGGGGGGTAAGGGGGAAGAGGAGCCAACGGCTCAATTTTGAGCCGTCGGTCTGGACACGTCCAGAGCCAACGGCTCAAAATTGAGCCGTTGGCTCAAAGGTCCTTAATGGACCGTTGAACAACGGACGCGTCTAACCCACCTTCTCTTAAACGTGCACAACGAAACATGACAACAAATACATCATGCATGTCATGTCATGCTCTGTTTATCAAGATGAAATCATTATCAACACATGCAATTTTTTTATTTGAAAAGACAATATATTTGTAGTAGCTAGCTCACTAAACAGACAAAATAATAACCATAGGTCCATAATGTATACATATACACATAAATTAACTTTAGGTGTATGATATAAAACACCTATATTATGATGACATCTTTGTGCAATGGAGGTCTAATAATGCCTAATGTGTGCACATAAATTAACTTTAGGTATATGATATAAAAGCACCTACATTATGATGACATCTTTTTGCAATGGAGGTCCAACAACGCTTAATTTATATAAAGTTTGGGTGGCAGTCGCAAGGTTAATCAATTCTTCATTAGAAAACAATATAAAGTTGGCAGATGTTGGATGCATAAATTATAACTTGTGAAAGGATTTCAAACAACATAGAGACAAGGGCAAATTCAGAAATTAACAAAGGGGTGGACTGATTTATAGTTTGATAACAATGTATTTTGCAATTTTGATATCAAGCATGGTTTTCATGACCGTGTCATGCATCGAATCATGATATTAAAGATCGGAGGAGGTTTTGAAGGTTCGATCGGTTGAACCGTAAGAACAATGCGAAATGAATTTTAATTAAAGCTACTATATTAACATACAGAACACTTAAAATCTGGAAATAAATAAATGAACAGTACAAGCTTATATCGTGTAATACCATTACAACTTGTTATTTAATTTGGCCATCATTACAGCCGTCTCCAACCAAACTTTCCCTTTTTCCTTTTCAATGCAACCCTCCAGCCTTTCTTCTTTCCCTTCTTTCTTCTCCAACGCAACCCCCCCAGACTTTCTTCTTCCTCATTTTTCTCGCTTCTCCTCCTCCCCACAATCGAACCTAAGAACCGCGATTTTCCAACTGTCGTCGGAACCGCGATTTTTTAACGCATCCCTCCTAGCTTGATTTTGAATTGTCGCTGGAACGGGTTATTGAGAAGATTTCTGCTGCTATTTTTTTTCTGACACTGGGCTACAGCCCAGACCCGCCCTTGAAAATTGGTGAACATACTCCAATTTATTGGGTAGATTGCTTCAGGTACAATGTTACGGGTAAGTCCAACATTAGAAGGGTGTGTTTGTCATTGTTCTTTTTCACGCCTTAGTCAGCATAAGAGACCTATATATTAAAAGCTTGCAAGTGAATATAGAGTGCCATCTATGAAGATATTAATTTATAAACAGAGGGAACTATAAGCCCAAAAAAAAAATTATGCATCAAATACCTCCTTATCGATATTTCTTTATGTAGAGAAAATTCATAGACATACCTGACCCGAGCATCGTAGCTTCTGCCTCAACTCCACCCAACCAGCAATGCTTGACCCATCGATCATAGATCTGTGGGAGCCTACCAACCCCAATGTAAGATAAAGGCATAAAGCAACCCTTCATGTAAAAAAAAACAGCATTAATAGTTGATAACTAGATCTATATAAGAACCTACAAGCCATTTTCATTCATTTCCGCTATAACAGATATTATAACATCAATCTTAAGCTTAAAGATGTTATTTTCTTATAGAAGTACATACAAGAAGACTTTTGTTACTTATAAATTCCTTTTAAAGAAACATGTCATTGGTGCACACAAGTGATAATAAATTAATAAGTAAGTTTTATTTTCAATCTTGTTTTAATAACTAAAAGAAAACAATTGTGCGTTTGTAAATTGGAGTAAGTATGCACTATACCCACCACA
Organism: Allium sativum; assembly: GCA_030737875.1. Lineage (NCBI taxonomy): Eukaryota > Viridiplantae > Streptophyta > Magnoliopsida > Asparagales > Amaryllidaceae > Allium > Allium sativum. The sequence goes on along the minus strand of CM060925.1, from coordinate 439,653,396 downwards.
CATTTTGCTGCTATAAAATTAATTGTATCTTTTTGTTAATATTCAAATTATAGATAACATCAATAGCCAAAAACTAGGGATGATTTGATTTGCCAAATTCTAGCTAATAGGAATAAGAGCAATAAGATTTTAAGATTGGTGCACTTCCTACTATTTCTATACAAAGTTGAGATAAAGAATTTGACAGTAGATTCATGTCAAAAGCTTGAAGTACATGGAAAGAAATTCATCAGTCAATATCAAGTTCAATATGACAGCAAGATCAATGGATTAATTTTTTTGAATCACTTGACAGCAATATCAACAACTACTGGAACTTCATTGAGATCCTATTAACGAAAAAAAATATTAAATAAAAACTAGTTGGGATTTTCATCTAACAAAGAGAAGTTATTTGAGGCATTTTTGGGTTAGTATCGAAGAACAGAATTGATATAAATAATTAGTCAATAGTAGAAATAAATATTACCAGTAATATGTCTAGTTTTGTACACTTTCAAGGGACATTCACTAGATTATGAATGTTTTGAAAAAAAATCGACAAAAATAATTATTTGGAAAGAAATTATCAAAGGACACCATCAAACATTGAATCATCAAATCTCAAGCATGCAATCACCTCTATCTTTTTGGATTTTATTTCATCATTATCTAGAATGTAAAATAGAACAATTTCAAGGGGAATTTTTAATTAAGAAACTATCCTTATATTCATGAACTTAACTATGAATGACATATACTAGATAATTGTAAATTTATTTACTATACTTACTCTACATATGACACGAGCATGATAACATTGAAACAAATGGTTTCTTTCACTGATTTAAAACTACGATTTAATTGATTACAAATTTCTTTCATATGCAATGCCAATGATTATCTTTGGTCTTACTTTTAAGTTTACTCTATTCTCCCTTTATAAAAGGAAATGCCAAATATGGTGGCTTTCACTTAACATATTTCTAATCTGGATGAAGTAGACATAGAACTTTTCAGCAAATACACCATTGCTTAACTGTTTCAGCAACAACGTATGTAACACCCCACGTCCATTAATGTCACTCACAAAGGGAATGCATTAACTTCCATGGAGGTTTTAAGTGAATATAGAACAGTAAAATTACAACAAGACAGATATAAAATAGTACTTGGAAATTCAAAAACTTTATTTCATTGGAGCAGAAGTCAAAACATGTTTGATTACATCATAACACCATATTCAATGTCAAGTACAATATCTATCTTGATAAAACAAGTACATAATCCCATTACATGAATAGCCATTAAAAAGAAAGATAACAAGCTGGACTTTACTTCAGCAGTCCAAGCTTTCCAGAAGATAAGCGATCCAACTAGACTCCACTAGAACTTGGCCCAACCTGCGGACCTGAAGGGAGAAAAAGGATGGAAAAGAGGGGGTCAGACATAAAGTCTGGTGAATATGATAATTCTACAATACTATTACCAAAATAACTGGACTAAGGCATAAGCTGGAAAACAAGAAAATGTCTATGAAGAGCAGATTAAGGACATAGACAATCGCCAAAGGCAACGTTATAGGCGCTCCTAAATACTAAAGGATAAACACTATACTGCACCACACCAGTCACCCTAAAGATTCATCCCACTTAGCTTCACTTAGAAACTTTCCCAATGGCTTTACGTACCCCTAGCTGACTACATAGGTGCCGCCTGCCCCTATCTCCACTAGGTGTACCCTACTTCCCATTATTCGATCGGCTCCCTAACTCGTAGATACCCGTGCTGGCCCCACAGTGGGGTGTATCACTCCCCTAAAGTGGCAACCTGATACAACGGACATGCACGGCTTATACCTACACGATGCAACAACGTCTTACCTACCAGCCCGGGTCCACACACGCATATGAAACCCGTTGGACTTGCGTTGCCACCGCTCCCTGTTTTGGCCTCTTATAGTCAAACCCAGTATGCGTGTCCCGTCCTCGACTTGGGTCGAGCCCACAAAGATACGTTTTGGGATACTGGTTGAAATGGGCCCCCACTATTTACCACAAGCATTCCACCTAAGCTTGTCCCCATTAGTCCATCCCACTTAACCCACTTAGTCATGTTCATTTACATGTGTGTTTGGTTAAGTCTAATCGTATTTCAAATGCCTCTAAAGGCAACCACCAGATTCCTCATGCCACCCAAGGCACCTACTTAACCCCCATGTCCCACCTTACATGATTATCTGGTTAAGTATTTCTTAGTTCATTAAGGCCATAACCTCATAAAGACCTCTCACATTAGACTGACATTTATGGCAGCTGGATTTGCCGGGCGGGTCCGGGCAGTCTTACACCACAAAAGATTCTAACCTCGTGTCTTTACAACTGTTATGCTTTAGTTTGGGCCTAGGACCTCTCACATTGGGCCGACATTTGTGACTACTGGATTTGCCGGGCGGGTCCGGGCAGGTTTACATCACAAACGGGTCCAACCTCGTGTCCTAAGCATTGATTATTAATAATAATCCACTTTCCCCCAATTTTAATAATTCCCTACTTGAATTATTAATTACTTCCAATTTTTAACAATGTCCATAATTGACTCAATTATGGACATCCATTCATGGTATGCAAAATCTTACAAAATTGCACCCAATTTATTAATTCCTAATATTACCCCTACCCCACGTTTGAACGTTTATTCGCAAAATATATGTTAGACTCGAATAGCCTAACTCATAGCATAAAAGAGATTATCATAATAACAACATGTATATGTGACCAAATGAATCATAATAAGGGGTGAAACTTGCATATGTCCAACTTGCATAGATTATACATGTCATGGACCTAAAGGTGTCAACTTGTTCAAAATTCACCTAATATAATCTCAATCAATTTTCATAAACTTACATATGAACATGTGTGAATCAACATCATCTAATTTTTTTACAACATGGCTTTATATGGGTACACCTAACTCAATAGGCAAATTCCCATAATCAAGTTTTATTTAATTATAGTTTCAAGTTTATGGGTACACCTAACCTAATAGGCAAATTCCCATAAACAAGATCCATTTAAATTAAGAAAAAAAAAACATAACTTTAAGCATGATCCAACAGCATGATTTTTCAACATAATATAGCATGATTTATAACATGGCATAGTATGATAGTATAACATAGCTTGACATGGTTCTCAACATAGCACAACATAGCATAAGAGAATTTACAACATAGCATGACATAGCATATATAATTTACATCATACGACAACATAATAACATAATAAGAGATCCACAATATATAGAATTTACAATTACAAATCACATCACTTTCTTGTGATCCATTCATAACTGAGTCAAATTAGTTTGTAATAGTCTTGTGAGAATCATCATACTCACCAAAAAAAGAAAAGAATTAGAGAAAGAGATATCTTTTGATTTGATTTGTGTAGATTTAGTTGTAGATGATTAGGCTTCCTCTTCTTAGTTTGTAACGGCTATGCTGAACTCCATGGCAGCAGCATGACGGTAGCTTCTCTAATTTTACAAGTGATTTAGGTCTAGGGTCTACCCACTTATTTATAGATTTTAGAATTCATTTAGGCCATTAGATTTAACCTAGAAATAACCGCAGCCGTTCAGACAAGATGGGGTTTATCTTGTTGACTCAGCAATGAGTCAGAAGTGACTCAGCAAACACTCAGCATATTAATAAACTTCTATTCATGTCATAAATATATATATATATTTTCTACAATGTACATATTAGATACATCCCCCTTTACTTATTATTGTTTTTATATACATATTAGATACATCCCCTCTCTCACACACTTATTAATATTTTTATATTCATATTAGATACATCCCCTCTCTTACACAGTTATTAATATCTTTATATTCATATTAGATACATCCCCTCTCTTACACACTTATTAATATTTTTATATTCATATTAGATACATCCCCTCTTCTACACACTTATTAATATTTTTATATTCATATTAGATACATCCCCTCTTCTACACACTTATTATTATTTTAGCAACTTTAGTGTTAATAGAAAATTCGGGGTGTTACATTCTCCCCTCCTTTTAGGATTTCGTCCCCGAAATCTTCAAGTCTGGAAGAATGTATATCCTACCATCCAAACGTCCATCTACTCATCCATCATACACAGGCATCCATTGTCCTTACAGACTTCTAATGCTTTCATGTTTAAATGCACAGTGTGTGTATATGTCCGTATCTAATGCAAAATCAGGCGGTCCACTAATTCAGTTGACCTCCTTAATGCAACTATGATCGTGCCATGCATCCATTATGTATGCAAAAGATTCTTAATGCTACATAATACTTCTATATGCGTGCACAACCATCATCTGAATGCAGCATCCACATGATAATACAACCATCGTTCATCCATTTTACTAAATACATCCACACATATATATATGCAATATGTAGTGACTGAGCCGATCTAGTGCCTAAAGTGTGTGTATATATGCATCCACGAGCAACCACTAGCAAACACTTGCATCCATTTTGCATCCATCATACATAACATGTCTCAAACACATGTTTCAACCATAGGATTATCCTAACTAAAGGTCAAAGATACTAATGAGAGGACATACTAAAGATAAGATAAGATAAGCTAAGCGATAAAGGAGAAATTAAAAGACATACCCTCAAAAAGAAAAGGGTACAACGAACGCATCTTCTCTTCTGTCTCCCAAGTTGCGTTGCTCTCATCATCTCCCCATTGCACTTTAACCAGTCTGACCTCTCGATTCCTCAAATTTTTGATCTCCGACCCAAGAATGCATGTAGGAGCTCGTCTAATTGTTGCATCACGCTCTATTTCCACCTCTTTAAGCAAGCTCGGCTCTACCACCTCCGCGGTCTTGTGCAAACACTTCCTCAAATGTGATACATGGAATACGTCGTGTACTCCACTAAGTTTCTCAGGCAACTCCACCCTATATGCCATTTTCCCAATCCTGTTTTTTTACAGGAAACGGCCCTACAAACCTTGGTGCTAATTTCCCCACGGGCCCAAAGCGAACAACATTCTATAACGGAGATACTTTGATAAAAACCATGTCCCCAATGTCAAACTCAAGATCTGTCCTCCTCTTATCAGCATACGATTTTTGCCTATCTTGTGCTGCTTTCATCCTCCTTCGAATCAACTCAATCTTCTCCGAGGTTTCCCTAACCATATCGGGCCCAAGTAGGATTTTATCGATAGATTCCCACCAACATGTAGGCGAACGGCAAGGCCTTCCATAAAGAGCTTCGAAAGGTGCCATGCCAATACTAGACTGAAAGCTATTATTATATGCGAATTCTACTAACGGAAGGTGCTCTTCCCATGTACCCCCAAAGTCTAGGATACAAAGCCTTAAAAGATCCTCTAGAATGCGATTCACCCTCTCGGTCTGGCCGTCTGTCTGAGGATGATATGTGGTGCTCAAACATAGCTGAGTCCCTACGGCCTCTTGTAAACTCTTCCAAAATTCGCTAGTAAAGATGGGGTCACGGTCGCTTACTATACTAGAAGGAATACCGTGCAAACGAACTATCTCCTTAATGTATACAGAAGCCAACCACGGAGCAGTCCTCTTACTTTTCACGGGAATAAAATGGGCGCTTTTAGTAAGTCTATCTACTATAACCCAAATCCCCGTGTTACCCTTCCTTGATCTTGGTAATCCATCCACAAAATCCATTGAGATGCTTTCCCATTTCCATAGTGGAACTTCTAATGGGTGAAGCAACCCACCGGGTTTCTTTTGTTCTGCTTTAACTCGTTGGCACACCAAGCATCTAGCGACGTACTCGGCCACATCCTTTTTCATACCGGCCCAAAAGAAAACCCGCTTCATATCTTTGTACATCTTATCCCCGCCGGGATGAATGGTCATTTTTGAGTGATGAGCATCATCAAGAATGGCCTTCCTTAAGTCTTCGTCTTGTGGTACACAAAGTCTATTATCCCTTCGTAACCAACCCTTATCGTCTAGGGTATACCTACGAAGATGGCTTGACGACTCCCCCCCCCCTTTGAGCTTTTCTACTATCTCAACCAACCGTGGGTCGTCTCGCTGTGCCTCACCAACCCGTCTAGAAGTGTAGGTCTAACCTCCAAGGATGCTAACAGACCGGGTACTAAGTCAACGGAGGGTCTAAAGTCAAACATAGAGATGAATTCTAAGCTTTTTCGTTCAACAAACAACGGACTCAAGGACAACCTTTTCCTACTTAAGGCGTCTGCCACCACGTTACCCTTGCCCGGGGTATATGCTATTTCAAAATCGTAGGAGGCTAAGAATTCCATCCACCGTTGCTGCCTTAAATTCAAATCCTTCTGAGAGAATAAGTATTTTAATGATTTGTGGTCAGTGAACAGTTCGAATTTCTCACCAAGAAGATAGTGACGCCAAGACTTAAGCGCGAAAACAATTGCGGCTAGCTCTAATTCATGCGTGGGGTAATTCTTTTCGTGAACCCTCAACTGCCTTCCACCATAGGCTATTACTCTTCCCTCTTGCATGAGGACCGCGCCAAGTCCCGTCCCACAAGCATCAGTATAGATGGTAAACGGTTTATTCCCGTCTGGCAGCACTAAGACTGGGGCTGAAGTTAAGGCTCTCTTTAAACGTTGGAACGCATCATCGCAATCTTTGTCCCACGTAAAAACCAGGTTCTTCTTCGTTAACCGTGTTAATGGAGCTGATATTTTTGCGAAGTCTTTGATAAACTTCCTATAATAGCCAGCCAACCCCAAGAAACTTCTTACTTCGGTTGCATTTTTAGGGACCTTCCAATCTTGGATGGCCACCACCTTTGCGGGATCCACTGCTATCCCTTCTTTGGAAACCACGTGCCCTAAGAACCGTACTTCCTTCCTCCAGAAGTGACACTTAGAAAATTTTGCCTTAAGGTTATGTGCTCGAAGGGTTTCCAACACTTCCCTAAGATGTAGGGAGTGCTCTTCTTTATTCTTAGAAAAGACTAAGATGTCATCCACAAAGACTACCACGAATTTGTTAAGGTATTCCCTAAACACCCTACTCATCAAATCAACAAAATATGCAGGGGCGTTTGTCAAACCAAAGGGCATCACTAGCCATTCATAGAATCCATCAGGAGTCCTAAAAGCAGTCTTATCTATACTATCCTCTGCCACTCTCAGTTGATGAAAGCCAGTGGCTAAGTCCAACTGCGAAAACACTGAGGCGCCAACTAACTGATCAAAGAGATCGTCAATCCTCGGCAGTGGGTGTCGGTTCTTTTTAGTAAGCTTGTTTAGTTCTCTATAGTCCATACAAAGTCTAAGAGACCCATCCGCCTTTGTGGCAAAAACTACTGGAGCACCCCACTCCGATATACTACGTCTTATGAACCCCTTCTCAAGCAACTCCTTTACTTGCTTATTGAGTTCCCTCCTTTCACGAGGAGCCATGTGGCGCACTGGCAAAGATACGGGTTTAGCATTATCCACAAGATAAATTCGAAAGTCTATCTCCCGCTTTGGAGGTAAGCCCTTCACCTCCTCAAACACATCCGGATATTCCCGGACCACTTCTACCGATCGCAGGTTCTCTATAGACGCGTCAAGCGATTCAAGATAACTTAGCATAACGGAATTTATGGGATTACAAAAGATGTCGAGAGCATTACCAAGGCGAGTCACAAGCCTAACTACTCTCCTTTCACAATCAAGAATGGCCCTATTTCTAGACAACCAATCCATTCCTAAAATTAGCCCATAGCCCGTGAAGCCCAATACATAAGCATCACATCTAAATTCAACTCTAAGTATAGAGATTTTCAAATCCAAACATATCATGGTCAAATGAGCCGAACCCCCAATTGGATTTGAAACGACCAAGGGATCCTCTACTAAACTGGTGTTCAAGTGCAGTGATTCAACTAATGATGCAGAGATAAACGAATGAGATGCGCCAGAATCGAATAAGGTACGGACAGGATGATCAAACAGAAAAACTAAGCTTTCAACAGAAATTGTTCTACCTCTTTCTTGCAGCGGTGGGGCCGCAATAGCCTGAACTTGCCCCCTTGCCTGCCCTGGTGCCATAAGAGCCTGCACCTGTCCTCCCGAGGTAGACCCTGCCCTCTGCCCCTTCTTTGGACAGTCCTTCACTAAATGTCCCGCATCTCCACAATGAAAACAACCAGTCTTCTTTTTCTTTCTACAATCTTTGCTGAGATGGCCAGGCGTCCCACAATTGAAGCATTTCTTCTTCCCTTTGCCATTATTGTTTTTACCACCCTTCTTATTTTGCTGTTGGGGTTTCTTATGATCCCCTTTCTTTTCAACTGCCTTATCCTCATGCATAAGTGCCATTTCTACTAGCTTTTCAAAGGTGGCTCCCATAGGGATGTGGGTCATAGCCAACCCTTGCAACGGTTCATTCAAGCCTCTAACGAACCTCAAAGCTTTCTTCTCTGGCGTGTTCACCAACTCCAAGCCAAACCTTGCTAACTGATTAAATTTATTGACATATTCCTTTACTGATGAGCTCCCTTGCTTTAGTGCCAGGAATTTTTCCATATTTAAGTTCTCCTCTGCCCTTGAAAGAAACTTTGCCTCAAACCTTCGTCTGAAATCCGCCCATGAATCAACTGGACGTTCCCCGTTAGTGACCTCCCACCAAAACGAGGCCTCTCCCTTCATTAACCAAGCAGCTAAACGGACTTTCCTCCCATCTTCCACTTCAAAGATATCCAACAATTCCTCAGTCTCCTTAAGCCAATCTCTGGTCTCCACAAACGTCTCAGTCCCTTGAAAAGTTTTTCCTCCCATAGCCTTGAATTCCTTGCACGTCTTTGCAAAAGTGTCAACACGAGGAGGAGGAGGAGGAGGAATGGGTGCAACTAGGGGTGGAGGAGTATCCGCTGGGCCTGCAGTGGTGGCCCTAGCCTCCAAGTATCTCCTAAACCACCCTGTAATTGTCACACCTTCTGGGATATTAAGATCTTCAGCCATGCTGAAACGAAAAAGGAAAGATTCAAAATGGAGAATTCGAAAGATAAAGATAAGGATATGGCTATTTGGGATTATGTTTTTCATAAAAACTCTCTTTAAATAACATGTTTTTTTTTTTGAAAGCACTTCTTCCAAAAATACTTTAGAAAAAAAAAATATTTTTCTAAAAAAAAATAATAATAATCTGTTCTGGTAACCTTATGCTCTGATACCAGTGTAACACCCCACGTCCATTAATGTCACTCACAAAGGAAATGCATTAACTTCCATGGAGGTTTTAAGTGAATATAGAACAGTAAAATTACAACAAGACAGATATAAAATAGTACTTGGAAATTCAAAAACTTTATTTCATTGTAGCAGAAGTCAAAACATGTTTGATTACATCATAACACCATATTCAATGTCAAGTACAATATCTATCTTGATAAAACAAGTACATAATCCCATTACATGAATAGCCATTAAAAAGAAAGATAACAAGCTGGACTTTACTTCAGCAGTCCAAGCTTTCCAGAAGATAAGCGATCCAACTAGACTCCACTAGAACTTGGCCCAACCTGCGGACCTGAAGGGAGAAAAAGGATGGAAAAGAGGGGGTCAGACATAAAGTCTGGTGAATATGATAATTCTACAATACTATTACCAAAATAACTGGACTAAGGCATAAGCTGGAAAACAAGAAAATGTCTATGAAGAGCAGATTAAGGACATAGACAATCGCCGAAGGCAACGTTATAGGCGCTCCTAAATACTAAAGGATAAACACTATACTGCACCACACCAGTCACCCTAAAGATTCATCCCACTTAGCTTCACTTAGAAACTTTCCCAATGGCTTTACGTACCCCTAGCTGACTACATAGGTGCCGCCTGCCCCTATCTCCACTAGGTGTACCCTACTTCCCATTATTCGATCGGCTCCCTAACTCGTAGATACCCGTGCTGGCCCCACAGTGGGGTGTATCACTCCCCTAAAGTGGCAACCTGATACAACGGACATGCACGGCTTATACCTACACGATGCAACAACGTCTTACCTACCAGCCCGGGTCCACACACACATATGAAACCCGTTGGACTTGCGTTGCCACCGCTCCCTGTTTTGGCCTCTTATAGTCAAACCCAGTATGCGTGTCCCGTCCTCGACTTGGGTCGAGCCCACAAAGATACGTTTTGGGATACTGGTTGAAATGGGCCCCCACTATTTACCACAAGCATTCCACCTAAGCTTGTCCCCATTAGTCCATCCCACTTAACCCACTTAGTCATGTTCATTTACATGTGTGTTTGGTTAAGTCTAATCGTATTTCAAATGCCTCTAAAGGCAACCACCAGATTCCTCATGCCACCCAAGGCACCTACTTAACCCCCATGTCCCACCTTACATGATTATCTGGTTAAGTATTTCTTAGTTCATTAAGGCCATAACCTCATAAAGACCTCTCACATTAGACTGGCATTTATGGCAGTTGGATTTGCCGGGCGGGTCCGGGCAGTCTTACACCATAAAAGAGTCTAACCTCGTGTCTTTACAACTGTTATGCTTTAGTTTGGGCCTAGGACCTCTCACATTGGGCCGACATTTGTGACTACTGGATTTGCCGGGCGGGTCCGGGCAGGTTTACATCACAAACGGGTCCAACCTCGTGTCCTAAGCATTGATTATTAATAATAATCCACTTTCCCCCAATTTTAATAATTCCCTACTTGAATTATTAATTACTTCCAATTTTTAACAATGTCCATAATTGACTCAATTATGGACATCCATTCATGGTATGCAAAATCTTACAAAATTGCACCCAATTTATTAATTCCTAATATTACCCCTACCCCACGTTTGAACGTTTATTCGCAAAATATATGTTAGACTCGAATAGCCTAACTCATAGCATAAAAGAGATTATCATAATAACAACATGTATATGTGACCAAATGAATCATAATAAGGGGTGAAACTTGCATGTGTCCAACTTGCATAGATTATACATGTCATGGACCTAAAGGTGTCAACTTGTTCAAAATTCACCTAATATAATCTCAATCAATTTTCATAAACTTACATATGAACATGTGTGAATCAACATCATCTAATTTTTTTACAACATGGTTTTATATTGGTACACCTAACTCAATAGGCAAATTCCCATAATCAAGTTTTATTTAATTATAGTTTCAAGTTTATGGGTACACCTAACCTAATAGGCAAATTCCCATAAACAAGATCCATTTAAATTCAGAAAAAAAACATAACTTTAAGCATGATCCAACAACATGATTTTTCAACATAATATAGCATGATTTATAACATGTCATAGTATGATAGTATAACATAGCTTGACATGATTCTCAACATAGCACGACATAGCATAAGAGAATTTACAACATAGCATGACATAGCATATATAATTTACATCATACGGCAACATAATAACATAATAAGAGATCCACAATATATAGAATTTACAATTACAAATCACATCACTTTCTTGTGATCCATTCATAACTGAGTCAAATTAGTTTGTAATAGTCTTGTGAGAATCATCATACTCACCAACAAAAGAAAAGAATTAGAGAAAGAGAGATCTTTTGATTTGATTTGTGTAGATTTAGTTGTAGATGATTAGGCTTCCTCTTCTTAGTTTGTGACGGCTATGCTGAACTCCATGGCAGCAGCATGACGGTAGCTTCTCTAATTTTACAAGTGATTTAGGTCTATGGTCTACCCACTTATTTATAGATTTTAGAATTCATTTAGGCCATTAGATTTAACCTAGAAATAACCGCAGCCGTTCAGACAAGATGGGGTTTATCTTGTTGACTCAGCAATGAGTCAGAAGTGACTCAGCAAACACTCAGCATATTAATAAACTTCTATTCATGTCATAAATATATATATATATATTTTCTACAATGTACATATTAGATACATCCCCCTTTACTTATTATTGTTTTTATATACATATTAGATACATCCCCTCTCTCACACACTTATTAATATTTTTATATTCATATTAGATACATCCCCTCTCTTACACAGTTATTAATATCTTTATATTCATATTAGATACATCCCCTCTCTTACACACTTATTAATATTTTTATATTCATATTAGATACATCCCCTCTTCTACACACTTATTAATATTTTTATATTCATATTAGATACATCCCCTCTTCTACACACTTATTATTATTTTAGCAACTTTAGTGTTAATAGAAAATTCGGGGTGTTACAACTTGCATCACAAACAGTTCAACAAACCTACTAGAGTTCAACTTACACATCAACAAATTCACATTTCCCGCATAAAACTAAGTTGGAAATGTTTTATAAACATTAGGTGAATTATTAAAAATGTTGAATAAGTGTATGAATGGCTCCTACATGGGAATAGTCCCACATCATGGGATTATATGAAAGAAGCAAGTATTTATACTTGTTTCTAAGAAATCTTGTTGGGGCCTTGGGCTTCCAATACATGCTTTGTTGTGAGGAGGGAGACCATGCATCATGACGACCACACACGCGCGTGCGACCGACCCGACTCGGCCCGGTTTGGTTCGGGCTCGGGTTTGGGCTTGGTGGTGTAGACACTTATATTTTTTTAGACCAGAAAACCTTGCCTTTTTCAAACCGTTTTTATGGAAAATATTTCTGAACCGACTTTTACATGAAGCTGTAAACTCTTGACTCGTTGTTTGAGTAGATCCGATTTTATCTCACTAGCCACTATTTTCGTTCAGCCCTAATCCCCATCTATATATTATCTTCAATTGCAAACGAGAAATTCAATCTGAACATCGTTTTCTTACCTCCGCCATTTAAAAAAATAGAGCAGTTTTTTATATTCGAAAGTGTAAATCTGCACTGATTTGTTGTGCAAGAAAATCAGTAATTCTTTTCAGAGGTTGTTTTATCCTAGAGGCAGCGGCGGAAGTACGAACTGGTTCGTACCACCGACCAGAACGCCGAATCGTCTTCAAGAAAGCGACCAAGTACGTGACTCAACCATTGTTTCGCAACAATTTGAAGACGAATCAAAACAATGCCTTCGACATCAACCCTATATGATACTGCTCCTCCCTCTGCCTTCAAGATCCCACTCGTGACTGCTGCTCCATTCAGATTCGAACGCTTGCATTTCAAGCGATGGCTTTAGAAGATGGAGTTCTATCTGACGATGAGAAAGGTGACTGCTGCTTTAACCGCCGACAAACCGGAGTTGCCAGACAAACCTGATGGAACTGATGAAGTGCGGATGGATTCCTGGACTAAACAACCAAAGCAACTACAGAGCTGGACTGAGCAGGATTACTTGTGCAAAAATTTCATATTCAATGACCTCAGCGATTATTTGTACGACTACTACAACTTGGAGGACAAGACAGCAAAGGAGATCTGGGAAGCGCTTAAGAATAATTATGATACAAAGGAGGCAGGGGAAAAGAAGTATGTTGTCAGCCACTATCTCAAATACCAGATGATAGACGACAGGTCAGTAGAGATGCAGTCTCATGAGCTCCAGAAAATAGCTCATGAGATCATCTCCGAAGGTATGACATTGGACGAACAATTTCAAGTTGCTTTCATTATTGATAAACTACCCCCAGGTTGGAAAGATTTTAAGAATGTCTTGCGGCATAAGACTAAGGAATTTTCCTTAGAGAGCTTGATCACTCGCCTCCGTATTGAGGAGGAGGCGCGCAAACAGGACCAGAAAGAGGAAGTATTGGTTGTCTCAAACAATAACACTAAAAAGAATAAACCCGTAGTTCTGAAACCAATCAGAAGTCCTTTAAGAATCAGAACTGGCGCAACAAACAGAACGGGAATTCGCAAGGAAACCCAAAAGGACAGCAAAAACCAGTCCAAAAGAATGATTATGGGCAGTTGTTTCTTTGTTACAACTGTGGAAAAGCAGGTCATATGGCACGAAAGTGTCGAAACAGGCCAAGCTCTGCACCACAGGCGAACCTGACTGAGAAGCCTCTTACAGCTATGATTACTGAGATTCGCCTTGTTGGTGGATCAGAGGGTTGGTGGGTAGACACTGGTGTTTCTCGTCATGTCTACTATGATCGTGATATGTTCACCACATACACGGCTGTTGATGATAAGAAAGTGTTGTTGGGAGATTCTCACACCACTAAAGTTGCAGGGGTTGGAAATGTGGAAATCAAGTTTACCTCTGAAAAGACTGTGATTCTAAAAGATGTTATGCATAATCCAGAGATGAGGAAGAATCTGGTTTCTGGCTTTCTCCTTAATATGGCAGGCTTTACTCAAGTTATTGGGGCTGATTTGTATACCCTAACTTATAAGGGGCCTTTTATGGGAAAGGGTTATGCTTGTTAGGGAATGTTTAAATTAAATGTTGAATCTAATAAAATGACTACTTCTGCTTATTTGTTGTGTGATTTTAATATTTGGCACTCTAGATTATGTCATGTTAATAAATGAATAATTCATAACATGAGCACCCTAAATATGATTCCTAAAATATCAGAATCTAAACCTGAGAAATGTGAATTCTGTACACAAGCTAAAATCACAAAGAAACCTCATAAATCCGTTGATAGAGTTTCTGAACCCTTATACTTGATTCATTCTGATATATGTGAGCTTGATGGCACTTTGACTAGACATGGACATCGTTACTTTATCACTTTTATTGATGACTGCTCTGATTTCACCTATGTATATCTTATGAAAAATAAAAGTGATGCATTTGACATGTTTAAAACATTCAAAACTAAAATTGAGAATCAAGCAAATAGGAAAATTAAGAGACTTCGTAGTGATAGAGGAACAGAATATGAATCTAGTTCAATTCTGGACTTTTATAAATTACATCGTATTGTACATGAAAGAACTGCACCTTGTTCACCTGAAATGAACGGTAAAGTTGAAAGAAAAAATAGGAATTTCATCAAATTAATAGTTGCCATCCTACTAAATATTGGTGCAGCAAAACAATGGTGGGGGATATTTTATTGACTGTATGCTACACTACAACAAAAAACACTTTTCGCAACAGGCAATATCTGTTGTAGTAGACCAATTGCAACAGGCCCGCGCCTGTTGGTATAGCCGAAGTTGCAAAAAGTCTGCAACGTTTTTTTGCCTATTGCAATAAAACGTTGCGGTATACTTTTTTGCAACTGACCTTTGGTGTTGCAACAGACCATTTTGCAACAGTATATGCCTGTTGCAATAGATTCATAAATCCATAAAAAAAATTATAGCTTATAGATATTACATATTAAATGTATTTGTTTTAGTAATAGCATATATCTCAGAATGAAATAAACAAATAAACATTTTATTTTAACAAAATTTTGATAGTACAAACAATTACAATAAAAGTTCCTACAATTTTCATACACCATTCATGTGCAACAATTTCTTCTCTAACACAAAACATTTTTTTCGAATAGAGTATTTTCTACTCATATTTCTACCCTATCATACATATACTATAACAAGAGAATAAATATCATCAGTTCACTAAAACAACTCCAAGTTTGTCGTCGATCATGAACATGCATATGCCTATCCAAGAATATGTATGTCATTCCAGCGAACTCTATATCAAATTAAAAACCTGGAATTGACAACACCTTCTGTGCTACCTTGCAACCCATTGATATGTAATACTGCAAAATCCAACTTGATAGTTTAACTTCGTAACTAGTATATAGTCATCCTGCAGCATAAAAAAGAGAACAAACACTTGTCTACTGAATACCAGAAATACATAAAAAGCGTAATAAATGTAAAATATTAACATGTTGTTTTCAAGGTTATAAAAGACTAGTGTTTGCTATAGACAATTGTCAGCTGTTTATCCTGTTGAAAATAGCAAGTGCTATAGGAAAATAGCAAACACAAGAAAACATAGTTTTTAGGAAAAATGATCAATAATGGAATTCTTAGTTTATATATTTCCTATATTCATATAGGATGAAAGAAACATATACGATGCTATTAAGGGCTGTATCCCCAAGGAGGAATATTGCATTTACAGTGTGTATCCCGATCAATATCTAGAAAATATGACTAATATTAGTATAAAAGATTTATGAGACATAATATGACAACAATGCCGAATAATTATACTTACAAAGTTGAGTTCATAATCTTTCAAAGCAAGGAAAGTAAAGATGATGAACCAGAACACACAGTCAGTGAGAATCACAACACTGACATTTGTCTGAAAATGTGTTATATATACAAAGAGGTGAAATTATAAAATGTGCATGTATCAAAACATTTACCCACGTGTCTAGGCTTAAACACGGAAACCTGATATATGATCTGAAGTAAGTAGCCACAGAATCTAGCAAGCTCTGCCTTATTTTGACACTTACGATTCATTCCCTTCATCTCTTTTATAGCAGTCACATGTGTTGTGTTTCCTTCTTCTAACTTTTTGGCATATTCCATTATATTAGTGCTGGCCTTTCTTCTATAATATTGGTGGCATCCATATATGGAAAGTGATGAACCAAGCTGCAACATGAACATACAGCTTATATGTACGATATATGTGCAGATTTTAACAATCTATAGAAGTGTATCTCAATAAAGCGTCTATCATTATAAAGCTAACTTCGATTAATTTACCAGTTTTGATTTAGCTTTTGTGAAAAGTTTCAGAACTTCTAAGAGAAAAATAAAAGAATTGAACAGTTTCCATTGTACTAATGATTGCTTGGCATTAAATTAATGTAAAATTACTGCAGCTAATGGGCTACTAATAACATCTATTATTCTACTATATTACATTTGCATACTATCATTGCCCAAGAGTAATTCAAGTAAAAAACTGAGAATATAAATAATTTCACACTCGTTACCAGAAACCAACAGCTACTTTCAGCTATAGCTGTACACTGAACAGGATGATCCAACACCCGCTCAGTTTCACAATTTCCGTTGTTTTTCAAATAAAAGCTGATTACACCCTTGTCATGTCTGACTGATCTAAACAGCTACATTTGCCAGTTTTGTTTAAGCCCCCTTCCTCCTTTCAAAACCTCCATTTCCGCACATAAATGGGTTTCCTTGATTGCGTTTTAAAAATATCTAACTCACCGTTTGTATAGGCGCCCAGCTCTAAAGAGTTCGGATTTGGGGATAACAGTGGCCACCGGAGTAAAAACGCCATAAGCAAACAGGTCTAACGTACACAAAAGAATAACAATCCACTAAAATTAAAATTAAATTAACATTATTATAGTACATGGAAAACAAATGAGAGCAATCACCACCATAAGCAAACAGTATCAATTCACACTAACAAAAATAAATAATCCAAAGAGAAATTACTTAGAAAGCATATGTAGTAGCAGCAGCAGCCAGAAGTGCAGAACTGATGAAAGCAAAAGCGTGTCGGATTACTGCAACTCCATTGTCAGATGGAGTGCCGGAAGGAGCTTTATTCAGCAGGGAACCAACGGAAGGAGTCATGGCGGAGTGCACGCTGGCGATAGGTGATGGGGCAGGAGGTGAAGTGATGGGTGCCACGGTTGGTGAAAGGGTGGGTGTGGCTATGGGTGAGGCTGTGGGAGAAGCAGTGGGAGAGGCGGCGGGTGCGGCGGCGGGGGCAGGGATGCGTGCACGTTTAGTGACAGGGATGGCTCACCATTGAATAATAACAAGTTTTTGAAATTGGGAGAGAATCGATGGCTTGAAAATTTAGATCTAGAATGAGAATCGGGAAAGGAAAGTGAATTGGAAACATCTAGGGAAGTGGGCACGAACTTTAGTGCGTTGCAGTAATGAAATTTTTGGATATCCCGCCTTTCAATTTTTTGATATCCCGCCTTTTAATTTAGGTTATCGGTGGGAAGCAGGTTCTAGAAATATTTACCTTCGACTTTTGCTAATCAATACAAATTAAGTTTGTTATAAATTAATATTTTAAAAGAACATCAAAGGAAAGTTATCAAAATAAATCTAATTATTAATGAATAATGAATGTTGGTTATTAAACATTAAACTAGCATTAATTATAAATTATTTAACAGTATTTTTTTAAATACCAAAAATTGAATATAATCATAAATTATAATTATAAAGTTAAAAATATGATTATTGCAGCTGGCAGGAAAAGATAGTTGTTAAAAATATGTTTATTTCATTTGGTAAGAAAGAATGACTGTTAAAAATTCGTTTATTGCAACTGTCGTATGCCACTAGCATATAATATTATTTGTTAATAATCATATTCATAGATTATAATTAGTGGTTATATGTCATTTATTACTAATTATACATTGTTTATAAATTATAAATAGTGTTAATATTTTTTTTATTAATAATAACTTGTTAAAATTATTCATTAATTAGTAAACTAATTATTAAACTATGATAAATATCAATTACTAATATATATATATATATATATATATGTGTGTGTGTGTGTATAT
Source organism: Allium sativum (assembly GCA_030737875.1). Taxonomy (NCBI): domain Eukaryota; kingdom Viridiplantae; phylum Streptophyta; class Magnoliopsida; order Asparagales; family Amaryllidaceae; genus Allium; species Allium sativum. The sequence continues at coordinate 439,634,954 of CM060925.1, read as the reverse complement.
GTGTGTGTGTACGTATATATATATTAACTATTATGCTTATACTTCTTATATTATAACCGAATATTACTTGGGGAAAAATAATTTTTAAAAGTACGTTTTTCGCAAGTGGCTTTACCTGTTGCAAAAAGATTACAGTTATCGCAACTGGTGAAAACAGTTGCTAAATATATAATTTTTGCAACTGGGTTGAAAGTGTAGTTGCAAATAATATGTCTATTGCAATAGGAATGAAAGAGCAGTTGCTAAAAGTATGTTTTTGCAGCAGGCATGAAAGCGCTGTTGCAAAAAATATGATTTTCGCAACAGGAAGGAAAAGCCTGTTGTTAAACCTTATCTATTGCAACAGCTATGAAAGGTCTGTTGCTAAATGTCAATTACTGCAACTGACATTTGAGGCATGTTGCAAATAGCTAGTTGCAATAGGGTATTTTTCTTGTAGTGCTATGTTCTGAATAGAATCCCCGAATCTAAGAATAAAATTTCACCTTATGAAATTTTAAAGAATTATAAAACCAATGTCTCATACTTTAGAACTTGGGGTTGTTTAGCATATGTTCGCATTCCAGACCCTAAGAGAGTAAAATTGGCAAGTAGAGCATATGAATGTGTATTTATAGGCTATGCTATCAATAGCAAAGCATGCCGATTTTATGACCTAAATACACATGTAATTGAATCAAATGATGATGATTTTTATGAAACAAAATTTCCTTTTAAATTAAGTAATAGTGGGGGCACATCAAGTATGCCTATTAGAACAGAACTTAATGAAAGTTCTGAAGCTGAACCTAAAAGAAGTAAAAGAGCAAGAATCGTAAAAGATTTGGTTCGGATTTTTGTGCTTTTACTATAGAGGAGGATCCCTTAAACCTTCAAGAGGCCTTATCTTCTTTAGATGCCGATTTTTGGCAAGAGGCTATAAATGATGAGATGGATTCTTTGGAATCGAATAAGACTTGGAATTTGGTAGATTTACCCCCTGGTTGTAAATCTATATGCTGTAAATGGGTGCTTAAAAAGAAATTAAAACGTAATGGCACTATTGATAAATATAAAGCACGACTAGTAGCTAAAGGTTTTAGACAAAAAGAAAATATAGATTTCTTTGACACTTTTTCACCCGTAACTAGAATAACATCCATTCGGGTATTAATCTCACTTGCTTCCATTCATAATTTACTAATACACCAAATGGATGTTAAAACCGCTTTTTTAAATGGTGAATTAGACGAATAAATTTATATGGACCAGCCTGAAGGATTTGTAGTACATGGTCAAGAACATAAAGTATGCAAATTAGATATATCATTATATGGTTTAAAACAAGCACCTAAACAATGGCATGAAAAATTGATAACTTAATCATTTTACATGGTTTTAAGGTTAATGAAAGTGACAAATGCATTTATTACAAATCTGAGAATGACATTTGCACTATTATAGCCTTTATGTAGATGACCTACTCATCTTTGGGTCAAACATTCATGCAATAAACTCAGTCAAATCCTTATTAAGTGCCAGTTTTGATATGAAAGATCTAGGTGAGGCGAGTGTAATCCTTGGTATTAAAATTACTAGGTTAGAAAAGTGAATTTCTTTGGATCAATCTCATTACATTGAGAAAATACTGAATAAATACAATTACTTTGACTGTAAACCTGCATGTACACCATATGATCCAAGTGTAAATTTATTTAAGAACACCGATGAAGGTGTTAGACAGTCTGATTATGCAAGCATCATTGGCAGCCTTTAGTATGCCACTGATTGTACTAGACCCGACATTGCCTATGTCATAAGATTATTGTGCAGGTTTACCAGTAGACCTAGTATAGAGCATTGGCATGCTATTGAAAGGGTCATGCGATACCTTAAACGATCTATGAACCTTGGATTACATTATGAAAGGTTTCCAGCTATACTTGAAGGATATTCTGATGCAAACTGGAATACCTTATCTGATGATTCTAAAGCGACCAGTGGTTATATATTTAGCATCGCTGGAGGAGCTGTTTCTTGGAAATCCAAGAAACAAACTATTTTTGCTCAATCCACTATGGAGTTTGAGATGATAGCACTAGCCACAACTAGTGAAGAAGCAGAGTACTTGAGAAATCTGCTAGCTGAGATTCCCTTATGAGAAAAACCGATACCAGCTGTGTTGATACATTGCGATTGTACCGCGGCTATTGCAAAAGTTCAGAACCGTTATTATAATGGTAAGAGACGACAAATACGTTGTAAGCACAGCACTGTTAGAGAACTACTTTCTACAGGTACCGTTAGAGTGGATTACGTACATAGTGATGAAAATTTGGCAGACCCTTTAACGAAAGGACTGTCCAGAGAGAAAGTCCTTAATTCTTCTAGAAGAATGGAACTATTGCCCTTAGATTGTTGAGTCACGCACAACGGTAACCCGACCTAAACGACTGGAGATCCCATGAACTAGGTTCAATGGGTAAAAACAAGTTGTGTAGTGATAGGAGTCGAACATGCTATTTAATAAACCAAGAAGCATGTATTCCTGAAGTGATTAGAGGACGAGTTGATAGAAACTCTTAATGAGATCTATACTCTATTTGGAATGGAGTACTTACCTTCAGGAGTACTCTTGATAGACTCAACTATGTGAATGTGGAAATGTGGCCGTTTCCTATGGAGTTTTGGGCAAAACTTCTAGAGCGTTCACTAAACTAGGATAAACGTGCTGGCCATAAATGCACGGGCTTATTTAATTGCACTATTGAAAAGGTTGTGTGTGGTTTGATGTCAGGAATATAGTTCAAGACTACGTGTCACTCTAGTAAAAAATGAATCTTATTCACTATGCAAAGGTTTAAGTTGGATGACACCTTTGTTTATGCACAATCTTATGTTTTTAGAAACTGCTCGAAAATATTTTTAAAAATTCTAGTGGGGGTTGTTGGAAATGTTTTATAAACATTAGTTGAATTATTATAAATGCTGAATAAGAGTATGAATGGCTCCTATATGGGAATAGTCCCACATCATAGGATTATATGGAAGAAGCAAGTATTTATACTTGTTTCTAAGAAATCATGTTGGGGCCTTGAGCTCCCAATACATGCTTTGTTGCGAGGAGGGAGACCATGCATCATGACCACCACACACACACGCACGATCGTTCGACTCGACCTGGCCGGTCCGGTCCGGTTCGGTTCGGTTCGGGCTCGGGTTTAGGCTTTGGCTTTGTGGTGTAGACACTTATATTTTTTGGACTAGAAAACCTTGCCTTTTTCAAACTGTTTTTTATGGAAATTATTTCTGAACCGACTTTTACATGAAGTAGTAAACTCTTGACTCATTATTTGAGTAGATCCGATTTTCTCTCACTGACCACTATTTTCGTTCAGTCCCAATCCCCATCTATATATTATCTTCAATTGCAAACGAGAAAATAAATCAGAACATCGTTTTCTTACTTTCACCATTTAAGAAAAGCAGTTTTTTATATTCAAAATTGCAAATCTGCACTGATTTGTTGTGCAAGCAAATCAATTATTCTTTTAGAGGCTGTTTTATCCTAGAGGCAGCGGCGGAAGTACGAACTAGTTTGCACCACCGACCAGATCGCCGAATCGTCTTCAAGAAAGCGACCAAGTACGTGACTTGTAACGACCCAGAAAATCTGAACCAATTTAAAATTTTTAAATTGGCTAAAATAATGGATTTTAAATATTTAAAATAAATATTTTAAATAATAGCAATGAAAAGTGAGTTTGAATCGACGTTTGAAAACGAATATAATTAATTCTAATTATAAACAAGGCCTGAAATGGCGCTGCAGTTTCAAAAATTGAATTCAAACTGTGTCGGACTGTACCGGGTGCAAAACAAAACGGATTTGAGTGAAACCAAAAATATTTAAATCTGTTAGTGAATACCTTTCTAACGAATCTAAAAAATCGAATTTTCATAGGGGAAAGCAAAAAGTTATGGCCGAATGAATTTTCAGAAAGGTCGCTATGGAATTTATATAGCCCGTGAAATTGGCCATTTTGCATACGACCTCGGAATTTGACGAAACCACTTTTGTTGGATCCAGGATGTGAAGTTATTGCTAGGTTTCAAATTTCATAATTTTTGAAGCTAGTATGTGAGCGTGGCAAAGGAAAACGTGTTTTGGTCAATTACAGTTAAATTGGATCGACCAGAAATGGAACTTTTTGCAAACGGTCTCAGAATTCGACGAAACTTGTTTTATTGGGACCGTATCGTCAAAACATAGCCAGATTTATATTTCTGTAATTTTTCGAATCAGTTTGTGGCCCTGGCAAATTGAAATGTACGTTCAAATTGAATATTGAATGTTTTATATTTTAATTTGAATGGAAACTGACTGAAACAGTCGAATGGGCAAATGAAACATATCACATTGTGTTCGGAATGAGGGCAAAACGCTAGGGACGACAGTCGTTGGGTTTAGATTGGTGGTCGCGTCAGAAAACCCCTTTAAAACCCACCGGCCAATCATATTTTTTTTATAAAAAAAAAAAGAAAAATCCTTTTTTCTCTCTCCCCGATCGAAGGCGGAAACTGCTCGAGATCTTCCCATTCATTTTCCGATCAATCCACGCAAAATTAGCCCCTCCTCCAGTTGAAGATTTTGTAGAGCTCCTCGAGATCTTCAAATCCATATAAGGACTGATTTTTTTCGTCGCGTGTTGGAGCCAGTTCGACCTCGTGAAGTTCGGGTGTTTGAGGAACCGCCGCCGCCACGTCAGACCACCGAGCTGGACTCCACCTCCGGCGAACCAGCGCCTCTCCTCCCTCTTCGACACCGCGTAGCCCGATCGAGCCATCGATTCATGGATTTCACGAAATCGCGTGACCTAGTTTTGAACATTTCAGAAAGGTATATGGCTATTTTTATTTTAACTATATTATAGCAGTTTAAAGCACTACGGTTTTTGATTTCACTGTAAAAATCATATCTTTTTAGTTTCTTGACGAAATTCAGTGAAACAAGAGACAGTGGACTCGTGTGGACGTCTTCTACCTTCAAGAAGAGACCGCATATTTTTCTGAGCCTTCTTCTATTTTTGGTGGAGTGGAACCCAATGTGAGATTTCTAATTTATAAACGATATGAAAAACGACGATGTATAAATTATATAGTCGATGTATGAGTTATATAAGCGTTGTACACCTCTTGTATAAGCGTTGTATAAGTTGTACGTTCGATGTATAAGTTATATATGCGTTGTAAAAATTATATACGTGTTGAAATAGAAGTGAATTGCTATATATATATATATATATATATATATATATATATATATATATATATATACGCCCCTCGTCCACAAACCATGGACGATATTTATTGGTTGTGATTGGTGTGAAAATTGATTGATAGCGAATGGTTGATTGGAATTGTTTGTGGTTGATATTGATTGATTGTGGTTGAAAATACCCGTTTGTGGTTGAGAAATATTTGGTTGAAACCACATAGGATTAGTTTGTGGAAATGAAATAAATATATACATGCCGCCTGCGTGCGAACTAGATGCATGATCCCCATTGTCAAAAACCGCGAGGTTTTAAGGTAGAGCGAGGAGCCGTACTAGGGACGGTCCCGGTTTTAACTACCTTGCCGTTATGCCGCCGAAATTTTGAATAATATTCATGTGTTTGAATTATTTTCATTTGTTGAAACTATATTTATTCGTTGAATAGAAAACCTTCATGTGTTGAGTCGATATTCATTCGTTGAATAGAAATTCATGTGTTGAATGGTATTCGTGTTTTAAATATAAAAATCACCTTTTTATCGACATATACAAACTATAGAAAACCTTCATGTGTTGAATCGAAATTCATTCGTTGAATTGAAACTCATGTGTTGAATGGTATTCATGTTTTAAATATAAAAATCACCTTTTTATCGACATATACAAACTATAGAAAACCTTCATGTGTTGAGTCGATATTCATTCGTTGAATAGAAATTCGTGTGTTGAATGGTATTCGTGTTTTAAATATAAAAATCACCTTTTTATCGACATATACAAACTATAGAAAACCTTCATGTGTTGAATCGAAATTCATTCGTTGAATTGAAATTCATGTGTTGAATGGTATTCGTGTTTTAAATATAAAAATCACCTTTTTATCGACATATACAAACTATAGAAAACCTTCATGTGTTGAATCGAAATTCATTCGTTGAATTGAAACTCATGTGTTGAATGGTATTCGTGTTTTAAATATAAAAATCACATTTTTATTGACATATACAAACTATAGAAAACCTTCATGTGTTGAATCGAAATTCATTCGTTGAATTGAAATTCATGTGTTGAATGGTATTCGTGTTTTAAAATATAAAAATCACATTTTTGTCTATATATATAAACTATAGAAAACCTTCATGTGTTGAATCGAAGTTCATTCGTTGAATTGAAATTCATGTGTTGAATGGTATTCATATTTTGAAATAAATTTTTTTATAATAATTATCCTATTTTATCACCTATCTGAACTATAGAAAATAATCTAGTTTCGAAATAAATTGTTTTATAATAAAAATCCTGTTTTTATTACCTATATGAACTATATAAAATAATAGAGTTTTGAAATGAATTGTTTTACAATAAAAATCACATTTTTATTAAATACATGAATTGTCAAATATAGTGAAGTGTTGAAATAGAAGACAGTTAGATAAAAATATCATTTTCGTCAAATGTGTGAAAAGGATATAGCTTTGAAATCGAAGAATCGATATATATATTTAAATAGAATTAAAATATATCGAATAATGACGATGCATTTCGTATTTTGAAACCGTGATTTCAAACGATTATACCGGGAGATCCGACCATCGGATTTATCTGAAATCGCAACCGTTGGGTTTGCTTTGGAAAAATCTTTCCAACGGCACCAACTTTGTAAAAATCCAACGGTTGGATTGTCTGGAATGTTTAATTCAAATCTGAAGAAAAACAGCGCCAGAATCGATTATATTTATATATATATATATAATTATATTTAATCGAATAACGACGCTGCAGTTCGTAATTTGAAATCGAAACTTCAAACGATTATACCGGGAGATCCGACCGTCGGGCTTTCCCAAAACTGGAACCGTTGGATTCGTTTTGAAAAGATCTTTCTAATGATGTAAATTTTGTGAAGATCCAATGGTTAGATTTTCAGATATGTGTAAATCAAATCTGGAGAAAAACAGCGCCACGGCCGCGTTATGGGCCGAAACGTCGTTTTGAATAAATTGGCTATTTTAAAATAAATAAAAATAGCGATAAATCTTTATAAAATATTATAAACGATATGGATGCGAAATTTAGAAATTAACTGAAGGTTGGCTAAGTCGAATGGTTTCTTTGGTATTGATCTGATGTTGGTTTCGGCCTTCGGGGTTAATATTTGGGAAAATCGTTCTCTTACTGATTGATGGTTAGTGACTAATGAATTGAAATGATGCGTGTGTATGTTAGTGTTGCACTTGTTTATATTATACGCGAGTTGCTCAGAAAGTCCGGGTTTAACCCATTCTGAATAACTGAATCGACGATAAGAAATCGAGGATAAAGACGGTGGTCGAAGACCGGAGATCTTCACCTCGTTTGGATGGTAACCGAGGTCCTGATTGGGAGGCATCCCGAAATATGGATAATGAGTGGTGCTCGTCCAGACGTACGTGGTGATCAATGGGTTTGCGAGGTATATAGTGCCTCCGGTTTCGTTCAGATCCAGAACGGACTTGCAAATGGACAGTGTGTCTGACATTTGAATTTATTCTGTGTGATTGATAGCCATCAGTTGCACGGTGTGAATTGCCTGTGTGGCATGCTAAGATGCAGTGATCAGGGCTTCTGTTGAAAAGCAAAGTCTTGTGGTGATGATCAAAGCACCGCCTGTGTGGGTAGCTTTGTGTATAACGTGAAATCGCGAGCCTCACACCCCGATATGAACCAGAAACGGGAGAAAGGACCTCAGGGAGGGCCTGCGTTTCCTCCTAGCTAGAAGTGGCGTCAGTAGTTTTACACGCCCTGATGAGTTTGACTTATGTGGTTATTGCTGTTGCGAGGCGCCTCGGTTAGATCGGACGATCCGGGTCCGACGGAGTCATTTGTTGGCTCGCTTACGCCCCAAAGGGCGGGGAAAAGTAGTGTTCAGGCATTTTAATCCACTCCGTGTGGACCGGCCCTGACGATCCAAGGGTCGATGCGTTATGATCCTGAGACTCGGGCTAGGCAGTCTCGAATTCGGTAAGGACTATCTTTTGCGTTGGTTCATGACGGAAATCCAATTTCCAAATATGTGACTGTGTGATTTTGATTGTATACCTATATATGGCAACATAGTGGTATGGGGCATTAATGCCGTCTATGATTGATAGTTATGATTTGAAATTGTTTTCAAACATATAAACACTAGAAATAATATCAAATGCTTTTGTTTTATTCGTATCAAGCATATTTTGGCTGTTATAAGGTAAAAACTCTATCCTCCGGTTTGCGTTGCATTGTGTGATGGGAATTGAGTCTTATAATGGCTTCATTTTTATAAAAAGCATTGCGATGTTTAAAAGAAAGATTTGTTTTTAAAGCACTGGCAATCCAATGGAGTAAACCCGTTCCACGAAAGTGGCGTGGTCCTGTGGTTAGCCATATTATAAATGTGTTGAGTAGATTTCTCATACCAGTCCCATGACTGACTTGTAGATTGTATCACTTTCAAACTCGGGTGCCCCTTTTTCTACACGCGCAGCCTTGTATTCAGGTTTTAGCTGGCTTTCTCTGGATATCTGGAGCTGAAGATGGATTCTATCATTTATCTCTTTTTATGTTGTTCAGCTCCTATTGTACATTATGTTTATTTTCCGCTGTAGACATTTATGTATAGCTGAACTGTATTTGTACTAAGTATGATCCTGTACTGTGTAACTCTGATGATTACGTTTATCCAGTGTATTCTATTGTACATAATCTGGTGTATTTATTTATTTCTGTTCTGCTATTATTTGTTTTTGTGTTATATTCCAAAGATTACCCTTGTCTCCGTCTGTACGGGAAATGGGGTCGTCACATGACTCCACCATTGTTTCCCAACAAACTATTAACAGAAACTCCCCGCTCTCCCTTCGCTTTGAATCCACCTGAAACACTCATATATCATCCCGTTGGACACACACAGTCTCTCTCTCTCTCTCACACACACACACACTCTCTCTCTTTTGTTAAAGTTGACAAATATAGTGAAATTGTAGGCCAAAACAGACATGGAATACATATGTTGTTGGATAATCCTTGTACAAAAATCTTGATCATAAACTAGAATGAAAGACTGACGGTGATATACATGTAAGACATATCTTGAAAGAAAAAGAAGAAGAAGAAGAAGAAGAAGAAGAAGAAAAGGAATAAAGAATGAAACTTGAGCTTGTTCATGGTGATAGCAGGGATTATTAGTTTTATATGCTTATCCCACTCTTCAACATCCAGAAAGAACAATCCTCTACCTATAAGTGCTATCAAACATAGGTCCCTTTTTGCTTTTACAAAGGATCCTAATTTTTCCAAGAGAATCTGCCGAACAGTTAAGCTCTATGTCTGAGATGCAGATTCTAGTCTGCAGACCAAACTAGCACAGAAATACTTCACTTGAAACATATAATATATACAGATAGCAGAAAATCTATGTCACATAATGTATTTGTTGCTCACAAGTGCACACTATCCATGCGCTTCTACTGAAACATAACACAACCTCCACATTTATTTCCTATATAATACAGTCAAATGTCCTTGAGTGTATGCCTTTGGATTTTTAATTCAGGAAATTCTGTGGAAAGTAATCTGCACTAGAACTGATATACAACAGGATCACCCAAAAAGCTTAAAATTATAGCATACAAACATCCAATTATCCAAATATCTAAATTATCAAATTAAGATCTAATGATCAGCAGTGTGTATCTGAACGGTAATAAATAGCAATGTATAACAACTTACCATATTTTGAAGTTCAATTCACATAGTGTGGAAGAGACCTTTTGGTAACGTCATTGGATTCAATATCCATCTCTGTTGCACTAGCTTCCATTTTCAAGCTATTGATCTCATCAATGTTTCTTAAACAGAGTGAAAAATCTGTCCCTTTAACTGCTTGTTTTCTGTTTCTCCTTGTTATGGATAGAGGTCTCCAAATGATAGTCACAAATGCTTTCCAAATAAGTGGTACTAGCGCAACCCCTAAAAGTTGACATTGTTCATCTTTCTAGAGTTACTAGTATATCTGAACGTTGAACTGAATTGTGCTATTTATAAGCACGAAACACATCCTATGGAATTGACAAACAAAGTGAAATTAGCATATACAGAAATCATCTGGCTAGCACAGATGATTAGCAAAACAAATTGAAATTAGCATATTCTAAAAAAAAAAAAAATCAAATTAGCATATACAAAAGCCTGCGTGTGTGGATAATGACCAAACAACTGAACTGACAAACAAAACGAGGGAAGCATGATACCAATTTGGTTTAGAGAATCAACGGGCTAGTCGGGATGATTATAAACTAGGGTTTCGTACCTTAAAACTGCGGATGAAATTGAAATCACCAACAACGTCAAACAATTAAATACTTTCAGGGCTTTTTTTCTTGAGAGCTTGGAAAGTTTTTGGAGAAGGCATCGGCAGAAAGCATTTAAAGGAGCGAGAGCAGAGCAAAAAGAACGTTAATCGCGAAATGACTTTAATCAAATTGTACTAGTTGATGTTAACGTGAAAAGTCGAAACAAAGGTAATGTTTGCACCGGTCTAACATATAACCGGTGCAAACAAAGTTATTTGCTTCCCCTTATTTACACTGGTTTTCAATTAAAACTGGTGCAACTTATTTTTTCTCTATTCTATTGCTTTTTGTGTACCAGTTGCACCGTTTGTTATCCTAGAACCGGAGTAAAAAAATAGTATACACCCCGGTTGTTGACACAACCAGTGCAAATGAGGCGAAGCAACATACCTATTTTGTAGTAGTGACTCATTCCAACCTCAAATAAAATATCAACATATTGATATTTGTCCAAAATAATTTCTCCTTTATAACGTTTTATTGTGTGACCCTATAGGTTATTATAACGTTGGAAATGATTTTAAATCATATTTAAAATCATAAACAGTGATTGACATCTAGTAATATGTCGTTGCTACCCAGGTTATAACGACATCAATGATTCGATACAATCTTTTGTGACCAGTGTCTCAATGTAATATAATCCTTTTAACCATTATATCCAGGATTAAACTCGAGGCATGAAACGTATCGTCCTCTTTATAATTTAATCCTCTATATCTTGATCGATGAGTAGACTATATAAAACAAATCAATATTTGAGCATGGCCATGCATTTCATAGTCTCACTCAATCAAAAGGCCCATGGATATCACTACAAATACTGTAGGGTTAAATTCCATCTAGATCATTCATAATTTTCATTCGATTCGAGATGTATCCAATGATCATCTTTATCGTCCACTCGTCAAAAGTAAATTTTGATGATATCAAAACAAAAATATCCTCGAATAAAATTATAATGATTTCAGGTCTGAGGACCATTACATCACTGCCACTATGAGAATAACTTATGATGCTGTTAATTATAATCCATGTTGTTTTCCCACGATTGGTCAGCCTAATACGCGATTCTTCAATACTATTTATGTCTTGACATTAATATCACATATATTAATGATCAATAAGATGTGATCATCTGTCAATCAACGTACTAGTCTCAATGTTTTATTGTTGTCTTATATAAACAATAAAACTTGACTAGGGACATTTAAGAATTATAATACTTAACATATTATATAATCTTAAGTTCAAGTCTTACTCGAACTATATAATTCCGTATTATTATTCTAAGGACTTCTATTATGTTAATATTTATATTACGCAGTAAATATAACATAACAGAATATTTTTATTCCAAATAAAACAATAACATCAACAGTGTTATTAATCACATAAAATGGATTGCCTCTAGGGCATCAATAGTTTTTTATGTACCTTTTCTATCTGTACTTGGGTTTTATGGAACTATTATATAAAAATTACCTATCTTCCTATCCAAGCAAAGTTCACATAAGAAAATTTTCTTTGTTATAGATTTTCGTTTTCAACTAACTTTGGAAAAATTCATTTTTCTCAACTATTATGTTTGTTGCTATAATGGATTTGTCGTTTTCTTTTTAGTTATGTCATTACTCTTTTCTTAGCTTATTTAACTTAATCCACTGATCTAAGCTTAGTCTTTAAAAAAGCTTTCAAATTCTTTCCAATCTAAAACAGGAATACAAGTTCACTACATAACAATTACCAAGGGCTAAGAATCCTAAGACCATCTCCCCGTTGACAAAGAAAAGTCCAACCCAAAGGATTTAAACAACTTACTTGCCCTCTACCGTCTAGTAGCCACAACTAGTCCTTATTGTGTACTAACATTCTTTTCGAAGCAACAACCCAGGATTTACATTTCTTATGCACTCTACGGGAATGTACTATTATTCGAAAACAATACATATTATTCACTTTACAGCCTTAAAAATTTTCCCCATCTCTCCTAGGTATTAATCCTTACCTACTCCATGATTTAAAAAATGTGGTTTGGCATCATCATTTCATTTTCCTTCTGAAAACTAAAAGCTTCAAAATTTTATTTTTCCTCATTAAAACTTATCGTTGCCAAACCAAAAAATGTCATCTCAAAAAAATAACTTTTTTTTCAAATCATAAAACTGGAGTAGACAAAGACAACTATTTCTTAATCAGTTTCACAACCGTTCATGTTTACAATGTTAGTTTAATTACTTGCATCTAGGTGTTAATTTCTAAATTTATTCCAGAACATCTGCTCTATTCTATAGCTTATTTTGGCCATGCACCAAAGCTTATGTCAAAACAATTGCCAAAAATTATTATCAAAAGAATAGAGATATTCAAATTTTTCTTTACCGAAAATTTCAGTATTTGAAAAAATGCAATATTTTCTATGTTTTGTTATTTAACTCTTTCATACATTACATCTTAAAAATTAGTGAGCTATATATATGCTCTATAATGTGCACATTTTTTTGAAAGAATTCATTTTAGACAATAATTCCATAAAAAATCATCATTATACCCCATTTTATTTTATTTTTCTTCGAAACCCAATATGTACTTTATCAAATATGTTCCTTACATATATTTTATTCAAACATAAAAATACTTCCTTTTTGTTTCAAATTTTGTTACTACATAATTTAGCTAGTACATATTTTGAAATTATGAAGTTTTACGGTCAATACTTGAAAACCACCATAAACTATCGCCCAAAAGCTTTTAAATTTTCAAGTTCTCAAAAGTTAACAATGGGGCTAGACTCAGATGGGTTTCTAGTTTACTAAGAACTTTCCTAAATATTTCCCAAAATTCATTTCTCTCAAATATATATATATATATATATATATATATATATATTCCTAATGCTTCTCCCTTTTTTTTCAATTTGTAAGGCTCAACTTCCAAACCCACTAATCCAACGTACTAGCATTTCAGATACCAATATATAGGGTCAATCTTTCTCCATTACAAAGAAAATTGTAAACTTTTCACCCAAACCACTAAAGGTTCCCAAATTTTTATTATCATTCCTTTAGTGTACGTGACTGATATTTCAACTCTTTACATAAATCACTCTTTCTATTTAATGGGTTCCTTTATGGACCCAGGTGTATGTATATAATATATTTATATTTTAAAAATACTAATACGTTCACTAACTATTTATACAGGTATCCTAAACCTAAGCTCTGATACCAGAAGTAACAACCTGAATTTCAATAGACCAAATTTTTTATCCAAAAATTCCAATCTATCCAAGATCGAGTCGGCTTATCTGGTATCTGTAACGACCCGGAAAATCTGAACCAATTAAAAAATTTTAAATTGGCTAAAATAGTGGATTTTAAATATTTAAAATAAATATTTTATATAATAACAATGAAAAGTGAGTTTGAATCGATGTTTGAAAACGAATATAATTAATTCTAATTATAAACAAGGCCTGAAATGGCGCGGTAGTTTCAAAATTTGAATTCAAACTTTGACTGACTATACCGGGTGCAAAACAAAACGGATTTGAGTGAAACCAAAAATATTTAAATCTGTTAGTGAATACCTTTCTAATGAATCTAAAAAATCAAAGTTTCATAGCGGAAAGCAAAAGTTATGGCCAAATGAATTTTCAGAAAGGTCGCTATGGAATTTATATAGCCCGTGAAATTGGCCATTTTGCAAACGACCTCGGAATTCGACGAAACCACTTTTGTTGGATCCGGGATGTGAAGTTATTGCTAGGTTTCAAATTTCATAATTTTTGAAGCTAGTATGTAAGAGTGGAAAAGGAAAACGTGTTTTGTTCATTTATAGTTAAATTGGATCGACCAGAAATGGGCCTTTTTTGCAAACAGTCTCAGAATTCGACGAAACTAGTTTTTTTGGGACCGTATCATCAAAACATAGCCAGATTTATTTTTCTGGAATTTTTCGAATTAGTTTGTGGCCCTGGCAAATTGAAATGTACGTTCGAATCAAATATTGAATGTTTTGTATTTTAATTTGAAGGAAAACTGACTGAAACAGTCGAATGGGGCTACGAAACATATCCCATTGTGTTCACAATGAGGGTAAAACGCTGGGGACGACAGTCGTTGGGTTTGGATTGGCGTTCGTGTGTTAAAGAGGGTATTTTTGGAATTTTAAAAGTTATAAATAAAAAAAATCATTCGCCTACGTCAGCCCCCCCGGATATTTTCTCTCTCCCCGTAACACGATCGAAGGTGGAAAACCCTTCAAACCTTCCCCCTCATTTTCCGATCAATCCACGCCGAATTAGCTCGTTCCACAGTTGAACTTTTTGAAGATCTTCCCGAGCTCTTCAAATCCATACCTGGTTTCGATTTTTTCATCGTGTATTTTGGGAGAACGGACGCCAGGAAGATCACGTCTTCAAACCGCCGCCGCGAGCTCCTCCGACCATCGAGCGCCGCCGCACCCCCCTGCGCACGTGCGCCTCTCCTCCCCTTTCGACGCTGCGAAGGCTGATCGATGAATAGCTACACGGATTCGAAGAAAAATCCAAACCTAGTTTTGAACGAAATAGCTGAGGTACGGCCTTGTTTATTTTCAACTGTTTTAACACCTTTAAACCGTTGCAAACTTTTAAAAATCATATCTTTTTCGTGTGTTGACGAAATTCAGTGAAACAAGAGACAGTGGACTCGTGTGGACGTCTTCTACCTTCTAGAAGAGACCGCATATTTTTCTGAGCCTTCTGCTATTTTTGGTGGAGTGGAACCCAATGTGAGATTTCTAATTTATAAACGATATGGAAAACGACGATGTATAAATTATATAGTCGATGTATGAGTTATATAAGCGTTGTACACCTCTTGTATAAGCGTTGTATAAGTTGTACGTTCGATGTATAAGTTGTATATGCATTGTAAAAATTATATGTGTTGAAATAGAAGTGAAATGCTATATATAAATATATATATATATATATATATATATATATATATATATATATATATACGCCCGTCGTCCACAAACCATGGACGATATTTATTGGTTGTGATTGGTGTGAAAATTGATTGATAGCGAATGGTTGATTGGAATTGTTTGTGGTTGATATTGATTGAGTGTGGTTGAAAAATACCCGTTTGTGGTTGAGAACTATTTGGTTGAAACCACATAGGATTAGTTTGTGGAAATGAAATAAATATACATGCCGCCTGCGTGCGAACTAGATGCATGATTCCCCATTGTCAAAAACCGCGAGGTTTTAAGGTAGAGCGAGGAGCCGTACTAGGGACGGTCCTGGTTTTAACTACCCTGCTGTTATGCTGCCGAAATTTTGAATAATATTCATGTGTTAGAATTATTTTCATTTGTTGAAACTATATTTATTCGTTGAATAGAAAACCTTCATGTGTTGAATTGAAATTCATTAGTTGGATTGAAATTCATGTGTTGAATGGTATTCGTGTTTTAAATATAAAAATCACATTTTTATCTATATATATAAACTATAGAAAACCTTCATGTGTTGAATCGAAATTCATTCGTTGAATTGAAATTCATGTGTTGAATGGTATTCGTGTTTTAAATATAAAAATCACATTTTTACTCTATATACATAAACTATAGAAAACCTTCATGGATTGAAATTCATGTGTTGAATGGTATTCGTGTTTTAAATATAAAAATCACCTTTTTATCGATATATATAAACTATAGAAAACCTTCATGTGTTGAATCGAAATTCATTCGTTGAATTGAAATTCATGTGTTGAATGGTATTCATATTTTGAAAGAAATTGTTTTATAATAAAATCCAATTTTTATCATCGATATGAACTATATAAAATAATCTTGTTTTGAAATAAATTGTTTTATAATAAAAATCCTATTTTTATCACGTATATTAACTATATAAAAAAGTTGAGTTTAGAAATAAATTGTTTTACATTAAAAATCACATTTTTACTACATACATGAATTGTTAAAAATAGTGAAGTGTTGAAATAGAAGACAGTTTGATAAAAATATCATTTATATCAAAAGTATGAAAATCATATAGTTTGAAATCGAAGAATCGATATATATATATAAATAGAATTGAAATATATCGAATAATGACGCTGCAGTTCGTATTTTGAAACCGTGATTTTAAACGATTAGTACGGGAGATCCGACCATCGGATTTTCCTGAAATCGCAACCGTTGGGTTCGCTTTGGAAATATCTTTCCAACGGCACCAACTTTGTAAAAATCCAACGGTTGGATTGTCTGGAATGTTTAATTCAAATTTGAAGAAAAACAGCGCCAGAATCGATTATATATATATATATATATATATATATATATATATATATATATAATTATATATAATCGAATAACGACGCTGCAGTTCGTATTTTGAAATCGAAACTTCAAACGATTATACCGGGAGATCCGACCGTCGGATTTTACCGAAACTGGAACCATTGGATTCGTTTTGAAAAGATCTTTCTAATGATGTAAATTTTGTGAAGTTCCAACGGTTAGATTTTCAGATATGTGTAAATCAAATCTGAAGAAAAACAGCGCCACGGCCGCGTTATGGCCCGAAGCGTCGTTTTGAATAAATTGGCTATTTAAAAATAAATAAAAATAGCGATAAATTGTTATAAAATATTATAAACGATATGAATGTGAAATTTAGAAACTAACTGAAGGTTGGCTAAGTCGAATGGTTTCCTGGGTGTTGATCTGATGTTGGTTTCGACCTTCGGGGTTAATATTTGGGAAATTGTTCTCTTACTGATTGACGGTTAGTGAATAATGAATTGAAATGATGCGTGTGTATGTTAGTGTTGCACTTGTTTATTATATACGCGAGTTGCTCAGAAAGACCGGGTTTATCCCATTCTGAATAACTGAATCGACGATAAGAAATCGAAGATGAAGACGGTGGTCGAAGACCGGAGATCTTCACCTCATTTGGATGGTAACCGAGGTCCTGATTGGGAGGCATCCCGAAATATGGATAATGAGTGGTGATCGTCCAGACGTACGTGGTGATCGATGGGTTTGCGAGGTATATAGTGCCTCCGGTTTCGTTCAGACCCAGAACGGACTTGCAAATGGACAGTGTGTCTGACATTGGAATTTATTATGTGTGATTGATAGCTATCAGTTGCACGGTGTGAATTGCCTGTGTGGCATGCTAAGATGCAGTGGTAAGGGCTTCTGTTGAAATGCCAAGTCTTGTGGTGATGATCAAAGCCCTCGCCTGTGTGGCGTAGCTTTGTGTATAACGTGAATTCGCGAACCTCACACCTCGGTATGAACCAAAAACGGGAGAGGACATCAGGGAGGGCATGCATTTCCTTCTAGTTAGAAGTGGCGTCAGTGGTTTTACACGCCATGACGAGTTTGACTTATGTGGTTGTTGCTGTTGCGAGGCGCCTCGGTTTGATCGGACGATCCGAGTCCGATGGAGTCATTCGTTGGCTCATTTACGCCCCAAAGGGCGGGGAAACGCATTGTTCAGGCATTTTAATCCACGTTGGTGGACCGGCCCTGACGATCCAAGGGTCACTCGAGCTCTGATCCTGAGGGATGGGCTAGAGCGTCTCGAAGTCGGTAAGGACTATCTTTTGCCTTGGTTCATGACGGAAATCCAATTTCCAAATACGTGACTGTGCGGTTTTGATTGTATACCTATATATGGCGACATAGTGGTATGGGGCATTAATGCCGTCTATGATTGATACTTATGATTTGAAATTGTTTTTGAAACATATAAACACTAGTAATAATATCAAACGCTTTTGTTTTATTCATATCAAGCATATCTTGGCCATTATAAGGTAAAAACTCTATCCTCCGGTTTGCATTGCATTGTGTGATGGGAACTGAGTCTTATAATGGTTTCATTTTTATAAAAAGCATTGCGATGTTTAAAAGAATGATTTGTTTTAAAGCACTGGAAATCCAATGGAGTAAACCCGTTCCACGAAAGTGGCGTGGTCCTGTGACTGGCCATATTATAAATGTGTTGAGTAGATTTCTCATACCAGTCCCACGACTGACTCGTAGTTTGTTTCACTTTCAAACTTGGGTGCCCCTTTTTCTACACGGGCAGCCTTGTATTCAGGTTTAGCAGGCTTTATCCGGATAGCTGGAGATGAAGATGGATTCTATAATTTATCTCTTTTTATGCTGTTCAGCTCCTATTGTACATATTATGTTTATTTCCGCTGTAGACATTTATGTATAGCTGAACTGTATTTGTACTAAGTATGATCCTGTATACTGTGTAACTATGATGTTTATGTTTATCCAGTATATTATTTGTTCATTATATGGTGTATTTATTTAATTCTGTTCGGCTGTTATCTGTTTATGTGTTATATTCCAAAGATTACCCTTGCCGCCGTCAGTACGGGAAATGGGGTCGTCACAACGTGGTATCAGAGCTTTGGTCAAGCTTAGTGCTGGAATATAACATATTAACGAACTTGTCAGAAATAGATATAGTAGCGTTCTAGGACGGGTAACTCAATACAGATAGGATCAGTAATATCCTAGTATGAGTAAAGCAGATTGAAAATACACCCCAGTAAACACATTTACATTCAAGTATTTGTCTCTATATTTTGAAATATCTTTTCTGTTGACCTGACACTTGATCTACTGTTTGCAGAAGTACTAAAAAATGAGTGTCAGAAACAGAAGGAATGCAGAACCAGATCTAGAGGCTCTATTTAAGAGATATCGAAATTTGGGTGGAGCACAATTCTCGGGCAATGAATCTATTATTCAAACTCAAGCTTGGGTGAGCTCTGCAGAAAGAATATTTGAGCGTTTCCAGCTGAGAGATGACCAGAAAAGGTTAGTAGCATCTTGGGCGCTCAAGGAAGAGGCTTTAATCTGGTGGGAAACAATCATCAAAGATAATCCAGAAGGTGATATCACCTGGGATAGATTCAAAGAGATTTTCCTAGGAAGATTTACTCCTCCTGAAGTGACGGAGCGATTATGTGATGAATTCTCCTATCTGATACAAGGAGATATGACCATTCCCGAATATCATAAGAAATTCAACGAACTTTCTCACTTTGCTCCTCATCTGATTCAAGATCCAAAGAGGAAGAATCTGAGATTTATTCATGGCCTGCAAAGAAAATATTAGAATAGTGTGATGAGGAATGTGAAGCTCCCTTTTTCAGAAATGATTTATATGGATTATCAGTATGAAGATCTCTATAAGAAAGGTATGTTGCGCGACGAAGAGGAAGTCAGCTCGAGTAACAAAGTGGAGTCTGAAACTGATATTCCTGAAGCCAGTACGGGGTTTGGGGTCGTCTCAGTATCCTGCAGAAAAGACAGAGATAATAAACATATCAGAGCTTACAAAACATCTCACAACGTAATGGATAAAATATGATATAATCAAATATAGTCTTACCAAAGTAATAATATTGTCTATCCAATACCCAGTGCTATCATATCTCTGCCACAAGCGCAATCTTGCGAGCATGTTAAGAGGAGGGAGTCAGAATATATAGTTCTAGTGACTGGACAAATTATACATTCTGAAAAAACCCTACATATACCGTTCAGTTATGTTTTCTTATTTATTAGGTGGTTTGGATTAACAACACTCAAGGCTCCATATCCATGTCATACCCATCTACTCCCCGGTAGATCAACCTAATATAGTATATATGTAGGTACTCTCGACATATCAAGGTACTCCCTATTGTAGCCTTCTCATTCGGTCTATGTCATCACGTCATAGAAGCATATGCAACTCTCATCCTATGCAAAATGACGTATGGAAATTCATATTACTACGTCAAGTTACTGCACAGAACCACCATCCGCGTAAGCGTACGGGTCGTCATATCCAAACTCCTCGGTCAAACCAAGTCTCAACATGGAGTAATTCCCTAGTGTCTATGATACGCCACCCAATGTATGTATCTGGACCTTCACGTGTACGTACTATATGAATCAATCACTAGAGAAACAATCACAAACATAGAATTAAAGACAAACTCAAAGATAAACAAAAATAAAGTACAGAAAAGGAAAGAACACACCTGATTTTATACTGGTTCGGAATTGCTACTACGTCCAGTCCCACGCAAGGCTGGATTGCACAGAGTTTTATTACTATATCATTATCCAATTACAATCCTCCTTGATTTCACGGCTACAAGGGATACCACTGATTCCACACACACTTGATCAAGTATACCTCCTTGATTTCACGACTACAAGGGATACCACTGATACTTGCACAACCCAAACAATTACAAACAACCTTATAACTCTTCAATAACACTTGATTCAAAGAGTAATGAGTAGAGAGTGAGCAGAGAAGAAGTTTAATGAAAATAAAATTAAATTCATCAGAGTATAGGTGTAGAAATCATAAAAATAAGAAAGAATAAAGGTGTAAAGAAAGGAGATGAAGATGGAGAAGAAGAATGATAAAAAAATTCGAAATCAGCTCCTATTTATGAGATTTGAAAGGTTGCAACGTTTCTGAGCCGTCAAAAATAGTGAAAAGACGCATCCTTTCAATTTGAAAAAAAATGACAGTTATATGTCGACATGTATGAAAATGTATGTCGACATATCATTTTTAAAATTGAATTTTGAGTATTTTTCAAGTATTTTGATATATATTTTTTTTGAAGGAAAAGGTAGTGAATCAACATGATTCACGCCTAATATATATTAGCATCCATAAAGTAGCATAAAGTAGCAGTACGTGTATGTACAACGTATATACAACCAAAAAAAACAGGCCATCGCTACAACCTAGCGACTACATACAGCCTGACAAAAAGGAACCAAGCATCATAATTTACATTACACAGCAAAATACATAACAGCAAAAGCCAAGGCCAGTGAACATCCCCATCAAGTGTGTGGACCAGTGATGCTCCGCACCAGCTTGCGCACACGGTCGGCAATGCTTTCAACCTGTCTCTTGCGCCCCATGCCTGCCCAGTCATAGACAAAATTAAGAATAGAGTAAATGATACTGTTAGGGGCTTTCAATTTGTGGTTAAATTTTCCGGAATTGCGTTCATGCCAAAGCAACCAAATGTAAGCAAAGTTCAACAAAGCAAAAAGAAAACTATCATGAGAAGCATGCAAGGTCGGGTAAATGTTGTGCCAAAAATCAAATTGGTCAGCAATGAAGTCGCTCCAGTGCAAATCAAGGCAAAGCGCAACCAAACATTTCGTCCAAATGTAAAAAGCAAAGTCACAAGCCAAAAAAAGATGATGATAGTCCTCGTCGTCGCAACCACAAAATACACAGCCACCCGTAACGTACACGCCTCTCTGACGAATTCTGCTAACCGTGTTCAATCTACCATGTATCACAATCCACGTATGAATTTTAACTTTATCAGGGACTTTGAACCGCCACATATGTTCGAACCCCAACCTCCTAATCCCTGCAAAGTAGAACAGCTTGTAAATGCTTCGAACGCTAAACAACTTTCTTTCTCCCTCCAACATCCAAATAAACTCACCCCTCTCATTAGTTAAAGTCACCCCTTCAAGCGAAACAAACAAACTGCATAACTGAACCAATGCATTACCAGCCACCAGCCTCGAAAAAGACAATCTCCATTTGCAACCCACTGCTTCATTATCATACATCTCTATAACAGTGAAATTTTTGTTGCGTGCAATACCAAAAACCTCAAGGAACTCCGCACAAAAAGGGACATTAGTTAGCCAGCTATCTAACGAAAATGATGTGTTGTGTCCATTCTTCACCACAATCTTAGTACCCAGCTTCATCCATTGCGCATGAGCCATAACATTGCGCCAAAACACGGAGCACAATGAGAAATCAGTATTCCAACTAAAAATGCCATTGTAACATGTACTAATAATCCATTCTTTCCATAAAGCGTGCTTGTCAGAGATCATTAACCACAGCCACTTA
Organism: Allium sativum; assembly: GCA_030737875.1. Taxonomy (NCBI): domain Eukaryota; kingdom Viridiplantae; phylum Streptophyta; class Magnoliopsida; order Asparagales; family Amaryllidaceae; genus Allium; species Allium sativum. Next base: position 439,612,387 of record CM060925.1, on the reverse strand, counting down.
CAAAGTAAAGCACGATTCATTATCTTCGAGTTAATGACATCGAGTCCCCCTTGCTCTTTAGACTTGCAAACTTGATCCCAAGAAATCAAACAGATAAGTTTCTTCATCTCTTTAGTACCAGTCCAGAAAAAATTACGACGAATTGCGTCAATCTTCTCCAGCACCCAACCAGGAAATTGGTAGAAGGACATCCAGTACAACGGAATTGACGACAGAGCAAAATTGACAAGCACGAGACGACCAGCTCTTGATATTGAGTTGCCTTTCCACCTCACCAGTCTTCTGTCCACCTTCTCTATCAAGTGCTGCCAGTCTTTCTTCATTAATTTTTTGGGGCGAATGCACATACCCAGATAGTTCAAAGGAAAAGCATCAGCCTTGCAATTAAATATCTCAGCACATGACCTGCGTAAATCATCACTACAACCCAACGTGTAAACACTGCTCTTATGAAAGTTAATTTTTAAGCCAGATAAGCTTTCAAAAGCATAGAGAATAAATTTAAGTGCAGCTAGGTATTTACAGTCTGGTTTGCTAAAAATGATAATGTCATCAGCGTATTGCAGAGAATTGATGCCCCCAACCACGTGATCACTGCCAAAGCCGCTAAGAATCCCATCTTCACAGCCCAGCTTCAGAATTTTTGAAAAGACATCTGCCGCCAAATCAAAAAGAAGAGGGGAGAGAGGGTCGCCCTGTCTCAAACCGCGCTTGGAGTGGATAGTAGAGCCAGCAACTCCATTGACACAAATGTTAGATCTACTTGATGAAAGAATCATAGAAATCCATTCAATCCACTTGGTGGGGAAGCCTCTAGCCTTCAGCACTTCAGTCATAAATCGCCAGTCAACTGTGTCAAAAGCTTTGGCGAAGTCCAACTTAAGAATAGCACAAGGGACATCAAATCTATCACAGTGAGAAATCACTTCACCAACCAACGCAGCACCATCAAGAATGTTTCTTCCTTTAATAAAAGCAGTTTGGGACTTATCAATCAACGTATCCATCTTAGTTTTCAGCCTATTGGCCAACACCTTCGTGATTAGTTTGAAACTAGTGTTAAGGAGGCAAATCGGTCTAAAGTCAGCGGCAGAAACATTACCTTCCTTTTTGGGGATTAAAACCACATTAGCATAACTAATCAAATCCAACCTTAATGAGCCTTTGTGAAACTCATCAAACAAACGCATAACATCATCTTTCAACATGCCCCAATAGCGTTTGAAAAAAAAAGGTAGAAAACCATCAGGTCCAGGTGCTTTGTCGCCAGGCATCTCCTTCAAAGCATTCAGTATTTCCTCTTCTGAAAAATCACTTGCAATGTCCGAGAGATCAACAACATCAGGATACAATTTGCTCCAATCAACAGAAATGCGGTTCTCAATGCGAGCACCAAAGATACTTTTATAATATTCAGTGAAAGTATCACTCAAGAGTTGTTGTTCACAAATCTCCACTCCATCTTTCGAAATACTATGTATCAAATTGGTATGACGTCTACCATTAGCAACTTTATGAAAATACGCAGTATTTCTATCCCCTTACTTCAGCCACTGAGATTTGGATCTCTGTCTCCAAAAAATCTCTTCTTGATCCAGGACTTTGTTGAGTTCTCTCTTTCGTTGATGAAGCAAATCTCTTTCAACAGCATCGAGTCCTCTCTCTTCGTCCAGTATATTAAGTTCAACAATCAGTTTTTCAATCCTCTCCTTTTTAATTCTGATATGACCAAACTCCTCTATATTCCATTTTATAAGAAATTTCCTCAAAAACTTGAGTTTAGTACATAGAGATTTCGCTGCATCGCCACTCACCCCAAATTCAGACCATTTATTATATAGCAAATCATCAAAGTTATCTTCCAGGCACCACATTTTTTCAAACCTAAAAAAAGGTTTTTTCCTAATGTCGTCTCCCGAATCCAACACAACAGGGCAATGGTCAGAAATAATCATAGATAAACCTTTTTGGGAGGTTAATTGATGAAGATCCTCAAAGTGAGCGTTAATGAAAAAACGATCAAGTTTCACAAGTGTCGGTGGAGATCTGCCGTCAGACTAAGTGAACTTTCTATTAGCAAGAGGAAGGTCAATCAACTCACACTCCCCTACAAACTCACTAAAGTCAGCAATGTCACCATAATGATTAGCACCTGAGTTACATCTTTCATAACCAAATCTAGTTACATTAAAGTCTCCTCCAATAACCCAAGGGTCGTACATCAAACTATGAAATTCCAACACTTCTCTCCACAAAACTTTCCTCTCACTTCTAGAATTTGGACCATAAACGTTTGAAAAAAAAGTAAAGCTTCTTAGTCGCAACACATTCCAAAGCAACATGCAGGCAATAAGTTTGACAAATCTCTTGTTTAAATCTCTACAAATTACTATCCCAAGCAGTGAACAAGCCTCCAGCGCTACCAGCGGCCGGAATAAATCTCCATTTGTCAATAACCCCCAACCCAGAGTTTTAAAAGTAAGAAAATCAGGATTGTTAAGTTTAGTCTCTTGAAGCAACACAATGTGGGGCTTAATAGATCTAAGGTAGTTTTTGACTCTAAGACGTTTGCCATAATTACCCAAACCTCTAACATTCCAAGTTAAGACCATCATTGGGGTGTGTCAGCCCTCTCTAACTCTTTACTTTTAATATCACTAGCAACAGAATCATTTAACAAAAAACTAGAGCTACTAGCAATAGCATGCATTTGGTCAGGGGACAAAGAATTAAGGATAGTAGGGATAAAAACGCTACCTTCCAAAGGATGAGGAAGGCCACGAGCACTTCTCCTTAGGATAACCACAACAGGGTCCACTGGCTTCTTGCCTTTCCTTCTACTTGTTGCACAAGAGCGTTCATCAGAATCTGAAATGGCCATAGCATTGCTCCTTCCACCAAGATCATAATCATTATCGTCCCCCCCCCCCCAAGATCATAGTCCTCTTCATTGTCGCCCCCAAACATATTCCCCAAGCCATCGTACCCACTCTCCTCCCTACCAGCATCATCATTACCATCATCAACAACATCAACCTCAACACCATGAGCTTCCACGTTATCCTTTACAACATTTTGATCCACAGCATCACCTTCTCCTTTGACTGAAATTGGTGCAAAAGAATTGCTACCCAACCCTACCATGGGAGCACTAACACTTCTAGCCTTCAGCATTTTCATCTTGCCATTCTCCCTTCTGACAAAAACCGTTTTATGAAGTTCTTGTCTATCCACTTCCTCAGAAGATTCACCGTCAACTTTCGTGATGGAAACATTATGGAAAATCCCCTCAACAGGAACTACAATCGAAGGTGGAAGCTCCAAATCCTCATCAATCCACATCATCGCCCCAAAGAGGAAAAATCAGTTACGTTCCACACTCCATGCTGGAGTCTAATCACTTCCCCTACCTCCGCCAATGCCGACTTAAGGGAATCTACACTTCTACACACTAATGGAATATTTTTAAGAGAAACCCAAACTTCAATCCTCTTTTTAACCATACTCCCAATTTGTGGGCTCCAACGCTTCAGATTAACTACTCCCTTCGAGTCGAAGAGCGAGTAGTAAAATGTTTCAGTCAACAAAGAGGGGGGAATTTCACTATGAAATCATCGCCAAATCTACGCACCGTCCACACCCATCCCGGCGCTCGCTTGCCAAAATGAGTTCCCAATAAAGTCTCCATTTCATTGATCGAGAAAGCACCGCGAGCGATGGAGAGAACAACCATCGATCTAGCCTTTTTAAAGCCATCAGGATAAAATGCCGCTGAAAGTGGGGGGAGCGATTTAGGGTTCTCCATTTTTTTCGGATTTTTGAGATGAGAATTGCAGTTGAAACCCTTATGCCCAATTTCGTTACAGCGAAAACAAACCATAGGATTTCGACAGCACCTAGCCCAGTGATCTAAAGAGCTGCATCTGAAGCAACCATTATCAGATTTGATGTTTTTTAATTTTTCAAGATAATTGATCGAATTACGAGGCGGCGGCTGAGGAGTATTGCGAGATTTAAATATATTATTTCGAGGAAACACGTTACGCTTTACACCTGACCGCAACAAGATCTCCTTATACGATGGAAGTACACCTTTGTTTTTATCTGGTCTGTCGTCTAGTGAAGAAGAAACGTGATTTGAGATAGAGGAAGTGAGATTGTTGATCACATTTTTATAATTCTCCATTAGGGTTTTGAAGGTCACCATTTTTGGTGGTTTCCATATGAGAAAGAATTAAATTAAGTGTTTTGATATATATATATATATACATATATATATATATATATATTTCTGCAAATTCTTGAATTAAAACATAGTGTTATAAATGAATATTATAAAGTAGGAAATCATATGAAAACATAAACTATTTAAACATATTTACAAAATTATAGGGGTTAAAATTATATAAATATAAAGTATAATATATAAAACTTATAAAGCTTGAGTTTGAAATCAAAAGTAAAGTAAAGAAAATAAAATAGAGAAGATAGAGATTGAAAATAGAATTTGAAATCAGAAATTGAAAAACAGAATTTGAATTTGAACCTGGAATGCTATTCGCAGTCTTACATAATCTAGACTCTATTACTATATTTATCTTGAACTCTTGAAATCTTGAATACTCATGAGTCTTGAATCATCTCTGAATTCTGAATCTATAATATCTTTAAACTGTATAGTCTTTAGTAATAATTCCTGTATATAAATCATGTATATGTATATATGTATATATTCTAGACAAAAGTGTTGGTATATATTTTATAATCAATTTATATTGAAATAAGTTTGCTGTCATCGAAACTCCATTCTCCAATAGTTTCCATATATTTATAGGTCTGCTCAAAGGACCTATAGAATAGATATCCATTGTATGGTCTGCATTCTCACGGTGGCTATGGTCCCACCCCTACCCCTCCCTAAACTAGTGAAAGACTATATCAAGAGCTAAGTGACGTGGCCCTAGCAAATAATTTGTCATCCAAATTAGTGTGTCCTACAACCAAAGTCTCGAAAGTGAAAGATCGTTGGTCTCTAGGTTTAGCTCTAGTCATTCTACATCCCACCGACTGCCTATGACACGTACCCGACGATTACTATCCTTAATTTGGTCCTGACCAACCTCTCCCGAGGCAGAACGCCAAAACACCCAACGCCATCCACCACAGCCTTCTGACTGCTAAACTACCATTGCATTCAAGGTATACTCATCCGGTGGTACCACGTAGACCAAACCTCTACGAGTACAACCTGAGCGTGTACAGCAACAAAGAACCGCCATGGATTACCCTACCATGTCCCTCGGAAGCCAAATTCTTCGCTTCAGTCCCGCAGAGTAAGCAAGCAAAATATCAAGCAGAATAATCAGGTGGACGTGCTCCTCTCGTGTCTCCGGACAACATGATGATCTACCCGCATTAGGTTCTTCACCTTCGTACGTGCAGTCTGGTCCAAGCGCGCCACACAAATGTGTTATTAGACCCTATGTCTAATCTTTTAATCGTGCACTTGCTTAATGAAAGTAATCTACAATCTTTTAACTCAGATTGTAATTAACGAAAGTAATCTACAACCTTTTACCCTGGATTGTAATAAACGAAAGTAATCTACAATCCCTTTTATTACCATTTCATTTACCGTCCAATCATATATTTACAAGTTCAATAACATGTTTTACTTAAAGTATAATTAAGTATATCCTTTCCCAATTCTCATGATTTCATATGACATGTCTACTTAATAATTAAGCACAACTTATTCCATTTAATAAGTTTACTTTATTCTTTAATCATAACCTCGTCTCACAATGTCATCACAACATGTTGTTGTAACTTATCAACTTAATTCTCCTAACTAAGGTTTGTTATAATTTCTCTTTCCATTTACTATAACCCATGTTATAATTCCTGTAACAACCCGTATTTTTAAATAACATGTTACAACATGAACTAAGGCAGAATTAAATGATAAAATCTGAATCAAGGGAAACGGGCTGTGCCATTGCGTTCGTCTCGGAAAAATACGCGAAATAGAGTCCGAGTTTTCGAAAATCGGAGTCCGTATGACCAAGTTATGGCCCGTCAAAGTTTTCAGAAAATTTCAAGTTCAAAAACAGTTCAAATTTGAATTCAGAATTCAAATTCAGCCAAGCAGAAGAGGCAGGAAAAATTCCCGCCACCCCCAATTCGACTGGGGAGTCGACTTGGGAGTCGACACACCCCAGGTGGTGTCGACTGCCCAGTCGACACCCCTGTCGACTTGGGTGGTCGGCCAGTTTGGCCTGGGTGCACCTGACTTGTTCCTCAAGACATGTTTGGAGGCTTGTGACGGGTTTTAATGGCTCAGATCTGAACTAGGGTTAATCCTATGGCCTAAACTAACATAATCTTCTATAAAAAGACCCTAAGACCTAGCCTAAACCCTCATTAATCATTCCTACAACTAAACTATGCCAAAATGTTTCTTGATCATGGCCTCCATCTTCATAACATTGCCTCCATCCTCTTCATGAAAAATTGAGTGTCCTAAGCTAGTAAAAGAGCCACCTTTCTTCATCAAAACAAGGATCTTTCTTCATACAAATCAAAGGAGAATATTGTTCCTCAAAACAACTTGGAGCTTATATGCGATTGGGGTGGTTTTTAGAGTTGCTAGTGGCTTCGTCTCAATCTTATTTTATTTCATAGGTCTTCATAGCATTGTAAGCCCTATTCTACTCTTAGATTCTAACTATGAAGTTAAATATGACATGTTGCAAGTTTGAGTTTGGGCCTAAGTATGATTTGTGCTTTGATTCTATCATGTTATGCATAAGATTTATTCAATGCATGTTTGTAAAGCTATCACCTTGACTTTGTGCATAAAAAGCTATGAGCTTTGATTCTATCATGTTATGCATAGACTTATTCTATGCATGTTTGTAAAGCTACCACCTTGACTTTGTGCATAGAAAGCTATGAGCTTTGATTCTATCATGTTATGCATAGACTTATTCTATGCATGTTTGTAAAGCTACCACCTTGACTTTGTGCATAAAAAGCTATGAGCTTTGGTTTGAAATGTTGCATAGAAGCAACATAGAAACTCTCATAACCCTTATGTCAGCTTGCATATGATGTTATATGTGAATCACTTGCTATCATCCCATGTTATTTATGACCATGTTTCATCTATTTTGCTAAAGTTGATATCATGCATGTTTTGAGGCCTATAATGTAATATGCAAGTTTATGAACACATTTGCCTCATATGCCACCATGTTTAACTTGTGGCCAAACCTTAACCCCTCATGTACCTTAATATGCTTGTGGCCAAATCACCCTTATGCTATTATACATGCTTGTGGCCAAATCACCCTTATGCTATTTGATATGTTTGAGGCCAAGTCACCTTTTATGCTATCATACATGTTGAGGCCATATGCTAGTATGTTGAACCCCTTTTGGCCTCAAATATCACCATGTTTGACTTGTGATAGACTTTGCCACCTTATGCCCACCTTGTCATATTGTTATGTTCCCTCTTTGATCTATTTGCGTTGATACAAATTTACGTGCGATGGGAATACGTTATGGGTAGTTGGGCAAACTTAAATAACATGAGAACATGACTTGAAAATATGACATGAAAGTTTGACATGTGTTTATGCTTGAAAACATGGACTTGGACATGACTTCTAGAAAACATGAGAATGGCCAACTCGAGGTTGGGTTGAGTTTGTAGCATAAATCTACCCGGAACCGACCGGCTTAACTAGTGGCTACAAGCAATAGGACCCAATGTGAGTAGTTGGTCATGTCGCACTTGAAACCCGAGGTTAGACTAAGTTGTGGTGTAAAGCTACCCGGACCCGCCCGGCTTAACTAGTAACCACAACAAAGTCTAATGTGAGAGGTTGGGGTGCATTAAGTTAATTAATGCCACATGGTAGGGTTAAGTCATGGACTACTGGAATACTTAACTAATTAAACACGATGGATTGGTAGGGTTAAGTCATGGACTACTTGAATACTTAACCAATTAAACACGATGGATTGGTAGGGTTAAGTCATGGACTGCTTGAATATACTTAACCAATTAAACACGATGGATTGGTAGGGTTAAGTCATGGACTGCTTGAATATACTTAACCAATTAAACACGATGGATTGGTAGGGTTAAGACATGGATTACTTGAATACTTAACCAACTAAACCCGATGTATTGATAGGGTTAAGTCATGAACTACTTGAATACACTTGACCAACTCAATACATGGTTAGGATAGGGTTAACCACACTTAACCCGCTTGAAATCCTAGTTACGTGCTCCTTTTCAGCAGTAAACCACTTGGAAGTATCATGGGTACCCTGGACTAGGCTAGGGTGGGGCACGATTACTGGACTGATTGTAAGAGACCAAAAGAGACGGCTGAAGGGTGCACCGGTTGTTCAGGCGGACCATGGTCATGCACATTAAGTCCGGAGTTGAACATGGGCACCAGTAGGTTTAGACTGTGCGTGCTTGAATTGTGTCTGTGGTTTACACCTTAGGGCCGGATACACCCTGGGGTGGACCTTGCACAGTTAACTACATTCCACGATTAAGCCGTATGACACCGATACACGACGAGTTAGGCTTATAGGGAGCCGATCGACTAGACCGAGTAGTTGGACCTTGATTTAGGTCACCTCATGATATTGGGCCAGCGTTCGGCCAAGGGATCATTTCTTGTTTATACTTGACATGGATTAGAATACTAGTACACCTGGTGCAACTTAACCTTGTATATGCGATGCCACACTTGATCTATCTTGTTAACTTTTCACCATGCCAGTTATCAGCCTATGTTTCATCTCTGTTTTACATGTGTAGTTAACTTTATTAGTTTTTATACTAATAGTAGGTAGGACTTACCAGTCTTTTTGACTGACCCGTTTTCGTTCGCCTCTTTTCTTCCGTTCCCCCCCCCCCCCCAGGTTCTCAGGGTGGGAACACTAGCACCTAGCTGGATCTTTAGCTTGCTTACTGGATAGCTAATGTACGGTTTGGACTTGAGCTCGCTATGGCTTACCACATCTACTTTGGGGATAGTTTACTTTATGTTACTTCCAGTTTTCAGTTTATGTTTTCTAGACTTGTAGTAGTTGGAAAATAATGACTCGGTACTTTGATGTAATTTGACTATGGTTTTGAAATAGTAATTTTATCCGCTGCTTTACTTACTCTATTTTACTTATATGTTCTGTCTTGTGATATCTTCATGCATGCTTACCTCGTTTAACGCCCCTCCAAAGCTAGTCGGCTTGCAAGAGTGACATTGGCGGAGGTGGGGTGTTACATTTGGTATCAGAGCATAAGGTTTATAAGATCTGAGCAAAAGGTTTTTAAAAAACTTACCTTTTGAAAAACTATTTTCAAAACTGATTATAAAGAAGTATTTTTCCAAGAAAAGTCTAGTTTATTTTAAAAGGCTATTCCCCAAAAGCCATTAGCTCTATCCTTTGTTTCCTCGTTCTCAATCTATCTTTTTCTTCGTTTCAGTATGGCCGATAATTTTGCCATTCTGGAGGGCGTGCCAGTACCTATTTGGTTTAGAAGGTACATGGAGGCAAGGGCAAATGAAGCCGGTCCCGCAGACATTCCTCCTCCTTCCCCCGTGGCTAACATTCCTCCCCCTCCCGTAGCTGAGGTTCCTTCTCCTCCTCCGCATCCACAAGCGGATTTCGCGAAGATTTGCAAGGACTTTAAGGCGATGGGTGGCAAGAATTTTGTTGGGACGGAGACTTTTGTTGAGGCAAGAAACTGGTTGAAGGAAACTGAAGACCTCTTTGCTATCTTTGATATAAAAGACCGTAGGAAAGTTCTATTAGCGGTATGGCTGTTGAAAGGGGAAGCTGCATATTGGTGGGTAGTCACCACCACTACTAGGCCAATTCAGACTTGGGATGACTTTAGGAGAAGGTTTAGACTGAGGTTTCTATCATGGACAGAAGAGAACCCTCAGATGAAGAGGTTCCTATCTCTAAAGCAAGGGGACATGACAGTTAGGGAATACATGGATACGTTTAATCAACTTGCTCGGTTCGGTCTGGACTTGGTTAACACAGCTCAGAAGAAGGCCCTACGCTTTGCTCTAGGATTGAATGAGCCAATGCGCGGTTTGGCCATGTCTCATGTACCCATGGGGGCGACCTTCGAGAGTTTGGTGAATATGGCCCTGCTTCAAGAGGAAGATAAGAGTGGCAAGAAGGAGGTCAAGGAAAATAAGTCTCAAGGCAAGAAGGAAGATTCCGAGAAAGGAGACAAGAACAACAAGAAGGGAAACAAGGCCAACAACAACAAGGCAAAGGACACAAGAAAGTGCAACTTCTGTGGGATCACTGGGCACATAGCCAAAGACTGTAGGAAGAAGAAAAGGAAGTTGGGAGAATGCTTTCATTATGGAAAGTCTGGACACTTCAGTAAGGATTGCCCAAGGAAGCGAGGACAAGGGCAAAGGCAAACTCAGCAAGCAGGACCCTCTGGAGGGCAGTTGCAGGCTCTCCTCGCTCTTCCAGCTTTTGATCGAGGTAGTGTTTCTATAGAAGGTCATGTTTACATTTCTGATTTCCCTGTTCATACCTTATTTGATTCTGGCACATCGCATAGTTTTATTTCTGATCTTGTTGAAAGTTTGCACCTAAGTACTAGTCTAGTTGAAAATCCCGTTAGTATTTCAAATCCAATTAGGGGTTCCGCCCATCTACCTGTGATTTGTATGGATTTGAAAATCTCTAACTTGAGCGTAGAATTCATGTGTAATGCTTATGTTCTCGGGTTTATGGGACACGGGTTGATTGTGGGCGTGGATTGGTTGTCCGGTTATGGAGCCATTCTTGACTTCGAACATAGGGTTGCGAGGCTCATGACTCACCTCGGTAATACCCTCGAAATCTCGTGTGACCTTTAGGGTTCCGTCATGATTAGTTATCTAGAATCCTTGGAACTTTTTAGAAATTTGTAATCCAATCGAGTAGTGTTCGCCACTAAGGCGGATAGTCCATTCCGCTTAAGCATGGGTGATAGAAATCACCCTAGTAAGAACATTTGGCAACGTGGAGTGGCATTTGTTTTCAAGAGATAGTTCTTCTGCGTGGAATACCGTATGGTATGTAAACGAGATCCAGGATTCACTAACGAATTTTGGAAAGCTTGCATGAAACCATGAGCACGCAGTTATGTTTAAGCCAAGTATTTTAGGCAAAGAATAAGTGGAAGGGGAACGAGAGGCAACGGTGAAATGAGTTCTAACTCATATTTTGGAAATAAGAATTAAGAGCTACGAAATTGTGAAGTTAAAAGACGGTCAAGGCACGATGGGATTAAGCACAAGAAAATGCGGCTTAGAAGATTGAAGACTAGATACGCACATTATATCTCTTTCTAAGAGTATACCCTTGATCCCTATTATTCTGTAGAGCTTACTCGCATGCTATCTTTTAATCCTCTCGGTCCTATTCTCAATCTTAGTTCTGTTGCAAACCCCATAAGGAGTATGACTCGCCTGTTTGTGATTTATAGTTGGGGTGAAGATGTCCATTAAGATGACCAAACTATTTGGGCTTTATGGGATATGGGTCATAGTTGATAGACTTACGAAGAGCACTCATTTCCTTCCAGTAAAGAACAAGAGGACTGTATCAGGTTTAACATCTGTTTATCTTTGAGAGATAGTGCGATTGCATGGAGTTCCTTCCAGCATAGTTAGCAGTCGTGACCCAATCTTCACCATCCAGTTCTAGAATAGTTTGCAAGAAGCGATGAGTACGCGATTGAATCTAAGTACAGCCTATCACCCCCAGACGGATGGCCAAACCGAGAGGGTGAATAGAGTGCTAGAAGATCTTTTGAGACTTTGTGTTTTTGACTTTGGTGGTACTTGGGAAGACCACCTTCCTCTTGTAGAGTTTGCTTATAATAAAAGCTACCAAGCAAGCATAGGAATGACACCATTCGAAGCTTTGTATGGGAGGTCGTGCAATCCACCAACATGTTGGTGGGAGACGACGGATAAGCTTATAATTGGGCCCGACATGATAAGGGACACATCTGAGAGGGTTGAATTGATTCGAAGACGGATGAAAACGGCCCAAGACAGACATAAATCCTATGCAGATAAGCGAAGGACAGACTTAGAATTTAAAGTTGGAGATATGGTCTTTGTGAAGATTTCCCCTTTGCGAAATGTGGTTCATTTTGTAGCAGTTGGGAAGCTGACACCAAGGTTCGTAGGACCCTTCCCTATTATAGAAAGATGTGGGAAGATGACTTATAAGGTGGAGTTGCCCGAGAAGCTGGCCGGAGTTCACAATGTTTTTCATGTCTCGCATATCCGAAAGTGCCTACATGAGTCAGCCAAGGTAGTTGAACCAAATATTCTTGAAGACACGGAGGTATAGAAAGAGGCGACCTTGAGGCGAGCTCTGATTCGTATCTTGGGAACGGAAATCAAGAAGCCGAGGAATCGAGAAGTCAAGTTAGTAAGGGTTCAATGGAGTGAAGCCGAAGAGGATGCAACTTGGGAAACCGAGGAGAAGATGCGCGCGCTTCACCCATTTCTTTTTGAGGGTACATTCTCGATCTCTTTTCCTAGCCAGCATATCTTTCTTTCACTATCCATGTTTATCTTGTTATCTCGCTAACCTTGTCATGAGAACCTTAGGTAGAAACCCTTTGGATGTAACATGTATTTGAAACATGTTATGCTTGATGTTTGCAAGTGATTGCAAGTGTTTGCAAGTGGATACTCGTGGATGCATGATACACATTAGGCACTAAGATCGGCTCACACACTTTCATATTGCATATGCATGAGTGTTTATGCTTATTCATGGTTGAAACTTGTTATGCTATCACGTGGATGTTGCATATGGATGAATGATATGTGCACTCATATAGAGATTATGAATTATGCTAGGAATTTGCATACATATGGACTCATTTCACCAACATACTTTGCATTAAGGAGGTTTACTGAATCAGTAACCACCTGATTTTCGCATTAGATAAGTACATATACACACACCTTTGCATATGATCATACAACATTTAGAATCCGTTAAGGACAATGACTGCACGTGGATGATGTTTTGAGTAGATGGATGATGGATGGTAGGATATGTTCTTCCTAACTTGAAGATTTCGGGGACGAAATCCTTTAAGGAGGGGAGAATGTAACAACCCGTATTTTTAAATAACATGTTACAATATGAACTAAGGCAGAATTAAATGATAAAATCTGAATCAAGGGAAATGGGCTGTGCCATTGCGTTCGTCTCGGAAAAATACGCGAAATAGAGTCCGAGTTTTCGAAAATCGGAGTCCGTATGACCAAGTTATGGACCGTCAAAGTTTTCAGAAAATTTCAAGTTCAAAAACAGTTCAAATTTGAATTCAGAATTCAAATTCAGCCAAGCAGAAGAGGCAGGAAAAATTCCCGCCACCCCCAAGTCGACTGGGGAGTCGACTTGGGAGTCGACACACCCCAGGTGGTGTCGACTGCCCAGTCGACACCCCTGTCGACTTGGGTGGTCGGCCAGTTTGGCCTGGGTGCACCTGACTTGTTCCTCAAGACATGTTTGGAGGCTTGTGGCGGGTTTTAATGGCTCAGATCTGAACTAGGGTTAATCCTATGGCCTAAACTAACCTAATCTTCTATAAAAAGACCCTAAGACCTAGCCTAAACCCTCATTAATCATTCGTACAACTAAACTATGCCAAAATGTTTCTTGATCATGGCCTCCATCTTCATAACATGGCCTCCATCCTCTTCATGAAAAATTGAGTGTCCTAAGCTAGTAAAAGAGCCACCTTTCTTCATCGAAACAAGGATCTTTCTTCATACAAATCAAAGGAGATTATTGTTTCTCAAAACAACTTAGAGCTTATATGCGATTGGGGGTTTTTAGAGTTGCTAGTGGCTTCGTCTCAATCTTATTTTATTTCATAGGTCTTCATAGCATTGTAAGCCCTATTCTACTCTTAGATTCTAACTATGAAGTTAAATATGACATGTTGCAAGTTTGAGTTTGGGCCTAAGTATGATTTGTGTTTTGATTCTATCATGTTATGCATAAGATTTATTCTATGCATGTTTGTAAAGCTATCACCTTGACTTTGTGCATAAAAAGCTATGAGCTTTGATTCTATCATGTTATGCATAGACTTATTCTATGCATGTTTGTAAAGCTACCACCTTGACTTTGTGCATAGAAAGCTATGAGCTTTGATTCTATCATGTTATGCATAGACTTATTCTATGCATGTTTGTAAAGCTACCACCTTGACTTTGTGCATAAAAAGCTATGAGCTTTGGTTTGAAATGTTGCATAGAAGCAACATAGAAACTCTCATAACCCTTATGTCAGCTTGCATATGATGTTATATGCGAATCACTTGCTATCATCCTATGTTATTTATGACCATGTTTCATCTATTTTGCTAAAGTTGATATCATGCATGTTTTGAGGCCTATAATGTAATATGCAAGTTTATGAACACATTTGCCTCATATGCCACCATGTTTAACTTGTGGCCAAACCTTAACCCCTCATGTTCCTTAATATGCTTGTGGCCAAATCACCCTTATGCTATTATGCATGCTTGTGGCCAAATCACCCTTATGCTATTTGATATGTTTGAGGCCAAGTCACCTTTTATGCTATCATACATGTTGAGGCCATATGCTAGTATGTTGAACCCCTTTTGGCCTCAAATATCACCATGTTTGACTTGTGATAGACTTTGCCACCTTATGCCCACCTTGTCATATTGTTATGTTCCCTCTTTGATCTATTTGCGTTGATACAAATTTACGTGCGATGGGAATACGTTATGGGTAGTTGGGCAAACTTAAATAACATGAGAACATGATTTGAAAATATGACATGAAAGTTTGACATGTGTTTATGCTTGAAAACATGGACTTGGACATGACTTCTAGAAAACATGAGAATGGCCAACTCGAGGTTGGGTTGAGTTTGTAGCATAAATCTACCCGGAATCGACCGGCTTAACTAGTGGCTACAAGCAATAGGACCCAATGTGAGTAGTTGGTCATGTCGCACTTGAAACCCGAGGTTAGACTAAGTTGTGGTGTAAAGCTACCCGGACCCGCCCGGCTTAACTAGTAACCACAACAAAGTCTAATGTGAGAGGTTGGGGTGCATTAAGTTAATTAATGCCACATGGTAGGGTTAAGTCATGGACTACTGGAATACTTAACCAATTAAACACGATGGATTGGTAGGGTTAAGTCATGGACTACTTGAATACTTAACCAATTAAACACGATGGATTGGTAGGGTTAAGTCATGGACTGCTTGAATATACTTAACCAATTAAACACGATGGATTGGTAGGGTTAAGTTATGGACTGCTTGAATATACTTAACCAATTAAACACGATGGATTGGTAGGGTTAAGACATGGATTACTTGAATACTTAACCAACTAAACCCGATGTATTGATAGGGTTAAGTCATGAACTGCTTGAATACACTTGACCAACTCAATACATGGTTAGGATAGGGTTAACCACACTTAACCCGCTTGAAATCCTAGTTACGTGGTCCTTTTCAGCAGTAAACCACTTGGAAGTATCATGGGTACCCTGGACTAGGCTAGGGTGAGGCACGATTACTGGACTGATTGTAAGAGACCAAAAGAGACGGCTGAAGGGTGCACCGGTTGTTCAGGCGGACCATGGTCGTGCACATTAAGTCCGGAGTTGAATATGGGCACCAGTAGGTTTAGACTGTGCGTGCTTGAATTGTGTCTGTGGTTTACACCTTAGGGCCGGATACACCCTGGGGTGGACCTTGCACAGTTAACTACATTCCACGATTAAGCCGTATAACACCGATACACGACGAGTTAGGCTTATAGGGAGCCGATCGACTAGACCGAGTAGTTGGACCTTGATTTAGGTCACCTCATGATATTGGGCCAGCGTTCGGCCAAGGGATCATTTCTTGTTTATACCTGACATGGATTAGAATACTAGTACACCTGGTGCAACTTAACCTTGTATATGCGATGCCACACTTGATCTATCTTGTTAACTTTTCACCATGCCAGTTATCACCCTATGTTTCATCTCTGTTTTACATGTGTAGTTAACTTTATTAGTTTTTATACTAATAGTAGGTAGGACTTACCAGTCTTTTTGACTGACCCGTTTTCGTTCGCCTCTTTTCTTCCGTTCCCCCCCCCCCCCCCCCAGGTTCTCAGGGTGGGAACACTAGCACCTAGCTGGATCTTTAGTTTGCTTACTGGATAGCTCATGTACGGTTTGGACTTGAGCTCGCTATGGCTTACCACATCTACTTTGGGGATAGTTTACTTTATGTTACTTCCAGTTTTTAGTTTATGTTTTCTAGACTTGTAGTAGTTGGAAAATAATGACTCAGTACTTTGATGTAATTTGACTATGGTTTTGAAATAGTAATTTTATCCGCTGCTTTACTTACTCTGTTTTACTTATATGTTCTGTCTTGTGATATCTTCATGCATGCTTACCTCGTTTAACGCACCTCCAAAGCTAGTGCGCTTGCATGAGTGACATTGGCGGAGGTGGGGTGTTACAATTCCACTTGTCCTTAGGACAAGCCTGCCTATTATATTACATTCTCATTTATATAATTAATTATAATAGGTTATATTCCCCGTTCTTTATATTTTCCTTGGTTCTATAACATTAACCAAACTTTTACTATTGTAACTTCCATTTATTTACCGTCTTGTATATTCTTATTATTTCAGGAAAATACTTCACATACCTCATTAGATTGATTAGTGAAAAGATATAAGGATCCATTTCCATAACACAAATAGATCAAAATCTGTAGTTGTAAGCTATTTCTTTTACTTCCGTTGTGGTAATGCATGAATCTTTTTATTTGATTAGTGTGCAATACAATAAAAGAATCCCTATTTCACACTAATCCCTTTTCCCACTCTTCCTTGCAACTACGTTCTTAGTAATTTTACTATTATGGAGATGTATCAATTTTTCCCAAATCCATCAAACCCAATCCACCACAAATTTTCCCTTTTTTATTTTTCGAATTAGATGTTATTTACAGTTTCCAAATTTCTGTAGTTTTTTCCATGCAAATTAGGCACATTTATTCTTTTTCCATTATTCCCAATTTCACTGAAATTTGATTTACAACATACCCAATTTGTCATTAAACAACATTTTCAGTAATATATTCACATTTGTTGTAAATCCTCCAATTTCAGTACTACCGAAACTTTTAATCCAAATAGAAGATAAAAGAATAGATTTGTACAACAGTATATTCTTAACATTCTAGAGAATATATTGTATCACAATTACCACAAATTACAGTTATTTAACATGTTAAAAATAATAGGGAATGTAAGCAGTGAATATACCATTATCTAAAATGTATGATTCTACGTCCACTCATCTGACAGCTTTCCAATCCTTGAATCTGATCCAGATTTGTTATTCTGTGGCCTTCCTAACTGATTCTATTATTAAAAGCATGAATTCACAAATCTGATACTAAAAGAAGAGAGAAAGAAAGAGAGAAACCTAATAATCAAATTCAAGAACTTACCTCACGTTGATCAGAAATCTGAACACCTAAGTTAAAGATTTACATTCTTTATCTTCAAATCTTGAATCATCACCCCTAAGGACTAAATCCTAATTTCTGAAAGATTTGGAAAAGAAAGAAAATAGAAGAGCCTTGGTAGTGTCTTAAAAAATATGAGTTTAAAACTAGGCCCTATTTATAGGTGTACAGGATATCCTGGTCCATCGGATTTGATAACACGAAATCCAATCCATATAAATCAGAAAAACATGTCATCAGCTACACAGAACTTATCTCGAGTGGGTCGACCCCTGTATCGACCCACCCTAGAGGTGAGTCAACCCATAGTTAGACACATGTGTCAACTCATGTTAGACCTGGATCGACGCGTCCCTGGTCTGAATGTGTATTTCTACTCTACTTGAATTCTGGTTAATGTTAATTAATAACATTTAATTTATTTCTTTATATAACCCATCTGAATTATAATTTTCCAGTTATAACTTATGTTTAAGTTTGAATTTCAAATTTATGCATGTACACATGAATACAACCTTTCAATTCTTTGTCTGTTAAGAGCTTCCCAATCAGTGTAATTAATGATGCTATCAATTCGTTGTTTTATTCCTTTTAATGCATTCTAATTTCAAATGAAGTATTTTTTGTCTATTTTTCATTTATTATGCATTATTTCTTTCTTCTCTTAACTTGCACTTTTTATTTAAACAATTGAATTCATGCGTATTTATATGTGTAATCTTTATTACTTTCTAAAATTCAAAGGGCGTTATACCGTCATTTATTATTTAATTAAAAATGCGGGGTGTTACAATCAATATCGGTCCATAGGCTATGGAAAGGTATTGCCTATGTACTTGGCCAATTTTTGGCTAAGTACTTTGGATCCTCGAAGTGCATCTTCCCTAGGCTCCATTTTCCTACCAGTCCTTCGTGACTCCTTATCGTCCATGATTTAAAAAACTTGTAGCCAAATAACGCATCAATATGGACCAGTACTAGTCCATAGGCCATGGGCCGATACCGACCATGCACTTAGCGTATTTTGGTTATGATCCTCAAATTCTCCTAGGAGTGCACGCAAAAATTTTGGAGGTGAAATAATGCATCCCCATGGACCAATATTAGTCCATAGGTCATAGACAGGTACCGATCCATGTACGTAGCGAATTTCGACCCAAAATTTTCTAGGCACCTTTTTGCCAACTACTAGAGCTCAACCCCTAATTTTCGTGCGAATCCCAAGTACTTTGCTTTGGTTGCGCTTCAATCTTCATTCCAAGGCCTAATTTCATCAATACCAACACATAAAATCAAGTATAACATTCAAATAATGATTTCAGCGAGTCAAATAGCAAACTCATGAATCGATGAACATATTCAAACACCTAAATTCATATAGAAAAAGAAACAATCATTCAGATCCATAGATTAAGAATATATCCACGTGTAAATGAATCTAAACTTATCATTTAAATCCATTTTCACTAGTTTTATTATCCTTAAGGTTTAAAAATGGGAATTAACATAGTGGTCTTGATTTTGTGCGATGTAGCTTGTAAATGTGATTAAAACAACTAATCTAAGCATGTAATTTAACTTAGCATAGTGAGAGACCTAAATCACTCACCAAATCAATGATCCTAATGAAGATCAACGTTATTATGATTTGGACAGCAAGGGAATGGATGCAAATAGCCCATAAATGATGCAAAATATATAGATCAATGAAGATCTAATATCTAAAATACGTTTAAAGGAGATTAGAAGTGATTTAGAATGTATTTTGAGGTTTCGGGGGAAGAACTAGAGAATATTAGTTGCTCTGGCAGCTAGGAAAATGAAGAGAACCTAGTCTCGTCAGTCCTGATTCATACTATGCGACATTATCTCTGATGGGCTAACCCAACTAGCCCATTAGCTGCTAATCAAATCTGCTCAACAGTTCCGAAAACTTAAAACTGATGTATCTCCCTAACCCCTTAACCAAATCATTAATGTAACCACTTTATGGAATAGTCATCCATCAAATCTTTCCAATGGAACAAGTTTGAGCATTAAATATGCACTAGTCAAAAGATAAGGCAGAATCAAGATACTTTGAGGAATAATGGTAACAAAATAATTCAGAAAAAATCGTATATGTGTAAAACATCCTAACTAGCCATATATTAAGACATGAGAATGATACGACCTCATATGAATTAAATAGAATTGTTTTATGGTCCACTGATACGTAAAATACAGGTCGTTACATTCTCCTCTTCCCTAGGAATTTTGCCCTCAAAATCCTAAAACAAACAAAATAAGACATTATATTCCACATCCCTACCGACCACAAGCAATCAATCTAGCAATTAATCTAGAATCCAACAATCGATGCAAGCAATGTCCTACCCTAGCATGCAGAATCTAATAGTTTAAGATACGATGATGCAAGTAGATGTGAAAAATGGGACATGCCATCTGAAGAGTTCTAGATATGCCTCCCTCACGCTCCCTTCCATCTCCAATGTACAATCATCATTCCTTTCCTCACTATATCTTAACTATCTTAACTACCCTCCTCCTAAGCTTCTTTGTATCATTCCCATGATCTGAAGCGGCTTACAAGGTCTCGATACTTCAAGCTCAAACTCTAAGTCTTTAAGTTGATATGGCTCCACTATAATACCCAAGTCATGTAAAAACTTCCATAGGCAAGATACACGAAACACATTATGGACACCCACCATCTTTGAAGGTAGATCCACTTGATATGCCAAGTTCCCAATCCTCTCGGCGATTGGAAATGGTCCGACAAAGCTTGGAGCTAACTTACCCTTCTTCCCAAACCAAACTGCATTCCTAAGAGGAGAAACCTTAACGAATACCAGCGCCATCCAAGAACTCCAAATATCTCCTTCACTTATCTACATAGTTCTTCTGACGATCCTGAGCTACTTTCATCCCATGGCAAATGACCTCTAACTTATCTGAAGTCTCTCGAACCATTTCAGGCCCAAGCATCGCCTTATCTCTTGCTTCCTACCAACATGAAGGCGTGTTACAGAGTCTTCCATATAATGCCTCATAAGGTACCATGCCAATACTTTCTTGATTACTATTGTCATAAGAAAACTCTACCAGATGGATGTGTTCATCCTAAGATCCTCAAAAATCCAGAATACAAACTCTAAGGAGATCTTCCAAAACTCGAATCACCCTCTTAGCCTATCCATCTATTTGAGGATGATAAACTATACACAGATGTAGCTTGGTGCCCAACATCTGTTGCAAACTTTTCCAAAATATGATAGTGAACAATGGATCTCTGTCGCTTGCTATTCATTTTGGCACACCATGAAATCGAATAATCCATTTCATATACAATTCGGCCAACTTCGATGCCGTTGTAGTAGACTTGATGGTATGAAACTTGCTCTCTTGAGCAACGATCCACTACAACACAAATACTATAATAACCTACCTAATGTAGCACAATCCATTAATAAAGTCCATAGGAACCTATTACCACTTAAATTCTGGGATTTTAATGGTCAAAACAATGCATTTGGCATCCTCTGCTCTACTTTAACTAACTGACAGTTCATACACTTCGAGATGAACTTGCCCACTTCACTTTTCATACCTTCCCAGTAGTATGTCTTTCTCGTGTCTCGATACGTCTAGTCAACACCAAGATGGATAGTCAATCCAGAATATTGACACTCTCTCAAAACTTCCTTTCAAAGACCATTGATATCTGGAACATATAACCGTCCATCCTAGCGAAGCCAACCATTTTAAATGATCTCGAATTGCTTAAAATCCTTTAAGTCGACTCTAACATTAATTTTACCTAAAATCTCTGCTAGATTAGCATCCCGCTTCTGGCTAGCTCAAATCCTTTCAATGAGAGAAAGTCTGGTGGATAAACTCGCTAACATTTCAGATTCCAACTAACAACGAGGCATGACATCAAATCCAGCTAAATACTTTAGCTGTTTCCACTCTAGAAACATAGCTCTAAGCCCAGCA